>CM075770.1:17028333-18362500 GCA_037974665.1 Ehretia macrophylla
TTTACACTTTTCCTCGGGACTCAATCAAATCCAACTTCAACTTACATAGATAGAATTGGATGCGCTTGCCTAAGATACTGCTCTGTAAAGGTATTAGCGTTTTACTCCAACTTTTTTTTCAGATTGTTCTGCCACAGCCGTTGAGGTTGTTTTTAGACCAGCTAGAGGTTAAAGACGCCACAAGGAAGAGGTTGGTTTTTGCCAAGGACCACAATTAAAGATCAACAAAGGGAAGTCTTTTAACACACACGCCTTATAGATTAGTCTAAATTCCCTCCAATTGAAAAAAAGGTTGAGTTTCCTCCTTTCTAGCCTGACAGCCACCCGTGCTCCGAGACGGATTTCGTTAATGCAATCCCCAAGAGTATTATTGGTAGAGAGATCGCAAAAGCCCTTGACGGCCTTTGTTCCCTCGCCACTTCCTCTGCGCTTATCCCAAGTGGATCGAAAGTTTAGTTCTCCCAGGGCGAAAACCAGTCCCTCGTGTGACGCTCGAGATCTTAGCCATACAATTGTCTACTATTGCATCCACTATGTGCGCATTTCTTCTGTGTTTTACTTGTTCTCTTATGAGACTACTATTCATTCCATTTTTCAACTGCTTAATTACCTTGAATTAGCATTTTTCTTAAATCATATTAATTGTTTTAGGAATAAGAAAAATGTGCAATTGAGCTAAAAGTGTTAGGAGCGCCTGTTTAGAAAATGTTTTACCGAACTAGTGAATAATGTTACGTAACTAAACTATGAGCTTTAATTAGCTAACATTAAATTGCACATTAGGACTTGTTTTTAAGTTAACTAGACCATTTTATATTCTTAACACTCCTACAACTTCTCACCACTTAAGCCTAAACTTAACTACATATCTACCAACTCATAACATAACAAGAAAAAAAAAAGCTGAAAACTAGACCAGCAAACCTGACAGCCCCCTTTGTGCTAGAGGAGAAATTTTGCTTCATCAAACCTTCAAGCCAAGCCAAGCCAAGCTAGATGCAAGTAGTTTAGGGTGTTTACTAGCCTTCTACGAGTTCCTACGCGCCTTAGGTGAGGGATTTCATACCTATTTTTGCATTTGGAAAATGTGACAACTTTCTTGAATTCTTAGATTTGATATCAAATGCTCAAATGTGTTAATATATGTTGTATACAAGTAGTAGAGACCTTATTTATGCTATTGTTTCGTAGTTTAAATGGTTGAAATTGCTCGTTGATTGTATGACATGAATAGTGATGGGAAAACTAGGGTTTTGTGAAATCAAACCTTATAGCTTGAATCAATGGTTCTAATAGACGCTTTAGGTGCTAATGAAAGTAGTGTAAAGGCCCCGTAGGGTTTAATTGCTCGTAACCTAACAAAAGAATGAAATAGCCGACTTTTTAAAAGGGGTTTCGGGGCTATCGCGAATCCAGGTAAAATTGGCCTTCACATTTGGTATTCCTAGGCTATATAGGTTCTAAATGAGCTTTGCTAACCTTCGTTTGAGTCCCGGTTGAGATACGTGTAGTACAAAGTCATAATGGAAAAATTGGGGCTTTTGTGCTAAACGCGGGAATTTGGGTAACTTCGAGGGTCCTAAGGGTGCCTAAGGGGTTAACTTGAAACATGGAATAGGCCGCTTATTGATCTAGAACCACAACATGAGTTTGGAAGCAAAATGGGTTGAGTTACAAAGGGGTTTACGTACAAATTGGATTATCACATGCTTCAAAGACCTTGTCATGACTCCTTGAGTGTTAAATGTGTTTTCAAGATGTTCTGGAGTTTTTGGTATAGTTCTATATGAATCTTGATTATGTCCCTTTGTAATCACTTAGTTATCTATATGTTAATGCTTCTATTCTAACTGTTCCGAGGTCAACCTATTTTGTTGATCCTCCTTTGTGTTTTTGCTTCCATTATTGTTATCGTGTTGCCATTGATAAGTGTATTGCATAGTGGTTGCGCAACTATAGTATCAGGGGCGGATGAGCTGAATATCTGTTGGGCGGCAACGGGATTGCCAGTGGATATTCGATCTCCGTGTCCTAGTCCCTCACTCGCTTGGTCCGGAGATTGCCAAGAGGTATTGTGTCATAGGTTTTCTCGGGATACATCCAGAGTATACCCACTGGAATGATTGGGGTTATGCTGGCACATTGATCGTGATCGCGGTTCGTGGTTCGTGATCAAAGATAAAGAGAATTCTAAAGTGTTGGGGTTAAGTGTATTGTATCCTTTGATATGTATGTTTATTTACTGCTTCAAATGTACTTTATTCGGTTATCTTGCCTATTTGCTATATTTGTTGCATTGCACGCCCCGGATTGGACCTTATCCCTCACTAGGCAATAGTGGTTGCTCATACCTCATTAACGTATTTCAGGAGACGCTGTGGTTGAACCCTAGCTTGATTTGGTTGAGGGTGAAGAACAAGAGGTCCAGACTGATCCATTACCTTAGTTGTAGTATCTAATTGCTTGAGGTGGATTTATGGTTCTTGCTGTTATGTGGAGATCTTGTTTATTCTACTTTATGTCCTATTTTGTAGCCTAAGTGCTTATGTACGTATTGGTGTAGTTGTAAGCTGGAAGCTAGATTTTTATGGTAGAAAATGTGAAACTATGGCATGTAATAACTTATATTTATGCTCTTAACTACTTTGCATGCTTGGGGGTGAAAGACTGGTTGAATGATTGTCTTTGATTTTCTAAGAATGTTCAAATGTTATAATGGAGTGGCATGATAAGCGGTTTTGTAAAGAGTTGTCTTGTGAATGCATGCCTCTCCATGATAGCATTTGAACATTCTTAGAAAATTAAAGACAATCATTCAACTAGTCTTTCACCCCCAAGCATGCAATGTAGTTAAGAGCAGAAATATAAGTTATTACATGCCATAGTTTCACAATTTCTAACATAAAAATCTAGCTTCCAGCTTACAACTACACCAATACGTACATAAGCACTTAGGCTACAAAATAGGACATAAAGTAGAATAAACAAGATGAGTGCTGCATACATGAGCAAGGAAGATTTTTAGCCCCAACGACAAACGAACCTACATTCAGGGCATTTTCGGGGAATAGCCCGCTTCCCACAATAGGGCAATTCCTCGCACATAATTATGGGAGCCATTGAAAGGTGACTAAAACACCAGAAAATGAGACTATCCGAGCTAATGATAGAGGCAAGAACACTTTCTGGCCAAGTCCCATTAATTTATCATAACGATATCGTGGAAATGCTGCATGGACCCATATATATAGGAACATAAATAGAATCACCTTGATAATAAACCAGATCGAGCCCGGGATCTTCTTGGAAATGGGAAGATTTAGGATAGGTAGCCAACCTCCTGGAGAGAGTGATGTGCATGAAAGATCTCATATATTTAGAGTTACGAGCATCATCTAGCTAAGAATCAAGCAGAAGCATAACATGAAATTAATAAATTTTTGGAATTCAAAGCAAAATGTTCATATGAAACTCTAATCTTGACATCATGTGATTAACATATGTAAAACATATATATAGCAAATATATATATATTGACAAGAGATCGAAGATGAGGATAGCTCTTGTAGACAACTCATGGAAGCCATAGATCTGAAATTTTACTCACTTGATGGAAGACATCCACCCTTGAACGCACAAGGGCTCTAGTCGATCCACACAAGCAAAGAATGACTTTTCCATCTTCGTGCAGTTTTGTGCTAGATCTACCATGGAAGATTTATGAGCTTGATTGTGAAGAAGAGAGCAAAACCAGTTCCTTATTCTTATTTGTTCATGGCTGCGTTTTTGGTGAAGAAGAAGAGAAGGCAACTTCATCCCTTCTTCATTCATTTTCAGCCATGTATCATGAAGATGAAAAGACTTCTTCATTGCTGCATTTTTTTCCTTGTTTATTTCAGCCATGGAGGCTTGAGCAAAAAGAACAAAACAACTCTTCTTCTCTTTCTTGTTTCCAACGTGTGGAGAAGAGTGAAACTAGTCTCTTTGTTGTATATTTTGTGTAATATAATTTAGCTTGGTTTTAGTGGAATCATGTGTCATCTTTCACTAACCAACTTAGCGGAATATGACACAAAACCACTATATAGTCATGCATACAATCCTAGCCATTAGATTTATGCAAGATGAAATCCAAGCCTTTAATTCAAATATTAATGGATCATGATGTCATCTTCCACTAACAAGACTTGGTGGAGAATTTCATCTTTTTCCACTAACTCAACATAGTGGAATATGATGTCATCTTGCACTATCTTAGCAAGATCAAATCTTGGTATTTGATTTGAATCTAATGAAAGCTTAGTCATTGATTTAGACATAGTGGAATGTGATGTCATCTTCCACTAACTCAACTTAGTGGATTATGATGTCACTTTCTACTAACAATCTATATATATATACAATTGAATTAATCCTAATCATATTAGATTAATCTATTGGAAACTAACTTTCCATAATGATACTTTGGCCCTAAAACTTTTGATAATTACACTTTTGGCCCATTAACGTTTAATGACCAAACACAACCATGTTAACTCTTTAACGATAAAAGATAAACAAAATATAATTGTTAACACTTTAACAATTCAAGCGAAAACTAAATCAAGCTCAATAGAAAGACCATTCACCATGCTCTATTGTGTGTGACTTTCTAGATTCACTGCTATATAGCACTGAAGAAACGTTGAACACTTTCAATGTTAATCAAACTATTTGATTTGTTTAGAGAATGTCTCCCGTCATTCTGAAAACACTCTCAGTGTTCTTGAGTGACGTTCTAGCTACTAACGTATCAAGATAATTTATAAAGCAATGAAGTCTTATTCAAGTAAATCTATTTATGGTCGTCGATTATCGTGCAATCCAATCCTTCCATTAATTGTCTCATCGACCAAGAACCATGATCCAAGTAAGTTCATAGACTCGAAACATTGCATAGATCCAAATGGTGGAATGAAAGATAACACATGGGAAAGAAACTCTTTCCATCATTCATGCTTTGGCCAAGGACTTCTTCATTCAACAACCAAATTTGGATCACATAGGAAATAGAGGTTGACGGGGACGAAGGTTAGAAATCATCAATTGACTTCAATGCAGCTACAGATAGCTACAAATGCTTTTTCGAAGAATAACTCCATTGTGTACTGAGACTAAGTTGAGTTTGAGACGAGGAATTCAATAGACTCCATGATAGCATTTGAACATTCTTAGAATATTAAAGACAATCATTCAACCAGTTTTTCACCCCCAAGCATGCAAAGTAGATAAGAGCATAAATATAAGTTATTACATGCCATAGTTATTACATGACGTATCTTATCCCGTTTGTGGAGACATGTAATTTTTTATTACATGGCATATTTATTACAGAATTAAACCCCAATACATATAACAACCGTAATGTTTCAAGTCTAAGGATTACATGCATCATCACAACGAAAAACAAATTATTAATCCGAAGTCATGTAATTTGTTGTTCATGTCATATTCAGTGAACTATTCAACTAATGGTCACCTATATGTTTGTTAATCGCATCGCTATTGCGAGACCCCATATTTTGCCTAACCTCGATTTATGTGTTTTTGCCTCGTTTTGTGTGCATTGACTTGTTTATGTGTTATATGAGCCAGAATGTGTTAAAAATGTGATTTATATTCCTAATACATGCTATATGTGCATTCATAAAATTTTCATAAAAAACAGAATTTGAAATTTTATCGCCAGTTTTAGTGAATAGTATTTTGAGCGCCTGTCCGCTAAAATTTTTACAACGGTGTTTTAAATGCTTTAAAACCTTGTCCTCGGGTATTAATAGACCTGTGTTTGATTAAAACAGATTTGGAATCGGTTTTGAAATTTTAAAGGTTTTTACACTTTCTTTTGCAAGAAAACGAGTTTTAAGCCGACTCGGGTGAAAATGTTTTAATGTAAAACTATTTGTCACCTAAAATATAATGTCTAGAATTAATTTAGGTGTCAATTTAATAGTTGAGCAAGAAATAGTCAAAAATAGGATTTAAAAGACTAAAAATACTAAAAATAAACTAAGGAAACTAACTTTGACTATTTTAATCGTTTGACCTTCATTTATTATGCATCAACACACATTTGCAAAGCAAAAAAACACCATCATACACACACACAAGGCCGAGACATCCATAGGAGAAAAAGAGAAAGAAAACTCAAAGTTTTTCAAGGAGATTTTTCAATAAAACTTGCAATTAAAGGCCAATCTTCATCAACCAAAGCTTGATTCCACCTCTTGAGCATCCATTGAGCATCTTTCTAACTTCAAAACATATCAAAGGTGAGAGAAAAATTCTAGATCTCAAAATGTCATTTTTTTTATTTTTTCGTATAATTGCATTTTGAACAGTTAGAAAGTTTAATTGATGTTATATTATTGCTCAGTGCATACTAAGGATCGTTTATATGCGTTTATATAAGATTTGAATTGTTGAAGCATGAAATTTTATTTTCGGGTATTAAAAGTTGAGTTATTAGCTATTTGGTGATTATGTTGAGTTGTAGTAGTTGGAATCGATTACCGTCGATTTGTAAAAGTTTGTTAAATACGGGGTAGTGTCGTTGTAATGCCGAAATTTTGATTGTGATGTCGGTGTGAAAGTCCGAAAATTTCAGCCTAGGTGCATTGAGGTTTTAGGTTTGTTGGGCTTGATTTGGATGTATTTTGGTTGGTTTCCGAGGGGGCTATTATAGTTGATTGAGTGGGTGAATGATAGGAACTGGTTTAGAGTTGTTTGGATTAGTAGAATATAAGTTATGATTATTAGAAGTTTAGGTTGCCTTTCTTTAAAATGTTGATATTTGCCTTTAGATGATCAGGTGGTATTTGAGTGATTGAATTGTTTGTTATTGATGGTTAATTAGGGTTTGGTTGTGTCTAATGCATGTTAAGTTGGGTGGCCTACTTTGTCATCTAACTCAGTTGTTTAGTTGTTAATTGATTAATTGATGTTGTGTTGTTGTAATATTATTAATTGATTGATGCATTATTGATTATTGATGAACCGGGAGATAGTCAACGAAAAAGGTTGTCATCCTGTGATTGAATGTTTATTATTATTGCTGAGTCTTGATATGCGTGTGCCACATCTCGGGTGGTATCGGGTCGTCGGGTCGTCGGGTTGAAAACGGCATGGCTATTAGAGGCTACCCTCATCTCGCATGGGCGGAGATGCCATGGAGGGTAGGGCTAGTGAGGTACGTTGGGTGTGTGTGTCATGGGGGTGATAAGAAGTTGGTAGAGGTCATGATGGCATTTGGAGCTACACCAACTAGAGTATCCTTTATTGAATGGTCATTATAGTTTATGTGTTTATATTGTTATTGATGTTTATTGTGTGATTACTACTCAAAGGATCACTTCCAAGGAGTATAGTAAATACTATTAGAGATCTATCGGATCCTCACTAGGCTTATTTTATATAAGCTCACACTCAATTATTGCATGCATGCAGGTGTTATTGATTCTGACTACGGGTACGTGCCTCTTGAAGAAGGAAATGTGACATATGTGGATGAGTCTTATTTGTAGGAGTCATTGCCATGAGATTATCTTAGATGTTGTAAAACAATGTATTGTATAACCTATCTTAATATAAAGACATATGTATGATGATTTAATAGTCTTTATTTTGATCATGACTAGATTACTAAGTTGGTTATAACCTATTTTGAAACGTATGTATAGCCTATGTACTAAGTTGGAACGGAGGCGTATAACTATAAATGGGTTGTTGAATGAATGATTATTGTATAATATGGTTATGTTGTATGTTGTTAATTTAATTGAGGAGTTGACTGTTGAATAGTTTGTGGAGTTAGTTGTATGATATTCTTAAGAGGTTGGTTTAGAGCCTCGGTGCCTTAATTACTATCGTTATACTACCGAAATTCTGTTGCGTTCTAACTGATTGTAGGTGGGGTCGAGTTGGACATGACATTAAGTGGTATCAGAGCACATGTTAGCTATCAGCCGGGCTATTCTCGGAATGTGGGTAATGGTCTTAGCATGAAAGTTGTATGAAATGAAATAAAAGTGAACTATGTGTTAATATGATTAAATGATTAAGTGATTATGTGATTTAGTGCTTATGTGATTATGTGATCAATTTGTTTTTGTGATTAATACTTAAGTGATTTATGTGCTTTTGTGAATTGTTGTTTATTTGCTAATAATTGTCTATAGCCTATTTATGTGCTATAACCTGTGCTAACTCTTTGATTAGTAGAATGACTAGTAGACCGAGAACGAGAGGTAGCCGCAAAGCAGTTGACGAGGTTCCGGGTAATGTGGCACTGGACCGAGAAAGGGGTGATGATCGTTTTGAATCAGCCATGGATAGGATAGCTGAGGTTATGGCCGGTCAGGCACAATTGCTAGTAGGGCAGGCTGCCCATGCTCAAACTTTGCAGGCACAGTTACTGAACGTACAGGGTGGATACCACAGGCGTGGTATACTAAAGGAGTTCTTAGGGTACTATCCACCGAGGTTTCAGGGGGAACTAGATGATCGGAAAGCCGAGGCATAGATTAGTAAAGTGGAGAAAATATTTGACCCTATGGATTATACTAATGAAAGAAATGTCAGCTTTTCCGTTTATTTGTTCGATGATGAGGCAGAGGAGTGGTGGCGCACGGTGAAATGTAGTTGGGAGACCCAGGGTATTCCGTATGTCTGGGATACCTTTCTGAGAGCTTTCCGGGCGAAGTATGTCCTGTGGATTGCACGGGAGAAGAGAGAGGCTGAGTTTCTGTCTCTAGTTCAGGGGGATGCTTCAGTGGCCCAAAATGAGGACACATTTACTAGACTATCCTAGTATGCACCAGAGTTTATGGCTGACGAAGAGCGCAAGACTCGTAGGTTTATGTTGGGTTTGAAGCCTGAGATTCAGGATGCGATGGCCTTGAATCAGTATGATATACTTACTGAGGCCTTTGATGCAACTTCTAGGTTAGAGAAGAGAAAGGGGGAACAGATCGGACCTAGTCAGTCTAGCAAGAGGCCCTTTTAGCCACAGGGTCAGCAGGGTATGTATAGACCTTCAGTATAGCAGAGTGGTTATAGGCCTGCAGTGCAGCAGGGTTCTTTCAGACCATAGGGTCAGCAGGGCTACTGTAACGCCCCGATCCCTCACGAGACCGGAGGCTCTAATAACCATGCTATTCTCAACCCAATACCAAACCCGGTCACAAAATTTTAGGGGAAAAACGGACAGAGTTTCCCCTGTACTATGGACATTCTGAAAACCTGTAAATTCTCAAATAAAGTAACTACAAGGTAAACAAACTTTTCATGGCTAAATATTTAAAGATTCACGGCCATCCGAGCCTTGAAGCAAACGACAGTTCCAAAACCACACAAGCATGCAAGTAACTTGTTTATAATATAGTCTAATAACCATGCCATTCTAGGATAACATTAAAACATACTTAGAGATAAAACATTCTACACTAAGCCATTCACTCCCAAGCATGCAAAGCAACTAGAAATAGAAATATAAGTTATTACAAGCCATAGAATTACCACTGCTACTACATTATCAGACTTCCAGCTTACATATTACTCAAATACATACATGAGCTTTAAGGCCCCAAAATAGATTATACATAGGACAACAAATTCTTCACATAGCAACTAGAAAGCACATCCACCTCAGACAAATATCACACAGCAGCTAAGGCAACTCCACCAACTGTGCCACCTGAAACATGTTAGCGAGGTATAAGCACCCCCTGTTGCCCAGTGAGGGATATAGTCCCGGGGCGTGCAATGCAACAGATAATACAGTTATACAACAATATCACTTAGACAATTTAAGAAGCAATGATAACATAAGTAACCACACATTTAAAAGGATACATTTCACACAATCCCCTATACACCAATCTTCACTGGTCTTCATTCACGATCCACGAACCACAAGCACGATCACGATAAGCCGGCATAACCCCAAACACTCCAGTGGGTGTACTCCGGATGTACCCCGATAATCCTACGACCCAACATCCCCTGGCAATCTCCGGACCAGGCGAATGAGGGACTAGGGTACGGAGTTTGAATATCCACCGGCAAGCCCTCTGCCGCCCAGCCGATATTCAACACATCCGCCCCTGACACTATGGTTGCGCAACCACGATGCAATGCACTTAACGATGGTAAGTTAATAGCAATAATATAAGCATTAACACATATGAGGATCAATAAAGTAGGTTGACCTCGAGGCAATTAGCATAGAAGCAATTATAGAAGCTAATAAGCAGTTTACAAAGGAACATATACAAAATAAGCATAGAATCATACCAAAAGATCCAAATCGACTTGAAACCACATATAAACACTTAAGGAGTCATGCCATGGGTTTAGAAGTGTGAGTCAACCGAAATTGCACCTAAACCCCTTTGTTTTTCAAACTATTTCTCTTCCAAACCAAGGTTAATGATTCCATTTTCAAAGGAAACTCTCCCAACCTTCTAATTAACCCTCAAGGTACCCTCTCAACCCTCTAACTCATTCAAATGGCTGCGATTACCCCGAAAGCCCCAAATTCCCTCTTATGGCTTTAAACTACACATACAATGTCCGGGCTTCAAACAAAGGATATCAAGGCTTCTATAGCACCTAGGTAGCCTAAGGATACTAGAATTGAAGCCCGAATTCACCCGGATTCGCATTAACCCCGAAAGCCCCAAATTAAAGTCAACTATTTTACATTTTTAGCGATTTAAGGACAATGCAAGTGCACGGGGCTATTAGATTACCTTCACTAGCACCTAAGGCATCTATTAGAAGCCTTTAATCAAGCTAATTCGAGCAATTACGCAAAACCCTAGAAAAACGTCACTATTCACCCTAAAAATCAAACTAACGATTCTAACCGTTTAAATTGCAAAACGATGGCTCAAATATGTTCTCTAGCACTCATATACAAGGTATAATAGCATAGATAATCAATACAATAGCATTTGAACACATTTTCAACAAATCAAGAAAATAGCAACTATTTTAAAATGCGAAAATAGGCCGTGAAATCCCTCACCAATGCGCGTAGGAGCTCCTAGGAGGCTAGTAGACACCCTAAACCACTTCCACCTAGCTTGGCTTGGCTTGGAATGAGGATTTGTTGAGCAAAAAAACTCTATTTCTTCTCCAATGCAATTCTCGGATTTGCTACAGTGTTTTCAGCATGCTTTCTTTTTTTTTTTTTGTTTTGCTAAGTTATGAGCTAATGTGTGTGTTGTGTGAGTTATATATTAAATGAGGCTAAGTTGCTTGCTTAAATGGTTCACTAAATGCGCTTAGTTAGCTTAAAACGAGCCTAGATAGTAAAATGAATGCTAGCTAATTCATTCCCTAAGTTATGTTACGTAACACTATTCATTCAACTACAAAAATTATTTTCTAAACGAGCTCTCCTATCGCCTCTAGCTCAATTGCACATTTTTCCCACTACTTTAACAATTAATATGATTTAATAAAAATACTAATTAACTAATAGAATGCAGTTTAAAAATGGAGTGAATAGTAATTTAAGAAGACAATTAATAAGGCATAGAAAGAGGTGCGCAAATAAAGGATGCAACAGTAATTGAATGCATGGCTAAATCTCGGACGTCACATCCTCTCCCCCTTAAACTAATTGCATCCACGCAATTCTTCTTCACAAGAGAACATCTGCATCAACTGAAAACAAACTCTGATTATTCGTCATCAGTTGCTAAGCAAGAATACCTTATACGAATTCTCGTGGAAGCTCATTAAGAAATCCCAGTAGTATTGTCTGCGAACCTCACTTAATAAGGCCAAATAAAGGCTCCAATAGAGACGCTACTTCGAAATCCAAATAAGAATCCCACTGGTACGAATACCATAGAAGAATAGAATCCCAACTAAGAGCGGAGAGAAAATACCAATAAAAGTTCCGAGCATGAGTATTGTAAATAATACCAGATAATAAGGCTAAAAAGAATCCCATATACCAATTCTTCTGAGAGATGCCGACAAAAGAATACCAAATGAATAGCTGATAAGAAAATACCAAGAATATACTCCAGAGAACTGTCATATAGAAACCCCAAAAGAAGCTACTCATTTATGACCGCTAAGCACTGAAGAAGGCCTTAGAAGAATCCAATAACTGAGCTCCAACTATATCCACCAATTCCCAAATAAAGGTTGATTAATTGCCTCTCATTTCTGCTAATCAACATAATTTGGAAGGCCTGCCACTAATCACCTCTCTTAAGGGGAGGAAGGAGTTTTTCTTACCATTCGACGGCTATGTATGCATGCCAAACAATTGCATATGTATAATCATTCTTTAAACTATTACCCAAACATGTTAATGAAAGAGATTGGGAAACAAGGTAACCATCAAAGTGAGTCAAGCACGATAATCAAGTCAAGCACAACACAACTCAATCAAAGACATTCAAATACACACATTACAAGCAACAGTTCAAGCATTTAATAATTCACAAAGTCAATTTGATGCATAACTAGCCACTTTGCTTCACCTTGCACACATTTAGCACGTAACACATAATTATATCACATAGGTGCACACATTCAATACCAGACACACAATCAAACATGCAGGCATACACTTTTAAGACACACACTTAATCAAGCACACACGCAAGGGTTACTACCCGACAGGCCGAGGACCCTGTCCCTGTCACGCCCCAACTCGACCCCACCTACGATCAGTTAGGACGCAACGGAATTTCGGCGGCATAACGACAGTAAACAGATTTCCAAGGTTCTAAACCAACCTCATTAAACATCATACATCCAGTAATTCCTCAATACAAACAACAACATACAACACAACCATATTATACAATAAAACATCCTCGTTATACGCCTCCGTTCCAACATGACATACAATACCTCAACTTTATCATACATTTCAAAAGTAAGTTGAGACACAACTACAATTTAACCATAGACAAAAAGAAGCCACTA
This sequence comes from Ehretia macrophylla, assembly GCA_037974665.1. Lineage (NCBI taxonomy): Eukaryota > Viridiplantae > Streptophyta > Magnoliopsida > Boraginales > Ehretiaceae > Ehretia > Ehretia macrophylla. Next base: position 17,041,330 of record CM075770.1, read on the forward strand.
AAATTAACATCATTTGGTTCATCATCTTTTCAATATCTATTACATTAAGAACCGTAAAGCATATAAAGTCTATTAAACTAATATACAAGACATTTAACAACATAAAATCATGGATAAGACTCAGGGACATATGACTCATCCACGAAAGGCACATTTTCCACATTCTCCTCTTCAGGAGGCACGTACCCGTAATCTTGTGAAAGTACACCTGAAAACATGCATTAATAGAGAGTGAGCTTATATACATAAGCCCAGTGAGGATCCGATAGATCTCGACAGCATTCACTACGCTCCTTGGATTTAGTCCTTTGAGCAAGTAAACACACAACAACAATATCACATAAATAAAGCTATCATCACATAACTATATAACCAATCAATAAGGATACTCTATTTGGTGTAGCTCCAAACGCCATCACGATCTCAACCGTTCTTCTTATAACTCCCCATTACTCACGCACCCGAGGTACCTCACTAGCCCCTTCCCTCCATGACATCTCCGTCATGCGAGCTGGGGGTAGCCTATGGCAGTCATGCCGTTATCAACCCGACAGCCCGACGCTGCCCGAGAGGTGGCACACACATACCAAGACTCCATATTCATCAATCATCATGCAAGCATAAATCAATCAATCAATTGGGAGATCAGCAACAAGAGTGCCCGATTCCCGCATTCAATAATAATCAATCAATAACATCAATATAACATCAATATTAAATTAAACAACAAACAACGTAGTTAGATGACAAAGTAGGCCATCTAACCGGACATGCATAATATACATAATTAAACCCTAAATTACTCAACAACGACTCACCATTCATCACTCGAACACTACCCAACCATCTAAGGCATCGTTCAAGAAATTAAAGAATGACAACCTAAACTTCTAAAATTCATAACTTACAATCTACTAATCCAAACATTGCCAAATCAGTTCCTATCACTCACCCATTCAACCTACTACATTAGCCCTCTCGGAAATCCACCATAACACCTCTAAATCATGCCCGATAACCCTAAAATCCTAAGATGTCATGGCTGGATTTTCCGGATTTTCACACAAACAATGTAATCGAAAATTCGGCATTACAACAGCGCTAACACGTAATTATCAAGTATTTAGAAATCGACGGCAATCGATTTCGAGCAACGCAACTCAATTAAATCAACTTTGAACATTTTAATCAAAATTAAATACCCGGAAAATAAAAATTATGCTATATCCGACAGAAACTCGTAGTATTAGTATATAATGATCCCTAGCATGCAAGGAGCAATAATCTAACATCAGATTACAATTCTAACGGTTCAATCTTCATTTATACGCAAAAACACAAAAATGACATTTTGAGATCTAGAATTTTTCTCTCACCTTAGATGCGATATAAGCCTAGGAATGCGTGCAATGCGTGCCCAACAAGCAGAATCCAAGTCAGTGCGAAGTTTCACGGACAAAAACTAGGTTTTTCTTTGAAAAATTGGATTGAAAGCTTGAGTTTTCTCTTCTCTTTTTCTCTCCTCAACCTCACGGCAATGTGTGTGTGTGTGATGGTGTTTTTGTGTTGTGTGAGTGTGTGTTGAGGACATTAGCTTATAAGGTCAATTATTTAATTAAAGTCAAAGTTATTTTAATAGGTATTTTTGTGTTTTGAATGACTTTAATTGCATTTTAGTGCTCACCAAGTTAAAATTAATTATGCAACCCCCAAGATATCTCAAGTGAGTTATTTTTAGGTGACAAGAAGTTTTACATTAGAAGAATTCCACCCGAGTCGGATTAAAACTCGATTTTCGCAAAAGTCGGTGTAAAAACCCTAATAAATTCTTAAGCCGATTTTAAAACCGTTTTCATCAAACACAGGTCTATTAAAGTCCGTGGACTAGGTCTAGAAGGGTTAAAAAGACCAGTTTCAAAATTATAGCGGACGTGTTTCGAAAACACTATTCACTAAAAATCGACGATAAAATTTCTGACTCCGTTTTTGATGAAAATTTCATGAATGCACATTTAGCACGTATTAGAAGTATTGAAATCAAAATTATAACTTTCTAGGTCCTATAGCACATAAACAGGTCATATGCACGCAAAACGAGGTAAAGCACGTAAAACGAGATAAGCAAGAAAGTGGGGTTTCACAGTCCCGGCTTAGAGCTAACTAAGCTCTGATTCCACATGTAACACCCCGATCCCTCACGAGACCGGAGGCTCTAATAACCATGCTATTCTCAACCCAATACCAAACCCGGTCATAAAATTTTAAGGGAAAAACGGACAGAGTTTCCCCTGTACTATGGACATTCTGAAAACCTGTAAATTCTCAAATAAGGTAACTACAAGGTAAACAAACTTTTCATGGCTAAATATTTAAAGATTCACGGCCATCCGAGCCTTGAAGCAAACAACAGTTCCAAAACCACACAAGCATGTAAGTAACTTGTTTATAATATAGTCTAATAACCATGCCATTCTAGGATAACATTAAAACATACTTAGAGATAAAACATTCTACACTAAGCCATTCACTCCCAAGCATGCAAAGCAACTAGAAATAGAAATATAAGTTATTACAAGCCATAGAATTACCACTGCTACTACATTATCAGACTTCCAGCTTACATATTACTCAAATACATACATGAGCTTTAAGGCCCCAAAATAGATTATACATAGGACAACAAATTCTTCACATAGCAACTAGAAAGCACATCCACCTCAGACAAATATCACACAGCAGCTAAGGCAACTCCACCAACTGTGCCACCTGAAACATGTTAGCGAGGTATGAGCAACCACTGTTGCCCAGTGAGGGATATAGTCCCGGGGCGTGCAATGCAACAGATAATACAGTTATACAACAATATCACTTAGACAATTTAAGAAGCAATGATAACATAAGTAACCACACATTTAAAAGGATACATTTCACACAATCCCCTATACACCAATCTTCACTGGTCTTCATTCATGATCCACGAACCACGAGCACGATCACGATAAGCCGGCATAACCCCAAACACTCCAGTGGGTGTACTCCGGATGTACCCCGATAATCCTACGACCCAACATCCCCTGGCAATCTCCGGACCAGGCGAATGAGGGACTAGGGTACGGAGTTTGAATATCCACCGGCAAGCCCTCTGCCGCCCAACCGATATTCAACACATCCGCCCCTGACACTATGGTTGCGCAACCACGATGCAATGCACTTAACGATGGCAAGTTAATAGCAATAATATAAGCATTAACACATATGAGGATCAACAAAGTAGGTTGACCTCGAGGCAATTAGCATAGAAGCAATTATAGAAGCTAATAAGCAGTTTACAAACGAACATATTCAAAATAAGCATAGAATCATACCAAAAGATCCAAATCGACTTGAAACCACATATAAACACTTAAGGAGTCATGCCATGGGTTTAGAAGTGTGAGTCAACCGAAATTGCACCTAAACCCCTTTGTTTTTCAAACTATTTCTCTTCCAAACCAAGGTTAATGATTCCATTTTCAAAGGAAAATCTCCCAACCTTCTAACTAACCCTCAAGGTACCCTCTCAACCCTCTAACTCATTCAAATGGCTGTGATTACCCCGAAAGCCCCAAATTCCCTCTTATGGCTTTAAACTACACATACAATGTCCGGGCTTCAAACAAAGGATATCAAGGCTTCTATAGCACCTAGGTAGCCTAAGGATACTAGAATTGAAACCCGAATTCACCCGGATTCGCATTAACCCCGAAAGCCCCAAATTAAAGTCGACTATTTTACATTTTTAGCGATTTAAGGACAATGCAAGTGCACAGGGCTATTACATTACCTTCACTAGCACCTAAGGCATTTATTAGAAGCCTTTAATCAAGCTAATTCGAGCAATTACGCAAAACCCTAGAAAAACGTCACTATTCACCCTAAAAATCAAACTAACGATTCTAACCGTTTAAATTGCGAAACGATGGCTCAAATATGTTCTCTAGCACTCATATACAAGGTATAATAGCATAGATAATCAATACAATAGCATTTGAACACATTTTCAACAAATCAAGAAAATAGCAACTATTTTAAAATGCGAAAATAAGCCGTGAAATCCCTCACCAATGCGCGTAGGAGCTCCTAGGAGGCTAGTAGACACCCTAAACCACTTGCACCTAGCTTGGCTTGGCTTGGAATGAGGATTTGTTGAGCAAAAAAACTCTATTTCTTCTCCTATGCAATTCTCGAATTTGCTACAGTGTTTTTAGCATGCTTTCTTTTTTTTTTGTTTTGCTAAGTTATGAGCTAATGTGTGTGTTGTGTGAGTTATATATTAAATGGGGCTAAGTTGCTTGCTTAAATGGTTCACTAAATGCGCTTAGTTAGTTTAAAACGAGCCTAGATAGTAAAATGAATGCTAGCTAATTCATTCCCTAAGTTATGTTACGTAACACTATTCATTCAACTACAAAAATTATTTTCTAAACGAGCTCTCCTATCGCCTCTAGCTCAATTGCACATTTTTCCCACTACTTTAACAATTAATATGATTTAATAAAAATACTAATTAACTAATAGAATGCAGTTTAAAAATGGAGTGAATAGTAATTTAAGAAGACAATTAATAAGGCATAGAAAGAGGTGCGCAAATAAAGGATGCAACAGTAATTAAATGCATGGCTAAATCTCAGACGTCACAGCTACTATCGGGCTCAGTTTCAGCAGGGGTCTTATCAGGCTCAGCCACAGTTTAGGTCGGCTTAGTCTCAGGGTCCATATAGGCCTAGTACTGTGAGACCTCAGCGGTAGGCTGGTACAACTGCTTTCGTGGGTTCTGGTTCTTCTAGGGGCAATGGCAGTGTTTCATCACCACAGTGTAATTACTGCAAGCGTCAGGGCCATGTGAAGGTCAATTGCAGGGCGAAGGCAGGAACGTGTTTGGGTTACGGCAGCAATCAGCATAGGGTGAAGAATTGCTATAGATATCGAGGAACTAAGGGTCGGGCAGCGACCCAGGGTTATCAGGGTTGACCTATTAGTGGTGCACCTCAGCAGCAGCGGGTTCAGGCTCGGGCCTACGCAGTTGATTTGAAGGAGATGCTTGAGGAGACTGCAGTTGTGGAAGGTAACTTCCTTATACTTGATCAACTTGTTAAAGTGTTGATTGATTCTGGTGCAATGCATTCTTTCATTACTCCTGCTTGTGTGCAACGTGTTAATATGCAACCTAAAAGACTGCCTTATGTGGTTGAGATTAGTACCTCTTTGACTGATAAGTATGTGACTGGTTTAGTATGTAAGGATTGTAAAATACATGTTAAGGGGTATAATTTTCCTTCGGACCATATCTTATTTCCTATCTGGCAGTAGGATGTTATCTTGGGTATGGATTGGCTTTCTAAGTATGATGCCCAGTTAAGCTGTAGAATGAACATAGTACGATTTCTGTTGCCAGATCAGCCAGTAGTGAGGAACCGGGGTGCTAAGACAAGTTTTGTTATCTCAGCAACTAAAGTCGTTAAGTTGGTGAGTAAGGGGTGTTCGGGTTATCTAGCTTATTTGATCAACAAGCAATCTGATAAGCTACAGCTACAGGAAGTACCAATTATTCGGGAATATCCCAATGTGTTTCCCGAGGAGTTGCCAGGGTTGCCGCCAAAGAGAGGTGTGGAGTTTGTGATCAATCTTATTCCCGGTACTCAACCTATTTCTATATCAGCGTACCGAATGGCACCAGCTGAGTTAAAGGAGCTGAAAACTCAGTTGCAAGAGTTAATAGAGAAGGGTTTCATTCTGCAGAGTTCTTCACTGTGGGGAGCACCTGTTTTATTTGTGAAGAAGAAAGATGGTACCTTGGGATTATGCATTGACTATCGTGGTTTGAATCAAGTGACCATCAAGAACAAGTATCATTTGCCATTGATTGATGAGTTGTTGATCAACTTCAAGGAGCCAAAGTCTATTCTATGTTTTACTTGAGGCAGGGGTATTATCAGCTTCGGATTTGCACGGGAGGATGTTCCGAAGTCTGCCTTCAGGACTCGGTACGGGCATTGTGAGTTTGTAGTTAGGCCCTTTGGATTAACTAATGCACCAACAGCAGTTATGGATCTTATGCATCGGGTTTTTCATTCGTACTTGGACCAGTTCGTGGTGATCTTTATTGATGACATCTTGGTTTATTCTAAGTCTGAATCAGAGCATGAGCAACATCTATGGCTTGTCTTACAGAAGCTGCAGAAGCATTAGTTGTTTGCAAAGTTCAGCAAATGTGAATTTTGGCTACAACGCATATCTTTTCTTGGACATGTTATCACACAGAGCGGTATTTCTGTAGATCCCACTAAGATTGAAGCGGTGATGTCTTGGAAATGGCCAGAGAATGTTTCAGAGGTTCGTAGCTTTCTTGGTTTCGCGGGTTATTACCGTAGGTTTGTGAAAGACTTTTCTAAGATTGTCGGGCCACTTTTGAAGTTAACTCAGAAACGGACCAGCTTTACTTGGGATGAGAAATGTGAGAGTGGGTTTTAGGAGTTGAAAAATAGATTGACTACTACTCCAGTTCTTGCTCTACCAGAGGGGACCGATAATATGGTTATCTACAGTGATGCAACCAAGGAGGGCTTGGGATGTGTACTTATGCAGAATGGTCGGGTTATTGCCTATGCTTCTATGAAGTTGAAACCGTATGAGGCGAATTATCTAACTCATGATCTTGAGTTGGCAGCTGTTGTTTTCGCACTGAAAAAGTGGTGTCATTATCTGCGGGGCAGTAAGTTCGAGATTTTCACTGATCATAAAATTCTTAAGTATTTGTTCTCACATAAGGAGTTGAATATGGGTCAACAGAAGTGGATGGAACTTCTCGGAGATTATAATTGTTCTATCAGCTATCTGCCTAAAAAGGCAAATGTTGTGGTAGACGCTCTTAGCCGTAAGGCGAGTGTTGCTTGTTTGGCTGTCAAGAAGTGACAGGTTCTTGAGGAGTTCACTTATTGGAGACCGGAGTTAACTCAGGTTGGGTTGATATGTTCACATCTCCGTATTCAACATTTATTGTTGTCTTAGATCAGAGAAGCTCAGCAACTTGATGTTAAACTTCAGAAGATCAAGGATCAGATCACGGATGATCAGTCTGACTTTAAACTACATGAGGAGAGTATTCTTCAGTTTCGGAATAGGGTTTGTGTTGCTGCGCCTATTTTCGGAGCCCAAAATTGAACATTTTCATCAATTTCTGGACACTTTTATTCTTTTGCGCTATTTTTTCGTGCCGGATCGTACGTCATGAGCTGTGAAAGAACGACATCCTAATCCATCACATTTCTATTACCGAATCCCACGCCACATTGGGCATGACAACTTCGCTTCACATAAAGGCTTGGCCCACAAACCGTGGGCGTGGGGCTTAGGACCAAGTCTCCGTCGCTCCAGTGCCTATAACTTTTTATCCGTAAAGAGTTACGCGGCGCATTGAGGGTTGCCTTCTATGACCTTCTTTGTCTGGGCAGTTAATTATTCAAAGTAGAGAAAAGGCCTGTAGAGGGAGAATTTCCACGATTATCTCATCGCCTTAAAACAACTAGTCCTATTCGTAAACATCTTGAATATGAATGTGCAGCCTATGATTCCTAATACCTCATTCCTGATACTAGGGACATTAGCTTCTTCCTTACCTAGAATATTACCAATTGCTGTTATTCCGCTAAAGCCAGGAGAATGTCTAATGAAAATCGTCTTCCATTTAAGCTGGATGTGTACCCTTATATTATTATTGTTATCCTTCGAAAAAAAAGAGTTAGAATGGAATGCCTATTGACATTATCAATTTCCCACGTGAAAGCTTTAAAGCAAGGTTTGCAAGACAGTCAGAATCCGAAAGAGGGCATGCCTTGTTATCCCACAGGGTTTATCCCAAAAAATTGCTTTTAGTCCGCACTTCTATCGTGCATTCTAAGACCATGCCGGCCTAAAAGAAGAAGAGTCATTCACTCCTCCACCAAGAGGTAAAGGTAAAGCATGCTGCTCTCATTGCTAAGTCGAAAGGGGTGGGGAGGGATAAGCCCAAGAAAATGCACATAATCGGTTTCTTTTTCTGTATAGTAGGAGAGGTCTATCAATGACTTAAAAACGACGCCCTTCGTCGAAAGCCCTTGCTTTTACGAAAGAAGACATTCGTGAACAACCCCTAGATTCAGATTAGTGAAAATAGAACTAGCTAGATTCTAGAACAACGGCTATTAGCCTGAAAGTCTTTTCTTCCTCTGTCGAGTGCCTACCTTCCTCTCCTTATCAGTCGAGTTACCTCATACCTATGTCGAGCCAACTCCATTCCTCTCTCTATTGGTCGAGCATCTTCAATCTTCTACTTTTATAGGGCACGTATAGAAAGAAAGAAAAAAGCCTTGAGTGGAGGGGTATACCAATGATAGCAAGACAACCTCCTATAGTATAAGTATAGTAAGTTGTTTCAAAGTCTCCCAATGAGCTACACTTTGCCTATTTCATATCCATGGACTGGGCGAGTTCAGCTAGGTAGGTACGGCCAATACCACAATATGGGTATCTTTTCCATACAGTAAAGAGAAAAGAAACAAATAGAACACTTAGGGGACTCATTCTATTTGTATTTGACTCAATACGGTCGTGACAGGTATACTATTGTCATCAACTAGGGAGACTTCAGTCAGCTCCCCACCAATGAAAGCTGGTGACTTCTATTCTAACAGAACTGGGAACAGTCAGGTGCACCCATTGGACGCTGGAGCCAATGTTCTACACACATAAGGACTGCATTTAAAAAAAAGAAATGTAAGTAAACCATTAGGCCTTTCTATAATGAGAAAATTTCCCAATATCTTACTTTATTTCAGACAATTATATCCGATACATAGTTTTTATGTTTTGTAGGATTTGTAATCAATGGCGCCTTTGGCTGTCTTTTTTTTGTGGAGTGATATAGCCTCATTATGAGCCTTAAGTTATATATGGATTAGGGAATCCCCCATAAACTTGTTGTGGGTTGATGAGGGGTCAGTCTAACCCCTATCTTAGTCAACCTCCCGAAACCTAATCCTATTTTCATCATGGCAATTCTTTTCATTATGTTTCATATTCTCTTATGGCAATATGTCCTATCCGCTTGCTAGCGAGATCTTTCAAGAGAGAGCCATAATTAAAATAATACACTGTCGTAAATATTATTAATACTGGCCAATAGACTCTTTGGTGCTTTCCTATTATATAAGGGCTGGCATTTTTTGCTCTTTTTAATTACATTGTGCAACAATTAGGGTTGCCCAATGGATTTTGTATTGGGGATGAACGATGTTAGTCTTTTCCTCGTGTTATAAACCCCCGAGTAAAACCCGCCTGATGAATTTGTAGAGCTTATTTATGATTGCGAACTTTTCTTCTAGCTACTAAGCTCAGAAGGAACGCTAGAAGAAAGAAATAAGAAATTTATTTTCCTTTAGCTTGTGCTTATGTAGCACTACTCTTTTGATGTTTCTTATGGGAAAATACTGGAATATGATTTTCTCCATTCGGAGTAGGCTTTCTCTTTCTTTGGGAAATGAAATAAGTCAGCAAGTGAGCAAGCAAGCCCATAATATTCTATTTCTATTCTGTCTCCCTTTTCAGTTGGAGTTACATAGGAGAGGTCTATTGGGGGCACTAGTTACTGGTTGGGTTACATCGGTCCATAGGCTCATGAATAGGGTCCATCCAGTCTATTCTTTGGGGATTGCCTTCATCAAGTGTAAGTTCGATTACATCTAGTTCCAAGCCATGCATATAGGTAAAGAATGGCAAAAGAAAGCTTGTAGAAGTCTTTGTCCCGCGAGACCCATTGTATGAGTCATAGTCTAAGTCTATTACTAGTGGCATTGTATCATGAGTTGTAATTCCTCCAGTAGGGCTAGGGCTTGAAGAAGTCGTATATACAGACTATGTCTTTTATAGGTTCAGGCTTTTGCTTTTCTAATCCCTAAATTTGCAATAGAAATTGCAGTTTCTTCTACCATTAATATAGTTTCAGGATGAGTTGCACTTCTCCCTTACATAACAGAGTTTGAGACTTAGGCTAGAACTATTTCGTCCTTCTCCTGGGATTATCAGAGTATCAGATTAGCCTTTGAATTCGTTCTGCCTTCCACTCTATATCTAATCTTTTTCCCTACCAGTCGCTCTCTTTGGCCGGCCTATTGATGGAGCAGGATCAGAACATGTTGAGCACGAAGGTGCGAAGTAGACTTTATTATTATTCTTTTTATCATTGATTTGCTTCTTTTTCTCGACTGGAAGAGCTGCCGGAACTCCCCTCCTAAGGCGACTCTTTGTAGAATCCTTCTATAAAGGGATCCGAAGCCCAAGTGAAATTGGCCTAGACGAAATAATGGCTCTTGTAGAGGCGCATAAGCGAAAAAGGGCTCCCTTGGTGAAAGGAAGGAAGGAAAGGGTTGTTCTGACGAGTCCTCGGCAAGAACTTATGGAGATGGAGCCCGCAGTTTAAGAATTCCTAAAGAAAGACCCCTTGCGCCATCCAGCTCTCCCAACTACAAAGATAAGATAGCCTAGCGCTACTTGTGACACCCCGATCCCTCTCGAGACCGGGAGTTCTATCAATCAAACTAAACACAACCCAAACCAAACCCGGGCAAAATTTTCAGGGAAAACGGACGAAGTCTCCCCTGTTTATAGGCGAAATGCAAAACCTGTAATAGCATATAAATGGACCACCACCGTGTCCAACCATACAAAACTTCCTTAAGGCCATCCGAGCCTCGGTTCTCAACAATTTAAACTCAGCAAGTATACATACATTTCCAATTTAAAAACTAACCTATCTTTTCATTTTGACAAGTACATTCAATTTAGGCAATTAAACCATACAAAGCTACTGCATAAAATAAACTATCATGCCATTCTAATTCTTTTCCTTTGGACATTACAGCCATGCATTGAAGTTAAGCTACATTAACTATATACATAATCTAACTTATCAAACCATTCCAACTACATTGCTAGATTTATATTACATTTCTTTTAACAATAATTACATACAACATAAAAGCATACAACTTGACAACTTTGACAACTGAAGTTACATAGGCACTCAAGACAACTCTTGAAGCACGGACTTTCACGAAATTACGAACTTTCGAGCTAACAGGGCATTTCCTGAAATGTGGTGGTGAGGAGTGAGTATACACAACTCGTATTCTCAGTGAGGGCGAGACAGATATCGAATTGGAGAGAAAGAAGATCGTGCAATGCAAATAGGTACAGTTAAGCAATACAATCAATAAAAGGCATTCAATATAAACAACAATACAATTAAACAACTAAAGAAAGCATTAACACAACCAATCAAAGCTATACCACACTTTGAAGGCTATGGTTCACTCGAGCGAGTAATGTACCGATCACGATTCCGATGACTTTAACGATGACGCGCCGGCCCAAACCACCTTATAACACCAGTTTGGAATACCCCGGAAGTATCCATCAATCCTACGACCCAAATCTCCCTGGGAGGCAACCCAAGCGAGAAAGGGAATAGCAGCGGAGCTAGAGCAACCAACACTGGCAACCCAAGGCTACCCAGAGAGGCCCATCACTCACGCGCGAGACACTATGCAATGCAAGACTCGATACAAGGCGATAAACAAGCGATAAAGCCACACGTGAAACAATAACAAAGCAGGTTACTCTCGCACGCCATAGCAGCAATTTGATAAGTAATTCAATCCAAAACCACTCAAACAAGTATTACAAGTAATTCTAAACATTCTATAAGCATAAAGACAAGAAAACACACAAAAACACAAATCGGCCCCAACTATCAAAATGCTACCATTTCCAAACGAGCCAAGAGTTCTGGAAACCGACTTTGCCAACCCTCCTAGGTCACCATAAGGCACATCTAAAGACCCCGAAACCTTACTTTACCCTAGAACTCGCGCAAAGCCCCGATTTCCCCCTTTCTCGTTTGAACTACAACTATATCAACCAAACACCCAACCAACGCCATAATCACACAAAAAGTGCTTCCATGGCCTCCCGAAGCAATGCCAACACGCAAAACGAGAAAATACAAAAGTCGACCAAAACGACCCCAACTTTTCCAAATGCTTAATTCTCATTTTTTCCACTACGCAACCCAAACAAACCACACATTTTAGCATTCTAGCATACCTAGCACGTTTCTACATCAACGGAAAGCATAACAGTGCAATTTCAACGTTTCAAGGTTTTACTATTCATAAAACACTATTCATTTCACAATTTAATTTGCAATCACAATATTTAACCGCAGAAAATGTTACAAAGCTATAAATACATGTTCTACAAATGTTAAGGAACATTCTAGAAGCATCAAATCGCTTTAAATAACGATCTACGGATAAATCTAAAAATTGACAAAGTTAACATATACAACGTATAAATGCGCAAATAACATGCTTCCCTCACCTTAGACGCTCTTAGACGCTAGAAAAACCTCGTAGAGTGCCTCGGAAACCACCCCGCACAAGCCCACGCGAAGAATCGAAGATTTGAAGTTGAGATTTTCTTTTTTTTTCTCCTTCTTTTCCTCATGGTTTCAAGCCTTTTTCTCTCTGTTTTTTTCGTGCACATTCTGCTTATTTAAAAAAAAAAAAGTCAAGAAGTCAAAGGTCAAAATTCGGTCAACCCGCTACACCACACCAGCTCTGCCCGACCTCACGAAAACGGCCATAACTTCTTCTAGAAAACTCCAATTCACAAACGGTTTGAACCCTCATAAACTAGACTCATAGAGCTTTCCAACCATATATAATTTGCTACCTAAATCTTCCCCAATTGGTTCAGATTTAATTCCAAACTTGACCCAAAATTTGACTAACTTAACATTGCATTTTTTTTATTTCTAATCCCAAATTTTCCTTTTATTAAACATTTCAAAAATTCCTACCTTGTCCTAGTTGGTCAATGTAGATGAAAAGTCAACTAGTTTGGTCAAAGAAGGTGAAAGGTCAATAAAATGCAATTTAAATGAACTTAAAATGCTATTGAATACATGCCAGGTTTGGGGTATCACATCCTTCCCCCCTTAAAACAATTGCGTCCTCGCAATTCTTCTTCCAATAGGACTCTGCATCATCTACAATCCAACTCTGACTAGTCTTCATTAGCTACTGAAAAATTATTTAATAAAGATGACCAATAGGAAAGTTCAAGTAGAAATGCCAAGTAGTAACGCCAAATAGAAGCTCAAATGCAGATACCGTACAAGAATCCCGTTGATACGAATAACTAAGAAGAATAAATTCCAACCAGAAACACCGAGATAATACCAATAAAGACTAAAGCAAAGATACTGTAGATGTCATTAATACCACACAATAACGACAAGAAGAATACCTCACGCACGAATCTCCAATAGAAGTCTAACTGTTACTGCCCGAGAATTCCCATGCAAGAAGCCAAATAAAAGTTCAAACAAAGATTCTATCTAGAGGTCCAAAGAAGTACCCCGCTGGTCATGGATTTCATAGAAGAATTCCCTGTTAAGAGTGCTGAAGAAAATACCAAGAACCCAATCAAATATATTTCCAAAGTTCCAAAGAAGCCTTCCAAATAATAACCCCATGGAACAACCAATTAGATTCAAAGTTTTCCTATCAAAAGCTGAGAGGAATGTCAAAGGAAATAACAAAGAAAATATAACGTGCCCAATAAGACAACCAAGTTGAATAACAAACATAGTTTCCCAGATAGACGAAAACTCCAAGGATAAACACCGAACTGATGAACAATATACCGAAACCAAACTCTGAGTCCTCTTCACTGTTTGCCAAGTGAGAACTTCATACAACTTTGCCAACAAGGAAAATACCAAGAGAATGCCTAATAAGAATTTCAAAGAATACCATAAGTAGTATTATACAATAAGTCTGATAGGGATTCCAGTTACCAAACCAACTGAGGGATGCCAAAGAAAATACCCGAACAATGCTCCAGTAAGAAAGTACCAAGAATTGCCCAATAAGTAATACTAAATAATTGGCCACTGAGAATCCTAGAGAATGCCATTGAAGAATTTCCAATAAGGAATACCAGTAACACTCCAATAAAGACCGAGACACATATGCCATAGATAATACCATGCAGTAAGGCCGATTGAAATCCCATTAACCAAGTCCACCGAGAAGTGCCAACAAAAGTCCCCAAAGAACACCCGTTATGAAAACCAAAGAATGTTCCAGAGAACACCCAATTAAAACCCCAAGAGAAAGCTACTCTTTCGCAACTGTTAAGCACAGAGAAGGACCAAAGGGATTCGCCAATAACCGAGCTCCAAAAGCAATCACCAATTCCCAAATAAAGGCTAGTCAAATGCCATTCATTTCCTGCCAATCCATACACCTTGAAAAGCCAGCGGTGAATCACTTTCTTCAGGGGAGGAAGAGGACTTACTTACCATTTCAATAGCACATGTATGAATGCCAATATATCACAGTTATAGAGATGCAGTAAGCTATAATGGCAGCAAGTTTACAATATAGTTTATTTAACAAAGTCACTCAAGCATAACAATCAAGTCAAGCACAGCATAATCAATTCAAATCACGGCATAGCTAATTCAAGACATTTCAGTACACACATTAAAAGCAATACTTCAAGCAAATAACAATCCACGAGGTCGATTCGATAGGTCAATTCAATGCACAACTAGACACTTTACTTCACTTAGCACACAATTAACACATAACACATAACTATATCACATAGGAGCACACATTCATGTCAAGACAAATAATCTCACATAAAAGCATACACTTTCAAGACACACTTAACAAGCACACATTTAAGGGTCACTACCCACCAGACCGAGAACCCTGTCCCGGCTTATGAGCTAAATAAGCTCTGATACCACCTGTGACACCCCGATCCCTCTCGAGACCGGGAGTTCTATCAATCAAACTAATCACAACCCAAACCAAACCCAGGCAAAATTTTCAGGGAAAACGGACGAAGTCTCCCCTGTTTATAGGCGAAATGCAAAACCTGTAATAGCATATAAATGGACCACCACCGTGTCCAACCATACAAAACTTCCTTAAGGCCATCCGAGCCTCGGTTCTCAACAATTTAAACTCAGCAAGTATACATACATTTCCAATTTAAAAACTAACCTATCTTTTCATTTTTGACAAGTAGATTCAATTTAGGCAATTAAACCATACAAAGCTACTGCATAAAATAAACTATCATGCCATTCTAATTCTTTTCCTTTGGACATTACAGCCATGCATTGAAGTTAAGCTACATTAACTATATACATAATCTAACTCATCAACCCATTCCAACTCCATTCCTAGCTTTATATTACATTTCTTTTAACAATAATTACATACACCATAAAAGCACACATCTTGACAACTTTCACAACTCAAGTTACATAGGCACTCAAGACAACTCTTCAAGCACGGACTTTCACGAAATCACGAACTTTCCAGCTAACAGGGCATTTCCTGAAATGTGGTGGTGAGGAGTGAGTATACACAACACGTATACTCAGTGAGGGGGAGACAGATATCGAATTGGAGAGAAAGAAGATCGTGCAATGCAAATAGGTACAGTTAAGCAATACAATCAATAAAAGGCATTCAATATAAACAACAATACAATTAAACAACTAAAGAAAGCATTAACACAACCAATCAAAGCTATACCACACTTTGAAGGCTATGGTTCACTCGAGCGAGTAATGTACCGATCACGATTCCGATGACTTTAACGATGACGCGCCGGCCCAAACCACCTTATAACACCAGTTTGGAATACCCCGGAAGTATCCATCAATCCTACGACCCAAATCTCCCTGGGAGGCAACCCAAGCGAGAAAAGGGAATAGCAGCGGAGCTAGAGCAACCAACACTGGCAACCCAAGGCTACCCAGAGAGGCCCATCACTCACGCGCGAGACACTATGCAATGCAAGACTCGATACAAGGCGATAAACAAGCGATAAAGCCACACGTGAAAGAATAACAAAGTAGGTTACTCTCGCACGCAATAGCAGCAATTTGATAAGTAATTCAATCCAAAACAACTCAAACAAGTATTCCAAGTAATTCTAAACATTCTATAAGCATAAAGACAAGAAAACACACAAAAACACAAATCGGCCCCAACTATCAAAATGCTACCATTTCCAAACGAGCCAAGAGTTCTGGAAACCGACTTTGCCAACCCTGCTAGGTCACCGTAAGGCACGTCTAAACACCCCGCAACCTTACTTTCCCCTAACCCACGCCCAAAGCCCCGATTTCCCCCTTTCTCGTTTGAACTACAACTATATCAACCAAACACCCAACCAACGCCATAATCGCACCAAAAGTGCTTCCATGGCCTCCCGAAGCAATGCCAACACGCAAAACGAGAAAATGGAAAAGGCGACCAAAACGACCCCAACTTTCCCAAAGGCTTAATTCTCGTTTTTTCCACTACGCAACCCAAACAAACCACACATTTTAGCATTCTAGCATACCTAGCACGTTTCTACATCAACGGAAAGCATAACAGCGCAATTTCAACGTTTCAAGGTTTTACTATTCATAAAACACTATTTATTTCACAATTTAATTGCAATCACAACATTTAATCGCAGAAAATGTTACAAAGCTATAAATACATGTTCTACAATTGCTAAGGAACATTCTAGAAGCATCAAATCGCTTTGAATAACGATCTACGGATAAATCTAAAAATTGACAAAGTTAACCTATCCAACGTATAAATGCGCAAATAACATGCTTCCCTCACCTTAGACGCTCCTAGACGCTAGGAAAACCTCGTAGAGTGCCTCGGAAACCACCCCGCACAAGCCCACGCGAAGAATCGAAGATTTGAAGTTGAGATTTTCTTTTTTTTTTCTCCTTCTTTTCCTCATGGTTTCAAGCCTTTTTCTCTCTGTTTTTTTCGTGCACATTCTGCTTATTTAAAAAAAAAAAAGTCAAGAAGTCAAATGTCAAAATTCGGTCAACCCGCTAAACCAAAACAGCTATGCGCGACCTCACGAAAACGGCCATAACTTCTTCTAGAAAATTCCAATTCACGAACGGTTTGAACCCCCATAAACTAGACTCATAGAGCTTTCCAACCATATATAATTTGCTACCTAACTCTTCCCCAATTGGTTCAGATTTAATTCCAAAGTTGACCCAAAATTTGACTAACTTAACATTGCATTTTTTTTATTTCTAATCCCAAGTTTTCCTTTTATTAAACATTTCAAAAATTCCTACCTTGTCCTAGTTGGTCAATGTAGATGAAAATTCAACTAGTTTGGTCAAAGAAGGTGAAAGGTCAATAAAATGCAATTTAAATGAACTTAAAATGCTATTGAATACATGCCAGGTTCGGGGTATCACACTACTGCTACTAGGCAAGAAGAACTAACAGTTAATACATTCTTATCTTACCTAGTGATCTACGACAATCCCCAAAGTAGGAATGAAAACCTTTCTTGGGGGATCCGGATCCACCAATCCAGACGAGAGAGCTCAAGTCTCATTAGCCTGACCCACCATCTCGAAATGGAGACTATGAGAAAGTAACCCACCTTATCCAGCTAGCAAGGGATATGAAGGATCCCTTTTTCTAAAAATACAAAAATGGTAAGACTTGGAAAGCAGCCCGCCTTAGTGATTGAACCCCAAGAATAGGAAAAGTATCTGGTTATCATCCTGACCAGTTCGTCGATTGAATGAATTGATTGGCTAGTGTCACACAGGTCTATCAATAAAGAATTTTTCACAAGTGACATAGTAGAAGAAGCTTTCAGTCTCATATGTATGATGTTTCGGTACATTCCTCCTGGGCCGGGTTTACTTGTTTATATGCCTACTTTCTTATGACTTTTTTTTTCCGTTTGATGCTTGAAATGAAAGATTTGTTGAAATGGACCAGACCCAACCCAAGATAATAGATATTGAGTCCATCCTGAGATGACCCTTTCTTCCCCTACCTTTGATGTACTTGACTTCAAGAAGCCTTGACTTGTGTACAGGTTGGAGGAAGAATAACAGTAGCAGAGCAAAAGAAGACCTAACCTCGGTCAGAGATAGCAGCTCATGAACTGCCTTGCTCGAAAGGTCGTAGCCCGAATTGACCTAGCTGCAAATGAGAGGTTTGACTTCCGAGAGTTGATCCAAGCTTGGACTCCTAGCTCCAGGAGAAATGATACGTAGGTTTTTCTTCCTTATTCTAAATGGGGATCCTCCTCACCGGAAAGTGCCCCTATTGGGCTGGAACTGGAAGACGCCTTAAGGCAACTAAGAACAACAGAAGTCAGAATAATCAGACTCACCAGCATCCTCTAATCTAGGATCTAGCAGCTAGGAATCGCGCAATTGAGAAAGAAGCATGACCGATTAAGCTCGAAGAACAAGAAATGGAAGCACGCTTTTGAACAGTCACAAATGGGGGATTCCCCGAGTATTTTTAAGGATGGACCGCATACCAACCATTCTTTTTTGGAATGAAAAGAAGAAATGATGGTCGGATGTTGAATTCACAAAAAAAATCATATGAAAGAATCATCAGATTGTGGGTTCCCGGAGTAGACGATTTTAAATGGAGAATGAATGAAATAGAATTGTCTGGCAGAATCGTATTATAAGGAAAGTGCAGACCCTCCGACTTGTTGGGGTTACCGAGCTGGCCAACCTAACTATGAATTTCTATCAATGTTGGGATAGACAGAGGTCTAGGATAGTACGCTGTCAGAATGAGACCAGGGTACAATAACGAAGTTAGACCGAAATGAATGACTCAATTCCTCTAGAAGAAAGGAGAGAAAAAGAACAACCAATTCTATGAAATAATATCTTATTTACAAGGATCGGTTGCTACTAGTCCGGGTTACCTCAGAGATAGAGATCCTTAGATTCCCTAAGAGCTGCTGTTCAATCTATCCCTGAGCTTCTACTAGATGTCATACCGGGCATTCAGTCTTTAGGTTCAGAATGTGTTGAAAGAGGACCTTCGCCCAGATAGCCTCTTATCGGTACTCAACTGCTGGATTTTTTGGTTCCTTCCTGAGTAGTTGTTCAAAAGAGAGATTGTCAAATCTTTTAGATCAAAGTGATGTTCCAAGGCGAAGAACTGATATAGATAGTCATATTAGCCTCTCGCACAACCATATTTTTAGTTTTCTTTATTAATTCATGGAATAGAGGTTATCTCCCTAACTAAATTCCTTTAAAGAAGGACAGTTCTTTCCCTGCCTGCTTCTTGGCTACAACCACAGCTAGTAGTATTCATAGGGTCCTTTGATCGCATTCTTTGCTGCTAAAGAGTCTGATCCATCTCCTATCCTTCTTGCAAAAGCAGTGGAACTAATGGTTGGCGCCTTTTAAGCCTCTGATTCTATTGTTTACTCGTAAATACGAGTCGTACTTAATAGCCGGCTCGCTATGGCCTTGAGCTCATGTGACGGTTTTCCTTCTGGTTGAGCTGCTACTTTTCTTCGAGCAGGCTTTCCCATTTACTCCGTTTCAGTTCATTTTCATTCATCGTGGGACCTCATTGGTCGATCCGATCCTAGAACTTTGTTTGAGTTGCATTCCGCTTCTTCTTATTCAGAAGGAGGGTTTGCTACTTCACTTCTTGGGAAAGCAATGGAACTAATGGCTGGCCTAGCTGGCACTTTATGCTAATAAAACTAGAAGTGAGAGTCAAGTTCTTTGAGTTAAATATGAATAGACGATGACTGGACACAACGGAACTCTTCCTATTTAATAGGGGACGGGGTCATATGTGTAACACCCCGATCCCTATCGAGACAGGGAGTTCTATCATTCAATCTAATCGCAACCCAATTCCAAACCCGAGCGAAATTTTAGGGAAAGACGGACGGAGTCTCCCCTGTTTTTAGGAAAAATGCAAAACCTACAATAGCATATAAGTAGACCAGCACTGTGTCCAACCATACAAACACCTCAAGGCCATCCGAGCCTTGTTTCTGAATAATTAAACACAACAAGTATACATACATTCCAAGTACCCAGACTATTCTAACTCTTTCTTTTGGACAATACAATCATGCATTGAAGTTAACTATACTAATTGGATACATAAACTAGCTTGTCATTCTTCCTCAATTACCTAGTTAAATTTAAATTACATTCATTTTAACATTAAATACATACAACACATGAAACATACATCTTTGCATCTTTGACAACTCAAGCCACATAGCACGCAAGGCAACTCTTCAAGCATGATCTATCACATATCCACGAACTTTCCAGCTAACATGATATTTTCTGAAATGTGGTGGTGAGGAGTGAGTATATACAACACGTATACTCAGTGAGGGAGAGACAGTTATCGAGGTGGAGAGAAAGAAAGTCGTGCAATGCAAATAAGACAGTTAAGCAATATATCTGACAAGTAAGCAATCAATATAAACAATCAATACAATAAGCTATTAATAAAAGCATTAACACAACCACTCAAAGCTATACCACACTCTGAAGGTCACGGTTCACTCATACGATTCGATTCCACGAGCAACTCTTAATCACGAATCCGATGACGACGCGCCAGCCCAACCACTTTATAACTTTAGTTTGGAATACCCCAGAAGTATCCAATCAATTCTACGACTCAAATCTCCCTGGGAGGCAACCCAAGCAATAAAGGGAATAGGACACGGAGCTAGGGCAACCAACCCTGCCAACCCAAGGCTACCCAGAGAGGCCCATCACACCGCCCCTGACTCTATGAATGCAATACAATATGAGATACAAGCAATAAACAAGCAATGGCTCGAAAGTGCAGATTAGTGGCTATAAACGAGATATCAAGCATTTATTGTAACACCCCGATCCCTCTCGAGACCGGAAGTTCTATCAATCAATCTAATCACAGCCCAAACCAAACCCGGGCATAATTTTCAGGGAAAACGGACGGAGTCTCCCCTGTTTCTAGGCGAAACGTAAAACCTGCGATAACATATAAGTGGACCAATACCATGTCCAAACATTCAAAACCACCTCAAGGCCATCCGAGCCTCGGTTCTCAACAATTTAAACTCAGCAAGTATACATACATTTCCAATTTAAAAGCTAACCTATCTCTTTTCATTTTTGACAAGTACATTCAAACTAGACAATTAAACCATACTAAGCTACTGCATAAAATAAACTATCATGCCATTCTAATTCTTTTCCTTGGGACATTACAAACATGCATTGAAGTTAAGCTATGCTAACTGATTACATAACTAGCTTATCGATTTACCTCAACTATTTAGCTAATTTAGATTACATTTCTTTTAACAATAAATACATACAACATATGAAAGCATATATCTTTACAACTTCGACACTCAAGCCACATAGGCACGCAAGACAACCCTTCAAGCACGAACTTTCACGAAATCACGAACTTTCCAGCTAACATGACATTTCTTGAAATGTGGTGGTGAGGAGTGAGTATACACAACACGTATACTCAGCGAGGGCGAGACATATATCGAATTGGAGAGAAAGAAAGTCGTGCAATGCAAATAAGACAGTTAAGCAATAAAGTCAATAAGAAAACATTCAATACAAACGACAATATATTAAACTTTCAAGAAAGCCTTAACACAACTATTTAAAGCTATACCACACTCTGAGGGCTATGGTTCACTCTTACGAGCAATATACCATTTGATGATTTGATGTTGAATTATTTTCTTTTTCTTTTTCCTCCATGGTTTCAGCCATGGCCTTCTTTATTTCCTGATTTTGCTCTTTTGTTTCGAATTTCATACTTAAATAAAAATTGACAAATGGTCAAAGCTTCGGTCCACCCGCTAAACCAAAACAGCTATGCGTGACCTTACGAAAACGACCATAACTTCTTCTAGAAAACTCCAATTCACGAACGGTTTGAAGCCTCAAAAACTAGACTCATAGAGCTTTCCAACCATATATAATTTGCTACCTAACTCTTCCCCAATTGGTTCAGATTTAATTCCAAAGTTGACCTAAATTTTAACTAACTTAACATTGCATTTTTTTATTTCTAATCCCAAGTTTGCCTTTTATTAAACATTTCAAAAATTCCCACCTTGTCCTAGTTGGTCAATGTAGATGAAAAGTCAACTAGTTTGGTCAAAGAAGGTAAAAGGTCAATAAAATGCAATTTAAATGAACTTTAAATGCTATTAAATATATGCCGGGTTCGGGGTATCACATTTACAATCAATAATAGCAATCAATTAACTTTACAAGCATGATTATCATTAACTTCAACAAGAACATCAATTAAACACGTAATAGCAATTCAAACATGAAAATGACAAATATCACTATTCAATCCCTAACTTCCAATGACAATTACGAGCAAACGAGCTACAGGATTAGGAAACCGATTTCACTACATTCACTTAGGCACTACAAGCCACGTTTCTATATCACGAAGCTTCACTGTCTCACCCGAGAACCGAAAGTCCACCTACTGCGTTTAAACTACAACTATACTAACCAGTTGCTCAATCAACGCCACAACAGCGCCGAAAGTGCTTCCATGCCCTTAATAGCAAAACCCCCAACTCAATTCGAGTACGGTCAACTTTTGGTCAAACGGCCCCTTTACGTTTCTTTGTCTAATTTCCAATTTTAACAAAGGCTGGTACGTTTTTATTGCACATTCTATCTTTCTATCACTAATGGCACCTATCCAAATTAAGAAATCGCAATTCGAATAAAAATCCAAAATTCTAGGGTTTTACTATTTAAAATCACTATTCATTATTCTTCCCCAATTTCAAATAAGCAATTTCAGCCATAAAAATTGCTAAATAACTATCAAACAATGCTCTACGAACTCAAAGGAAGCTATATCAAGCAATTATAGGCATTATAACATATTATATATCAAATCAAAAAATTTGAAACAATAATCAAATTTCACAAAATATTCATAAAAGCGTGAAAACCCTCACAATGATTGAAGACCAAGACCCGCAAGGACCCGAGCCACGACCCCCGAGCAATTCCACGCATGATTGTAGAAGAAAATTGAAGCAAAAATCTTTTTTTTCCTAGGGAGCATTTGGCCATGGGGGGGATACAAAGGGTATTTTGCAATTTGTTTGTTTTGATTTTTGCCTTGTTTTATTTTAAAAATATGACAAAGGGCAAAATGGTAAAAAGACAAGGTCAAATTCAAGTTAAAAATGGTCAAATTAGCTTATTTTAATGCCATTAAATCTAATTCAAGTTAAAGAAATGCAATTTTAATGAAAACCAACTAAAACTAGCTAAATTAAGCTAAAAAAATTTTTACGAAATTCGAAAAATATTTCTCTAACTCTCATTTTCGAAATATTACGATCGAACGTTCAATAAACGATCGCTAATCAAATGATGTACAATAATATAAAACTATAATTTTTGAAAAGTAGAATAGTAGAATAGTTTAAAATTCACTCCGGCTCGGAGTTACTTTTCTCATTTAATTGAAAATCGAGTAATTTAATGCAAGAAAATTAAAACCGATTATTAAAATAATCAATATTCATTTAAAAATAATTAATTTAACTATTTCTAGAATATTTTAAAGAATTATAAGATTAATGCTAAGATACAAATGAATAAGTTAATATAAACACGTAATCGGATGCAATTGAATACTAACATTTAAGATGACACTTAATTAAATACAAGAAAGTAAATCCAATTTCTATAAATAATAAAAATAGGTGATAATCTTTAATTAATCAATATAAAAATTATTGAATGCTTTTAAAAGAAATATCAAAATAGTGCAAAAATGGATGATTAAGTAATTAAGCATTTAATTAAATGCAGTCAAATGCCATTAAATGCATGTCGGGTTCGGGTTATCACAATATGGCTCTTAAAGGCTCAACTAAATGAACTCTAATGGACTTAGCTTGCTCGTGTAACAATTTTATATTGTCTTGCTACCTCGACTTCAGACTTTGAGTATATACCTTTGTCCTATTCTTTTATCATAAACTAGGCTGTTGCCAGAGAAGACATCGATGTTATACCAGCAGACGGAGCAGACATGGCAAGATACATATTAGAAAAAAAGAATGAGCCAAAACTGAACGAGCAAGGCGAAAGCCAAATGTCAACCTAAGAAAGACACTTGCGGGAGACTTTCTAGTTAGTTTCCCAATAGGTCGATGTACAACCGAAAGGTGAATGCTTTACCAAACTCGTGTACAACTCCTTTCATGTGTATTGATTTATGCTTATTACATGTTTGGTTTCCTAAATAATTTCTCCACAGCACCCCCTGACCAAACAAAAAACCAGAAAGCCAAGATCTCTATAAAGCGAGGGAAAGAATACAGATGTGCAGCAGAGAAGGAAAAAAGACGAAGCTATGAGAGCTTAGACGGAATAAGGTCTAAGGAAGACTGCCCATTTCTCAAATGGGAGGGGAAGACTAGTAAACCATTTGAGCCAAAATATAGACATGATAAAAAATAGATATTGAGACGGAATATGAATGAAGGATTAAAGCATCTGACTGGGCTCTGGAGATGAATACCGAAGGAGCTTACCGGATGCACCATCGACCTCAAACAGCTTGACCAGGCGGGGGAAGAACTAAAAAGAAAAGAATGTTGTGGGTAAGCTAAAAGCAAATACCAATGAAGACCAGACCTGTAATTTCAAACAAGAAAACGTAGTTAGCCTAGCCGGGGAGGGAGATTCTCCAGCCCCACTCCTATATATAGTTGAAAATAGAGTGGAAAACTGCGCTTCCAAATCAAGCCCAAAAAATAATCCTTTTGAAAGGTCCTACTTTTTGCCCCATTCAAGCCATGAAAGGGACCTTCTGGATTAGAAAACATGGCCTTTGAGACCAAAACCTGGGTTGATCGAAGAGCTGCTAACAAAAGGGCGAAGCCAAGATTGACAATAAAATAGCTGTGGACGGATGGAAAGACTCGAAGAAAATATCCATTTTTGTTGAAAAGAGAAAGATGAATATGAATAGAGCACAGACCTCAGACCGATTCATTAAACCTATTATTGTAGAGTTTCAAGGGGAAGTATTGAATTAAAGTCATTCATGTGTACTGATTTCCTTATGGTTGACTTAACAAATGGGATAAAGGTTTCACCGTACAACTAATTCATTATATGAAAATTGCAGTCTATAAGTTCATAGAGAAGCTCAGTTGGAGGGAAAGTCTAACATACACAGTATGTAGGGCTTATACACACCTTTCGTAGTTTTCTCCAAACCCCCTGTTCTGCCTACCGACCAAGACTTCTCTTTCTAGCCCCTTTGAGCTTACCAAGGCATGCATTCCTTTTATTACTTGTTGTACTCCTTCTACCATATTCCTTTGTCTTTTCACCTCAGTCCCAGATCGACTATAAGTCTTCTTTTTTTATATCTTTAATCCGCGTGATTTATCTATATTATTAAAAGCGCTGAATCCCTACTTCTTGTTGCTAGAAAAAGGGAAAAAATTGACTTCTTGGACTGTGGCCCACACCTCAGAAGACTAATTAGAGATTAGCTAAGCAAACGGGCCTGAAATTACTTCTCCAAGCTTGATTTAAGTCTTTTACATTAATGTTACAGCCTGACTTATATGTTCCTCTTCCTTTGCTTTATTACACCGATTATTGTAGATGAAGTGAATGACATCGATTATCTATAACGAATATTCGACATTGACGGATAGGCCTTCTACTGCGCCATCTCTTAGCCTTTTCCCCCTCTATTGCCAGTAAGAAAGGGGACAAGGACTTCCATAAACTAAAGAAAGAGCGGAATCTCCTCCGATTGCTGCTTGCGGGACTATTGTATATATTTTTATAGTTATAACACTATAATTAACCTACAAAGCGTCTATTCATGGAGGTTGTTGTAGTTTTCATAGTTGCAAGATTTTTTTTTTTCGAGATTGGCTTGGTGTGAAGTGTATCGCATCGAACAACCGAGGGGCACGAAGGCCGTTGCGCTAATGCACATCCGTTTTCTTGCTAGATACAAGATTGGAAAGAATGCATTGCATGAACATTGAGATGTCCAAGATAAAAGGAACGAGGGGAAGAATCGATGAGGAATCTATAACATAAAATCGTGAATAAAAAAACATGACAAGAATTCTTAACTCCAGATGTTAGAAGGTGCAAAATGAATGGGTACCGGCGTTGTCGGTATTAAAAACGTCCTTAGTTCCTCAATTCATTCCGTGGCGCAAAATCCATCATTGGCTAAACAATTATATGGTTATGCCATTTTGGGCTTTGCTCTAACCAAAGCTATTGCATTGTTTGCCCCAATGATGGCCTTTCTGATCTCATATGTATTTTGATCAAAAAAAGAAGGTTGAAGTTTCGTAAAGCAAGCACCTCTTTCCAACCTTGGTCCATCAAATATGGGATGGGGAGCAGTTCTTAAACAAAAGAATGGAGATAAAGAGGAAGTGAAAAAAAAGTCGAATTGGAAGTCAAGTAAGAAGGAAGGAGGCTAGTCCCCGAAAATACTCCGCCCGTAGGTTTGTTTGTCGTTGGAGCTTACAATTCACATTGTGACTCATTCCTTCAGTCGAGCCTTTTTCGGGCGTCGATCAATCACTGGCCGTTCTGTCATTGTCTAATTTTTGGTTGTCTGATCACACTCGAAATTATGTACCTACTTATCGTATTTTTTCCCCAGCTCGGTAGTTCCGTAGCAGGTTTTTTTAGACATTTTCTAGGATCAGAAGGAACCGCTATAATGACCACTATGTGCGTTTCATTCTCTTCGATCTTATCTTTGAATGTTTTTTATGAAGTCGCACCGGAAGCGAGTGCTTGCTATCTAAGAATTGCTCCATGGATCTCATCAGAAATGTTTGATGCTTCTTGGGGCTTCTTTGGCAACCGTGAAGTCACCGGATGAATTTCCAAGTAAATAGATTAGATCCGAAAGCGGCTGTTGCTCTGCGGTGATACGAACTCAACCTACTTCTACCCGCCCTAGAGTAGCATAGTATGTCTGGAATAAGGAGGGACATACTCGACGTAATCACTCCCTTAGTTGGGGGTTTTGCCGCCCTACCTTTCGATTGATACACAGTTGAGGAGGCCGATCACGAACACTACAAGTGTGGGAGCGATCCTGGTCAGGGAAGGCTAAGACAACACCTCACATATGGGTAACAAGAGAGCACTTATGCCCCGACAGTAGGGCCTTATAGGGAAGGGCCCAGCCTAATAAGGGTAGTATACCCCCCACTTCGAGCCCACCTCTGTATCGACTGAATCACTCTTTTGGTCTAGTCGGTGGAATTGGTGAACTACTCAAGCTGGTTAGATGTGTGAGGCAAAGGGCTCGTAGTACCCCCTTTTCTTGACCTAGCATTTTCTTTGCTTTGGTAGTGAATCACCTATTAAAAAAAGGGGCAAGCCTACACTCCTTATTTGGGACTACTAAGGCAAGCGGTGGACTCTTTCATTAGGGAAGGGAAGAAGGGGCCTAAGCACGGCAGATGCCATACACTTGAGTGGCAAAGGAAAGCGAGACCTTATCTTTTTTTTCCAGGCCTGTCGAAGATCAAGTTGGTGAGCCATGTGATGGGAAACCTTCCCACACGGTTCAGAGAGCACTGAATTAGAATGAGAGGTTCACCACCACATCAATGCATGCAAGGGGGGCTCGCTTGATTCGCAAATTGGTCCGACTCGTAATTCACTTCTGACATTGTGTTTGATAGCCCGACCGCAGTGATGTTAATTGTGGTTAGATTCATAAGTAGCTTGGTCCATCTTTATTCTATTTCATATATGTTTGAGGATCCGCATATCCCTCGATTTATGTGTTATTTATCCATTCCTACTTTTTTATGCCAATGTTGATGATTGGAGATAACTCTTTTCAATTATTCCTAGGATAGGAGGGAGTAGGTCTTGCTTCATATTTGTTAATTCATTTCTGGTTTACACAACTTTAGGTAGATAAAGCAGCTATAAAATCTATGTCTGTTAATCGAGTAGGTGATTTTGGATTAGCTCCTGGAATTTTGGGTTGTTTTACTCTCTTTCAAACAGTAGACTTTTCAACCATTTTTGCTTCTGCTAGTGCCCCTATAAATTCTTGGATTTCTTGCAATATGAGATTGAATGCCATAACTCTTATTTGTATTTTACTTCTTATTGGTGTTGTTGGGAAATCCACACAGATAGGATCGCATACTTGGTCACCCTATGATGTGAAGGGTCCCACTCCAGTATCTACTTTGATTCATGTAGCTACTATGGTAACAGCTGGCGTTTTCATGATAGCAAGGTGCTCCCTTTTATTTGAATACCTACCTACAGCTTTGATTGTTATTGCTTTTGCAGGAGCTATGACGTCATTCCTTGCGGTAACCACTGGAATATTACAGAATTATCTAAAGAGGGTCATAGCTTATTCAACTTGTAGTCAATTAGGATATATGATCTTTGCTTGCTGCATCTCTAACTATTCGATTAGCGTCTTTCAGTTAATGAATCACACCTTTTTCAAAGCATTACTATTCTTGAGTGCAGGTTTGGTGATTCATGCCATGTCGGATGAGCAAGATAGCAGAAGATGGAGGGGTTTGCCTCTTCGTTCCCTTTTACCTATGCCATGATGCTCATGGACAGCTTATCTCTAATTGGATATCTTTTTCTAACTGGATTTTATTCCAAAGATGTAATCTTAGAGCTCGCTTACACTAAGTATACCATCAGTGGGAACTTTGCTTTCTGGTTGGGAAGTGTCTATGTCCTTTTCACTTCTTATTACTCTTTTCGTTCATTTTTTCTAACATTTCTAGTACCAACTAATTCATTCGGGTAAGACATCTTACGATGTCATGATGTGCCCATTCCTATGGCTATTCCTTTAATACTTCTGGCTCTCGAGAGTCTCTTTGTAGGATACTTGGCCAAAGTATGACCTGTTAGCCCATAAGTAAGTACTGTGACGAAACGGCTCTTGCTCACCCGACATGATCGTATGAGGTCACAATTCACCCAACACGATCATCCGGGGTGAACAAGAATTGGGGATTGGATGCAGGTGAAATTCCCGCCAAAGGTTGAGATGTTCAGTCGACTCCCTCCCACTTTGTAGGGGTCCGGACCCCTACGAGTGAGCAAAAAAAGGATGATGTAACACCCCGATCCCTCTCGAGACCGGGAGTTCTATCAATCGATCTAATCACAACCCAAATCCAAACCCGGGCAAAATTTTCAGGGAAAACGGACGGAGTCTCCCCTGTTTCTAGGCAAAATGTAAAACCTGTAATAGCATATAAATGGACCACTACCCTGTCCAACCATACAAAACTCCCTCAAGGCCATCCCAGCCTCGGTTCTCAACAATTAAACTCAGCAAGTATACATACATTTCCAATTTAAAAGCTAACATATCTTTTTTCATTTTTGACAAGTACACTCAAACTTGAAAATTAAACCATACTAAGCTACTGCATAAAATAAACTATCATGCCATTCTAGCTCTTTTCCTTTGGACATTACAACATGCATTGAAGTTAAGCTATGCTAACTGATTACAGAATCTAGCTTATTAATTTACCTCAACTACCTAGCTAGATTTAAATTACATTTCTTTTAACAATAAATACATACAATATATGAAAACATAGATCTTTACAACTTCTATACTCAATCCACATAGGCACGCAAGACAACTCTTCAGGCACGAACTTTCACGAAATCACGAACTTTCCAGCTAACATGACATTTCCTGAAATGTGGTGGTGAGGAGTGAGTATACACAACACGTATACTCAGTGAGGGCGAGACAGATATCGAATTGGAGAGAAAGAAAGTCGTGCAATGCAAATAAGACAGTTAAGCAATATAACTGATAAATAAGCAATCAAAACAAACAATCAATATAATAAGCAATTACTGAAAGCATTAACACAACCATTCAAAGCTATACCACACTCTGAAGGCTATGGTTCACTCTTACGAGCAGTATACCATTTCACGAGCGATACATCAATCTCGAGCTTGATGTTGACAATGATGACAATAAGCGCGCATCCACCTTATAACAGTAGTTTGGAATACTCCGTGAGTATCCATCAATTCTACGAGCTAAATCTCCCTGGGAGGCAACCCAAGCGAGAAAAGGGAATAGCAGCAGAGCTAGAGCAACCAACACTGGCAACCCGAGGCTACCCAGAGAGGCCCATCACTCACGCACTAGACACTATGCAATGCAAGACTCGATACAAGGCAATAAACGAGGAATAGAAAAACAATCCAAACTAGTGACAACAAACGAGATAACAAGCAATCACAATCAATACTAACCTTCAACTAACTTTTCAAGCATAACAAGCAATAATAAGAAACAATAACACCAATTAAACAAGTATATCAAGCAACCCTAAGCATTCTATAGGCATAATATCAAGATAACAAGCAAATCACAAATCGGCTCCAACTATCAAAACACTACCATTTCCAAACGAGCCACGAGTTCTGGAAACCGACGTCGCTAATCCTCCTAGGACACCATAAGGCACGTCTAAGGACCCCGAAACCCTACTATACCCTAGAATTCGCGCAAAGCCCCGATTTCCCCTTTTGCTCGTTTGAACTACAACTACCTCAACCGATCACCCAACCAATGCCATAATCGCACCAAAAGTGCTTCCATGGCCTCCCGAAACAATGCCAACATGCAAAACGAGAAAACGCCAAACTTGACCTAAACGACCCCAACTTTCACCAAGGCATAATTCCCGTTTTTTCCATTACGCAACCCAAACAAACCATGCATTTAGGCATTCTAGCATACCTAGCACAATTCTACATCAACGGACAGCATAACGGAGCAACTTCATCGTTTCAAGGGTTTACTATTCACAAAATACTATTTAACAACCAATTTAATTTGCAATCTCAACATTTAACCGTAAAAATGTTAAAAAGCTATAAATACACGTTCTACAATTTCCAAGGAACATTCTAGAAGCATCAAAACGCTTTAAACAACAATCTACAGATAAATCTCAAAATTCACAAAGTTGACATACATAACATTTAAATGTGCAAATAACGTGATTCCCTCACCTTAGGCACTCCTAGTCACTAGGAAAACAACGCTGGACACCTCGGAAACCACCCCGCACGAGCTCACGCGAAGATTTGGTGATTTGTAATTGAAATTTTCTTCTTTTTTTTCTCCTTCTTTTCCTCATGGTTTCAAGCCTTTCTTCTCTGTTATTTTCGTTTGCATTCTGCTTATTTAGAAAAAAAAATGACAAGAAGTCAAAGGTCAAAGATTCGGTCAATCCGCTAAACCAAAACAGCTATGCGCGACCTTACGAAAACGGCCATAACTTCTTATAGAAAACTCCAATTCACTAACGGTTTGAAGCCTCAGAAACTAGACTCATAGAGCTTTCCAACCATATATAATTTGCTACCTAACTCTTCCCCAATTGGTTCATATTTAATTCCAAAGTTGACCCAAAATTTGACTAACTTAACATTGCATTTTTTTATTTCTAATCCCAAGTTTGCCCTTTATTAAACATTTAAAAAATTTTCACCTTGTCCTTGTTGGTCATTGTAGATGAAAAGTCAACTAGTTTGGTCAAAGAAGGTGAAAGGTCAATAAAATGCAATTTAAATGAACTTTAAATGCTATTGAATACATGCCAGGTTCGGAGTATCACATCCTTCCCCCCTTAAAACAATTGCATCCTCGCAATTCTTCTTCCAATAGAACTCAGCATCATCTGAAATCCAATTCTGACTAATCTTCATCGGTTCAAGAATCCCGTTGACACAAATACCGAAGAAGAATAAAATTCCAACCAAAAGCGCCGAGATAATACCAATAAAGACCTAAGCAAAGATACTGTAGATAAAATCACATCACATATTAATGATAAGAAGAATACCGAATGAATACCCCATACACGAATCTCGAGTAGAAGTTCAACTATTACTGCCCGAGAATTCCCAAACAAGAAGCCAAATAAAGGCTCAAACAAAGGTTCCATCCAGAGGTCCAAATAAGTACCCCACTAGTCATGAATTTCATAGAAGAATTCCCTGCTAAGAGTGCGAAGAAAATACTAAGAAACCCAATCAAATATACTTCAAAAATTCCAAAGAAGTCTTCCAAATAATAACCCCATAGGACAACCCATTAGATTATGAGTATCTCTATCAAATGCTGAGAAGAATGTCTAAGGAAATACTAGAGGAATTATCATGTGTCTAATAAGACAGTCAAGTTAAATAACAAATATAATTTTTCCAACTAGATGAGAAATCCGAGTAAGATTCCCGAACAGGTGTACAACATACAAAACCAAACTCGAAGGTCTCTTCACTATTCGCCAAGTGAGAACTTATACAATTTACCACCAAGAAAGCCCAAAGTATTCCACAGCATACCATAAGCAATATGAGATAATAAGTCTGAACAGGATTCCAAGTGTAAGACTTCCAATAAGTGCCATCAAGGAAAGATACTGGTAGAATGCCCACTAAGAATTCTATAAAATGCCATTGAAGAATTTCCAATAAGGAATACCAATAACACTCTAATAAAGACCGAGACACATATACCATAGATAATACCATGCAGTAAATCCAATTGAAACCCCAATAGCCAAGTCCACCGAAAAATGCCAACAGAAGTCTCCAAAGAATACCCATTGAGAAAACCAAAGAATGCCCCAGAGAACAATCAAATAAAACCCCAAGAGAAAGCTACTCTTCATAACTGTTAATCACAGAGGAAGACCTTAGAGATTCGCCAATAACCGAGCTCGAAAAGCAAACACCAACTCCCAAATAAAGGCTAATTAAATGCCATTCATTTCCTGCCAACCCATACACCTTGAGAGGCTAGTTGTGAACCACTTTATTCAGGGAAGGAAGAGGACTTACTTACCATTTCCATAAGACATGTATGAATGCCAATATATCACAATTATACATATGCCTTAAGCTATTATGCCAGCAAGTTTACAAAAGAGTTTATTCAACAAAGTCACTCAAGTATAACAATCAAGTCAAGCACAACATAATCAATTCAAATCACGGCACAACCAATTCAAGACATTCCAATACTACTTCAAGCAAATAACAATCCACGAGGTCGATTCAATTCACGATGCCAATTCGATAGGTCAATTCAATGCACAACTGGGCACTTCACCTTACTTGAAAAAAAACATTTAACACATAACACATAACTATATCACATAGGTGCATACATTCAAACCAAGACACACAATCTCACATACAGGCACACACTTTCAAGACACACTTAACAAGCACACATTCAAGGGTCACTACCCACCAGACCGAGGACCCTAACCTGACTTATGAGCAAGACAAGCTCTGATACCACCTGTAACACCCCGATCCCTCTCGAGACCGGGAGTTCTATCAATCGATCTAATCACAACCCAAATCCAAACCCGGGCAAAATTTTCAGGGAAAACGGACGGAGTTTCCCCTGTTTCGAGGCGAAATGTAAAACCTGTAATAGCATATAAATGGACCACCACCGTGTCCAACCATACAAAACTTCCTCAAGGCCATCCGAGCCTCGGTTTTCAACAATTAAACTCAGCAAGTATACATACATTTCCAATTTAAAAGCTAACCTATCTCTTTCATTTTTGACAAGTACACTCAAACTTGAAAATTAAACCATACTAAGCTACTGCATAAAATAAACTATCATGCCATTCTAGCTCTTTTCCTTCGGACATTATAACATGCATTGAAGTTAAGCTACGCTAACTGATTACAGAAACTAGCTTATTAATTTACCTCAACTACCCAGCTAGATTTAAATTACATTTCTTTTAACAATGAATACATACAACATATGAAAGCATATATCTTTACAACTTCGACACTCAAGCCACATAGGCACGCAAGACAACTCTTCAGGCACGAACTTTCACGAAATCATGAACTTTCTAGCTAACATGACATTTCCTGAAATGTGGTGGTGAGGAGTGAGTATACACAACACGTATACTTAGTGAGGGCGAGACAGATATCGAATTGGAGAGAAAGAAACTCGTGCAATGCAAATAAGACAGTTAAGCAATATAACTGATAATTAAACAATCAAAACAAACAATCAAAACAATAAGCAATTACTGAAAGCATTAACACAACCATTCAAAGCTATACCACACTTTGAAGGCTATGGTTCACTCATACGAGCAATGTACCATTACACGAGCGATACATCAATCTCAAGCTTGATGTTGACAACGATGACAATAAGTGCGCATCCACCTTATAACACCAGTTTGGAAGATCCCGGAAGTATCCATCAATTCTACGAGCCAAATCTCCCTGGGAGGCAACCCAAGCGAGAAAATGGAATAGCAGTGGAGCTAGAGCAACAAACACTGGCAACCCGAGGCTACCCAGAGAGGCCCATCATTCACGCGCGAGACACTATGCAATGCAAGACTCGATACAAGGCAATAAACGAGCGATAGCACAACAATACAAACTAGTGACAACAAACGAGATAACAAGCAATCACAATCAATACTAACATTCAACTAACTTTTCAAGCATAACAAGCAATAATAAGCAACAATAACACCAATTAAACAAGAATATCAAGCAACCCTAAGCATTCTATAGGCATAATATCAAGATAACAAGCAAAATCACAAATCGGACCCAACTATCAAAACACTACCATTTCCAAACGAGGGAGGAGTTCTGGAAACCGACTTCACTAATCCTCCTAGGACACCATAAGACACGTCTAAGGACCCCGAAACCCTACTATACCCTAGAATACGAGCAAAGCCCCGATTTCCCCCTTTGCTCGTTTGAACTACAACTATACCAACCAAACACCCAACCAATGCCATAATCGCACCAAAAGTGCTTCTATGGCCTTCCGAAACAATGCCAACACGCAAAACGAGAAATCGCCAAACTTGACCTAAACGACCCCAACTTTTACCAAGGCATAATTCTCATTTTTTCCATTACGCAACCTAAACAAACCATGCATGTAGGCATTCTAGCATACCTAGCACATTTCTACATCAACGGATAGCATAACAGCGCAACTTCATCGTTTCAAGGGTTTACTATTCACAAAACACTATTCAACAACCAATTTAAATTGTAATCTCAACATTTAACCACAGAAAATGTTAAAAAGCTATAAATACACGTTCTACAATTGCTAAGGAACATTCTAGAAGCATCAAAACGCTTTAAACAACAATCTACGGATAAATCTCAAAATTCACAAAGTTGACATACATAACATTTAAATGTGCAAATAACATGATTCCCTCACCTTAGGCACTCCTAGTCACTAGGAAAACAACGCTGGACACCTCGGAGACCACCCCGCACGAGCTCACGCAAAGATTTGGTGATTTGTAGTTGAAATTTTCTTTTTTTTTTCTCCTTCTTTTCCTCATGGTTTCAAGCCTTTCTTCTCTATTTTTTTCGTTTGCATTCTGCTTATTTAGAAAAAAAAAATATGACAAGAAGTCAAAGGTCAAAGATTCGGTCCACCCGCTAAACCAAAACAACTATGCGCAACCCTACGAAAACGGCCATAACTTCTTATAGAAAACTCCAATTCACGAACGGTTTGAAGCCTCAGAACTAGACTCATAGAGATTTCCAACCATATATAATTTGCTACCTAACTCTTCCCCAATTTGTTCAGATTTAATTCCAAAGTTGACCCAAAATTTGACTAACTTAACATTGCATTTTTTTATTTCTAATCCCAAGTTTTCCCTTTATTAAACATTTCAAAAATTCCCACCTTGTCCTAGTTGGTCAATGTAGATGAAAAGTGAACTAGTTTGGTCAAAGAAGGTGAAAGGTCAATAAAATGCAATTTAAATGAACTTTAAATGATATTGAATACATGCCAGGTTCGGGGTATCACAGATGAGGAAAGAGGCCCTGGTGAATCGTCATAATTAGGGAACAAGTGTAAGCTTCGCTGCCTAACAGTATGGAGTACTGACCACACCGAGGGAAAGGCTCTGAAGCGAAGGACAGGAACGAGCATAATCAATTTGTTCCAATTTCTGGCCTTGCACTGACCATCCAATGGACCATGGACTAAACGGCCACTGCCTGAAAGGACTATGTCCAGGGGATCACCGGCCCCCCTCCCCACAAGGTACATCTTGCGCTTATGGGCCGCTATAACTATCCAAGAAGACACTCAAAACTGGAAGGATAAACAAACCCAACCGGTGGACTGCCGAGCTACAAGTCCTTCGACACAAGAGCAGGATTCTCTAAAAAGACAAGGTCATGGGTGGGCAAGAGGGCCCACTTGGAGACTTGGGATCTCAGCAGGAAATGCAAAGGTTGCTTAAAGTCGGTAGGCCGATAGGCGAAAGAGAATCAACTAGTATGAGGCCCGACCACAAGTAATGTGTCTTACCTCGTTTTGCGTGCCTTAGACCCAGAATTGTATGACCGACCTTGGATTACGTGCCATGTCTTGGTTTTCTTGCATGCCTCGTCATACGTGTCTTGACCTAGAATCGTGTGCCATGATCTTGATTTACGTGCGTTATCTCGTTTCGTGTGCCTTAACCTTGAATTGCATGTCTTAACCTAGGTCTAAGAGTCGTGTCTTGATTTATGTGCATTCAGATAGGATTGCGTGCATTTACTTGGAAAATGTGCATTTGTCTTGTAGTTCGTGCCTTCCTCGTAGTGCGTGCCTTAGACCTAGGAAAGCGTTCCTGCACGCTAATCAATAAAGAATCCTACACAAAGCACTAGACTATAAATAATCCTACAAACTCCACTAACTATTATTTTAATCCTAAATCAACTCACTAGAAGACAAAATTTCACTAAACACTAAACATTCTTTATTCTTTATTCTTATTCCAAATCCAATGCACCTCAAATTCCACACTTATTATAACCTATAATATATTAACTTGAATCTGAAATTTCAGATTTTCCCTAGCATTACACGGCCAAGACAAGGCCATTTGATCAACTTTGCACAATTAAATTAAAGCCTAGACATTCTATAACACATGCATAAAGCACAATGCATTAAAATAAACCCAAACACCCTACCCAAGCTTCAACACCTCAGCCCACTCAATGCCCATGCCAAAAACAATTCAAATGATGCTCAAAAGATGACACAAAATCAGATTTTTCAAAGCTCAAGGCCGACACACACAATTACACATTCAAAGAGCATCTTCAACTATATTTTTTCCTCTCAAGCTCTCATTCTCTCTCCATTTTGGGTAAGGCTTCTCTTAAGCTTCCAAGACCTCAAGCATGCTCTCAAGATCTCTCCTAAGCTCGGCCATGGCAAGTACAAGCAAGCAACATAGCAAGAAAACTCACACAAGCTCTTAAAACTCTTCATTTTTGGCCATAGGTAAGATTTGATGGTTTTCTTCCTTGTCTTTTGGTTTCACCCATATGCACACTTCCTACACAAGCTAACTAAGCTAGGATTTAAGGGAAATCAAGATACCACTCGGCCAAAGCAAGGAAAGAGGTCAATTTGTGTGTTTTCAAGAGTATTTTGTGCACATTTGCTAAGTCTTCAAGAGGGGAGGGTTAAACTCTTTTAAATGCTTTCAAAGCTTACATGCATCCTCTGATATGGCTATATTTACCTCTGAAGTTGATGTATATGTGTGTATATGAGCTTATCTTCTCATGTATGGCTTGGTTTTGGCTAGAAACTTAGAGATGTACAAACTCGTTTTTCTGGTAGATTACTGACTATGTGGAACGAAGTGTTTTTGACCTAGTAAATATTGATGAAAATGCATGAAAATTGGTAGATTGCTATATTTTGAGGTTATGGAAATTTTTGTCAGAAATAGGCTAAGGCTAAATCTGACTCTAGGACCCTAAAAAATGGCACAATTCGTAATGTATCTAAAACTGGACAGTTTTGCGTAGTCTGACGGTTTTGGCCATAACTCCGAAATCCGAACTCCTAATGCAGAGAGGTTTGTTCCTAGATTTAAATCTCTCATTAAGCTTCAATTTGAAATTTGGTTCATGGATATTGGAGATTATTTGCTTGTCTAATTGAATGTGGGAAAACAGACCATTGCAGTGAGGTTTTTGCTTAGTGATATGCTTAGAATCATGTTGAGACCTTGTTTGAGGTATTGAGTGCTTGGAATTGTGGCACTTAGAAGTTGTGTGGGCTGTTGTGGTTGTTTGAGGTTGCTTAATGTGATTGATGCATGGCTTGAGATCATTAATTGATGAATGGTTTGCTTAATCGCATGTATAAGCATGAAATTGAGGCCCTAACACTTATGACTATTTGCTAACTGATGATCCTATGGCTAAATGTGTTTAATTGAGTGGTTAATAGGCTGTCCAATAATTGCTAAGTATGCTTGAAATGGTTTAAGTGTTTCTTGTGGTCCTTAGCAAACAAATCCAACACCCGAGCATGTTTTTCGTAAACCCTAATGGCCACGGAGGTTCCCAAGTTCTAAACTATTCATGTGTATTTTATAATTGATGTTGAGAAATGTTAATGGACTGCCCGGAATTGTCTTTATAGCTCTAAACATGATTCTCAATGATTGCATGTTGATAAGCGAACTATTCTTGCACCCGGTCTTGTATAAGTGTCATTGCATGTTTGTAAGCTCTCAACACTTGATATGTGAACCCGAATGAGTGATATGACTCGATTGATATGTGTTACTTGGCTGCCCGTTTAATGTTCATATACCTCTAAGTGTTCTACAAAGTGAAATTACATGTCAAAGCATGCCTCATATGTTTACTTGTCAATATGTGATCTTATAATTACTCGGAGGCAACCTACTTTGTTGACCTCCTAATGTGAATTGTTAAAAGACATTCTATGGCCTATTGAACATGATTACTTGGCTGCCGTGAAACTTTAACTGCTTTCAAATTGATATATGAAATGATTACCTGTTCTTACAATGCCTTATATCCCAATATGTCAACATGTGATCATATACTTGCTCGGAGACCACCTACTTTGTTGAGCTCCTAATGAAAAATGTTAAAGGGCATAAATGTGCATTGTATACAAGGTTGCAACCTTTCATTGTGGCATGGTAGTATTTTATGAACGCCGGGCGGCATAGGGCTTGCCGGTGCTCCCGTGACTACCATGGTCCAATTCCCTCTCTCGCTTGGCATCCCACCCTCGGAGAGTTGGGTCGTAGCATTTCAGGTCACATCCGGAGTACACCCAATTGGGAGCGATAATTGGATGATTGAAGCCGACTGCAACAATTGTTATCAAAAATGATCTTGAGAGCAAATGCTCACCAATTGAACTTGAGAGCAAAAGCTCACCGTATCCTTGAAATTATTGGTAATTGTATCTGTTGTTCAATTTGATTCTTATACTTTGCGTACTTTATTATTTGTAATACGTGACATGTTTTCAAAAAAAGAGATTTTCATGAGATTAACCGGAAAAGAGTTTCAAAACATTATCTCTCGTTCCCTCTCACTGAGTTCATAAGGACTCACCCTCTTTTTGTCACAGGTGAAGCAGATTTGGAATAGGTACCCGAGGAGAATGTGCTTGTTGATGATTCCTTGGAGTGAATACGTACTTTTGTGCCTTGCCTGAAAGTGGTTGCTATATGGATGTTGTGTTTGATTGCATACTGTTCATTTTGTTGATGTAAATGACCCCGTTGTAATTTGGGTCTAATTTTTGGCTTGTACTGATTATAACCGGAAGAACTCTTTATTGGTTGTTTGCTTTCATTATCTTGGTTAGTAGTTATCGTAGGCGTTTAAACCACTAGGTGAAGAATCAAACAAGTTAACTCTATCTAATTTCACTTAGGTACTTATTGTAAGCTAAAGGATAATAGGTACTTGCATAATAGGAATTGACAAATAAACGGGACATAGTTATCATGCTAGGCTTGTCGATCAAACGAGACTTTCAAGATAAATTAGTAGGCATATCGGTTCATGACAAAATAGGAAATTTAGTTAGAATCATAGTAATGATTTTGGAATATTTGAGGTGTTTATAAATTAGGTCAAACCAAAGATCCTAAATACAGTTGTTATGCTGCCGATTTTTTGAAAAACTTTTGGAGTTCTAGGCTAACAATTAAGCATTAAATCATAACAAACGGTTAAGTTTGTGAAATAACGATAATGATTTAGGTCACACCGTAGTCTAGCCACCATAGGTCGGGTTGGGGCGTGACACCTAGTTTAGTTCTGATCTGAGTAGGCTCATAATAGGGAATACCCTAACCCCGAGAACCGAGGCCTGGCCATCCTTTATTTACGATTGACATTCCGGCTTTGTTCATTGATAGCAGAATGTTTTGATCTGGTTCGATTCATGATCACATATGCAAACCTTATCACGTAGGCCTTAGCGGACGTTTTTCATTCTTCACCCGGTCCTTAGTAGCGTTGACTTTGTCAACCTAACCTTTTACCTTTGGAAATGCACTAAATAGGCCTATAGGTTCGCCTTTACGCCTTTCTAATAGAATAAAATTAGATAAAAGTATATAGAATTAGCTAGATCGTCTGAAGCATAAACATAATCGCCTTTGTTTTGAAGGCCTAGCGAGTTCTTTTTTTTTTCAAAGGCGGTCCTTTTCTTTCCCCGGACCGATGACTCGCTTGTTCAATACTGCTAACTATTATAGGAGGATACCATCCCCTCGAGACTACCAGTAACTTCGATTCTTGAATCTCGTGCAAGTTAGGTTGTGGTTATATTGGCTGCAAGCGGAACGTACGCGTTTTAGGTGTGTGTTGACCATGCACTCTCGCTTCATGTAATGTCGTATGTATGATAGAGGTTGTGTGGTGATTGACCTCAGTGCTAATGGTTATCCCCAAGGTTCAACGAATGAATGAAGCTATAATTGTACCTGGATATAGATGATGGTCTTCCTCTAATGTCTCCAAGCCGGCCATAATAGAATAGATGGGCGAAGCAGTCAATAGTAGTCTGTTCTCACCTATCGATAGATAGCAAGTTACTTCCATGCTCAAACCATTTGAAACGGAATTACTACTTTTTATTGTTATTGATAGAGTGATATTCTCCGCCTATGTCAAATAAAGTAGAGGGAGAGAACTGGAAGAGAGAAGGAAAAAGAGCAAAGGATTTACAAGTCTAATGGGATAAGAATGGCTGACACGTTGACTGCCTTCGATAGTAGAAAAAATAACCCAAGCAGTCTAACCCCCGGGGTGGACCCCAACCGGAAGGTGCTAGACGGACTAACGGCAAGCAAGATGAAGAAAGCAGCTGGCCCTATGTGTAAAACCTTGCCGCGGGAGAGTCTTTTGAACATAAGATTAAAGAAAGTTTTTGGGCAAGACAAGAAACAAACTCACCCTTTAACACCAAGGGATAAGAGTTGATTGCTGGCAATGACTTGGTGAAGGGAATCTATGAGAGAAGGTTCTCAAACCGGGTCCTGACCGAATAGAGCGCGGAGCCAATGAGTTCAGTCGAACAAGGTAACGAGTGATAGGGCAGGATCAAGCTTGAAAGGAATGGACGGGCATAGGCTTAATAGTGAACGCAGACCCCCTGCTTATAGATATGAGATCAATGACTTAAAAGACAAATGTCGGGAGAAACGGTTAGACTTCTTTATTGCATTGCGAAAAGAGATCGAAGACGAAGATTTTCTGGCGCTGTGCGTGACACTAGATGGAAAAGACAGATAAAGGAACAGGACACCAGAAGGGCATTTCTCAAGGAGCACCAATCTCCCCTGGCAAAGATCTATCCGCACGAAGGCGACCTACGGATAGAAAGAAAGATGCAGGAAAGGAAAATGAAATATGAAATCCAAATATGCTTTGGGAGTTTGAGATAGTCAGATGGGCAGTACGCAGTCGAACAACCACAGGGGCTTCCAACAATGATAATTGAACTAACAAGATAGGCCGCCCAAAACCTGGAGCTGACATTCAAATTAGAAATCAACGTCGGGTCCCGGCTATCCGAAAAAGGAAGACTGAAGCTGAGGATCACAAAATGCAACACAACAAGGGGCGAACCAAGCACTTTCGCGAAGGAATAAGCTAATCAATCAGAACTGAGATAGGGAGGAGAGGCGAAAGAGAGATTTTCGCGCCTGCAAGCAGCAAACAACAACGACTAAAGTCGTTGCGTGCTAACTTGTAGTTTAGGGGTATAGTAGGGGCGCCCCTTTCGAAAACGTTTCTATAATATAAGGTAAGCTTTTTAGAACCCTAGTTTTGGAGTTTTCCCCAACCTATACCATACTAATAAAAAGGGGCTTCCCTTTTTCAGCTGCATTGCACTGCCACATAAACAATGGATCCGTTGGGCTGGATGAGCAACCTTCTATTTGGCCTCTGTTCCAGTGGTAGAGTGGCTTGCTACTTTCAATCATAAAAGGAAGATTTAGCAAGGCAAAGGAGAAAGAAGTGGTCCCTCTTCTCTGGTTACCCGCCACTGCATATGTAGAAAAAGAGGGAGTAGAGAAAGAGTAACAATTGTTTGATTTTGGCACATGAGGTGGTGGGTTTGGCTAGGTAACATAATGGAAATGTATCGGATTGCAAATCCTAGATTGACGGTTTGACCCCGTCCTTGGCCTCGAGGAGTGGTGAGCAGCACGAAACTTTAATCAATCAAATGACATAGTATTAGGGTAAGGGGGCTTTCCTTTGTTAGAAATCCATAGACAGCATTTTGGAACTTCCAAACCAAAGAAATGCAAGATGAGAAGGAGCTTTTTACGTTACGCTTCAATAGAATGAATTCGTTAAGGGCAGAATACGCCCTATGGTTGATCGAGGGTCCTATGCCACTTGAAGTCAAATCTATCAGACCCTCAATCAATCTTTGTCCAGCCAGCTCATAACCAAATTTTAGACCAATCTCAATACTGACACAACTGAATTGGTTGAGGAAAAGGAAACCCCAGTGACCAAGCACTTTTGCCCCGAAAAGCGGAGACCAAAGAACCGCCAGGTTGTCCAGGACACGTTTGAAGAGGAGGCGGGCGCCCTCTAATTTACCACCCTATCCACTAATGGACTATGAGGGGGCAGACAAACAGGAACCTACAAAAAACCCAAACCACTTAACTGACCCCTGAATAGTCCATTAATTAGGGTTGGGGATGGATAGAACCAATCAGAAGTGCAAGTCGCGCAAGCGAAGCTGGGAAACGGGCCGCAACGCAATGACTAAGACTCGTGTCAGAGGAGTTTTGAGCGTGAGCTACCACTCATGGAGCGGCAAGGACCTGTAACTCTCGAAGGGGCTACCAACCGCCCAAATCACTGTAGCAAACCCTCCCTTTACTCAATGGATAGCGCTTATACTCTTTCAATCAACAAAATGAGAAATGGGGGAGAAATAAAAGAAAGAGGTCTTTATTGAAGAGGCTTTGCACCTGAAATAGGACTAAGATCCAAAAGAATGGGTCTAGGCTTTTGAAAAGTTGAAGATGCAGAGGGTAAAGAAATAGTCTTTTGAACAACCAAGCTGACATAAGGATTCTAGCTCGTGCCCACTTAAAGCAAATGGAGATTCTCGGATGGCGAAAAGTGTGAATGATGAGACCGGCCTAACCTAAAGTAAAGGTTCTTCCCTCTCTTGAGGGCGAATCTTGATTGACTGACACTAGGAACCGATTTGAAACAAGAAGAAGGATGGCATGAGATAGGCGGCAAAATAATTTCCAATAGCGAATTACTTGACTCGATGGATAGAGGGTATGAAATAGAACTCAAGCACGAAATCAATGTTGAGTCAACAATCATCGAGTGGGGTACAACAAAGTGAGATCGAGACCAGCCCCTTGTATAGGTATGGGTTCCAAAATTGCCCTTCTTCAAATATCCCATTAGGGGCTTCAAAGCTTGACTAACAAGCGAGCAAGTTTACTTTGAGAAAGAAAGAGGTTTGAAGATGCTCGACCGATAGGGAGAGGTTTGACCTAGCTACAATAAAAAGAGCGCTAACAAGCAAGAAAGTGCCCCTTACTATAGATAGGGCGTTAGCGCTTTACTGATAACATATATAGGGCTTACCTTTTTCAGCTTGATCGGAATCGATTCTATGATTGAATAGCAGAAGTACTACTTAGTAGTCAAAACTCGGAGAGACAGACAGAGAGGAGACTCTTTCCTGCTCACTCCTAGGATGAGAAGTAGATCCCTTTTGGCATGAAGAGTTCCAGCCTTTGTTGCCCCTCGGTAGAATGAGTCTACTTAGCGAACTGGCAGGACACGGAGATCAATTGATCAATGTGAATCTCGAGAGTGGATAGTTGATCGCCACCTATTTTTCCTGGGGGCTCTCCGGCTGGGGAAGGGCTTGCTATCGTAACCCTTTCTCTAGGTGTATGTGAAAAAGAGTGACGAACT
This sequence comes from Ehretia macrophylla, assembly GCA_037974665.1. Classification (NCBI taxonomy): domain Eukaryota; kingdom Viridiplantae; phylum Streptophyta; class Magnoliopsida; order Boraginales; family Ehretiaceae; genus Ehretia; species Ehretia macrophylla. The sequence continues at coordinate 17,085,749 of CM075770.1, forward strand.
CATTTTTTTTGGTCATAGGTTGGTCCAAAGAACGAGAGTCAGCTTCCTTAAGTCCGTTGGTCCTTAGTAGCTCAGTGGTAGAGCGGTCGGCTATTAACTGACTGGTCGTAGGTTCAAATCCTACCTAGGGAGAATTTTGAGTTATCGTTTTTCTGACCAAGCAACCCCTGTCCTTCTCCTTAGTTTCTAAACTAGCAGAATCGTGGTACATCAAAAGTGGGAAGTTGATTGTTGGTTTTTATTCCTCACTCTTGTATAAGTGAACTTGGTTTGTTCAATTCTTAGGGATAAGAAGGATCCACTGGGAAAACTGGACTAGTATCTTCATTAGTTGGAAGCAATTAGTCTCCACTAGCCTCATTTGAAGAAGGAACAAGAAAAGGGTTACTGTTTAGGTAGGATAGATGGATGTGGCCTAATGGCTAAAGCTCTTCCAATTTCTTGTAGACTGAACTCTCTTCTCTTTAGGCTCCGAGTTGTTTTTGGGTGGGATGGTCGATTTTTTCTTCACCACTAGTGGCAACAAAGTTCTTCGTAATTAGCAAGGGGGAAGGAAGATCTTTACTCATTTCATTCATTCAATGCCTGCAGTGAGGCGCGACCTACAACAAACGAAGGGGGAAAACTTGTTTTGCTTGCTGTAGCCCTATTTTAGTAGATTAGGCTTGGTAAGTGTAAGCTATTTAATTTAAGTAGGCTCGCAGCTTTGACAGAAGTGACAAAGGGGGGTTAGGGAAGGCCGACGACTACATGAGGCAGAAGCTATCGTAGAATCTTTACCCCTTGCTTTACAGAGATTGTTACGAACTAACTAAATGACTAGATTCTCCCCAAATGCTAGCTAAGCTAATAGTCTTAGTTCCCTTCAATTAAATTAATCAAAAAGCTTTTTGATTGATTCAGGGTACCACCCCCTTCTTAGAATTAGAACCCATTGAGGGGGGCCTCAGCCCGGGAAGGGGAGAGTGGCCGAGTGGTTAAAAGCGACAGACTGTAAATCTGTTGAAGTTTTTCTACGTAGGTTCGGATCTTTCCTCTCCCACTTGTTTGTTATAAACTTCAGAGAAGATAAAAGAGGCATTCGTCAGCGTAGGAAGGCCAACCGAGCGAAGCTCTTTCTTTTTTTGGCAATGTCCTGAAGTGAAATTGTATTGTATGTTAGTTAGAGAGGTTGGAAAACTACTACGATCTATAGATTTCCCATCTATATCCAATCCTAACAAGAATAGAAATGAGTCGCTTCCGGCTTGTCTTGTAGTCGTAGCCTTTTAGCTTATATAGTTGTCGGCCTTCCTACACCCATCCTTCTGCTAGAATATCTCCTAGTTCAAGACGAAGCCAAGCCGATACATACAATAGGCGAAGGAAAAACCCCTATTTCATAGCGCCTAGGGAACACAAGTTTGATCAAGGATTGGAGATAAGAGGTGGAAGAAAAGGCTCGGGATGGATTTAGGAGTCTTTGTGCGAGCCGTATGTAGTGAGAGTTGCACGTACAGTAATGAGGAGGGTTCGCGTCTATACGTGTAGTGTAGTCCTTGGGCCTACCCACCCTATTTGCTCCATGATCTATGGGTCTATTGGAGCTACCGACTTCGATGAATTAGCCAAGATTTTGACCGGATATGAAATCACTGGTGCTCAATCTAGTAGTATTTTTATAGGGATTCTATTTATCGCTATAGGATTCCTATTCATGATCACTGCAGTTCCTTTTCGGGTGGCTGTAGGACAGACGACAACCTATAGGTGGTAAGGTAGGGTGGGAAGAACCGCTTAGATTGCGGCCAATCTTCCTAGCCTTAGCGGACCGAGCTTAGAGCGCGTGAAACTCATCACTACCTTGTAAGGGCATTGAGACCATAGCATATTACACGAAAGCGCCTCTTTCTCTATAGTGTTGTCATATAACTGCCTGCCTAAAAGAGCCACTCGCTCTACAGTATTATCACACAAGATAAGCACGCCGCCCGCCTGCTGGCCGGGTAAATTGAAGTTTACTTCCGGTCAACTATCCACCTAGTCAAGTGCAAAAAACACTATAGAATCACACAACGCACGTTGCTAGTGTGCTTCTTGCTCGCGAGGAAAAAAAGAAGAGCGACAAGGTTAAGTTCTATCAATCAATCTAATCACAACCCAATTCCAAACCCGGGCAAAATTTTAGGGAAAGACGGATAGAGTCTCCACTGTTTCTAGGCAAAATGTAAAACCTGTAATAGCATATAAGTGGACCAGCACCGTGTCCAACCATACAACACCTCAAGGCCATCCGAGCCTTGGTTCTCAACAATTAAACACAACAATATACATATTTCCAAGTATACTATTCTAACTTTTTTCCTTTAGACAATTACATACAGGCAATGAAATTAAACTATACTAACTAAATACATAGTCTAGCTTTTCAAATCACTTCAATAACCTAATAAAACTTAAATTACATTCTTTTTAACACTAATTACAAACAACACAGGAAACATACATCTTTGCGTCTTTGACAACTCAAGCCACATAGCACTCAAGACAACTCTTCAAGCACGAACTTTCATGTAATCACGAACTTTCCAGCTAACATGGCATTTCCTGAAATGTGGTGGTGAGGAGTGAGTAACTCAACGCGTATACTCAGTGAGGGCGAGACAGATATCGAGGTGGAGAGAAAGAAGTTCGTGTAATGCAAATAGGTACAGTTAAGCAACATAATCAATAAGGAATCATTCAATGTAAACGACAATACAATAAACAATTAAGAAAGCATTAACACAACCTTTCAAAGCTATACCACACTTTGAAGGCTATGGTTCACTCGAGCGAGTAATGTAGCGATCACGATTTCGATGACTTTAACGAAGACGCGCCGGCTTACCCACCTTATAACATCCGTTTAGAGTACTCCGGACATACTCTGTCAATTCTACGATCCAAAACTCCCTGGGCGGCGACCGAAGCGAGAAAAGGGAATAGGACACGGAGCTAGAGCAACCAACACTGGCAACCCGAGGCTACCCAGAGAGGCCCATCACTCACGCGCCTGACACTATGGAATGTAATACGAGGAATATAATGATAATCGAGTAAGGGACTGAAGTGCAGGTTAGTAACAACATGCGATACAATAAGAATTTACAATCAATAAAATAACAAGAATAACACTAACAAGCATTATCAACAATTGATATACAATTCAATCATAATCAACTTTAATAAGCATAACAAGCAATATTAAGCATTCTATAGGCATTATACTATGAAAACAAACAAAATCACAAAATGACCTCAACTTTCAAAACGCTACTACTTTCAAACGAGCCACGAGTTTTGGAAACCGACTTCACCAATCCTCCTAGGTCACCATAAGGCACGTCTAAAGACCACGAAACCCTACTTTACCCTAGAATTCCCGCAAAGCCCCGATTTCCCCCTTTGCTCGTTTGAACTACAACTACCTCAACCGATCACCCAACCAATGTCACAACTGCACCAAAAGTGCTTCCATGATGTACCTCGACAATGCCTTCACGCAAATCAAGAAATTTCCAAACTCGACCGAAATGACCCCAACATGTACCAAGCCATTTTTCTCCGTTTTTTCATTACACAATCCAATTAAACCATACATTTAGGCATTCTAGCATATCTAGCACCTTCCTACATCAACAGAACGCAAAACGAAGCAACTTTAACGTAACGAGGGTTTACTATTCATATTTTACTATTCCATTCGCATTTAAAATTTCAATTGCTATTTTCAACCGTAGAAAATGCTAAAATTCTACAAATATGTGTTCTACAATTGTCAAGGAACATTCTTTAAGCATCAAAACGAATAAAATAACAATCTACGGCTAAAACCCAAAAATTAAAGTTTATATACAACATTTTAAAATGCACAAATAACGATGAAACCCTCACCTTAGCCGCTCCTAGACGCTAGGAAAACCACGCTGGAAGCCTCGGAAACAACCCCGTGCAAGCTCTCGCGAAGATTTGAAGTTTGGAATGTTGAAATGTTTTTTTTTCTCTTCTCTTGGTTTCGGCCAGCTCCTTGTTTTTTCAGCTTTGTTTTTCATTTTTTTGCCTTCTAATTTGCTTATTAAACGCTGACAAGCTTGGTCAAAGTCAAGGTCTAGGTCAAAGCTAACTAAAAATTGGTCAAATAAGCTTATTTCTTGCATTCTAAAGCTTAAACAACTAGCACAATTTTAATTCTAGCTAACAACAACTAAAACACTAAAATTAAAACACTAAATACTAGTTTTCACTATCTACTGAGGACTAGAAAACACTCTCTAACTATCGCTCTCGAAATGCAATGCACTTTGCGACAATAAATGAATAACAATTAAATCTCAAAGAATTTAAGAAAATATAATTTTTGAAAAGCAACATAGTTGAAAATTTACTCCTGCTCGGAGCTATTTTTCATTTAATTGAAAACCAAGCATTAAGGGCAAGAAAAAATAAAACCGATTAACATAAATATGAAAGTAGTTGATATTGCGTTAAAATAATTAACTCAAGTATTATTTAATTACTTCTAAAAGAAATATGAAAATATTGCTATAAATGAATGTTTAACTTAAAAATAAACACGAATTCAATGCTAACATTTAAGATAACACTTAATTAAATGCAATTAAATGTCATTAAATGAATGCCGGGTTCGGGTTATCACATCCTTCCCCCCTTAAAACAATTGCGTCCTCGCAATTCTTCTTCCCATAGAACTCTGCATCCACTAAAATCCAACTCTGACTAATCTTCATCAGCTGCTGAGCAAGTATTTTACTCAAGATAACCAATAGGGAAGTTTAAGAAGATATTCCAAGTAGTAATACCGAATAAAGACTCAAATGTAGATACCGCACAAAAATCCCGTTGACACGAATACTGAAGAAGAATAAAATTCCAACCAAAAGCGCCGAGATAATACCAATAAAGACTAAAGCAAAGATATTGTAGATAAAATCACATCACATATTAATGATAAGAAGAATACTGAATGAATACCCCATACACAAATCTCTAGTAGAAGTTCAACTATTACTGCCCGAGAATTCCCAAGCAAGAAGCCAAATAAAGGCTCAAACAAAGGTTCCATCCAGAGGTCCAAAGAAGTACCCCGCTGGCCATGAATTTCATAGAAGAATTCCCTGTTAAGAGTGCTGAAGAAAATACTAAGAAACCCAATCAAATATACTTCAAAAGTTCCAAAGAAGCCTTCCAAATAATAACCCCTTAGGACAACCAATTAGATTTCGAGTATAGCTATCAAATGCTGAGAAGAATGTCAAAGGGAATAGCAAAGAAAATATAATGTGCCCAATAAGACAATCCAGTTGAACAACAAACATAGTTTCCCAGATAGACGAAAACTCCAAGGAAAATACTGAGCTGGTGCACAATATACAAAACCAAACTCTGAGGCCCCTACACTGTTTGCCAAGTGAGAACTTCATACAACCTTGCCAATAAGGAAAATACCAATAGAATGCCCAATAAGAATTTCAAAGAGTACAGTAAGTAGCACTATACAATAAGTATGATAGGAATTCCAAATACCAAACCTACTGAGGAACACTAAAGAAAATTCCCAAAACAATGCTCCAGTGAGAAAATACTAGGGATTGCCCAATAAGTAAGTACCAAATAAATGACCACCAAGAATTCTATAGAATGCCATTGAAGGATTTCCAATAAGGCATGCCAGTAACACACCAATAAAGATCGAGACACATATACCATAGATAATACTGTGCAGTAAGTCCGATTGAGATCCCAATAGCCAAGTCCACCGAGGAGTGCCAACAAAAGTTTCCAAAGAATACCCAATAAGAAAACCAAAGAATGCTCCAGAGAACGACCAAATAGAACCCCAAAAGAAAACTACTCTTTCACAACTGTTACGCACAGAGGAGGACCTTAGAGACTCGCCAATATCCGAACTCCAAAAGCAAACACCAACTCCCAAATAAAGGCTAATTAAATGCCATTCATTTCCTGCCAATCCATACACTTTGAAAGGCCAACTGTGAACCACTTTCTTCAAGGGAAAAAGAGGACTTACTTACCACTTCCACGGGACATGTATGAATGCCAAGATATCACATTTATACACGTGCCTTAAACTATTATGCAAGCAAGTTTATAAAAGAGTTTATTCAACAAAGTCACTCAAGCACGACAATCAAGTCAAGCACAACATAATCAATTCAAATCATGGCACAACCAATTCAAGATATTATAATACATACATTACAAGCAATACTCCAAGCAAATAACAATTCACGAGATCAATTCGATTCACAATGCCAATTCAATAGGTCAATTCAATGCACAACTAGACACTTCACTTCACTTAGCACACAATTAACACATAACACATAACTATATCACATAGGGGCATACATTCAGGTCAAGACACACAATCTTACATACAGGCACACACTTAACAAGCACACATTCAAGGATCACTACCCACCAGACGGAGGACCCTGTCCCGACTTATGAGCTAAACAAGCTCTGATACCACCTGTAACACCTCGTTCCCTCTCGAGACCGGGAGTTCTATCAATCAATCTAATCACAACCCAATTCCAAACCCGGGAAAAATTTTAGGGAAAGACGGACGGAGTCTCCCCTGTTTCTAGGCAAAATGTAAAACCTGTAATAGCATATAAGTGGACCAGCACCGTGTCCAACCATACAAACACCTCAAGGCCATCCGAGCCTCGGTTCTCAACAATTAAACACAACAATATACATATTTCCAAGTACCCAAACTATTCTAACTTATTTCCTTTAGACAATTACATACATGCAATGAAATTAAACTATACTAACTAAATACATAGTCTAACTTTTCAAATCACTTCAATAACCTAATAAAACTTAAATTACATTCTTTTTAACACTTAATACAAATAACACATGTAACATACATCTTTGCATCTTTGACAACTCAAGCCACATAACACGCAAGACAACTCTTCAAGCACGAACTTTCACATAATCACGAACTTTTCAGCTAACATGGCATTTCCTGAAATATGGTGGTGAGGAGTGAGTATACTCAACGTGTATACTCAGTGAGGGCGAGACAGATATCGAGGTGGAGAGAAAGAAGTTCGTCCAATGCAAATAGGTACAGTTAAGAAACATAATCAATAAGGAATCATTCAATGTAAACGACAATACAATAAACAAATAAGAAAGCATTAGCACAACCTTTCAAAGCTATACCACACTTTGAAGGCTATGGTTCACTCGAGCGAGTAATGTAGCGATCACGATTTCGATGACTTTAACGATGACGTGCCGGCTCACCCACCTTATAACTTCCGTTTAGAGTATTCCGGACATACTCTATCAATTCTACGATTCAAAACTCCCTGGGCGGCAATCCAAGCGAGAAAAAGGAATAGGACACGAAGCTAGAGCAACCAACACTGGCAACCCCAGGCTACCCAGAGAGGCCCATCACTCACGCGCCTGACACTATGGAATGTAACACGAGGAATATAATGATAATCGAGCAAGGCACTGAAGTGCAGGTTAGTAACAACATGCGATACAATAAGCATTTACAATCAATAAAATAACAAGAATAACACTAACAAGCATTATCAACAATTGATATACAATTCAATCATAATAAACTTTAATAAGCATAACAAGAAATATTAATCATTCTATAGGCATTACACTATGAAAACAAATAAAATCACTAAATGACCCCAACTTTCAAAACGCTACTACTTTCAAACGAGCCACGAGTTTTGGAAACCGACTTTACCAATCCTCCTAGGTCACATAAGGCACGTCTAAAGACCACGAAACCCTACTTTACCCTAGAATTCCCGCAAAGCCCCGATTTTCCCCTTTGCTCGTTTGAACTATAGCTACCTCAACCGATTACCCAACCAATGTCACAACTACACCAAAAGTGCTTCCATGACGTACCTCGACAATGCCTTCACGCAAATCGAGAAATTTCCAAACTCGACCGAAATGACCCCAACATGTACCAAGCCATTTTTCTCCATTTTTTCATTACACAATTCAATTAAACCATACATTTAAGCATTCTAGCATATCTAGCACCTTCTTACATCAACAGAATGCAAAATGAAGCAACTTTAACGTAATGAGGGTTTACTATTCACATTTTACTATTCCATTCGCATTTAAAATTTCAATTGCTATTTTCAACCGTAGAAAATGCTAAAAGTCTACAAATATGTGTTCTACAATTGTCAAGGAACATTCTTTAAGCATCAAAACAGTTAAAATAACAATCTACGACAAAAACACAAAAATTAAAGTTTAGACAAAACAATTTCAAATGCGCAAATAACGATGAAACCCTCACCTTAGATGCTCCTAGACGCAAGGAAAACCACACTGGATGCCTCGGAAACAACCCCGTGCAATCTCTCGCGAAGATTTGAAGTTTGGAATGTTGAAATGTTTTTTTTTCTTCTCTTGGTTTCGGCCAGCTCCTTGTTTTTTTCAGCTTTGTTTTTCATTTTTTTGCCTTCTAATTTGCTTAATAAAAGATGACAAGCTTGGTCAAAGTCAAGGTCCAGGTCAAAGCTAACTAAAAATTGGTCAAATAAGCTTATTTCTTGCATTTTAAAGCTTAAACAACTAGCACAATTTTAATTCTAGCTAACAACAACTAAAACACTAAAATTAAAGCACTAAATACTAGTTTTCACTATTTGCTGAGGACTAGAAAACACTCTCTAACTATCACTCTGGAAATGCAATGCACTTTGCGACAATAAAAGAATAACAAATAAATCTCAAAGAATATAAGAAAATATAATTTTTGAAAAGCAACATAGTTGAAAATTTACTCCAGCTCGGAGCTACTTTTCATTTAATTGAAAACCGAGCATTAAGGGCAAGAAAAATAAAATTGATTAACATAAATATGAAAGTAGTTGATATTCCATTAAAATAATTAACTCAAGTATTATTTAATTACTTCTAAAAGAAATATGAAAATATTACTATAAATGAATGTTTAACTTAAAAATAAACACAAAATTCAATGCTAACATTTAAGATGACACTTAATTAAATGCAATTAAATGTCATTAAATGCATGCCGGGTTTGGGTTATCACAGAAGAAGCCGATCTCATTCTCTTCGTTTCGTAGGCCCAAAGCAATCCAGTCTTTCCTAGCCAAATCAAGGATTTGGGGCTTCTTGGTACACTACTTAACTATATCAAATTTGTTTTAGTAATATATATGAATAGAAAGATATATCCATTTATCAATCCTATCTGGTTTATCTTTTGATATCTAAAAAAGAATCGATTTCATTCAACCTTTGATTCAAAGAACTGCGCTTAGCCCCCCCACTCATGAAACGGCTCTGCTGGAATGGATGGCAGAGGGTCCGTAGTACCCGAAGCACTGGAGTGATCTAGTAGCCAGGAAGGGGCCTAGAAGTGCCTACTACTACACCATGTTACACTTAGCTCTACACATTTACAGAGCTAACCGATGTCCAGTGCCTGGCAGAGCTAAGGGGGCTTTAATCCTTACTCTTTATCACTATCTTTGCCCAGGCTAACGGGGCCTTATTTATTGAGGGGGAGAGTGGAGCCTCGAAAAGCACTGTTGAGAGGTTTGAAGATGCTTGACCGATAGAGAGAAGAATGGAGTTGGCCCCTCTTCATTCTCTATAGGGTTCTAAACCTTTCTTCAACATAGGTGACAAAGAGCGAGGCAGAGATGGAAGAGATCAAACATGGGAATAAAGGATTACTCCGTTAGGTCTTTTCGGTCTGGAGCCGGCCGGTAATGGACCTACTCACCTTGCTTGCAGACCAGCTGCGGAGCTAAGCCTTGTTCTATTGGTTTGGTGGTTGTTACCAAGACAATTTCTTTATGCCTATCAAAGGACCTCGAGATGCTAATCCACGAAAAACGATACGATAAATTCGAAAGAACTCATATACGGAACGAGGGAGACCCGTCGAAATACATCAGTTTCTTACTCGTGCAAATGAACTATTTCTTGGCAACTTGGACAACTTATAACGATGTTTGTCCCGCATATCAAATGGAAGATCAGGATCTTTACAAAAGGCTTTATAAAGCTTTCGTCTCAATTCATATTTAGTCGCGAGCAGTCTACGTTTGTGATCTCGTATATTTCGCTTCTTCGACATCTTATTGAGTTTCCCCCTCATCCTTTTGTAAAAAGCCATTCCACTATGGTAAAGTCTCATCTTGTGTGTTGGCCAAAGTGATAATAGTCACATTGAACCCTCGAATATGTTCGAAGATCTCAAAATGATCTTCCAGTTCCGGGGAAAATTCACAAAACTCTGTTTCCATCGGGAATTGAATGAAGTTTTCCCGTATTTCGACCAAAGAATCTAACAGAGACATTACTGTGGAGATTCTGACTAAAAAATTAGACATTCTATGCCCTCGAGAGTGCTTTGTCATGCTAGGTCACTGATATATCCTTTTTTGTCTTTATTTGACCCCAAGAATGGATTAGATCTAAATGACTTTCCTGTCGAATCCCTTTGTGTCTATATTAATTTCTAACCGCGCGGAATCTCCATAGCCAATTTTCCATTTTTGATAGAAGGTGCTGCCTTTGGTACTACTCTTATTTTACACGATCCAGGAACTTCCATAACATTTGCGTGATTCGATTTGAGCAACGGATCCTGACGTGATACATCTTCGTAATGAAAATAGAGTAGAAACATGAGTTGGCTTTTCCAGTATCTATAGAATAAGTATTTTGAACTATCTACTTCAAAAAGATAGTTGGTTGAATGAAAAACCTTTTTTCTTCGATCGGAACATGGATGAGATCAGAAAGGCCATCATTGGGGCAAGTAATGCAATAGCTTCGGTTAGAGCAAAGCCCAAAATGACATAACCAAATAATAGTTTAGCCAATGATGGATTTCGCGCCATGAAATGAATCAAGAAACTAAGGACGTTTCTAATATCGACAGTAGCTCCCACTGAAGCAATTGTAGCAGCTCCGGTGTGAAATCCTAGATTTTGTCTTTGTCTCGATTTGCGTGTTTTGACCTATTTATGTGTTATATGAGTTATAATGTGCTAATTCTGTGATTTATATTCCTATTACATGCTAAGTATGCATACATGAAATTTTCATCAAAATCGGCATCAGAAATTTTATCGACGATTTTTATAAATAGTATTTTTAACACACGTCCGCTGAAATTTTTACAGGGTATTTTAAACGTTTTAAAAACTAGTTCTTGGATATTAAAAGACTCGTGTCTAATTAAAACAGATTTTGAATCGGCTTTGGAATTTTAAAGGTTTTTTTACACTTTCTTTTGTAAAAAATCGCGTTTTTAACATAGTCGGGTGGAAGTCTTTGCATGAGAAAATTGTTGTCACCCAAAAATATTCTACTTAAATTAGTCTAAGTGTCAATTGCATGTTGTGAGCAAAAATAGTCAAGAAACTAAATTAAAAGACTAGAAAAACAATTAAAAGACTAAATGTCTACTTAAATTAGTATGAGTGTCAATTGCATGTTGTGAGCAAAAATAGTCAAGAAACTAAATTAAAAGACTAGAAAAACAATTAAAAGACTAAATGAATCAACTTTGACTTTGCATTATTTTGTTGACTTGCCTTATATATGCATAATATACTAAAAATAGCTCATAAAACAAAGCTCAAACACACTCAAAACTCATACACATGGCCGAAACTCTAGGAGCCATTTTTGCTTTATTTTCTATCAAATTTTCTCATAGAAATTGCAATACAAAGCAAATAATCTTGAACCAAAGTTTGATTGCACTTGATGGGCATCCATTCTACACCTTTCTTGCATCAAATAACATTGAATGTGAGAGAAAAATTCTAGATCTCAAAATGTCATTTTTATGTTAATTCATATAATCGAATTTTTAGCCGTTAAATTGTTGTTGGCTATTTATTGAATAATTGGAGTTGTGGTGGTTGGAATTGATTGATGTTAGCTTGTAAAAGTTTGCAAAATACATGGGAGTAATGTTGTAATGAAGAAATTTTGATTGTGATGTCGTGGTGAAAGTCCGAAAATTTCAGCCATGGTGCATTGAGGTTTTAGGGCGGTTGGGCTTAATTTGGATGGATTGTGGTTGGTTTTCGAGGGGGCCAATGTAGTTGCTTGAGTGGGTGAGTGATAGAAACTGGTTTGGAGGTCATTGGATTAATAGATTGTAAGTTATGACTTTTAGAAGTTTGGGTTGTCTTTCTTTAAATGTTGAGATAATGTCTTTAGTTGTTTGAGTAGTGTTTGAGTGGTTGAATTATGGGTTGTTGTTGGTTAGAATCGGGTTTGGTTGAGTGGATTAATGCATGTTAAGTTGGATGGCCTACTCTGTCATATAACTTAGTTGTTGAGTTGTTAATTGCCTAATTGATAATATGTTGTTGAAATGTTATTAATTGATTATTGATTATTTATTATTGATGAAGCCGGGAGATAGGCAACCTATTTTGTTGTCCTCTTGAGATATGATTGATTATTATTATTGTCATGAGTCTTGGTATGTGTGTGCCACCTCTCGGGCAGCGTCGGGCTGTCGGATTGATAAAGGCATGACTATCATAGACTACCCCCAGCTCGCATGGGCGGAGGTGCCATGGATGGAGGGGCTAGAGAGGTACCTCGGGTGCGTGAGTAATGGGGAGTTACAAGAAGAATGGTTGAGATCGTGATGGCGTTTGGAGCTACACCAACTAGAGTATCCTTTATGGATTGGTTATTATTACTAATGTGCTTATATTGTTATTGATGATTATTATGTGTTTGTTGCTCAAATGATGATTTCCAAGGAGTATAGTAAATACTATTAAGAGATCTGTCGAATCCTCATTGGGCTTGTTTTATACAAGCTCACTCTCAATTATTGCATGCATACAGGTGATATTGATCAAGATTACGGGTATATGCCTCAGGAAGTTGAGAATGTGCCATATGTGGACGAGTCCTATGTGCCAGAGTCTTGTCCTTGATGTCTGAGATGTAATTCTCTTTTGTTGTCTTGTATATTAAAACTAGTTGTTTTGTATTCACTTAGAAGTTTATGATGTATAAGATGTTGTAAAGATAATGGATTAAATGTTGCTAGCTTAGTAGTCTTGTTTTGAAACATGATTAGGTTGCTAGATTATTTATAATCTATTTTGGAAAAAAATATGCTATTTAGTAAATTTATGATGTTGGAACGGAGGCGTATAACTTATGGATGCAATGGTAAAAGAATGTTTAATGTATATTGTGGTTGTGTTATTTGATTGTTGAATTGTTTGTGGAGTTAGTTGTATGAGTTGCGAAGAGGTTGGTTTAGAGCCTCAGTATCCAGGTTACAGTCGTTATACTACCAAAATTTCGTTGCGTACTGACTGATCTTAAGGGGGGTTGAGTTGGGGCGTGACATCTGGCACCCATTGATTTTTCCCCTTCTACCTAAACTTCCTCTTCCGTTTTTAGTAACAAAATGAAGCAAAAGTAGGACAAAACCGAGAATTAATAGCATAAACAAAGATGGATTTGTGAATGAGAAAGGCAAGTCCATAGGGCAAAGGGAAAACTGCGCAAGTGGGCTGTTGGGCGTTACCACATATTGATTACCCAGGGCCTCGAGCCCCTCTTTAAAATAAGGGTTGGTCTTCCCATTTCTAAGGAGATCCGCATGAATGTTTTCCAAAATGGAAACATTCGTTCTTTCCGAATGAACCCATTGCACTAAAACATGGGGACTGTCCTCAAAAAGAGTACCGTAGCCCCCCTCCATCGCAATTCGTGAAGCCTCAGATTCAATGAGACCGTGTAATTTGTCGACTTTCTGGGCAGTCCTTGCTACCTTGGAACTCCTATTGAGTCAAGCAGTAAATATTATGACTGGCAAAGCAACTAAAGCACCGGAGTTCTTCTAACCAAAACCTATTCTAAAGGAATACAAGGTCAGTCGATACGAGACTTTTGATGCGATAGAATCCCTAAAAGATTTTTATTCTTTTTGTAGTTTAGGAATGGGGTTGGGCAAGAAGCTCGATGTAGGGAGTCCCTAATCTTTTAGTTCGATCGGGACTTTGTTCCTTAACTTAAGCTTTTACCCGGAGTCGAACCTTCACTGCCTTAATACCTTAAACTGAACTGTTAATCATAGAGCATGAGGAATTAAGGCTTTCTTTTTGTCCGCTAGTTAGAAATGGAATCGGAGGCTACAAATATGAATTCTTGAATGGGGGTAATTTAATAATAATTATTAGACAAATAGGGCACTAGAACGCTCTTCTTCCTCCTTCCCTCGTGTAAGGCCCGACCCCAAATAGCTTATTTTACCTCGATTAGTGTGTCATATATTATCTTATGTGTACTTACCTTGAGATACATACTTTAACCCTAAATATGTGCATTTCCTTAGCCGACATGCACTTACCTCGATTTACGTGCCTTAAACCTAGATTTACATGATCGACCTTGGGTTATGTGCACTCCTATTAGATATATGCATCTATCTCAAAGTACGAGCCTTAATCTAGATTTAAGTGCTTTACCTTGATTTACGTGTATTACCTCGAATTTCGTGCATTTGTCTTGAAGTATTTGCATTACCTCATAATACGTGCCCTGACCTAGGAATATGTATATTAGCATTGGACTGTGTGTATTACCTAGGGATTCCTACCCCGCATTGATTTATGTGCATGCCTCGTAGTACGTGTCTTGACCTAGGAAAACGTGCATGTACACTAATCTAGGTAGATTCCTGCACAAAGCACTAGGCAATAGAATATTCCTCCTACACAATCTACTAACTATTTAAATACTATTAAACCAATCCTACAAACTCCACCAATACTAGAATATTATTAAAACTATCCTACATCTTCCACCAATATAATTCTAATCCTAATTCAAATCCACTACAAGACAAAACCTCACGAACCTCTAAACATGCCCTATATTCTATTCTAACTTCAATGCTACATAAACACCTAAGCCAAGATCTTCTATACACTTTTCCTAAACCCTAAACATTCTTACACACTTTGTCTACACTACACTAAACACTAGACACCTAAAATACTACAATCTTAAGACACAAGATATCTAAAATATTACACCCACACATGACTCAAAACACACACACAAGCTCTAATTTTTGGACCTCGCAACACACCCACACAAAAACAAGTCAAACTACATCAAAATAATAAAACAGCACTCTAAATCTCCCCCTCAAGGCCTAACACATCCAAAACCCTCATTTTTTCTCTATTCTCTCTCATTTTCTCTCCATTTTCAGACCTAGAAAGGCAGTCATCTTCAAGAAGCTTTCAAGACTCAGGAACACTCCCTAAGGCTCTCAACATCTTGCCTAAGCCAAGGAAAATTGCTAAGAATACTCAAGAACTCTCCTAAGCTCTTCATTTTCGGCCAAGGTAGGTCTTAAGCTATATCTTCTTCTTCTTTTTGTTTTGAACACATGTACACCTGCTACACCTACTAACTAAGCTAGGATTTAAGGAAAAACAAGAGTTCTATTCAGCCAAGCTTGGAAGAAAAGAGATTTGGCACTTTCAGGACCATTTCAAAAGCGGTTCTTGCATTTCTAGCTAGGATTTGCTAAGATGAGGGTTAAAACTATTTCTTAAATGTTTTTAAAGCTCATAAGCATATGTATATATGTGATATAGTCTTGAATGCTTAAAATCAAAGAAGATGAGTTTAAACATGACTGAAGAATCTCAGACAACTCACTGACCTCACTGTTTTGAGCACTTTTAAAGTAGTAAATGATCTTAAAAATTGACAAAACTCAGTAGGCAGATAGAGTTTTCAGTTTTGAACAAATCTTGAAGAAATAGACTAGAGCTAATTCGGACGTTAAGACCACCTAATAGGGCAAAAATCGTAGGGTGTACTGGATAGTTATTAAAACTGGACTGGTTGCGTGGTCTCACGAGAATGATTATAACATCATTTACAAGGTCAAAAGTGTTCTATTCTAATAGACAGTAGCACTACCAAAAAGCATAACTTCATACTTCAAGATTTCTATCAAGTTTCAAGGCATGCAAAAGTAGATATACTCATATAAACACATCCACATGGACTTCAAGAGTAAATACAGTCATATAAGTGCATGCATGTGAGTTTTTGAAGCATTTGAAAAGATTTAAACCTTCACCTTAGTGAAACTAAGAGAGATAGTACACAAACGCTTGCAAAAATGGCTTGGTGTGCCCTAAGTGCTTGGTTCTTGCTTTGATCGTGCCTTTCCTTACTTCTACCTTAATTCTTCGCTTTGTTAATGACTATGGAAGACATGTATGGGCTTATATCCAAGAGAAATAGAAAGGAACATAAAAGGAAACAAGGAAACCATACCTAAGCAATGGAAACCTTCTACCTTGGCTAAATGGTTTAGGCAATCTCTTAAGCGCAAGAGGTAGTGAGAAATCATGGATAGAGAGAGAGATTTTGAGAGCTAGGACTAAAGCGAGAGAAAACAACAAAAGATATTGAAACAAGTGAATTTTTTTTCTAGTTTTGATTGTATTGCCTTGGCTGAACTAGCCTTGCTTGTAACGATTCTTGGGACTTCAAATCTGAAGATTATGCTTCTTGGGAGTGTGTGAGGTGTAAGGGAATAAACATGGGATAGTTTAGGGCTTGGTGAGCTTTTTTCCTTTAGTGGATTGACTTGGGATTAAAATAATGGTTAGTGGAATGTTTAGGATAGTTTTAATATTATTTTAGTGTTAGTGGAGTTTGTAGGATTTGAATTAGGAATTTAATAATGGTTAGTAGATTATGTAGGATTATTTTATTGCCTAGTGCTTTGTGCAGGAATCTTTCTAGATCAGCATGTAGGCACACATTCCTAGGTTGAGGACACGTACTACGAGATAAGGCACGTACTTCTAGTTGAATGCACGGATTCTAATACAAATGCACATGACCCTAGGTAATGCACGTAAACCAATGTAAGACACGTAATTCAATGCAATGCATGTAAATCAAGGTATGATACTTAAATATTCGTTAAGACACGTAGTTCGAGGTTAGTGCACATAAATTGAGCTATCACACGTAAATTCTATATTACCTCTGGAATAATGTCAGATACTATTGCTCCATCTAGTCTCATCTCTCCCACGTTGCTTCTTCAACTCCATGGTGATCCCACAACACTTTTACCATCGGTATTGACTTATTTCGTAACTCCCAATCTTGTTCGTCTAGGATCCGAATAGGCCTTTCTTCATAAGATAAGTTCTCCCGAAGCTGCAACAGTTCCGGCTCTAAGATGTGCGATGGATCAGGGTGATACTTTCGTAGCATTGAGACATGGAAGACATCATCAATATTGGAGACGTTTTGGGGTAGTGCCAGGTGATACGCCAATTTTCCAATTCTTTCAACTATCTCAAATGGTCCTACAAACCTCGGGCTCAACTTTTCACCCTTACCATGTTTGATCAATCCCCTCCGATGTGATAACTTCAAGAACACCTTATCATCAACCTCAAATTCCAAGTTCCGTCTCTGTCGGTCTGCCTAACTTTTTTGCCTGCTTTGGACGGTAAGTGTAACGCCCCGATCCCTGACGACACCGGAGGCTTTAATAACCATCCTATTCTCACCCCAATACCAAACCCGGTCACAAAATTTTACGGAAAAACGGACAGAGTTTCCTCTGTACCGCGGACATTTTTCAAACCTGTAAATGCTCAAAATAGCCACAATATACTAAAACAAGCTTTTATAATTAAAATTCAAAGGGTCAACAACATCCAAGCCAGGAGACAAACAACAGCTCCAAATCACACATGCATGCACCTAACTTAACTTTTCATTAAACCTTTTTAACATGCCATCCTATGATAACATTAGAGCAATTTTAGAAGTTGAAATCAACACCTCTAAACATACACCCCCGAGCATGCAAGAACTAAAAGGAGAATTAAAAGTTATTACAAACCATAATATCTCAAAGCTAACATTACAACCAACAGCTTTCAACTTGCAACTACAAGAATATACATAGCCTTAAGGCCACAAAATAGATCATGCTATAGCAATACAAGTACACCATGTAACAACAAGAAGGCAAATCCACCTTAGACAACAAACACACAACAACTAGGGCAAAGGCTCAGCTTGAACTTCTTCCTCTTCCACTAGCACCTCAACTAGTTGGGGTTCACCCTCAGCACTTCCTGAAACATGTTTAGCAAGGTATGAGCAATCACAATTGCTCAGTGAGGGATAAGGTCTACCAGGGACGTGCAATGCAGCAGTTAGTACAAATAAAGCATTTTACAACCAAAGAACAATTAAAACAACAAGTTACTACACATTAAAAAGGATACGATAAACATTGACTTCTGTAACGTCCCGGCTAAGTGAATACCCCGAAGGGCAGAGGCACACCAGCGACGCCACGAACTGAAATCTCGATGTAATAATGACACTGATATCAATAAGCCGGCATCCCCTTATAACTCCAAAATGGGTGTACTCCGGATGTACCCCGAAATCCTACGACCCAACTCTCCCTGGGCGGCATCCCAAGCGAGAGAGGGACTGGGCAACCATGGTAGCCGAGGTGGACCGGCAAGCCCGATGCCGCCCGGTTTCCCCGACACTACCATGCCCGAATGGTTGCGCAACCACGATGCAATGCACTCAAAATGATAACAATAGTATAAATCAATAAACACATGGTTGAGGGACAACAAAGTAGGTTGCCCTCACACACAATATATAGACAAAAAGTGCACATAATCTAAGTACAAGTAAATAAACTATTATGCACATAGGGATGAAGTCTCCCTCACCTCTACCGAGCTCCAAGATGTAAGTTTGAATCACATCATTTCCAGTCACCTTGAACCTATGAGCAAACATTACTTCAATTACTCTTTAACTACAACATTCATTCTAAGTTAGCTAACTTATAACTTCGCTTATTTAGCATATATACAATATCTATTACAATTCTATTTTTAACAAAACACCACTTTTATATACCTTAACTTAACATATATTCCATATTTTCAATAGTCTACAAGTTAATTAAGAAGATAGTTCAACATTAGCACATAGGGAAAGAAATGCATTTATCAACTAATAGAAAAGTTAACTATCAACCATTTAATAACTAACATACTATTTTAGTAAAATAACTATACTTCAAGCTAAGATTAACATATCACTAGTAGTATTAACTTAAGTTAATTACATTTAACATATAATAGACAACTATCAACTTACAATTAACCTTACATGTAGTGTCAAAAAGCATTAAACACATTCTTCCACATAGTTTACTTGACCTTTCTAAGTGTTCACTAGTTGCACATTGATAACAACAACTAATTCTAACAGTTGAATTGTTTAGCATATATAGAAACATTACCTATGTCTAAAGGTGGTGACCATCACAACTCTACTAGCATTTCTCATTCACAGTCGAATAGAATAGCTTTCAATTTAAATTAACTTTACTAGCAATTAGATTTCAATTACAATTCATGAAAACAACATAACTATAAGAGCCCCATTACGTTATTAATCATCCAAGGACACTACACAATAAGGTCTTGATCGAATACATCCAATTAGAACTGAATTATATCATTACTATAGCAAAATAACAACAAAATTCAGATTCTCGCGTAACAGGGCATTTCTGACACATCTCACCAAAATAATCATAACTTGCTCTAGACAACTCCGATTAATGCACCGTAAAAAGCTGTAGAAACTAGACTCGTAAGGCTTTCTAATGGTATATAATTCAACCCCTAATCCTTCTCCAATTAATACAGTTTTAAGCTCGAAGTTGCCTCAATGCAGTTAGAATAGAAGCAGTTTATACAAGCAAATAAGCAGTTTTACAAAAGGGCATATACAAGATATAATTAGAATTACATCAAAAGTTCCACACCAACTTGAAACTACATTTAAACATTCAAGAAGTCATGCCAAGGTCTTAGAAGCGCGAGACAACCGAAATTGCACCTAAACCCCTTTGTTATTCAAGCTATTTCTCCTCCAAACCAAAGTTAATGATTCAAATTTAAAGGGAAACTCTACCAACCTTCTAACTAACCCTCAAGGAACCCTTTCAACCCTCTAACTCATTCAAACGCCCGCAATAACCTCGAAATCCCCAAATTCCCTCTTATAGCTTTACACTACACCTACCTCATCCGGGCTTCAAACAAGGATTAGCAAAGCTTCTATAGCACCTAGGTAGCCTAAGGATACCAAAAGTAGAGCCCGAATCCACCCGGATTCGTCTTAACCCCGAAACCCCTTTATTAAAGTCAACTATTTTACGTTTTATGCGATTTTAGAGCAATTCAAGTGCACGGGGCTATTAGACTACCTTCATTAGCACCTAAGGCATCTATTAGGAGTGTTGAATCAAGCTAATTCGAGCAATTACACAAAACCCTAGAAAAACGTCACTATTCACCTCATGAATTAAACTAACGATTCCAACCGTTTAAAAAGCGAAACAATGGTTCAAATATGTTCTCTAGCACTCATATACAAGGTATAATAGCATAGATAATCAATACAATAGCATTTGAACACATTTTCAACAAATCAAGAAAATAGCAACTATTTTAAAATGCGAAAATAAGCCGTGAAATCTCTCACCAATGCGCGTAGGAGCTCCTAGGAGGCTAGTAGACACCCTAAACCACTTGCACCTAGCTTGGCTTGGCTTGGAATGAGGATTTGTTGAGCAAAAAAACTCTATTTATTCTCCTATGCAATTCTCGGATTTGCTACAGTGTTTTCAGCATGCTTTCTTTTTTTTTTTGTTTTTGTTTTGCTAAGTTATGAGCTAATGTGTGTGTTGTGTGAGTTATATATTAAATGGGGATAAGTTGCTTGCTTAAATGGTTCACTAAATGCGCTTAGTTAGCTTAAAACGAGCCTAGATAGTAAAATGAATGCTAGCTAATTCATTCCCTAAGTTATGTTACGTAACACTATTCATACAACTACAAAAATCATTTTCTAAACGAGCTCTCCTATCGCCTATAGCTCAAATGCACATTTTTCCCACTACTCTAACAATTAATATGATTTAATAAAAATGCTAATTCGCTAATAGCATGAAGTTAAAAACGGAGTGAATAGTAATTTAAGAAGACAGTTAATAATGCACAGAAGGAAATGCGCAAACAAGGGATGCAACAGTAATTGAATGCATGGCTAAAACTCGGGCGTCACATCTTCTCCCCCTTAAATTAATTGCGTCCACGCAATTCTTCTTCACAAGAGAACTCCTCATCAACTGAAAACCAACTCCGATTATTCGTCATCAGTTGCTAAGCAAGAATACCATATACGAATTCTCGTGGGAGCTCATTAAGAAATCCCAGTAGTATTGTCTGCGAACCTCACTTAATAAGGCCAAATAAAGGCTCCAATAAAGATGCTACTTCGAAATCCAAATAAGAATCCCGCTGGCATGAATACCATAGAAGAATGGAATCCCAACTAAGAGCGGCGAGAAAATACCAATAAAAGTTCCGAGTAGGAGTATTGTAAATAATACCAGATAATAAGGCTGAAAAGAATCCATATACCAATTTTTTTCCGAGAGATGCCGACAAAAGAATACCAAAAGAATACTTGATAAAAAAAAATACCAAGAATATGCTCCAAAGAACTGTCATATAGAAACCCCAAAAGAAGCTACTCATTTATGACCGCTAAGCACTGAAGAAGGCCTTAGAAGAATCCCAATAACTGAGCTCTGCCTACAACACCAATTCCCAAATAAAAGAGTTGATCAACCGCTTCACGTTCCTACTAATCCACATAACTTGAAAGGCCAGCCACTAATCACCTCTCTTCAGGGGAGGAAGAAGTTTTTCTTACCATTCGACGGACTATGTATGAATGCCAAACTATTGCATATGTATAAACATTCTTTAAACTATTATGCAAGCATGATTATAAAAGAGCATATAAAGCAATGTAAGCAACAAAATCATTCAAGTGCGAATCATAACAAAACAAATTCAATTCATAACAAAACTTAATTCAAAATGCTCAAGTACATACGGTACAATCAATAATTCAAGCAGATAACGATTCACGAGGTCAATTCGATGCAACTTTACTTCACTCAGCACACATTTAAGACATAACACATAACTATATCACATAGGTGCACACAATCAATTCAAGACACACAATCACACATTCAAGCACACACTTTCAAGACACACTTAACAAGCACACACACAAGGATTACTACCCGACAGGCCGAGGACCCTATCCCGGCTGAGAGCTAACTAAGCTCTGATACCACCTGTAACGCCCCGATCCCTCACGAGATCGGAGGCTCTAATAACCATGCTATTCTCAACCCAATACCAAACCCGGTCACAAAATTTTAGGGAAAAACGGACAGAGTTTCCTCTGTACCGCGGACATTTTTCAAACCTGTAAATGCTCAAAATAGCCACAATATACTAAAACAAGCTTTTATAATTAAAATTCAAAGGTTCAAGATCATCCAAGCCAGGAGACAAACAACAGCTCCAAATCACACATGCATGCATCCAACTTAACTTTTCATTAAACCTTTTTAACATGCCATCCTATGATAACATTAGAGCAATTTTAGAAGTTGAAATCAACACCTCTAAACATACACCCCCGAGCATGCAAGAACTAAAAGGAGAATTAAAAGTTATTACAAACCATAATATCTCAAAGCTAACATTACAACCAACAGCTTTCAACTTGCAACTACAAGAATATACATAGCCTTAAGGCCACAAAATAGATCATGCTATAGCAATACAAGTACACCATGTAACAACAAGAAGGAAAATCCACCTTAGACAACAAACACACAACAACTAGGGCAAAGGCTCAGCCTGAACTTCTTCCTCTTCCACTAGCACCTCAACTAGTTGGGGTTCACCCTCAGCACTTCCTGAAACATGTTTAGCAAGGTATGGGCAATCACAATTGCTCAGTGAGGGATCTACCGGGGACGAGCAATGCAGCAGTTAGTACAAATAAAGCATTTTACAACCAAAGAACAATTAAAACAACAAGTTACTACACACTAAAAAGGAAACCATACACAATGACATCTGTAACATCCCGGCTAAGCGAATACCCCGAAGGGCAGAGGCACACCAGCGACGCCACGAACTGAAATCTCGATGTAATAATGACACTGATATCAATAAGCCGGCATCCCCTTATAACTCCAAAATGGGTGTACTCCGGATGTACCCCGAAATCCTACGACCCAACTCTCCCTGGGCGGCATCCCAAGCGAGAGAGGGACTGGGCAACCATGGTAGCCGAGGTGGACCGGCAAGCCCGATGCCGCCCGGTTTCCCCGACACTACCATGCCCGAATGGTTGCGCAACCACGATGCAATGCACTCAAAATGATAACAATAGTATAAATCAATAAACACATGGTTGAGGGACAACAAAGTAGGTTGCCCTCACACACAATATATAGACAATAAGTGCACATAATCTAAGTACAAGTAAATAAACTATTATGCACATAGGGATGAAGTCTCCCTCACCTCTACCGAGCTCCAAGATGTAAGTTTGAATCACATCATTTCCAGTCACCTTGAACCTATGAGCAAACATTACTTCAATTACTCTTTAACTACAACATTCATTCTAAGTTAGCTAACTTATAACTTCGCTTATTTAGCATATATACAATATCTATTAGAATTCTATTTTTAACAAAACACCACTTTTATATACCTTAACTTAACATATATTCCATATTTTCAATAGTCTACAAGTTAATTAAGAAGATAGTTCAACATTAGCACATAGGGAAAGAAATGCATTTATCAACTAATAGAAAAGTTAACTATCAACCATTTAATAACTAACATACTATTTTAGTAAAATAACTATACTTCAAGCTAAGATTAACATATCACTAGTAGTATTAACTTAAGTTAATTACATTTAACATATAATAGACAACTATCAACTTACAATTAACCTTACATGTAGTTTCAAAAAGCATTAAACACATTCTTCCACATAGTTTACTTGACCTTTCTAAGTGTTCACTAGTTGCACATTGATAACAACAACTAATTCTAACAGTTGAATTGTTTAGCATATATAGAAACATTACCTATGTCTAAAGGTGGTGACCATCACAACTCTACTAGCATTTCTCATTCACAGTCGAATAGAATAGCTTTCAATTTAAATTAACTTTACTAGCAATTAGATTTCAATTACAATTCATGAAAACAACATAACTATAAGAGCCCCATTACGTTATTAATCATCCAAGGACACTACACAATAAGGTCTTGATCGAATACATCCAATTAGAACTGAATTATATCATTACTATAGCAAAATAACAACAAAATTCAGATTCTCGCGTAACAGGGCATTTCTGACACATCTCACCAAAATAATCATAACTTGCTCTAGACAACTCCGATTAATGCACCGTAAAAAGCTGTAGAAACTAGACTCGTAAGGCTTTCTAATGGTATATAATTCAACCCCTAATCCTTCTCCAATTAATACAGTTTTAAGCTCGAAGTTGCCTCAATGCAGTTAGAATAGAAGCAGTTTATACAAGCAAATAAGCAGTTTTACAAAAGGGCATATACAAGATATAATTAGAATTACATCAAAAGTTCCACACCAACTTGAAACTACATTTAAACATTCAAGAAGTCATGCCAAGGTCTTAGAAGCGCGAGACAACCGAAATTGCACCTAAACCCCTTTGTTATTCAAGCTATTTCTCCTCCAAACCAAAGTTAATGATTCAAATTTAAAGGGAAACTCTACCAACCTTCTAACTAACCCTCAAGGAACCCTTTCAACCCTCTAACTCATTCAAACGCCCGCAATAACCTCGAAATCCCCAAATTCCCTCTTATAGCTTTACACTACACCTACCTCATCCGGGCTTCAAACAAGGATTAGCAAAGCTTCTATAGCACCTAGGTAGCCTAAGGATACCAAAAGTAGAGCCCGAATCCACCCGGATTCGTCTTAACCCCGAAACCCCTTTATTAAAGTCAACTATTTTACGTTTTATGCGATTTTAGAGCAATTCAAGTGCACGGGGCTATTAGACTACCTTCATTAGCACCTAAGGCATCTATTAGGAGTGTTGAATCAAGCTAATTCGAGCAATTACACAAAACCCTAGAAAAACGTCACTATTCACCTCATGAATTAAACTAACGATTCCAACCGTTTAAAAAGCGAAACAATGGTTCAAATATGTTCTCTAGCACTCATATACAAGGTATAATAGCATAGATAATCAATACAATAGCATTTGAACACATTTTCAACAAATCAAGAAAATAGCAACTATTTTAAAATGCGAAAATAAGCCGTGAAATCTCTCACCAATGCGCGTAGGAGCTCCTAGGAGGCTAGTAGACACCCTAAACCACTTGCACCTAGCTTGGCTTGGCTTGGAATGAGGATTTGTTGAGCAAAAAAACTCTATTTATTCTCCTATGCAATTCTCGGATTTGCTACAGTATTTTCCGCATGCTTTCTTTTTTTTTTTGTTTTTGTTTTGCTAAGTTATGAGCTAATGTGTGTGTTGTGTGAGTTATATATTAAATGGGGCTAAGTTGCTTGCTTAAATGGTTCACTAAATGCGCTTAGTTAGCTTAAAACGAGCCTAGATAGTAAAATGAATGCTAGCTAATTCATTCCCTAAGTTATGTTACGTAACACTATTCATACAACTACAAAAATCATTTTCTAAACGAGCTCTCCTATCGCCTATAGCTCAAATGCACATTTTTCCCACTACTCTAACAATTAATATGATTTAATAAAAATGCTAATTCGCTAATAGCATGAAGTTAAAAACGGAGTGAATAGTAATTTAAGAAGACAGTTAATAATGCACAGAAGGAAATGCGCAAACAAGGGATGCAATAGTAATTGAATGCATGGCTAAAACTCGGGCGTCATAAGTTTCCGGATGAGGTGGACATTTTCAACTGTGTTCATAAGTTCTGGTATAAGGGTTGGGTCAAAAGTCTTTGTCTTACCTACTTCGTCCCAGTATATCGGGGACCGACACTTACGTCCATACAATGCCTCATACGGGGCCATCCCAATAGTGGTCTGATAGTTGTATTATAAGCAAACTCCACTAGAGGCAGATATTTCTCCCAACCTTTTACGAAGTCTAGTACACACGCCCTCAACATATCCTCCAAAATCTGAATTGTTCTTTCGGGTTGTCCGTCTGTCTGAGGGTAAAAGGCTATACTGAAACTCAATTTCGTCCCCAAAGCTTCTTGCAATCTCTTCCAAAATTGGGAAGTAAAGCAAGGATCCTTATCCGACACAATACTTACAAACATCCTATGTAGCCTTACAATGTCCGACACATACATATCTCCTAATTTCTCAGGATTATCCTCCTTGTTTATCGGCACAAAGTGGGCGGTCTTTGTTAATCGATCCATTATGACCCAAACGGCATTGTGACCTTTTTGTGACCTTGGCAGGTGTAACACCCCGATCCCTCTCGAGACCGGGAGTTCTATCAATCAATCTAATCACAACCCATTTCCAAACCCAAACAAAATTTTTAAGGAAAGACGGATGGAGTCTCCCCTGTTTCTAGGCAAAATGTAAAACCTGTAATAGCATATAAGTGAACCAGCACCGTTCCCAACCATACAAACACCTCAAGGCCATCTGAGCCTTGGTTCTCAACAAGCGAACACAAGTAAATATACATTCCCAGTTTAAATGCTAACCTATCTTTTCTCATCTTTGACAAGTACATTCATGCTTGCCAACTAAACTATACTAACTTATTGCATAAAATAGACTATCATACCATTCTAACTCTTTTTTCTTTGGACATTACAAACGGGCATTGAAGTTAAACTATACTATCTAAATACATAAACTAGCTTTTGAAATCACTTCAATAACCTAGTAAAACTTAAATTACATTCCTTTTAACATTAAGTACAAACAACACATGAAACATACATCTTTGCATCTTTGACAACTCAAGCCACATAGCACGCAAGAGAACTCTTCAAGCATGATCTTTCACGTAACCACGAAGTTTCCAGCTAACATGGCATTTCCTGAAATGTGGTGGTGAGGAGTGAGTATAATCAACACGTATACTCAGTGAGGGCAAGACAGATATCGAGGTGGAGAGAAAGAAAGTCGTGCAATGGAAATAAGGCAGTTAAGCAATATAACTGACAAGTAAGCAATCAATATAAACAATCAATACAATAAATAATTAATTAAAGCATTAACACAACCATTCAAAGCTATACCACACTTTGAAGGTCATGGTTCACTCATATGAGCAATGTACCATTTCACGAGCAATACATCAATCTCGAGCTTGATGTTGACAACGATGACAATAAGCGCGCAACCACCTTATAACTTCAGTTTGGAATACCCCAGAAGTGTCTAATCAATTCTACGACCCAAATCTCCCTGGGAGGCAACCCAAGCGAGAATGGGAATAGGACACGGAGCTAGAGCAACCAACCCTAGCAGCCCGAGACTGCCCAGAGAGACCCATCACTCACGCGCCTGACACTAATGCAATGCAATACGAGATACAAGTAATAAACGAGCGATAACACAACAATACAGATTAATGGCTATAAACGAGATATCAAGCATTTACACTCAACATTAGCATTCAATTAACTTTTCAAGCATAACTATCATTAATAGCAACAAGGACACCAATTAAGCAAGTAACAGCAGTTCAAACACGAAAACGACAAATATCACTTTCCAATCTCTAACTTCCAAAGGAAATTACGAGCAAACGAGCTACGGGATTAGAAAACCGATCACTACATTCACTTAGGCACTACAAGGCACGTTTCTATGTCATTAAACTTCATTTTCTTACTCGGAGCCCGAAAGTCCACCTACTGCGTTTGAACTACAGCTATGCTAACCGGTCATTCAATCAACGCCACAACAGCGCCAAAAGTGCTTCCATGACCTCAATAGCAAAACCCCCAACTCAATTCGAGCACAGTCAACTTTTGGTCAAACGGCCCCTTTACGTTTAATTGTCTAATTTTCAATTTTAACAAAGGCCGGTCCGTTTTTATTGCACATTTTATCTTTCTATCACTAATGGCACCTATCCAAATCAAGCAATCGCAATTCGGATCAAAATCCAAAATTCTAGGGTTTTACTATTTAAAATCACTATTCATTATTCTTCCCCAATTTCAAATACGCAATTTCAGCAGTAAAAATTGCTAAATAACTATCAAACAATGCTCTACGAACTCAAAGGAAGCTATATCAAGCAATTATAGGCATTATAACACATTATATATCAAATCTAAAAATTTGAAACAAAATTCAAATTCGAATATAAATGCACAAAAGCGTGAAAACCCTCACAGAGATTGAAGACCAAGACTCGCAAGGACCCGAGCCACGACCCCCGAGCAATTCCACTTATGATTGTAGAAGAAAAATGCAAAACAATTTTTCTTTCTTTTTCCTTTAAACCTTCGGCAATGGGGGGGGGGGGGGACATGGGTGGTATTTTGTTTTTGTTTTTTTAATCATTTTGTTGATTTTTGGCTATTTAAAACAATTGACAAAGCTCAAGGGCAAAATGGTCATTTAGCAAAGCCAAAATTCAAGTTAAATTGGTCAACTAAGGCTATTTTGGTTATCATTTGGTCTAGCTCAAGTTAAAACAATGCAATTAGATGGAAAACAGCTAAAACTAGTTAAATTAAACTAAAAACATTTTTTACCAAGTCCGAGGAATATTTCTCTAACTCTTATTTTCGAAATACTACGATCAAACGGTCAATAAATGATCACTAATAAAGTGATGAGCAATAATATAAAACTTTAATTTTTTTTTGAAAAGTAGAATAGTAGAATAGTTTAAAATTCACTCCGGCTTGGAGTTACTTTTCTTATTTATTTGAAAATCGAGTAATTTTAATACAAGACAATTAAAACTGATTATTAAAATAATCAAAATAATAAAAATAATCAATATTCATTTAAAATTAATTAATTTAACTATTTCTAGAATATTTTAAAGAATTATGAAATTAATTCTAAGATACAAATGAATAAGTTAATATAAACACGTAGTCAGATGAATAAAATACTAACATTTAAAATGACACTTAATTAAACACAAGAAAATAAATCTAATTACTATAAACAATAAAAATAGGTGATAATCTTTTAGTTAATCAATATAAAAATTGTTTAATGCTTCTAAAAGAAATATCACAATAGTGTAATATGGATGATTTAACTAATAAAATATTTAATTAAATGCAGTTAAATGCATGCCGGGTTCGGGTTATCACAGCAGGTCCATGACAAAGTCCATAGTTATATGTTCCCATTTCCATTGAGGAATTTCCAACGATTGAAGTAAACCTGCTGGTCGTTGATGTTCTGCCTTGATCCTCTAACAAGTCAAACACCGAGATACAAACTCTGCAATCTCCCTTTTCATGTTATTCCACTAATAGTGTTGCTTCAAGTCTCAGTACATCTTTGTCCCACCGCGGTGAATAGTGTATCTTGAGTTATAGGCTTCTTCAAGAATCTTCTTTCTCAACTCTGGGTCATTAAGAACACAAATTCAACTTCTGAACCTCCAAATACCGTCATCATGAAACTTGTAATCTGTGTTGCCTTCCTTAATCTTCTAGAATTGCTGATCCCACTATTGGGCCTCTCGTATCTCAGACAACAAGGTCGATTGAACTTGTGTAGTGGCAAATAGTAACCCATTTTGAGTCAATTTTGGTTTCCACAACCATGCTTCTTCTAACATTTCCCATACCTTAACCTCCAATTTTGCCAAGCTCGCCTTTCGACTTAAGGCATCTGCTACTACATTCGCCTTACCGGGCACATAATTGATTGTGTAGTTATAATCATCCAAGAGCTCTATCCACCGCCTTTGCCTCATGTTCAATTCTTTTTGTGAGAACAAGTACTTCAAACTCTTGTGATCCATAAACACCTCAAACTTACTGCCCCACAGATAGTCCCACCATTTCTTCAATGCAAACACAATAGCTGCTAATTCCAAATCATGCATCGGGTAATTCAATTGATACGACTTTGGCTTCCTAGAGGCATATGCAATCACTCTACCATTCTGTATCAATACACAACCCAGTCCTTCTTTGGAAGCATTTCTATAGATTGCAAAGCCTTAACTTCCTTTAGGTAATGCAAGAACAGGTGCGGTTGTCAATCTTGTCTTCAATTCTTGAAAGTTGTTCTCACATTTGTCATCCCACACAAACTTTGTTTTATTCTAAGTAAGCTTTGTAAGTGGTCCGGCAATCTTTGACAAATCCTTCACAAATCTCTTATAATAGTCGGCTAAACCAAGAAAACTCTGAACCTCCGTAACATTTTTTGGCTTCTTCCAAGACATCACTGCTTCTATCTTTGCTGGGTCCCCTGCTATTCCTTCTTGGGATATAATATGCCCCAAGAATGCAATCTGCCACAACCAAAATTCACATTTGCTAAGCTTTGCATACAATTGATGCCCCCATAGTTTTTGCAATACCAAGCATAGATGTTGCTCATGCTTGGTCTCGAACTTTGAGTACACCAAAATGTCATCAATAAAGATCACCACAAATTGGTCCAAGTAGGGTTGGAACACCTTATGCATTAAGTCCATAAAAGCTGCAGGGGTATTAGTTAGCCCGAATGGCATTACCACAAATTCACATTGCCCATATCTCGTCTTGGAAGTTGATTTCGGAACATCATCCTTTTTAATCCGTAGCTGATAATACCTTTGCCTCAAATCGAGTTTCGAATACACCTTAGCCCCTTGAAGTTGGTCGAACAACTCATCGATCAACAGAAATGGGTATTTATTTTTGATGGTCACTTGGTTCAATCCCTTGTAATCAATGCATAACCTCAATGTTTCGTCCTTCTTCCTTACAAATAGAACTGGTACACCCCATGGGGAAGAACTCGGTTGAACAAACTATTTCTCCAGCAATCCCTGCAACTGATCTTTCAATTCTTGTGGCTCAGTCAGCGCCATACGATAGGGGGCTTTAGATATCGGCTGTGAACCTGGTAATAATTCCATTACAAACTCGATCTCTCGTTCTGGAGGTAAACCCAACAATTCCTCTGGAAACACATTGGCATATTCTTTAATCACCTACATCTCCTCCAACTTAGCTTTGTCCGATCGCTTATTGATGAGGTATGCTAAGTATCTGCTACACCCTTTTCTCATGAACTTCACTGCTTTTGTGGATCAAATGATTTAACTCCCGATGAAATTCTTTCGACCCATCACCTCCACTATTGGTTGGCCAGGTATTTAAAATTTTACAATCTTCGTTCGACAATCCAGTTGTGCATGGTGTTTTGTTAGCCAGTCCATTCCTAAGATGACTTCATAGTCTCGAAAGGGTAAAACTATAAGATCGGTCGAGAATTCCCGATCCTTAATCTGAATTCTACATACTTTACAAGCTGAGCTAGTAACAAGTTTAGAGCCCATCGGAGTACTAACTTCTACTTTGTAAGGTAAAGGTTCAACTTGCAATTTCACACGTTGCACACATAGGGGAGTAATAAATGAATGAGTAGCACCTGAATCAATTAGTACCCTAACAAGTTGATTTAATATCAAGAATGTACCTTCAACAACATCAGTCTCATCCGGAAGCTCCTCGTGCTCAATAGCATAAACTCGAGCTAGAACTATAGGAACTGGAGCCTTGCCTTTACTTGCTGGTTTACTCTAATTCTAACCTCCCTGCCATTTAGGGCAATCCTTAGCCTGATGTTGATCGCTGCCACACCATACGCAACGTCCCGATTTCTTCCAGCACTAGGCCTCAGTGTGACCCTTTTTGTTATAGTAAAGACATGTGACAGCTTGAGTAGTAGGTGAACTACCTATGGAACCACATGTGGAAGAGGCTACTGGTACTCTTGGAGGGGCACGGTTGTTGACTGGTCTGATCTGGCTTTGGCCCTGACTGGGACCCTGAGTCTGGAAATTCCTCGGTTGTCCTTGAGGCTTGTAGGGTTTCTTGTTCAGTTGACTCGAACTAGCTCTATCAAGTTTTCTCCTCTCAACTCGGGAGGTAGCGGCAAAAAGAGCTGAATAAGTAATAAAATCATGTGAAACCAGATGATCTTGAATTTTTGGCCCCAACCCATTCATAAATTTCCACATCTCCACCTCTGGGGTACTGACCATGTATTGAGCATAACAGGATAGTTTGTCGAAACGAGCATCATATTGAGCCACTGTCATGTTACCCTGGTTCAAATTCATAAACTCTTCAATTTGCCTCTGTCTGAAAACTGCAGGTATGTATTTTTCCTTGAAAGCCTTAACGAATTTACTCCATAAGCACGGCGTTTGATCAGTTTCCCAAAGTGACTCTATGGTATGCCGCCAATGCTCAGCATCCTCATGCAACAAGTACACTGCAAACTCAATCTTTTCTTCATCGGTATAGACAAGTGGTCTGTAAATCCTTTCAATGTCAGACAACCAACCCTCTGTTGTTTAATCATTAGCCCCATAGAACTTGGACAGGTTGTAGTCTAGGAACTCCCGCATTCTACTATTTCTCCTATTACCACCACCATTCCAGTTATCGTTACCACCAGCTCCGTTGTTGTTATTATTTGTTTTTTCACGTGTTTCTTGCCATTCCATCACTCGTGATATCCGATCCATAGAAGTTGCCATCATGTTAAACATAGTCATTCCCGGATTTGTC
Organism: Ehretia macrophylla; assembly: GCA_037974665.1. Taxonomy (NCBI): domain Eukaryota; kingdom Viridiplantae; phylum Streptophyta; class Magnoliopsida; order Boraginales; family Ehretiaceae; genus Ehretia; species Ehretia macrophylla. Next base: position 17,118,622 of record CM075770.1, read on the forward strand.
TGTTGAGCATCTCTGGCTTCTTGAGGCTCATCATCCCTATTGGTATTGCGGGTACTAGGGCCAGCCATCTATAGGCACAGATTGTTATGCATAATTTATTGGAGACATGAAAAGATGAGAAATTAGTGTATAAGGCATGCATCATACAAGTTTCATGTAGGCACAAAACTCTCAAAAATAGTTAAGGCATGGTAATCTCATAAATACACAGAAGCAAACAAGGCACAATTTACTTAAAGGCTTCTACCTACTAGCCGAAAATTAAACCCGGATTATGCCTAGTTAACGAACTAAACTCTTATACCATTCTAAATATATATAGATGTCACGCCCTAACCCGACCTATAAAGGCTAGACTAGGGTATGACCTAAATTATCAATTTTATTTTATGTCCTTAACCGTTTGACTATGATTAATGCTTATTCGTTAGCCTAGAACTCCAAAAGTTTTTTGGAAAATCGGCAGCATAACGACTGTATTTAGGACCTTTGGTTTGACCTATTTTCTAGAACACCTGAAAATTCTGAATCCTTAATTTGCTTATAACTAAAGCTTTCATTTTATCATCAGTCAATAGGCCTGCAAGTTTATCTTGGAGGTTCTATTTGGATTAATAAACCTATCATTATAACTACACATCATTTATTTGTCAATTTCTTAATTATGCAAATACCTATTATCATTTAGCTTACAATTGAGTACCTGATTAAGCATAGCTAGGGCTACCTTAGTTGATTCTTCACCTATTGGTTTAACACCTAATAATAACTACTATCCATAACGATGAAAGAAAATGATCGAAAATAGAGGAGTTCATCCGGTTTATAGTTAGTACAAGCCAAAATTAGACCCCAAATTACAATGGGGGTCTTTTTCAACAACAAAATAAATAGTCTTCAATTAAACGTAACATCCTTAACAACTTCCATGTTCACGAAAACCACGCAATGCACAAAGTCATTCCAAAGGTTCATCAACTAGCACATTTTCTATGGGCACCTGTTCCAATTCTACTTCACCTGTAATGATATAAAGATGGTGAGTCCTTATAAACTCAACGAGGGGGAAACAAGTGACAAAGTTTTTGAAATTCTTTTCCGATTATTTTGTGAAAACTCCTTTGGAAACATGTCATAAATACAAATGAGAATGCAATCATAGTATAAGAATCAAATTGAACAATAGATACATTTACCAATCATTTCAAGGATACGGTGAGCTTTCGCTCTCAAGATCATTTCCAATAACCATTGTTGAAGCCGGCATCAATCATCCTCTTATCATTCCCTATAGGTGTACTCTGGATTGTACACCAAATCCTACGACCCAGCTCTCCAAGGAAGTCTAACGCCCAAGCGAGAGAGGGATTGGGTAACCATGGTAGTCATGGGAGCACTAGCAAGCCCGATGCCGCCCGGCGTTCGTGCATTGCTACCATCCCGAATGAATGGTTGCAACCTTGTATGTAATGCACATTTATGCCAATTCACAAGTCATAATAGGAGATCAACAAAGTAGGTTGCCTCCATGCAAGTGTATGATCACGTATAGACATGTAAGCATACAGGGTAACGTAGGACGTATAGTTGCTTCATAAATCAATTTAAGCACATTTAAACTTTAACGGGCAGTCATATAATCATGTACAATATAAGCATTGCAATCAATGTAACTAATGCATAGGACGTAAACAAAGTAATTTCAACACAATATACAAGCTCGGGAATACAAATAGTTAACGTATGACCACATGGCTATTATAAATCATATACAAGGCTATTCTAATCTTTCTAGGTAGTCCAATCAATATTATCCAAACATCAATCATAAGTCACATATGCATGTTTTAGGAATTGGAACCTAAGTAGCCATTAGGGTTTACAAAAATCATGCTCGGGTGTAAGTTTAGTTAGCTAAGAGCCACAATAAACATCTAAACCATTTCATACATACTTAGAGATTATTGGACAGCCTATAAACAACTCAAATATATCCATTTTAACAATAGGATAGTCACTTAGGAAGCATGCATGTGTAGTAGGGTCCCAATTCCATGCTTACACATACAATTAAACAAGTATCCGTCATAAAATGAACCTAAGTCATGTATCAACTCTTTTAAGGAATCTCAACCAACCAGAATAGTCCATACAACCCCTAATTTCCACAAAATCCAACCATGCAATACTTCAAGGTACAATACATTATGATTTAAAGCAAGTTTCCAAACAAACCCTCTTGCAATAGCCTAATTGTCCTCGTTCAGTTGACCAAGAAAATAATCTCCAAATTCAGTGAATCAAATATCAAATCGAACTTAACAAGTGATTTAAATCTAGGAATAAACCTCACTGCATTTTGAGTTCAGAATTAGGAGTTATGACCATTACCGGGAGACCGCACAAAACAGTCTAGATTTAGACACATTATGATTTTTTCCATTTTTGGGGGATTAAACATTCAAACTACATTTTTCCTCTCTCTGGGAGATTTGTTCACAACTCAAAATTCTAGTGACTCACCAAGTTTTATGCATTTTTAACATCATTTACTTGGTAAAAAGTGTTTCGTTCTAACAGACAATAGCACTGCCAAAAAGCATAACTTCATACTTCAAGATTTCTATCAAGTTTCAAGGCATGCAAGGGTAGATATACTCATATAAACACATGCACATGTACTTCAATAGTAAATACAGTCATATAAGTACATGCATGTATGTTTTTGAAACATTTGAAGAGATTTAAACCCTCACCTTAGTGAAACTAAGAGAGATAGTACACAAACGCTTGCGAAAATGGCTTGGTGTGCCCTAAGTGCTTGGTTCTTGCTTTGACCGTGCCTTTCCTTGCTTCTACCTTTATCCTTGACTTTGTTAATGACTATGGAAGACATGTATGGGCTTATATCCAAGAGAAATGGAAAGGAACATAAAAGGAAACAAGGAAACCTTATCTAAGCCGTGGATAACCCTAGATGAGCTTATGCCGTTTAGGTAGTCTCTTAAGTTCAAGAGGCTGTGAGAAATCGTGGAGAGAGAGAGAGATTTTGAGAGCTAAGACTAAAGAGAGAGAAAACAACAAAAGATAATGAAACTAGTGATTTCCGTTGTCTAGTTTTTATTGTATTGCCTCGGCTGAACTAGCCTTGTTTGTAACGATTCTTGGGACTTCAAATCCGAAGATTTTGCTTCTTGGGAGTGTGTGAGGTGTAAGGGAATAAGCATGGGGCAGTTTAGGGCTTGGTGAGCTTTTGTCATTTAGTGGATTGACTTGGGATTAAAATAATGGTTAGTGGAATGTTTAGAATAGTTTTAATATTATTTTAGTGTTAGTGGAGTTTGTAAGATTTGAATTAGGAATTTAATAATGGTTAGTGGATTGTGTAGGATTATTTTATTGCCTAGTGCTTTGTGCAGGAATCTTTCCAGATCAACGTGTAGGCACACATTCTTAGGTTTAGGGCACGTACTACAAGATAAGGCACGTACTTCTAGTGGAATGCATGGATTCCAATGCAAATGTATGCAACCCTAGGTAATACACGTAAAGTAATATAAGACACGTAATTCAATGCAATGCACGTAAATCAAAGTAAGGTACTTAAATCTAAGTTAAGATACATAGTTCAAGGTTAGTGTACACAAATCGAGGTATAGCACGTAAATCAAGGTTGGGCCTCACATATACATCTATGGGCAGCCACGTAATCATATACAATATAAGCCATAGAATACATTTTAACAATCTAACGAATGCATAAGGAGCATACAAATGTATTATAACATCATATACAAGATTGGGTGGATGAATAGTTAACGTATGACTTCATAATCAATGTACTTCATGCATGAGATTGTAATAAATTTTTCAGGCAGTCCACAATGTCAATTATACACCAATTTACAAGCCATGCAAAACATGTTGTAGGGCTTGGAAGACTTAGATAACAATTAGGGTTTTGTAGTTATACTCGAGTGCAAGTTTTAACAACTATTACTCACAAGAAACATCTAAATCATCCTTATAGATATTCAATGACTACCGGGCAGTCTTGAAACAATCCACATACTCTCATTGAAACCACATGCAAGTCATGAAGTCCATTAATACGAACACGAAATCACCAAAACATGTTATATACGTATCTATCATCATGTTTCAACCATTTTCAACCCTAAGCTCAACATGAAACGTTCTTCCAAGCACTTAATCATCCCCAGTCATTCCACTATGGAACTCATATATTTCCACCAATTCCATGCAATTCAAAGTAATGACCTTAAACAAGCGTTTCAACTGATTAAGGGCTTTAATTACATCACTACATGCAATAATAACCATTATTCATCCAAAATCTCATCATAAATCAAGCAATGCATGTTAAATATCTCATGGTCAGTCCAATACACATCTTAATAGCATCATATATAACATGCCCTCAAAGAATCAATCCCGTAACAAGCATAAAATCAACTATAGCCTTCATATTTATAACTATTCTCAAGGTTAATCAACATTCATCCTCAAAATCAACTTGAAACATCTTAATACATATTTTCAACAATATGTCCAGCCTCCAACAATCCATGCAACACAAGTTCTAAGAAATACAAACATATGCAATGGCCTGATATACTTCAAAACACGATTTCTAGCAACCACCATCATAGATATTCACATGCAAGGCTATATACACATATATTCATGTTCATGGACTTGAAAAACATTTAAAAACTGTAACGCCTCAAACCAATACCCCTACGCCTGCAGGATACTCCCTGGACTTAGGGCCCAAGCGAGCACCGAGGCAATGGCGAGTGTGTAATGGCCCGATCCCTCACGAGACCGGAGGCTCTAATAACCATGCTATTCTTAACCCAATACCAAACCCGGTCTCAAAATTTTAGGAAAAACGGACAGAGTCTCCCCTGTACCGTGGACATTCTAGAAACCTGTAAACATTCAATATAGATATAAAATAACCTAGAACACCAATTCTAATCAAAACCTAGCTTCAAGGCCATCCGAGCCTTAAAACATTCAAACAATGAGAATCATGCAAGCATGCATTCACAATATATTTTCTTTACAAAACCGCTTATCATGCCACTCCATGATAGCATTGGAACATTCTTAGAAATTGAGACCAATCGAACATCAGAACGTTCACTCCCAAGCATGCAAGGTAGTTAGAAGTAGAAACATAAGTTATTACATGCCATGATTCCAAATCTACTATTACGACCATCTATCTTTCACCTTGCAATTACATAACATGTACATAGCACTTAAGCTACAAAATAGAATCATAAAGTAAACAAACGAGTTCTCCGCACAACAACAAGAACATAAACCACCTCAAGCTATCAGGCACAGCAACTAAGGTAAAGGATCAGTCTGAACTTCCTCCTCCTCTACTAACTCAACAAGCTGGGGATCACCCTCAGCGTCTCCTGAAACATATATCGAGGTATGAGCAACCACTGTTGCCCAGTGAGGGATATAGTCCCGGGGCGTGCAATGCAACAGATAATACAGTTATACAACAATAACACTTAGTCAATTAAAGAAACAATGATAACTTAAATAACCACACATTTAAAGGATACATTTCACAAAACCCCTATACTCCAATCTTCACTTGGTCTTCATTCACGATCCACGAACCACGATCATTGTGCCAACAAAATCCCTAATCACTCCAGTGGGTGTACTCTGGATGTACCCCGATAATCCTACGACCCAACATCCCTCGGCAATCTCCGAACCAGGCGAATGAGGGACTAGGGCACAGAATTTGAATATCCACTGCCAAGCCCTTTGTCGCCCAGTCGATATTCAACACATCTACCCCTGACACTATGATTGCGCAACCACTATGCAATACACTTAACAATGGCAAGACAATATCAACAATATAAGCCATAACTCATAGGAGGATCAACAAAGTAGGTTGACCTCGAAGCAGTTATAATAGAAGCAATTTATACAAACAATTAAGTAGTTTTACAAATGGGCATATTCAAGATACATATAGAACTATACCAAAAGCTCCAAAACAACTTGAAACCGTATTTAAACACACAAGGAGTCATGCCATGGTCTTAGAAGCGTGAAACAGTTGAATTTGCACTTAAACCCCTTTGTTTTTCAAGCTATTCTCCTTCCAAACTCATGTTAGTGATTCAAATTCAAGGGGAAGCTATACCAATCTTCTAATTAGCCCTTAAGGTACCCTTACAACCCTTAAACACGTTTAATTACCCACAATTACCTCAAATGCCCCAATTTCCCTCTTATAGCTTTGAACTACACACACCTTAACCGGGCTTCAAACACAGGTTAACAAAGCTTCTATAGCACTTAGGTAGCCTAACAATACTAAATGTGAAGCTCAATTCTACCCGGATTAGCATTAACCCCAAAACCCCTTTTAAAAAGTCGGTTATTTCATGTTTTAGCTAAGTTCCGAGCAATTAAACTACATGGGGTCATTAGACTATCTTCATTAATATCTATAGCACCTAACAATAGTATTGAATCAAAACCGAAAGCACATTTTATCAAAACCTTAAAATTTATACTATTCATTATCTTCTTTAACTTGTCATTTCAAAATCTAGCCATAAACTATGCCAATAGCTTGCAAAAGAATGTTCACTAATAATTTTAGAAGGTTTTGGAAGCATTCATAAGCATTTATATCAAAATATACAACAATTACAAAATTCAACACAAACCCTAACATTCAAAGAAATGCAAATAAATGTTTCTCCCTCACCTCCACCAGTTTCCATGACGCAAGTTTGGCTCAATAGATCCACCTAGCATGTAATAGAACACATATTTATCACAAGAACCTCATGGACGTGATTCACAACCAAATATAACAACGAGAACAATAGTTAAGTAGGCAATACTAGCTCAATTATAGCAGCTTATGCAATCAAAGTCATTCTAACTTCCACCTATCACTACACAACCTTAGCATGCTACTATTATAACTCCAAGGCAGCCCAAAGGTCACCATTACAAGCGTAGAGATTACACACCACATAGGAGCACACATTTGCACCTAAACCAACCATTTCAACTCAAAAACACCAACAATTTAGCTTATTCCACCCAAACCACCATGACCCTCCAACTACCAACATTTTTCCCTATCTAATAGAAGGCTTATAAACCATATAGTAGCATAAAATAAGCAATCTAATGGGTGCACAAAAACTGCCCAACGAAACAGCCCCTAAACGCCCAAAAACAGAAAAATTCAGCAAGTTACATTCTCTATTTTTTTTGCTCCATTTTGCAATCTCAAGTTATTTTATTATGCTAGATAGGTTCATTAACATATATGAGCATTATATAAAAGCTAAGAATCAAGATTAAACACAACTTAGGCATAAAAATCATTGAACAACTCAAAATAGCCAATTTCAACAAAATATGTTCTATATAAGAAATTAATCGGTAAAGTCTTCTCTAACACCTATTTAGCAAGATACAAATGCAATCCTAGCATTTTATGACGTAAAAATAAACTTTGCAAGATTTGAAAAAAAATTCCCTCACCTTTGTTTCGCAAAATAAAGGCAAAAACGATCGGTAGAAAGATGCTAGACGTCGACACTAGTCCAAAGATGCTTGGTTTGCGTCTTGGTTCCGCTTCTAGCTCAAGAAAAAAGCAAAAAAGTGAAAAATCTACTATTCCTAGGGTTTGGACTGGTCACGGCTGAAGCAAGAAGAAGATGAGCAATTTTGGGATTTTTTTGGTGTTTTATAAGCTTTAATGAAAGTCAAAGGTCAAGTCTTCGGTCAAACCCGCGTCAACCAAAACAGCCCTGCGCAACCTTACGAAAACGGCCATAACTTCTTCTAGAAAACTCCAATTCACGAACGGTTTGAAGCCTTAGAAACTGGACTCATAGAGCTTTCCAACCATATATAATTTGATACCTAACTCTTCCCCAATTGGTTCAGATTTAATTCCAAAGTTGACCCAAAATTTGACTAACTTAATCTTGTATTTTTATTTCTAATCCCAAGTTTGTCTTTCATTAAACATTTAAAAATTCCCACCTTGTCCTAGTTGGTCAATGTAGATGAAAAGTCAACTAGTTTAGTCAAAGAATGTGAAAGTCAACAAGATGCAATTTAAATGAACTTTAAATGCAATTTTAAATTTTAAAACACTAAATAAGTCATGCAAATGCACATATTATTTTTCAAATAATGATTAAAATAAATGAATACACATGTAATGAATGCTCGGGTTCTCACAGCTACCATTTAAGATAACACGTAATAAATGCAATTAAATACTATTAAATATGTGCCCATTTGGGGTATCACAGAGTGGGCCCAGAAACGCAATATGCACGTAATGTCTGCTTTGGAACCTATACCCCTCACGGTTTTGTCGTGTCTCAGCTACTGCTTGGAAAATGCGCATACACGATACAATGATGTTACCCCTTATATCAAGCAGCCCAAAGACCTCCACGTCCGATGTACGATATTACACCCGCTCCTCCCTTGGGGACCCAGCATCCTCGCTGGCCATACAAACGCATCGGCTCTGATACCACCTTTATAACACCCCGAACCAACACTTCCACGCTTGCAGGATACTCCCTGGACTTAGGGCCCAAGCGAGCACCAAGGCCATAGCGAGTGGGCCCGAAAATGTACTATGCACGTATTGTCCGCTTTGGAGCCTATACCCCTCACAGTTTTGTCGTCTCCCAGCCATTGCCAGGAAAACACGTGTACATGATACAAGGATGTTACCCCTTATATCAAGCAGCCCAAAGACCTCTGCGTCCGATGTGGGATATTACAAAAACAGTTTGAAACCCTCACATTACAACCCTATAGCACAAATTTCAGTTACGACCTTCACTAATTACCCTAACTTTCGTCAGTCTGTTACCTAAGTAAATGATCTCCAAATTCAATGAATCATATATCAAATCGAATATTTACGAATGCTTTAACTCTGACCATAAACCTCATTCAATTTTGAGTTAAGATCTAAAAGTTATGACAATTCTCGTGAGACCGCACAACCAGTCCAGTTATAATAACTATCCAGTACACCCTATTATTTTTTCCCTGTTAGGTGGTCTTAAAGTCTTAATTAGCTCTAGTCTATTTCTGCAATTTTTGTTCAAAACTGAAAAATCAAGCTTCCTACCAAGTTTCATCAATTTTTGAGATCGTTTACTACTTTAAAAGTGTTCGAAACAGTGAGGTCAGTGAGTTGTCCGAGATTCTTCAGTCATGTTTAAACTCATCTTCTTTGATTCTAAGCATGCAAGACTATATAACATATATACATAAGCTTATAAGCTTTAAAAATATTTAAGAAACAGTTTTAACCCTCACTTCTTGGAGATCTATGAAGAAATGCAAAGGATCTACTTGAAAGTTTGAGAAATAGTCTTGAAAGTGCTAAAGTCCTCATTTCCTTGTCTTGGCCGTGTATACATCACTTGTTTCCTTTGATATTCAGTCTAGTTAGCTAACATATCGTGCGTGTGAGTGTTCATAACCATAAGGAAAAGAATGGAGGAGTTATACCTTACCTTGGCTGAAAATAAGAGAGGTCTAGAGAGAGTTTTGAGTACTTCTTGAGTCTTGAAAGCCCCTTGAAGATGGCTGCCTTGCTAGGTCCAAAAATGGAGAGAAAATGAGAGAAAATGGAGAGAAAATGATAGTTTTGGGTGTGTTAGGTTTTGAGAGGGAGATTAAGAGTGTTGTTTTGTCATTTCGATGTAGTTTGACTTGTTTTTGTGTGGGTGTGTTGCTAGGTCCGAAAATTAGAGTTTTTGTGTGTGTTTTGAATCATGTGTGGGAGTAATATTTTAGATATCTTGTGTCTTGAGATTGTAGTATTTTAGTTGTCCAGTGTTTAGTGTAGTGTAGACAAACTGTGTAAGAATGTTTAGGGTTTAGGAAACGTGTATAGAAGATGTTGGCTTAGGTGTTTGTTTAGCACTGAAGTTAGAATAGAATATATGGCATGTTTAGAGGTTTGTGAGGTTTTGTCTTGTAGTGGGTTTAAAATATAATATTTAGGTATTAGTGGATTTTGTAGTAAAAGGTAGAAGTATATGTATATATGTATATAAATAATTAGTATATATTTTTTATTGGGAATGTTTATAAGATTGTAAAGTTTTGCCTTGTAGTGAATTTGAATTAGTATTAGAATAATGTCATTCGAAGATGTAGGATTAGTTTAATATTATTTTAGTATTAGTGGAGTTTGTAGGATTTGAATTAGTAATGTAATAATGGTTATTAGAAGATGTAGGGTTAGTTTAATGATATTTTAATGTTTAGTGCTTTGCGCACGTTTTCCTAGGTTTAAGGTACGTACTATAAGGTAAGGCACGTACTTCTAGATGAATACACGAATTTCAATGCAAATGCACGCAACCGTAGGTAGTGCATATAAACCAATATAAGACACGTAATTTAATGCAATGCACATAAATCAAGGTATGGTACTTAAATCTAGGTTATGACACGTAGTTCTAGGTTAGTGCACAAATATCGAGGTATCACACGTAAATAGAGGTAAGTGCATATTGGTCGAGGAAATACACGTATTCAGGGTTAAGGTACGTTTCTCAAGGTAAGTACACGTGAGATAATATATGATACACTAATTGAGATTAGAGCACACTAATCAAGGTAAACCGAGCTATTTGGGGTCGGGCCTCACACAAGTCCTTGCTGCCTTTACTAAGATTCTAATCTAAATAGTTGGCCCTTCTTTCTCAAAGTCAACTTTCTCTCTTCTTGCTTTAGAAAGATTGTAGCTAGTGCGATAATTGAAAGTCTTCTCCTGTTTTACGAATCTACAACTCTCTTTACTGAACGAGACTCCATCCATATCCCTACTAGTGGTTATTCTGTATTTTCCATTCTATCATATGTTTGACAGCTTAAACTAGGCTCCACTTTAGACAAGTTTTTGGTCTTAATCATGATAGGTCAAGGGCGCGTTGGAACGGTTGGTAGCTGCTTAGTCTCATCCGAGAGTCTAATCTCCTTATACTATTTTTTTTTAAAAGAAAAAGAAAGAAGGGGGTCGATTTAGGCTCCTTCCCTTCCACTGCATAGCTATACTAGTAGGTACTACGAGCCTTCTGTCTCACGCATCTAACCAGCTCGCGTGGTTCACCGGTTCCACTGAAAACTCTCATTTGTTGAAGCGGAGCATAGTGCGCTTTAGGCGCCGAGCGTGAAACATCTCTTCTTTCGTTTCAATTTTTTCACTAATCTGAAACTTAGCACTTCTTTTCTTATTGGTTCTAGGGACGGTAGCATTCTTGAATGAAGTCTATCCGAACCGAATTAGCACTTCTCAAATAAGGCTAGGCCTCTCTGGCTGAACTGGGCGCCAGGGCCTTGGATGCACTAGCCATTGGCAAATAAGGGAGTGGTTTGGTGGGGATATACCCTAATGCTAAAGTTTGAGATGACCTTATTAGGGCTTAATAAGAATATGATTATGTGTTTTACACACTATGTGATTTGTAGGATATTCATATTCTCCACTTCAATGTGAATATGTCCCTAATGTTTATCCGAGAAGAGAAATGTTCTAAAAGGATTTATGTGATAACCCGAACCCAGCACGCATTTAATGGCATTTAACTAGCATTTAATTAAATGCTTAATTAGTTAAATCAACCATTTTGCACTATTTTGATATTTCTTTTGGAAGCATTTAATAATTTTTATATTGATTAATTAAAAGATTATTACCTATTTCTATTAATTATAGTAATTGGATTTATTCTCTTGTATTTAATTAAGTGTCATCTTAAATGTTAGTATTTAATTGCATTTGACTACGTGGTTATATTAATTTGTTTATTTGTATCTTAACATTAATTTCATAATTCTTGGAAATATTATAGAAATAGTTAAATTAATTATTTTTTAAATGAATATTGATTATTTTGATTGTTTTAATTATTTTAATAATCGGTTTTATTGTCTTGCATTAAATTACTCGATTTTCAATTAAATGAGAAAAGTAACTCAGAGTCGGAGTAAATTTTTAAAACTATTCTACTATTCTACATTTCAAAAATTATAGTTTTATATTATTGCTCATCATTTGATTTGCGATCGTTTATTGACCGTTCGATCGTAGCATTTCGAAAATGAAAGTTAGAAGAATATTTGTCAGATTTCATGCATCACATTTCTAGTTTAATTTAGCTAGTTTTAGTTGGTTTTCATTAAAATTGCATTGTTTTAACTTGAATTAGATTAAATGGCATCAAAATAAGCTTGTTTGAGCATTTTTTACTTGAATTTGACCAAACCTTTTCACTTTGGACCATTTTTCCCTTCAGTGTCATCTTTTAATAAAACAAAGGAAAGAAAAAAAAATAAGGCAAAAACCATCACCATGGCCGAAACTCTATGGGTAGAAAAGAAAAAAAAATCTTTTGCATTTTCTTCTCCAATGATGCGTGAAATTGCTTGGGGGTCGTGGCTCGGGTCCTTGCGGCTCTTGGTCTTCAATCTCTGTGAAGTTTTCACGTTTTTGTGCATTTATATTCAAATTTGATTTTTTGATTCAATTTCTTAGATTTGATATTTAATGTGTTATAATGCTTGAAATTGCTTGGAATGGCTCTTTAGCGTTCGTAGAGCATTGCTTGTTAGTTATTTAGCAATTTTTACAGTTAGAAATGCAAACTGAATTTAGGCAAGAATGTGAATAGTAAAAATGAATAGTAAAACCCTAGAATTTTGAATTTTGATCCGAATTGCGATTTCTTGATTTGGATAGGTGCCATTAATGTTAGAAAGATAAAATGTGCAATAAAAACGGACCGGCCTATATTAAAATTAAAAATTAGACAAAGAAACGGAAAGGGGCCGTTTGACCAAAAGTTAATTGTGCTCGAATTGAGTTGGGGGTTTTTCTATTGAGGGCATGGGAGCACTTTTGGCGCTATTGTGGCGTTGATTGAGCGACCGCTTAGCATAGTTGTAGTTTGAATGCAGTAGGTGGACTTTTGGGCTTTGGTTGGGAAAATGAAGTTTCGTGACATAGGAATGTGCCTTGTAGTGCCTAAGTGAATGTAGTGAAATCGATTTCCTAATCCTGTAGCTCGTTTGCTCGTAATTGCCATTGGAATTTAAGGATTAAATAGTGACATTTGTCGTTTTCGTGTTTGAACTGCTATTACGTGTTTAATTGATGTTCTTGTTGAAGTTAATGATAATCATGCTTGAAAAGTTAATTGATTGCTATTATTGATTGTAAATGCTTGATATATCTTTTATCACCGCTAATCTACACTTTCGTGATATTGTTCATTTATTGCTTGTATCTCGTACTGCATTGCATAGTGTCAGGCGCGTGAGTGATGGGCGTCTCTGGGTAGTCTCGGGCTGCTAGGGTTGGTTTGTTCTAGCTCCGTGTCCTATTCCCATTCTTGCTAGGGGTACCGCCCTAGGAGATTTGGGTCGTAGATATGTCAGGATACATCCGGAGTACACCCAGTGGAGTTATAAGGTGGTTGTGCGCTTATTGTCATCGTTGTCAACATCAAGCTCGAGATTGATGTAATGCTTGTGGAATAGAATCGCATGGTACATTGCTCGTATAAGTGAACCATAGCCTTCAGAGTGTGGTATAGTTTTGAATGGTTGTTTTAATGTTTTTATTAATTGTTTATTGTATTGATTGTTTATATTGATTGCTTACTTGCCAGTTATATTGCTTAACTGCCTTATTTGCATTGCACGACTTTCTTTCTCTCCACCTCGATATCTGTCTCACCCTCACTGAGTTTACGTGTTGTGTATACTCATTCCTCACCACCAAATTTCAGGAAATACCATGTTAGCTGAAAGGTTCGTGGATATGTGATAGATCGTGCTTGAAGAGTTTCCTTGCGTGCTATGTGGCTTGAGTTGTCAAAGATGCAAAGATGTATATTTTCATGTAATGTATGTGTTATTTGTTAAAAGGAATGTAATTTAAGTTTTACTAGATTATTGAAGTGGTATGATAAGTTAGTTTATGTATTTAGTTAGTGTAGCTTAACTTCAATGCATGTTTGTATTGTTTAAAGAAAGAGTTAGAATGGTATGATAGTCTATTTTATGCAATAAGTTAGTATAGTTTAGTTGCCAAGCATGAATGTACTTGTCAAAGATGAGAAGATATTGGTTAGCATTTACACTGGAAACGTATATTTACTTGTGTTCGCTTGTTGAGAACCAAGGCTCGGATGGCCTTGAGGTGTTTGTATGGTTGGACACGGTGCTGGTCCACTTATATGCTATTACAGGCCTTACATTTTGCCTAGAAACAGGGGAGACTCTGTCCGTCTTTCCCTAAAAATTTTGCCCGGGTTTGGAATTGGGTTGTGATTAGATCGATTAATAGAACTCCCGGTCTCGAGAGGGATCTGGGTGTTACAGTTTAGGATGTTTCGCACTTTCTCTTTGATATGATAAACGTTAAGAAACAATTCATAGCCCTTCAGATTATTCGACTGGGACTAGAATAATCGAGTACGGGTTATCATATGTTATTACCTTTGATTAACATTGTGATGTTAATGATAAAGGATGGCGCGCAAAATGCCAAAGCAGCATGGTGATGTTGACTAATAAACATATGAGTGATCGTATGTGTACGAATCATTGAATGTGGTAATAAATAGTGAACTACGTCATTTAAGGTCAATAGTTTGCTATTTAGTTGAGAATGGTGCAAATTAATCCTCAGAGTTGAGAGATTACGACTGCTGGTTTTATCAGGGCCTAAATACAGCATCTGGATAATACATGTCTTCTATAAGGTGGGTTACGGCCTTTCGCGTTTTAGTCTTGTGGTATGAACCGATAGGTAATTGTCAATATATGATCTGTTAACCTCCGGTATGAGATGATGTCCTATGATATCTGAAATTGATTGGTAAATGAGAAAGTCCTTGGTCAAGGCGAGTATGAAGTGATGGAAATGGGTTTTTCCATGGTAGTCATCTCTTGTTTCACCGTTTTAGATTTATACATAGTATCGGAGGTGGACTTAACCATTTCATGGTCATTTCCCGATCGAGGCACTTGTAACAGAAGGATCGGACTGCATGATAATTCTCTAGGGTTAAATGGATTCATGAAAGATGTCGTCTTCATTATCGTTTACATTCTCATGATATGTTCGTTACTAGTGCGTCACTCATAAGCATGAGGGTATTTCGGTAAATGACATAGACATTTCTTAAATGGATAAGGAGGTTTATCAGGTCCCTCATCGGTACGCGATTATGAATCTAGAAGGTCACACACTAATAAGTATCATGAATAAGTTCACCGGGAGCTTGTATAATGTAGTGGATGGCTTTAAGGTATTAAGAGTCATCTATATTGGTATTTGGGCCAAAAGTGTAATTTCAAAAAGTTTTGGGGTCAAATTGTAATTATCAAAATTTTTAGGGCCAAACTGTAATTATTGAAAAGTAGTTTCAATATATTTATTCTAATAGAGATTAAAATGGGCAAAAATAATACATATATATATATATATATATATATATATATATATATATATATATATAGGTATTTATATATGTATCTGTATAATGATGATATAATTTGTGAATTGCCACGCCATCATCCTAGTCATCAAATAAAAAAAGGGGCAAATTAATGATATGGCATTGACATGTGGCATGTGAGATGTAGGATCGTCCATGTGATCAATCATAGTCATTTGAATTGGATGGATGAGATTGACTTTTGAATAAAGACAAAGGAATCTTGTCCATTGCTTTTGATGATAGAACCTTTTTGTCAAGTGTCATGAGAGAGAAAAATGTGTCCTTTGGATTGTAATAATTACAATCCAAGGCTATGCATGGCCTGGTTGATTCAAGCAAGAAAGATAAATGATTTGATTGGCTCTTGAATGCATAAAAGCAATTAAATAATAGCTTATCATATAATATAAAAAAGATGACAATATTCTCTCTTTTTCCACTAGGATTTTTGTCCAAATGGGTGAGGAAAGAGAAGATGTTCATCTTGCTATCTAATTGCAATCATTGTGATCCTATGATGTGCAAGCATTATCAAGAAAAGTTAGCAATTGTGATTGGCTAGACTTTTTGATATAGTTAATATATTATTTGATTAAAAGATGACAACCTCTCTCATGCAAACACACACGTGTTGGCCAAGGCAATTGAGGAGAGAGAAAGATCATCTTCTTCCTCTTGCTTGGTGATTCTCGGCCATTGCAAGAACTTTGAGGAGTTTTTGCATTTTGATTATATACCACATACACATAGCTTAACAGTTAGAAGATATACTAGCACATATTTGTCTTCAAGTGAATGGTGGACTTTGGATGCTTGTGGACCTACTAGACCCTTCAAGTTAGAAGGACTCCATTGCTCCAACTTCAAGCCACACTATCAACCAAGTTGTCTACGAAAGGTATACCTAAGGACCTTGCTATTTCATTACATATAGTAGATATATAATGTTAGCTTGATAGTTAATGGACATATGTGAAAGAATGCATGTTGATCTTTGCTAGAAAGTTTTGAAATATGCCTTGCCTAGTTTCGGCCATAGCTATGTATCCATGCATAACTGTCTAGATCTTGAATCCAACTATGATATATGCTTAGACATGAAATCTATATGTGTTGGTTTGCCTCCCTTTCAAGTGGTATCAGAGCCTTTTCGTTTTTGATGTCCATAGAACTAGCATAATGGTCTTGTATTGATATCTTGGTTGGGCCGTGTGTATGCATGCTACCTAGGCCGATTGTTAGCTCTTAAAATGTGCAAGTTTTTGAAGTTTATGATAAGCCTACATGATTGCATGCTTAGATCTAGTCTTAATCCATGCTTGTATGTGTAGATCTTATGGATATTTGAGCTTATGTATGTAAACTTGAGCTTGCATGTTAGATCTATACTTATTAATGGCTTTTTGTCACATGCATGTTAATAATAGTTGATCTTCTTGTTGAATATGCAAAAGTATAAAGATAATTGTTGAGATTGATATTTGCATGTTGGCATATGACCTTGAATCAAGAGATCATACTAATAGCTTAAAAGGTGTTTCTTGAAATGATCTTTTATGCATATTAGTATCAAAACATAGAAAACACAAATGTGCCCTTGGTATTTTGAGATGGCTGAAATTCCCTATATGTGTGGGCTTGGTGTGTTGTTTTTGTTGGATATGGTAATGTTCTAGTGGTTGCCTTGAAGTCTTCAAAAGTTAAAATAGATTATAAGCATGTGTTAAAATAAAAGTTTGAAAGTTGCTTTAAGCTTATTTTAACTAATTCATGCATATAATTATGTTGAGGACTATTTGATGTTTAAAGGAGTTTAATAGTCAAATAGGCAACTAGTTACATGTCTTGAAAAGTGCAAAAACAATCTCACATAATAGAAGGCAATTATATTCTAATCTTGAATTTGGAAATAGTATAATGTGTTTTATTTAGATATTTCTAAGTTTAAGAAATGTTAAAAGTTATTATGTGTTGATATAATGTCTTTTAATGAATTAATGGGCTAAAATAAATATACGAAGGCCATTGAGACATACTGATTTGGCCTTGGGCCTTGTGTGCATGTTTTAGATTATTTTTGCCTAATTGGGCCACTTTATGTGATTGGGCCATAGACTTGTGTTTTCTTTAAAGTTTTGGGCTCGCATGTGATTATTGTTAATTATAAAGGGTTATGAATTAATGGGCCATTATGTTTTACATTAATGAAAGGTGTTTTGCAAGAAAATGAAATAAGTATAGATAAAGTTTAATTTTTCATGATGATGAGTTGATTAAATTTATATGCTAACTTATTATATGTGGATTATTATATACTTGATATGAATAATCATGCATATATTTATATCTTGAGAATGGTGAATTCAATCATGGATTTGGGCTTTAGGGTCAAAAGTTATTGGGTTGTAATATGAGACATAAGTCTCAATTTATTTCTTATCATTTGAGAGAATTATGTAGTGAGGACTTTTATTTAATTCTTCAAAAGGAGCTAACAAGAAGCCAAATAGACTTTTCCAAGGAGTTGGAGGCCTAATGGAGATTTCAAGGAGTTGAAGATCTTTTAAAGTAAATAGTTTTATTTCTTTAAGCCCAAAAGCCGAGCCCATGATCCACCATTTAGTTATCTTTGCATTCATACTATTTAAATTGCTATAATTGAGATTATTAGCTTATAGTATGTTGAATGTTTAATTATTTTGATGAGACTGTGTTTACTCCCTACGTGCAAACGAATATTAGATTTTCAAACGGTAAAAGAGGTTTTATCATAGCCCTCCGCCATCCTAGGATATTTAATAAGGCCCAAATGAATACGATCATTCTTACCCAAAGGTAGAGGATATGTTTCAAAGTAAGTTTATTAAAATCGCTAGAATGAAACATAGTGATGTGGTTGTCTGCCAAAATCTAACTGTCAACATAGCCACAAAGGCTTGAGACTATTGATTCAATTTGTGGGATAATTAAGTGATGGCGGGTACAATCTAATTAGATCACCTAATCAATTATAACCACAAAGGTTTGAGATCAAGTGATTTAGGGACTAAAGTAGACCATACCCTATTTAGAGAAATAGATAACAAAGAGTTGTTGACCTTTGGTATTCATGTTCCAATTATAGCCACAAACGTTAGAGGAATGTGTCTGATCATAGGAACTTGGTCATCTATCTTAGAGTCTTTTCATAGATTCACATTTTATCTCATTAAGGGAGTATAAGATTTAAAACAAATAGTGGGAGTAACTATTGTATCTTGCAATTTAATAATTTTACATATATTCGTGTTAGCATGCAATCTAACATTCTGTTACATTTACTTTTTTTGCAGTTTAATGGCTTCATTCATAAATCCTATTTTGTCCATCCTTAGTCAAGATTATTTAGTTGGACCAAATTTTGAGAAATGGTACAAAAGTTTAAGGGTAGTCCTCCGATTTGAGAGAATTGAGTATATTTTGGATGTCCCGACATTTGCTCCTGTTAATGAGACTACTTCCGAGACCGACAAGGTCACTTACTATAAGTAGGTCCAGGATGACATGCGTGTTAGGGGATACATTCTTTCATCAATAAGTGATGATCTGCGTTGATTCTATGAGGGGATGCCTCATTCCGTAGATATCATTTGTCGTTTGGAGGAATCCTTTGGCGTGCACAGTCAGTCTATAAGATTCCAGTTGACTCGTGAGCTTTTTAGTAGGAGACATAAGGAAGGGGTTGACATGAGCCAACACTGCCTCAGAATGATTTACTTGGTAACTCAATTGGAGGCATTTGGTTTCATTATGGATCCCCGACTTAAGGTAGACTTGATCTTGTAGTTTCTTGCACCATCCTACTCTCCTTTGATCTTGGAATTTCACGTGCATAGAATTGAGGTCACACTGAATGTGTTGGCAGATATTCTGACTAGCTGGCAGAACCTTGGTTTGGGAGAAACACATGATCCCCATGTTGAGTCCTCTCCTTCTGTGGCTGAGCCTAGCCAAAACAGAAATAGAAGAAGGAGGATGAGAAGACATAGGAAGAGTAGGGTTCTGGCACTCTTACTAGAAGATCTCTCATCAGGAGGGGATTGAGTAGTTGACACTGTTTATGCATGATTTAGTTGTTTTGGATCAGCTTGGTATGCAATCCCATATTTGAAAAATGTTTATAAATGTTCGGATTAGTTTGATTATTTCTTTAAATGGTAGTGACTATTTTCAATCGTTTCTAGAGGATATTTTGGAAATGATCCTTTGTAAGAATTGATTGGCATTTTGTATATCTTTCATTAATAGTAATGAAATGGTCGGAATGTGTATCGGAAGAAATAATGTTTTCAAACTCAAACATTTATATTTTGTATGCTTAGCATTTAATGAAACGGCTAAATACCAAATCATACTTATAATGTCTTGAACTTTGAAATTGTCAAGAGTTAAAGACTTGAATTCTTTTATCTATCTAAATGAGTTTGATAGATTAATTATTCTTTTTGATAAAGAGTTTGTTCAAAATAAATAATTGAAATGGAGCTTATGAGACTTGTCCATAATATGTTGGGTTATAAAAGAAGATTAGAGAATGCATCTTTTGTCACCAAAATCTTTCAAATTGATTTTAAACTTATACCATGTTTTAATTCTATGGCTATATAGAATTTAAACTCCTTCATACATAGTTTCTTTAGAGAAAGGTAACAATGATGAAATGGTTAAAATGAAAAAAGATAGAGATCGTTTTCATTAATAAATGAAGGTGATATCTAAATTTGTAAGAAAGGTTAGTGGGAGTTCATTCCTGAACAAGTCTTGTGAATTTATGATACCTTTGTTCAAGGTCCAATTAAATTTAATGTCATGTTGTTTTTCCTTGGGTAAACCAATCATGTCTTGTAAGTATCATGTCTATGAAGTACAGTGATATGATTGTTTGTTTTCTCATTGCTTGTACACCATGTCACGATCTTAAAGTTCTCTTTAAGATGGATGAATCTAAGAAATTTTGGTCTCCAATCTGAATGACAGGGTATCCGTCTTTTCTTGTAGATTTCCTTGCTCTGTTTGCATTCTCCTTTAAATGCAATGGCAAGTACTTGGAACGATATGATGTAATGAGTTACATGATAGATATCAGAGAGAATACATATAAGTTCTAATGATCTTATTGTTATAATGATCTCTATATGAACTTTAGCCCAGAATTTAAGGTTTACGAGTGTAGTGAAGTTCTTAGTGAAGAATTCAGTTAAAAGGATAATAATGTCTTAAGTGGATTTGTGAATTATTGGAAAGAGTTCCGAATAATGATAAATAATAGTTATTATATTATTTTAGCCTACATGCTGCTTGACTTTTAAGATGTTTGGATAATATGAGGTTTTTTCTATTGATAGTAGCCGATGTAATAAGGTGGCTATCATAGAGGCTTTTTGCACAAGCTTAGAAGAACCCGATCTCATCAAGAGTCCGAACTTGTAAAGAGTCAATTCAAGAGTTTCTTTCTTGATAAGAAAATGAAGTAACAAATAAAGATCCTATAATTGTTTCTATAGATGACCCACTGATCCTCTAAAGAAAGTTACAGTTGATCACCATCTTTGGGAAGATGAGTATAGAGATACGAATGTAAAATGCAGTAGATCCTATGGTTGATAGCATTAGTGCAAGTGGAAGATTGTTGGGGATATGCACTAATGGTAAAGTTTGAGATGACCTTATTAGCGCTTAATAAGAATATGCTTATGTGTTTTATAAACTCTGTGATTTGTAGGATATTCATATTCTCCGCTTCGATGTGAATATGTCCCTAATGTTTATCCGAGAAGAGAAATGTTCTAAAAGGGTTTAGGATATTTCGCACTGTCTCTTAGATATGATAATCATTAAGAAACAATTCATAGCCCTTCAAATTATTCGATTGGGACTAGAATAATCGAGTATGGGTTATCATATGTTATTACCTTTGATTAACATGGTGATGTTAATGATAAAGGATGGCGTGTGAAATGCCAGAAAGCAAGGTGATGTGGACTAATAAACATATGAGTGATCGTCTGTGTACGGATCATTGAATGTGACAATAAATAGTGAACTACATGATTTCAGGTTAATAGTTTGCTATTTAGTTGAGAATTGTGCAAATTAATCCTCAGACTTGAGATATTACGGCTGCCAGTCATATAAGGGGCTAAATACTGCGTTTGGACAATGCCCATCTTCTATAAGGTGGGATACGACCTTTCGCGTTTTAGTCTTGTGGTATGAACCGACAGGTAATTGTCAAGATATGATTTGTTAACTTCTGGCGTGAGGCAATGTCCTATGATATCGGAGATCGGTTGGTAAATGAGCAAGTCCTTGGCCAAGGCAAGTATGAAGTGATGGAAAATGGATTTTTCCATGGTAGTCATCTCTTGTTTCACCGATTCAGATTTATACATAGTATCGGATGTGAGCTTAACCATTTCATTGTCCTTTCCCGATCGGGGCACTTGTAATAGAAGGATCGGACTACACGCTAATTCTCGACGGTTAAATGGATTCATGAAAGATGTCGTCTTCATTATCGTTTACATTCTCATGATACATTTGTTGCTAGTGTGTCACTCATAAGCATGAGGGTATTTTGGTAAATGACGGAGACATTTTCGAAATAGATAAGGAGGTTTATCATGTCCCTCATCGATACGTGATTATGAATCTAGAAGGTCATACAATAATAAGTATCATGAATAAGTTCACCAGGAGCTTGTATAATGTGGTGGATGGCTTTAAGGTGTTAAGAGTCATCTATATTGGTATTTGGGCCAAAAGTGTAATTTCAAAAAGTTTTGGGGTCAAATTGTAATTATCAAAATTTTTAGGGCCAAACTGTAATTATTGAAAAGTAGTTTCAATATATTTATTCTAATAGAGTTTAGAATGGGCAAAATAAGAGAGATATATATATATATAAAGGTGTTTATATATGTATATGTATAATGATGATGTAATTTGTGAATTGTCACGTCATCATCCTAGTCATCAATTAAAAAATGGCAAATTAATGATAGGGCATTGACATATGGCATGTGAGATGTAGAATCGTCCATGTCATCAATCCTAGTCATTTGAATTTGAATTGGATGGATGAGATTGACTTTTGAATTAAGACAAAGAAATCTTGTCCATTGCTTTTGATGATAAGAACCTTTTTGCCAAGTGTCATGAGAGAGAAAAAAGTGTCCCTTGGATTGTAATCACTTGGATTGTAATGATTACAATCCAAGGCTATGCATGGCTTGGTTGATTCAAGCAAGAAAGATAAATGATTTGATTGGCTCTTGAATGCATAAAAACAATTAAATAATAGCTTATCATATAATATAAAAAAGATGACAATCTTCTCTCTTTCCACTACGATTTTCGGCCAAGAGGATGAGGAGAGAGAAGACATTCATCTTGCCATATAATTGCAATGATTGTGATCCTATGATGTGCATGCATTATCAAGAAAAGTTAGCAATTGTGATTGGCTATACTTTTTGATATTGTTAATATTTTATTTGATTAAAAGATGACAACCTCTCTCATTCAAACACACACAATTTGGCCAAGGCAATTGAGGAGAGAGAAAGATCATCTTCTTCCTCTTGCTTGGTAATTCTCGGCCATTGCAAGAACTTTGAGGAGCTTTTGCATTTTGATTATATACCACATGCACATAGGTTAACACTTAGAAGATATACTAGCACATATTTGTCTTCAAGTGAATGGTGGACTTTGGATGCTTGTGGACCAACTAGACCCTTCACGTTAGAAGGACTCCATTGCTCCAACTTCAAGCCACACCATCAACCAAGTTGTCTACAAAAGTTATACCTAAGGACCTTGTTATTTCATTACATATAGTAGATATATAATATTAGCTTGCTAGTTTATGGACATATGTGAAAGAATGCATGCTGATCTTTGCTAGAAAGTTTTGAAATATGCCTTGCCTAGTTTCGGCCATAGCTATGTATCCATGCATAACTTTCTAGATCTTGAATCCAACTATGATATATGCTTTGACATGATATCTATATGTGTTGGCTTGCCTCCCTTTCATGGTTGCCGAGGTTTCTCTTCCTGGTATCCTGCACTTCACGTTCATGATATCTACATTCAATTGTGCCCCGGAGACACGGTCGAATCACGCCTGCCCAGTGTGCTTCTTTCATGACATGCTCTAGTCCTGGATGTCTTCTAGTGGTCTTCTAGCCTTAGAAGAAATCGTGTCCACCCTGGACATCTGCAACGTCTTCCCATGCCTTTTTCTATTTAAAATATTGGACAAACGGAAGGAAATGACTGACCCATTCGGTGACTTTTGCAGTCGCCCTCACTAAGCGAACTTGCATCTGAACTATGATTCAAATCAAGTCTTACTGAAATCGGATCTCCTTTTCGTTCCATTTGCGCTTAGACTTCACTTTTTCCTGCTTTTTCTTCTAGGTCCAATATTTGTTCTCGAATGTCTACCTAATTTCGTGCGCCCCTCACTTCTTCCATGAGGATGATCCACTAGATTCATTGCAATACCACGAACAACGGGGCATCTGCCCACTGCTTACTAGCTTTCTCTAGCTTTTCTAAGCTTACGCACCATTTTTGGGATTGAAAACTATACCAATAGTAGCTCGACATCGGGAATCAATAACTTTTTCAACACCCGAAGGCAGCCGCACAAGCCTAAGAGAGAGTGTACGGGATGCAGGTTTCTTCATTATTTTAGGAAAAGTTCCTGCGGCTCGAGCCAACTTTGTGCCTTGACCTGGAATTCAATATCAAGTACCCATGTTCCTATACGTATATCGGCTAATGGTATGCAATTTCCTATTTGAAAATATAGATCAAGTATCTCGTATCTATAAGCAGGGTGGCGTGGCCAAGAAGCAGCCAGCTGACTGCCTTCTTCCACTCGGCTTTTTTTTGCTGTGTGAACAAGGTGTTATTATGTATGGGCATTCTGGGCAGGTCACAATAAGTCGCGAGTCAAATGTTTAAACCAATCGCAATTCATCACCATCTTGCCCGTTTCTAATTGATGACTGGCTATTATATCAGTGTTGACCTAAGCCCTTGTCCTGGGGCTCGGCTCCCGAACCGTACGTGAGCTGCCTCGTACGGCTTTTCCTAAGAACTTGAAGCCCACTCTCTCTAAATAGAAAGAAATTCATTTACAAGACAAAAAACACTTTCTCAAAAAGCCTTCGCCCTCCTATTCAACGGGGCTATTAGAGAAAGAGCTTCATTCCTTGACTTATTTACTCAGTCAAGCTTTCTTGTTCGTTAGTGTAGTCTCGGTCCATAGTTTAAGACTCCGTTACTTATAGCCTAATCTATATCCACAACTGACCTGACTCCGTACCGACGCCTTTCCCTTTGTATACAGCTAAGTGACTTGTAACCTTAACGTACTTTCTTTCTTACTATAGCGTAGGCCTTCGTCGGGCTTTCGTCCCTTCGCCTGTAGACTGTGGTTTGGCTTTGCTATTGCTCATGACTTGGTATAGAGCCGTGTAGTCGTCATTCTTACCACCAGAATGCCTATGATATAGTGGTTGGCCTTTTGAATGCCTCATTCCTTACTTTTCTGAAAAGCCCTTTATGACTATAAAGGACAGGGGGCTGCTCACCTTCGGAAACTTAGCTACTTAACTACTACTCATAAAGTAAAGGGGAACGACATTCTGTTCTGCAGCTACTTAATTAAGATTAATAATCTTCTAGTAGAACAATTGTCATACTACTAAAGTACCAAGGAAACCTTCGGTTCCCTTTGTTTGAATAAACGCCGCCTATTTTAGTTTACATTCAAACCAAAGTAAACCAATCCTAACTGGTCATGACATCTTGTTTGTTGATATTTATTGAGGAGTTTGATGGAGTTTAGCTAACTGAATCCATAAACTATCAATGTAACACTCCGATCCCTATCAAGACCGGGAGTTCTATCAATCAATCTAATCACAACCCAATTCCAAACACGGGCATAATTTTTATGGAAAGACGGACGGAGTCTCCCTTGTTTCTAGGCAAAATGTAAAACCTATAATAGCATATAAGTGGACCAACACCGTGTCCAACCATATAAACACCTCAAAGCCATCCGAGCCTCGGTTCTCAACAATTAAACACAACAATATACATATTTCCAAGTACCCAAACTATTCTAACTCTTTTCCTTTAGACAATTTCATATACGCAATGAAATTAAACTATACTATCTAAATACATAAACTAGCTTATCAAACCACTTCAATAATCTAGAAAAACTTAAATTACATTCCTTTTAAAATTAAACAACATACATGACATGAAAATATACATATTTGCATCTTTGACAACTCAAGCCACATAGCACGCAAGGTAACTCTTCAAGCATGATCTTTCACGTAACCACGAACTTTCCAGCTAACAAGGCATTCCCTGAAATGTGGTGGTGAGGAGTGAGTATACTGAACACGTATACTCAGTGAGGGCGAGACAGATATCGAGGTGGAGAGAGAGAAATTCGTGCAGTGCAAATAGGTACAGTTAAGCAATATAATCAATAAGGAAACATTCAATGTAAACGACAATACAATAAACAATTAAGAAAGCATTAACACAACCATTCAAAGCTATACCACACTCTGAAGGCTATGGTTCACTCGAACGAAAAATGTACCAATCATAACTTCGATGACTTTAACGATGACACGCCAGCTCACCCACCTTATAACTTCCGTTAGAGTACTCCGGACATACTCTGTCAATTCTACGACCCAAAGTCCCTGGGTGGCAACTCAAGCGAGAAAGGGAATAGGACACGAAGCTAGAGCAACCAACACTGGCAACCCGAGGCTACCCAGAGAGGCCCATCACTCACGTGCCTGACACTTATGCAATGCAATACGAGATATAAACGATAATCGAGCAAGGCACTGAAGTGTAGATTAGTATCAACATGCGATACAATAAGCAATTACAATCAATAAAGTAACAAGAACAACACTAACAAGCATTATCAACAATTGATATACAATTCAATCATAACCAACTTTAACAAGCATAACAAGCAATAATAAGCATTCTAAAAGCATAACACTATGAAAACCAACAAAAACACAAAATGACCCCAACTTTCAAAATGCTACTACTTTCAAACGAGCTACGAGTTTTGGAAACCGACACCACTCCTCCTAGGACACCATAAGGCACGTCTAAAGACCACGAAACCCTACTTTACCCTAGAATTCCCGCAAAGCCCCGATTTCTCCCTTTGCTCGTTTGAACTATAGCTACCTCAACCGATCACCCAACCAATGTCATAACTGCACCAAAAGTTCTTCCATGGCATACTACGACTATGCCTTCACGCAAAATGATAAAATGCCAAACTCGGCCAGAACGACCCCAACGTGTACCAAACCATTTTTCTCTATTCTTCCATTACACAATTCAATTAAACCATACATTTAAGCATTCTAACATATCTAGCATCTTTTCACATCAACACAACGCATAACGGACAACTTTTACGAAACAGGGGTTTACTATTCACATTTTACTGTTCCATTAGCATTTAAAATTGCAATTGCTATATTCAACTGTAGAAAATGCTAAAAGTCTACAAATACATGTTCTACAATTGTCAAGGAACATTCTTTAAGCATCAAAACGATTAAAATAACAATCTACGACTAAAACCCAAAAATTGACGTTTAAGCACAATTATTTCAAATGCGCAAATAACGATGAAACCCTTACCTTAGACACTACTAGATGCTAGGAAAACCACGTTAGAAGCCTCGGAAACAATCCCGTGCAAGCTCTCGCGAAGATTTGAAGTTTTGATGTTGAAATCTTTTTTTTTCTTTTTCTCCTATGGTTTCGGCCCTTTCTTTTTTTTTTCCAAATTTTTGCTTGTTTTTGTAATGTATTATGCATATATAAGATAACAAGTTGAAGTCAAATGGTCAAGGCCTTGGTCAACCTGCTAAACCAAAACAGCTATGCGCGACCTTACGAAAACGGCCATAACTTCTTCTAAAAAATTCCAATTCACGAACGGTTTAAAGCCTCAGAAACTAGACTCATAAAGCTTTCCAACCATATATAATTTGCTACCTAAATCTTCCCCAATCGATTCAGATTTACTTCCAAAGTTGACCCAAAATTTGACTAACTTAACATTGCATTTTTTTATTTCTAATCCTAAATTTGCCCTTTATTAAACATTTCAAAAATTTCCACCTTGTCCTAGTTGGTCAATGTAGATGAAAAGTCAACTAATTTGGTCAAGAAGGTGAAAGGTCAATAAAATGCAATTTAAATGAACTTTAAATGCTAGTGAATACATGCCAGGTTGGGGGTATCACATCCTTCCCCCCTTAAAACAATTGCGTCCTCGCAATTCTTCTTCTAATAGGACTCTGTATCATTTGACATACAAATTTGACTAATCTTCATCGATTGCTGAGCAAGACACTACATAAGGACATCCGAAGAAAGCCAATCTAAGAAACCCGAGTAGTACTGCCTGAAAATTCCAAAATAATAAGGCCAAATAAAGGCTCTAGAGAATACCAAATAGAACTCCAAATAAAAATCTTACTATACATGAATGCCATAATAGAATCCCAACTAAAAGTACTGAGAACATACCAATAAACAGTCTGAAGTAAAGTCTAAACGAGAACCCAAGTACTACTCAGGAAGACTCCAGACAAGAAATCCATTCAATCATATTTCAGAACTTTCAAAGAAGTCTTCCAAAATATAGCTCAAGAAGTATCTGAATAAGGAATCCAAAATGTACGCCAACATATATATACTTATCAAAAGTCCATGAATGAACAACAAGCTGAATAGCCAAGTAGATTCCCAAAATAATATTGCTACCGAATATTGGGTAAAATTCCAGAGGGAATGTCGTGCAGGTGTACCATATACTATTGAAGAATTCCAATCACGATTGCCGATAAAATATCAAGAAAGACTAGAGCGGAGATATTGTAGATAATATTATGCAGTAAGTCCAATAAGAATTCTGATTGCCAAGTCTACTAAGAAATGTCCACAAGGAATACCAAAGTAGTACGCTTCACACAAAATTGATCATTGTAAGTAGACTCAAATCAAAGTTCCCCATAAGAATACAGAAAGAACAGCAAAGGTTGATTAAAATCCCAACCAAGCCTCCCACGAAATGCCAATATAGAAATACCCGATGAATGCCCAACAAGGAAATATTAAGAAGATGTTCCAAAGAATAATCAGGTAGAACTCCAAAGAAAGTCATTTATACTAAGCATAGGAGATAACCTTAGAGGAATCCCAATAAACAAACTCCAACTACCAAATAAAGGCTAGTCAAATACTGCTCATTCCCGTCAATCCACATAAATTGGAGGGCCTGCTACTAACCACTTCTCTTCAGGGGAAGGAAGAAGTCTTTCTTACCATTTCAACAGGACATGTATGAATGCCAAGATATCACATTTATACATATGTGCCTTAAACTATTATGCAAGCAAGTTTATAAAAGAATTTATAAAACAATTTATTCAACAAGGTTACTCAAGCACGACAATCAAATCAAGCATAACATAATCAATTCAAATAATGGCATAGCCAATTCAAGACATTCCAATACATACATTACAAGCAATACTTCAAGCAAATAACAATTCACGAGGTCGATTCGATTCACGAGGCCAATTCAATAGGTCAATTCAATACACAACTAGACACTTCACTTTACTTGAGAAACATTTAACACATAACACATAACTATATCACATAGGTGCATACATTCAAGTCAAGACACACAATCTCACATACAAGCATACACTTTCAAGACACACTTAACAAGCATACATTCAAGGATCACTACCCACCAGACCGAGGACCCTGTCCCGGCTTATGAGCTAAACAAGCTCTGATACCACCTGTAACACCCCGATCCCTCTCGAGACCGGGAGTTCTATCAATCAATCTAATCACAACCCAATTCCAAACACGGGCATAATTTTTAAGGAAAGACGGACGGAGTCTCCCCTGTTTCTAGGCAAAATGCAAATCCTGCAATAGCACATAAGTGGACCAGCACCGTGTCCAACCATTCACAAACACCTCAAGGCCATCCGAGCCTTGTTTCTCAACAATAAAACACAACAAGTATACATACATTTTCAAGTACCCAAACTATTCTAACTCTTTTCCTTTTGACAATTACATACATGCAATGAAATTAAACTATACTAACTAAATACATAAACTAGATTATCAAACCACTTCAATAATCTAGTAAAACTTAAATTACATTCCTTTTAACATTAAACAACATACATGACATGAAAATATACATCTTTGCATCTTTGACAACTCAAGCCACATAGCACACAAGACAATTCTTCAAGAATGATCTTTCACGTAACCACGAACTTTCCAGCTAACAAGGCATTTCCTGAAATGTGGTGGTGAGGAGTGAGTATACTTAACACGTATACTCAGTGAGGGCGAGACAAATATCGAGGTGGAGAGAGAGAAGTTCGTGCAATGCAAATAGGTACAGTTAAGCAATATAATCAATAAGGAAACATTCAATGTAAATGACAATACAATAAACAATTAAGAAAACATTAACACAACCATTCAAAGCTATACCACACTTTGAAGGCTACGGTTCACTCGAACGAGTAATGTACCAATCATGATTTCGATGACTTTAATGATGACGCGCCGGCTCACCCACCTTATAACTTCCGTTAGAGTACTCCGCACATATTCTGTCAATTCTACAACCCAAAACTCCCTGGGCGGCGAGAAAGGGAAAAGGACACGGAGCTAGAGCAACCAACACTGCCAACCTGAGGATACCCAGAGAGGCCCGTTACTCACGCGCCTGACACAATGCATTGCAATACGAGGGATATAACGATAATCGAGCAAGGCACTGAAGTGCAGATTAGTATCAACATGCGATACAATAAGCAATTACAATCAATAAAGTAACAAGAACAACACTAACAAGCATTATCAACAATTGATATACAATTCAATCATAACCAACTTTAACAAGCATAACAAGCAATAATAAGCATTCTACAAGCATAACACTATGAAAACCAACAAAAACACAAAACGACCACAACTTTCAAAATGCTACTACTTTCAAACGACCCACGAGTTTTGGAAACCGGCTTCACCACTCCTCCTAGGTCACCATAAGGCACGTCTAAAGACCACGAAATCCTATTTTACCCTAGAATTCCCGCAAAGCCCCGATTTTCCCCTTTGCTCATTTGAACTACAACTACCTCAACCGATCACCCAACCAATGTTATAACTGCACCAAAAGTGCTTCCATGGCATACTACGACAATGCCTTCACGTAAAATGATAAAATGTCAAACTCGAACGGAACGACCCCAACATGTACCAAGCTATTTTTCTCTGTTTTCCATTACAAAATTCAATTAAACCATACATTTAAGCATTCTAACATATCTATCATCTTTTCACATCAACAAAACGCATAACGGAGCAACTTTTACGAAACAGGGGTTTACTATTCATATTTTACTATTACATTCGCATTTTAAACTGCAATTGCTATATTTAACCGTAGAAAATGCTAAAAGTCTACAAATACATGTTCTACAATTGTCAAGGAACATTCTTTACACATCAAAATGATTAAAATAACAATCTACAGCTAAAACCCAAAAATTAAAGTTTAAACACAATTATTTCAAATGTGCAAATAACGATGAAACCCTCACCTTAGACGCTACTTGATGCTAGGAAAACCACGTTGGAAGCCTCGGAAACAACCCCGTGCAAGCTTCCGGGAAGTTTTGAAGTTTTGATTTTGAATTTTTTTTTTTTTCTTTTTCTCCTATGGTTTTGGCCCTTTCTTTTTTTTTTTTCCAGATTTTTGCTTGTTTTTGTAATGTATTATGCATATATAAGATGACAAGTTGAAGTCAAATGGTCAAAGCTTCGGTCAACCCGCTAAACCAAAACAACTATGCGCGACCTTACGAAAACGGCCATAACTTCTTCTAGAAAACTCCAATTCACGAACGGTTTGAAGCCTCAGAAACTAGACTCATAGAGCTTTCCTACCATATAAAATTTGCTACCTAACTATTCCCCAATTGATTCAGATTTAATTCCAAAGTTGACCCAAAATTTGGTTAACTTAACATTGCATTTTTTTTATTTCTAATCCCAAGTTTGCCCTTTATTAAACATTTTAAAAATTCCCACCTTGTCCTAGTTGGTCAATGTAGATGAAAAGTCAACTAGTTTGGTCAAAGAAGGTGAAAGGTCAATAAAATGCAATTTAAATGAACTTTAAATGCTATTGAATACATGCCAGGTTCGGGGTATCACAATCAAAGTAACCGTCACTGGTACTTTTTTGATTTGACTCTATAGGTAGATATCGGTGGGGCTTTCGTAATGTAGTTGTATTGTAGTTAAGGCTGCATTGCAGTAGCGCTTTTGATTTTTCAAGATCTACTTAAGTACCAAAGGCTTTCGGGGCTCCTAGGCCGAGACGTCTGGCAGAATGTTTGGCCTCCTGCGCTGGAAACGATACCCGAAGGGTGAGCTTCTGGCGGTTAGCTTAATGCAAAAGATAATAGGCATTAGGCAATTGGAGCTGGAAGGAGGCAAGCAAATGAAGGGAGGCATTGCGAGCCGACTATAAGAAGCAAAGCTTCCAAGACTCGGCAAGTCGTTTATAGAATGCCGACTACTATTTTCCACTTCATTTCAAAAAATAAGGGAAGGGGGAAGGAAGCTTTGCTTAGCAAGCTTCTAGAAGGCAGACCACTACATATGTTGCTGGCGGAGAAAGTTCTTCGAGCTTCCCTTCATTCGTTGCTAAGACAAAGTCCTAGGTCAACGAGTTAGCCCACATTTTTTCGAAGAATCCTGCACCCATGGGCATACGGTCTAGTAGGCCTTCCTTTTCCATCGGAGCTTCATGGGCATTGCCGTGTTCCCCAATCAGATGTTTGGATGTGAACTATACTCCGCAAGGTGCCAAACAGGCGTATGGCTTTGCTATGCCATTTGACCTTTCTTCCTGTGTGACTAGGAATGCTCAGTGACAAGCTCTCAATTGTCACCGCCTAGCCTCTCTTGCTACCACGGTAGCACCTAGTGTGGTCAGCACCAATCGTGTTCGGGCAATGAAGCTTAAACTCATTCACATTGGTTCATCCTGCTATGCCCTGGCCTTTAGCTCTTCTAACGTAAAAGATGGCCAGCCATTCGTCAAGGCCCAAGAATTCGCTGGACATCTCAGCGGTGGGATTTGATAGCCGCATCCGATCGAAGTTCCATTTTAGTGCCCCCCTAGCCTAACATAAAATAAAGGAGAGCTCTTTCTAGGTGGGTTGCTTCCCGCAAGATATTACTTAAGACCAACGGGTCACACGACAGTTGCACGATCGACTTCGCACGTTCTATCCTTCGACCCTTCGCTTATCGGATTGGTAGGCAAGCTACCTTGACCCGTCTTCAGCTTCTATTTGTTATGCTTAGAAGCTCCAACAAGCCCTAAAGTCTCTTGCTGTCTAAAACTCTACCAAGATAGCGCTGCTTTACGTTTGATCCTATCTGCCCAGAGAATGCTATGCGTTCTCTACTTTTGGATCTCTCAAAGAGAGAACGTGCTTTTTCCTATGACTTTCTCTTTCATTCGCGGAGCAAAGAAAGTAGGCTTTGCCCCAACTACCGCTGTCCTTGGGAAACCAAAAGAGCAACCAAATGAAAGGGATGCAATTTCTGCCTTGGCCTTTGGAGAGGAGAAAGCAGAGAAGAAAACGTTCTTCACACAAGTTTTTTTGCTTTCTACGCCTTTACTAGTAAAAGGGCTCTTCGACCAAGAAGACATTCTAGTAGGAAGGCCGACCACTACATAAGCCACTATCAGTCCAGGAGAGAAGCAAGCTACCTTTCTTTGATCCACATTCCTGGGCAGGGAATGGAACGAAAATGGACCGCGGATGGTGGTCGTGGTAGATTTGATTAAGCAGCAGAACAAACTCTTCTATCGTGTTGCATTTCTTCTGGCGGACCCCCTCGATCCATCGTACTGGAGTGATTCGAGAAGAACGATTAGGCTTATATTCTATCTTTTCTACAATGCCCATATACGAAGTGCTTCGTTTCAGATCAACTCTTCGCTGCAATCGTTTCAATCCACCCCTTGGGTAAAAAGCTGTAATACGCCCTGAGGAATTCCTACCAGTAGACTTTCCTCTACTCAAAGTGAATTCTCTAAGTGCTCTCCCCTCTTGGCTTTGTCTCATTGTCTACCTCATAATCATTCGATTCCGTCTGAGTTAGCTCATACTCTTACTCCTTCTCCTCCTCCATCATCCTTGGTCTTTTTTTCAGCCGCTCAAGAGACTGACTATCTCTTCCTTTATATGCATATCTTTATTTAAGTCGAAGACTAACTACTGATTTCTGCTCGTAGTTCCTCTCTCGTTAGTGTACTCGTGGTACTTGTGCAACCGCTCTTATGGTAGCTCATAGCTATTTATGCATTTGAGTGCCGATATTTTTACTGCACGGTAGTTAGGAGCTCCAACTAGAATACTCCATTTTCTAGATACCTCCGTGCTTATCCCCCTCTAATATTTCGTCCTCCATGAATGTGGCACCATTCTTGAGGAATCCCTAATAGGTGATGAACAACCATTGATGTAACCACCGGAGCCCAGGGGCAAGACTGATGTAATGCAAAGCACTTTCCTTAAACCGCTTTCTAGAAGCCTTGTTGTAAGGAACTTTCTTAGTGGATATTGGCTCATTGAACACTAACTTAATCCAAAAGGTCCGATAAGATGTCAGTAAAGACCCAACCACGAACTAGCCTCTTCTCCTTCCTTATTAAAAGCTACTTTAGCCTTACTAGCTACAGCTTCGTAGAAGACTGACTACAAGTTTCCATTGATCGGCCTCTAATTTCCATTGGGCAAGGGCGGATGCATTCCCATTATAATAGCGGCAGAGGCTGCCTCCGGTCGATTAGAGGTAAGGAAACACCTTCTATAAGATAATTGGCTAGGTTCTTTCTGTAAAAGAGTCTTGTACTATTCGTCAACTGGTAAGGCTAATGAGTGGACCTTTAATACTATGAAGAGAACCCACTAGTTGCAGCCTACAATTCACCGAATCAAGGGAGTCTCACAAGGCAGGATAGATCAAGGTATTGAAGGTTTCTATAGTTTATTTCATTGCACACTAAATCCACTGAAAGTTAAGTAGTGAGAAAGAAGGCACTAACATGCATTTCTGGGAAGAAGACAAGCAATGAGACTTTTCTCCCAGGGTAATTGGGAGAGATGAGATTCAATGAACACTAAGAGGGTAGCAGTAGTGAGCACAGAAGAACCCCTCTGGATCAGGTTTTTCCGGAGATGAACTCCAAGACCACGAAAGGTGACTTTTCGTTGCACTTGAGACCAAGCCAATCAAAGTTAGGTGGATGGAGGATGGGGAAGACTAAGATGAAAACCTCTTGACTGGCAAAAGTGGTGATAAAAGCCCCCATTCTATCGAGACATAAGAAAGAGCCCATTTTGTTCAGAACCAGTAGTCAAGACTAAAGAAGAACCCAGAAACTGATTCTTAGTCCTGCCATCATAAGAGGAGATAGAATAGAGGAGTGGAAGTACGAACCCCACAAAGTAAGAACTCTTAATCGACCTCTAGCTAATACGGCTACGGCACGGCCTTTTCACAAAAAAAGTTGAGGAAGTATTAAGCATCGTAGGGAGAGTGAGATACCTTAGTCTCAAGATGTCCGAGGCAAGGTGCCAACACCAAGAAATAGAAAAAACCCTCCCCTGTTTTCTACAAGGGGGTAGCCAAGCCGCTCGTCCAGCTTTTAGTCTAGACCCGAACTGAAACTGTTGTCACACTCTTCTTTCTATCCCTGACCCTTCCAACAAAGGTTCGGCCTCTCTTTTCAAGGAGGGATCCCAAGTTGTAAAACTCTCTCATTCCTCAAGGCTAGTAGATAGGGCTAACCTTCGAGTAGAGGCCAGGATCGCCTATATATAAGAATTAGATAATTGGCTAGATTATCCATGCTAAAGGGACATAGGCATTCCTCTTGACTTCCCGTATATTGCTAAGGCTAAAGAATAGACCTTAGATAGTTCTCGAGGGTTCACTAGTAAGAAACTTCCCATGAGCCAGTAGAGAAAATGAAGAAAGTCATTGTGAAAAAACTCGGTATTTTGCGATCAGCGTAATCTCGTAATACATACATGACTATGATACTAGTGCAATCAGTGCCTTGCTATCAGTCAATCAGTTTTTTCCCTTCTTGATTCTACTATGGAGCATGTCCTTTTTCTCTTAAAATCCTAAAAGCCTTTTCTCTTTAAGCTAAAAAGAGGAGTGAGAGACAGTGGTAGAAGCTCACTGTTGAGGAAGTTGAATGTGCTAATTCCTTCTCATCCTAGATGTCAATGAAAAAGAAATTGACATTTCTAGAGGAAGATGAATGTGCAGCTGATTCTTCTTAATCCTGCTTGTGCCTCTCCGGTCCCGTATGGGAAATCCCTTCGCTCGCCTAAGTGTTAGTTAGGAGTTCTAGGCTATAAGAGTTAAGTCAGTGTGTCATTTTGTAGGTCTCCCTCGATCGAAAAAACAGATTTTATCCATCTTCCTTAGATCCTTATCCTTAGACTAGGGATGTCAGTTTCGGTAAGAAAAGGGTTAGTGAAGATGCTCGACCGATAGGGAGAGGTTTGAATTGACTTCTTAACTTTTTTCTTCTTGCACCCTCGGCGATTGAGAGTACCTTTTTGTCATTGAATCTAAGAGTGAAGGGACCTAGGGGCATGGGGTCCCGAATGGTAAGACATTAAAGTGTCGATTCTAGTAGGAGTGAGGGAACAGACTCATAGCTCACTCCCCTACGCTTTTAGGATTAACAAATACTGATTATTATCACAATAGAAGGACATTCACTCTGTCAGAATGATAGATGTAGGCATCGGGAATACAGTTGGAAAAGACGGAGAGTAGAAAGGCTTACAGTGGATACCGAGGCACCCAGAGAGGAGGAAGGCATAGTAATCGACAAAATGCTTCGGGGAGTTGAAAATAAGCATAGATCCGGAGATTCCCGAATAGGGCAACCTTCAAACTGCTGCTGAATCCATGGGTCGGCAAGAGACAACCTGGTGAACTGAAACATCTTAGTACCCAGAGGAAAAGAAAGCAAAAGCGATTCCCCTAGTAGTAGTGAGTGAAATGAGAGCAGCCTAAATCGTGAAAACGGGGTTGTGGGAGAGCAATCCAAGCATCGTGCTACTAGGCGAAGCTGGTATGAAAGATCTTCTTTCTTCCTTACTCCCTTTAACTTCGGGGAAAGTGAATGGTGGGCCAGTGAATAAATCAAGTAGACGAGGATGACATCGAATTATGTTAGAGGAAGGGACAAAGTGTAGGAATAATTGGAGAAAGAAAGACTGTTTGTGAGGTTTTCACACCTTACGCAATAGGGAAGATACCCACTAGCCGGCAAAAGAAAGCCCTCTGAGATGCAAGAAGGGGAAAGAAAGGAAGTGACATCGTGCCCTAAGGCAAGGAACTGAGTGACCTATTAGGCTATGTCCTTTCATGCAGTGCTAGTTAGGTTGAATTTATCCTTGAGATTAGACGCAAGAAGGAATAGAACTCAAAAGCTTTGGTAGTGAAAGAATATAATTAGTGCGGAGCTCTACCTTATTTAATTTGCTATTTTTGCTCCTCTAAAGGGAAGACAATGTGATTTATCATTGACCATTCATTCTGTAACTTTCATAAAGCCCTTCCCTTTCCTACTCCTGTTTAGGAAGATAATAGCCAGAAAGACGAGAAGTCAAAAGATTGACTAATGGGATAACGAACATATGACCATGTTTAAGATCGATTTTCAATTCCACTAATAGTTGGCTAAGAAGGTTTAGTAGAGTGCTTTCAGAGTAAAAGGGAGTATAAATTGTGCATGCATCCTTTCTTTCCTTTTTTGTACGGGGGCATAGCACTTTCAAAGAGTCATTGGATGTGGGCTACTCTCGTGAGAATGAACCACACACATTAGTCGAAGATAACCAATGAAAGCAGGATTAGATCTAGGTGTGATACTCCCCGACAAGGATGAGAGGCCTGCAACTAATAAGAAAAGGCAGGGGCAAGTTACCTTATAGCAAGCAAGCACTGGTGCTACTAGCATGGGCCTCTGCCCCTGTTTAGTCTCAGCCCACCAATAAACCATTTGAATACCAGGAAAGATCAGATGCGCAGAATCGCAATTGGTTAAAGATCACTGAATTACCGTTCCGTGGGCTATTACTATTGGGATAACTAAATACTTGTATGCCTCTATCAATGTAGTAACCATCTTTCTATGATAGCGAGACAACCTCCTATAGTATAAGTATAGTAAGTCGTTTCATAGTCTCCCAATGAACTATACTTTGCCTATTTCATATCCATGGACTGGGCGAATTCAGCTAGGTAGGTACGACTGATACCACAATACGTGTATCTTTTCCATAAACTAAAGAGAAAAAAAACAAATAGAACATTTAGGGTATTCATTCTATTTCTATTTGATGCACTACGGTCATGACAGGTTTACTATTGTCGTGAACTAGGGAGACTTTAGTCAGCTCCCCGCCAATGAAAGCTGGTTACTTTTGTTCCAACTGAACTGGGAACAGTCGGGTGCACCCATTGGACGCTAGAGCCAATGTTCTACACACAAAAGGACTGCATTTAAAAAAAAGAAAATATAAGTAAACCATGAAGTCTTTCTATAATGAGAAAATGTCCCAATATCTTACTTTCTTTCAAACAATTCTATCCGATAAGTAGTTTTTATGTTGTGTAGGATTTGTAATCAATGGCGTCTTTGGCTGTCTTTTTTATATGTGGAGGGATATAGACTCATTATGATCCTTAAGTTATATATGGATTGGGGAATCCCCCATAAACTTGTTGTAGGTTAGGGAGGGGTTAGTCTAACCCCTATCTTAGTCAACCTCCCGAAACCTAATCCTATTTTTATCGTGGCAATTCTTTTCAGTTTGTTTCATAATCTCTTATGGCAATATGTCCTATCTGCTTGGTGGCGAGATCTTTCAAGAGAGAGCCATAATGAAAATAATACACTGTCAGAAATATTATTAATACTGGCCAATAAACTCTTTGGTGATTTCCTGTTATATCAGGGCTGGCATTTTTTGCTCTTTTTAATTACATTGCGCAACAATTGGGGTTGCCTAATGGATTTTGTATTGGGGATGGATGATGTTAGTCTTTACCCTGACGAATTTGTAAAGCTTATTTATGATTACGAACTTTTCCTGTAGGTACTAAGCTCCAAAGGAACAATAGAAGAAAGAAATAAGAAATTGATTTCCCTTTAACATATACTTATGTAGCACTCCTCTTTTGAAGTTTCTTATGGGAAAATAGTAGAATATGCTTTTCTCCATTTGGAGTATGCTTTCTCTTTCTTTGTGAAAAGAAGTAAGTTAGCAAGTTAGCAAACAAGCCCATAATATTCTATTTATGTTATGTCTCCCTTTTCAGTGGGAGTTACATAGGAGAGGTCCATGAGGGGCACTAGTTACTGGTTGGGTTATATCAGTCCATAGGCGCGCGAATAGAGTCCGTCCAATCTATTCTTTAGGGGCTGCCTTCATCAAGTGTAAGTTCGATTACATCTAGTTCCAAGCAATGCACATAGGTAAAGAAGGGCAAAAGAAAGCCTATAGAAGTCTTCCTCCTGCGAGACCCATTGTATGAGTCACAGTCTAAGTCTATTACTAGTGGCATTGTATCACGAGTTATAGTTCTTCCAGTAGGGCTGGGGCTTGAAGAAGTCGTATATATAGACTATGTCTTTTATAGGTTTGGGCTTTTGCTTTTCTAATCCCCTGAATTTGCAATGGAAGTTGCAATTTCTTCTACCATTAATACAGTTTCAGGAGGAGTTGCACTTCTCCTTTATATACCAGAGTTTGAGACTCAGGCTAGAACTACTTCGTCCCTCTCTTGGGATTATCAGAGTGTCAGATTAGCCTTTGGATTCGTTCTTTCTTCCACTCTATATCCAATCTTTTTCCCTACCAGTCGCTTTATTTGGCCGGCCTATTGATGGAGCAGGATCAGAACATGTTGAGCACGAAGGTGCAAAGTAGACTTTATTATTCTTCTTTTTATCATTGATTTGCTTCTTTTCCTCAACTAGAAGAGCTGCCGGAACTCCCCTCCTAAGGAGACTCTTTGTAGAATCCTTTTATAAAGGGATCCAAAGCCCGGATGAAATTGGTCTAGAAGAAATAATGGCTCTTGTAGAGGCGCGTAAGTGGAAAAGGTCTCCCTTTGTGAAAGGAAGGAAGAGAAGGGTTATTCTGACGAGTCCTTGGCAAAAACTTATAGAGATGGAGCCCGCAGTTTACGAATTCCTAAAGAAAGACCCCTTGCGCCAACTAGCTCTCTCAATTACAAAGATAAGACAGCCTAGCGCTACTGCTACTAGGCAAGAAGAGCTAACAACTAATACATTCTTATCTCTCCTAGTGATCTACGATAACCCCCAAAGCAAGAATGAAAACCTTTCTTGGGGGATTCGGATCCACCAATCTAGACGAGAGAGCTCAAGTCTGATTAGCCTGATCCACCATCTCGAAATAGAGACTATAAGAAAGTAACCCACCTTATCCAGCTAGCAAGGATCCCCATTTTTAAAAATATAGAAACAGGGAGACTCGAAAAGTAGCCAGCCTTAGTGATTCAACCCCAAGAACATGAAAAGTATCTAGTTATCATCCCGATCAGTTCGTCGATTGAATGAATTGATTCGCTAGGTCGATCAATAAAGAATTTTTCACAAGAGACAAGGTAGACGAAGCTTTCAGTCTCATATGTATGATGTTTCGGTACATTCATCCTAGGTCAGGTTTACTTGTTTATGTGCCTACTCTCTTATGACTTTTTTTTTCTGTTTGATGCTTGAAACGAAAGATTTGGAGAAAGGGACCAGGCCCAACCCAAGATAAAAGATATTGAGTCCATCATGAGATGACCATTTTTTCCTCTACCTTTGATGTACTTGACTTCGAGAAGCCTTGGCTTGTGTATAGGTTGGACAAAAGAATAATAGCAGCAGAGAAAAAGAATACCTAACCTCGGTCGGAGATAGCAGCTCATGAACTGCCCTGCTTGAAGGGTTGCAAGCCTAACTGACCTAGCTGTAGAGGAGAGGTTTGACTTCCGAGAGCTGATCCTAGCTTGGACTCCTAGTTCCAAGTGAAAGGGTCCATAGGTTTTTCTTCCTTTTTCTAAATAGGGATCCTCCTCACCGGAAAGTGCCCCTATTGGGCTAGAATTGGAAGGCTCCTTAAGGCAACTTACAATAGTAGAAGTCAGAACAATCAGACTCACCGGTATCCTCTGATCTAGGATCTAGCAGCTAGGAATTGCGCAACTGAGAAAGAAGTATGACCGGTTGAGCTCGCAGAACAAGAAACGGAAGCACGCTTTTGAACAATCACAAAATGGGGATTCTCCAGGTATTTCTAAGGATGGACCACATACCAACCATTCTTTTTTGGAATGAAAACAAGAAGGGATGGTCGGATGTCGAATTCACAAAAAAAATCATATGAAAGAATCATCAGATTATGGGTTCCCATTGTTGACGATTTTGAATGAAGAATGAATGAAATAGAATTGTCTGGCAGAATCGTATGATAGGGAAAGTGCAGACCCTTCCACTTGTCGGGGTTACCGGGCTGGTTAACCTAACTATGAATTTCTATCAATGTCGGTATAGACAGAGGACTAGGATAGTACGCTGTCGGAGTGAGACCGGTGTACAATAATGAAGTTAGACCGAAATGAACGACTCAATTCCTCTAGAAGAAATGAGAGAGAAAGAACAACCAATTCTATGAAATAATATCTTATTTACTAGGATCGGTTACTACTAGTCTGGGTTACCTCATAGATAGAGCCATTAGGGGAGAAAAAACAACCTAGTTAGTGCACTAACTCAAACTGAGTTCTTGCAAGAAATATCATGCTAACATAGGAGCACTCCTCCTAAGAAATGGAAGAGTAAACTTTTTTCTTTGGGGTCAAAGGGCTATTGTATTACAAAATAAGTTATGGACTCAGGTATGAATAAGCATGAGTTCTATCGGGTTCACACATTGCCTCAGCCGTTCAAGGTGTACAACCACCATACCTGATTGCTTTGATCGAAGCTTAAACAAGGCCAGTGCTATTAGAGTGCTTTACTTCAAGTCGAGCGGTTCTACTTCTCCCTCCCAATCATAGTGTGAACTGAACTCCTGGCTTCGTGATTGCTTGTGTCATAATAAATAGAGCTTTTAGTTGGCCAATGAAAGTCGATTACGTATCCTATAATTGAAAGAATGGTATCAATAATATAATCAAGGTTGACAATAATCAATGCTGTTCACAATCCCCCTACTTTTCTCTAGAGTAATCTAGTCCTTGTTTTCGCTAATGAATGCGGCTGGCTAGTCAAAGCTGAATTAGGGGAACCGCTTTCGCACAATCAAGTCTGGTCAGAAGAAAGCTCTTTCAAGTTTGCCTTTTTTGGAAACTTCAATCAATATCATATAAAAGATAGGTGAATCCACTTTTCCTTCAAGTGCGTGGATAAATCCCTTAATTCTTTGATCACGACTGACAAAATCAATCAATAGCATAAGTGTTTTTCTTTTCGATTGAGCTTCTCTTGGCCCTTGGCCTTTGATGAAAATGAATTGATACACTGGCATTCTCTTCCAACTCCGTATTCTAACTCATGGCAAACTATCTCTAGATGGGAAAGTGAAATGTGGAATTGATCTGCACATCCCTCTATTCCAATAGAAAACGTTAGCCTTCATCTATGAGATTAGGGTATCACTACCAGTAGAGGTCCCGCTTCCCTAATAGTCTTTTAAACCTCTCCTTCCTTTTCGATGTTCGATCCCGGATACCATGACTTGCCTTCAAATGGGCTTCACCCTCAAAGGAGAGTAACCAATCTGCGGGCAGCAAGGCCAATGAAGATCAAATTGCTGGGGTATGCATCATGTCTTGTCCTTGAGTCCTCTCTATGCCTCTCATGTCCTTATTTTCTTCGCTTGGGATTCACTAGCACGCTCATTGCTGATTTCGTGCTTGATGGCTTCTAATGAACCAATTATATAGATCCTTAGCTTCCCTAAGAGCTGCTGTTCAATCCATCCCTGAGCTTCTACTGGATGTCATACTGGGCATTCAGTCTTCAGGTTCAGAATGCATTGAAAGAAGACCTTTGCCCGGATAGCCTCTTATCGGTACTCAACTGTTGGGTTTTTTGGTTCCTGCCTGAGCAGTTGTTCAAAAGATAGATGCTCAAATCTGTTTAAAGTGCAGAACTTATATAGATAGTCATATTGGCCTCTCGCACAACCAGACTTTTAGTTTGCTTTATTGATTCATGGAATAGAGGTTATCTCCCTGACTAAATTCCTTTAAAGTTTGATCGAATTCTTTTCCACTGAAGAGTCTGATCCATCTCCTATCCTTCTTGGAAAAGCAGTGGAACTAATGGTTGGCGCCTCTTAAGCCTCTGATTCCGTTGCTTACTCGTAAATACGGGTCATAGTTAATAGTCCAGTCGCTATGGCTTTGAGCTCATGTGACGATTTTCCTTCTGGTTGAGCTGCTACTTTGCTTCCAGCAGGCTTTCCCTTTTGCTCCACTTCAGTTCATTTTCATTAATGGTGGGACCTCATTGCTCGATCCGATCCTAGAACTTTGTTTGAGTTGCATTCCGCTTCTGCTCATTCAAAGGGAGTGTTCGCTACTTCATTTCTTAGGAAAACAATGGAACTAATGGCTGGCCTAGCTGGTACTTTATGCTAATAAAACTAGAAGTGAAAGTCATGTTCTCTTAGTTGAATATGAATAGACGATGACTGGATACAACGGAACTCTTCCTATCTAATAGGGGACAGGGTCACTGACTCAATTCAATTTCTTGAAGGGAGGTGATAGCTGAAGGGCGGATTCTGCAGAGCTACTATAACTATAAGATATAAGAAGTAGAAAAAAGCTTATTTTGAGCATGTTCATGTTCCTCTCGTACGTTTACGATATTGCTTTCACATGGCTATTAAAGGCTCAACTAAATGAACTATAATGGACTTAGTTTGCTCGTGTAACAACTTCATATCGTCTTGCTACCTTGACTTCAGACTTTGAGTATATACCTTTGTCCTATTCTTTTATCGTAAACTTGGCTATTTCCAGAGAAGACATCTATGTTATACCACTAGATGGAGCAGACATGGAAAGATACATATTAAAAATAAAAGAATGAGCCAAAAGCGAACAAGCAAGGGCAAAGACAAATGGCGACCTAAGAAAGACACTTGCGGGAGACTTGCTAGTTAGTGTCCTGACAGGTCGATGTACAACTGAAAGGTGAATGCTTTACCAAACTCGTGTACAACTCCTTTCTTGTGTATCAATTTCCGGTTATTACATGTTTGGTTTCCTAAATTCTTTCTCCACAGTACCCCCTCACCAAACAAAAAACCAGAAAGCCAAGATCTATATAAAGCGAGGGAAAGAATGCAGATGTATAGTAGAGAAGGAAGAAAGACAAATGCTATGAGAGCTTAGACATAATAAGGTAATAAGGTCTAGGGGAGACTGCCA
The DNA here is from genome assembly GCA_037974665.1 of Ehretia macrophylla. Lineage (NCBI taxonomy): Eukaryota > Viridiplantae > Streptophyta > Magnoliopsida > Boraginales > Ehretiaceae > Ehretia > Ehretia macrophylla. Next base: position 17,162,985 of record CM075770.1, read on the forward strand.
ATTTCTCAAATGGGAGGGGAAAACTAGTTAAACATTCGAGCTGCAATATAGACATGAAACAAAAAAGATATTGAGACGGAATGTGAATGAAGGATTGAAGCATCTGACCGGACTCTGGAGATGAATACCGAAGGAGCTTACCGGATGCAACATCAACCTCAGACAGCTTGACCTGGCGGGGGAAGAACTAAAAAGAAGAAAAATGTTATGGGTAAGCTAAAAGCAAATACCAATGAAGACAAGACCTTGAATTTAAAACAAGAAAAAGTAGTTAGACTAGCCAAGGAGAGAGATTCTCCAGCCCCACTCCTATATATAGTTGAAAATAGAGTAGAAAACTACGCTTCCAAATCAAGCCCAAAAAACAATCCTTTTGAAAGGTCCTACTTTTGACTCATTCAAGCCATGAAAGTGACCTTTTGGATTAGAAAACGTGGCCTCTGAGACCAAAACCTGGGTTGATTGAAGAGCTGCTAACAAAGGGCGAAGGCAGGATTGACAATAAAATAGTGGTGGACGGATGGAAAGACCGGAAGAAAAGATCCATTTTTGTTGAAAGGACAGAGATGAATGTGGACAGAGCACAAACCTCAGACCGATCGATTAAACTTATTATTGTACAGTTTCAAGGGGAAGTATTGAATTAAAGTCATTCATGTGTACTAATTTCCTTATGATTGGCTTAACAATTGGGATATAGGTTTCACCATACAACTAATTCATTAAATGAAAATTGCAGTCTATAAGTTCATAGTGAAGCTTAGCTGGAGGGAAAGTCTAACATACATAGTATGTAGGGCTTATACACACACCTTTAGTAGTTTCCTCCAAACCCCCTGTTCTGCCTACCGACCAAGACTTCTCTTTCTAGCCCCTTTATGCTTACCAAGGCCTGCATTCCTTTTATTGCTTTGTGTACTCCGTCTACCATATTCTTTGTCTTTTCACCTCAGTCCCGGATCGACTATAAGTTTTCTTTCCTATAGCTTGAATCCGCTAATTTATCTATATTATTAAAATCGCCGAATCCCTACTTCTTGTTGCTAGAAAAAGGGAAAAATGACTTCTTGGACTGTGGCCGACACCTGGGAAGACTAATTAGAGACTTGCTAAGCGAACGGGCCTGAAAGCACTTCTCCTAGATTGATATAAGTCTTTTACATTAATGTTGCAGCCTGACTTATATGCTCCTCTTCCCTTGCTTTATTACACCGATTACTGCATATGAAGCGAAGGACATCGATTATCTATAACGAATATTCGGCGTCGATGGATAGGCCTTCTACTGCGTCATCTCTTAGCCTTTCTCCCCCTCTTTTGCCGGTGAGAAATGGGACAAGGACAGTAATGCCCCGATCCCTCACGAGACCAGAGGCTTTAATAACCATGATATTCTCAACCCAATCCCAAACCTGGGCACATATTTTAGGGAAAACGGACAGAGTCTCCCCTATACCGTGGACATTCTAGAAACCTGTAAACATAGTATAAGCCACAATATAACTAAAATCTAACTCCAACAACTCTAGCTTTAACTATATCCCAGCTTCAAGGTCGACCGAGCCATAAACAAGACATAGAAAACACACCAAAACATGAATTTAACAATCCTTGAAACCTTATCTATTTTATTCCGCTTATCATACCACTCTATATTAACCATTAGAATTTCTTATAAACTAAAGCCAAACAACTATTAACTTTCATTAACACACACGCAAGCAGCATAAAGGAAAGTAAAGATAAACTATTACAATCTACTACTACTCTAGCCATACATTAACCTATCTATTACAATTCTTCAACAACTCCAAATATGTGCAAGCCCATAGGCACAAAATAGAACATAACATAATACAAACAAAGTCTTCCACAGTTTAACAGACAAACACTCCAATCTCAAGCAATAACACATAGCAATCAGGCCAACTCCTCCAACTGCACCACCTGAAATATGTTTAGCGAAATATGAGCAATCACAATTGTCCAGTAAGGGATAAAGCCTTTCGGGGACGTGCAATGTAGTAGATAACACAATAAGCATTTAAAACAACTAATGGACAATCGAAATAACAAGTTACCACACATTAAAAGGATACGATTCACTTTAACCCGAACACTCCAATCTTCACTTGGTCTTCAATCACGAACCATGAACCTCGATCATCGTGCCGACATAAACCCTAATCACTCCAATGGGTATACTCCGAATGTACCCTGAATATCCTACGACCTAACACCCACTGGCAATCTCCAGACCAAGCGAGTGAGGGAATAGGTTACGGAGCTAGAGCACTAACCCTGGCAAGCCCGTTGTTGCCTACAGAGGCCCATCACATCTGCCCCGGACACTATGGTTGTGCAACTACTATGCAATGCACTTTATAAATGACAATACAATAAGAACAATGGAAGCAATAACACATGGGAGGAACAACAAAGTATGTTGTCCTCGAAACAGTTACAATAGAAGCTTTAGCATATAACAACTAAACGGATTACAAAGGGCATTTACACATTTCACATAGAATTTTACCAAAAGCCCAAGAATGTCTTAAAAACACATTTAAACACCTAAGGAACAGTTACAAGCTCATAGACGTGTGAGACAACCGACTTCCTACTTGATCCCCTTTGTAACACAAACCATTTTCCTTCCAAACTCAAGCTATTGTTCTAGCTTAATAAGTGGCCTATTTCATAAATTTAATTAACCCATAAGGCACCCTTAGGACTCTCAAAGTTACCCAATTACCTACGTTTATCACAAATGCCTCAATTACACTTTCATGACTTTGTACTACACGTACCTCAATCGAAACTCAATCGAGAGTTAGCAAAGCTTATTTATTGCCTATATAGCTTAGGAATACCAAATGTGAAGGCCAAATTAACCTGGATTTGCGATAACCCCGAACCCGTTTTAAAAAATCACATATTTCATAATTTAGCCAAATTTCGAGCCATTAAACCTCACAGGGTTATTTATCTACCTTTGTTAACACCTAAGGACCCTATTTGAAGCAATGAATCAAGCTATAAGGCACAAATTCACTAACCCTAGAAAAACATCATTATTCATGCCCTACAAATCAACGAACGAATTTAACCGATTAAAAAGTGAAAGAATTGCATAAACATGGTCTCTAGCACTTATATAAAACATATATCATCACTTTTGAGCAATCAATAATCATTTGTTAGCAAATCTAAATAAATTCAAGAAAGTTACACATTTCAAAAGACGCAAAATTCACATGCAAATCCCTCACCAATGCACGTAGAAGCTCGTAGGATGCTAGCAAACCATCTAAACTACTTACACCTAGATTGGCTTGGCTTGAAATGAAGATTCCAAGAGCCAAAAATCTCTCTTTTTACCTCTCAAGGCTGTCGGGTTTCCTCCTGCACTATTTAGCTTTATTTTTATTTTTTAAGTCATTATATGAGCTAAATGTGTTGTGTTGAGTATATATTATATGTTGTGTTAGGCTATGTGTGTATGTTGTCTATAAAAATGAGTCAAACTAGCTTAAATTAAATCCAAAGGTGCAATTAAATGTTAGCTAACTAAAATATAAAGTTATACTACGTAACACTATTCATTAGATTCGATAAAACATTTTCTAAACAGATGCTCTCAACACTAATTGCTCAAATGAACATTTGTCTCATTCCTAAAATAATTAATATGATTTAAGAAAAATACTAATTCGAAGTAGTTAAGTGGTTGAAAAATGTAATGAATAGTAACAATATAAAGTAACAAGTAATGTATAGTGATAATGCGCAAATAGTGAATACAATAGTTAAAAGGTATACGGTGAAATTCTCAGGCATCACAAGGACTTCCATAAACTAATGAAAGAGCGGAATCTCCTCTGATTGCTGCTTGCGGGACTATTGTATATATTTATATAGTTATAACACTACAATTAACTGACAAAGCGTCTGTTCACGGAGGTTGTTGTAGTTTTCGTAGTTGCAAGAATTTCTTTTTCGAGATTGGCTTGGTGTGAAGTGTACCCCATCGAACAAGCAAAAGGCGTGAAGGCCGTTATGCTAACGCACATCTGTTTTCTTGCTGGATACAAGATCGAAAAGAATGCATTGCATGAACATTGAGATGTCCAAGATAAAAGGAATGAGGGGAAGAATTGACGAGGAATCCATAACATAAAATCGTGAATTAAAATGCGTGACGAGAATTCTCAACTCAAGATGCTAGAAGGTGCAAAATCAATGGGTACTGGAGTTCCTACAATTGCTTTAGCGGGAGCTGCTGTCGGTATTGGAAACGTCCTTAGTAACTCGATTCATTCCATGGTGCGAAATCCATCATTGGCTAAACAATTATTTGGTTATGCCATTTGGGCTTTGCTCTAATCGAAGCTGTTGCATTGTTTGCCCCAATGATGGCCTTTCTGATCTCATCTGTATTTCGATCGAAGAAGGTTGAAGTTTCATAAAGCAAGCACCCATTTCTAGCCTCAGTCTATCAAATAGTGTCACGCCCCGACCCGACCTCGCAAAAGGCCAAGCCCGGACCCGACACACGGACGGAGTCTCCTCTGTACCGCGGACGATCCAAAAACCCTAAAAAAACAATATAATACTTGCGAAAGCTATAAAATAATCAAAACAAGCCAACTTTCTATAAAACATACATTCCTTATTATCCAACTTTCCAAACCAAAAATGCCATGCATACTACACAAGTACTTATGCCACTAAACCATTAGCCATTAGCATGCATTTCTTCACTAGTCATCAGGGTACAAGTTACAACATTACAACTTTAATCCATTACAACATAAGACCATTAAAGGTCTCAACTAGAAAATACATATAAGGCTACAAGCCTCAAAATTAAGCGTCCTTCACGCAATATACATAACAAACAAGGTTTGCACAAAACTGGTAACCAACCACCAGCAAAAGCAGAGAAGTGCTATCACGGAAACACCTCCACCTGCTCCTTCTCCTCAATTACCTCGAGAGGGTCTACCTCAACTACTCCTGTAAAAACATAGTATAGAGAGGAATGAGCAAAAACTATTGCTCAGCGAGGGCAATTGGTCTCAAGGACGGAGATGAGAGGAGTATGCAATGCAATTAGCCAAGCAATACATACAAATCATATAAAGATACAACCAAAGCCAACAATAAAGCAAGGCAAGTATTTAAAGCTGCAAACACTCATTCAAAGGATACGATACTCTTTTCATGAACAACTTTCAAACACGAATTCGATGACGACGCGCCAGCCCAAACCACCTTATAACACCAGTTTGGAATACCCCGGAAGTATCCATCAAACCTACGACCCAAATCCCCCTGGGAGGCCACCCAACAGAGAAAGGGAACAGCAGCGGAGCTAGAGCAACCAACACTGGCAACCCAAGGCTACCCAGAGAGGCCCATCACTCACGCGCGAGACACTATGCAATGCAAGACTTGATACAAGACGATAAACAAGCGATAAAGCCACACGTGGGAGAATAACAAAGTAGGTTACTCTCGCACACAATAGCAGCAATTTGATAAGCAATTCAATCCAAAACAACTCAAACAAGTAATTCAAGAAATTCTAAGCATTATATAAGCATAAAAACAAAAAAACACACAAAAACACAAATCGGCCCCAACTATCAAAGCACTACCATTTCCAAATGAGCCACGGGTTCTGGAAACCGACTTTGTCAACCCTCCTAGGTCACCATAAGGCACGTCTAAAGACCCCGAAACCTTACTTTATCCTAGAACTCGCGCAAAGTCCCGATTTTCCCCTTTCTTGTTTGAACTACAACTATACCAACCAAACACCCAACCAACGCCATAATCGCACCAAAAGTGCTTCCATGGCTTCCCGAAGCAATGCCAACACGCAAAACGAGAAAACGCCAAAGTTGACCTAAACGACCCCGATTTTCCCAAAGGCTTAATTCTCGTTTTTTCCTCTACGCAACCCAAACAAACCACACATTTTAGCATTCTAGCATACCTAGCACGTTTCTACATCAACGGAAAGCATAACAGCGCAACTTCAACATTTCAAGGTTTTACTATTCATAAAACACTATTCATTTCACAATTCAAGTTGCAATCACAACATTTAACCGCAGAAAATGTTACAAAGCTATAAATACATGTTCTACAAATGCTAAGGAACATTCTAGAAGCATCAAATCGCTTTAAATAACGATCTACGGATAAATCTAAAAATTGACAAAGTTAACAAACACAACGTATAAATGCGCAAATAACATGCTTCCCTCACCTTAGGTACTCCTAGTCGCTAGGAAAACAACGTTGGTTGCCCCAGAAATCACCCCGCACGAGCTCTCGCGAAGATTGATCGATTGGAAGTTGAAAGGTTTTTTTTTTCCCTAAGGAAGCTCACGGCCTGCTGCTGTTTTGCTGCTGTCTTTTTTTTTTTTTTTTGCTTAGTTTTAGCTTATTTAAGTAACAAATGGTCAAAGGTCAAAGGTCAAGGTCAACAACTTAAAAAAAAAACTTGGTCAAAGGTCCCTATTTTGAGCGTTTTAAAGCCGTTTCAGCTAAGGTAAGATCAATTAAAGCTAGCAACATTTAAAATATAAAATTTAAGTCATCTAAATACTAGTTTCACTATTTGCTGAGGACTAGAAATCGTTATCTAGCTATCGCTCCTTAAATGCAATGCACGTTGCGTCAGCGAGAATGTAACAATTAATTCACAAAGAATTTAAGGAAATATAATTTTCAAAATAATAAACAAAGAAAATTCACATTCCGGGCTCGGGTATTACAAATAGGGGATGGGGCGTAGTTCTTAAACAGAAGAATAGGGATAAAGGGGAAGTTAAAAAAAAGTCAAATTGGAAGTCAAGTAAGAAAGAAGGAGGCTACTCCCCGAAAATGCTTCGCCTGTTGGTTCGTTTGTCGTTGGGGCTTATAATTTACCTTGTGACTCATTCCTTCTGTCGAGCCTTCTTCAGGAGTCGATCAATCACAGGCCGCTCTATCATTGCCTTATTTTTGGTTGTCTGATCACACTCGAAATTATGTATCTACTTATCGTATTTTTGCCCCTGCTAGGTAGTTCAATAGCTGGTTTTTTCGGACGTTTTCTACAATATGAAGGAACTGCTATAATGACCACTATGTGCGTTTCATTCTCTTCGATCTTATCCTTGATTGCTTTTTATGAAGTCGCACCAGGAGCGAGTTCTTGTTATCTAAGAATTACTCCATGGATCTCATCGAAAATGTTTGATGCTTCTTGGGGTTTCTTTGGCAAGTGTGAAATCAACAGATGAATTGCCGAGTAAATAGATTAGATCCGGATGAGGTTGTTACTCCGTGGCGATATGGACTCGACCCGATCCTACCCACCCCGGAGCACCATAGCATGTCGGGAATAAGGGGGCACATACTGGACATAATCACTCCCTCGATTAGGGGTTGTGCTGCCTTGCCTTTCGATCGATACACAGTTGAGGAGGCCGATCACGAACGCTACAAATTTGGGGGTGATCGTGGTCAGGGAAAGCTAAGACGATGCCTCACATATGGGTAACAAGAGGGCGCTTATGCCCCGACAATTGGACCTTATGAGGAAGGGCCTAGCCCAATAGGGGCAACACACCCCCCATTTCAAGCGCACCTCTATATTGACTGAATCACTCTTTTGGTGTAGTCGGTGGAACCGGTAAAGCACGCGAGCTGGTTAGATGCGTAGGGCAGAGAGCTCATAGTACCCCCTTTTCTTGACCCAGCCTTTTCTTTGCTTCGGTAGTGAATCACCTACTAAAAAAAGGGGCAGGCCTACACACCTTATTTGAGACTACTAAGACATGTGGTGGACTCTTTCATTAAAGAAGGGAAGAAGGGGCCTAAGCACGACAGATGTCGTACACTTGAGTGGCAAACGAAAGTGAACCAGCTCCCGGAGACGAGCATTCTTACTATACCATTCAACGAGTCCAGTCAACTTCTTCATACGGTCCAACCTTTCCATTGTGAAGAAGATCGGCTTGCTCCAGTCCTTTAGCACAAATGAGTGTTCTTTGTTCTCAACATAGCTATAAATTTAGTCATCTCCTTACAGTCGAGTGGCTTTCACTCCTCAATCTAAGGATGGAAGTAAGTCCAACCTCCTGTTCTCCTCTATGTAGAAGAAGTCAAGACTCGTATCAGCCAGGCAGGGTTTCAGAGTAATAGTCCGTTTCGTTTTGTAGGCAATCCATCTCTGGATCTACTGAGATTTGCTTTTCTAACAAGACAGTTCTCATCAATTTCATTCCATAATCTGTTTTTGGAATTTCTCTCAGAGAGCCTTAAGGAAAGCGATCCTATGTAGAGGGATATTAGCAAAACAAGTTATTTACTTGCCTATATCTTTCTAACCCCTCTGTAACTCCTGGACTGTACGTGTAATTGATAAACCGATGTGAGTTTGACACTTTGGGTTTGTGAAGTGAGCTCAGTTATTCTGATGAAGAGAAGTTCAACTGGTGGTTTGTACCTCAAAGGAAATGTAAATCGCCTATCATCTCGGGACGTAATCTAGTGAGATTACTTTAGTATCTGAACTGCGTTAGCTGATCCATGGGTAGAACCCCCTTTCTACTTTTGGTCAGAATCTACCAATAGAAATTGTCACCATAGGGAACAGTTCGAATTACTTTCCTTCCCATGTGCCTCTACTAGTAAGTAGTTTGAACTCATATCTATGAGCTTTTGGTTGGCATAGATGGAGCTCAGTATTTTCTACTGATCATCACAAAGACAGGAAAAAGAATTCCCATAGTTGCGACCTGAGGTATATTCCCTTTAATCTTTATAGAATCCCGGTACAGTGGAAGACTAATTAAAGTACGGTAGCAAGTCAAATCAATCTCCTCCAACATAAGGCTCTGATCTGACCAAAATCAAATCAGTATATTTTTCTAGTTATATAGAGTCTAACACCGTAAAGATAATATAAGAAATCGTCTTATCGCTTTGAGCCTTGCGGGCTCTTTCCCATCTAGTAGCCTAGCCCTTACGATAAGAGCAGTTACGCCTTTTTCTAATCCCGGATAAGCAGCTAAGAGCCTTTCAATAGCGCAGCTGATCTTGTTAACATTAGAGACTCTACTTAGTGAGTTGCCTACCCTCGCTGGAGGACTAGTTTAGTTATAGAATGGGACGATAGTGCTAAAATCAATTGAATACTGTTCGTGACCTGACCTATAGCCACTAGGATCAGTTGGTAAGTCTCATCCCGTGCTTGGACTTGGGCACAAAACCATAGCTATTCTTTGCATCGTTAAGAGTTATGGTTGACTTCTAGGTTTTCGAGGAAGGGAATGCCATTCTTATGTATTCTATATCAATAACAGTATAAGGGGTGATCCCCGAGTAGAAAAAGAGAGGAGTTATTCCATCAACGTGCCAAGCTAAAGGGCGGAATCAAGCGACTTTAATTATCATATACAGAGATACGACTTCTTTCTTTCCTTAAAAAACAAGTTAGTTAGGCTCTGGTTCGTAGCATACTTGGATCGAAAGGTCATGATAAGAGTTTCCAAGTGAGTCAAAGGTCAACTAAGAAATGCAGGGATGAAATTTCTCACCTGTAATTTCTTAGAAACAATCACATTAGCATTAGATCGATCCTACCTTTCGAACGAAGGAAAGAAATGGCATTTGAACTTCGATTGGGAAAACCATATTACGCAAGTACCTGTAATCAGAAAACCCCCTAGTTCTCCACCTAGGACTGACAGGCAAGCTAGCCGTTTTTTATATACCTAGTGTACGCGCTATCAAAGGCACCTAGCTGGGCATCTCTCATCTTCTTGATCCTCAGAAAGAAAATTGAGTGATTTTCACTCTCTCGTTATCAGTATCGACTCTTTTATTCCATCAACTTCTTTAAAAAAAAATAAATAAAGAGCAACTCTGCCCAGAGAGTTAGTATCTTTGGTTAGTCCTACGCTCCTCTCCCACTTCACTACTCCATACCCTAATCCTTTTCTTTCCTAATAGTATTGCCCGAGTCCATTGGAGTCTCTTTCTCTTCCTTTCCGACCAACTACTACCTGATTCTATCAAACCAGACACTTTCACTTTACATTAGGCGTGTACGATGTCTGTGGTGAACCACATCCCACATCGGACGCGGAGGATGCTGGGCTGCTTGATATAAGTGGGTAAGTGCCCCTTGTATCGTGACGACGCGTTTTCACGTGCAGTGCGTGCGTGGGAGACAAAGCCGTGAGGTGTATGGGCACCAAAGCGGACAAAATCGTCATAGTGCGCTTCCGGGTCCGTACGCCATGGCCTCGGTGCACGCTCGTCCCCTATGGGCGGGGTGTATCCTGCAGGCGTGGGTGCGTTGGTTCGGGGCGTTACAAAGGTGGTATCAGAGCCGACGTGTCCCTTGTGCCAGTGGCCCGCGAGGGCGCTGGGCCTCCTTAAGGGGGGGTGAATGTGGTGAACCGCATCCCACATCGGACGCGGAGGATGCTGGGCTGCTTGATATAAGTGGGTAAGTGCCCCTTGTATCGTGACGACGCGTTTTCACGTGCAGTGCGTGCGTGGGAGACAAAGCCGTGAGGTGTATGGGCACCAAAGCGGACAAAATCGTCATAGTGCGCTTCCGGGTCCGTACGCCATGGCCTCGGTGCACGCTCGTCCCCTATGGGCGGGGTGTATCCTGCAGGCGTGGGTGCGTTGGTTCGGGGCGTTACAATGTCTGCCACCTTTGAGTACTTCTGCCAGGTCATTGTATCAAGGCCAGAGTCAAGTAATTATCTATCCTACTTATTTACTTTACTAGGCCTTTTCTCATTCCATTCAATAGAATAGAAAGCCAAATGCATTGACTGCGAGGGAAAGGAAAAACTACCCAGTTTTCTTACAAGGGGCGCTATCACCATAGGCGGAGTGCTTTTACCTCCCGGTTGGCTTTGTCAATTCCTTGTTTCTTTTATAGAAAGGGACGACTGGAGCTAGTGCGAAAAAGGAAGGAGACCCTTAGGTTGGTCGCTTAGTTCAGGATCAAGATTGCCACCTTCCGATCTTTTGTTGAAAGAGGTTTCCTCGACCCAATCTGCTGACCCAACCCTATTGTCTTAGGCTTCTTTCCACGAATTAAGCAAAGGTTGCTTGAGAGTGAAAGCCGGATTGACAAAGATCGACCAGTCTCAACTATGTTTCTAGGTACGGAGTAAGTCAATCAAAGGGTAAGGATTAAGAAAGAAGTTCTCAATGCTGAAATCAAACTCTGCTAGCCATTTCGTCGATAGCTCAAAGAACTTTTTGTTGACCTCTTTATCTCTTAAAAAGGCCTGACAAGGTGTCACAGCCCAACCCAACCTATAGAGGCTAGACTAGGGTATGACCTAAATCATTATCTTTATTTTACAACTTTAACTGTTTGACTATAATTATTGTTTATTCATTAGCCTAGAACACCAAAAGATTTTTTGGAAAACTGGCTGTAGAATGGCTGTAATTAGGATCTTTGGTTTGACCTATTTTCTAGAACACCTCAAAATTCTGAATCTTTAATTTGCTTACAACTAAAACCCTTGTTTTATTATCAATCAATATGCCCGCTAGTTTATCTTGAAAGCTCCATTTGGATTAATAAGCCCTATCATGATAACTACATGCCATTTATTTGTCAAATTCCTATTTATGCAAGTACCTATTATCATTTAGTTTACAAATGAGTACCTTAATGAGTATAAGTAGGGCTAACTTGGTTGATTCTTCACCTATTGGTTTTAACACCTAATGATAACTACTATCCATAATGATGAAAGCAAATGACCGAATTAAAAGAGTTCATCCGATTTATAGTTAATACAAACCAAAATTAAACCACAAATTACAACATGGGTCATTTACAACAACAACATAAACAGTCTTTAATTTAAATACAACATCACTAATAACATCCATGTTCATGAAAAACACGTAATGCACATAATCACTCCAAAGGTTCATCCACTAGCACATTTTCTTTGGGCACCTATTCCAATTATGCTTCACCTATAATGACATAAAGAGGGCGAGTCCTTATGAACTCAGCGAGGGGGGAACAAGTAACGAGGCCTTTGAAATTCTTTTCCAGTTAACTTGTGAAAACTCCTTTGGAAACATGTCAGGTAATACAAGTAAGTTCATAACATGGCATAAATATAAATGAACACATTTACCATATCATTTCAAAGGATACATTCTGCTTTCGCTTTAACTTTTGCTTTCCCATTCACATGTAATGGCCGGCCTTGAATATCATACTCTTTCTCACTCCCGCATGGGTGTACTTCGGATTGTACACCAAACCTACGACCCAACTCTTCGAGGGTAACAAAGTTCCAAGCAAGAAAGGGAATTGGACCATGGTAGTCACGGGAGCACCAATAAGCCCGATGCTGCCCGGCGTTCATGAATTGCCACCATGCCAAAAGAAAGGTTGCAACCTGTATACAATGCACAATTATGCCAATTACCATTTCACACTAGGAGGTCAATAAAGTAGGTTGCTTCCATACATGTATATGATCACATATTGACGCGTTGGCATATAAGGCATTGGTAGAACATATAATCACTTCATATACCAATTTAAAAGCATTTATACATTTACGAGCAGCCACATAATCATATACAATATAAGACATAGAATACATTTTAACCATATAACGAATGCATAAGAAGTATACAAATGTGTTATAACATCATATACAAGATCGGGTGCACAAATAGTTAACGTATGACCCCATAATCAATATAATTCATGTATGAGGCTATAATAACTTTTCCGGGTAGTCCACAACTTCAATTAAAACCTCAATTATAAGTTATGTAAAGCATGATTTAACACTTAGAAGACCTAGTTTACAATTAGGGTTTTAGGTTTAAGCTCGGGTGCAAGATTCATCAACTATTAGCTACAAGGAACAATTAGATCATCATCATACATATCTAACAATTATTGGACAGCCTTGAAACATTGAAAATATCACAATTAAAACCACATGCAAGCCATGAAATCCACCGATACGAACACGAAATCATCAAAAGATATCATATACGTGTTTACCACTATAATTCAACCATATTCAACCCTAAAATCAACATGGAACATTCTCTTAAACATTTAAACATTTCCGGGCAGCCTACTATGCAACTAATATAAATCAATTAAAGCCATGCAATTCATAGTGATCACCTTAAACAAGCATTTCAACCGACTAAGGGCTTCAAATACATAACTACATGCTATAATAACCACCAATCTTCCAAGATATCATCAAGAATCAAACAATAACATGTGGCCAGCCTACTACATATCATAATAGCATCAAAATACATCATGAAACCAAGGAATTAAACCCCTAACAAGTATATAATTAACTATAGCCTTCATATACATGGTCATACTCAAGATTAACCAACATTCATCATTAAAATGAACTAAGAACATAAGAATAGTCATTTAAACCAATCTGTCCAGCCTTAAACAGTCCATGCAATCCAAGTTCTAAACACTACAAACACATGTAATGGCCCGATATGCTTCAAATTACAATTTCTAGCAACCACAACCATAGATCTTCACATGCAAGACCATATACACATATATATATATATGCTTATGAACTTTAAAAACATTTAGACATCAGTTTGAAACCCTCACATTGCAACCCTATAGCACATATTTCAGTTACGACCTTCACTAATTGCCCTAACTTTCGTCAGCTAGATATCCAAGTAAATGATCTCCAAATTCAATAAATCATATATCAAATCGAAACTTTAAGAATGCTTTAACTCTGAACAAATATCCCAGAGAAAGGAAAAACATAGTTTGAATGTTTAAGCCCCCAAAAATGGCAAACATCATAATGTGTCTAAATCTGGACAATTTTTCACGGTCTCCCAGTAATGGTCATAACTCCTAAGTTTGAACTCGAAATGCAGTGAGGTTTATTCCTACATTTAAATAACTCGTTAAGATTCGATTTGATGTTTTATTCACTGAATTTGGATATTAGTTTATTGGTCAACTGAATGAGGAAAATTAGGCTATTGCAGGAGGGTTTGTTTGGAAACGTGCTTTAAATCATAATGTATTGTACCTTAAAGTATTGCATGCTTGGATTTTGTGGAAATTATGAGTTGTATGGACTGTTTTGGTTGGTTAAGATTCCTTAAATGAGTTGATGCATGACTTAGGTTTATTTTTTGACGGATACTTGTTTAATTGTATGTGTAAGCATGAAATTAAGGCCCTACTACACATGCTTGCTTCCTAAGTGACTATCCTATGGTTAAAATGGATATATGTGATTTGTTTATAGGCTATCCAATAATCTCTATGTATGTATGAAATGGTTTAGATGCTTCTTGTGGCTCTTAGCTAACTAAACTTACACCCGAGCATGATTTTTGTAGACCCTATTGGCTAGTTAGGTTCCAAGTCCTAAACCATGCATATGTGACTTATTATTGTTGTTTGGAGAATATTGATTGGATAGGCCTGAAAGAGTAGAATGGCCTTGTGTATGGTTTATAATAGCAATGTGGTCATACGTTAACTATTTGTATACCTGAGCTTGTATATTGTGTTGAAATTACTTTGTTTACGTCCTATGCATTAGTTACATTGATTGCATGGCTTATATTGTACATGATTATGTGACTGCCCGTTAATGTTTAAATGTGCTTAAATTGATTTATGAAGCAACTCTACATCCTACGTTACCCTGTATGCTTACATTTTTATACGTGATCATACACATGCGTGGAGGCAACCTACTTTGTTGACCTCCTATTATGACTTGTGAATTGGCATAAATATGCATTGCATACAAGGTTGCAATCTTTCATTCGGGCATGGTAGTGATGCACGAATGCCGGACGGCATCGGGCTTGCCGATGCTCCCGTGACTACCATGGTTACACAGTCCTTCTCTCGCTTGGGGGCTAGACTTCCTCGGAGAGTTGGGTCATAGGATTTGGAGTACAATCCAAAATACACCTATGGAGAGTGATAAGAGGATGATTGATGCCGTCTTCAACAATGGTTATTGGAAATGATATTGAGAGTGAAAGCTCTCCGTATCCTTGAAGCAATTGGTAAATGTATCTATTGTTCAATTTGATTCTTATACTATGATTGCATTCTCATTTGTATTTATGACATATTTCCAAAGGAGTTTTCACAAAATAACCAGAAAAGAATTTCAAAAGCTCCGTCACTTGTTTTCCCCTCGCTGAGTTCATAAGGACTCACCCTCTTTATGTCATTATAGGTGAAGCAGAATTGGAACAGGTGCCCGAATAAAATGTGCTAGTTGATGAACCTTTAGAATGACTATGTACATTGCGTGCTTTTCATGAACATGGATATTGTTAAGGATGTTGCGTTTAATTGAAGACTGTTTATTTTGTTGTTGAAAAGACCCCTGTTGCAATTTGGGGTCTAATTTTGGCTTGTACTAACTATAAATCGGACGAACTCCTCTATTTTTCGGTCGTTTGCTTTCATTGTTATGGATAGCAGTTATTATTAGGTATTAAACCAATAGGTGAAGAATCAACTAAGGTAGCCCTACCTATGCTCAACCAGGTACTCAATTGTAAGCTAAATGATAATAGGTATTTGCATAAATAGGAAATTGACAAATAAATAGGTATAGTTATCATGATAGGTTTATTAATCCAAATAGAACCTCCAAGATAAACTAGTAGGCCTATCGACTGATGATAAAAAGAAAGCTTTAGTTATAAGCAAATTAAGGATTCAAAATTTTGAGGTGTTCTAGAAAATAGGTCAAACCAAAGGTCCTAAATACAGCCGTTATGCTGCTGATTTTCCAAAAAACTTTTGGAGTTCTAAGCTAACGAATAAGCATTAATCATAGTCAAATGGCTAAGGACATAAAATAACAATGATAATTTAGGCCATACCTTAGTCTAGCCTCTATAGTTTGGGTTGAGGCATGACAGTATAAATGCTTTTAAATTGGTATATGAAGTGATTATATATTCTAACAATGCCTTATATGCCAACGTGTCAATATGCGATCATATACATGCACGGAGGTAACCTACTTTGTTGACCTTCTAATGTGAATTGTTAAATGTCATAAATGTGCATTGCATACGAGGTTGCAACCTTTCTTTTGGCATGGTAGCGATTCACGAACGCAGGGCGGTATAGGGCTTGCTGGTGCTCCCATGACTACCATGGTCCGTATTCCCTCTCTCGCTTGGAACTTTGTTACCCTCGAAGAGTTGGGTCATAGGTTTGGTGTACAATCCGAAGTACACCCTATTGGGAGAGATAAGAAGTTGTGATCATGATTCGAGGCCAGGCATTATATGAGATGCATAAGCGAAAGCGAAAACGTAATGTATCCTTTGAACAACAGGAACTAAGTGCTATGCGGGGCAAAGTACTACACCTAGAAGTGGTGGGAACTACCTCTTGAGCCCGTAGGAGCCACCTCTAGCGTCCTGTATGTATCAAAACGTATCATTTTTACTATGTGTTTAAGTACTCTCGCTTGGTTCCTAGAGGACCTCATGGAGGAAAGACTGTTTATCTATATGCCACTACTATGACTAATACATGAATCAAATGTGATGAAAATCTTTACTGATTATCATATGTTAATAAATGATGTGGTAACTTTGTTTATTGTTCCATTATACTTATGCTATATATGATCTTATTTGTATTACATGACATGTTTCAAAGAAGTTTTCACAATTTAACAAGAAAATAATTTCAAAAGCCCCATTATTTGTTCCCTCCCTCGCTGAGTTCATAAGGACTCACCCTCTTTATGTCATTACAGGTGAAGCAAAAGTGGAATAGGTGCCTGAAGATAATGTGATTTTTGATGACCCTTTGGAATAACTATGTGTATTAAGTGCCTTTCATGAATATGGATGTTTGCTTAAGGATGTTTGCTATTTGAGATGAAGACTATTAACTTTGTTGTTATAAACGACTCTCGTTGTAATTTGGGGTCTAGCTTTGGGTTGTACTATTTATGAACTGGACAAACACTTATTTTCTGCTGCTTTTTTTCATTGTTTATGGATAGTAGTTATCATTATGTGTTTAAACCAATAGGTGAAGAATCATGTGAAACCCCAGTTTTTGTCTTTACCTCGATTTGCGTGTCTTTTCCTCAATTTGCGTGATTTGACTTGTTTATGTGTTATATGATTTAGAATGTGTTAATTTTGTGACTTATATTCCTAAAACATGCTAAGTGTGCATTCATGAAATTTTCATATAAAAAAAACGGCATTAGAAATTTTATCGTCGGTTTTTGTGAATAGTGTGAACGCACTTCCGCTAAAATTTCGACACAGGTGTTTTAAACGTTTTAAAATATAGCTTCTATTATTAATAGAACCATGTTTGATAAAAATTGATACTGAAACTGAATAGAAATTTAAATGGACTTTTCGGGCGAAAAATAGCATTTTTGAGCCAAATAGTAATTTCTTCTAAACCCGATTCTTGCATTGATTTTCGTTGACCTAGTATATATTAATATAGATGTATTTATATGTGGTATTAAATGATTTTAGATTAATTGTGCATTCAAAAGACATTTGAAAACAAATAATATGAGTTTTCACTTTCTTTTGCAAAAATCGAGTTTTTAACCAAGTCGGGTGTAAGTCTATGCATGTAAAACCTGTTGTCAACTAAAAATATACTACTTAAAAATAGTCTAAGTGTTAATTGCATTTGGGTGAGCAAAAATAGTCTAAAAATAATTAAAAGAGCAAAAATATTAGTTAAAAGACTAAGAATGAGAACTTTGACTTTGCAAATTTTATGGCCATTGTGCTTATAGCATCAACACACATTAAAAACAAAGCAAACACACTCACAAAACACACACATTACCGAAAATCCATGAGGGAGAAGAAAAAAGGCATTTTCGAGATTTTTCAAAGCATTTTTCACATAGATTTTGCAATTCAAGTCCAAATCACTTCATTCAAAGCTTGATTTCACTTGTTGGGCATCCATTCTACATCTTTCTTGCATCAAAACATATCAAATGTGAGAGAAAAATTCTAGATCTCAAAATGTCATTTTTATGTTTTTGCATATAATTGAATTTTGAACAGTTAGAATGTCGAATTGATGTTATATTATTGTTCAGTGCATGCTACGGATCGTTTATATGTATTTATATAAGATTTGAACTGTTGTAGCATGAATTTTATTTTTCGGGTACTAAAAGTTGAGTATTTGGCTATCTGTTGAATAAATGTTGTTGTGATTGTTGGAATTGCTTGCTGTTAGTTTGTAAATGTTTGTTAAATACGTGGTAGTAATGATGTAATACCGAAATTTTGATTGCAATGTTGGTGTGAAAGTCCGTAAATCTCAGCCTTGATGTATTAGGGTTTTAGGGTTGTTGGGCTTGATGTGGATGGTTTATGGTTGGTTTCCGAGGGGGTGAATGTTGTTAATTGAGTGGGTGAGTGTTAGAAACTGGTTTGGAGGTTATCGGATTGATAGAATGTAAGTTATGACTTTTAGAAGTTTGGGTTGTCTTTCTTTAAAATATTGAATTAAGCCTTTGGATGTTTGGGTGGTGTTTGATTGATTGAATTGTGAGTTGTTGATGGTTAGACTAGGGGTTGGTTGTGTGTGTAATGCATGTTAAGTTGGGTGGCCTACTTTGTCATCTAATTTAATTGTTTGTTGTTTAATTGGTTGATTATTGTTATGTTGTTGAATTGATGATTATTGATTGATTATTGTTGAACCGGGAGATAGGCAACCTATTTTGTTGTCCTCCTGTGATAATAGATTATTGATGAACTGGGAAATAGTTAATGTGAAAGGTTGTCCTCCTGAGATTGAATGATTATTATTATTGTTGAGTCTTGATATATGTGTGCCACCTCTCTGGCAGCATCGGGCTGTCGGGTTGAAACTGGCATCACTATCATAGGCTACGCCCAGCTAGCATGGGCAGAGGTGCCATGGAGGGAGGGGCTAGAGAGGTACCTCGGGTACGTGAGTAATGGGGAGTTATAAGAAGAACAATTGAGATCGTGATGGCATTTAGAGCTATATCAACTAGAGTATCCTTTATTGATTGTATAACTTATTCAATTCTAAGACTTATGTATATTGCTAGTTTAGTTGCCTTTCTTTTGAACATGATTAGGTTGCTAGACTAGATTATAAACTATTTTGGAAATGTATGATGTAGCCTATGGATTGATATTGGAACGGAGGTATATAACTATGAGTGGATTGTTGAAAGAAACCTTAATGTATGATATGGTTGCTATGTATGTTGCTAACTTGATTGTGGAGTTGATTGGTGGTTTGTGGAGTTGGTTGTATGATGTTCTAAAGGGTTGGTTTAAAGCCATGATGTCCGTGTTACTGTGGTTATACTACCAAAATTTCGTTGCGTCCTGACTGATCGTAGGTGGGGTCGAGTTGGGGCATTACAAATCAACTAAGTTAGCCCTACCTATACTCATTAAGGTACTCATTTATAAGCTAAATGATAATAGGTACTTGCATAAATAGGAATTTGACAAATAAATAGGATGTAGTTACCATGATAGGCTTATTAATCCAAATGGAACTTCCAAGATAAACTAGCAGGCATATCGATTGATGATAAAACAAGAGTTTTAGTTGTAAGCAAATTAAAGATTCAGAATTTTGAGGTGTTCTAGAAAATAGGCCAACCAAAGATCCTAAATACAGTTGTTATGCTTCCGGTTTTCTAAATTTTTTTTGGAGTTCTAGGCTAACAAATAAACATTAATTATAGTCAATCGGTTAAAGTCGTAAAATAATGATAATGATTTAGGTCATACCCTAGTCTAACCTCTATAGGTTGGGTTAGGGACGTGATACCTTGAGCTACGCGAAAGCCGTTGCACTAACGCGCATCCGTTTTCTTGCTTGCTCGTTAGCACTTTAGTTTTCAATAAGGACGTTTAGGCTTTACTAATAAGATAGAATATAAAGTGATTTTTCATCAAGGTGGGCAGCTTTGGAACCCTATACAAAGCGCCTCTCCCTTAAAGTGACAACTACGTCTTCCTGCTGCGAGGGCCTTGCACGAAACCAAACCACCCCCCGCCCAATAAAGTACCAGTTGCTTCATTGGTAGCCTACTTAGGTTAGGGGGTATTGTCCTTCAATTCTTACCAACCTCTGGTGTCTAATCGACATGTTGCTAGCTAGAACTCGTTCAAATAAGAACCATAGATTCCCTTTGCTATCAATTTCTTATTCATTCATGGCGCTCGGCCGGTGCTCCTTTCTCATCTCAAACCAGAACAACTCTGAACGTTAGGGAAGATAAGGAAAGACTACCTAAGCGAACCGACTGAAGGTACTTGACTTATTCGAACTGAACGATAGTGGCTTAAAGCTAAGCCTATCACAAGATAAAAATACCTTGATTGGCAAGGATGAGCATCTCAAAGTATGGGGCAAAGGATCAAGTGCTTAGACTTTGCCTCCCCAGATCTCCCACAAGTTGGGTTTGAGAGCCATGTGAAAAGTGACTATCCAGCATGGTTTGAAGACCACTTTTAGCCTGCATTGGTGAATAGAAGCCCCCTCCTATCAAGCAAGAAGGAAGTGGATCTTCCAACGGCGAAGTCACCTTTGACTCTATTTATTATTATGGTAAATTAGTGTACCAAGATGTCAATTTGAGATCATATTTCAGTTCGATACGTCCACCTACGAGACTTACCTTTGGCTTTCGTCTCGGTAAGTGTATTATTCTACATTTTGCCAAAAGAACTTTCATTCATTTCTTTCTTCCCTATCGACCATGACGACTGAAACGATGCGAAATATCCTGACCCATAAAGGAGAAAGGCCGGTAGTAGGCATTTGGGAAAGTCGGCCCGATCGGGTGTCTTCATTCAAAGGATGGTACAGAAGAAGAATGAAAAGAAGTGAGAGGCCGGGGGGCAGGGAAAAGAGTCAAGTCGATTAGGCCCGACGAGCAGGATAAAAAAAATGAAATCACGATTTTGCCGAAAAAGAATCAAGGCTATGGATACCATGACCGATCACAATCGCTAAAGAAGAATCTTTCTAAATCAGTTCGGGTTAGCGGGGCCTTCAAGCATCCGAAATATGCCGGGATTGTAAATGACATCGCGTTCCTAATAGAAAATGACGACTCCTTGAGAAAAACTAAGTTATTCAAGTTCTTTTTTCCAAAAGAAGTCCCGCTCCGACGGCCCGACGAGTCATCTACTTAAAAGGACCCTCCCTGCAGTGCACCATTCCTTGAATTATTCAGTCATGCATTACTTTTTGAATACAAAGAACAAAATGCATTTCGACCCCGTCGTAGTTCTCAATCATTTCGTGGCACCGGGCATGGCTAAACCATCTACGATGGGGAGAGCTAATGCACAGGAAAGAGGCTTAGATAAGAAAATATGTTCTCACATAGCTTTTTTTTGTAGAAAGCTCGACTAGCGAGAAAAAAGTGTTTGGCTAAAGCCAAAAAAAGGTTGACCCACTTCATTTGCCAAGCGAATGATCTTCGCTTCGCGGGAACAACAAAAAACAACCATCTCGCTCATTCCTTTCTTCGGTGCTACCTTTTTTTTCCAAGGGATGGGATTGAGGTGTATAATAAACTTTTTTTAGGATGCCCAGGAACAACTCATAGGTCAATAAAGGATAAAATATTGGAACCTCATTGGTAAGGATAAGGTAATAGAATTGATCGCGAAATTCATAGACCTAGGTAGGATAGGAGAATTGATAAAGGGGATAGAGATGATAATAGAGATCATACTGAGAAATAGAAGAATTTCGTATGGGTACAACTCTTATTTGAACGAAGTGAAAAAAATGCGATCTTTGTTGTCTAATAGAACTAGCACTAATACTTTAATTGAATCGGTCAAGATCAAATCTGTTTATCAAAGAGGTTCTCCGATTGCTCAAGACATCTCTTTTCAACCAAGGAACGAAACAAGATCATTTCGTTCCATTTTTAGTAAAATAGTAAAGGATATTTCATTAGTAATGAAAAAAGGGTGGATGGGATTCGTATATGTTATTCAGGTCGATTAGAAGGTGCAGAAATAGCTAGAATGGAATGCGAAAAGTATGGAAAAACATCTCGTAATGTATTTAACCAGAAAATAGATTATGCTCCTACGGAAGTATCTACTCGTTACGGAATCTCAATTGTCAAAGTGTAGATTTCATATAGTAGAAAAAAGGGGCGTGCTATATCCGAAACATACGAAATATAGTAAATATCGTAAAGGCAAATGTAGTAGAGGTTGCAAATTGGACGGTACACAATTTGGTTTTGGAAGATATGGCACTAAAAGTTGTAGAGCTGGTCGTCTTTCATATCGAGCGATTGAAGCAGCTCATCGGGCTATAATCGGACACTTCCATTGTGCTATGAGCGGACAATTCTGAAGTAATAGTAAGATATGGGTAAGAGTTCTCACAGATCTCCCAATTATCGGGAAACCTACAGAAGTAAGAATGGGAAAAGGAAAAGAAAATCCTACGGGTTGGGTTGCTCGTGTGTCCATGGGACAAATCCTATTTGAAATGGATGGTGTGAGTTTCTCAAATGCTCGACAAGTCACTACATTAGAGGCGCATAAACCATGTTCGTCAACCACGTTTGTTCAGTGGTCTTAACCTAATTAGTTAGTAGGGAAAAACCGGGTCGGGATTCAAAAGAATTAGGCGAAGTGTTTGTTCTTGAATGACAGAAGTGGAAATACACTAAGGGAGAGTGCTTTACTCCTTTCGTAATCGCCGAAATTGTACGCCGAACCTTCTTGTTCCAAGCGTACGACCCTGATACGTTGCGGTTGAATTCTTCCGGTTCGGTGTAGAAAGTGATAGTAGTAAGAATAGATAAGAAAGAGAAGAGGTAAGATTCAGGACACGGAAGTGTATGGGAGAAAGGAAAAAAAGTATGTATGTATCTTAGGGGTAGGGCTATGTATGTAGAAAGGGATCAGTCTCTATCCATCCAAATACTCGCATAGGCTACCAAGTAAATAAATTCTGGTAGTGTCTAAATAACAAGGAAGCCAACAAGCTCAAACATGAACATTTAGTTGGCGAGCTAGTTGCATTTCTTGTGAGTCGACCAGTATACGGGCAGGTAGCGGAGCTAAGATTGACGCAAGGGCTACATACGTATGTCAGCCGCATATTTATGGTACTGTTAGCAGGTGGGGGAAGCATTGTTGTTCCTAGTCTCTCTTAGCAGTGAGCCTACTGAGTTTCTGGGGTCGGGCTGAGACAGCCCACGGGGCCTGCATGGCGCAACAGCCTAACCCCAACCCCAGGGTAGGAACTCTTAAGAGCCGGTCACTGAGGTTGGTAAACTCAGGGTGCCTACCGTACTTGTTCCTCTATCCATCCCCTTTCTCCGTAGGGCTGAGGACGACATTCTTGATTTCGGGAGTAGGGAAGCACCTGACATTCATTTACTAGGGGGCAGTCCAACTAATGAAGAGCTGGCTTATGAAGCTTACTCATCAAGGGGTGAAGGGGGGTTCATGCATTGGCATCACATATGTAAAACCTAGCACGAGAATATATATATATATTTATATTAATTATAATACATTCATATTATTTCATATGCATTGGCATCAATTATGTGCATTAATATTAATTATCGTGCATATTTATCGTTTTACGTGCTAAAATGTTCATTTTTGTGCATTTAGGAATTTTACGTGTCGTAGACATTAAATATATTCTAGCAAGTCAAGATTAGTAACTAATTAGTTGCAATTCAACAATAAAGGCAAACTAGCAAAATATGACTTAGTTGGAGGGCAAGGTGGACATTTGGAAAATAAGATAATTGATCACCTAACTTATACTATTCCTTCCCATCCAAAACACACTAATACACATACTAAAACACTACACACATACCCACATGTTTTCAGCACACACACACATATACACACAACAAGCTTGAAAAGAGAGAAAGAAGAAGAAGAAAGAAGAGAGAAGGAAGAAGAGAGAAAAAAGAAGATAAAAGCTTGGTCAAGCCTTGTTAGCCATCTTTGAAGCTTGTATTACATCCTACAACCTTGAATTAACATCTTCTTGCAATATAGGTGAGGGTTGTTTTCTTAAAAGTTTTCAAAGCTATGTTGAGCATGTTTATGATTATATATGCATATTAATATTGTTATAGCTTGCATATCTAAGCTTGAATGAGGAGGTAGAGTATTTTGTGTATTGTAGATCTAGGACTTGCTCAATTTGTGAATTGATGAAATTGTGAAATCGAGAGGTGAGCTTGGTATTGATTATGTAGGTGTCATGTGTATGTAACTTGTATGTAAAAGTTAGGAGCATGAAGTTAGCATTTAGAGTTTGGAGGTTGATTTTGATGTTGTGTGCTAAGTTGAATTCTTGGTAAGTTGGTAGTTGATTGTTGGTATGGAATGTTTTGGTTAATGTTTGAACCATTATTTGGCGCCTAATAAATCACATTATGTATGCTTGATGGTTTGTAAGAAGTGGGATGAATGGTAGCAAGATAAGGTGTAAAATGTGTGAATTTAAGGGTGTTAGATGCCCAGGTCGGTCGACTAAGCCGGTCAACTAAACTCGCCTGACTACTCAACCGACATTTGACCAAATTCTCTGTAAAAGCCAGGTGAGTTACTCGCCTAACTTCCCTGACAGATTTGCGCAACAATTTTCTGAAAGCCATATCTCATTCATTTTAACTTCGAATTGAGTGCCATTTGATTATAGAGTTATCTACATTCGATAAGATTTGATGCTAAACCAAAATAAGATTAATTGGTGCTTGGGAAGATAGGTAAAGTAACTGTTTAAGTTGGGACTAATGCGAAGGCATTGAGTTTAATACATGTTATGTTCCCACATTGGGGGCAACCTATCCCGTTGACCTCCACTTGCATGTTTATGCATTATATGAACTCTATTTGGAACATGATTACACTAACAATCATTGATTACCGTTACTAGCCGGTGGCAACCTACTTTGTTGCCTCCGAGCTTGTTTGCTATGATTGTGTTAGAGATATGCCCTAATGCTACATATTTGGATGACATATATTTAAACGTTTTGACATTAACTTGTACATTATGGCATCTATGTCTATATATGTGTGTTTTCATATTGACATAATTAGCACATTCATATTCTCCTTCTTTTATGTGTATGAATGAGTCCCTAGTATTTTCATTATAGGAATGTATTCTAAAAGCGTTTAGAATATGTTGGCGTATTTCCTTAATATGATAAATACTTAAAGTATTCATAGACCTTAGATTATTTGATCGGGACTTCGATAATCTATTACGGACTATCACATGTGTTGTTACCTTTGATTAACATATGGATGTTAATGATAAAGGATGGTGAGCCACGTGCCATAACAGTATAGGGATGCGATTAACAAACATGTGGGTGACTATTAGTTGAATAGATCACTGAATGTGACGTGAATAACAAATTACATGACTTCAGATTAATAATTTGTTATTCGTTGTGATTGTGCATGTAATCCTTAGACTTGAGACATTACGGCTGTCATCTATATTGGGGTTTGATTCTAGCGTTTGGACAATGATTGTTTCGACAAACGAGATAAGATGCGTTCTCTCGCAGTTTCATTCGTTCGGTATAGTGATTGACAGGTAGTAGTCAAGATAGGATCCTTTAACCTCCAGCGTGAGGTGATATCCTATGCGATCTAAACTTGGTTGTTTAATGAGGAAATCCTTGGCCGAGGTATGAATGATGGAAAATGGGTTTTTCATGTGTCGTCTCTCATTACACCAATTAGATCTATGCATGGTATCGAGTTTATGAACTTAATCGAATCATGGTTCTTGCTCGACGGGACAATTAATGGAAGGATTGGATTGCACGATAATCGGCGACCATAAATAGATTCACTTGAATAAGACTTCAATGCTTTATAAATTGTCTTTGATACGTTAGTAGCTAGAACGTCACTCAAGAACTCTGAAGGTGTTTTGAGAATGACGAGAGATATTCTCTAAGCAAATCGAGTAGTTTGATGAACATTGAAAGTGGTCAATGTTTCTTCAGTACTATATAGCGGTGAATCTAGAAAGTCACACACAATAGAGTACGACGAATGTTTTTCCTATTGAGCTTGATTTAGTTTTTCTTGAGTTGTTAAAGTGTTAACAATTGCAATTAGTTTTCTCTTGAATTGTTAAAGTGTTAACAATAGTATTTTATTTCTCTTGAATTGTTAAGGAGTTAACAATGGTGTGATTGACCTTTAAAAGTTATTGTGGTCAATATGCAATTATTATTAAGTGTTGGGGCTAAATGTGAAAATATGAAAAAGTTGTTTTCATAATTTCAACTAATGGTGATTAGGTTGAATATTTAAATGTCTTAGTGAAAAAATACTACACAATATACATATGATGTATATATATGTATATTATTACATGAGTAGAAGAATACTACCCAATATACATATGATGTATATATATGTATATTATTACATTAGTGGAAAAATACTACACAATATATGATATATATATGTGTGTATATTTTTTCTTTCAACAAAAGCTAGACAATACAACCAAGATTTGAGAAAGTTGTCTTCTCTTTTGTTTAAAAGAGGGAACAACAATGAGGAAAGTAGGGAAAAGAAACAAAAGATGACAAGGCTTGTCTTTTGTTTTCATGTGAGCTAAGAGTAATCTTCCTCTCTCTCTCTCCATGCTCCTACACGGATGAAAAACACAAAAAAGAGCTAAGCCTCCATGGCTGATTTCAAAAAAAAAAAAAAAACAAGAAAGAGAAGAAGAAAAATCTTCTTCAACTCTTGAAAGAGAAAAACCTCCATGGCTGAAAAAAAAGGAAAAACGCAGCCATATTAGATGCAAGAAGAAGGAAATGGTTTTGTTTTTTTCTTCACAATCAAGCTCATAAATCTTCCATGGTAGATCTAGCACAAAACAACCATGAAGGTGGAGAAACCATTCTTTGCTCGTGTGGACGGACTAGAGCTCTTGTGCTTTCAAGGGATGGTGTCTTCCATCAAGTGATATAAAATTTCAGATTCATGCCTCCTATGAGTTGTCTACAAGAGGTATCTCCTACTTCTATCACTTGTCAATATATATATATATATTTGCTATATATATGTTTTTGCATATGTTAATCACATGATATCAAGATTAGAGTTTCATATGAACATTTGCTTTGAATTCCTGAAAAATTTTGAATGTCATGTTTTCGCTTCCGCTCGATTCTTAGCAAGATGATGTTCATAGCTCTAAATATACAAGATCCTTCAGATTGAACTCCTCTCTCACTCGGTGTGTTTCTTTGGAGAGATGGTTGGTATAATTAAGTTATTGAACACCATGGTAGAAGTTCTGGGCCACCTGGGCAGCGTTGGCCTTGTCAGGACGGACTCGGCTACTGTGGTTGGGTTGCCTCCGGAGTACCCTTATCAGTTGGTGTTTTGGGTTTACCATGGAAGCTAATTCGAGACTGGCCATCTCCGACAACTATTCGAGTACCATATCCTTTAATATATGGTAAACCTACCTTCGTTTGGGCCCCTAAGGACCTCGGAGGGTGGGATTATACGTTACAGCTTGCTTATTAATTCTTGTACACTAATTGCAACTCATGCATGGCATGTTTTCAAAAGGATTTTCTAAATGACAAATTTTTTTTTGCGAAAACCTACTGTGACTTGTAACCCTCATTGAGCTAAATGTAGCTCACCACTTTCTATGACAATTTTTTAGGTGAGGCCGAGGCTGAGCCTGTGCTAGGGACTCAAGCTGAGGGTGAGACTTACTTATGTGATGAGTCAGACTTTTGCTTGTTGTGATCCTGCTTGCTTGTAATGAGGAGTTTTTAGATGTTGTAAACTATGTTAAGTTGAACAATTTCAAGTACTGTATTATTCTTTTGGAACGTTAGGTTGTATCCTTCTTACTAGTCTATTCTTTTGAGGCCTAGAAGGCATTAATGCTTGTGGTATGCTGGTTGGTTGAATGTAGGCCTTGCATATAGGAAGAAGCAGGTTAATGAGAGCGAAGTGCCAATGGTTTTAGGCACCCTTCTTGAAGTTACTTGTGGAATTTTATATTTGTTTAGGCTATGAATTGATGATTGTGCAGGTTATCTATCTCGTTCGCATCACGTTCCAGTCTTGTCTTGGTGACGAGTCGGGGGTTGGGGCGTGACAACGTAGGATTTTCTTCAACAAGAAAGGATTGCTGCTGTGAGTGAACACGCACGATAGAGAATAATGGATCAGTAGATCGATTGATTGATCGAGATGTGATGCTCACTAATCAACCATGCAAAAATCTGCAAGCTCATTTACTAAAGTTCCAAACCTGAAAGCTTTCTGTTCAAGCTTTGCTCGCTATCTACTTCTCGAGTCCTGCGAGTCTACTAACGGGAACTGTCGTATAGTCGTATCTTCTCTTAAAAAAGATCGTAGATGAACTAACCTAAGTAGTAGAAGTAGAAAGAAAGCATTGGTACTGTACTGGCTTGGCACGCTACGACCGATACTGCACTCCTATCAAGCCTTCTTTATTTTCTTTCCTTATGGATAACATAGAGCTAATTCTATATAGTTTCCTCCTTCTTACTAGGACAGGTTTGGAAGCTAAGACTGATTAGACCATACTATACATCCGATTCTCGGCATTCATTCTATCTGCCTGGCTGTTAAAAGACAATTCTCTGTTCCCCATCTCTCTTTCTTTCATTCTTCCCTCAATGCTCGTGTAAAGAAGATTGACTGATGCCATACTCTTCTATAATAGTTATTCTAGTGCAGCTAGGAGAGCTAATTAAGACTAGAAGCCGATTCTATACCAGTTATAGCGGATTTTGGGCACCAATGCACTAACTCATTCGTTGTCTTGCTTGCCTTTCTTGCTTCCGTCCTTTAATCCAATGGGCCGTAGCATCCCTTGTTTTGCTTGAAGATAGTTTAGTTTACTACAGTGCTGAAGAAGAGGAGAGATTCCTTATCAAGGATAGGAACCAGTACCTGGACAGATTCTAGATGAGAGATTTGCTATTGGATAGCTTGAAGAGGATAAACTTTCAAGGGTCGAACTCTTGAACCACTAGATTAGACAGACCACAAGTCAACAAGCAAGGTTTTTATTACTTGCTTGGTGCTTAATGCCCTGTAAATAAATCTTCTACTTTTGGTAAGAGGAAGAGGGAATATGTCACCATCGAGAATGAGTCTTCTTTCCTCTGGTATCGGGCATCCAGAATCAGTATCGTTAATTGGAAATTTCTCTCTTGCCATTAGCGAATCAATTCTTCCTTTAGAAGAGTCACCCGATTATCACTTCTTGCTTGATTTGGGCTCATCCTGTGCTTGGTATCTTCGATATGCTCTTTATTTATGAAGGATCTCTCCTCTCGTTAAGCACTCGGGTACAGGTAGACAGAGGAGTTAGAAGTTATATAATTCGCTATGTGGAATTCATTTTCTATCAGTACAATTCCCATCCTTTGTCGAAAAGAGTGTCCACTCTTGCAACAGTCGTAATTGGTCTTTCCTGTATTCAGGACTCAGGCTATATGCCCTTTTTTCAATAGAAAATAAAGAAGACAAGAAGGCAGAAGTAGTAGCATCCAAATCAACTGAATAGTACGTAAAAGGGTTTTCCTTACCAAAAGGTAGCTCGAGACTTTTGCCTCTCTTTTCTGCCAGCATGAGGGTATCTCCGGCTTCTAAAGTAGTAAAAGTATTGACTATTTCGGCCTTCAAAATTGAGACTCCAATATATATATATATATATATATATCGAAGTCTTTTTAATGAATAATCCACTTCTTGCTTGGTTTTAAGAAAGTTGGCCCTGGAAAGAAGCCTACCATCTTTGACCTACCGGATATCACTCAAGAACCTAATGAAGATGTCCAGTCGTTTGTGACTAGGAAATGGTAACTCCTAGCCAAAACTGACATCATAATCACCGAACCCTCGATCAAACTAGAGATTTCATAAGAGAATAAAGATCGTAGCGTAGAAAGTCTTGCTTACTATCTCCTCCATTTAAGTTAAGTAAGAGGAGAAGAGCTTCAAGCTTTAGGTCTACCTTCAACTAGAAAGAGTATGGCCTCTGCCTTATGTTCATTTGATACGGAGACGTATACATTAGATTTAGAGCTATAGTTTAGGATCTCCTCATGAAAATGCCTATGCGCCTTTGGACTCATATACTGTTGTGCCATTTGATACGGAAGATACAATTGATAGTGCGGGTGAGAGTGTGGAATCTTACTCTCCGTCTATTCCTCTGTCGAGCGTCTACCTTCATTTCCTTAGTAGTCGAGCTGAATTCCATCTAGCCTCTCCCTATCAGTCAAGCATCTTCAAACCTCAACAACTAAGGAAGAAACTGTGACACCCCCAGTTCCTATTCTAAGAGGTCACTCTCCTCCCCTCTGATTGAATGAGCGAAATAGTCTTCAAATATTTCAAATGTTCGTTTCGCGAAGCTCCGACTTTCTACTATACGAATTCAGGTGATGGCCGGCATCGACATCAATCAAACTTGGTTTCTACCAAATCTTGACGCTCGTGGTTTGAAGATGCTCGACCGATAGGGGGAGGAATGGAGCTAACAATGAATTGAGGAAAAAGCTCCTATTAGTCAACATTCATTTAAGGCTTCGTTCACATATACTCATTGGCTTGGCTAAAACTAGGTTGTTGAAGCAGAACCTGTACCCACATAAAAAGGAAATGACATGTTTAGATTAAGAATTTGAAGAAAACACAACTGGTAGGGGAAAGGTACGTTGACTTCCTTCGCGTGTAAAATAATCCATTCTAAAAGCCTCGGACAAAGGATCCAGAAAAAGAACAGCTCAAACTAAGCCAAACTCAGGCTAAGGGAGTAGAAGCCACTGACGGGCTTGCCGGTCTGCTGGCATACATTTCGAGAAAAGAAGCCGACAACGTTGATGACAGCATAAATCAAGAACCCCTGAAATCATTCGATAGAGAATAGAGTGGCAAGAAATCATCGGGGTTTGAAGATGCTTGACAGAGGTATGAAACTAGTCATTTTTCTGGAGTCTCCACTCCTAGCTCTAATCAGTTCAAGGAACCTCACTCACTAAGAAAGGGAAGAAATCCCATCAAAATGAAACCCTCCAGCTCCATATGCTTGGCGCAGGCCATTTGGTGGGTTGAGATAAAAGAAAGCCCAAAAGCCACTTTCCCATCTCTGCTAGCTCGAGAAAGACAAAAAGAAAAATGCCAACCTCCCAGGCTCATTATTGACCACAAAATCAAAAAAATCTCCTCTAACGGAAGGGCAGATACCTAGAAGATTCTATACCTTGTTTGCCGCCTACTCTTTCAAATGAAGCTTCTTTTTCAACATTGACCTCTTTCTTGATTTGAACCCGCTTCGATAACTCGAAGAAATTATCAAAAAGTAGATGATTGACTGGCTATAAACCAATACTTATAATCATACTTGGTCAACTCTCCATTAATAAAAGAGATGTTTTCCGGCGGTTTGCCAACTTTGACATGCAGACTTTGGGGGTTGAATTCGCTAAAAATTCCATTAGTTTTCCTGGCCCGATCTCGATGCCTCTCCCCTTGGTTCTCTCATCTCATCCATTTGGTTCACATTGATTGGAACGTATGTGGGCTAGAGACATAATCGGCCAACATTCATTGATTCATTTCACCACGAAGCCGAGTTCCCAACAAGGAAGATTCATACTGATTTGGCAACTGAAACACTACAAGTGAGTATTCTCAACCAGCCTCTCTCTAGAAGGAAAATATGATCTGAAATACCAAGCTTTTTCTTCCATTCCTCGAAGACTTTAAGATATGTCCTGAAACAACATGTTTAGGGCTGCCGTTCAGACTTCTATTGACTTTGGACATGTAAAAGCTATTCCCATTTGAAATATGAAAATCGTGAGCGTTGGTCCTTTCTCCCAAGATTGGATCGAGGGAAATGAACCACTATCACGTGTTTTCTGCTCCCAGCCTTCATAATTAAGGGGAAGGAACCAACCTTCAAACCCCTAAGGATAAGGGATTAGGGTTCGTCCTCCTTTCTTGAACATAGTCAGTGGCAGATGTAACCGGGCTTTCTTCTTTACTTTGAGGCAAAAAGAATCGACTCCCAATAGCGCATTTTTGAAAGAAAACTTCAATGTTGCCACGAAAAATAGGACCCGTCAGCGAGATAGGACAACCATGGTCACAGGAATGAGTGAAAGCCATAGAGCAAATGTATGAAGTAACTCGACTGATAAGGAGATGTTTGATGCTAGTCGGTAGCACATTCATTTTCCTATTTCACTGGGCTCAGTCCTAAGTCACGTGCTTCAATATTGTCTTGATTGGCAGTCACTCTTCTATATTTTGAATCTTCAGAGATACCCTTCGAGTTCTATCTTGAATTGTAGGGTTGTTGAGTCAAGTCAAGAAGAAGAAACAGAAAGTCCTACAAAGGAATCTTGAACAATGGGCACAAGTCCATATTTAAGTTATTATTAGTATCTCCATTATAATTAGCATTTCTATCAACTCTGCTCTTTTGTATCCTTAATATCATCTCGAGACCCAAACAACGAGATCCGGATTAGAACTAACGCATATTGATTCAAAGCTTATGGCCCCTCAATACAACCCCCTCTGTATAAAACCGTAAGTGAGGGGGACGAGTCTACAAAGAAAACTTCTTCCTTATTTGGCGCTACTGGAGATGCCTCACAAGGCCTTCTTTCTCAAGATTGAATTATTCACAGTGAACAAAAGGAAGCAACGCTACTACAAACAATAGAAAGCAACGTTTATTAATCCATTTCAGAAGGTGGCAGTGCACATAGGTATTAACAAAGGACACTTTCTCTTACCCAGCCCTTGGGAGGTGTTAACTCTTCACCTTTGGCTTTCCGAAGAATGATCCATCTGGTGTGCTATTTAAAGTGAGGGCTTCTCCCTTTTCAATCTACATGGCATACGTACACAAATATTAAAAATCATCACCTCGGCTCAAAGCATATGATCAAAGTTCTAGTGGCGCATATAGCAATATCATAATTGAATTCTCGTCGGCCTGACCGACAGTAATAGCGAACTAACACTGTTCTAATAGAAGGGAAGATAGTGGGTCCCCTTGTCGAAGACCCCGGAGTTGTAGAAGAAGCCTGTGGAGGAGTGTAATACCCGAGCCCGGAATGTGAAAATTCCTTGTTTATTATTTTGGAAATTCTATTTCCTCAATTCTTTTAGAATTAATTGTTACTTCCTTGCCATCGCAACATGCATTGCATTTAAGGAGCGATAGCTAGAGAACGGTTTCTAGTCCTCAGCAAATAGTGAAACTAGTATTTAGATGACTTAAATTTAATATTTTAATTGTTGCTAGCTGAAATTTATATTGGTGTTAGTTATTTTAGCTTCAAATGCATTGAAATAAGGACTTTTGACCAAGTTTTAAGTTGGTTGACCTAGGACTTTGACCATTTGACCAAGTCATCACCTAATAATCTTAAAACATAACAAAATAAAAAAAAAAATCGAAGCTGAAAAATACAGTGTGCAGGCCGTGAGCTTCCAAGGAAAAAAAAAACCTTTCAACCTTCCAATCGATCAATCTTCGCGTGAGCTCGTGCGGGGTGGTTTTCGAGGCAACCAGCGTTGTTTTCCTAGCGACTAGGAGTACCTAAGGTGAGGGAAGCATGCTATTTGCGCATTTAAATGATATGTATGTCAACTTTGTAATTTTTAGATTTTATCCGTAGATTGTTGTTTAAAGCGTTTTAAAGCTTCTAGAATGTTCCTTGGCAATTGTAGAACGTGTATTTAAGCTTTTTAACATTTTCTACGGTTAAATGTTGAGATTGTAATTTAATTTGGATGTTGAATAGTGTTTTATGAATAGTTGATGGGTGCTTAGCTTAGGGTAAAATTAATGTCAATTCTAAGCCAAGTTTTAACTCGCAAGTGCACGAGTGATTGTAGTTTAGTGTGCTAGTGCGAGGTCGAATCCACAGGGAGACAATTTGAAAGTTTGTAGAAAAGTGTAAGTAAAGTGCCTAAGTAATTAAACTAAATTAAATTGTAAATTGAGTGATTTGAATGAAAGTTAACTAAAAATAAAATAAAAGTGAAATTAAATGCGAAAACTAAAATTAAATATGAAAGTTGAAATTGAAGTTTGATCACTATTGGGAAAGGTTTAGGGATCGGATTCTTATGCAAAGTTGAATTCTAGGCACGAACATAGGATTTCCTATTTTGATGCAAAATTAGACTACAAGCCTAATTAATTAAATAATCACCTAAAGTTAACTAATTAACGGGTTAGACCTAGTTTAGAGGTGCAACGCTATCTCCAAGTCCTTTATCTAGCCGGAGTGTAGATTTGTCCTAAAATCCTAGGCAAACACATTAACTAATTAAGTGAAGGAAAACTATGGTACAACCTATAGTTTTCACAATCAAGCCCAATTTATATATTTGATCTACTATATGAATTCCTATTAATTACTAGCTACAAGCATAATAAATTAATAGAATAAATAATAAAGCATGTAAATCAAATATATAAGACTAGCATCAAAATAATCCAACCAAGTTCGAGACCATAAAATTAATCTATTACATAGTAATCCTACCCTAAACAATAATTTAACTATTCATGTTTGACAAATTTAAATCAAAACTATGAAGAGAAATTATTATAAACTTCCCTATAAATTAATTTAAACAAGTCAAATAGTATTTAATCTGAATTCCAATTGATTGACAAAACCTGAACGAAGGTCCAAAACAATGCGAAACTGAAGAAGAATTTAATTGAATCGTGTGTGGTTCTCTGCTTTTGTTGCTTAAGATCTTTTCCCTTTTTTTCCAGCCGTCAAAAGCCTTCTGTTTCTCTATTTTTTATTGCGCCGCGGCTCCTTCTTTGTTCCTTTATTTTCTTGCGCGGCAACTCCCTTTTTATACTTGATGCTTCACTGCCCTATTGACTTGTGTGGGCCTTAATTTCATGGCCAATTGTGGCCATGTTGTCTTTTCTAATATTTTTCTTTACCGTAAATGGCCAAAACTTGGCCATGTTCCTTTTATTTATTTTTTCTCAAGCCAAAGTCCTAATTGGACTTGGCTATGCACGGCCAAGGCTTGTAAAAAGCCTTGGTCATATATTTCATTCATTATTTTTTGTTTTCTTTTTCTCTTTACTTTTTTTTTTTTGGCTTCAACAAATATTTTTCACTAAAATCCAAACTTCTTTTCTTTAATAAATTGGCTCATCTGCAATATTTTAATGTTCTTCCAAATTCAGCTCCAATTGCTTTTTCACAAGTAAATTCCTACATGCACAAAAACACAATTAAAGTGATCAAACTATTCAATAAATATCAATAATTAATTCTAAAAATGTAAAGAAATAAGTCCAAAAATATGAATACATCAACACCCCCAAACCTACCTCTTGCTTGTCCCCAAGCAAGACTAGAATCTAAGCAAATCTTCAAGTTCTCAAGACGTTGCTCTAACGAATCAATCAACTCTAACAAAAGGACAAGGTTCGGGGAACGATTAATCCTATGGTGTAGTAGTTAAGCGAACTCATTCGAATCTCTCTCTTTAAAGGCAAAACATGATTACTACAAGATTACACTAAACACTATTAAGTCTCCACGTATCTAAGCAACAAGATAACTTAATACAATTAGATTATAATACTCGCACCCCCATTGCCTTCATAATCCTCCAAACATGCCTTTCACCCTTTTATTCATTCTAAAACATAAAAGTAAACACACTTCATCTCTTTTTATTAGATGATTGGTCCCTGACGGTAACACCCAACACCCCATGTAACGAGCTTTCGAGGTCATCAATCCCAGCCACTTAAGGCTTAGGTTGATAAGTTTTGAAAAGCCCCATACGTACCCTACTTGCTCGAAGTGTTGAACACCGAAACACCGCACACCTTAAGCATATATCCCTAAAGATAGACAATGAATACAAGGATAGTGGTGCTAAGAGATAGAAGTAAATAATTTTTCCTTTTTTTTGTTTTTTTGTTTTTGTTTTTTTTGTTTTTTTTGTTTTTTTTGTTTTTTTTTGTTTTTGACTATAAAGGCTCAGGCACGTAAACAAGACTACTCAAGCGAAAGCACTTATATCACAATCACACCATATCTCATTATCTTACCACCAAGCTATGGGACCACAATAGTCTAAGCGTAATCTCACAGTCCCCACGCATCGGCTTCATCAAAATCAATCCTAACAATTCAAGTCAAGACCACCTCATAAAATCAAGAACCTCTCTCCTCAATCACTTCATAAGAGTTAATCAATACATCATCATAACTCCTCAATTACCAGAAAATCCACCACAAATTCACAAATAAACATAAAGATCAAAAAGTTTTTCATAAATTTTCACATTTCGTTCAGATTTTCCCCAAAACAATAATAGACACGATTAAACACCCACACCCCCAAACCTAAAGTTTGCTTGTCCTCAAGCAAATAAAATTAAAATATGTTAGGGGTATGCAAAGGGGGAAGAAAAACACATAATGAAAACCCAATAATGAGGGTGTATCAAAAAAAAACAATTAAGAGAAATAGAGGGAGTAGATGGACATACCTGAAGTGATCGATAATGAAAAGAAAGGTAACCCTTCACATCTACAACTTGTAATTAAGCTCAAGAGAAAAACAATAGAGGATAAGGCAAGATAAAATGAAAATACAATAAAATAATAAAATTATTTTTTTACTTTTTCATTTTTTTATATTTTTTTGTTGCCCGACCCTATTTACATCCCCATACAAAGGCACCGAACTCTGGGAGGCACTAAAGCCGACTCACTAAAAATAAATAAGCACAATGAAACAATAAAGATAGCTAGAATGCAAATACCTGGATTCATTTAATGTCAGCCAGTAAGACAAATCTTGTGAAACTTCAGAAATTGAGTTAACTAAGTACATTAAAAATGCGGATGAGAGGCCATTAATTTCAAACCACTAACGTACTCAAACCCCAGACATCTTCCCATACTTAAGAGGGAAGGCCAGGCATTACGCTTTCGGCCAGTGATTTTACTTTCATAGTATCCATCCTAATTAACCCCAAGACTTCCATTACACAAGATAATCCACTTTCAAGAAAATGGTAAAGCCCACTATAACCCAGTGGAGGTCCAACCGAAAAGTTGAGAAACATAATTAAAGAAAGTAAAATAAAGTAATTATTCCTAGGGTGCCTCCTAGAAGCGCTGCATTTAACGCCGACAGCCAGGCGAATGTCATTGTTCATGTAAGGTCAGAAGTGTCCCGTAGCTCTACAGATTCAACTTCGTGAGGGACCGAACTCGGATCAAGGGCATGTTTCAAACGTTGGCCATTAACTGTGAGGACTCGCCCATCTTTGAGGTGTTTAATTTTAATAGCCCCTGAAGGGTATGCCTCGAGCACCTCGTAGGGTCCATCCCATCTAGTCCTCAATTTTCCTGGAAAGAACTTCAATTTAGAGTTAAACAGCCAAACCTTATCTGAAGGGGCGAAGGTTTTGCGCAAAATAGATTTATCGTGAATTCTCTTCATCCTCTCCTTATAAAGTTTGGCATTCTCATATGCTTCATAACGAAGTTCCTCTAACTCACTCAAGGCCAATTTTCTACTCTCACCTGCCTGCTGCATGTCAAAGTTCAGGGCTTTAATAGCCCAATAAGCTTTATGCTCTAGCTCAACAGGGAGGTGGCAAGCCTTACCGTAAACTAATCTATATGGAGACATGCCTATGGGAGTCTTAAAAGCTGTGCGATAGGCCCATAACGCATCGTGTAAACGACATGACCAATCCTTACGATCGGGCCTAACTATTTTCTGTAAAATGGATTTTATCTCCCTATTTGACACCTCCACTTGCCCACTCGTTTGAGGATGATAAGGTGTTGCAATCTTATGCCGGATTGAATATTTTCTCAATAATGACTCAAGTGTCCTATGGCGAAAATGTTGTCCTCCATCACTCAAAAGCACACGTGGCACTGCAAACCTAGAAAAGATGTGCTCTTTAATGAACTTGACCACAACTTTGTGGTCATTGGTTCGAGTTGCCACCGCCTCCACCCATTTGGACACCTAGTCTACAGCCACAAGAATATAAGTGTACCCATACGAAGGAGGAAAAGGACCCATGAAATCAATGCCCCACACATCAAATATCTCACAAACTAAAATGGGTGATAAGGGCATCATGTCTCTCCTAGAGATAGACCCAAATTGTTGACATCGATGACATTTCTTACAGAATTGTTGGGCATCTCTGAACAAAGTAGGCCAAAAGAAACCACACTGGAGGACTTTAGCAGCTGTCCTCTTACCTCCAAAATGACCACCACATGCCTCCCCATGACAAAAGCTAAGGATGCTATCAAACTCTTCTTCCGGCACACATCGTCGGATAACCTGATCAGCACACACCTTAAAGAGATAGGGATCCTCCCAAATAAAATGTTTTACTTGAGCCATGAAATGATCATTCTCTCCCCGCCCCCAGTGAGCAGGCAACTCTCTCGCTGCCAAATAATTAACAAAATGGGCATACCAGGGGATCCTATGTGAGACAGCAAATAGTTGCTCATCAGGGAAGCTATCATTAAAAGGAAGGGAGTCGGTGGGAGACCCAAGGACTAAACGCGACAAGTGGTCAGCAACAGAATTCTCACTCCCCTTTTTATCTCTAATATCCAAATCAAATTCCTGAAGTAATAGTAACCACCGAATCAGACGGGGCTTAGCATCCCGTTTGGCAAGTAGGTAACGCAAGGCCGCATGATCTGTGTAGACTATCACCTTTGACCCTAGGATGTATGATCTAAACTTATCAAGGGAGAAAACTACAGCTAGCAATTCCTTTTCTGTGGTAGTGTAATTCTTTTGAGCATCATCTAAGGTCTTACTGGCGTAGTAAATCACACATGGCAACTTATCCCTACGTTGTCCCAAAACAGCCCCCACTGCGTAGTCGGATGCATCACACATAATCTCAAAAGAGAGGCTATAATCAGGAGGCTGGATGATAGGTGCAGAGGACAGTAAAGACTTCAGCTTCTCAAATGCCTTGGCACACTCATCATCAAAATGAAATGGAGTATCATGTGCCAGGAGGTTGGAAAGAGGTCGAGCAATGTGGCTAAAGTCTTTGAT
This sequence comes from Ehretia macrophylla, assembly GCA_037974665.1. Lineage (NCBI taxonomy): Eukaryota > Viridiplantae > Streptophyta > Magnoliopsida > Boraginales > Ehretiaceae > Ehretia > Ehretia macrophylla. The sequence goes on from CM075770.1 coordinate 17,202,285, forward strand.
GAAACGCCGGTAGAAACTGGAATGACCAAGGAATGATCTAACGTCACGCACCGTTTTTGGTGCTGGGAGTTTCTCTATCAACTCAACCTTGGCTGGGTCCACATGGATACCATCCTGAGATACAACATGACCAAGTACTATTCCCCGTCTAACCATGAAGTGACTTTTCTCCCAACTAAGCACCAAATTCATCTTAACACAACGCTCTAGCACTAGAGAAAGGTGTGTGAGACACTCATCAAATGTAGCTCCAAAAACTGAAAAATCATCCATAAAGACCTCTAGAAACTTCTCAATCATATCAGAAAAAATGGCCATCATACACCTCTGAAAAGTCGCTGGTGCATTGCATAAACCGAAGGGCATGCGACGATAAGCAAAGGTCCCATATGGACAAGTGAATGTGGTCTTTTCTTGGTCATCGGGGAAGACTGGGATCTGATTATACCCGGAATACCCATCTAGGAAGCAATAGTAGCCCTGTCCGGCTACTCTATCTAATATCTGGTCAAGAAAGGGTAAAGGAAAATGGTCTTTCCGGGTCTTGGCATTAAGCTTTCTATAGTCAATACAAACACGCCAACCAGTAGTGGTACGTGTAGGAATAAGGTCACCCTTATCATTAGGGACTACTGTGATCCCAGACTTCTTTGGTACCACCTGCACCGGACTAACCCATGAACTATCAGAAATCGGGTAAATGATACCTGCATCAAGAAGTTTAATGACTTCCTTATAAACAACCTCACTCATGTTTGGGTTCAGCCTCCTTTGCATCTCGCGGGAAGGAGTAGCACCATCTTCTAAGTGAATCCGATGCATACATAACGAAGGGTCTATACCTCGTAAGTAGAAATGGTCCACCCTATGGCTTTTTGATGATCACAAAGGACTCCTAACAATCTTTCCTCATGCTCAGTTGTCAGGTCTGATGCGATAATTACTGGGAGGGTATCATTAGGTCCTAAGTACACATATTTAAGATGCGCAAGCAAAGGTTTGAGCTCTAAAGTTGGAAGAGACTCAACCGGAGGGGGATCAGGACAAACTTTGGATGGAAGGGAGCTAAGACTATCATTAGCCTTGTCAAGGCTAGGATTAGATACGACAGAAGTAGAAGCTACTAGCTCTTTCACAAATGAATCAGAGTCAAATTGAGTCAAGATTGCCTCAAGCTCTGCAAGCTCATCATCGGCAGTCAACATCGAATGGGCATGTTCCTCAACACAAGGGTCAATGATATCAACCAGGAAGCACTCATCCTCAGAATGTCTACTTACTCGATTAGCTGCATCTGCGACCCTCACCTTAACTCTCATATTCCCAAAGGTTAACTCAATCATCCCTGTCCTACAATATATCACCACATCAGCTGTGGCCAGAAAAGGTCTCCCTAGAAGAACTGGTGTCGCATGCCTAGTGTCTAGTCCTGAGTCCATGTCTAAGACAATGAAGTCAACCGGGGAAACGAATTCACCAACTCTAACTAAGACATCCTCAATTATCCCTCTAGGTCGTCTCTCAGATCGATCTGCCAACTGAAGTGTAACATTTGTGGGAGTCAACTCCCCCAAACCTAAACGCTCATATACTGCAAATGGAATGAGATTCACACTAGACCCTAAGTCAAGGAGGGCATGATCCACCTATTGATCTTGAATGATGCAAGGAATGGTGAAGGCTCCGGGGTCATTAAACTTGGGCGGAAGGCCCCTAGTGTATATGCTACTTACTTTCTCTGTGAGCCTCACCTTCTTTGGAATGTGGGTGGATTGCCTCTTCCTAATGCACAAGTCTTTGAGGAATTTGGCATAAGCCGGTATCTGTTGGATAACTTCAATAAGAGGTAGGTTTATCTTAATATCCTTCAAGTGGTCTAATACTCGAGACTGCTTATCATCTTTCCTAGGTCGCTCTAAAGCAGTAGGATAAGGCACCCTAGGAGGACTATCATCACTGTGATCTACAACCTGCTTCTCATCTCTCTGTGAAGGAATGGTATTTTCTTTACTATCCTCTATCTCATCTCCCAACTCACTTCCTACTCTCTCAACTTTATCCTCAACCTCTTTTGTATCCCTACTCTTGTCACTCACTCTCTTCGTTCCATTAGACTCATCCACCTGATTATCTAACCGGTAACCACTCCGAAGGGTGATAACAGCTTTGGCTTGCTCATGGGTGGTCTCATTGTGGACATTGCTGCACTAGCCACGTGGATTCTCGACAGTCTGAGCAGGGAGCTTACCTTCATCCCTCCTAGTAATTTGTTGGGCCAGTTGCCCAAATTGAATTTCCAACTTAGCAATAGATTGCTGCTGAGCATGAATTACTTGAAGTAACTTGTCAAACTTATCATCAGGCTTGTTAGGAGGAAGATGAGGGCTAGGCTAAAATTGATTCCCTGGTTGCGGTTTAAAGTGAGGCCCATTAGACACATGATAGTATCCAGGAGGATTAGATTGAGGCTTTTGCACTTGAGCCTGCGAAAATGAAGGGTCAGGATTCCCTTGACGCCATGAGAAAGCTGGATGATCTCGCCAACCAGGATTATATGTATTCGAATATGGATTGTAATTGCGAGAATAACCCTGGGCAGCACAAACTTGTTCCTAAATAAATCCAGGGACCTGAGAGGCAAAACCCCACCCTAGTGTGGGGTGGTCCACTGCAGAACATAAGGCACAACATTGAACATTTGGCAGGGCAGGTGAGGAAGTAGACCCTAAAGATATAAACTGATCAAATTTCTTGGTCAAAGCTGCCACTTGTGAGTTTAAGTCCCCATTTGTGCTCACCTCATATAGTGTCCTCCTAGAAGTGGGCTTACCCATTCTATCCATTGTTGAGTCTTGAAATGAGTCTTTGGCAATACTATCAAGTCGGGCCCATGCCTCATTTGGGGTGAGGTTATAAAACCCTCCATTACTCATTGAATTCACCATCGTTTTCTGTTGTGGTGTCAACCCTCTATAGAAATACTGAAGCAACCTAGGTCTATCGAACCCATGGTGTGGGCAGTGACGAATGAGTCCATTAAACCTATCCCAAGTTTCATGAAATGCCTCTAGATCGGACTGGGAAAAAGTCATGATGTTCTCTTGAAGAGATGAGGTCTGGGCCATTGGAAAAAATCTAAACAGAAATTGTGTCAAGAGTTCTTCCCAAGAAGTAATGGTTCCCTCTTCAAGGGAATGAAGCCATTCTTTAGCTTTGTCCTTAAGAGATAGTGGGAAGAAGCGCAATCGGATATTTTCTTGAGTAACATTTGGAACATGAACAGTGGTACATATCTCAAGAAAATCACGAATATGCGCATGTGGATTTTCATTGCTTTTCCCGTAAAATGATGGAAGTATTGCTATCGTACCAGGTTTCATGTCAAAGTCCACATTATGGATGGCAGGTGGTCGGATAGCAATATTCGGCTGATATGTGGTCGGGAGAAAATGCTGCCTAAGAGGTATATCATCAGGATCAGGATTATTAGGGACAATGGGAAGATGGGGAATTTGAGGATTATTAACATTTTGAGGCACATTCAGATTTCCTTCATGTTCCGCCATGATTGTAGTTAAGACCTTCTGATTCCTATGGTGTGGGATTCTTTGTGGCTCGGGGTCAAAGGGTTCTAAAGGCAATTCTAAAGAACGACGTCCAAGCATACACAAAAAGCCAAGCTAATGGGAAATTACTAAATTGAAATAAAAACCTAAAACTAGAAATAAACTATTTAAGAAAAATAATCAACTAGAAAACTAGATAGATAAATAAATAAACGAAAAGTAAAATAAATGAATTACTAAATGAATAAAAAGCAATAAAATCACTAAGATAATAGAGAAAGCAAATAAAATAAAAAATAAAAAATAAAAAATAAAAATAAAAAATTCAAGATAACTATTTAAACTAAAACAACTAATAAAGAAAACTAAATATAATAAAGAAAAACAAGAAAAATAGTTTTTTTTTTTTTTTTTGCAAAAATAACTAATTAACTAAAAACTAACACTTAAACAAAATACTACACTAGGACAAAAACAATACTGTGCCTCCCCGGCAACGGCGCCAAAAACTTGATGGGTGCTTAGCTTAGGGTAAAATTAATGTCAATTCTAAGCCAAGTTTTAACTCGCAAGTGCACGAGTGATTGTAGTGTAGTGTGCTAGTGCGAGGTCGAATCCACAGGGAGACAATTTGAAAGTTTGTAGAAAAGTGTAAGTAAAGTGCCTAAGTAATTAAACTAAATTAAATTGTAAATTGAGTGATTTGAATGAAAGTTAACTAAAAATAAAATAAAAGTGAAATTAAATGCGAAAACTAAAATTAAATATGAAAGTTGAAATTGAAGTTTGATCACTATTGGGAAAGGTTTAGGGATCGGATTCTTATGCAAAGTTGAATTCTAGGCACGAACATAGGATTTCCTATTTTGATGCAAAATTAGACTACAAGCCTAATTAATTAAATAATCACCTAAAGTTAACTAATTAACGGGTTAGACCTAGTTTAGAGGTGCAACGCTATCTCCAAGTCCTTTATCTAGCCGGAGTGTAGATTTGTCCTAAAATCCTAGGCAAACACATTAACTAATTAAGTGAAGGAAAACTATGGTACAACCTATAGTTTTCACAATCAAGCCCAATTTATATATTTGATCTACTATATGAATTCCTATTAATTACTAGCTACAAGCATAATAAATTAATAGAATAAATAATAAAGCATGTAAATCAAATATATAAGACTAGCATCAAAATAATCCAACCAAGTTCGAGACCATAAAATTAATCTATTACATAGTAATCCTACCCTAAACAATAATTTAACTATTCATGTTTGACAAATTTAAATCAAAACTATGAAGAGAAATTATTATAAACTTCCCTATAAATTAATTTAAACAAGTCAAATAGTATTTAATCTGAATTCCAATTGATTGACAAAACCTGAACGAAGGTCCAAAACAATGCGAAACTGAAGAAGAATTTAATTGAATCGTGTGTGGTTCTCTGCTTTTGTTGCTTCAGATCTTTTCCCTTTTTTTCCAGCCGTCAAAAGCCTTCTGTTTCTCTATTTTTTATTGCGCCGCGGCTCCTTCTTTGTTCCTTTATTTTCTTGCGCGGCAACTCCCTTTTTATACTTGATGCTTCACTGCCCTATTGACTTGTGTGGGCCTTAATTTCATGGCCAATTCTGGCCATGTTGACTTTTCTAATATTTTTCTTTACCGTAAATGGCCAAAACTTGGCCATGTTCCTCTTATTTATTTTTTCTCAAGCCAAAGTCCTAATTGGACTTGGCTGTGCACGGCCAAGGCTTGTAAAAAGCCTTGGTCATATATTTCATTCATTATTTTTTTGTTTTCTTTTTCTCTTTACTTTTTTTTTTTTGGGCTTCAACAAATATTTTTCACTAAAATCCAAACTTCTTTTCTTTAATAAATTGGCTCATCTGCAATATTTTAATGTTCTTCCAAATTCAGCTCCAATTGCTTTTTCACAAGTAAATTCCTACATGCACAAAAACACAATTAAAGTGATCAAACTATTCAATAAATATCAATAATTAATTCTAAAAATGTAAAGAAATAAGTCCAAAAATATGAATACATCAATAGTAAACCCTTGAAACCATAAAGTTGCTCCGTTATGTTGTCCGTTGATGTAGAAATGTGCTAGGTGTGCTAGAATGCCTAAATGTATGGTTTGTTTGGGTTGCGTAATGGAAAAAATGGGAATTAAGCCTTGGTGAAAGTCGGGGTCGTTTAGGTCGAGTTTGGCATTTTCTCATTTTGCGTGTTGGCATTATATCGGGAGCCCATGGAAGCACTTTTGGTGCGATTATGGCGTTGGTTGGGTGTTTGGTTGATATAGTTGTAGTTCAAACGAGAAAGGGGGAAATCGGGGCTTTGCGCGAGTTCTAGGGTAAAGTAAGGTTTCGGGGTCTTTAGACGTGCCTTATGGTGACCTAGGAGGTTTGGCAAAGTCGGTTTCTAGAACTCGTGGCTCGTTTGGAAATGGTAGCATTTTGATAGTTGGGGCCGATTTGTGTTTTTGCTTGTTTTCTTTATTTTATGCCTATAGAATGCTTAGGGTTGCTTGAAATACTTGTTTGAATTGATTTGGATTGAAATGCTTATCAATTGTTGCTATTGCGTGCGAGAGTAACCTACTTTGTTATTCTCCCACGTGTGGGTTTATTGCTCGTTTATCGCCTTGTATCGAGTCTTGCTTTGCATAGTGTCTCGCGCGTGAGTGATAGGCCTCTCTGGGTAGCCTCGGGTTGCCAGTGTTGGTTGCTCTAGCTCCAATGCTATTCCCGTTCTCGCTTGGGTTGCCTCCCAGGGAGATTTGGGCCGTAGGTTGATGGATACTTCCAGGGTATTCCAAACTGGTATTATAAGGTGGTTTGGGCCGGCGCGTCGTCATCGAATTCGTGTTTGAAAGTTGCTCGTGAAAAGAGTATCATATCCTTTGAATGAGTGTTTACAGCTTTAAATACTTGCCTTGTTTCGTTGATGGCTTGTTGTATCTCTATATGATATTTGTATGCATTGCTTGGCTAATTGCATTGCATACTCCTCTCATCTCCGTCCTTGAGACCAATTGCCCTCGCTGAGCAATAGTTTTTGCTCATTCCTCTCTATACTATATTTTTACAGGAGTAGTTGAAGCAGACCCCATTGAGGTAATTGAGGAGGAGGAACAGGTGGAGGTGTTCCCGTGATAGCACTTCTTTGCTTTGCTGGTGGTTGGTTACCAGATTTTGTGCGAGCCTTGCTTGATATGTATATTGCTTGGAAGTCGCTTAATTTTGAGGCTTGTAGCCTTGTATGTATTTTCTAGTTTGAGGCCTCTACGGTCTTATGTTGTATAAGTTGAAAGAATGTAAAGTTGTAAACTTATACTCTTGTGACTAGTAAGGAAATGCATGCTAATGGAATTGATTAGTGGCATAAATACTTGTGTAGTATGCATATCATTTTTGGGTTGCAAAGTTGGTTAATAAGAAATGTATGTTTCAAAGAAAGTCGGCTTGTTTTAATTGTTTTATGGCTTTCGCAAGTATTATGATGATTTTAGGGTTTTCGGATCGTCCGCGGTACAGAGGAGACTCTATCCGTGCGTCGGGTCTGGGCTTGGCCTTTTGCGGGGTCGGGTCGGGGCGTGACATCTTTAGGTGGTATCAGAGCATGATAGTCTTGCATGAACTGAGATATGATTCTCGGTTTGTGGGGTAAAGGTCTAAAATGCTAAAGTGTTTATGTATTATTGCTAAGTGAAAAGAAAATGATATAACATGACTTTGTGAACTTGGAGTGTTTATGTGTTTAAGTGAAATAGTTTGGCAAGTTAAACTTGTCTTATGTGAATTGTGTGATAGAATATTGGATTGTTATTGACTTGAGTGTTATCTAATATTATGTGCTATATTTCTGTCTATAAACTATTTTTAAATGTTGCCAGCTATTGTGAATTACTACTATGCCGCCACGTCATGGTACTCAAGGTATAGGATCAGATGAAGAGGCAGCAGAATAGGGTCAGCAGCCGTTACCTCAGCAGTTTATGGCTACCATGACTACTGCAGTAGGCCGGATTACACAGGTGCTGCATGAGCAGAGGCAGGACAGGAATAATAATCCCCAGGGAAATCAAGTTAATCTTGGTGGACAGGGGTATAGAGTTGAGAATAATCAGTTAGAGAAATTTCTGAGGCACGAGCCGAGAAAGTTCTTCGGAGAGCCGGATGATAAGGCGGCCGAGAGATGGATTAATCGTGTTGAGAAAATTTTCACCGCTTTGAGGTACCCTGATGAGGCAAGAATAGATTATGCGTCATTCTTATTTAAGGGTAATGCAGAGCAGTGGTGGATTACTATCAGGAGGAGGTGGGATTGTGAGGATGTACCACATTTGTGAGATGATTTTGTAAGTGAGTTTCGGAACAAGTATATGCCCGAGATGGCTATGGAAAGGAGGGAAGACGAGTTTGTGGCCGTGAAGCAGGGAAATATGACGGTTGCACAGTACGAGGCAAGGTTTGTTAGCCTGTCGAGGTATATGCCTGAGTTGGTACGGCCGGCTAGGAGGATGATTAATAGGTTTGTCCGTGGGCTGAGAATGGACATTCAGTTGCATTTGACTGGGCAGACCTACACTACTTTTCCCGAGGCATTTCAGGCAGCCTCAAAGTTTGAGAAACGGAAGGCTGAGATGATAGTTGAGAGCAGTCAGCCGAGTAAGAAGTAGTATTTGGGCCAGAGCAGCCAGAGTCAGCCGAGGCAGTATCAGACTTCTGCACAGGTTCCTCAGCAACGTCCGTATCAGCCACAGCAGCAGATTCAGGCTAGGCCAACTGTGACTAGACCCCATTAGGGAGGTACAGTTCCTACTACTGCCAGAGCCCCAGCACCTACAGGAAACACTGTTGTAAGGCAAAATCAGCAGTGTAACTATTGTAATCAATTGGGGCATATTGAGGCTAATTGTTGGAGAAAGAGTGGTAAATGCACAGGCTGTGGGAGTGATGACCATAGGGTGAGAGATTTCCCTAAGTACAACAATGTTCAGGGTCGTACTGGAGGCCAAGGTGTTCAGAATAGGGCTGCAGGTACATGTCCAGCACAGAGGGTTCAGGCTAGGGTCTTTTGCACTGGATGCAGAGGAGCTACCCGATACTACAGCTATAGTGGAAGGTACCTTTCTTCTCAAAACTCAGCCAGTTAAAGTTTTGATTGATCCCGGAGCTACACATTCGTTTATAACTCCTGCATGTGCACGATCTGTGAATGTTTGCATTGATAAATTGCCGCATGAAGTTGAAGTTAGTCCCACTTTGGGTGCAAATTTTGTTACTGAGTCTATTTGCAAATCTTGTGATATCTGCATTAAGAACCGTAAATTTCGTGCTGATTTAGTTATATTGCCATTCCGTGACTTTGAAATCATTTTCGGAATGGACTTGTTGAGAAAGTACTATGCTCAGTTGGATTGTAGAACAAAGATTGTTTATCTTCAGGTTCCTGACCTACCGGTACTAGAGATTGTTGGGAATTGCAAGGCTACCCGAATTCCTCTTTTATCAGCGATCAAGACTTCTAAGTTGTTGAATAAGGGTTGTGAAGCTTACTTAGCTTATTTGATCAATCAGCCTACTGATAAGTTGAGTTTGAATGAGGTTTCGATTGTTAGAGACTTCCCTGGTGTATTTCCCGAGGAATTACCGGGTTTACCACCGGATAGGGAGATTGAGTTTGTGATTGATCTTGTGCCAGGCACTGCGCCAATTTCTAGGAGTCCTTATAGAATGGCATCGGCTGAACTTCAGGAGTTAAAAATTCAGCTTCAGAATTTGCTTGAGAAAGGGTTTATACAACCTAGTTCTTCGCCATGGGGTGCGCCTGTGTTGTTTGTGAGAAAGAAAGACGGCACACTATGGTTATGCATTGATTACAGGGGACTTAATCATGTCACGATTAAGAACAAATACCCCTTGCCGTTGATTGAAGAATTGTTTGACCAGCTGCAGGGTGCGAGTGTTTACTCTAAATTTGACTTGAGGTAGGGTTACTATCAACTTAGAATTCGGAGTGACGATATACCAAAGACGGAATTCAGGACTAGATATGGCCACTATGAATTTGTTGTGTTGCCGTTTGGATTGACGAATGCATCAGCCGCATTCATGGACTCGATGCAGAGAGTTTTCCGACCTTACCTTGATCAGTTTGTCGTGATCTTTATTGACGACATTTTAGTGTACTCGAAGAATGAGGCTGAACATGAACAACACTTGAGGATTGTGCTACAGACTTTGCAGGAAAACAAGCTTTTTGCTAAATTCAGCAAGTGCGAGTTCTGGTTGAATCAGATACCTTTTCTAGGCCATATCATTTCAGATCGAGGAATTTTAGTAGATCCAGCTAAGATTGAAGTTGTTTCTTCTTGGAAGAGACCCGAGACGATGTTAGAGATTCGGAGTTTTCTTGGATTGACAGGTTACTACCGGAGGTTTGTTAAAGACTTTTCCAAAATTTCTGGGCCTTTAAGCCAGTTGACTCGGAAGAAAGTTGCTTACAACTGAGATGCTAAATGTGAATCCAGTTTCCAAGAATTGAAGAAGAGACTAACTACAGCTCCTATACTAGCTTTACCTAAGGGAACAGAGAACTTTGTTGTCTACAGTGATGCATCTAAAGAAGGTTTGGGCTGTGTTTTAATGCAGAATGGTAAGGTGATTGCCTATGCTTCTAGGAAGTTGAAACCTTATGAAGTCAATTACCCTACACATGATCTGGAGTTAGCTGCAGTTGTGTTTGCTTTGAAGAAGTGGCGTCACTACTTGTGGGGTAGCAGATTTGAAATTTTTACTGACCACAAGAGTCTCAAGTATTTGTTTTCACAGAAGGATCTGAATATGAGGCAGCGGAGATGGCTGGAGCTATTAAGTGGTTACAACTGTTCTATTAACTATGTGCCAGGTAAGGCAAATGTTGTTGCTGATGCTTTGAGCCGAAAGGCTACTGTTGCAAGCTTGATTATCAAGGATTGGGAGACTTTGGAAGAAATTTGTTCATGGAAACCAGAAGCTACTGAGGTAGGGATTCGATTTGCCAGTTTGCAGATTCAGTCAGGGTTGCTAGCACAGATCAGAGAGGCTCAGAAGACTGATCCTCACATTTTGAAGATCCAAGAAAAATCAAAAGGGGGATAGTCGGAGTTTAAATTACATGCAGATGGTATCTTCAGATTCAGGGATAGAGTATGTGTTCCTGGTGATCCGACTTTGAAGAATGAGATCCTGTCCGAGGAACATAATTAGAGGTATACGATTCACCCGGGCAGTACAAAAATGTATAGGGATTTGAAACAACACTTCTGGTGGAACAATATGAAGAGGGAGATTGCTGGGTATGTATCCAGATGTTTGACTTGTCAGAGGGTTAAAGTTGAGCATTAGAGGCCAGCCAGACTTCTACAGCCGTTGTCGATTCCGCAATGGAAGTAGGTACATATAACAATGGACCTTGTGACCGATCTTCCTAGATCTCCGAGAGGATGTGATTCTGTTTGGGTTGTTGTGGACCACTTGACTAAAGTTACACATTTTATTCCTGTGAACAAACAGGATAGCCTTGACAAGCTAGCTGAACTTTATGTTGGTAATATTGTGAGATTGCATGGTGTGCCACAGAGTATAATGTCAGATAGAGATCCCAGATTCAGATCTCGTTTTTGGCAGAAGTTGCAAGAGGCCATGGGAACTAAGTTGAGCTTCAGTACTGCATATCATCCGCAAACTTATGGCCAGTCTGAGAGTGTCACGCCCCAACTCGACCCCTCTTACAATCAGTCAGGACGCAATGGAATTTCGGCAGCATAACGACAGTAACATGTACATCAGGGCTCTAAACCAACCCTTAATAACAACATACATCAAACTCCACAAATCACCAACCAACTCCACAATCAAATTAACAACATACAACGCAACCAATTCACACAATAAACATTCTTTCATCAACTCATTCATAGTTATGCGCCTCCGTTCCAACATAATACATTAACCCTTAATATACAATACAAAAACATATTGAGCCAATCTAGCAACCTAATCATAAACAAAAGAGAAGCTACTAAGACAACATCAACTAATTCATTAACTTATCAACATCTTATACATTATAAACTATAAAGCAGATAAAAGTCTACTAAGTTAATTTACAAGATAATAAAACATGTACGACATCATGGATAAGACTCTGGAACATAGGACTCATCCACGTAAGACACGTTTTCCACATTCTCCTCTTCAGGAGGCACGTACCCGTAATCCTGTAAAAGTACACCTGTATGCATGCAATAATAGAGAGTGAGCTTATATAAATAAGCCCAGTGAGGATCCGATAGATCTCGAGCAAGGTCTACTAAACTCCTTGGAATAATCCTTTGAGTCAGTAAATACACAATAACATAAATAATACTATCATCACATAACTATATGACCATTCAATAAAGGATACTCTCTCTAGTTGGTATAGCTCCAACCCCCATCACGATCTCACCCATTCTTCTTATAACTCCCCATTACTCACGCACCCAGGGTACCCTCAATAACCTCTCCCTCCATGACACCTCCGTCATGCGAGCTGGAGGCAGTCTCTGATAGTCATGCCGTTATCAACCCGACAGCCCGATGCTGCCCGAGAGGTGGCACACACATACCAGAGACTCAGCAATAAATATAAACATCAATCATCAATATTCTGAGAGATCAGCAACGAAAGTGCCCGATTCCCGTACTCAATAATCAATCAATATTCTAAGAGATCAGCAACGAAAGTGCCCGATTCCCATACTCAATAATCAATCAATAATCATCAATCATCATATTATCATCATCAATAATCATATCAATAATCAATTTAACAACAATTAACTAAGTTAGATGACAAAGTAGGCCATCCAACCGGACATGCATTAAACACACAATCAAACCCTAGTTTACCCATCAACAACTCACAATTCAATCACTCAAACCACACCCGATCAACTAAGGCTCAATTCAATAATTTAAAGAAAGATAACCTAAACTTCAAATAATCATATCTTACATTCTACTAATCCAAACAACCCCAAATCAGTTTCAAACACTCACCCATTCAACCAACTACATTAGCCCTCTCGAAAATCCACCATAACACCTCCAAATCATGCCCGATAACCCTAAAACCCTAGGATATCTTGTCTGGATTTTCCGAACATTCACACGAACAATGTAATCGAAAATTCGGCATTACAACAGCGCTAACACGTAATTATCAAGTATTTAGAAATCGACGGCAATCGATTTCGATAATCACAACTCAATTAATTCAACATTGAACAATTTAATCAAAATCTAATACCCGAAAAATAAAAATTATGCTACATCTAACAGAAACTCGTAGTATTACCACTAAACGATCCCTAGCATGCAAGGAGCAATAATCTAACATCATATTACAATTCTAACGGTTCAATCTTCATTTATACGCAAAAATGCAAAAGACAAATTTTGAGATCTAAAATTTTTCTCTCACCTTTGATGTGTTTTGATGCAAGAAATGTGTAGAATGGATGCCCAACAATCAATTTCAAGCTTTGAATCACTCAATTCGGCTTTGAAACGCAAAATCTGTGAGAAAAATGCTTTGAAAATGTGTGTTGCTTTGAATCACGGTTTTGTGTGTGTTTTTGGTGGTGTTTTGCTTTGTTTTTAATGTGTGTTGATCATATATTAAGCAAAGGTCAAATAAATAAAAGAAAGTCAAAGTGGAAACTAATTATTTTTAGTGTTTTCTTGACTTTAAATGCATTTTATTGATCACCAAAGTTCAAAACAATTATTCAACACCCAAGATATCTCAAGTAAATTATTTTTAGGTGACAAGAAGTTTTACAATCAAACAATTTCACTCGAGTCGGCTTAAAACTCGATTTTCGTAAAAGTCGGTGTAAAAACCCTAATAAATTCTTAAGCCGATTTTAAAACCGTTTTAATCAAATACATGTCTATTAAAGTCCGTGGTCTAGGTCTAGAAGGGTTAAAAAGACCAGTTTCAAAATTTTAGCGGACGTGTTTCGAAAATACTATTCACTAAAAATCGACGATAAAATTTCTGATCCTGTTTTTGATGAAAATTTTATGAATGCACATTTAGCACGTATTAGAAGTATTGACATTAAAATTATAACATTCTAGGTCATATAGCACATAAACAGGTCAAATGCACGCAAAACGAGGTAAAACACGTAAATCGAGTTAAAGCAGAAAAGTGGGGTTTCACATTCTCCCCTCCTTAAAACATTTGCGTCCGTGCAATTCTCGAACTGACAGACAGTTAAATCCTCAATCGTTACACTTAACAATACTTCTCTTAGTTCCCATTTATCTCTTAGGATGACAACTAACCAAAGACCTCAAAAGAACAATCGCTGTTGACTGCAAGTTGATGATCATAGTTCCAAGACAATCTTCAATTCATAATTCTCTCCTACCTTATATCATATTGCAGATGAAAGAAATTGCAACTCCAAGTCTTAGCATGACACCACTACTTATCAATCATCCCCTACTACACAAAAGAGTTCTATGAACACCCCGAGGGTTTAAAAACTCATTTACGATAACATGAATGATTACTGATCAAGGGAATATCTCAAAAATGACATTGGTTAGAATATGGCTCTTATGAAATTTACAAGAAAATAAGAATATGGAAAGTCATATTCGAGCCAACAATCAAGTGAACAAGAGGTCAAATACGTTAGAGAATCAAGAGGTTAATAGTTTAATAAGAAAGCATGATAACTAAGATAAGGAATGTCTCAGCACCTATCAGTTAAATAAGTACAAACAAAGGATGATGACGGATCAAAACAGTGTTGAGTATGTTGAACAAATATTCCTGAACAAGTAGACATTTCAATTCTCGATGATTGTTCAAGGAACCAACAAGTAAGTTATACTTGAGGCGAAATGAAATTAAGAAATAAGAGATGATTAATTTAATAGAAAATATGAGTGTCAAGATAATGAGTATCTCAGCACGCAATAACCAAATAAGTATAAATAAGAAATGACAGTGCTAAGTATATTAAATGAGCAATTACAAACAAAGTAATGGCAAGGATTTAATAATAAAACAATAGGATTAACAAGGATCAACAAGAATGACAATGATGTACTTAGGTAAGGAGTACATCAAGCAAGTGAAATTCGAACAAGTAAAATGGTATACCCATAGAGAGATTACTTTCAAATGAATAGTAATAGGATGAAATGAAGTATTGAAACCAATGGCTAGAGATATAGAATTAAATATAAAAGTCTCAAACCTTAACTCCAATAAGCGACATTGCTATAAGAAGCAAATATGAATGTTAAGAATAGAAGCAATGTCAAATGAGTATATGATCCATTAATCTAATAAGCAAACTTTCAAGAAACAATTGATAGGCTTGAAAAATGTAACTCTATCTCATATTAGTGTGAAAAGAGTAGAAAAGAATAATAAGACTGATAGAATTATGAAGCACAAGAAGGGTGTCCCACCTACACATTTAAACACCAACAAGTCAAATCCTACAATTTATCTCCTACCAAGACAAGACACTAAGAAGATTTAGAGAACCTAAGGAGTCATAACAATCACCAAACAAGATAAAGCACTCCAAACTTTTACATTCCGTACCAGACCAATCACTAAACAAGATAAATCACCGATTACCCAACAAGATTAACTAATGAAGACTCCAAAATCTGATAACACAATACAGATTCATACTAACCCATTATAACACAAGAGAATCCCCAATCAACAATTTAGAAAGTCATACCACCTAGAATCCAAAAGCTTGATGTAGGCAAGTAAATGTTCAGTCACCAAAATGCATTCTTATTTCCTCAAATAATTCTATCTCCCAACAATTACATCTTCGAATAAAGTAACTTTAGTCAGGAATCACTCCAATTGTCTCCAAGGTTTAAAGATCAAAACTCCAAAATACCCATTAATAATATAGCAATCCCAAATAGTAGAAATATTCACATGTTATACCACACTTCATTCCATTCACAAATATACATCACTAATTCCTCAAATAAATTCATTCTAAAATAACCTCAAGGAAGTATAGTCTGAGTTGAGACTCCAAAAGTGTCTAATGATAACCTCATGGAAACCTCAACTTATGATCCATCTCCAAGTAATAACAAGTTAAACATGGCAACAAAAGTAATTATAATCATCAAGATACATTGCTATTTCCTCGAACAACTTCATTCTCGCTAAAGGAACATCAAGATCAATCCACTAAGCCGAAACTAAAATCCATAAACATAACAATTAAAATCTAATTGATAAACTTCTAGAATAATAATAATTCAAAATCATGGCCTACCACTATTTCCGAAAACTCTTGCAGTCATCCTTACTTCACCTAAAAGAATCACCCACAGTTATAGAATATATACAATTACATCACATGAAAACAAGTACAACGTAATGCATGATTATCATATAATATAACATTATCACATAACACACAATTCAGCATATAAGAAGCCAACATCACATAAACAGGTTAAATCACAGAAGTAAGTTATAAACAATTAAAGTCACATAAGCAACAAACTTCACATAAGGCACTTTGATCACATAAAACACAATTGTCACATAATACACATTAATCACATAATGCACATTAATCACATAATGCACATTAATCACATAATGCACATTAATCACAACACATTGAGTACGTATAGCATGTTATCACATAAAACATATTGACCACATTAGTTCACTTAACACACAAGGCATACTGGTCACATAGAAAGTTAGACACATAAGTAAATTAATCACATAAACATATTAACATATGTTTCACCTTTCTTTCACTTAATACATACTTGCATGCTTAGACCACTACCCACATTCCGAGGATACCCCGCCTGACAGCTAACATGTCCTCTGATACCACTCAAATGTCACGCCCCAACTCGACCCCTCTTACAATCAATCAGGACGCAACGGAATTTCGGCAGCATAACGACAGTAACATGAACATCAGGGCTCTAAACCAACCCTTAATAACAACATACATCAAACTCCACAAATCACCAACCAACTCCATAATCAAATTAACAACATAAAACGCAACCATTTCATACATTAAACATTCTTTCATCAACTCATTCATAGTTATGCGCCTCCGTTCCAACATAATACATTAACCCTTAATATACAATACAAAAACATATTGAGCCAATCTAGCAACCTAATCATAAACAAAAGAGAAGCTACTAAGACAACATCAACTAATTCATTAACTTATCAACATCTTATACATTATAAACTATAAATCAGATAAAAGTCTACTAAGTTAATTTACAAGATAATAAAACATGTACGACATCATGGATAAGACTCTGGAACATAGGACTCATCCACGTAAGACACGTTTTCCACATTCTCCTCTTCAGGAGGCACGTACCCGTAATCCTGTAAAAGTACACCTATATGCATGCAATAATAGAGAGTGAGCTTATATAAATAAGCCCAGTGAGGATCCGATAGATCTCGAGCAAGGTCTACTAAACTCCTTGGAATAATCCTTTGAGTCAGTAAACACACAATAACATCAATAATACTATCATCACATAACTATATGACCATTCAATAAAGGATACTCTCTCTAGTTGGTGTAGCTCCAAACGCCATCACGATCTCAACCATTCTTCTTATAACTCCCCATTACTCACGCACCCAGGGTACCCTCAATAACCTCTCCCTCCATGACACCTCCGTCATGCGAGCTGGAGGCAGTCTCTGATAGTCATGCCGTTATCAACCCGACAGCCCGATGCTGCCCGAGAAGTGGCACACACATACCAGAGACTCAGCAATAAATATAAACATCAATCATCAATATTCCGAGAGATCAGCAACGAAAGTGCCCGATTCCCGTACTCAATAATCAATCAATATTCTGAGAGATCAGCAACAAAAGTGCCCAATTCCCATACTCAATAATCAATCAATAATCATCAATCATCATATTATCATCATCAATAATCATATCAATAATCAATTTAACAACAATTAACTAAGTTAGATGACAAAGTAGGCCATCCAACCGGACATGCATTAAACACACAATCAAACCCTAGTTTACCCATCAACAACTCACAATTCAATCACTCAAACCACACCCGATCAACTAAGGCTCAATTCAATAATTTAAAGAAAGATAACCTAAACTTCAAATAATCACATCTTACATTCTACTAATCCAAACAACCCCAAATCAGTTTCAAACACTCACCCATTCAACCAACTACATTAGCCCTCTCGGAAATCCACCATAACACCTCCAAATCATGCCCGATAACCCTAAAACCCTAGGATATCTTGGCTGGATTTTTCGGACTTTCACACGAATAATGTAATCGAAAATTCGGCATTACAACAGCGCTAACACGTAATTATCAAGTATTTAGAAATCGACGGCAATCGATTTCGATCATCGCAACTCAATTAATTCAACATTGAACAAATTAATCAAATTTAAATACCCGAAAAATAAAAATTATGCTATATCCGACAGAAACTCATAGTATTACCACTAAATGATCCATAGCATGCAAGGAGCAATAATCTAACATCAGATTACAATTCTAACGGTTCAAATTTCATTCATACGCAAAAACATAAAAATGACATTTTGAGATCTAAAATTTTTCTCTCACATTTGATGTGTTTTGATGCAAGAAATGTGTAGAATGGATGCCAAACAATCAATTTTAAGCTTTGAATCACTCACTTCGGCTTTGAAACGCAAAATCTGTGAGAAAAATGCTTTGAAAATGCCTTTATTTTTCTCCTCCAAGGAGCCACGGTTTTGTGTGTGTTGATCATATATTAAGCAAAGGTCAAATAAATAAAAGAAAGTCAAAGTGGAAACTAATTATTTTTAGTGTTTTCTTGACTTTAAATGCATTTTATTGATCACCAAAGTTCAAAACAATTATTCGACACCCAAGATAGCTCAAGTAAATTATTTTTAGTTGACAAGAAGTTTTAGAATCAAACAATTTCACCCGAGTCGGCTTAAAACTCGATTTTCGCAAAAGTCGGTGTAAAAACCCTAATAAATTCTTAAACCGATTTTAAAACCGTTTTAATCAAACACAAGTCTATTAAAGTCCGTGGTCTAGGTCTAGAAGGGTTAAAAAGACCAGTTTCAAAATTTTAGCGGACGTGTTTCGAAAACACTATTCACTAAAAATCGACGATAAAATTTCTGACTCCGTTTTTTATAAAAATTTCATGAATGCACATTTAGCACGTATTAGGAGTATTAATACCAAAATCACCATATTATAAGCCATATAGCACATAGACAGGTTAATTCACGCAAATCGAGGTAAAGGAACGCAAATCGAGGTCAAGCAGAAAAGTGGGGTTTCACATTCTCCCCTCCTTAAAACAATTGTGTCCGCGCAATTCTCGAACTGACAGACAATTAAATCCTCAATCGTTACACTTAATAATACTTCTATTAGTTCTCATTTATCTCTTAGGATGACAACTAACCAAAGACCTCAAAATAACAACCTTTGTTGACTGCAAGTTGATGATCATAGTTCTAAGACAATCTTCAATTCATAATTCTCTCCTACCTAATATCATATTGCATATGAAAGAATTTGTAACTCCAAAGTCTTAGCATGACACCACTAATTATCAATCATCCCCTACTACACAAAAGAGCTCTATGAACACCCCAAGGGTTTAAAAACTCAATCACGATAACATGAATGATTACTGATCAAGGAAATATCTCAAAAGTGACATTTGTCAGAATATGGCTCTTATAAAATTTACAAGGAAATAAGAATATGGAAAGTCATATTCGAGCCAACAATCAAGTGAACAAGATGTCAAACAGGTTAGAGAGTCAAGATGTTAATAGTTTAATAAGGAAGCATGATAACTAAGATAAGAAATGTCTCAGCACCTATCAGTTAAATAAGTATGAACAAAGGATGATGATGAGACAAAACAGTGCTGAGTATGTTGAACAAAAATTCCTGAACAAGTAGATATTTCAATTCTCGATAATTGTTCAAGGAACCAACAAGTAAGTTGTACTTGAGGTGAAATGAAATTAAGAGATAAGAGATGATTAATTCAATAGAAAATATGAGTGTAAAGATAATGAGTATCTCAACACGCAATAACCAAAGAAGTATAAATAAGAAAGGACAATGCTGAGTATATTAAATGAGCAATTACAAACAAAGTAATGGCAAGGATTTAATAATAAAACAATAGGATTAACAAGGATCAACAAGAATGACAATGATATACTTAGGTAAGGAGTACATCAAACAAATTAAATCGAATAAGTAAAATGGTATACCAAAGGTGAAATTACTTCCAAATAAATAGTAATAGAATGAAATGAAATATTGAAACCAATGGCTGGAGATATAGAATGAAATGTAGAAGTCTCAAACCTTAACTCCAATAAGCGACATTGCTATAAGAAACAAATATGAACGTTAAGAATAGAAACAATGTCAAATGAGTATAGGATCCATTAATCCAATAAGCAAACTTTCAAGAAACAATTGATAGGCTAGAAAAGTGTAACCCTCTCTCAAATAAGTGAGAATACAATAGAAAAGAATAATAAGACCGATAGAATTATGAAGCACAAGAAAGGTGTCCCACCTACACACTTAAACACCAACAAGTCAAATCCTACAATTTATCTCCTACCAAGACAAGACACTAAGAAGATTTAGAGAACCTAAGGAGTCATAACAATCACCAAACAAGATAAATCACTCCAAAATTTTACATTCCGTACCAGACCAATCACCAAACAAGATAAATCACCGATTACCCAACAAGATTAACTAATGAAGATTCCAAAATCTGATAACACAATACAGATTCATATTAACCCATTATAACACTAGTGACTCCTCAATCAACAATTTAGAAAGTCACACCACCTAGAACTCAAAAGCTTGATATAGGCAAGTAAATGTTCAGCCATCGAAATGCATTCTTATTTCCTCAAATAATTCTATCTCCCAACAATTACATCTTCAAATAAAGTAACTTTAGTCAGGAATCACTCCAATTGTTTCCAAGGTTTAAAGATCAAAACTCTAAAATACCCATTAATAATATAGCAATCCCAGATAGTAGACATATTCACATGTTATACCACAGTTCATTCCATTCACAAATATACATCACTAATTCCTCAAATAAATTCATTCTAAAATAACCTCAAGAAAGTATAATCTGAGTTGAGACTCCAAAAGTGTCTAATCACAACCTCACAGAAACCTCAACTTATGATTCATCTCCAAGTAATAATAAGTTAAACATGGCAACAAAAGTAATTATAATCATCAAGATACATTGCTATTTTCCTCGAACAACTTCATTCTCACTAAAGGAACATCAAGATCAATCCATTAAGCCGAAACTAAAATCCATAAACATAACAATTAAAATCTAACTGATAAACTTCTAGAATAATAATAATTCAAAATCATGGCCTATCTCTATTTCCGAAAGCTCTTACAACCACCCTAGACATTAAAAGGTCACTCACGAGTTAAAACATGTATGCAACTATATCATATGAAAGACAAGTATAACGTAATGCGCAATTATCATACAATGCAACATTATCACATAACACACAATTCAACATATAAGAAGCCAACATCACATAAATAGGTTATATCACAGAAGTAAGTTATAAACAATTAAAGTCATATAAGCAACAAACTTCACATAAGACAAGTTGATCACGTAACTCACATTGGTCACTTAAAGTACATTGAGCACTTAAAGCACGTTGTTTCACATAAGCTAGTTATAAACAATTAAAAACGCATAAACAACTAACTTCACACAAGGCACAAAATCACATAAAACACAATTGTCACATAATACACATTAATCACATAATGCACATTAATTACAACACATTGAGTACGTATAACACGTTATCACGTAAAACATATTGACCACATTAGTTCACTTAACACACAAGGCATATTGGTCACATAGAAAGTTAGACACATAAGTAAATTAATCACATAAACATATTAACATATGTTTCACTTTTCTTTCACTTAATACATACTTGCATGCTTAGACCACTACCCACATTCCGAGGATACCCCGGCTGACAGCTAACATGCGCTCTGATACCACTTAAACTGTCACGCCCCAACTCGACCCCTCTTACAATCAGTCAGGACGCAACGGAATTTCGGCAGCATAACGACAGTAACATGAACATCAGGGCTCTAAACCAACCCTTAATAACAACATACATCAAACTCCACAAATCACCAACCAACTCCACAATCAAATTAACAACATACAACGCAACCATTTCATACATTAAACATTCTTTCATCAACTCATTCATAGTTATGCGCCTCCGTTCCAACATAATACATTAACCCTTAATATACAATACAAAAACATATTGAGCCAATCTAGCAACCTAATCATAAACAAAAGAGAAGCTACTAAGACAACATCAACTAATTCATTAACTTATCAACATCTTATACATTATAAACTATAAAGCAGATAAAAGTCTACTAAGTTAATTTACAAGATAATAAAACATGTACGACATCATGGATAAGACTCTGAAACATAGGACTCATCCACGTAAGACACGTTTTCCACATTCTCCTCTTCAGGAGGCACGTACCCGTAATCCTGTAAAAGTACACCTGTATACATGCAATAATAGAGAGTGAGCTTATATAAATAAGCCCAGTGAGGATCCGATAGATCTCGAGCAAGGTGTACTAAACTCCTTGGAATAATCCTTTGAGTCAGTAAACACACAATAACATCAATAATACTATCATCACATAACTATATGACCATTCAATAAAGGATACTCTCTCTAGTTGGTGTAGCTCCAAACGCCATCACGATCTCAACCATTCTTCTTATAACTCCCCATTACTCACGCACCCAGGGTACCCTCAATAACCTCTCCTTCCATGACACCTCCGTCATGCGAGTTGGAGGCAGTCTCTGATAGTCATGCCGTTATCAACCCGACAACCCGATGCTGCCCGAGAGGTGGCACACACATACCAGAGACTCAGCAATAAATATAAACATCAATCATCAATATTCCGAGAGATCAGCAACGAAAGTGCCCGATTCCCGTACTCAATAATCAATCAATATTCTGAGAGATCAGCAACGAAAGTGCCCGATTCCCATACTCAATAATCAATCAATAATCATCAATCATCATATTATCATCATCAATAATCAATTTAACAACAATTAACTAAGTTAGATGACAAAGTAGGCCATCCAACCGGACATGCATTAAACACACAATCAAACCCTAGTTTACCCATCAACAACTCACAATTCAATCACTCAAACCACACCCGATCAACTAAGGCTCAATTCAATAATTTAAAGAAAGATAACCTAAACTTCAAATAATCATATCTTACATTATACTAATCCAAACAACCCCAAATCAGTTTGAAACACTCACCCATTCAACCAACTACATTAGCCCTCTCGAAAATCCACCATAACACCTCCAAATCATGCCCGATAACCCTAAAACCCTAGGATATCTTGGCTGGATTTTTCGGACTTTCACACGAACAATGTAATCAAAAATTTGGCATTACAACAGCGCTAACACGTAATTATCAAGTATTTAGAAATCGACGGCAATCGATTTCGATCATCACAACTCAATTAATTCAACATTGAACAAATTAATCAAATTTAAATACCCGAAAAATAAAAATTATGCTATATTCGACAGAAACTGATAGTATTACCACTAAATGATCCCTAGCATGCAAGGAGCAAAAATCTAACATCAGATTACAATTCTAATGGTTCAAATTTCATTTATACGCAAAAACATAAAAATGACATTTTGAGATCTAGAATTTTTCTCTCACCTTTGATGTGTTTTGATGCAAGAAATGTGTAGAATGGATGCGAAACAATCAATTTCAAGCTTTGAATCACTCAATTCGGCTTTGAAACGCAAAATCTGTGAGAAAAATGCTTTGAAAATGCCTTTATCTTTCTCCTCCAAGGAGCCACGGTTTTGTGTGTGTTTTTGGTGGTGTTTTGCTTTGTTTTTAATGTGTGTTGATCATATATTAAGCAAAGGTCAAATAAATAAAAGAAAGTCAAAGTGGAAACTAATTATTTTTAGTGTTTTCTTGACTTTAAATGCATTTTATTGATCACCAAAGTTCAAAACAATTATTCAACACCCAAGATAGCTCAAGTAAATTATTTTTAGGTGACAAGAAGTTTTACAATCAAACAATTTCACCCGAGTCGGCTTAAAACTCGATTTTCGCAAAAGTCGGTGTAAAAACCCTAATAAATTCTTAAGCCGATTTTAAAACCGTTTTAATCAAACACAAGTCTATTAAAGTCCGTGGTCTAGGTCTAGAAGGGTTAAAAAGACCAGTTTCAAAATTTTAGCGGACGTGTTTCGAAAATACTATTCACTAAAAATCAACGAGAAAATTTCTGACTCTGTTTTTTATGAAAATTTCATGAATGCACATTTAGCACGTATTAGGAGTATTAATACCAAAATCACCATATTATAAGCCATATAGCACATAGACAGGTTAATTCACGCAAATCGAGGTAAAGGCACGCAAATCGAGGTAAAGTGGAAAAGTGGGGTTTCACATCCAGCCACACAACAGTGACCCTCGAAGCGATCTTCTTCTAGTTGCGAGACGAAATCCGATAGCCAATTGTTGGCTCTGAATAACCAGCCCAACAATAAACTCAATTCTTCCATAACATAAGGGGGTGGGCTTGCGTGCGAGCCGAATGACGTAGGTACACAAGAGTACTTTGCGCCACAACCATCTCCTGTTTATAGGTTCTACGGACCGATGCTTGCTGCTTCATCTGGGAAAAAGAATCATAGACATGCCAGTCATTAGAAGGAAGAACCGCCATAAAAAGATTCCTCGTGTATCATCTATAGCGAAACTATGAATGGGAGCTAGCAATCCAGATCGTATTGAAAAGGTTCCTAAGACACAGTGTGAAACCCCAGATTTCGTTTATACGTGAATTTGCGTGTTTTGACCTGTATATGTGTTATATAAGTTAAAATGCGCCAATTCTATGATTTATATTCCTATTACATGCTAAGTGTGCATTCATAAAATTTTCATAAAAAACGGCATTGAAAATTTTATCGTCGGTTTTTTTGAATAGTTTTTTGAACGCACGTCCGCTAAAATTTTGACACGGGTGTTTTTAGTGTCTAAAAACCTAGTCCTCTATTATTAATAGACCCATGTTTGATAAAAATTGATTTTGAAATGAAATACGAATTTAAATAGACTTTTCGGGTGAAAAGTAGCGTTCTGAATAAAATAGTGATTTCTGTTAAACCCGATTCTTGCATTGACTTTCGTTGACCTATTATATATTAATATAAATGTATTTATATGTGGTATTAAATGATTTTAGATTAATTGTGCATTTAAAAGACATTTGAAAACAAATAATATGACTTTTCATCTTCTTTTGCAAAAATCGAGTTTTTAACCAAGTTGGGTGTTAATGTATGCATATGAAAATTTTTGTCGACTAAAAATAAGCTACTTAAAAATAGTCTAAGTGTTAAATGCATATTTGGGAGCAAAATAGTCTAAAAGACAATTAAAATGTAAGTTATCGGATTAGTAGAATGTAAGTTATGACTTTTAGAAGTTTGGGTTGTCTTTCTTTAAAATGTTGAATTATGCCTTTGGATGTTTGGGTGGTGTTTGAGTGAATGAATTGTGAGTTGTTGATGGTTAGACTAGGGTTTGGATGGGTGGTTATTGCATGTTAAGTTGGATGGCTTACTTTGTCATCTAACTTAGTTGTTTGTTGCTTAATTGACTAGTTGTTGTTATGTTGTTGAAATGATGATTATTGATTGATTATTGTGAGCCGGGAGATTGGCAACCTACTTTGTTGTCCTCCTGTGATAATTGATTATTGATGAGCCGGGCCTGTAATACCCCGATCCCTCTCGAGACCGGGAGTTCTATCAATCGATCTAAACACAACCCAAACCAAACCCGGACATAAATTTTCAGGGAAAACGGACGGAGTCTCCCCTATTTCTAGGCGAAAAGTAAAACATGCGACAGCATATAAGTGGACCAATACCGTGTCCAACCATTCAACCACCTCAAGGCCATCCAAGCCTCGGTTCACAACAAGCAATTCACAAGTAAATATAAATTCAAGCTTAGCAATTAAACTACACCAACCTATTGCATAAAGTAGACTATCATGACTTTCTATCTTTTTCCCTTTTTGTCATTATCTTTTTCCCTTTTTGTCATTACAAATATATATTGAAGTTAAGCTACATTAACTATATACATAATCTAGTGAAACTTAAAGTACATCCCCTTTAACATTAAATACATATAATACATAAAAGCATACAACTTTACAACTTTGACAACTCAAGTCACATAGGCACGCAGGACAACTCTTCAAGCACGGACTTTCACGAAATCACGAACTTTCCACCTAACATCGCATTTCCTGAAATGTGGTGGTGAAGAGTGAGTATACACAACACGTATACTCAGTGAGGGCGAGACAGATATCGAGATGAAGAGAAATAAGATCGTGCAATGCAAATAGGTACAGTTAAGCAATACAATCAATAAAAGGCATTCAATATATATAACAATACAATAAACAATTAAGAAAAGCATTAACACAACCAAACAAAACTATACCACACTATGAAAACAATAGAACACTCGACCGAGTATTGTTCCGATCACGATTCCGATGACATTAACGATGACGCGCCGGCCCAAACCACCTTATAACAACAGTTTGGAATACCCCGGGAGTAACCATCAATTCTACGACCCAAATCTCCCTGGGAGGCAACCCAAGCGAGAAAGGGAATAGGACACGGAGCTAGGGCAACCAACACTGGCAACCCGAGGCTACCCAGAGAGGCCCATCACTCACGTGCAAAACACTATGCGATGCAAGACTCGATACAAGGCAATAAACGAGCAATATCAAGCATTCTCAACAATCGATAAACATTTCAATCAATAATCAACTCCAACAAGTGTAATAAGCATTAACAAGCATTTGCAATCAAACAAGTAACAAGAACAACACCAACTAACATTATCAAGCAATAACAAGCATTCTATAGGCATTATAAGCATTCTATAGGCAACATAAGTATTCTATAAGCAATATAAGCATACTATAATCAATATAATCATTCTATGAGCAATATAAGCATTCTATAATCAATATGAACATACTATAAGCAATATTCTATGAAAACACACAAAATCACAAAAATGACCCCAACTTCAAAACACTACTACTTTCAAACGAGTCACGAGCTTTGGAAACCGACTTCACCAATCCTCCTAGGTCACTATAAGGCACGTCTAAAGACCCCGAAACCCTACTTAACCCCAGAATTCACGCAAAGTCCCGATTTCCCTCTTTGCTCGTTTGAACTACAACTACCTCAACCGATTACCCAACCAATGTCACGATTGCACCAAAAGTGCTTCCATGACATACCTCGACAATGCCTTCACGCAAATCGAGAAAATTCCAAACTTGACCGAAATGACCCTCACTTTCACAAAGCCTTTTTCTCCGTTTTTCCATTACACATTCAAATTAAACCCCACATTTATGCATTCTAGCATATCTAGCACATTTCTACATCAACGGACAGCATAACAGCGCAACTTTATCGTTTCAAGGGTTTACTATTCACTAATTACTATTCATTAGTCAATTTAAATTGCAATTTTGATTTTCAACCGCAGAAAATGCTAAAAAGCTATAAATACATGTTCTACAATCAACAAGGAACATTCTTTAAGCAACAAAATGATTAAAACAACAATCTACGCATAAGTTCTAAAAATTAAAGTTTAGATATACATTTTTCAAATGCGCAAATAATGATGAAACCCTCACCTTAGATGCTCCTAGACGCTAGGGAAACCACGATGGATGCCTCGGAAACCACCCCGCACAAGCTCACGCAACGAAATGAAGATTTGAAGTTGAAAATTTTTTTTCCTCCATGGTTTTAGCCATGGCTCTTATTTTTCTGGTTTTTGCTCTTTTGTTTCGTGTTTAAACTTAAATAAAAGATGACAAATGGTCAAAGCTTCGGTCAACCCGCTAAACCAAAACAGCTATGCGCGACCTTACAAAAACGGCCATAACTTCTTCTAAAAAACTCCAATTCACGAACGGTTTAAAGCCTCAGAAACTAGACTTATAGAGCTTTCCAACCATATATAATTTGCTACCTGAATTTTCCCCAATTGGTTCAGATTTAATTCCAAAGTTGACCCAAAATTTGACTAACTTAACATTGTATTTTTTTTTTCTAATCCCAAGTTTGCCCTTTATTAAACATTTCAAAAATTCCCACCTTTTCCTAGTTGGTCAATGTAGATGAAAAGTCAACTAGTTTGGTCAAAGAAGGTGAAAGGTCAATAAAATGCAATTTAAATGAACTTTAAATGCTATTGAATACATGCCAGGTTCGGGGTATCACAGGGAGATAGTCAACTTGATATGTTTTCCTCATGTGATATGAATGTTTAATATTATTGTCATGAGTCTTGATATGTCTGTGTCATCTCTCGAGCAACGTCGGGCTGTCGGGTTGAAAATGACATGACTATCATAGACTCCCCTCCCCTCGCATGGGCGGAGGTGCCATGGAGGGAGGGGCTAGAGAGGTACCTCAGGTGCGTGAGTAATGGGGAGTTATAAGAAGATGGTTGAGATCGTGATGGCATTTGGAGCTACACCAACTAGAGTATCCTTATTGATTGTTTATTATCATTGTTGTGCTTATATTGTTATTGATGATTATTATGTGTTTACTGCTCAAAGGATGATTTCCAAGGAGTATAGTAAATATTGTTAAGAGATCTATTGAATCCTCACTGGGCTTGTTTTATATAAGCTCACTCTCAATCGTTATATGCATAAAGGTGATACTAAACAGGATTACGGGCATGTGCCTCAGGAAGCTGAGAATGTGCTTTATGTGGACGAGTCTTGTGTGCCGGAGTCATTGCCATGAGTTTGTCTTAGTTGTTGTAATATGTTATATTGTATAACTTACTCAATTATAAGACTTATGTATATTGCTAGTTTAGTAGCCTTTCTTTTGAACATGATTAGGTTATTAGACTGACTTATAAGCTATTTTGGAAATGTATGATGTAGCCTATGGATTGATGTTGCAACGGAGGCGTATAACTATGAGTGGATTGTTGAAAGAATGCTTAATGTATAATGTGGTTGCTATGTATGTGTTAACTTGATTGTGGAGTTGATTGGTGGTTTGTGGAGTTGGTTGTATAATGTTCTAAAGGGTTGGTTTAGAGCCCTGATGTCCGTGTTACTGTCGTTATACTGACGAAATTCTGTTGCGTCCTGACTGATCGTAGGAGAGATCGAGTTGGGGCGTTACATTAAGTGGTATCAGAGCTTATGTTTAGTTGTCAGCCGGGGTATTCTCAGAATGTGGGTAGTAGTCTTGACATGAATACATGTACTAAGTGTAAAGAGAATTATATGTTAATGTGATTAATTTACTTATGTGACTAACTTTCTAAGTGATCAATATGCTTTATGTGTTAAGTGAATTAAGGTGGTCAATATACTTTATGTGACAACGTGCCTTATGTACTCAATGTGTTGTAATTAATGTGCATTGTGTGATTAATGTGTATTATGTAACAAATGTGTTTTATGTGATCGAAGTGTCTTATGTGAAGTTAGTTGTTTATGTAGTTTTAATTGTTTATAACTAGCTTATGTGAAACAACGTGCTTTAGGTGCTCAATGTACTTTAAGTGACTAATATGAGTTACGTGATCAACTTGCCTTATGTGAAGTTTGTTGCTTATGTGACTTCAATTGCTTATAACTTGCTTACGTGATGTAACCTGCTTAGGTGATATTTGCTTCCTATGTGTTGAGTTGTGCATTAAGTGATAATGTTGTGTTGTATGATAATTGTGTATTACGTTGTACTTGTCTTTCATATGATATAGTTGCATACCTATTTAACTCGTCAGTGACCATTTAATGCCAAGGAAAGCTGCAAGAGCTTTTGGAACCAGAGATAGGCTGTGATTTTGAGTTATTATTATTCTAATAGTTTATCATTGAGATCTTGATTATTATGCTTATGGATTGTAGTCTCAGTTTAATGGATCTGTTCTTAATGTTTTTTTTGTGAGAATGAAGTTGTTCGAGGAAATAACAATGTATTTTGATGATTATAATTACTTTTATTGCCCTATTTAACTTGTTATTACTTGGAGTTGAGTCATAAGCAGAGATTCATTTGAAGATGTGATCATGCACTTTTGGAGTCTCAACTCAAATTATACTTTCTTGAGGTTATTTTAGAATAAATTTTATTTGAGGAATTGGTGATGTATATTTGCGAATGGAATAGATTGTGGTATAACATGTGAATATTTCTACTATTTGGGATTGCTATATTATTAATGGATATTTTGGAGTTTTGATCGTTAAACGTTGGAGCTAATTGAATTAATTCATGACTAAAGTTACTTTATTCGAAGATGTAATTGTTGGGAGATAGAATTATTTCAGGAAATAAGAATGCATTTTGGTGGCTGAACATTTACTTGCCTACATCGAGCTTTTGAGTTCTAGGTGGTATGACTTTCAAAATTGTTGATTGGGGGTTCTCTTGTGTTATAATGGGTTAGTATGAATCTGTATGGTGTTATCAGATTTTGGAGTCTTCGTCAGTCAATCTTGTTGGGTAATCGGTGATTTATCTTGTTTGGTGATTGGTATGACTCCTTAGGTTCTCTAGATCTCCTTCGTGTCTCGTTTTGGAGGAAGATAGATTGTAGGATTTCACTTGTTGGTATTTAAATGTGTAGGTGGGACACCCCTTTTGTGCTTCCTAATTCTATTGGTTTTATTATTCTCTACTCTACTCTCACTTATCTGAGGGAGAGTTACACTTTTCTAGCATATCAATTGTTCCTTGAAAGTTATGCTTATTGGATTAATGGATCCTATACTCATTTGACATTGTTTCTATTCTTAACATTCATATTTGCTTTTTAAAGTAATGTCGCTTATTGAAGTTAAGGTTTGAGACTTCTATATTTCATTCTATATCTCCAGCCATTGGTTTCATATTTCATTTCATCCTATTATTGTTCATTTTAAAGTAATTTTTCCTTTGGTATACCATTTTACTTGATCGAATTTCTCTGGCATGATGTACTGCTTACCTAAGTAGATCATGGTCATTCTTGTTGAACCTTGTTAATCCTATTGTTTTATTATTAAATCCTGAGCCATTACTTTGCTTGTAATTGCTCATTCAATGTACTCAGTACTGTCCTTTCTTATTTATACTTCTTTGGTTATTGTGTAGATACTCATTATCTTGCCACTCATGTTTTCTATTGAATTAATCATCTCTTATTTCTTAATTTCATTTCACCCCAAGTACAACTTACTTGTTGGTTCCTTGAACAATAATCGAGAATTGAACTGTTTACTTGTTTATGAATGTTTGTTCAACATACTTAGCACTGTTTTGACTCGTCATCATCCTTTGTTCGTAGCTATTTAGCTGATAGTTGTTGAGACATTCCTTGTCAAAGTTATCACGCTTTCTTATTAAACTATTAGCCTCTTGATTCTCTAACTTGTTTGACCTCTTGTTCACTTGATTGTTGGCTCGAATATGACTTTCCATATCTTTATTTCCTTGTAACTTTCTTCACAGCCATATTTTGACCAATGTCACTTTTGAAATATTCCCTTGATCAATAATCATTCATGTTATGGTGAATGAGTTTTTAAACCTTCAGGGTGTTCATAGAGCCCTTTTGTGATAAGTAGTGGTGTCATGCTAAGACCTTGGAATTGTGATTTCTTTCATACGCAATATGATATTAAGTGGGAATGAATTATGAATTGAGGATTGTTTTGGGAATTGTGATCATTAACTTGCAATCAACAGAGTTTACTTCTTTTGAGGTCTTTGTTCAGTAGTCGTCCTAATAGATAAATGGGAACTAAGAGAAGGAGTCTTAAAGTGTAACGATTGAAGACTTAGTTGTCTGTCAGCTTGAGAATTGTGCGGACGCAATTGTTTTAAGCGGGGGATAATGTGAAACCCCAGATTTTGTTTATACATGAATTTGCGTGTTTTGACTTTTATATGTGTTATATGAGTTAAAATGCGCTAATTCTGTGATTTATATTCCTATTACATGCTAAGTGTGCATTCATGAAATTTTCATAAAAAACGGCATTGAAAATTTTATCGTCGATTTTTATGAATAGTGTTTTGAACGCATGTCCGCTTAAATTTTTACACGGGTGTTTTAAACGTCTTAAAACCTAGTCCTATGTTATTAATAGACCCATGTTTGAAAGAAATTGATTCTAAAATGAAATAGGAATTTAAATAGACTTTTAGGGCGAAAAGTAGCATTTTTGAGCCAATTGGTGATTTCTTCTAAACCCGATTCATGCTTTGGCTTTCGTTGACCTAGTATATATTAATATAAATGTATTTATATGTGGTATTAAATGATTTTAGATTAATTGTGCATTTAAAAGACTTTTGAAAATAAATAATATGACTTTTCTTCTTCTTTTGCAAAAATTGAGTTTTTAACCGAGTCGGGTGTTAATGTATGCATATGAAAGTTGTCGTCAACTAAAAATAAACTACTTAAAAATGATCTAAGTGTTAAATGCATATTTGGGAGCAAAATAGTCTAAAAGACAATTAAAAGACAAGAAAATAATAAAAGCTAACTTTGTTTCAACTTTGACTTTTATTATTTTTGTTGACCTTGAGCTTATATTATCAACACACACTAAAAACCACACAAAACACCTCCAAAAACACAGACATAACCGAAAATGCCAATGGAAGCAAAGAGAAGGCATTTTTCTAAGGTTTTCAAGTATTTTTCTCATAGATTTTGCAATTCAAGTCCAAATCACTTCATTCAAAGCTTGATTTTTCTTGTTGGGCATCCATTCTACCTATTTTTAACCTTAATTTGCATCAAAGGTGAGAGAAAAAATCTAGCTCTCAAAATGTTATATTTATGTCAATTCATATAATTGAATTTTTAGCTGTTGAAGTGTTGATTTGATGTTAGATTATTGCTCAGTGGATGCTAAGGATCATTTATATGTGTTAGCATGTATTTCTATTTTTCGGGTATTAAAATTGAGTTATTGGCTTGTTGTGGATTTAATGGAGTTGTGGTTGTTGAAATTGTTTGCTGTTAGTTTCTAAAAGTTTGTTAAATACGTGGTAGTAATGTTGTAATGCAGAAGTTTTGATTGTGATGTCGGTGTGAAAGTCCGGAAATTTCGGCCATGATGCATTAGGGTTTTAGGGTTGTTGGGCTTGATTTGGATGGATTATGGTTGGTTTTCGAGAGGGCTAATGTTGTTGATTGAGTAGGGAAGTGATAGAAACTAGTTTGGAGGTCATCGAATTAGTAGAATGTAAGTTATGACTTTTAGAAGTTTGGGTTGTCTTTCTTTAAAATGTTGAATTATGTCTTTGGGTGTTTGGGTGGTGTTTGAGTGAATGAATTGTGAGTTGTTGATGGTTAGACTAGGGTTTGGATGTGTGGTTAATGCATGTTAAGTTGGGTGGCCTACTTTGTCATCTAACTTAGTTGTTTGTTGCTTAATTGACTAGTTGTTGTTGTGTTGTTGAAATGATGATTATTGATTGATTATTGTGAGCCGGTAGATAGGAAACCTACTTTGTTGTCCTCCTGTGATAATTGATTATTGATGAGCCGAGAGATAGTCAACTTGATATGTTGTCTTCCTGTGATATGAATGTTTAATATTATTGTCATGAGTCTTGATATGTGTGTGCCACCTCTCGGGTAGCGTCGGGTTGTCGAGTTGAAAATGGTATGACTATGATAGGCTAACCCCAGCTCTCAAGGGCGGAGGTGCCATGGAGAGAGGGGCTAGTGAGGTACCTGGGGTGCGTGAGTAATAGGGAGTTATAAGAAGATGGTTGAGATCGTAGTGGCGTTTGGAGCTACACCAACTAGAGTATCCTTATTGATTGGTTATTATCATTGTTGTGCTTACATTGTTATTGATGATTATTATGTGTTTACTGCTCAAAGGATGATTTCCAAGGAGTATAGTAAATACGGTTAAGAGATCTATCGAATCCTCACTGGGCTTGTATTATATAAGCTTACTCTCAATCGTTATATGCATATAGGTGATACTGAACAGGATTACGGGTACGTGCCTCAGGAAGCTGAGAATGTGCTTTATGTGGACGAGTCTTGTGTGCCGAAGTCGTTGCCACGAGTTTGTCTTAGTTGTTGTAGTATGTTATATTGTATAACTTACTCAATTATAAGACTTACATATATTGCTAGTTTAGTAGCCTTTCTTTTGAACATGATTAGGTTGCTAGACTGGCTTATAAACTATTTTGGAAATGTATGATGTAGCCTATGGATTGATGTTGAAACGGAGGCGTATAACTATGAGTGGATTGTTGAAAGAATGCTTAATGTATAATGTGGTTGCTATGTATGTGTTAACTTGATTGTGGAGTTGATTGGTGGTTTGTGGAGTTGGTTGTATAATGTTCTAAAGGGTTGGTTTAGAGCCCTGATGTCCGTGTTACTGTCGTTATACTGCCAAAATTCCATTGCGTCTTGACTGATCGTAGGTGGGGTCAAGTTGGGGCGTTACACATAGCATGGAAGAGTCACAATATTAAGAAACGAGGTCCAAGAATGAAAAAGGGGTAGAATTACTGAATGAATACAAGCAGTGGCTAATACCCGAGGCATAAAATAAACATTTTCTACTGGATCCTGAAACCACCAGCCACCCCGACCTAATTCATGATGAGCCACCAACTTCCTCGCAAAATGCCTATGATTAAAAACCACCGACATGTCAAGATCCAAATTCGAATTGGTTCCTGGTCCTAGTTAGAGACCGTTGTGTTCTCGTCGACGGTCCAACAAAGGGGCGAAGTAGTGGTATCATTCTTTCCAATACAAATGACACGCTTCACCTGCTCCCTCCCCATGTCCACTAGCGTTCCTGTCTAGAGAGAAGAGAAGGCGAAAAAGAGCCGCCGAAGCAGCATAAGCAGGCTTCTATTGCTACGTAACAATAAAGCAGGATAGCATTTTGCGCCCACATGTTTGAATTTGAGGGTAAAGAGCTCACTTGTTATACGGGATCCGACGCATCCAATAGAGCGAAACAGTGTTCTATTCTTTTCGGAGGCATCTTTCCGCATTGGCAGCGAGTGGAGTGCCACAATCCCATTCATCATTTTTCATCTGCATAAGCCAAAGCACATAGCACTGGCGACATCTCCGGCATAAATGCCAGGAGGATGTATAGCTGATATAGGATATTGTGGAACAGGATTTGATTCTACAAGCGGTTCGGTACGAACGAAAAAATTGCGAACAAAAGGGTCGGAACTCGCTGATAGGAAAGAAGAGAAAAACAAAGCAATGCCAAGAGCTCCATCAATCCGCTGTTTATTAATAGGAAAAGCTCTCTCTTTATCATCTCGTGCCAAATGCAATAAAGGATGAGTCATTTTTCCTTCTCTTGAACAACGGGAGCGCCTAGCACCCAAAGGAGGAAAGCTCATTTTCCTTTCAGGGTAAAGCGGCGCATAAAAAAGGGCTGACCCGTCAAAAGTTCGGGTCCTTCGCGAACGAAGTTCAAAATCAACAAGGGTTCGTAGAACGAAGGGAGTGTACAACTGGGGCGCAACCCCACTTTTTTGTTCGGAACGAGGGAGAAATAGAATGGAGTTCTTCACAAAGTTCGAAACAAAGGAATAAAAAAGAGTTTCTCTATGGCTTTCTCGTTTTGAGACATTATGGCTTTGGGGTCAACCCCGATAACAAAGAAAGAATTCATAAAAACTTAGGATCTGATACCATGATAAAAAACTGCCCTCATGATTAGACCATGTCCCTGAGATTTGATAAAAGAAAGGTGCATTAGCGGTTAATATGTTATCATAGGATAAGTTATTAGGAATATGACGGAACAAAAGACCAAGGAAAGAAAGAAGAATACACCAAAATGCAATTGCTGGACATAACACTGGTGATTGTTTCTTGTTGTAAGTGAATACAATGAATAGACCCGGGAAAAATGAATAATGAAACAATTCATATATTGGCATTTCGTGATCATTTCCAAATTTCTGCTTTGTTATTCCTATCATCCGTTAACCACTGGATGATCCACAAGAAAGATGGTAGGATTTGAACCTATTGTAACACCCCGATCCCTCTCGAGACCGAAAGTTCTATTAATCAATCTAATCGCAACCCAATTACAAACCTGGGCATAATATTTGGGAAAAATGGACGGAGTCTCCCCTGTTTCTAGGCAAAAATCAAATCCTATAAACATTATATAAATGGACCAGAACCATGTCCAAACATTCACAACTCTTGAAGGCCATCCGAGCCTCGAATTTCAACAAGTATACACAGCAAATATATATTTCCAAGTACACAATACAAACATGCATTGAAGTTAAACTATACTAACTGGATACATAAACTAGCTTATCATACCACCTCAATAACCTAGTTAAACTTAAATTACATTCCTTTTAACACTAAATACATACAACACATGAAAAACATACACCTTTGCATCTTTCTACCACTCAGCCACATAACACGCAAGACAACTCTTCAAGCACGAGCTTTCCTGCTAACACGACAACTCTTGAAAAGTGGTGGTGAGGAGTGAGTATACACAACACGTATACTCAGTGAGGGTAGAACATATATCAAGGTGGAGAGAAAAAAAGTCGTGCAATGCAAATAGAAGCAGCTAAGCAATATAACCAATAAATGAATACGATCAATATAATCAATAGAATCAATAAAAGAACAATCGAGGAAAGCATTAACATAACCAGTCAAAGCTATACCACACTTTGGAGGCTACGGTTCACTCAAACAAGTAATGTACCAATCACGATTTCGATGACTTTAACGATGATGCGCCGGCTCACCCACCTTATAACTTCCGTTAGAGTACTTCGGACATACTCTGTCAATTCTACAACCCAAAACTCCCTGAGCGGCAACCCAAGTGAGAACGGGAATAGGACACGGAGCTAGAGCAACCAACCCTGGCAGCCCGAGACTACCCAAAGAGGCCCGTCACTCACGCGCCTGACACAATGCAATGCAATACGAGGAATATAATGATAATCAAGCAAGGCACTGAAGTGCAGATCAGTATCAACATGCGATACAATAAGCATTTATAATCAATAAAATAACAAGAACAACACTAACAAGCATTATCAACAATTGATATACAATTCAATCATAATCAAGTATAACAAGCATAATAATCCACATTAAGCATTATATAAGCAAGCCTTATAAAAATCAACTAAAACACTAAAAGACCCAAACTTTCTCAATGCTACCCCGTCCAAACGAGCCATGAGATTTGGAAACCGATTCCACCAATCATCCTAGGATACCATAAGGCACGTTCAAAAGCCACGAAACCCTACCTTAATCTAGAATTCCCTCAAATCCCCGATTTTTCCCAATACTCGTTTGAACTATAGCTACCTCAACCAATCACCCAACCAATGCCATAACTGCACCAAAAGTGCTTCCATGACATATTACGACAATGCCATCCCGCAAAATGAGAAGATGCCAACTCGACCGGAACGACCCCAACATAAACCTCGATATTTTTCTTCGTTTTTCCATTATACAAACAAAATAAACTATGCATTTTAGCATTTAAGCATATCTAGCACCTTTCTGCATCAATAAAACGCAAATCAGAGTAAAATTTCAGACGGGGGTTTACTATTCACGTTTTTCACTATTCAATCAACATTTGAAATGCAATAACCAATTTTAACCGCAGAAATTGCTAAAAACTTACAAAAGTAAGGTCTATTAACATCATAGAACATATTTCAAGCAACAAAACGAATTAAACAACATTCTATATGCAATTTCTAAAAATTAAAGTCTTGACATCATATTTTCTAATGCGCAAATAACGATGCATCCCTCACCTTAGCTGCTAACTGGTGCTAGGAAAACAACGTTGAGAGGCCTGAGAATGTTCCTAAGCAATCTCACGCGAAGCCTTGAAGAATTGGATGAGAAATCTTTTTTTCCCTTTTATCTCAACCTCACGGTTTTCTCCCCCCATTTTTCTGATTTGTTGCTCTTTTTTTTTGTATTTTAGCTTAAATAAAAGATGACAAGAAGTCCAAGGTCAAATGTCAACTTTAAAAAGTCAAACTAGCTATTAGTTGTCAATTTAAGCTTAAATCAAGTCTAGAAAAGTGTAACACTACTAAAATTAACTAAACTAAAATACTAAACACTAAAATACTAAATACTAAACTACTAAAATACTAAAACACTATTTGTTAATGTAATACCCGAGCCCGGAATGTGAAAATTCTTCGTTTATTATTTTGAAAATTATATTTTCTTAAATTCTTTGTGAATTAATTGTTACTTTCTCACTATCGCAACGTGCATTGCATTTAGGGAGCGTAGCTAGAAAACGGTTTCTAGTCCTCAACAAATAGTGAAACTAGTATTTAAATGACTTAAATTTTATATTTTAATTGTTGCTAGCTATACTTAATCTTTCCTTAGTTAAAATGGCTTTAAAATGCACAAAATAAGGGCCTTTGACCAAGTTTTAAGTGGTTTGACCTAGGCCTTTGACCATTTAACCAATGTAGCACTTAAATAAGCTTTTAACTTAGCAAAATAAAAAAAAACAGCAGCTGAACAGAGAGAGCAGGCCGAGAGCTTCTTAGAGAAAAAAAACCTTTCAACCTTTCAATCGCTCAATCTTCGCGTGAGCTCGTGCGGGGTGATTTTCGAGGCAACTAGCGTTGTTTTTCTAGCGACTAGGAGTACCTGAGGTGAGGGAATCATGCTATTTGCGCATTTAAATGTTCAGTGTATCAACTTTGCAATTTTTAGAGTTTATCCGTAGATTGTTGTTTAAAGCGTTTTGATGCTTCTAGAATGTTCCTTGGCTATTGTAGAACGTGTATTTATAGCTTTTTAACATTTTCTGCGGTTAAATGTTGAGATTACAATTAAATTTAGATATTGAATAGTGTTTAGTGAATAGTAAACCCTTGGAACGATGAAGTTGTTCCGTTATGCTGTCTGTTGATGTAGAATTGTGCTAGGTGTGCTAGAATGCCTAAATGCATGGTTTGTTTGGGTTGCGTAATGGAAAAAATGGGAATTAAGCCTTGTTGAAAGTCGGGGTCGTTTAGGTTGAGTTTGGCGTTTTCTCGTTTTGCGTGTTGGCATTGTATCGGGAGGCCATGGAAGCAATTTTGGTGTGATTATGGCATTGGTTGGGTGTTTGGTTGTTATAGCTGTAGTTCAAACGAGAAAGGGAAAAATCAGGGCTTTGTCGAGTTCTAGGGTTAAGTAAGGTTTCGGGGTCTTTAGACGTGCCTTATGGTGACCTAGGAGGTTTGGTGAAGTCGGTTTCCAGAACTCGTGGCTCGTTTGGAAATGGTAGGGTTTTGATAGTTGGGGCCGGTTTGCGTTTTGTGTGTTTTCTTGACTTTATGCCTATAGAATGCTTAGGGTTGCTTGAAATACTTGTTTGAATTGATTTGAATTGAAATGCTTATCAATTGCTGCTATTGTGTGCGAGAGTAACCTACTTTGTTATTCTCCCACGTGTGGCTTTATCGCTTGTTTATCGCCTTGTATTGAGTCTTGCATTGCATAGTGTCTCGCGCGTGAGTGATGGGCCTCTCTGGGTAGTCTTGGGTTGCCAGTGTTGGTTGCTCTAGCTCCGCTGCTATTCCCTTTCTTACTTGGGTTACCTCCTAGGGAGATTTGGGTCGTAGATTGATGGATACTTCCGGGGTATTCCAAATTGGTGTTATAAGGTGGTTTAGGCCAGCGCGTCGTCATTGAATCCTTGAATGAAAGTTGCTCGTGAAAAGAGTACTGTATCCTTTAAATGAATGTTTATAGTCTTTAATGCTTGCCTTGTTATAATATTGACTTGTTTGTATCTTTAAATGATAATTGCATGCATTGCTTGGCTAATTGCATTGCATACTCCTCTCATCTCCATCCTTGAGACCAATTGCCCTCGCTGAGCAATAGTTTTTGCTCATTCCTCTCTATACTATATTTTCATAGGAGTAGTTGAAGCAGACCCTCTTGAGGTAATTGAGGAGGAGGAACAGGTGGAGGTGTTCCCGTGATTGCACTTCTTTGCTTTGCTGGTGGTCGGTTGCGAAATTTTGTGCGAGCCTTGCTTGATATGTATATTGCTTGGATGTCGCTTAATTTTGAGGCTTGTAGCCTTGTATGTATTTTCTGGTTTGAGGCCTCTACGGTCTTATGTTGTATAAGTTGGAAGAATGTAAAAGTTGTAAACTTATACTCTTGTGACTAGTAAGGAATTGCATGCTAATGGAGTTGATTAGTTGCATAAATACTTGTGTAGTATGCATATCATTTTGGGTTGCAAAGTTTATTAATAAGAAATGTATATTTTAAAGAAAGTTGACTTGTTTTGATAATTTTATGGCTTTCGCAAGTATTATATTGATTTTAGGGTTTTCGGATCGTCCGCGGTACAGAGGTGACTCCGTCCGTGTGTCGAGTCCGGGCTTGGCTTTTTGTGGGGTCGGGTCGGGGCATGACATCTTTAGGTGGTATCAGAGCATGATAGTCTTGCATGAGGCAGGATATGTTTCTCGGTCTGTGGGGTAAAGGGCCAAAATGCTAGAGTGTTTATGTATGATTGCTTAGTGAAAAGAAAGTGATATAGCATGACTTTGTGAACTTAGGGTGCTTATGGGTTTAAGTGAAATAGTTTGGCAAGTTGAACTTGTCTTATGTGAATTGTGTGATAGAATATTGGATTGTTATTGACTTGAGTGTTATCTAATCTTATGTGCTATATTTCTGTCTATAAACTGCTTTTAAATGTTGCCAGCTATTGTGAATTGCTACTATGCCGCCACGTCGTGGTACTCAAGGTATAGGATCAGATGAAGAGGCAGCAGAACAGGGTCAGCTGCCGTTGCCTGAGCAGTTTATGGCTACCATGACTACTGCAGTAGACCGGATTACACAGGTGCTGCATGAGTAGAGGCAGGACAGGAATAATCCCCAGGGAAATCAAGCTAATCCTGGTGGACAGGGGTACAGAGTTGAGAATAACCAGCTAGAGAAATTTCTGAGGCACGAGCCGGGAAAGTTCTTCGGAGAGCCGGATGATGAGGCAGCCGAGAGATGGATTAACCGTGTCGAGAAGATTTTCACCGCTTTGAGGTACACCGATGAGGCAAGAATAGATTATGCGTCATTCTTATTTGAGGGTGATGCAGAGCAGTGGTGGAATACTGTCAGATTGAGGTGGGATTGTGAGGATGTTCCACATTTATGGGATGATTTTGTGAGTGAGTTTCGGGACAAGTATATTCCCGAGATGGCTATGGAAATGAGGGAGGACGAGTTTGTGGCCCTGAAGTAGGGAAATATGACTGTTGCACAGTACGAGGCTAGGTTTGTTAGCCTGTCGAGGTATATGCCCGAGTTGGTACGGCCGGCTAGGAGGATGATTCATAGGTTTGTCCGTGGGCTGAGAATGGACATTCAGTTGCATTTGACTGGGCAGACCTACACTACTTTTCCCGAGGCATTTCAGGCAGCCTCGAAGTTTGAGAAACGGAAGGCTGAGATGTTAGCTGAGAGCAGTCAGCCGAGTAAGAAGCAGTATTTGGGCCAGAGCAGCCAGAGTCAGCCGAGGCAGTATCAGTCTTCTACACAGGTTCCTCAGCAACGTCCGTATCAGCCACAGCAGCAGATTCAGGCTAGGCCAGCTGTGACTAGACCCCAGCAGGGAGCTACAGTTCCTACTACCGCCAGAGCCCCAGCACCTACAGGAAACACTGCAGTTAGGCAAAATCAGCAGTGTAATTATTGTAATCGGTCAGGGCATATTGAGGCTAACTGCTGGAGGAAGAGTGGTAAATGTACGGGTTGTGGTAGTGATGATCATAGGGTGAGAGATTGCCCTAAGTATAACAATGTTCAGGGCCGTGGTGGAGGCCAAGGTGTTCAGAATAGGGCTGCAGGTGCACGTCCAGCACAGAGAGTTCAGGCTAGGGTCTTTGCACTAGATGCAGAGGAGCTGCCCGATACTACAGCTATAGTGGAAGGTACCTTTCTTCTCAATACTCAGCCAGTTAAAGTTTTGATTGATCCCGGAGCTACACATTCGTTTATAACTCCTGCATGTGCACGATCTGTGAATGTTTGCATTGATAAATTGCCTCATGAAGTTGAAGTTAGTACTCCTTTGGGTGCAAAATTTGTTACTGAGTCTATTTGCAAATCTTTTGATATATGTATTGAGAACCGTAAATTTCCTGCTGATTTAATTATATTGCCATTCTGTGACTTTGAAATCATTTTGGGAATGGACTGGTTGGGAAAGTATTATGCTCAGTTGAATTGTAGAACAACGGTCGTTTATCTTCAGGTTCCTGACCTACCGGTACTAGAGATTGTTGGGAATTGCAGGGCTGCCCGAATTCCACTTTTATCAGCGATCAAGACTTCTAAGTTGTTGAATAGGGGTTGTGAAGCTTACTTAGCCTATTTGATCAATCAGCCTACTGATAAGTTGAGTTTGAATGAGGTTCCGATTGTTAGAGACTTCCCT
Organism: Ehretia macrophylla; assembly: GCA_037974665.1. Taxonomy (NCBI): domain Eukaryota; kingdom Viridiplantae; phylum Streptophyta; class Magnoliopsida; order Boraginales; family Ehretiaceae; genus Ehretia; species Ehretia macrophylla. The sequence continues at coordinate 17,244,772 of CM075770.1, forward strand.
GGAGTATTTCTCGAGGAATTACCGGGTTTACCACCGGATAGGGAGATTGAGTTCTTGATTGATCTTGTGCCAGGCACTGCGCCAATTTCTAGGAGTCCTTATAGAATGGCATCGGCGGAACTTCAGGAGTTAAAAATTCAGTTTCAGAACTTGCTTGAGAAAGGGTTTATACAACCTAGTTCTTCGCCGTGGGGCGCACCTGTGTTGTTTGTGAGAAAGAAAGACGGCATGCTACGATTATGCATTGATTATAGGGGACTTAATCAAGTCACGATTAAGAATAAATATCCCTTGCCGTTGATTGAAGAATTGTTTGACCAGTTGCAGGGTGCGGTGTTTACTCCAAATTTGACTTGAGGCAAGGTTACTATCAACTTAGAATTCAGAGTGACGATATACCGAAGACAGCTTTCAGGACTAGATATGGCCACTATGAATTTGTTGTGTTGTCGTTTGGATTGACGAATGCACCAGCCGCATTCATGGACTTGATGCAGAGGGTTTTTCGACCTTACCTTGATCAGTTTGTCGTAATCTTTATTGACGACATTTTAGTGTATTCGAAGAATAAGGCTGAACATGAGCAACACTTGAGGATTGTGCTACAGACTTTGCAGGAAAACAAGCTTTTTGCTAAATTCAGCAAGTGCGAGTTCTGGTTGAATCAGATATCTTTTCTAGGCCATATCATTTCAGATCGAGGAATTTCAGTGGACCCAGCTAAGATTGAAGTTGTTTCATCTTGGAAGAGACCTGAGACGGTGTCAGAGATTCGGAGTTTTCTTGGATTGGCAGGTTACTACCGGAGATTTGTTAAAGACTTCTCCAAAATTTCTGGACCTTTGAGCCAGCTGACTCGGAAGAAAGTTGCTTATAATTGGGATGCCAAATGTGAATCCAGTTTCCAAGAATTGAAGAAGAGACTAACTATAGCTCCTATACTAGCTTTACTTGAGGGAACAGAGAACTTTGTTGTCTATAGTGATGCATCTAAAGAAGGTATGGGCTGTGTTTTAATGCAGAATGGTAAGGTGATTGCCTATGCTTCCAGGAAGTTGAAACCTTATGAAGTCAATTACCCTACACATGATCTTGAGTTAGCTGCAGTTGTGTTTGCTTTGAAGAAGTGGCGTCATTACTTGTGGGGTTGCAGATTTGAAATATTTACTGACCACAAGAGTCTCAAGTATTTGTTTTCACAGAAGGATCTGAATATGAGGCAGCGGAGATGGCTAGAGCTATTGGGTGGTTATAACTGTTCTATTAACTACGTGCCAGGTAAGGCAAATGTTGTTGCTGATGCTTTGAGCCGAAAGGCTACTGTTGCAAGCTTGATTATCAAGGATTGGGAGACTTTGGAAGAAATTTGTTCATGGAAGCCAGAAGCTACTGAGGTAGGGATTCGATTTGCTAGTTTGCAGATTCAGTCAGGGTTGCTAGCACAGATCAGAGAGGCTCAGAAGACTGATCCTCACATCTTGAAGATCCAAGAAAAATCAAAAGGGGGAGAGTCGGAGTTTAAATTACATGCAGATGGCATCTTCAGATTCAGGGATAGAGTATGTGTTCCTGATGATCCAACTTTGAAGAATGAGATCCTGTCCGAGGCACATAATTCGAGGTATACGATTCACCCGGGCAGTACAAAATGTATAGAGATTTGAAGCAACACTTTTGGTGGAACAATATGAAGAGGGAGATTGCTGGGTATGTATCCAGATGTTTGACTTGTCAGAGGGTTAAAGTTGAGCATCAGAGGCCAGCCGGACTTCTACAGCCGTTGTCGATTCCGCAATGGAAGTGGGTACATATAACAATGGACCTTGTGACCGATCTTCCTAGATCTCTGAGAGGATGTGATTCTGTTTGGGTTGTTGTGGACCGCTTGACTAAAGTTACACATTTTATTCCTGTGAACAAACAGGATAGCCTTGATAAGTTAGCTGAACTTTATGTTGCTAATATTGTGAGATTGCATGGTGTGCCACAGAGTATAGTGTCAGATAGGGATCCCAGATTCAGATCTCGTTTTTGGCAGAAGTTGCAAGAGGCCATGGGAACTAAGTTGAGCTTCAGCACTGCAGATCATCCACAAACTGATGGCCAGTCTGAGAGAACTATCAGGATCTTGGAAGACATGCTTCGGGCATGTGTGCTTGACCTTGGGAAGAATTGGGAGAAGTTTTTGCCTTTAGTGGAGTTCGCCTACAATAATAGTTATCAATCTACTATAGGTATGGCTCCCTACGAGGCGTTGTATGGTCGGAAATGCAGATCCCCATTATATTGGGAAGAGGTTGGAGAGATGAGAACAGTTGATCCGACTGTGTTACCTGAGATGATTAAGATGGTAGATAATGTTCACCTTATTCGCCAGCGTATGCTTACAGCTCAGAGTCGTCAGAAGAGTTATGCAGATAAGCACCGTCGGGATCTTGAGTTTGATTTGGGAGATTGGGTGTTTCTTAAGATTTCTCCTTGGAAGGGATTGATTCTGCACGGTAAGAGTGGGAAGCTTAGTCCCAGGTATGTAGGTCCGTATAAGATCACCGAAAATGTAGGTCCTTTGGCATATCGGTTAGCTTTGCCTCCGAGCTTGTCGAGACTGCACGATGTGTTCCACGTGTCTATGTTAAAGAAGTACCATCCAGACCCTTCACATGTACTTGAACCAGAGCCTTTGCAGATTGAAGAGAAGTTGTCTTATGAAGAGAAACCAATTCGAATTGTGGATCGGAAAATTCAGGAGCTTCGCAAAAAGAGTATTCCATTAGTTAAGGTTCTGTGGAATCATCATGGGTTTGATGAAGCGACTTGGGAAAGAGAGGACCAAGTTCGGGATCAATATCCGGAGTTGTTTGTTGACCAGGTAAGAATTGCGTGGGCGCAATTGTTTTAAGGGGGAGAGGGTGTAATACCCGAGCCCGGAATGTGAAAATTCTTTGTTTATTATTTTGAAAATTATATTTCCTTAAATTCTTTGTGAATTAATTGTTACTTTCTTGCTGTCGCAACGTGCATTGCATTTAGGGAGCGATAGCTAGAGAACGGTTTCTAGTCCTCAACAAATAGTGAAACTAGTATTTAGATGACTTAAATTTTATATTTTAATTGTTGCTAGCTATATTTAATCTTTCCTTAGTTAAAATGGCTTTAAAATGCACAAAATAAGGGCCTTTGACCAAGTTTTAAGTGGTTTGACCTAGGCCTTTGACCATTTGACCAATGTAGCACTTAAATAAGCTTTTAACTTAGCAAAATAAAAAAAACAGCAGCTGAACAGAGAGAGCAGGCTGAGAGCTTCTTAGAGAAAAAAAAACCTTTCAACCTTTCAATCGTTCAATCTTCGCGTGAGCTCGTGCGGGGTGATTTCCGAGGCAACTAGCATTTTTTTCCTAGTGACTAGGAGTACCTGAGGTGAGGGAATCATGCTATTTGCGCATTTAAATGTTTAGTGTATCAACTTTGCAATTTTTAGATTTTATCCGTAGATTGTTGTTTAAAGCGTTTTGATGCTTCTAGAATGTTCCTTGGCTATTGTAGAACGTGTATTTATAGCTTTTTAACATTTTCTATGGTTAAATGTTGAGATTGCAATTAAATTTAGATGTTGAATAGTGTTTAGTGAATAGTAAACCCTTGGAACGATGAAGTTGTTCCGTTATGCTGTCCGTTGATGTAGAATTGTGCTAGGTGTGCTAGAATGCCTAAATGCATGGTTTGTTTGGGTTGCGTAATGGAAAAAACGGGAATTAAGCCTTGTTGAAAGTCGGGGTCGTTTAGGTCGAGTTTCGCGTTTTCTCGTTTTGCTTGTTGGCATTGTATCGGGAGGCCATGGAAGCACTTTTGGTGCGATTATGGCGTTGGTTGGGTGTTTGGTTGTTATAGCTGTAGTTCAAATGAGAAAGGGGAAAATCGGGGCTTTGCGCGAGTTCTAGGGTAAAGTAAGGTTTCGGGGTCTTTAGACGTGCCTTATGGTGACCTAGGAGGTTTGGCAAAGTCAGTTTCCAGAACTCGTGGCTCGTTTGGAAATGGTAGCGTTTTGATAGTTGGGGCCGATTTGTGTTTTTGCTTGTTTTCTTGTTTTTATGCTTATAGAATGCTTAGGGTTGCTTGAAATACTTGTTTGAATTGATTTCGATTGAAATGCTTATCAGTTGTTGCTATTGCGTGCGAGAGTGACCTACTTTGTTATTCTCCCACGTGTGGCTTTATCGCTTGTTATCGCCTTGTATCGAGTCTTGCATTGCATAGTGTCTCGCGCGTGAGTGATGGGCCTCTCTGGGTAGCCTTGGGTTGCCAGTGTTGGTTGCTTTAGCTCCGTTGCTATTCCCTTTCTCGCTTGGGTTGCCTCCCAGGGAGATTTGGGTCGTAGGTTGATGGATACTTCCGGGGTATTCCGAACTGGTGTTATAAGGTGGTTTGGGCCGGCGCGTCGTCATTGAATTCTTGAATGAAAGTTGCTCGTGAAAAGAGTACCGTATCCTTTGAATGAATGTTTATAGTCTTTAATGCTTGCCTTGTTATAATATTGACTTGTTTGTATCTTTAAATGATAATTGTATGCATTGCTTGGCTAATTGCATTGCATACTCCTCTCATCTCCGTCCTTGAGACCAATTGCCCTCGCTGAGCAATAGTTTTTGCTCATTCCTCTCTATACTATATTTTTACAGGAGTAGTTGAAGCAGACCCTCTTGAGGTAATTGAGGAGGAGGAACAAGTGGAGGTGTTCCCGTGATTGCACTTCTTTGCTTTGCTGGTGGTTGGTTGCCAGATTTTGTGCGAGCCTTGCTTGATATGTATATTGCTTGGATGTCGCTTAATTTTGAGGCTTGTAGCCTTGTATGTATTTTCTGGTTTGAGGCCTCTACGGTCTTATGTTGTATAAGTTGGAAGAATGTAAAAGTTGTAAACTTATACCCTTGTGACTAGTAAGGAAATGCATTCTAATGGAGTTGATTAGTGGCATAAATACTTGTGTAGTATGCATATCATTTTGGGTTGCAAAGTTATTAATAAGAAATGTATTTTTTAAAGAAAGTTGGCTTGTTTTGATTATTTTATGGCTTTCGCAAGTATTATATTGATTTTAGGGTTTTCGGATCGTCCGCGGTACAGAGGAGACTCCGTCCGTGTGTCGGGGTCGGGCTTGACTTTTTGCGGGGTCGAGTCGGGGCGTGACAGTTAAGGACTAGAAAACACTCTCTAGCTACCATTCTCAATATGCTATACGCAAAACGACGAAGAACAAATAACACATAAATATTATGGAATATAAGAAATATATAATTTTTGAAAAGTAGCATAGTTCAAAATTCAGTCCGGGCTCGGTGCTACTTTTTCATTTAATTGAAAACTGAGCATTAAGGTACAAGAAAATAAGACCAAGTAACATAAATATGAAAAGTAGTTGATACTCCGTTAAAATAATTAACTCAAGTATTATTTAAATACTTCTAAAAGAAATATGAAAATAATGCTAGAAGTGAATGTTTAACTAAAAATAAACACAAAATTCAAAGCTAACATTTAAGATGACACTTAATTAAATGCAATTAAATGCCATTGTATACGTGCTGGGTTCGGGGTATCACACCTATGGCCGGTCGCCCCTGACCTACTGGGTTGGGTGGCCAGGTTAGCACCCCTCGTCAACTCTGTACCCAAAATAGATGCGCTGCGCTACCCAACGCGTAACCTTGTCTCCCCTACTTCTTTTCTGGTTGTGCTATTACCAATCGTAGGTAACCTCCGGTCCGGCCGCCCCTGACCTAAGAAGAATGATTATCCTTATGACCAAACAAGGACCAACTTACTTACTTCTAGAGTGAGAGTTCCACGATCCCGACCAGCAACTTGTTGGGAGTAACGGCATCAAAGCTTGCCCAACCTAGTAAAGGGGCTTGGAGATAGAGGGTTTTCTGGGGGAGATACGGTTTCCATGTTGAATTTTATAGATCAAATAGGACTAGTTAGGTAGATAGATGTGGTGAAATCTAACCTTTGCATCGATGTTTAGCAGGGCGGGTCACTTGAACCAAGTAGTGCTTGGTTTTTCTTGGCTTATCAAACCAGCGTATGCCCATTCCTCCTTTGATGACTCCCAGTAAAGAAAGCATAAATTTGTCGATGTGGATTGAAAGGAAGTTGGGGATGGACATAGATCTTTCCGCTTATCCAGAGGTATGGAAATCAAGCAATGGTTTTTGTATTTCTTATTTCCCGATCATTGGAAGCAATCTTACTGGCACAAGGATCTTCTCAGAGCAACCTCCACTACAATAGAACCCGGCAATGAGTTTACAAAGGCTTCGAGTAGTTCGGGATAGGATTATCGCCAAACTACTATAGAATAGGTTAATCACTAGAGACAAGAACGAGTGAATCTAGTTTTGAGAGCATGCTTTACTCTAATTGGGGGCGTAGAGTTTCTAAGTGAAGGCAATCACAACTATATATGTAATATCCTAGCTGTTAGCAAGACAGGTCCACTATAAATATAAAGCCTACTGGCCTCAAGAACGAGAAAGACGACCAAAAGACTATTCTATTCCATAACCGACTCTTGTTGCCGAATCAAGGGGGCTTGGCTGGTACTAGGCTCTAAAAGAGTTTTCTTCAAGCGAGCGGTCTTTCTATCTTTTTGGGTTGCATGCCCAAGGCAATGCTTTTTTTTTAAAATTGAGATGGATTGATCTTCCCTATCCTGCCTCCTTCTTGTATCAGTTGATGCTATGGCAATACTTAATATGAGTTTTCTTCTACCCTAGATAGCTTCAAGGTTCCCATCGATCGATTACAAAGGTTTCAACCACTGAACTTGCTTATGCTCCCCTTTGATCGAGTATTATTTCTAGAAGATTGAGTATGAAATTTTGGAATTGGCTTCAATCGAGATTTCCTCGGCTTCTTAGGCACATGAGGAAGCAGCCTAACATCTTTTCAATCGAAATCCCAATCAAAGAGAAGTTCTACCAAGGGCAGGATCTGAAAGAGAAGATTCACTTTCTGAAATTCCATGTGACATGATTCATTCAGAAGCTAAGGTTGAATGATCGAAGTCTCCTTTAGGTTAAGTCAAAGAGATCGAAGCGAAGTAAACAATTCAACCATTCGAATTGTCTCCCCTAAGATTGACCTTTTTTCCAAATGAACCGAACCTTGATACCACAATCATCAAAGAGATAGGGCCATCTTGGATGGTTGCACATCCCCTTTAGATAGATCGTTCTATTTGTGCTTGAAAAATGACCCCATATGTCTGCTCTTTTTAATGGACATTCTTAGCCGTCCTCTGAGGGTTAATACCTCATACATCAGATCATGAACTATTTCAAACCCTTAGTTTTACTTGGTTGGAGCAGAGTTTTAGCCTGCCTTCTACAGAATATAAAAAACCTTAGAGTTGCCCAACCTGCTGACATCTCGGCGAAAACTTTGTGTCATATCTTCGAATTCGAGAAAAGGCTTTGCTATTATCTCTCAAATTATAGGTATTGAAGTGATCAAGCGAGAGAAAGAAAGAAAACTATTGCACACGCCCCTCATTCGAACTTTACTAATATATAGGGGTGGCAAGCTTTAGAGAGTAGGGGCAAGGTCACCATACTAAAGAAGGCCGTAAGCAGTGGCTCGACGTAGATTGTTTGAATCAAGTGAAACCAAAGGTATGAAGTAACTCGACTGATAAGGAGAGGAAAGGCTCTTCGATTTCATGAAAAGGCTCCAACCTGCGCCAAAATGTCCAAGATTTTGGGGTGGCATAGGCAGCTAACCTGCTAGATTGAAAGTACTTAGCCAGGGGGAGTCGAGAACATGCCAAGGGCAAGGGCCTAAAGTATTGAAAAGGCAAGGACTCCAAGAAGAAGCCAAGTTTGAGGCCAAGAACAACGAGCTCAAGATCAGGAGCCAAAGCGGACCGAGAAGAAAGAAGGAAGGCTTCATCTGCTCCAAGCCCCTAAAAGAAATGGAAAGAGTTCCTACTAGTCTTTATCTCCCTATCGGTCGAGCATCTTCAAACCTCTGTCGAGCATTCTTTCCTCTCCCGTTGGTCGAGTGTCTTCAAACCTCAAATTGGATTAATGGGTTGTCCAACAGGAAATGATAACATAATGCATAGGTCATTAGAAGGAGTTCCAATAAGCGGATAAATATAGTATACCACCTTAATTATTTCCTCTATGATGGAGAAAGCAAATTGAAGAACCCGCGGATATGTACAAAACTGAAATTCTTGTTAGCCAAGGAAAATGACTCGTGGTAAAGACAAGATAGACTTTCACCAGACGTACTCATAATCTTTTTTTTTCCAATCCGAGGGAAGTTATTGCTCTTTTACCTCGTAAATTCAGTAGCTCCTAAACTCGCTCCTCACTTTTGTTCAATTATAAATAAATAAGCACTTTGATGGAGATTTGTAGCATCATTCAAGTAAATACATATTGAGATCGTAGAAACATGAGCTTGTGAAATAGCTACACCTAATTCCATACTAGTTAATGCAAGAACGATAAATAAAGGACCAGGATCTCCTATGAAATATAAAAGATCATTCATACATAGCATAGTCCAAGCGGACCCACTTAAAATCTTTACTAAATTATGACCGACCATCATATTAGAAAATACACATATTCTTGAGCTTAATGCACGAAAATAATGAGGGACTAGCTCAAGGTGTACTAAAAAAGGTGCTAATGGCAGTGGGACTCTTGCGGGTAATGAGAAGCTTAAAAAATGAAGCCTATTTCTTTGAAATCCCACTATAGTAATGCCAATAAAAATAAAAAATGAGAGACCCAAAGTAATGAGAAAATGACTTGTAACTATGAAGCTATAAGGTATCTACCCTAGGGATTACGAAATAATGAAAAAGTAAAAGTGACCGAGATACAAGGGAAAAAATTTTGTTTAACATTTCCAAAAAGACCACCTATTTGTTCATTTACTGGGTTCGGCACGAAATCATAAATAAGCTCTACCAAGGATTGCCAAGCATTTGGTACTGAGTTTCCTCCTCCATTTTTAGTAACAAAATGAAGCAAAAGTAGGACCAAACTGAGAGTTAGTAGCATAAACAAAGTTGGATTTCTGAATGAGAAATAAAAGTTTCCTATATTCATAGGAATCAATGGGACAATGAAAAATTGCTGAAGTAGGCTGGGGATGGGGACCAGCCCCGCTAGATTCAGAGCATCCATATAGGCTTCACCTTGTACTCCGCTTATGTTCAAATCATTCAAAATGAACTCCATAAAAGGGATATTGTCGCTATCCCCATGTAAAACTTCAGCCACAGCCAGAACATCTTCGGGACTCCTGTTAATCATCAACTCCCCTAATTTAGCGTATATATCATATTGAAGCTCTACTATACATTCAGTTGAGGGTTAAGACCAAGATGATCTTCAAAAACCCCATTAGAAGAACCCTGCGTGCCAGAAGTGCTAGATGATTGAAAACTATAATCGCTAATAGTCGTCGTTGGTTGAGATTGACTTGTAATAGTAGTAGAAGAAATAGTAGTAGAAGATTGAGTACTATAAAGACTATTTTCATCAAAGAGAAAGATGTGTGGAAATCGAGGCTTTTTTGATTGAGAAAAGATGATTCCCTCTAGACAAAAAGAGAGTCTTTCCTGTACGAGTAGTGAATAAGTATAGAGAACTTTTCTTGGTTGTTGACCAACGGAATGCATGGGAGAAAGATGTACAAACAAAAGAGGAAAAAAAACTGGAACTTCATAACAAAAAATTAATCAAAATCAATATCAACTACAACGACCAACACCGACACCGACAAAGATACTATATTGAATGACTTGATCAATCGTACTAGATAGTTTAAGATAGACCATAAACCTTTCATACGCAATTCCTCGATCCATTCATTAATGCACAAGATAAAGCGATCCATTAGACTAGAGGGAAGTTGGTCTTTCTCAATGTGGTGTATAGCATGAAAACCCATTCACAAGGTTTCACTATAATCAAGCATCAATGGTGTGGCACGCATACTTGATCAAGTGTTTGCCCGTGAGACTGAAGAAAGGATTTGATTACCAATGTCAGGAAAGATGGTTATGGAAAGCCTATCATGACATCGTTTATCGCAGTTCATGTATAGCTGCTTGCTCTTGCCTTTCCTTGTCCAACTGCCAGCGATTGAGAGAAAGATTTCTCCTAGTAAATGCAACCCTCTGTTGATGGTAGAAAACAAACGTCCTTCTCGTGAACCTACATGACTTGGTGCTTAATCTTGATCTCAATCTAGACATTAACTGCCCAGTTTTCCATCTTCAATCGATTGCACCGTCTTGATCAAGTAATTCAGAGTTGAAACTAGAGTATTATTTCTTGCTAGGCGGATTAATGTTGTCAACAGTATGTTTCACAAATCATTAATCTTATTCTTACTTACTGAAACTCCTTCGTTTTTGTTTCTTCTCGGGAAGGGCTGGTCTGCTTGGGTAGCTCAATTCCAAAGCCTAGCTGATGCACCTTTTTGGAGCTAGGAATAAAAGCTTTTGCGGAATAGGAATAGCGAATGCAGGCACACGAGAAAGGGTAATTTACCTTCTGCGATGAATTCTGTCTTGCCAGGATGTTTTCTAACTTTAGGAGCACACATTGGCTAATTCCATTGAGTAGGTCTTTTGTCTAGATCTTCTCTTTATCTTTCTTACCCATACCACCCTATTTAGATTTAAGTGCACCACTTGCTTTCTTTTAGAACCTCGCCTTTGAGAAACGGGTTATCTTTCATCAGACTTATATATACCCGAAAGTTCGGTTAGTGCTAGCAGCTTACCCTATTGAACTTTTGAGGTTAACCTAACCGGCAATAGAAAGATGCCCTGCCCCTCTAATTGAAAGCGGGAAGCCGCGAGCGATGACTTATTCTCCTACATAAATAGCTTTTGGAAATCTTGCCCTTTTATTTTATGTCCATCCGCAAAATCAAATAATTAAAAATTTTGATTTTAATTAACACCCAACCTTCGACATAGGATAAAGGTCTCCTCTTTCTTCACTTCGGGGACAGAGGTCTTACGATAGGTAATAGCAGGCACAAACAACTTGAGTTAGGGAGGCCCCTCTGTAATGTAACTTAATTAAGAAGGTAGACGGCTTATCAACTTGACCTTACCCATAGAATTAAGCCCTAGCTCCAATATTTAAGTTTGAATCAGAGAAAAAAGTCTTTTAACGAAAAACAAATGGCTTTTGATCGGTCCCTAAAAAGCGTGATGTGGCTTAAAAGCCCCACTATTGGCTTTCTTAGGCTTTGTTTTAGTGGATTCTTCCGATTAAGCATATGGCACTTCTTCCTCACCCTTGGAACTGACTGAGGTCCTATCATTCCCTATAATGAGACGAATAAAGAAAAGCAGGCTGCTTGTCTTGCCTTGAGCCCATAGAGAGAGGTACTGCTCTAGACTAGGGTGGTGCTGCTGTGCTTAAAACTAGGCTAGCAAATGGGCCTTCCCCTGTACTCTAGGGTGCTTATACATTCTCTGAAAAATGAGAATACTTTTTTCTTATGCTTTACGGGTACAGGATGGGATTTTGTTTTTGGGCTCTCAGAGTGGTGTACTCGCTACTGACTTGGGACTGCTTCCCTCAGATCAGACTGGACTTAGGTTACCTACTTACTCAAGTTGTGAATCCTCATAAGAGGAAAGCAGCAACTTTCTATTTATAGAAGGTAGATTAGTTCTTTCATATTCGATCATCAACTGCATAACTAGAAAAAGGGGATTGCAAATCAAATGGAAAAGCACCGACTACTTTAAAATGAAAAGACATCTACGCCTTCAAAGAAAGCCTATTTGAAGAGAGTTGTTACAGGTATAATATATACTCATTCCTGAAATCAAGGACGATTACGAGCACCTATTGGCTTTCTTGTATATTCGACTCTCTAATGCATATTTGACTTCACTACCTTACTCTAGTTTGATAAAGTGGAATGGAAGTCAATATTGTACTTTACTTGAAAGAGATCCTACAAGGATAGTTATTCATTCTTATAGAAGAGAGCTTGGAATGCTTTTTGTTTAAAAGAGGCTGAAGTCCTTCACCCCAGAACTAATAATGGAATGGTAATCCAATTGATTGACGACAATGCCAGGGCTGCTTAATATCATACTTTATCTAATGCTTAACCAGATTCGAGCTATAAAAAAAGAGTAAAATGGTCGTACAGAGGCTAGGCCTATTTTCATTAGATAGAAGATCGACCTCTGGAATCGATCTAATATTTGAAATTCATTTATCGCCCCGCTATATGAATTTTATACTTTTTTTATATTCTTTATGTTGGGTTCTTACGTTTATGCTATATTTGTTTCATTAGGGAAGTAGCCTAGCTCAACTGGGGGAAACTTCTAATGGAAAGAGTACTCTCATTAAAGCTAAAACGGGGTGACATATTACCGTTGACCTCAAACCTCACACCAAATTTCCTCTTCCCAATCCCCCGAAAAAGGTAGATGCTCCTGTAGGTAGAAGCTACTTCACTTTCGGTGTTCGGCGCTCCCTTCGAACTGATATCCAAAGATTCCTTGTAACAGGATAGTTTGAAATGATGGTTTATTACATGTTCTGGTGACATGAATAGGATGAGCATACGAATAAGCCAGAACATGGATAATGTAGTGGTTTGAGCCAATCGAGAGTACGAGATTACAGACCGAAGACTCTTCAATTGAGATAGGCCGAAGCCCTGCTAGCGAAGGAATGCATCCAAAAGAGTGAAACAATGTTCCATTCTTTTCAGTGGCATCCTTCCGCATCGGAGGCGAGCAGAGTGAAGAATCGAAAGGGAATCAAATTGAAATGTTAAGGAGAGACTCGCTACGTGAGGTGGGCTATTAAAAACCCCAGTCCTGGCATACAAGGGGGTAAATGCAGGATTCGACTCAGATGCCAGATTATTCTCCGTCGTTCGTTGCTTGGTCGCTCTTTCTCATATATGTCATTGTCTAATTTTATCGCTTCTGGGGGTGTAGTAGGTAGGCTTGTAACCGATCGGATGGGAGTCCTTGAAAGTAAGCTCTACGAACTGGTTGTTATTTTGATTAGACAGGCGTCAAAAGTCATCAAGTCTTGGCTTCTTGACCAGCGGTTCCAATTACAACAATGAAAGAAGTGTCTTATTAGCTGGTAGTTGGCAAATGCAAATCCCCATGGGAACTCTAAGAGACCCAATGCATTCGCCGATCAAGCCAAATCAACTGAATCAATTGCATCAACAGAAGCAACTGAATCACTCACATCAGCTATTTTGTCTGCGCAACCAAGGGACAGAACAACAAAAAGAGGAGCATCTTTGCTCAATCTAATAATAGGACTGCTAGCCCCCCTTATGACTTATAATAAGAATAGTACTTATCACCCTCCCTTAGTTCCAAACATGGTTTTAAAACCCCAAACCTTGTCGCTAGCTTAAGCCTATCAATCAAGCAGTTCTTATACTCCTTTGTATCGGAGCCTCTTGTCGTATATCCCAGTCTCATTCGTACTGCTTGGATCAAGCAAGTCCATTTCCATTGCTGTTGCTTATCCCCTATTGGTATCACCACGTCATGTATCTCGCCATGCCTATGCACTTGGCTATCTTGTGGATCTGAACCAAGCCTGGCGTAGGAGATTCTTACTAGAGGGGGAATCACAATTGGATCTACCCAAACCTAAATTTTAGCTTGTTGCCACGCATATGTGGCACTCGCCGATTGTTCCAAAGAAATAGGTGATGTCACTTCTTTCTATGCCTGCTGGGATATGGGAAACATAAAGGTGCTCTTTCTTCAACTGAGTTATTATCAGCACTTTCTTTCCTTCTTGCTGTTATGACATCATTTATACTTTTATTGATATGAACAATAACTGTACGAATGCTTCTTCCTCGACTCAGCCTAGTATTGGCATTTTTTCAGCCTAGTTTCGTAAAGGCACTACTGTTGTACAGGAGAGAGCATTTTTCCATAGGGTCGGGTAGTGATCATTGGTAACTGACTCCAACTCCCTTATCTGATCTCTCTCTCGTAACGGCCTTGTCAGAGGCGTTAGTCATGGGATAAAGGCTTGGAAGTAGTGAAGTGAGAGAAAGGATCTCCTGGCCACACACCTTTTGCCTTGGTTTGCCCACCAGCAGTTGATTACCCTATAAACAGGCACAACAGATCAAACAAATCAACATGATAGCTTTCTATAGGCCAATGGGCGAAACTCTTTCTCATTGCCATCATATGGATAAGCCAGGTATCCGGAAGATTGGACTCGCTTCTATTGTTTTGTATTGTGAGGAAGTTGGAGCCCAATGAAATGAGCCCTTAGCATAGGCGTCCGGTGGTGGGCACTCTGACTGTGACTCCCAAACGTGAAGATATGATTCTGATTTCACTCTTATAGAGTGATCGGATTTCCTAGATAAGACTGATCAATTGCCCCGATTGTTTCGCCTTCTTTTGGGGTTGTTACTGACTGGAATTGCGCACCTGAGTGCACAACCTTTTTCCTTGGTGTTGGGGAATCGTACTCACTCTATATCTCACTTGGTAAGCCAGGTTGTTTTAAACCGTTGTTTAGCTCCGCTCGCCATGAACATGCTTCTTCCCCTCCGTCGTGTTCCTGGCACTATCAAACGAAGGGGGAATCGTAACCTGGATGATAGGAATAAGCCCCTGATCGAATCGAACAAATGATGGAGAATACGATAGAGTGCTATTGATTCTCGCTCCGAGTTTGATTTTTGATTCGCGTAGTGATAAACTCATTTCTGATTGGCATTCTTTGTTTGGTTTCCTTTTGTCCATCTTGTCTCTTCCTGTTCAGAATCACAGTCCCATTCCCTGCCAAGTCTTGGGCACACTATCTGGTTACCCCTGGCTATCTGCATATCCCCTGGATGGGTTTCCCTTTCAGATTCTACTTTTTGCATTCTATTATCACCCATTCTGGGAAGGTCATTGCATGGTCAAGAGACGACCATGGTGCATTAGAGGTATTTCCCTAGCTGTCGAAATGTGGCACTAGAGTCACTGACCTATAGATACTAGACCCATCCGGAAGATTTCGATGGAATTCAAGCCCTGCTAGCATTCGTTCCCAGTCGACAAGATAGAAGATGAAGTCTGTCATTTCCTTGATTTCCTTCTACCCCTAGCCCAGCTCCAGGCCATGAGGCTTCTTCGCAAGTTCCTACGCCTCTTTTTTTTGTGCCACATTCAAGCAAGAAAAAAACTATTCTTCTTAACAGTTGAACAAGTGAATGGAACAATTCCTCCCTCGAGGGTGACTTCACTACCTGGATCCTTATCTCTTGAACTCGTTCTGGCAGCTTGTTTAATGGCACCGACATCTCATCTAATGACGATCGATTCCTTAAGAGCTTCTTTTGTCGCAAGCGATTTTTCCCATTTTCTCTTTACTACTTCTAAACTATGTCCACCCTGGTAATAAGGCAACGCCTTTCCCTATCACGACCGCCTTCCTTTATTCGGAATGAATTCGTCTCAAAAGAATTTTGGGCTACGCTTCTTGAGCCTACGAGTGAGAGAAGCAATCCTCTTTCTATGCTGTCTAAGGCACTAAGATCTATTTCTTTCATATCACCAGGAAGCCTAGCTACTTTCTATATCGGTGACTAAACTAAGAAAAGAAAACTTTCGCCAGCAATTCTTTTTCGCAGCTTCAATAATAGCCTATCTTTTCTCAAGCCTGGAGCCTAGAACTAAATGAAAAAGAAATTCTTTTTTCCGGGAACTAGTACTTCTTGTTTACCTACACAGCTCCTTTTCGAGGTGAAGTAAGAGCCTATTTGATCACGGACCCCATCGCCAAGGAAAGTAGAATCCTACAGGTAAAAAACCAAGGGTACGAAATGATAGCTATTCAAAGCATCTTGCACGAAAGGAATAGGACCTAGGGCTTGAAGGCTTAGCTCTTCTTTCTTGGAAAGTAGCTGGGCTAGGAAGAGATGACCGTTCGCTACTAGCTCTAAGACTAGGGGGCTATGATTCAAGCATTTCGATAGAAAGATAAAGTGAGAAAGACTTAATTAAAGTCTGCTTTTCACATTCACCAATCTATGTATGAAAGAAGAGTGAAATTCCCTGTGCACAGAGTGCAGAGTCGGTAAGAAGAGGTCCTTACCTCATTCGCAGCATGCTTCACAACCATCGATATTTGAATTCAATGAAAGAAGCTTTCAAAGGCTAGAAGGAATACCCCAAACCAAAATAGAATGATTGGGGCGCAGAAGCCCTCCAGCTTATCTTATGCATCAAAAAGGCTACTTGACCAGCTTACTGATTCTTCTTATGGGGAAGTACCAATAAATATATGAAATAAGGGCACCCGAGTCCCTAACTGGAATCACGGAAAAAGCCTCTAACGCAAGTATACAAATAGCTCTCATAGTTCAAAAAGACGTGTGCTAGGATTCTAATTGTACAAAGGCGGGGGCGTGAAGAGAGATTAATGAAGAAAAGAAAGCAAGACCGAAGTATAATTGACTTAGAAAAGAAAGGGGAAGGACCTAGGCACTACGGTTCACCTGGGTGCTCACTTGGTAGAAAGAGAGGTAAGAGGCCACCTACAGGAGGTCTCCTTTCATTCCGAGCTGGGTCATGAAATTCCAAAATAAAAAATAAAGTCCTAGGCAAAAGATACAGCAGGATGAGGAAGAAGTGCGGATAGATGGATTGGTCATTGATCACTTTCCAAATCAAGGTGTCTTAAGCCGGACCTTTTTCCATAAGTTTATTTGGCCAAAAGAAGGAATGACCAAAAGAATGATGAAGGAAATCAACTGCGCGAAAGGGCTGGTCAACTCATTTTTAGCTCTAAAAGGGCATGAGAAATAACAAAGTTTGTCTTTCATTTCTATGAAAAAGAATGTATGAAAGGGCTGCCCAACAAAAGGGTACAAGAGGTCTTACAGAATTGGCATGAGAAGTTCATAGCAAGGGTCATAGCATGGGTGTGAAAGACGGCTCCCCCCTTGTAGTGGTTCTTTCGGCACTTCCAGTCAAGGCCTGTTATGTAGCACCCCGAAATCTCAAAGGCTCAAGGGCAACTACTATGTAGATATTGTTTGCTCTGTAACACCCCAGGATCAAAGTCCCAAGCGTGTCCTCACGGTTTTGTTCTTCCCGCCAAGGCTCGAACCCTGACGGAAAAACTCGTCTACACGAATATTAGAGAACCCTTTATATATTCAATAGCCTAGAACCCTCCGCGTCCAATGTGGGATATTTTATCCGCCTTTTCTTGGGGACCCAACGCCCTCGCGGGGTCACTGACACAACCGAATGGGCGACTCTGATACTACTTTGTAGCACCCCAAAATCTCAAAGGCACAAGGGCAACTACTATGCAGATATTGTCCGCTCTGTAACACCTCAAGATCAAAGTCCTAAGCGTGCCCTCACAGTTTTGTTCCTCCCGCCAAGGCTCGAACCCTGACAGGAAAACACGTCTACACAAATATTAGAGAACCCTTTATATATTCAATTGCCCAGAACCCTCCGTGTGGGATGTAGATATTTCATGTTCACCATTCCAAGCAAGCCTGATCCGTTCATTCCCAATTGGTAGACGTTCTATCTGACGGGAACTGTGTATTATAAGATTGAACCATTTGGTACATAAAGGCTCTATTCTCCGTGACATTGGCAATGACATTCCGTCTCCCTCTTGCTCTCAGTTCTGGGGACTTGAACTTGACTCAGTCCATTACACATCATGGTATCGATAGCTTCGAAAGTGTCTGTCCGTCAATTCAACTTTTTCATCATTTGCGGTCCCCGACTGGGCTGGTTCGATGGCAGCATTAGGGTGAAGATGGAGTTCCCATCTGCCCAAGTAGAGTCAATGCCAAGAAGGAAGATTCGATCTTTGACGCTCTTGCCCATGCTGCTGTATAGGGTCTAGGGCTATAGTCTGGTAGGGGCGGAGTCAAAAAGGAATGGAATTGACTCGCTGGTGTGTACCTTCTGCACCTTTCTTTCTGGTCCAGTGATGCATCCAAGGTGGGGTAGAGTGTGATAACCCGAACCCGGCATGCATTTAATAGCATTTGACTGCATTTAATTAAATGTTTAATTAGTTAAATCAATCATTTTGCACTATTTTGATATTTTTGTTGGAAGCATTTAATAATTTTTATATTGATTAATTAAAAGATTATTACCTATTTCTATTAATTATAGTAATTGAATTTATTATCTTGTATTTAATTAAGTGTCATCTTAAATGTTAATATTTAATTACATTTGATTACATGTTTATATTAACTTGTTCATTTGTATCTTGGCATTAATTTCATAATTCTTTAAAATATTCTAGAAATAGTTAAATTAATTATTTTTAAATGAATATTGATTATTTTGATTGTTTTGATTATTTTAATAATCGGTTTTATTTTCTTGCATTTAATTACTCGATTTTCAATTAAATGAGAAAAGTAACTCCGAGCCGGAGTGAATTTTAAACTATTCTACTATTCTACTTTTCAAAAATTATAGTTTTATATTATTGCTCATCATTTGATTAGCGATCGTTTATTGACCGTTCGATTGTAGCATTTCAAAATTGAAAGTTAGAAAAATATTTCTCGGATTTTGTGAATAGTGTTTCTAGTTTAAATTAGCTAGTTTTAGTCGGTTTTCATTAAAATTGCATTGCTCTAACTTGGAATAAATTAAATGGCATCAAAATAAGCTAATTTGACCATTTTTTAACTTGAATTGACCAAGCCTTTTGCCTTTGACATTTTTGCCCTTAGTTGTCACCTTTTTAAACAAAAATAAATAAATAAATAAAAGAAGGCAAAAGAATTCAGCCATGGCCGAAAATACAAGGGAGAAGAAAAAAAAAGATTTAAACTTCAAATCTTCAAATCTTCACGAGAGCTTGCACGGGGTTGTTTCTGAGGCTTCCAACGTGGTTTTCCTAGCGTCTAGTAGCGTTTCAGGTGAGGGTTTCATTGTTATTTGCGCATTTGAAATAATTATGTCTAAATTTTAATTTTTGTGATTTAGTCATAGGTTGTTATTTTATCCGTTTTGTTGCTTAAAGAATGTTCCTTGATGATTGTAGAACATGTATTTGTAGCTTTTTAGCAGTTTCTACAGTTAAATATAGCAAATACAATTTAAAATGTGAATGGAATAGTAAAATATGAATAGTAAATCCCCGTTTCGTAAAAGTTGTTCCGTTTTGCGTTCTGTTGATGTGGAAAGATGCTAGATATGTTAGAATTCTTAAATGTATGATTTAATTGGGTTGTGTAATGGAAAAATAGAGAAAAATGGCTTGGTACATGTTGGGGTCATTCCGGTTGAGTTTTGCATTTTATCATTTTGTGTGAAGGCATTATCGTAGTATGCCATGGAAGCACTTTTGGTGTAGTTATGACATTGGTTGGGTGATCGGTTGAGGTAGCTGTAGTTCAAACGAGTAAAGGGGGAAATCGGGGCTTTGTGGGAATTCTAGGGTAAAGTAGGGTTTCGTGGTCTTTAGACGTGCCTTATGGTGTCCGAGGAGGAGTGGTGAACTCGGTTTCCAAAACTCGTAGCTCGTTTGGAAGTAGTAGCATTGAGAAAGTTAGGGTCATCTAGTGTTTTAGTTGATTTTTATAATGCGTGCTTATA
The DNA here is from genome assembly GCA_037974665.1 of Ehretia macrophylla. Lineage (NCBI taxonomy): Eukaryota > Viridiplantae > Streptophyta > Magnoliopsida > Boraginales > Ehretiaceae > Ehretia > Ehretia macrophylla. The sequence continues at coordinate 17,264,435 of CM075770.1, forward strand.
TAATACTTATTGTGGATTATTATGCTCGTTATACTTGAGTATGATTGAATTGTATATCAATTGTTGATAATTCTTCTTAGTGTTGCTCTTGTTATTTTATTGATTATAAATGCTTATTGTATCGCATGGTATTACTAACCTGCACTTCAGTGCCTTGCTCGATTATCGTTATATTCTCCGTATTACATTGCATTGTGTCAGGCGTGTGAGTGACGGGCCTCTCTGGGTAGTCTCGGGCTACTAGTGTTGGTTGCTCTAGCTTCGTGTCCTATTCCCGTTCTCGCTTGGGTTGCCGCCCAGGGAGTTTTGGGTCGTAAAATTGATAGAGTATGTCCGGAGTACTCTAAATGGTTTGTTATAAGGTGGGTGAGCCGGCGCGTCATCGTTAAAGTCATCGAAATCATGATCGGTACATTACTCATTTGAGTAAACCATAGCCTTCAGAGTGTGGTATAGCTTTGAATGGTTGTGTTAATGCTTTTATTAATTGTTTATTGTATTGATTGTTTATATTGAATGCTTACTTGTCAGTTATATTGCTTAACTGCCTTATTTGCATTGCACGACCTTCTTTCTCTCCACCTCGATATCTGTCTCGCCCTCACTGAGTATATTTGTTGTGTATACTCACTCCTCACCACCACATTTTAGGAAATGCCATGTTAGCTGGAAGTTCGTGGTTACGTGAAAGATCATGCTTGAAGAGTTGTCTTGCGTGTTATGTGGCTTGAGTTGTCAAAGATGCAAAGATGTATGTTACATGTGTTGTATGTATTTAATGTTAAAAGGAATGTAATTTAAGTTTTACTAGATTATTGAAGTGGTATGATAAGCTAGTTTATGTATTCGGATAGTATAGTTTAACTTCAATGCATGTTTGTAATGTCCAAAAGAAAAGAGTGAGAATGGTATGATAGTCTATTTTATGCTATAAGTTAGTATAGTTTAGTTGCCAAGCATGAATGTATTTGTCAAAGATGAGAAGAGTTAGGTTAGCATTAAACTGGAAATGTATATTTACTTGTGTTCGCTTGTTGAGAACCAAGGCTTGGATGGCTTTGAGGTGTTTGAATGGTTGGACACGGTGGTGGTCCACTTATATGCTATTGCAGGTTTTGCAATTTGTCCAGAAACAGGGGAGACTCCGTCCGTCTTTCCCTACAATTTTGCCCAGGTTTGGAATTGGGTTGTGATTAGATTGATAGATAGAACTTCTGGTCTCGAGAAGAATCGGGGTGTTACAAGTGGTATCAGAGTTTAGTTAGCTCATAAGCCGGGACAGGGTCCTCAGTCTGGTGGGTAGTGATCCTTGAATGTGTGCTTGTTAAGTGTGTCTTGAAAGTGTATGCTTGTATGTGGGATTGTGTGTCTTGACTTGAATGTATGCACCAATGTGATATAGTTATGTGTTATGTGTTAAATGTTTCTCAAGTAAAGTGAATTGAGTACTCGTGTATCGAATTGGCATCGGGAATTGAATCGACCTTGTGAATTGTTATTTGCTTGAAGTATTGCTAGTAATTTGTGTATTGGAATGTCTTGAATTGGTTGTGCCGAGATTTGAATTGATTATGTTGTGTTTGACTTGATTGTCGTGCTTGAGTGACTTTGTTGAATAAACTGTATTATAAACTGTTTTACAAACATGCTTGCATAATAATTTAAGGCATGTGTATAAATGTGATATCTTGGCATTCATACATGTCCTGTTGAAATGGTAAGAAAGACTTCTTCCTCTCCTGAAGAGAAATGGATAGTAGCAGGCCCTCCAAGTTATATGGATTGACAGGAATGAGTAGTATTTGATTAGCCTTTATTTGGGAGTTAGTGTTTGCTTTTGGAGCTCGGTTATTGGCAAATCTCTAAGGTCCTCCTCTGTGCTTAACAGTTGTGAAATAGTAGTTTTCTTTTGGGGTTCTATTTGATTGTTCTCTGGAGCATTCTTTGGTTTTCTTATTGGGTATTCTTTGGAAACTTTTGTTGGCACTTCTCGGTGGACTTGGCTATTGGGATCTCAATCGGACTTACTGCATGGTATTATTTATGATATATGTATCTCGGTCTTTATTGGTGTGTTACTGGAATCCCTGATTGGAAATTCTTCAATGGCATTCTCTAGAATTCTTAGTGGCCATTTATCTAGTACTTACTTATTGGGCAATCCTTACTACTCTCTTATTGGAGCATTGTTTCGGGTATTTTCTTTAGTGTTCCTCAGTAGGTTTGGTATTTGGAATTCCTATCAGACTTATTGTATAGTACTACTTACGGTATTCTTTGGAATTCTTAGTGGGCATTCTACTAGTATTTTCCTTATTGGCAAGGATGTACAAAGTTCTCACTTGGCTGATAATGAAGAGACCTCGGAGTTTGGTGTTGTATATTGTGCACCAACTCGGTATTTTCCCTTGGGGTTTTCGTCTAGCTGGGAAACTATATTTGTTATTCAACTTGATTGTCTTATTGGGCACATTATATTTTCTCTGCTATTTCCTTTGACATTCTTCTCAGCATTTGATAGCGGTACTCGGGATCTAATTGGTTATCCTATGGGGTTATTATTTGGAAGACTTCTCTAGAACTTTTGAAGTATATTTGACTGGGTTTTCTTAGTACTTTCCTCAGCACTCCTAACAGGAAATTATTCTATGAAATTCATGACCAGCGGGGTACTTCTTTGGACCTCTGGATGGAATCTTCAGTTGAGTCTTTATTTGGTTTCTTGTTAGGGAGTTCTCAAGCGGTTATAGTTAAACTTCTATTGGAGATTCGTGTGTGGGGTATTCTTCTTGTCGTTATTGTGCGGTATTAGTGACATCTACAGTATCCCTGCTTCAGTCTTTAGTTGGTATTTTCTCGGCATTCTTGGTTGGGATTTCTATTCGGGTTTTCCTACGAGCATTCTTAATCACTATCTTGCTCAGCAACCGATGAAGATTAGCCAGATTTGGGTTCAGATGATGCTGAGTTCTATTGGAAGAAGAATTGCAAGGACGCAATTGTTTTAAGGGGGGAAGGATGTGATAACCCGAACCCGGCATGCATTTAATTAAATGTTTAATTATTCAAATCAAACTTTTTGTCATATTTTAATATTTCTATTGAAAGAATCTAAAAATTTTTATATTGATTAATTAAAAGATTATTGCCTATTTCTATTAATTATAGTAATTGAATTTATTCTCTTGTATTTAATTAAGTGTCATCTCAAATGTTAATATTTAATTGCATCTGACTACGTGTTTATATTAACTTATTCATTTGTATCTTAACAATAATTTCATAATTCTTTAAAATATTCTAGAAATAGTTAAATTAATTATTTTTAAATGAATATTGATTATTTTGATTGATTTGATTATTTTAATAATCAGTTTTATTTTCTTGCATTTAATTACTCAGTTTTTAATTAAATGAGAAAAGTAACTCCGAGCCGGAGTGAATTTTAAACTATTCTACTATTCTACTTTTCAAAAATTATAGTTTTATATTATTGCTCATCATTTGATTAGCGATCGTTTATTGACCGTTCGATCGTAGCATTTCAAAAATGAAAGTTAGAAGAATATTTCTCGGATTTGGTGAATAGCATTTCTAGTTTAAATTAGCTAGTTTTAGTCGGTTTTCATTAAAATTGCATTGCTCTAACTTGGAATAAATTAAATGGCATCAAAATAAGCTAGTTTGACCATTTTTTAACTTGAATTGACCAAGCCTTTTGCCTTTGACCTTTTTTCCCTTAGTTGTCACCTTTTTAAACAAAAGAAAAGAAAAAAAATAAAAGAAGGCAAAAATTCAGCCATGGCCGAAAATACAAGGGAGAAGAAAAAAAAAAGATTTCAACTTCAAATCTTCGCGAGAGCTTGCACGGGGTTGTTTCCGAGGCTACCAACGTGGTTTTCCTAGAGTCTAGTAGTGTCTCAGGTGAGGGTTTCATCGCTATTTGAGCATTTGAAATAATTATTTCTAAACTTTAATTTTTGTGATTTACCCGTAGGTTGTTATTTTATCTGTTTTGTTACTTAAAGAATATTCCTTGATGATTGTAGAACATGTATTTGTAGCTTTTTAGCATTTTCTACGGTTAAATATAGCTATTGCAATTTAAAATGCGAATGGAATAGTAAAATATGAATAGTAAACCCCCGTTTCGTAAAAGTTGCTCCATTTTGCGTTATGTTGATGTGGAAAGATGCTACATATGTTAGAATGCTTAAATGTATGGTTTAATTGAATTGTGTAATGGAAAAATGGAGAAAAATGGCTTGGTACATGTTGGGGTCGTTCCGGTCGAGTTTGGCACTTTATCGTTTTGCGTGAAGGCATTGTCGTAATATGCCGTGGAAGAACTTTTGGTGCATTTATGACATTGGTTGTGTGATCGGTTGAGGTAACTATAGTTCAAACGAGCAAAAGGGAAAATCGGGGCTTTGCGGGAATTCTTGGGTAAAGTAGGGTTTCGTGGTCTTTAGACGTTCCTTAAGGTGTCCTAGGAGGAGTGGTGAAGTCGGTTTCCAAAACTCGTAGCTCATTTGGGAGTAGTAGCATCGAGAAAGTTGGGGTCATTTAGTGTTTTAGTTGATTTTTATAATGCGTGCTTATATAATGCTTATTGTGGATTATTATGCTCGTTATACTTGAGTATGATTGAATTGTATATCAATTGTTGATAATGCTTGTTAGTGTTGCTTTTGTTATTTTATTGATTGTAAATGCTTATTGTATCGCATGTTGTTACTAACCTGCACTTCAGTGCCTTGCTCGATTATCGTTATATTCTCCATATTGCATTGCATTATGTCAGGCGCGTGAATGACGGGCCTCTCTGGGTAGTCTCGGGCTGCCAGGGTTGGTTGCTCTAGCATCGTTTCTTATTCCCGTTCTCGCTTGGGTTGCCGCCCAAGGAGTTTTGTGTCGTAGAATTGACAGAGTTGTCCGGAGTACTCTAAACGGAAGTTATAAGGTGGGTGAGCAGGCGCGTCATCGTTAAAGTCATCGAAATCATGATTGGTACATTACTCGTTTGAGTGAACCATAGCCTTCAGAGTGGGGTATAGCTTTGAATGGTTTTGTTAATGCTTTTATTAATTGTTTATTGTATGGATTGTTTATATTGAATGCTTACTTGTCAGTTATATTGCTTAACTGCCTTATTTGCTTTGCACGACTTTCTTTCGCTCCACCTCGATATCTGTCTCGCCCTCACTGAGTATACGTGTTGTGTATACTCACTCCTCACCACCACATTTCAAGAAATACCATGTTAGCTGGAAAGTTCGTGGTTACGTGAAAGATCATGCTTGAAGAGTTGTCTTGCGTGCTATGTGGCTTGAGTTGTCAAAGATGCAAAGATGTATGTTTCATGTGTTGTTTGTATTTAATGTTAAAAGGAATGTAATTTAAGTTTTACTAGATTATTGAAGTGGTATGATAAGCTAGTTTATGTATTCAGATAGTATAGTTTAACTTCAATGCATGTTTGTAATGTCCAAAGAAAAAGAGTTAGAATGGTATGATAGCCTATTTTATGCAATAAGTTAGTATAGTTTAGTTGCCAAGCATGAATGTATTTGTTAAAGATGAGAAGAGATAGGTTAGCATTTAAACTGGAAATGTATATTTACTTGAGTTCGCTTGTTAAGAACCAAGCCTCAGATAGCCTTGAGGTGTTTGTATGGTTGGACACGGTGCTGATCCACTTATATGCTGTTGTAGGTTTTGCATTTTGCCTAGAAACAAGGGAGACTTCGTCCGTCTTTCCCTAAAATTCTGCCCAGGTTTGGAATTGGGTTGTGATTAGATTGATAGATAGAACTTCCGGTTTCGAGAGGGATCGGGGTGTTACATAGAGGCTAGTCGTAGATCAAAAGACAGAAAGGGCTTGAGATATTCGTAATACTGAAATCGAAAAAGGGATGCCTATCGACCTTAGACGACCAATTGAGCCCTATGATGTTCTTCAGAATATAGGAATTCAAATCAAAGGTGAAGAAGTTCAGAAAGTTGAAGATTAAGCAAACAACTCATGATACAAAGAAGACCCCTAAAAAGCCTGCTTTCTGTTTCGTCCCAAAAAGTCAGAAGAAGCATGGTGAGTCAGCTTTTATGCCAATTTAAGATGAGAGTTCCACTTCGCTTTAAAGTATAGGGAGGATATCTGAGTCAATAAGACCATATTCAAAAGAGAAATAAGTGGATTGAGTGTACTTTAAAGCAAAAAAAGAAAGAGAACATCAACAACTCCTCATTCTTTCGAGACATGATCATCATCATCCTAAAAGCATCCAGATGCATCATCTAGAAATGCTTGGGCCCAAAGCCAACATCTAAAGGAGATGAAGTTAGCTGACACAAAGAAGTTTTACTAATAGGGGTATAGGTTTAGTGGTTTTCTGGGTTGGTTTTGCTATTTACATTCTCACGGGGGGATGAAAACAAGAGAGGTCAACTAGAGTGGAAGCCAAATGACGGGGCCGAGAATCTGTGATCGATCCGAAGAACCACTACCTGATACGATTCTGGTTCCCCTTCGTACTACCATGAGATTCTTGCCTGACCTTCTTTCAGCTTAAGAAGGCTGCGGTGAGAATGAGGATCACTTCAGAACTCTAGGGGAATGGGCGTTTTAGGGCGGGATCTAAAAGCTCTCTAATGTGTTGCGTAGCCTTCGACCATGAGAGGAGAGGCTCTTTTGGCTTCCTCAGGGCCGTGTTAAGCTTAGCTTGCTTTAACAGCCATGTGATGATTCAAGTTCATGGTAGGCGTAGGAGCAGGGTGAAGCAGTAGTGACGCTCAAGTGGTAATGCAAGTGCACGGTGAGCGTAGTAGCCTCCTCGGGCATGCTCTTTGTACAAGCAAGCGAAGAGCTAGTGAGGGCCGGAATAGAATATCGTACGTAGTGTAGAATTAGATGTGAAGCTCTTTGGAACTAGCGAGGAACGAGTGACCACATGTTCCGCTTAAGCGCTTGACATATAGTTAGCTTAAAACATGTTCATCATGTGGCTGAGCGAAACGCACCTCTGTGAAACAGCCTAGCCTCACTTTAGATAGGAACAGAATGGATGACTTACAACTGAAAGTCAGTTCTCTGGATCAATATATCGTACGACGTAATGGAGATCTTGATCTAGATCCGGTGGTTCACAGAATTCGGAACCTAACGATGTTCGGTTCGTCACATGAATTGAACGGGAGCGTCTCTATTCCTATCCTTATTAGGTGAGCATCTTCAAACCTCGCCTCTCCCTTTTCGGGGAATGGCTACAATCACAAGCAAGTTATTGAATGAGTGGGGCCCCCAAAAGTACATGTAGGATAAGCAGGTGTTTCAGGAGATGGTCTAAAAAAGGTCTGGTCCAGAAAGATAACTCTCAACAAAAAAAATAAAGCTGGAACTAATCAAGATCAATAGGAAGAGGAGTAAGCTAGGAATCTATTGACAAACCACGACGATCTATATGGAAAGGTAGTTTTGTTGATGCATTCCTCTTGAGAAAGTATTTTTTTGAATTCTCCAACTCCGGATAAGTTTGAGGCCTCCGACACCTTTTTTGAATACTTTTTATTTTGCCTCTATCTCTAAAGGGCGAGGGTGTCGGCTTTGTATAGTAGGGGCGCGCCACTGCCGAATAATAGGTTACCCCACCCCAGTTAGAGTTAGTGAGCCATGTAATAGGTGACCATTTCGTGCGGTTCGGGGGGCACTTGAGTCAGCCGCTAGCGCCCGACAGCATCTTGACCCCTATCTAATTTTTGGGCCAATTCCCCCTTCGTACTACCAAAAAATTAGAATCTTGCCAAATCCGAGTTTACTACACCAACTATTACAAAACTCATACCTATTATGTTAGTACTTCAGGTGCTCCTGTTGCGTATAATGTAAATCCCGTAGCGGATCAATTCCAACGAGTCTTTCAAACTAGTACTTTTTGTAATTGGCTCTATAGCTTCTTCAATAAACGTTGGTTTTTTGATCAAGTTTTGAATGACTTTCTAGTCAGATCGTTCATGCGTTTCGGATATGAAATCTCATTCGAAGCTTTAGACAAAGGTGTTATTGAGATATTGGACCCTTATGGTATCTCGTACAAATTCCGACGATTGGCCAAGCGAATAAGTCAACTTCAAAGTGGATTTGTTGTGCGAAGAGTGCGTTATGACCTGTGGCCGCCAGTGGGGGTAGCTCTTCCGTTGTCGGTAAACGGGAAACCCGACTCTACAAACCTGAGGAAAAGCTGCAGAACAGTAGTAGGGGTGTTAAGACCAAAGCTTTTTGTAGTGCTAGCAGGAATGCAAGTGAATGAATTCCATCCCCTAGGGAGTGAAGTGCTTGCGCCCCTTTAGAGATATGGGTGAGCCAAAGAGCTTGTTCTTCCATTTTTATATCTTTACATTCGTAAGATCATAATACAATCACTTTACTTTCTATTATATTAGTCAAGCGCAAGCGCGCCCCTATATCTAATAATAAGGTAATTTGAAGCTCTTGCTTGCTGCTTGCTGTCTACTTCGCGAGCCTTCACTGCTCCTTTCTGTAACTTCCCTTCTTTCGTCCGTCCACGATGCTATAAAAATATAGAAAGGGGCGGCTATCTAGCGAGAGTCATTTTGGTTGTATGCCACGAGGTCCCTATGGACAAGGGGACAAGTGAATCATCATTTTTGGGCGCAAGCAGATCTCTACCATCTATCCCATTGCATTCCATCGTCTCATATTGTACTGTACCATATCATACTAGATAGATCTATTGAGTAAGAGAAAGGGAGAACACTTGAATTATATATTTCTTTTATAAGGATTGGGATCCCCATTCATTCCTAGATTCCCATCACTACGGACCCTACCTAACTACATGGTAGTGGTCTAGGGAGCGCAATCGCTAGAGCACGAGAGAATGAATAGTAATGATTTCAGCAAGAGTAGCTAAACGGACTACTATAGTGAGTCTAGTGACTACTAGAATAGAGTTAAGTCAAAAGGTATGGCATAGCAGCCTTTCTGAGCGAGCCTCTGGGATCTCCTGTAAACCCCCATGAAGTGGTAAATGGAGGATATTAGGGGAAGCAGTGAGTGGAGATTCCCCTGTAGAGAGTTGGATGAGGGGAGACCTTCACGTCCGGTTTGGAAGGCAGGGATATCCCGACCCTACTATTATTATGCCTTTGCAATGTTACTTGGTTCAACTCTATTTGTGACCTTTTCTCGTATGTGGGACTCTCTATCTTCTTTGATAGATAATCGATCGTCTTTCAATTGGATAGTGAGTAGTTTTTATAATAATAAGTCAAGTCAAGAAGTCTTAAGTGTTGCATAAATGTTTTGAGCAAAAATAGTCTAGGAAATGAATAAAAAAACTAAAAACACTAAAAAAATAAACTAGTGTTCACCTTTGACCTTGTTTTATTTTTGTTGACTTTTCTTATATATGCTAAATAACCAAAATTGCTCACAAAACAAAAGCTCAAAACCTACTCAATTCTCACACACATGGCCAAAACATAGGCGGCCATTTTTGCTTGGTTTTGATCAACATTTTTCATTAGATTTTGCAATACAAAGCCTTTACACTTGAATCAAAGTTTGTTCTTGCTTGTTGGGCATCCATTCTACACCTTTCTTGCATCAAAACACATCAAAGGTAAGAGAAAAATTCTAGATCTCAAAATGTCATTTTTATGTTAATTCATATAATCGAATTTTTAGTAGTTGAAATGTTAAATTGTTGTTATATTATTGCTCAATAGATACTAAGGATTGATTATATGGGTTTATAGCAGTTTTGAACCATGGTAGCATGTATTTTTATTTTTCGGGTATTAAAGTTGAGAATTTGACCATTTGGTGAATAATTGGAGTTGTGGTGGTTGGAATTGGTTGCTATTAGTTTCTAAAAGTTTGTTAAATACGTGGTAGTAATGTTATAATGCCGAAATTTGGATTGCGATGTCGTGGTAAAAGTCCAGAAATTTCAGCCATGGTGCATTGAGGTTTTAGGGCAGTTGGGCTTAATTTGGATGGATTATGGTTGGTTTCCAAGGGGGCTAATGTAATTGCTTGAGTGGATAAGTAATAGAAACTGGTTTGGAGGTTATCGGGTTAGTAGAATGTAAATTATGACTTTTAGAATGGGTGGTGTTTGAGTGATTGAATTGGGAGTTGTTGTCACGCCTCAACATGACCCCTCTTACAATCAATCAGGACGCAACGGATTTTCGGTAGTATAACCACTGTAACTTGGATACCGAGACTATAAACCAACCTCTTTTTAACTCATACAACCAACTCCACAAACAATTCAACAATAACAACACAACCATAGTATTCATTAAATATTCTTTTACCATTGCATCCATACATTATACGCCTCCGTTCAACATCATACATACGCTATATAACATACATTTCCAAAATAGCTTATAACCGATCTAGCAACCCAATCATGTTCTAAAACAAGATTGCTAAGCTAGTAACATTTAATCCACTATCTTTAAAACATCTTACACATCATAAACTTCTAAGTAAATACAACCAACTAGTTTTAATATACAAGACAACATAAGAGAACTACATCTCAGATATCAAGAACAAGACTCTGGCACATAGGACTCGTCCACATATGACACATTATCCTCTTTTGGAGGCAAGTACCCGTAATCTGGATCGGTAACACCTGTATGCATGCAATAATTGAGAGTGAGCTTATATAAAACAAGCCAGTGAGGATTCGATAGATCTCTAACAATATTTACTATACTCCATGGAAATCATCCTTTGAGCAATAAATACATAATAAACATCATTAACATTATAAGTGCAACAACAACAATAACAGTAACACACAATAAGGATACTATACATTTGCTGATGAAGCTCTACACACCATTTTCAATGCTCCTTAACTCCTCCAAACCCAGTGACATAACCCTGAGGTACCTTGACCTAGACCCATACCCCATGGCCTCTCCGCCCATGCGAGATAGAGATTAGCCATGATAACTGTGCCTGCAGCCCAGGATGCCCCCCGAGGTGACAACATTATCAAAGCTCACAACAATGGGACTCAATTCGAAAAGTCAACAACATTAGTTGCCCGACTCCCGACTCATAACAACAATAACAATCAGTTAACAACGTAACACCCCGAATTAACCCCAAGCGTGCTACCAATAAAGTAATGTCCGCTTTGGCTACACCCCGGATTAACCCCGAGCGTGCTCCTCACGATTTTGTATCAACAATCAGTAATCATTAATCAGTTAATCCATATTTCAACAATCAATTAAACAACATTTAACAATCAACAACTATATAATCATGAAACAATTAAGTTAGATGGCAAAGTAGGTCATCCAACTCAACATGCATTTAAACCTACATTCAACCCCGATCCCAATCAACAACAATCCAAGAATCAACTACCCAAAACACTACCCAAAAACTAAAGACATTATTTAAATATTTAAAGAAAGACTACTCAAACTTCTAAAAGTCATAACTTACATTCTATGAATCAAATAACCTCTAAACCAATTTCTATCACTCACCCACTCAATCAACAACATTAGCCCCCTCGGGAACCAACCATAATCCATCCAAATCAAGCCCAACAACCTTAAAAACCCTAATGCATCATGGCTGAAATTTTCGGACTTTCACACCGACATCACAATCAAAATTTTGGCATTACAATATTACTACCACGTATTTAACAAACTTTTACAAGCTAACAGCAATCGATTCCAACCACCACAACTCCAATTATTCAACAAATAGCCAACAACTCAATTTTAATACCTGAAAAATAAAAATTCATGCTACAACGGTTCAAAACTGATATAAACACATATAATCAATCCTTTGCATCTATTGAGCAATAATATTGTAACACCTCGATCCCTCTCGAGACCGAGAGTTCTATCAATCAATCTATTTACAACCCAATTCCAAACTCGAGCAAAATTTTTAGGGAAAACGGACGGAGTCTCCCCTGTTTCTAGGCAAAATGCAAAACCTGTAACAACATATAAGTGGAACAGCATCGTGTCCAACCATACAAACACCTCAAGGCCATCCGAGCCTTGTTTCTCAACAAATAAACACAACAATTATATATATACATTTCCAGTTTAAAAGTTAACCTATCTCTTTTCATCTTTGACAAGAACATTCATGCTAGGCAATTAAACTATACTAACCCATTGCATAAAATAGACTATCATACCATTCTAATTCTTTTCCTTTGGACATTACAAACATGCATTGAAGTTAAATTATACTAACTGAATACAAAAACTAGCTTTTCGAATCACTTTAATAACCTAATAAAACTTTAGATTACATTCTTTTTAACACTAAATACAAACAACACATGAAACATACATCTTTACATCTTTGACAACTCAAGCCACATAGCACGCAAGGCAACTCTTCAAACACGAACTTTCACGTAATCACGAACTTTCCATCTAACATGATATTGCCTGAAATGTGGTGGTGAGGAGTGAGTATACACAACACGTATACTCAGTGAGGGCGAGACATATATCGAGGTGGAGAGAAAGAAAGCCGTTCAATGCAAATAAGGCAGTTAAGCAATATAACTGATAAGTAAGCAATCAAGACAAATAATCAATACAATAAGCAATTAATGAAAGCATTAACACAACCATTCAAAGCTATACCACACTCTAAAGGCTATGGTTCACTCACACGAGCAATGTACCATTCGATTCGATTCCACGAGCATTACATCAATCTCGAGCTTGATGTTGACAACGATGACAATAAGCACGCAACCACCTTATAACTTCAGTTTGGAATACCCCAGAAGTATCCAATCAATTTTAGGACCCAAATCTCCCTGGGATGCAGCCCAAGCGAGAATGGGAATAGGACACTGAGCTAGAGCAACCAACACTGGCAGCCCAAGACTACCCAGAGAGGCCCATCACTCACGCGCCTTACACTATGCAATGCAATATAAGCAACAAGCAAGCGATAGCACAACAATACAGATTAGTGGCGATAAACGAGATATCAAGCATTTACAATCAATACTTGCATTCAATTAACTTTTCAAGCATAACTATCATTAATAGCAACAAGAACACCAATTAAACAAGTAACAGTAGTTCAAACACGAAAACAACAAATATCACTATTCAATCTCTAACTTCCAAAGGCAATTACGAGAAAACGAGCTACTGGATTTGGAAACCGATTTCACTACATTCACTTAGGCTCTACAAGGCACGTTTCTATGTCACTAAACTTCAATTTCTCACCTGAGACCCAAAAGTCCACTTACTACGTTTGACCTACAGCTATGCTAACCGGTCATTCAATCAACGCCACAACAGCGCCGAAAGTGCTTCCATGCCCTCAATAGCAAAACCCCCAACTCAATTCGAGCACGGTCAACTTTTAGTCAAACGGCCCCTTTATGTTTCCTTGTCTAATTTTCAATTTTAACAAAGGCCGATCCGTTTCTATTGCACATTTTATCTTTCTATCACTAATGTCACCTATCCAAATCAAGCAATCGCAATTCGGATCAAAATTCGAAATTCTAGGATTTACTATTCAAAATTCACTATTTATTGTTTTCCCCAATTTCAAATACGCAATTTCGACCGTAAAAATTGCTAAATAACTATCAAACAATGCTCTACGAACTCAAAGGAAGCTATATCAAGCAATTATATGCATTATAACACATTATATATCAAATCTAAAAATTTGACACAAAATTCAAATTCGAATTTAAATGCACAAAAGCGTGAAAACCATCACAGAGATTGAAGACCAAGACCCGTAAGGACCTGAGCCACGACCCCCGAGCATTTACACGCTTGATTGTAGAAGAAAAATCCAAAACAAATTTTCTTTCTTTTCCCTCAAACTTTCGGCCATGGCAAGGACATAATTGGTATTTTGCAAATTGTTTTTCTTGATTTTTGCCTTGTTTTATTATTTAAAAGGGTGACAAGGGCATTTTGGTCATTTGCAAAATCAAACTTTAGTTAAAAATGGTCAAATAAGCTTATTTTAATGCCATTTAAATCTAATTCAAGTTAAAACAATGCAATTAAATGAAAAACAACTAAAACTAGTTAAATTAAGCTAAAAACATTTTTCACTAAGTCCGAAGAATATTTCTTTAACTCTCATTTTCGAAATACTATGATCGAATGGTCAATAAATGTCGCTAATAAAGTGATGAGCAATAATAGAAAACTTTAATTTTTTTGAAAAGTAGAATAGTAGAATAGTTTAAAATTCACTCCGGCTCGGAGTTACTTTTCTCATTTATTTGAAAACTGAGTGATTTTAATGCAAGACAATTAAAATCGATTATTAAAATAATCAAAATAATCATTATTCATTTAAAAATAATTAATTTAACTATTTCTAGAATATTTTAAAGAATTATGAAGTTAATGTTAAGATACAATTAAATAAGTTAATATAAGCACGTAATCAAATGCAATTAAGCACTAACATTTAAGATAACACTTAATTAAATATAATTTAAATGCCATTAAATGCATGCCGGGTTCGGGTTATCACAAATATAACATCAATTTAATATTTCAATTGCTAAAAATTCGATTATATGAATTAACATAAAAATGACATTTTTGAGATCTAGAATTTTTCTCTCACCTTTGATGTTGTTTGATGTTAGAAAGATGTGCAATGGGTGCCCAACAAGCAAAAACAAACTTTGGTTCAAGAGTTTTGGCCTTGAATTGAAAATTCTAAGAGAAAATTTGATTCAAAACTAAGCTAAAAATGCCCTCAATGTTTCGGCCATGTGTGTGTGTGTTTGTGGTGTTTGAGCTTTTGTTTTGTGAAGTATTATGCATATTATGTATTTAAAGACAAGTTAAATAAAAAAAATGCTAAGGTCAAAGTTAGTATTTTTAGTCTTTTAATTGTTTTCTAGTCTTTTAATTCTATTTTTGACTATTTCTTCCTCAAAACATTAAATTAACACTTAGACTATTTTTAGATAATTTATTTTAGATGACAAAGAGTTTTACATGCAAACATTTTCACCCGACTCGGTTAAAAACTCGATTTTCGCAAAAGAAAGTGTAAAAACCTTTAAAATTTCAAAGCTGATTTGAAATCTGTTTTAATCAAACACGGGTCTATTAATATCCGAGGACTAGGTTTTAAAATGTTTAAAACACCCTTGTAAAAATTTTAGCAGACAGGTACTCAAAACACTTTTTACAAAAATCGTCGATAAAATTTATGATGCCGTTTTTATGAAAATTTCATGAATGCACACATAGCATGTCTTAGGAATATAAATCACAGAATTAGCGTATTTTAACTCATATAGCGCATAAATAGGTCAAAACACGCAATTCTACGCAAAGGTGAAATTTGGGGTTTCACAGTTGTTGATGGTTAGACTAGGGTTTGGTTGTGTGGTTAATGCATATTAAGTTGGATGGCCTACTTTGTCATCTAACTTAGTTGTTGAGTTGTTAATTGTTTATTAGATGATATGTTGTTGAAATGTTATTAATTGATTATTGATCATTGATTATTGATGAGTCGGGAGATAGGCAACCTACTTTGTTGTCCTCTTGTGACAATTGATTATTGATGAGCCGGGAGATAGTCAACTTGATATGTTGTCCTCCTGTGATATGAATGTTTATTATTATTGCCATGAGTCTTGATATGCGTGTGCCACCTCTTGGGCAGCGTTTGGTTGTTGGGTTGAAAACGACATGACTATTATAGGCTACCCCCAGCTCGCATGGGCGGAGGTGCCATGGAACGAGGGGCTAGTGAGATACCTTGGGTGCGTGAGTAATGGGGAGTTATAAGAAGAATGGTTGAGATCGTGATGGCGTTTGGAGCTACACCAACTAGAGTATCCTTTATTGATTGGTCATTATTACTAATGTGTTTATATTGTTATTGTTGATTATTATGTGTTTATTGCTCAAATAATGATTTCCAATTAGTATAGTAAATACTATTAGAGATCTATCGAATCTTCACTGAGCTTGTTTTATATAAGCTCACTCTCAATTATTGCATGCATACAGGTGATATTGGTCAAGATTACGAATACGTGCCTCAGGAAGCTGAGAATGTGCTTTATGTGGACGAGTCTTGTGTGCCGGAGTCGTTGCCATGAGTTTGACTTAGTTGTTGTAATATGTTATATTGTATAACTTATTCAATTATAAGACTTATGTATATTGCTAATTTAGTAGTCTTGTTTTGGAACATGATTAGGTTGCCAAATTGGTTATAATCTATTTTGGAAAAATGTATGTTATAAAGTAAATGTATGACGTTGGAACAGAAGGCGTATAACTTATGGATGCAATGGTAAAAGAATGTTTAATGTATATTGTGGTTGCGTTGTTTAATTGATGAATTGTTTGTGGAGTTGGATGTATGAGTTACGAAGAGGTTGGTTTAGAGCCTCGGTGTCCTAATTACTGTTGTTATACTGTCG
Source organism: Ehretia macrophylla (assembly GCA_037974665.1). NCBI lineage: Eukaryota > Viridiplantae > Streptophyta > Magnoliopsida > Boraginales > Ehretiaceae > Ehretia > Ehretia macrophylla. The sequence goes on from CM075770.1 coordinate 17,280,931, forward strand.
AAATTCGGTTGCGTCTTGACTGATTGTAGGAGGGGTCGAGTTGGGGCGTGACAGATAGAGTCGCCGAGAAGCGTTCTAAATACTTTTCGACAAGGGCATAAAGCATAAGAATAAAAGTGCTCTTTCATTATAATATAATAGAAAAAGGAACTCAGACTCAGTAACAGAATAACTATCTCGTATCAAGAAGAACAAAAACAAATGGTGCATTTACGTGATTTCCATATCATATTGGAATCTCAACTAGGGCAGGATAGGCATTCTATTATTCCAATCCAACAAAGATGACCAGGAACTGCTAGTTGTGAGGCCCGACCCTGAATAACGTGTCATACCTCAATTTACGTGCCTTAGACCTAGAATTATATGATTAACCTTAGATCACGTGCCCTATCTTGGTTTTCGTGCATGCCTCGCCATACGTGCCTTGACCTAGAATTGTGTACCCTAATCCTTGTTGTACGTGTGATATCTAGATATACGTTCCTTGACCTCGATTTACACGTGATACATCGATTTGTGTGCCCTAACCATGAACTGTGTGCTTTAACCTAGGTTTAAAAGTTGTACCTTGATTTACGTGCATTGCATTGGGTTACGTGCATTCACCTAGGGTTGCGTGCATTTACTTTGGAATCCATGCATTTACTTTGGAATCCATGCATTTACCTTGAAGTATGTGTCTTAGTCTTGAAGTACGTGCTTTACCTTTTATTCGTGCTCTAGACCTAGGAATGCGTGTCTGCACGCTAATCTAGAAAGATTATTGCACAAAGCACTAGACAATAAAATAATTCTACACAATCCACTAACCATTATTAAATTCTTAATTCAAATCCTACAAACTCCACTAACAATAAAATAACATTAAACTATTCCTACACATTCAACTATCATTAATCTAATCCTAATTCAAATTCACTACAAGACAAAATCCTATCATCATCCAAACCATCCCCAATATAATATACCTAATCACCTTTTCCTACAAAATCCACTAACATCTAAATACGATATTTTAAACTCACTATAAGACAAAATCTCACAAACCTCTAAACATACCCAACATTCTCTTACACCATGTCATGCTTTTCCTTACACCTATGCACTATTTTACTAACCCCCAAGCTCCCTTTCTTGGCCCTCTCAATACACATGCTAACCATTTCAAAATACACTAGATGACACAACAACAACAAAAATCAGATTCTAAGCACCCTAGCCGACACACACTTTCATACACACACACAACATCTCAAACTTTCATTTTTCTCTCAACTCTCTCTCCTTCTCTCACCATTTTTGTCACGCCCCAACTCGACCCCACCTACGATCAGTCAGGACGCAACGGAATTTCGGCGGCATAACGACAGTAAACAGATTTCCGAGGTTCCAAACCAACCTCATTAAACATCATACATCCAGCAACTCCTTAATTCAAACAACAACATACAACACAATCATAATATACAATAAACCATCCTCGTTATACGCCTCCGTTCCAACATAACATACAATACCTCAACCTTATCATACATTTCAAAAATAAGTTGAGACATATTTACAACTTAACCATAGACAAAAGAAAGCCACTAAGTTAACACCATTTGGATCATCATCTTTTCAATATCTATTACATTAAGAACCGCAAAGCATATAAAAGTCTATTAAACTATTACACAAGACATTTAACAACATAAAGTCATGGATAAGACTCGGGAACATATGACTCATCCACGTAAAGCACATTTTCCACATTCTCCTCTTCAGGAGGCACATACCCGTAATCCGGCTCTGCAACACCTGTAAGCATGCATTAATAGAGAGTGAGCTTATATACATAAGCCCAGTGAGGATCCGATAGATCTCGACAGTATTCACTACGCTCCTTGGATTTAGTCCTTTGAGCAAGTAAACACACAACAACAATAATAACATAAATAAAGCTATCATCACATAACTATATGACCATTCAATAAGGATACTCTATTTGGTGTAGCTCCAAACGCCATCACGATCTCAACCGTTCTTCTTATAACTCCCCATTACTCACGCACCCGAGGTACCTCACTATCCCCTTCCCTCCATGACATCTCCGTCATGCGAGCTGGGGGTAGCCTATGGCAGTCATGCCGGTTTCAACCCGACAGCCCGACGCTGCCCGAGAGGTGGCACACACATACCAAGGCTCCATATTCATCAATCATCATGCAAGCATAAATCGATCAATCAATTGGGAGATCAGCAACAAGAGTGCCCGATTCCCGCATTCAATAATAATCAATCAATAACATCAATATAACATCAATATTAAATTAAACATCAAACAACGTAGTTAGATGACAAAGTAGGCCATCTAACCGGACATGCATAATATACATAATTAAACCCTAAATTACTCAACAACGACTCACCATTCATCACTCGAACACTACCCAACCATCTAAGGCATCGTTCAAGAAATTAAAGAATGACAACCTAAACTTCTAAAATTCATAACTTACAATCTACTAATCCAAACATTGCCAAATCAGTTCCTATCACTCACCCATTCAACCTACTACATTAGCCCTCTCGGAAATCCACCATAACACCTCCAAATCATGCCCGATAACCCTAAAACCCTAAGATATCTTGGCTGGATTTTCCGGATTTTCACACGAACAATGTAATCGAAAATTCGGCATTACAACAGCGCTAACACATAATTATCAAGTATTTAGAAATCGACGGCAATCGATTTCGATCAACACAACTCATTTAATTCAACTTTGAACATTTTAATCAAAATTAAATACCCGGAAAATAAAAATTATGCTACATCCGACAGAAATTCGTAGTATTAGTATATAATGATCCCTAGCATGCAAGGAGCAATAATCTAACATCAGATTTCAATTCTAACGGTTCAATCTTCATTTATACGCAAAAACACAAAAATGACATTTTGAGATCTAGAATTTTTCTCTCACCTTTGATGTGTTTTGATGCAAGAAATGTGTAGAATGGATGCCAAACAATCAATTTCAAGCTTTGAATCACTCAATTCGGCTTTGAAACGCAAAATCTGTGAGAAAAATGCTTTGAAAATGCCTTATCTTTCTCCTCCAAGGAGCCACGGTTTTGTGTGTGTTTTTGGAGTGTGTTTTGTGTTGTGTGAGTGTGTGTTGATGACATTATATAATAAAAAGCTTGGTCAATTAAAAAAATGCAAAGTCAAAGTTAGTTTTAATAGGTATTTTTGTGTTTTTAATGACTTTAATTGCATTTTAGTGCTCACCAAGTTAAAAATAATTATGCAACCCCCAAAATATCACAAGTGGATTATTTTTAGGTGACAAGAAGTTTTACATTCAAAGAATTCTACCCGAGTCGGCTTAAAACTCGATTTTCGCAAAAGTCGGTGTAAAAACCCTAATAAATTCTTAAGCCGATTTTAAAACCGTTTTCATCAAACACAGGTCTATTAAAGTCCGTGGACTAGGTCTAGAAGGGTTAAAAAGACCAGTTTCAAAATTATAGCGGACGTGTTTCGAAAACACTATTCACTAAAAATCGACGATAAAATTTCTGACTCCGTTTTTGATGAAAATTTCATGAATGCACATTTAGCACGTATTAGGAGTATTGAAATCAAAATTATAACTTTCTAGGTCCTATAGCACATAAACAGGTCATATGCACGCAAAACGAGACAAAGCACGTAAATCAAGTTAAAGCAGAAAAATGGGGTTTCACAATTTTCGACCCTAGCTCTATCTTGAGCTCCCAAGACTTCTAACAAGCTCTCAAGGACTCTCAAGGCCACTCCAAGCTTGGCCATAGCAAGCAACATAGAAAGAATCTCACACAAAGCTCACAAACCTCTCTATCTCGGCCATAGGTAAGTTTTGCTGGTTTTTTTCCTTGTCTTTTGGTTTCACACACATGCACACCTCCTACACAAGCTAACTAAGCTAAGATTTAAGAAAAATCAAGCTACCACTCGGCCAAAGAAAGGAAAGAGGACATTTTGTGCGTTTTTAAGAGATTTCGTGCACATTTGCTATGTATTCAAAGAAGTGAGTGTGAAACTCTTTTAAAAGCTTTCCAAACTCACATGCATGCTCTCATATCGCAGTATTTACCTTTTTAGTTCATGTATATGTATTTATCTGAGCCTATCTACTCATGCTTGGCTTGATAATGGCTAGAAACTTGATTGAATATGTTAACATGTTTATCTGGCAGCTTACTGACCTTGTACAACAAAATAGTTTTAGCCTAGTAACGGATGTAAAAAATGCATGAACATTGGTAGGTCCCTAGAGTTGTCAGTTCTGAACATATTTTGCAGAAATAGGCCAAGGCCAATTTTGAATCTAAGACTTCCAAAATGGTCAAATATCGTGATGTGTTTGAATCTGGAAAACTTGAAAATATGAAGTAGGGTTCTGGCAGCTTTCTAACCTTGTAGAATGAGATAGTTTTGGCCTAGTGAACAATGTCAAAAATTCATGACAATTGTTAGATCACTAGACTTGTCAGTTCTTAACATATTTTGCAGAAATAGGCCAAGGCCAATTTTGAGTCTAAGACCTCCAAAATGGTCAAATATTGTGATGTGTCTGAATTTGGAAAACTTGGAAATATGAAGTAGAGTTCTGGCAGCTTTCTGACCTTGTAGAATGAGATAGTTTTGGCCTAGTACACGATGTCACAAATTCATGAAAAGTGATAGGTCATTATATTTTTCAGGCCTGAACATATTTTGTAGAAATAGGCTAAGGCTAATTTTGAGTTTAAAGGCCTCAAAAATGGAAAATATCGAGATGTGTATGAATCTGGACAGTTTTGCGTAGTCTCAAGGTTTTGGTCATAACTCCTAAGTCCGAACTTCAAATGCAGCAAGGTTTGTTCCTTGATTTAAAGCACTCATTAAGCTTCAGTTTGAAATTTGGTTCACAGAATTTGGTGGTTATTTTCTTGGCTAAATGAATGTGGAAAAACAGACCATTGTAGTAGGGTTTTGGGCTTGGTAATATGCTTTGAATCATGTTGTAACTTTACTTGTGGTATTGAATGCTTGGAATTGTGGCAATTAGAAGTTGTGTGGGATGTTTTGGTTGGTTGAGGATGCTTAATTAATTGATGCATGGCTTGGGTTTAATTACATGACGAATTGTTGCTTAATCGGATGTGTAGCACGAAATTGAGGCCCTATTGCTTATGAATACTTGCTAAGCGATGACCCTATTAATAAATATGTTCAATTGACTGGTTAATAGGCTGCCCGGAATTGTATTTATAGCTCTAAGCATGATTCTTGATGATAGCATATTGATAAGTGAACTATTCTTACACCCAATTTTGTGTAAGTGTCGTAGCATGCTTCTATGATCTCAACACTTGATATGTGAACTAAAATGAGCTATATGACTTGTTTTATATGGTGTTACTTGGCTTTCCGTTAAATGTTTACATGCTCCTAAGTGTTTTACAAAGTGAATTCATATGTCGAAGCATGCCTCATATGTTTACATGTCAATATGTGGTCTTATAATTGCTCGGAGGCAACTTACTTTGTTGACCTCCTAATGTGAATTGTTAAAAGATATTCTATGGCTTGTTTTGAACATGATTACTTGGCTGCCCATGAAAGTTTAATTACTTTCAAACTGATATATGAAATGATTACATGTTCTTATAATGCCTTATGTGCCAATATGTCAAAATGTGATCATATACTTGCTCGGAGGCAACCTACTTTGTTGACCTCCTAATATGAAATGTTAAATTGCATAAATGTGCATTGCATTTTCATTTTGACATGGTAGCGTTTCATGCACACCGAGCGGCATCGGGCTTATCGGTGCTACCGTGACTACCATGGTCCAATTCCCTCTCTTGCTTGGCATTCCACCCTCGAAGAGTTAGTCCCTAGGATTTCGGGGTACATCCGGAGTACACCCATTTGGAGTGATAAGTGGATGATTGAAGTCGACCGCAACAATTATTATTGAAAATGATCTTGAGAGCAAATGCTCACCGATTGATCTTAAGAGAGAAAGCTCACCGTATCCTTCTTTTTACTATGTGTTTAAGTACTCTCGCTTGGTTCCTAGAGGACCTCGGGGAGGAAAGACGGGTAAATGTGTTCATTTATAGTTATGTTATGTTATGAACTTACTTATTTTATTTGACATGTTTTCAAATGAGTTTTCACAAGTTAACTGGAAAAAGGATTTTTAAAACCTTGTCACTTGTTCCCCCCTCGCTTAGTTCCTATGGACTCACCCTCTTTTGTCATTACAGGTGAAGTAGATTTGGATCAAGTGCTTGAAGAGAATGTGCTAGTTGATGAACCTCTAGAATGACTGCGTGCATTTACATGTTTTTCTTGAACATGGATGCTATTAGAGATGTTGTGTTAGATTGTAGACTGTTTATTTTGTTGATGTAAATGACCCCGTTGTAATTTGGGTCTAATGTTCGATTGTACTACCTATAACCGGACGAACTCTTTATTTGGTTATTTGCTTTCATTATCTTGAATAGTAGTTATCGTAGGCGTTTAAACCACTAAGTAATTAATCCACTAAGTTAACTTTATCTAATTTCACTTAGGTGCTCACCTGTAAGCTAAAGGATAATAGGTACTTGCATAATAGGAAACTGGAAAATAAACGGGACATAGTTATCATGCTAGGCTTGTTAATCAAACGAGACTATCGAGATAAATTAGTAGGCAAATCTATTGATGACAAAACAAGAATCTTTATCGGAATCTAATTAACGATTGGAAATTTTGAGGCGTTCTAAAAAATTAGGTCAAACGAAAGGTCTTAAATACAACCGTTATGCTGCCTGTTTTCTAAAAAACTTTTGAAGTTCTAGGCCAACATTAAGCGTTAAATCATAACCAATGATTAAGTAGATAAAATAGCATAAATGAATTAGGTCATACCCTAGTCTAGCCTCCATAGGTCGGGTTAGGGCTTGACACCTTAAGAAATAGCATCAGAGCTTAGTTTACTAACTAGGCATTTGTCGGGTTCAACTCTCGGACCATGGGTAGAAGCCCTAAGGTAATTATGATGTCTTTTTTATATGTGTTAATGTGTGCTAATGTGCTTTAATTGCTTTATGCATTGAATATCATGTGCCTTTATGGACTATATGTATTATGTATCATGCACATCAATACGTTAGTGTCCTCAATAATGCATGCATGCTTTTATACTCCTTCCACCCCGCACGAGCTCACGCGAAAATTGAACGATTGGAAGGTTGAAATCTTTTTTTTCTTTTCTCTCTAAGTTTCGGCCTCTTCAAGTTCTGATTTTAGCTTCTTTTTTTTATTTTGCATTGTTTAGCTTATTTAAGGTGACAAGTCTTTGGTCAAAGGGTCAAGCCTTGGTCAACTACTTAAAATTTGGTCAATTAGACTATTTTTATGCATTTTAAGCTAAAATAAACTATCACTAAATTAATTCTAACCAACAACAATTAAAATATAAAATTTAAGTCACCTAAATACTAGTTTCACTATTTGTTGAGGACTAAAAGTCACCCTCTAACTATCGCTCTCGAAATGCAATGCTCTTTGCGACTACAAAGAAGTAACAATTAAATTTCAAAGAATCTAAGAAAATATAATTTTCAAAATAAATAACAAGGAAATTCCACATTCCGGGCTCGGGTATTACACCCTCTCCCCCTTAAAACAATTGCGCCCACGCAATTCTTACCTGGTCAACAAACAACTCCGGATACTGATTCCGAACTTGGTCCTCTCTTTCCCAAGTCGCTTCCTCAAACCCATGATGATTCCACAGAACCTTTACTAACGGAATACTCTTCCTGCGAAGCTCCTGAATTTTTCGATCCACAATTCGAATCGGTTTCTCTTCATAAGACAACTTTTCTTCAATCTGCAAAGGCTCTGGTTCAAGTACATGTGAAGGATCTGGATGATACTTCTTTAACATTGACACGTGGAAAACATCGTGCAGTCTCGACAAGCTCGGAGGCAAAGCTAACCGATAAGCCAAAGGACCTACCTTTTCAGTGATCTCATACGGACCCACATACCTGGGACTAAGTTTCCCACTCTTACCGTGCCGAATCAACCCCTTTCGAGGAGAAATCTTAAGAAATACCCAATCTCCCAAAGCAAACTCAAGATCTCGACGGTGTTTATCCGCATAACTCTTCTGACGACTCTGAGCAGTAAGCATACGCTGGCGAATAAGGTGAATATTATCTACCATCTTAATCATCTCAGGTAACACAGTCGGATCAACTGTTCTCATCTCTCCAACCTCTTCCCAATACAATGGGAATCTGCATTTACGACCATACAATGCCTCGTAGGGAGCCATACTTATAGTAGATTCATGACTATTATTGTAGGCAAACTTCACCAAAGGCAAAAACTTCTCCCAATTCTTCCCAAAGTCTAGCACACATGCCCAAAGCATGTCTTCCAAGATCCTGATAGTTCTCTCAGACTGGCCATCAGTTTGTGGATGGTATGCAGTACTGAAGCTCAATTTAGTTCTCATGGCCTCTTGCAATTTCTGCCAAAAACGAGATTTGAATCTAGGATCCCTATCTGACACTATACTCTGTGGCATACCATGCAATTTCACAATATTAGCAACATAAAGCTCAGCTAGCTTATCAAGGCTATCCTGTTTGTTCACGGGAATAAAATGTGTAACTTTAGTCAAGCGGTCCACAACAACCCAAACAGAATCACATCCTCTCGGAGATCTAGGAAGATCAATCACAAGGTCCATTGTTATATGCACCCACTTCCATTGCGGAATCGACAACGGCTGTAGAAGCCCGGCTGGCCTTTGATGCTCAACTTTAACCCTCTGACAAGTTAAACATCTGGATACATACTCAGCAATTTCCCTCTTCATATTGTTCCACCAGAAGTGTTGTTTCAAATCTCTATACATTTTAGTACTGCCCGGGTGAATCGTATATCTCGAATTATGTGCCTCGGACAGAATCTCATTCTTCAAAGTCGGATCACCAAGAACACATACCCTGTCCCTGAATCTGAAAATACCATCTGCATGCAATTTAAACTCCGACTCTCCCCCTTTTGATTTTTCTTGGATTTTCAAGATGTAAGGATCAGTCTTCTGAGCCTCTCTGATCTGTGCTAGCAACCCTGACTGAATCTGCAAACTAGCAAATCGAATCCCTACCTCAGTAGCTTCTGGCTTCCATGAACAAATTTCTTCCAAAGTCTCCCAATCCTTGATAATTAAGCTTGCAACAGTAGCCTTTCGGCTCAAAGCATCAGCAACAACATTTGCCTTACCTGGCACGTAGTTAATAGAACAGTTATAACCACTCAATAGCTCTAGCCATCTCCGCTGCCTCATATTCAAATCCTTCTGTGAAAACAAATACTTGAGACTCTTGTGGTCAGTAAAAATTTCAAATCTGCTACCCCACAAGTAGTGACGCCACTTCTTCAAAGCAAACACAACTGCAGCTAACTCAAGGTCATGTGTAGGGTAATTGACTTCATATGGTTTCAACTTCCTAGAAGCATAGGCAATCACCTTACCATTCTGCATTAAAACACAGCCCAAACCTTCTTTAGATGCATCACTGTAGACAACAAAGTTTTCTGTTCCCTCAGGTAAAGCTAGTATAGGAGCTGTAGTTAGTCTCTTCTTCAATTCTTGGAAACTGGATTCACATTTGGCATCCCAGTTGTAAGCAACTTTCTTTCGAGTCAACTGGCTTAAAGGTCCAGAAATTTTGGAAAAGTCTTTTAACAAACCTCCGGTAGTAACCTGCCAACCCAAGAAAACTCCGAATCTCTTACACTGTCTCAGGTCTCTTCCAGGATGAAACAACTTCAATCTTAGCTGGGTCCACTGAAATCCCTTGATCTGAAATGATATGGCCTAGAAAAGATATTTGATTCAACCAATATTCACACTTGCTGAATTTTGCAAAAAGTTTGTTTTCCTACAAAGTCTGTAGCACAATCTTCAAGTGTTGTTCATGCTCAGCCTCATTCTTCGAGTACACTAAAATTTCGTCAATAAAGATCATGACAAACTGATCAAGGTAAGGTCAAAAAACCCTCTGCATCAAGTCCATGAATGCGGCTGGTGCATTCGTCAATCCAAACGGCAACACAACAAACTCATAGTGACCATATCTAGTCCTGAATGCTGTCTTTGGTATATCGTCACTCCGAATCCTAAGTTGATAGTAACCCTGCCTCAAGACAAATTTGGAGTAAATACTCGCACCTTGCAACTGGTCAAACAATTCTTCAATCAACGGCAAGGGGTATTTGTTCTTATTCGTGACTTGATTAAGTCCCCTGTAATCAATACATAACTGTAGCGTGCCGTCTTTCTTTCTCACAAACAACACAGGCGCACCCCACGGCGAAGAACTAGGTTATATAAACCCTTTCTCAAGTAAGTTCTGAAGCTGAATTTTTAATTCCTGAAGTTCAGTCGATGCCATTCTATAAGGACTTCTAGAAATCGGCGCAGTGCCTGGCACAATATCAATCACGAACTCAATCTCCCTATCCGGTGGTAAACCCGGTAATTCCTCGGGAAATACACCAGGGAAGTCTCTAACAATCGAAACCTCATTCAAATTCAACTTATCAGTAGGCTGATTGATCAAATAAGCTAAGTAAGCTTCACAACCCTTATTCACCAACTTAGAAGTCTTGATCGCTGATAAAAGAGGAATTCGGGCAGCCCTGCAGTTCCCGACAATCTCCAGTACCGGTAGGTCAGGAACCTGAAGATAAACAATCTTTGTTCTACAATCCAACTGAGCATAGTATTTCCCCAACTAGTCCATTCCCAAAATGATTTCAAAGTCACGGAATGGCAATATAATTAAATCAGCAGGAAATTTACGGTTCTCAATGCATATATCACAAGATTTGCAAATAGACTCTGCAACAAATTTTGCACCCAAAGGCGTACTAACTTCAACTTCATGCGGCAGTTTATCAATGCAAACATTCACAGATCGTGCACATGCAGGAGTTATAAACGAATGTGTAGCTCCGGGATCAATCAAAACTTTAACTGGCTGAGTATTGAGAAGAAAGGTACCTTCCACAATAGGTGTAGTATCGGGTAGCTCTTCTACATCTAGTGCAAAGACCCTAGCCTTAACCCTCTGTGCTGGACTTGCACCTGCAGCCCTCTTCTGAACCCCCTGGCCTCCAGTCTGACCCTGAACATTGTTATCCTTAGGGCAATCTCTCACCCTATGGTCATCACTCCCACAACCTGTGCATTTACCACTCTTTCTCCAACAATTAGCCTCAATATGCCCCGATCGATTACGATAGTTACACTGCTGATTTTGCCTTACAACAGTGTTTCCTGTAGGTGCAGGGGCTTTGACAGTAGTAGGAACTGTACCTCCCTGCTGAGGCCTAGTCACAGCTGGCCTAGCTTGAAACTGATGTTGTGGCTGATACGGTCGTTGCTGAGGAACCTGCGCAGAAGTCTGATACTGCCTCGGCTGATTCTGGCTGCGCTGGCCCAAATACTATTTCTTACTCGGCTGACTGCTCTCCGCTAACATCTCAGCCTTCCGTTTCTCAAACTTCGAGGCTGCTTGGAAAGCCTCGGGAAAAGTAGTATAGGTCTGCCCAGTCAAATGCAACTGAATATCCATTCTCAATCCACGAACAAACCTATGAATCATCCTCCTAGCTGGACGTACCAGCTCGGGCATATACCTCAACAGGCTAACAAACCTAGCCTCATACTGTGCAACAGTCATGTTTCCCTGCTTCAGGGCCACAAACTCGTCTTCCCTCCTTTCCATAGCCATCTCAGGAATATACTTGTCCCGAAACTCACTCACAAAATCATCCCACAAATGTGGTACATCCTCACAGTCCCACCTCTTCCTGACAGTATTCCACCACTGCTCTGCATCACCCTCAAACAGGAATGACGCATAATCTATTCTTGCCTCATCAGTGTACCTCAAAGCGGTGAAAATTTTCTCAACACGATTAATCCATCTCTCGGCTGCCACATCATCTGACTCTCCGAAGAACTTTCCCGGCTCGTTCCTCAAGAATTTCTCCAACTGGTTATTCTCAACGCTGTACCCCTGTCTACCAGGATTAGCTTGATTCCCCTGGGGATTATTATTCCTGTCCTGCCTCTGCTCATGCAGTACCTAGGTAATCCGGTCAACCGCTGTAGTCATAGTAGCCATAAACTGCTCAGGCAACGGTTGCTGACCCTGTTCTGCTGCCTCTTCATCTGACCCTATACCTTGAGTACCACGACGTGGCGGCATAGTAGCAATTCACAATAGCTGGCAACATTTAAAAGCAGTTTATAGACAGAAATATAGCACATAAGATTAGATAACACTCAAGTCAATAACAATCAAACATTCTAACATGCAATTCACATAACACAAGTTCGATATGCCAAACTAATTCACGTTAAACATATAAGCACTCTAAGTTCACAAAGTCATGCTATAACACTTTCTTTCCACTTAACAATCATACAATAATACTCTAGCATTTTGGACCTTTACCCCTGTGAGGCCCGACCCCAAATAACGTGTCCTACCTCGATTTGCGTGCCTTGGACCTAAAATTATATGACCGACCTAGGATTACGTGCCGTGTCTTGATTTTCGTGCATGACTCGTTATATGTGCCTTAACCTAGAATTGTGTGCCTTAATTCTCGATATACGTGCAATACCTAGATGAACATGCCATGACCTTAATTTACGTGCGAGACCTTGATTGGCGTGTGTCTCTTCGTTTCGTGTGCATTAACCTTGAACTACGTGCCTCAACCTAGGTTTAAGAGTCATGTCTTGAATTACATGCATTGCTTTGATTTACGTACCTTATTTTGATCTACATTCATTCACCTAGGGTTGCGTGTGTTAGCATTAGAATCCGTGCACTTATCTTAAAGTATGTGCCTTAGTCTTGAAAAACGTGCATTCGTCTCGTAGTTCGTGCCCTACCTCGTAGTGCGTGCCCTAGACCTAGGAAAGCGTGCTTTCATGCTAATCAAGAGAGCATCTTACACGGAGCACTAGACTATTAAACAATCCTACAAAATCCACTATCAATATTATAATCCTAATTTAACTCACTAGAAGACAAAATAACACAAAAAGCTAGACATTCTTTATTCCTTATTCTTTATTCTTTTTGCACTTTCAATACACAATTAAATAACATCCAAAACATGACAAAAATTCAGATTTGGCACATGCTTTGGCCGACCATACCATGGTTTTTGCACAAGGTTTGAACAATTATACAATTAACTATGCATGCTTAGACAAACTATGACACAAATGCATAAAAAATTGCTCAAACCACCTCAATTCTCACACCATTTTCGACCAAACCACCTATGCGCATGCTAACATTTCAAAATTCCATCTTGAAGACAAAAAAAAGTCTGAATTTGTATGCCCAAGGCTGACCACATGCTCAAAAAATTGCAAAAGCCTCATTTTTCTCTCATTTCTCTCACTTTCCTCACATTTTCTCTCTCTCCCTCTCATTTCCTCTCTCCATTTCGGTTCTTGGCTGAGTTCTCTATATCCTTGGCTTGTCTTCCTCATAACTTAGCTAAGCCAAGTCAAGCAATCATCAAGAAAGTCGAGCAAACAAGCTAGAGTTCGAAAATCACTCATGCATGTGCATTGAAGCTTCATTTTCGGCCTAGGTGAGTTACTAAGCTTCCATTTCTTTTCTTCAAGTCCTAACTACATGCATGTACTAAGAGATTGATCACTAAGCTAGGAAAAATAGAGAAAAGCTAGTTGGAATCTCGGCTAAGCAAGATGAAGAAGAGATTTGAGCTTCAACAAGGTTTTGAGCATTTTTTGGGTTGATTACAAAGGTGAGGGTTAAAACCTTTTGAAAACTCTTTAAAAACTCACATGAATGCTCATAAATGTGTGTATTTGCTTCTGTACTTGAGCTATATGGTCGTTCATAAGCTTAAACAACCATGCATGGCAAGATCTTGGCTTGAAAATGATGCTAGGTGAAGTCGAAATGGATGACAGCTCTCTGACCACTCTGTTCGAGGTAAGTTTAGATAAGCAAATGATGTTGAAAATTCCTGAAAATTGGCGGGTGACTATTTTGGACAGTTTTGAACATTTTTCACAGAAATAGGCCGAAGCTAATTTTGACTCTAAGGTCCTCAAAATGGCGAATCATTAAAATGTGACCAAATCTGGAAATCTGGAAAAATGAATCAGGTTTTGGCAGATGCACTGACCTTGTGGAATGAACCATATTTGAATTAGTAAATGATGTCCAAAATGCATGACATTTGGTGCGCTGATATATTTTTCAGTTCTGGACAATTTTGTCAGAATGGACCAAAGCTAAAACTGACCCTAAGGACCTAAAAAACGTCAATTTCTGAAAAGTGTGCAAATCTGGACAGTCTTGTGCTACCTCACTGTTTCGGCTATAACTAATGATTCTGAACTCCAATTGATGCAAGGTTTGTTTCTGATTTTAGTTAACTTCTTAATCTTTAATTTGAAATATTATTTACTAAATTTGGAGATTTTTTGATTATCCTATTGATTGTGAGAAAACAGCCTATTGCAGTAAAGGTTTTATTTAGCCATATGCTTGGAAAATTGTTGTAACCTCTCTTGTGGTACTAATTGTGTGGAAATGTGGTGTTGGGATGTTGTGTGGACTGTTTTGAACGTTTGAGGATGTTGAATTAAATGATGTATGGTTTGAGATTGACATTGAGTTGGGTTGAGGCTCAAATTGCACGAATAATACTTGAAATGGAAGCCCTAACGACTAGGTAGTCTTAATAAGTGTTGATCATTTGGATATTGTGTTGGAATCATATGCTTAGTGGGCTGCCCGTAAATGTTTTATAACTTCAAAGTGATCTTGACCATTGCATGTTGACAAATAAGCTTTTCTTGCATCCGAACCCATGTTGATATCATTGCATGTTGAATAATCTTATCACTTGATTGTGTGGACTTCTTAATGAGTTATATGGCCTGTTTTACATGTGTTACATGGCTGCCCGTTTAATTTTCATATAACTCTATATGCCTTTCAAGTGAAATTTCCTATCTTATCATGCCTTGCTTGTTTACCTGTCAATGTGCAATCTTATGATTGTCCGGAGGCAACCTACTTTGTTGTCCTCCTACTGTGATATATTACATGTTTTATCGTGCCCTGCCTGTTTACTTGGTCAATGTGCAATCTTATGACTGTCCGGAGGCAACCTACTTTGTTGTCCTCCTACTGTGATATATTACCTGTCATGAATGTGCATTGCATACAAGGTTGCAACCTTTCCTGTCGCCATGGGAGCGATCTCGCACACCGGTCGGCATCGGGCTTGCCGGGCTTACCGTGACCACCATGGTCCCATTCCCTCTCTCGCTTAGGGGCTACACTTCCTCGGAGAGTTGGGTCGACGGATTTCGGGGTACATTGGGAGTACCCCCATCTGGTGTGTTTGGGGGATGATTTGAAGTCGGCCGCAACAACTGATCCTGGATCTGATCTGAGAGCAAAAGCTCACCGTATCCTTTTTATTATGTGTATAAGTACTCCCGCTTGGATCCTAGAGAATCTCGGGGAGGAAAGATCGGTATTCCTGTTCTGTACTTGTAATTCTGTACTTGTATTTCTGTTGTATTCACGTTTGAGAAAGGGATTTTCATAGGTTTAACCGGAAAATGAGTTTCGAAACTTATTTATCGTTCCCCCTCGCTGAGTTCATAAGGACTCACCTCTTTTATCATCTCAGGTGAAGAAGAACAGGTACAGGAACCCGAGGATAATGTACCTAATGATGAACCCCTGGAGTGATTGCCTGTTATTGTTGTTATGCTTGAACGTGACTACTTGTGTGCCTTGTGCTGCCTGAAGACTATTTATCTTACATTGTTGTTGTTGCTAATGTAAAAGAGCCCCGTTGTAATTTGGGGTCTGATTTTGGTTTGTACTTATATTAAGTAGACTGATACTAGACATACTATGATCGTTTTGCTTTTATTATCACTAGTATCTATCATAGGTTATGATGCTTAGTTAAGGATTAGGCAAATGAACTTATCCAATCTCAACAGGTACCCGCTAATAAGCTAAGATCAACAGGTATATTTTGAAACGAGGATAAATGGACAAACGAGACACAGTATCATGCTAGGTTATAAATCAAACGGGATGTCAAAATAACCAATAGGCAATTCAATTGATGATAAAATAGTAAATTCTAGTCGGGAATGAACTTGAATTGAAAGTTTTGAGGCTGTTAGAAAATTTAGGTCAAAACAAAGATCCCAATTACAGCCGTTATGCTGCCGGATTTTCGAAAAAAATTGGAGTCTGGAATAAAACGTTAAGTGTTAAACCTCCTAGAACGATTAAGAATGTGAATGGACTTGAATGTTTAGATCACACCCTAGTCTAACCTTTATAGGCCGGGTTGGGGCGTGACAACCCCACAGATCGAGAAACATATCCCGGCTCATGCAAGACTATCATGCTCTGATACCACCTAAAGATGTCACGCCCCGACCCAACCCCGCAAAAGGCCAAGCCCGGACCCGACACACGGACGGAGTTTCCTCTGTACCGTGGACGTTCCGAAAACCCTAAAATCAACATAATACTTGCGAAAGCCATGAAACAATTAAAACAAGCCAACATTCTTTTAGAAAACATATATCTTTTCATTAACAACTTTGCAACCCAAAAATGATATGCATACTACACAATTATTTATGCCACTAAACAATTAACCATTAGTATGCATTTCCTTACTAGTCACATGAATATATATTTACAATATTACAACCTTTAATCCTTTACAACATAAGACCATCTAGGCCTCAAAATAGATACTACAAACAAGACTATAAGCCTCAAAATAAAGCAACAACCAAGCATTAAACACATCAAGCATGGCTCGCACAAAAGTCTGGCAACCAACCACCAGCAAAGCAAAGAAGTGCTATCACGGAAACACCTCCACCTGCTCTTCCTCCTCTATTACCTCAATAGGGTCTGCTTCAACTACTCCTGTAAAAAATATAGTATAGAAAGGAATGAGCAAAAACTATTGCTCAGCGAGGGCAATTGGTCTCAAGGACGGAGATGAGAGGAGTATGCAATGCAATTAATCAAGCAATTCATACAAATATTATATAGAGATACAACAAAGCCATCAATAAAGCAAACCAAGCATTAAAACTATAAACACTCATTCAAAGGATACGGTACTCTTTTCACGAGCAACTTTCAATCACGAACTCGATGACGACGCGCCGGCCCAAACCACCTTATAACACCAGTTTGGAATACCCCGGAAGTATCCATCAATCTACGACCCAAATCTCCCTGGGAGGCAACCCAAGCGAGAAGAGGGAATAGCCACGGAGCTAGAGCAACCAACACTGGCAACCCGAGGCTACCCAGAGAGGCCCATCACTCACACGCGGGACACTATGCAATGCAAGACTCGATACAAGACGATAAACGAGCAATAAAGCCACACGTGGGAGAATAACAAAGTAGGTTACTCTCGCACGCAATAGCAACAGTTGATAAGCATTTCAATCAAAATCAATTCAAACAAGTATATCAAGTAACCCTAAGCATTCTATAGGCATAATATCAAGAAAACAAGCAAAATCACAATTCGGCCCCAACTATCAAAATACTACCATTTCCAAATGAGCCATGAGTTCTAGAAACCGACTTCACCAATCCTCCTAGGTTACCATAAGGCACGACTAAAAACCCCGAAACCATACCTAACCCTAGAATTCACGCAAAGTCCCTATTTCCCCCTTTGCTCGTTTGAACTACAACTATACCAACCAAACACCCAACCAATGCCATAATCACACCAAAAGTGCTTCCATGCCCTCCTGATACAATGCCAACACGCAAAACGAGAAAACGCAAAAGTCGACCAAAACGACCCCAACTTTCACCAAGGCATATTTCACATTTTTTCCATTACGCAACCTAAACAAATCATGCATTTAGGCGTTCTAGCACACCTAGCACCTTTTTACATCAACGGACAGCATAACGGAGCAATTTCATCGTTTCAAGGGTTTACTATTCACAAATACTATTCAACTTAACAATTTAAATTGCAATCTCAACATATAACCGCAAAAAATGTTAAAAGCTATAAATACATGTTCTACAATTTTCAAGGAACATTCTAGAAGCATCAAAACGATTTAAACAACAATCTACGGATAAATCTCAAAAATCAAAAAGTTAACATACTTGACATTTAAATGCGCAAATAACGTGCTTCCCTCACCTTAGGCACTCCTAGTCGCTAGAAAAACAACGCTGGTTGCCTTGGAAACCACCCCGCACGAGCTCACGAGAAAATTGAACGATTGGAAGGTTGAAATCTTTTTTTTCTTTTCTCTCTAAGTTTCGGCCTCTTCAAGTTCTAATTTCAGCTGATTTTTTTTTTTTTTTGCAATGTTTAGCTTATTTAAGGTGACAAGTCTTTGGTCAAAGGGTCAAGCCTTGGTCAACTACTGAAAATTTGGTCAATTAGACTATTTGTATGCATTTTAAGCTAAAATAAACTATCACTAAATTAATTCTAACCTACAACAATTAAAATATAAAATTTAAGTCACCTAAATACTAGTTTCACTATTTGTTGAGGACTAAAAGTCACCCTCTAACTATCGCTCTCGAAATGCAATGCTCTTTGCGACTACAAAGAAGTAACAATTAAATTTCAAAGAATCTAAGAAAATATAATTTTCAAAATAAATAACAAGGAAATTTCACATTCCGGGCTCGGGTATTACAAATACACTTTTATCCTTTTAAGTGAATTCTTCACTAAGAACTTCACTATAACCATAAACATTAAAATTATGGGTGAAAGTTCATATAGAGATCATTATAACAATAAGATCACTAAAACTTATATGTATTATCTCTGATATCTATCATGTAACTCATTACTTTATATCGTGCCAAGTACTTGCCATTGCATTTTAAAGGAGAATGCAAATAGCGTAAGGATTATGTGCAAAAACCATTCACGGCCTTTCCTTAATAGTCTGAAGGAAATCTACAAGAAAAGACGGATACCCTGTCTTTGAGACTAGAGACCAAAATTTCTTAGATTCCTCGATCTTAAAGAGAACTTTAAGATCGTGACTTGGTGTACAGGCAATGAGAAAACAAATAATCATATCACTGTACTTCGTAGACATGACACTTACAAGACATGATTGGTTTACCCAAGAAAAATAACATGATATAAAATTCAATTGGACTTTGACGAACGAAGGTATCATAAATTCACAAGACTTATTAAGGGCATTAACTCCCACTAACTTTTCTTATAAATTTAGATATCACCTTCATTTAATGAAAACAATCTCTATCTTTTCATTCATTATAGTTACCTTTCTCTAAAGAAACTATGCATGAATGAGTTTAAATTCTATACAGCTATAGAATTAAAACATGGTATAAGTTTAAAATCAATTTGAAAGACTATGGTGATAAAACATGCATTCTCTAATCTTCTTTTATAACCCAACATATTCTGGACAAGTCTCATAAGCTCTATTTCATTCAATTATTTATTTTGCACAAACTCTTTTGTCAAAAAGAATAATTAATCTATCAAACTCATTTAGATAGATAAATACAAGAATTCTAGTCTTTAACTCTAGACCATTTCAAAGTTCAAGAAAATATATGTATGATTTGGTATTTAGCCATTTCTATAAATGCAAACCAATGAAATATAAATGTTTGAGTTTGAAGACATCGTTTCTTCCGACATGCATTCCAATCATTTCATTACTATTAATGAAGGATATACAAAATGTCAATCATTTCTTACAAAGGATTAATTCCAAAATTACCCATAGTAAGAAAAGATTGATAATAGTCACTACTATTTAAAGAAACGTTCAAACTAATCTAAAACATTTATAAACATATTTCAAGATTGGGATCGCATACCAAGTTGATCCAAAACAACCAAATCATGCATAAACAGTGTCAACTACTTAATCCCCTCCTAATGAGAGATCTCCTATTAAGAATGCCACAACCCGACTTCTCCTATGTCTCCTCTTCCTCCTTCTTCTATTTCTGTTTTGGCTGGGCGCAGCCATAGAAGGAGAGGACTCAACATGGGGATCGGGCCCTACATGCAAACCAAGGTTCTGCCAGCTAGTAAAAATATATGGCAACTCATTCAGTGTGATCTCAATTCTATGCACGTGAAAGTACAAGATCAAAGAAGAGTAGGATGGTTGAAGAGATTGCAAGATCAAGTCTGTGAAACCCCATTTTTCTGCTTTAACTTGATTTACGTGCTTTGTCTCGTTTTGCGTGCATATGACCTGTTTATGTGCTATAGGACCTAGAAAGTTATAATTTTGATTTCAATACTCCTAATACGTGCTAAATGTGCATTCATGAAATTTTCATCAAAAACGGAGTCAGAAATTTTATCGTCGATTTTCAGTGAATAGTGTTTTCGAAACACGTCCGCTATAATTTTGAAACTGGTCTTTTTAACCCTTCTAGACCTAGACCACGGACTTTAATATACCTGTGTTTGATTAAAACGGTTTTAAAATCGGCTTAATAATTTATTAGGGTTTTTACACCGACTTTTGCGAAAATCGAGTTTTAAGCCGATTCGGGTAGAATTGTTTGATTGTAAAACTCCTTGTCACCTAAAAATAATTTACTTGAGCTAGCTTGGGTGTTGAATAATTGTTTTGAACTTTGGTGATCAAGAAAATGCATTTAAAGTCAAGAAAACCCTAAAAATAATTAGTTTCCACTTTGACTTTCTTTTATTTATTTGACCTTAGCTTAATATATGATCAACACACATTGAAAACAAAGCAAAACACCACCAAAAACACACACAAAACCGTGGCTCCTTGGAGGAGAAAGATAAAGGCATTTTCAAAGCATTTTTCTCACAAATTTTGCTTTTCAAAGCCGAATTGAGTGATTCAAAGCTTGAAATTGATTGTTTGGCATCCATTCTACACATTTCTTGCATCAAAACACATCAAAGGTGAGAGAAAAATTCTAGATCTCAAAATGTCATTTTTATACTTTTGCTCATAAATGAAAATTTAACCGTTAGAATTGAAATCTGATGATAGATTATTGCTCCTTGCATGCTAGGGATCGTTATATACTAATACTACGAATTTCTGTCGGATATAGCATAATTTTTATTTTCCGGGTATTTAATTTTGATTAAAATGTTCAAAGTTGATTTAATTGAGTTGCGTTGCTCGAAATCGATTGCCGTCGATTTCTAAATACTTGATAATTACGTGTTAGCGCTGTTGTAATGCCGAATTTTCGATTACATTGTTTGTGTGAAAATCCGGAAAATCCAGCCATGACATCTTAGGATTTTAGGGTTATCGGGCATGATTTAGAGGTGTTATGGTGGATTTCCGAGAGGGCTAATGTAGTAGGTTGAATGGGTGAGTGATAGGAACTGATTTGGCAATGTTTGGATTAGTAGATTGTAAGTTATGAATTTTAGAAGTTTAGGTTGTCATTCTTTAATTTCTTGAACGATGCCTTAGATGGTTGGGTAGTGTTCGAGTGATGAATGGTGAGTTGTTGTTGAGTAATTTAGAGTTTAATTATGTATATTATGCATGTCCGGTTAGATGGCCTACTTTGTCATCTAACTACGTTGTTTGTTGTTTAATTTAATATTGATGTTATATTGATGTTATTGATTGATTATTATTGAATGCGGGAATCGGGCACTCTTGTTGCTGATCTCCCAATTGATTGATTGATTTATGCTTGCATGATGATTGATGAATATGGAGTCTTGGTATGTGTGTGCCACCTCTCGGGCAGCGTCGGGCTGTCGGGTTGATAACGGCATGACTGCCATAGGCTACCCCCAGCTCGCATGACGGAGATGTCATGGAGGGAAGGGGCTAGTGAGGTACCTCGGGTGCGTGAGTAATGGGGAGTTATAAGAAGAACGGTTGAGATCGTGATGGCGTTTGGAGCTACACCAAATAGAGTATCCTTATTGATTGGTTATATAGTTATGTGATGATAACATTATTTATGTTGTTATGTGATGATAGCATTATTATTGTTGTTGTGTGTTTACTTGCTCAAAGGACTAAATCCAAGGAGCGTAGTGAATACTGTCGAGATCTATCGGATCCTCACTGGGCTTATGTATATAAGCTCACTCTCTATTAATGCATGCTTACAGGTGTTGCAGAGCCGGATTACGGGTATGTGCCTCCTGAAGAGGAGAATGTGGAAAATGTGCTTTACGTGGACGAGTCATATGTTCCCGAGTCTTATCCATGATTATATGTTGTTTAATGTCATGTATATTAGTTTAATAGACTTTTATATGCTTTGTGGTTCTTATTGTAATAGATGTTGGAAGATGATGATCCAAATGGTGTTAACTTAGTGGCTTTCTTTTGTCTATGGTTAAGTTGTAAACATGTCTCAACTTATTTTTGAAATGTATGATAAGGTTGAGGTATTGTATGTTATGTTGGAACGGAGGCGCATAACTATGAATGAGTTGATGAAAGAATATTTAATGTATGAAATAGTTGCGTTGTATGTTGTTGATTTAATTGTGGAGTTGGTTGGTGATTTGTGGAGTTTGATGTATGTTGTTTTTAAGGGTTGGTTTAGAGCCCTGATGTTCATGTTACTGTCGTTATGCTGCCGAAATTCCGTTGCGTCCTGACTGATTGTAAGAGGGGTCGAGTTGGGGCGTGACAGTTTAAGTGGTATCAGAGCTTGATTAGCTGTCAGCCGGGGTATCCTCGGAATGTGGGTAGTGGTCTAAGCATGCAAGTATGTATTAAGTGAAAGAAAAGTGAAACATATGTTAATATGTTTATGTGATTAATTTACTTATGTGTCTAACTTTCTATGTGACCAGTATGCCTTGTGTGTTAAGTGAACTAATGTGGTCAATATGTTTTATGTGATAACGTGTTATACGTACTCAATGTGTTGTAATTAATGTGCATTATGTGATTAATGTGTATTATGTGACAATTGTGTTTTATGTGATTTTGTGCCTTGTGTGAAGTTAGTTGTTTATGTGCTTTTAATTGTTTATAACTAGCTTATGTGAAACAACGTGCTTTAGGTGGTCAATATACTTTAAGTGACCAATGTGAGTTACGTGATCAACTTGTCTTATGTGAAGTTTGTTGCTTATGTGACTTTAATTGTTTATAACTTACTTCTATGATATAACATGTTTATGTGATGTTGGCTTCTTATATGTTGAATTGTGTGTTATGTGATAATGTTGCATTGTATGATAATTGCGCATTACGTTGTACTTGTCTTTCATATGATATAGTTGCATACATGTTTTAACTCGTGAGTGACCTTTTAATGACTAGGGTGATTGTAAGAGCTTTCGGAAATAGAGATAGGCCATGATTTTGAATTATTATTATCCTAGAAGTTTATCAGTTAGATTTTAATTGTTATATTTATGGATTTTAGTTTTGGCTTAATTGATCTTGATATTCCTTTAGCGATGATGAAGTTGTTCGAGGAAATAGCAACATATCTTGATGATTATAATTACTTTTGTTGCCATGTTTAACTTGTTATTACTTGGAGATGGATCATAAATTGAGGTTTTTGTGAGGTTGTGATTAGACACTTTTGGAGTCTCAACTCAGACTATACTTTCTTGAGGTTATTTTAGAATGAATTTATTTGAGGAATTAGTGATGTATATTTGTGAATGGAATGAAGTGTTGTATAACATGTGAATATTTCTACTATTTGGGATTGCTATATTATTAATGGATATTTTGGAGTTTTGATCTTTAGACCTTGGAGACAATTGGAGTGATTCTTGACTAAAGTTACTTTATTCGAATATGTAATTGTTGGGAGATAGAATTATTTGAGGAAATAAGAATGCATTTTGGTGACTGAATATTTACTTGCCTACATCGAGCTTTTGAGTTCTAGGTGGTATGACTTTCTAAATTGTTGATTGGAGATTCTCTTGTGTTATAGTGGGTTAATATGAATCTGTATTGTGTTATCAGATTTTGGAGTCTTCATTAGTTAATCTTGTTGGGTAATCGGTGATTTATCTTGTTTAGTGATTGGTCTGGTACGGAATGTAAAATTTTGGAGTGATTTATCTTGTTTGATGATTGTTATGACTCCTTAGGTTCTCTAGATCTCCTTAGTGTCTTGTTTTGGAGGAAGATAGATTGTAGGATTTGACTTGTTGGTATTTAAGTGTGTAGGTGGGACACCCTTCTTGTACTTCATAATTCTATCAGTCTTATTATTATCTTTTACTCTATTCTCACTTATTTGAGAGAGAGTTACACTTTTCTAGCCTACCAATTGTTTCTTGAAAGGTTTGCTTATTGGATTAATGGATCCTATACTCATTTGACATTGTTTCTATTCTTAACATTCATATTTGCTTCTTATAGCAATGTCACTTATTGGAGTTAAGGTTTGAGACTTCTATATTTCACTCTATATCTCCAGCCATTGGTTTCAATATTTCATTTCATTCTATTACTATTCATTTGGAAGTAATTTCACCTTTGTTATTCACTTGTTTGATGTACTCCTTACCTAAGTACATCATTGTTATTCTTGTTGATCTTTGTTAATCCTATTGTTTTATTATTAAATCCTGAGCCATTACTTTGCTTGTAATTGCTCATTTAATATACTCAGCATTGTCCTTTCTTATTTATACTTCTTTGGTTATTGTGTGCTGAGATACTCATTATCTTGACACTCATGTTTTCTATTGAATTAATCATCTCTTATTTCTTAATTTCATTTCGCCTCAAGTACAACTTACTTGTTGGTTCCTTGAACAATCATTGAGAATTGAAATATCTACTTGTTCAGGAATTTTTGTTCAACATACTCAGCACTGTTTTGACTCGTCATCATCCTTTGTTCATACTTATTTAACTGATAGGTGCTGAGACATTTCTTATCTTAGTTATCATGCTTCCTTATTAAACTATTAGCCTCTTGATTCTCTAACCTGTTTGACCTCTTGTTCACTTGATTGTTGGCTCGAATATGATTTTTCATATTCGTATTTCCTTGTAAATTTCATAAGAGCCATATTCTAACCACTGTCACTTTTGAGGTATATCATTGATCAATAATCATTCATGTTATCGTGAATGAGTTTTAAACCCTCGGGGTGTTCATAGAGCGCTTTTGTGTAGTAGGGGATGATTGATAAGTAGTGGTGTCATGCTAAGACCTTGGAGTTGCAATTTCTTTTATATGCAATATGATGTTAGGTAGGAGAGAATTATGAATTGAGATTGTCTTGGAATTATGATCATCAACTTGCAGTCAACATAGTTTGTTCTTTTGAGGTCTTTAGTTAGGTATCATCCTAAGAGATAAATGAGAACTAAGAGAAGTATTGTTATGCGTAACGATTGAGGATTTAATTGTCTATCAGTTCGAGAATTGCGCGGACGCAATTGTTTTAAGGAGGGGAGAATGTGAAACCCCATTTTTCTGCTTTAACTTGATTTACGTGCTTTGTCTCGTTTTGCGTGCATATGACCTGTTTATGTGCTATAGGACCTAGAAAGTTATAATTTTGATTTCAATACTCCTAATACGTGCTAAATGTGCATTCATGAAATTTTCATCAAAAACGGAGTCAGAAATTTTATCGTCGATTTTCAGTGAATAGTGTTTTCGAAACACGTCCGCTATAATTTTGAAACTGGTCTTTTTAACCCTTCTAGACCTAGACCACGGACTTTAATATACCTGTGTTTGATTAAAACGGTTTTAAAATCAGCTTAATAATTTATTAGGGTTTTTACACCGACTTTTGCGAAAATCGAGTTTTAAGCCGACTCAGGTAGAATTGTTTGATTGTAAAACTCATTGTCAACTAAAAATAATTTACTTGAGCTAGCTTGGGTGTTGAATAATTGTTTTGAACTTTGGTGATCAAGAAAGTGCATTTAAAGTCAAGACAACACTAAAAATAATTAGTTTCCAGTTTGACTTTCTTTTATTTATTTGACCTTAGCTTAATATATGATCAACACACATTGAAAACAAAGCAAAACACCACCAAAAACACACACAAAACCGTGGCTCCTTGGAGGAGAAAGATAAAGGCATTTTCAAAGTATTTTTCTCACAGATTTTGCGTTTCAAAGCCGAATTGAGTGATTCAAAGCTTGAAATTGATTGTTTGGCATCCATTCTACACATTTCTTGCATCAAAACACATCAAAGGTGAGAGAAAAATTCTAGATCTCAAAATGTCATTTTTATGTTTTTGCTCATAAATGAAAATTTAACCGTTAGAATTGAAATCTGATGATAGATTATTGCTCCTTGCATGCTAGGGATCATTATATACTAATACTACGAATTTCTGTCGGATATAGCATAATTTTTATTTTCCGGGTATTTAATTTTGATTAAAATGTTCAAAGTTGATTTAATTGAGTTGCGTTGCTCGAAATCGATTGCCGTCGATTTCTAAATACTTGATAATTACGTGTTAGCGCTGTTGTAATGCCGAATTTTCGATTACATTGTTTGTGTGAAAATCCGGAAAATCCAGCCATGACATCTTAGGATTTTAGGGTTATCGGGCATGATTTAGAGGTGTTATGGTGGATTTCCGAGAGGGCTAATGTAGTAGGTTGAATGGGTGAGTGATAGGAACTGATTTGGCAATGTTTGGATTAGTAGATTGTAAGTTATGAATTTTAGAAGTTTAGGTTGTCATTCTTTAATTTCTTGAACGATGCCTTAGATGGTTGGGTAGTGTTCGAGTGATGAATGGTGAGTTGTTGTTGAGTAATTTAGAGTTTAATTATGTATATTATGCATGTCCGGTTAGATGGCCTACTTTGTCATCTAACTACGTTGTTTGTTGTTTAATTTAATATTGATGTTATATTGATGTTATTGATTGATTATTATTGAATGCGGGAATCGGGCACTCTTGTTGCTGATCTCCCAATTGATTGATTGATTTATGCTTGCATGATGATTGATGAATATGGAGTCTTGGTATGTGTGTGCCACCTCTCGGGCAGCGTCGGGCTGTCGGGTTGATAACGGCATGACTGCCATAGGCTACCCCCAGCTCGCATGACGGAGATGTCATGGAGGGAAGGGGCTAGTGAGGTACCTCGGGTGCGTGAGTAATGGGGAGTTATAAGAAGAACGGTTGAGATCGTGATGGCGTTTGGAGCTACACCAAATAGAGTATCCTTATTGATTGGTTATATAGTTATGTGATGATAACATTATTTATGTTGTTATGTGATGATAGCATTATTATTGTTGTTGTGTGTTTACTTGCTCAAAGGACTAAATCCAAGGAGCGTAGTGAATACTGTCGAGATCTATCGGATCCTCACTGGGCTTATGTATATAAGCTCACTCTCTATTAATGCATGCTTACAGGTGTTGCAGAGCCGGATTACGGGTATGTGCCTCCTGAAGAGGAGAATGTGGAAAATGTGCTTTACGTGGACGAGTCATATGTTCCCGAGTCTTATCCATGATTATATGTTGTTTAATGTCATGTATATTAGTTTAATAGACTTTTATATGCTTTGTGGTTCTTATTGTAATAGATGTTGGAAGATGATGATCCAAATGGTGTTAACTTAGTGGCTTTCTTTTGTCTATGGTTAAGTTGTAAACATGTCTCAACTTATTTTTGAAATGTATGATAAGGTTGAGGTATTGTATGTTATGTTGGAACGGAGGCGCATAACTATGAATGAGTTGATGAAAGAATATTTAATGTATGAAATAGTTGCGTTGTATGTTGTTGATTTAATTGTGGAGTTGGTTGGTGATTTGTGGAGTTTGATGTATGTTGTTTTTAAGGGTTGGTTTAGAGCCCTGATGTTCATGTTACTGTCGTTATGCTGCCGAAATTCCGTTGCGTCCTGACTGATTGTAAGAGGGGTCGAGTTGGGGCGTGACAAAGTCTACCTGAAGTCGGGGATCCATGCGAAACGAAATTCCTCCAATTGAGTTACCAAGTAATCATTTTGAGGCAGTGCTGGCTCACGTCATCCCCTTCCTCAAGTCTCATACTGAAAAGCTCACGGGTCAACTGGAATCTCATAGACTGACTGCACTCGCCAAAGGATTCCTCCAAACAATGAATGATATCTACAGAATGAGGCAACCCCTCATAGAATCGACGCAGATCATCGCTCATTGATGAAAGAATATATCCTCTAGCACGCATGTCATCCTGGACCCACATATAGTAAGTGACCTTGTCGCTCTCGGAAGTAGTCTCATTAACAAGAGCAAATGTTGGGACATCCAAAATATACTCAATTCTCTCAAATCGGAGGACTACCCTTAAACTTTTGTACCATTTTTCAAAGTTTGGTCCAACTAAATAGTCATGATTAAGGATGGACAAAATTGGATTTATGAACGAAGCCATTAAACTACAGAAAAAGTAAATATAACAGCAAGTAAGATTGTAGGCTAATAAGAATATATATATAAAGCTATTAAATTGCAAGATATAATAGCTACTCCCACTATTTGTTTTAAATCTCATACTTCCTTAATGAGAAAACATGAATCTATGAAAAGACTCTAAGTGGGATGACCAAGTTCCTATGATCAGACACATTTCTCAAACTTTTGTGGTTATGTTGAAACATGAATACCAAAGGTCAATAACTCCTTGTTGTCTATTTCTCTAAATAGGGTATGGTCTACTTTAGTCCCTAAATAACTTAATCTCTAACCTTTGTGGTTATAATTGATTAGGTGATCTAGTTAGATTGTACTCGCCATCACTTAGTTATCCCTCAAATTGAATCAATAGCCTCAAGCCTTTGTGGCTATGTTGACTGTTATATTTTGGCAAACAACCACATCACTATGTTTCATTCTAGCGATTTTAATAAACTTACTTTCAAACATATCCTCTACCTTTGGGTAAAAAGGACCGTATTCATTTGGGTTTTATTAAATATCCTAGGATGGCGGATGACTACGATAAAACTCCTTTTATCATTTTTAATAATCTAATATTCGTTTGCACGTAGGGAGTTAATATAATCTCATCAAATCATTAAGCATTCAACATACTATAAGCTAACAATCTCAATTATAGCAATTTAAATAGTATGAAGGCAAAGATATATGAATAGTGGATCATGGGCTTGACTTTTAGGCTAAAAGAAATAAAACTATTCTATGTAAAAGATCTTCAACACTTTGAAATCTTCATTGGGCCTCCAACTCCTTGGAAAAGTCCATTGGGCCTTTGTCAAGTTATCTCTTGAAGAATTACATAAAGTCCTCACTACATAATTCTCTCAAATGACAAGAAATAAATTGAGACTTACATCTCATATTACAACCCAATAACTTTTGACCCTAAAGCCCAAGTCCATTATCAAATTCACTACTCTCAAAAAAATAAATATGCATGATTATTCATATCAAAATATAATAAACAACATATTAATTTCTAGCATTCAAGTTTAATCTACTCATCAATTATGAAAGAATAAACTAAATCAATGCCCTTTTGCATAATTATAAAACTCATTTTATATATGCAAGTCATAATGGCCCATTAATTCATAACTCCTTATAATTAATTATATTCACATCTAAGTCCAAAACATTAAAGAAAAACCCAAGCCCATGGCCTATTTACACAAAGTGGCCCAATAGGTTAAAATCGAGCACGAGTAGATGTACACAATGCCCAAGTCCAAATCAACATGTCTCTAAAGGCCCACATACATTAACTATAGCCCAATAGTCATTTGAAAGTATTATATCATTAAATGATCAACTTTCTACTTTCTCAAATTTAGAAACATCTCAATACTACTTATTAGATAATTTCTAATTTCAAGATTATAACATATAGGCCAACTATGTGACATATATTTTGCCATATTCAAGACACATAGATAAGTTGCAATCTTGATTATTAAACCCTTTTAATCCTCAAGTCGTCCTCAACAAAATTCATATGCATGAACATTTAAAATAAGCTTAAAATTACTTTTAAACTTTCAATCTAACACATGCATATAATAGATACCAACACTTTTGAGTCTATCAAGGAAACTACAACAACTTTATATGTCCAACAAAAAGGCAAAAAATCCTCATCTACACACAATGTGGATTCAGCCAAGGCAATAAAAAAAATGCTAGGCTTGTTCTTTTCAACTTTTTGACATTCTCTTTTGAACATATCAAGATAGTCTACTTATTCCAAGTCTAAAGTCAACATGCAAAGAATAAATCTTCATTTATCTTCACATCTTAAAACTTTACATAAGAGGGCAACTTATCAAAAGATACATGTGATTTTCGGCCATCACAACAAATAGGTGTAGCATGCAAGTTCAAGTTAAGACATATACACACATATATATACTCAAGATCTACATTATCAATCAAGGATCTAAACTAGATATGAACATGCATGTGTGTAAGCTAAAGTCTTAACATAAAAAACTTGCAAATCTACAAGCATATTTTCAGCCATAGGGTTCAAAAACACATGACCAACATTTGATAATCAATTAACATAAAAACATGGCTTTGATACCACTTGAAAGGTGCTAGCCAACATAAGATATCATGTCATAACATAATCATTAGTTGGACTCAAGATTGACCATGTCATGCATTGACACCTTGACATAACCGAAAACTACATTGGCTATCTACAAAAATTTTGCAAGTTTCGTAACAAGGATCAACATGCTAACATTTCATTATACCCATTGATTATCAACACATATATATATCAACTATATATATATAAACAAAAGGAGGTTCTGTGACGCCCGAGATTTAGCCATGCATTCAATTACTGTTGCATCCCTTGTTTGCGCATTTCCTTTTGTGCTTTATTAATTGCCTTCTTTAGCTACTATTCACTCCGTTTTCAAACTACATTCTATTAGTTAATCAACATTTTTATTAAATCATATTAATTGTTAAAGTAGTGGGAAAAATGTGCAATTGAGCTAGAGGCGATAGGAGAACTGGTTTAGAAAATATTTTTAGTAGTTGAATGAATAGTGTTATGTAACTAACTTAGAGATTTAATTAGCTAGCCTATGTTTCACACCTTAGGCTCGTTTTAAAGCTAGCAACGCGTATTTAGAAGTCCACTTAAACACCCAAACATGACCCCACCTCAACTTAACCTTATATAACTATCCTAAGCTCACCAAAACACAAAACAAAACAAAAAAAATTGGGCAGAAATACTGTAGCAGAGCCGAGAGCAGCTAAGAGAGGAGAAAATTTGATTTTTGCTTTTCAACTCTTCGATTCAAGCCACTCCAAGCCTAGATCAAGTAGATTAGGGTGTGTGCAAGCTTCCTAGGTGCCCCTTCGCGCATTGGTGAGGGATTTCATGGCTTATTTTCGCATTTCTAAATAGTTGCCATTTTCTTGATTTGTTGAAAATGTGATCAAATGCTATTGTATTGATTATCTATGCTATTATACCATGTATATGAATGCTAGAGAACATATATGAGCCATCGTTTCGCTTTTTAAACGGTTAGAATCGTTAGTTTGATTTATGAGGTGAATAGTGATATTTTTCTAGGGTTTTGTGTAATTGCACGTATTAGCTTAATTCAACACTCCTAATAGATGCCTTAGGTGCTAATGAAGGTAGTCTAATAGCCCCGTGCACTTGAATTACTCTAGAATTGCATAAAACGTGAAATAGCCAACTTTAACAAAGGGGTTTCGGGGTTAATACGAATCCAGGTAGATTCGGGCTTCACTTTTAGTATCCTTAGGCTACCTAGGTGCTATAGAAGGTTTGCTAACCCTTTTTTGAAGCCCGGATAAGGTACGTGTAGTTTAAAGCTATAAGAGGGAATTTGGGGCTTTCGGGGTAATTGTGGGTAATCGGGCTTATTTGTGGGTTGAAAGGGTACCTTAGGGGTTAATTAGAGGATTGATGTAGTTTCCCCTCGAACGTGAATCATTAATGTGAGTTTGGAAGAGAAATAGCTTGAATAACAAAGGAGTTTAAGGGCAATTTCGGTTGTCTCGCACTTCTAAGACCTTGGCACGACTTCTTGAGTGTTTAAATGAGACTTTAAGTTGTTTTAGAGCTTTTGGCATGATTCTATGCTTGTCTTGTATATGCTCCTTTGTAAAACTGCTTATTCGCTCTTATAATTGTTTCTATTCTAACTGCATCGAGGTCAACCTACTTTGTTGATCCTCCTATGTGTTATTGCTTATATTATTGATATTAACTTGCCATTGTAAAGTGCATTGCATAGTGGTTGCGCAACCATAGTGTCAGGGGCGGATGTGTTGAATATCGACTGGGCGGCAGAGGGCTTGCCAGTGGATATTCAAACTCCGTGCCCTATTCCCTCACTCACCTGATCCGGAGATTGCCAGGGGGTGTTGGGTCGTAGGATTTTCAGGGTACATCCGGAGTACACCCACTGGAATGTTTGGGGTTATGTCAGCTTATCGTGATCGTGATCGTGGTTCGTGGATCATGAATGAAGACCAAGTGAAGATTGGTGTATAGGGGTTATGTGAAATGTATCCTTTTAAATGTGTGGTTATTTAAGCTATCATTGTTTCTCTAATTGTCTAAATGTTATTGTTGTTTAACTGTATTACCTGTTGCATTGCACGCCCCGGGACTATATCCCTCACTGGCCAACAGTGGTTGCTCATACCTCGATATATGTTTCAGGAGACACTGAGGGTAATCCCCAGCTTGTTGAGGTAGTAGTGGAGGAGGAAGAGGTGCAGTTAGAGCCTTTGCCCTAGTTGCTGTGTGTTGTTCTGAGGTGGCTGTGCCTTCTTGTTTCTATTTGGTACTTGTGTATCTATTTTGTGGCCTAAGGGCTATGTTTATGTTGGTTGTTGTAAGAAGTTGAAGGATAGTTGGTTGTAGTGTAGAATTGGGAACCTATGTCTTGTAATAACTTATATGTCTGTTTTTATTCACTTTGCATGCTTGGGAGTGAATGGCTTAATGTAGAATGTTTTATCTTTTAAGTATGTTTTAATGTTATCCTAGAATGTCATGGCTATTAGACTATGTTGTAAACAAAGTTACTTGCATGCTTGTGTGGTTTTGGAACAGTTGTTTGCTTCAAGGCTCGGATGGCCTTGAATCTTTAAATATTTAGCCCTGAAAAGCTTGTTTATCTTGTGGTTACCTTATTTGAAAGTTTACAAGTTTTCAGAATGTTCACGGTATAGGGGAGACTATGTCCGTGTGTCGGGTCCGGACTTAACCTTTAGCTTGGGGGTTGGGTCAGGGCGTGACATTTAAGTGGTATCAGAGCTATTAGATTGCATGAAGCCGGGTTAAATTTCTCGGTCTGTGGGAAGAGACTTGTTATGCAACCTTATGACTGTATGAATCTGTGGTTTTTGATTTGCCTAAGTGAAATTTGAATTAGGAATGAACATGCTAGCATGGAAATAGAATATCAAGAGGCTAGAATGTCAAGTATGATCTAGTGACTTATGTGTACTTCAAGAATGTAGAATACTTATATGAACTTCCATATACTTGACTTTATGTGAATCTATTTGAACTTTTCTTTATGTGTTTACTTATAAATTGCATATATACACATATATACCTGTCATAACACTTTGCATTCTAGCTATTCGAGATGGGGCCCTGCCGTCGTACTAAGAATCAGAATGTCGATGGAGAACCGGAAGAGGCTCATGGGCAAGAAGCCGAAATGGCAGGTAATGCACCCCCAGTTCAGGAACCGAGTACGGCACAAATCTTAGCCACAATGGCCACTGCTATGAATACCATCGCCCAGTTTGTGACACAGTAGGGTCAGACAGGGGTTGCTGGAGGTAATCAGGCTGCAAGAGCTGGGGGTAGTGGTACTACCGGGGGTAACTTGTATGATCGGTTTATTCATCATGGGGCCTACACTTTCTTTGGAGAACCGGATGATATGAAAGCTAAAATGTGGTTGAGGAAGTTTGAAAGGGTAGCTGCAATACTCGAGTGCCATGATGATAGGAAGATCACTTATGCCACATTCCTTCTAGAAGGTGACGTTGAAGATTGGTGGCGAACTATCAATGAGAAATGGGAAGCCGAGAGGGTTCATCATTCATGGGCTGACTTCGTTCGAGAATTCTGTGACAAGTACATATCAGTGGTTGCCCGCGAGAGGCGTCAAATAGAGTTCATAAACTTAAAACAGGGAAGTATGATAGTAGATCAATATGAGGCTACTTTTACTAGGCTTTCCCGTTATGCGCCAGCCTTGATACAGCCAGAGGACATGAAGATCCAGAGATTCATCCTGGAACTGAGAAGGGATATTATGCTTAATCTATCTGCGAATGATTTCCCTAATTATTCTGCAGTGGTTCGAGCCGCCTCGAGATATGAGAAGCGCAAGGCAGACGTGTTAGCTGAGACTAGATAACCTAATAAACGGCAGTTTCAGTCACATAGTCAGGGGTACCAGGGTCAGTCTACTTCAGTTGGGCATAATTCACAGTCGAGGCAGACACTGAGTTATACAGGGCCTACACAGACTCAGACATGACCAGTCCAGAGTCAGACTCAGAGCCAATTCCGTCCAGCTGTATCCCATTTGCAGTAGGGTAGTTCAGCTACCTCTACTTACAGAGCTCCTTCGGGAGGCACTACTCTAAGACGTCACCAGCAGTGCAGCTTCTGTCAACGCCAGGGCCATACTGAGGAGGATTGTTGGAAGAGATTGGGCTAGTGTACCGGATGTGGCAGTGATCAACACAGGGTTAGAGACTGTTAGAAATTCAAGAACCCCAGGGGTCAGACATCAGCTCAGAACTATCAAACCAGGGCACCAGCTGCAACACCAGTACCACGAGGTCAGGCCCGTGTATTTGCTTTGGATGCTGAGGAGCTTCCGGATACGACCGCTATGGTAGAAGGTACTTTTCTTCTTAATGATCAATCAGTTAAGGTTTTAATTGATTCCGGGGCTTCGCATTCATTTATTACACCTATTTGTGCGCAAAATGCTAAGTTGAAACATGATAAATTGTTGCATGATATTGTGGTTTACACTCCTATGGGGCCGAAGTTTGTCACCAAATCTATCTGCAAGGCATGTAATATTTATATTCAGGTCATGTTTTTCCTACTGATTTAATTATTCTACCTTTCCGCGACTTTGAAATTATATTGGGGATGGACTGGTTAAGTAAATATTATGCCCAACTTGATTGTAGAAAGAAGATTGTGTATCTAGAAATGCCTGACCAGCCTGTACTTAAAATAGTTGGTAGTAGAAAATCTACGGGAACTCCTATTATTTCTTCTATTAGAGCATATAAATTATTGAGCAAGGGTTGTGAGGCTTATCTTGCATATTTGATTAATCAACCTGTGGATCAATTGAAATTGAATGATGTACCTATCGTGAAGGAGTTTCCGGGGGTCTTTCCTGAGGAATTACCTGGGTTACCGCCTGATAGGGAGATAGAGTTCATGATTGACTTATTGCCGGGGACTTCACCTATCTCTAGGACTCCGTATAGAATGGCTCTACCCGAATTGCAGGAATTGAAAGTTCAATTGCAGGGCTTGCTTGAGAAGGGATTCATTCAGCCGAGTTCTTCACCTTGGGGTGCGCCAGTCCTATTTGTTAAAAAGAAAGACGGATCTCTTCGCTTATGCATTGATTATTGGGGTCTTAATTAGGTAACCATCAAAAATAAATATCATTTGCCATTAATTGAAGAGTTATTTGATCAGTTGCAAGGCGCTAGGGTATTCTCTAAATTTGATATGAGGCAAGGCTATTATCAGCTGAGGATTAAGAAAGATGATGTTCCTAAAACTGCTTTCAGAACTCGATATGGCCATTATGAGTTTGTTGTCTTGCCGTTTGGTCTTACTAATCTCCCGCCGCATTCATGGACTTAATGCAGAGGGTATTCCGTCCCTATCTGGACCAATTTGTGGTTATCTTCATTGATGATATTCTTGTTTACTCTAGATCTAAGGCGGAACATGAAAAGCATCTCAGAATTGTGTTGCAGACTCTTCAGGAGCATCAGTTTTTTGCAAAGTTTAGTATATGTGAATTCTGGCTTAAGCAAGTTGCTTTTCTTGGCCATATTATCTCGCAAGATGGTATTTCTGTTGATCCAGCGAAGATTGAAGTGGTGTTATTGTCACGCCCCAACACGACCCCTCCTATGATCAGTCAGGACGCAACGGAATTTCGGCAGTATAACGACAGTAAATAGGATACCGAGGCTCTAAACCAACCTCATTAAACATCATACATCCAGCAACTCCTTAATTCAAACAACAATATACAACACAATCATAATATACAATAAACCATCCTCGTTATACGCCTCCGTTCCAACATAACATACAATACCTCAACCTTTTCATACATTTCAAAAATAAGTTGAGACACATTTACAACTTAACCATAAACAAAAGAAAACCGCTAAGTTAACATCATTTGGATCATCATCTTTTCAATATCTATTACATAAGAACCACAAAGCATATAAAAGTCTATTAAGCTAATATACATGACATTAAACAACATATAATCATGGATAAGACTCGGGAACATATGACTCGTCCACGTAAAGCACATTTTCCACATTCTCCTCTTCAGGAGGCACATACCCGTAATCCGGCTCTGCAACACCTGTAAGCATGCATTAATAGAGAGTGAGCTTATATACATAAGCCCAGTGAGGATCCGATAGATCTCGACAGTATTCACTACGCTCCTTGGATTTAGTCCTTTGAGCAAGTAAACACACAACAACAATAATAATGCTATCATCACATAACAACATAAATAATGCTATCATCACATAACTATATAACCAATCAATAAGGATACTCTATTTGGTGTAGCTCCAAACGCCATCACGATCTCAACCGTTCTTCTTATAACTCCCCATTACTCACGCACCCGAGGTACCTCACTAGCCCCTTCCCTCCATGACATCTCCGTCATGCGAGCTGGGGGTAGCCTATGGCAGTCATGCCATTATCAACCCGACAGCCCGACGCTGCCCGAGAGGTGGCACACACATACCAAGACTCCATATTCATCAATCATCATGCAAGCATAAATCAATCAATCAATTGGGAGATCAGCAACAAGAGTGCCCGATTCCCGCATTCAATAATAATCAATCAATAACATCAATATAACATCAATATTAAATTAAACAACAAACAACGTAGTTAGATGACAAAGTAGGCCATCTAACCGGACATGCATAATATACATAATTAAACCCTAAATTACTCAACAACGACTCACCATTCATCACTCGAACACTACCCAACCATCTAAGGCATCGTTCAAGAAATTAAAGAATGACAACCTAAACTTCTAAAATTCATAACTTACAATCTACTAATCCAAACATTGCCAAATCAGTTCCTATCACTCGCCCATTCAACTTACTACATTAGCCCTCTCGGAAATCCACCATAACACCTCCAAAACATGCCCGATAACCCTAAAACCCTATGACGTCATGGCTGGATTTTCCGGATTTTCACACAAACAATGTAATCGAAAATTCGGCATTACAACAGCGCTAACACGTAATTATCAAGTATTTAGAAATCGACGGCAATCGATTTCGAGCAACGCAACTCAATTAAATCAACTTTGAACATTTTAATCAAAATTAAATACCCGGAAAATAAAAATTATGCTATATCCGACAGAAACTCGTAGTATTAGTATATAATGATCCCTAGCATGCAAGGAGCAATAATCTAACATCAGATTACAATTCTAACGGTTCAATCTTCATTTATACGCAAAAACACAAAAATGACATTTTGAGATCTAGAATTTTTCTCTCACCTTTGATGCGATATAAGCCTAGGAATGCGTGCAATGCGTGCCCAACAAGCGGAATCCAAGTCGGTGCGAAGTTTCACGGACAAAAACTAGGTTTTTCTTTGAAAAATTGGATTGAAAAGCTTTGAAATTCTCTTTCTTTTTCTCTCCTCTTTCTCTCGGCCATGTGTGTGTGTGTGGTGGTGTTTTTGTGTTGTGTGAGTGTGTGTTGAGGACATAAGCTTAAATGGTCAAATATTTAATTAAAGTCAAAGTTATTTTAATAGGTAATTTTGTGTTTTTAATGTCTTTAATTGCATTTTAGTGCTCACCAAGTTAAAAATAATTATACAACCCCCAAAATATCACAAGTGGATTATTTTTAGGTGACAAGAAGTTTTACATTCAAAGAATTCCACCCGAGTCGGCTTAAAACTCGATTTTCGTAAAAGTCGGAGTAAAAACCCTAATAAATTCTTAAACCGATTTTAAAACCGTTTTCATCAAACACAGGTCTATTAAAGTCCGTGGACTAGGTCTAGAAGGGTTAAAAAGACCAGTTTCAAAATTATAGCGGACGTGTTTCGAAAACACTATTCACTAAAAATCGACGATAAAATTTCTGACTCCGTTTTTGATGAAAATTTCATGAATGCACATTTAGCACGTATTAGGAGTATTGAAATCAAAATTATAACATTCTAGGCCCTATAGCACATAAACAGGTCATATGCACGCAAATCGAGGTAAAGCACGTAAAACGAGACAAGCAGAAAAGTGGGGTTTCACATTCTCCCCTCCTTAAAACAATTGCGTCCGCGCAATTCTCGAACTGATAGACAATTAAATCCTCAATCGTTACGCATAACAATACTTCTCTTAGTTCCCATTTATCTCTTACGATGATACCTAACTAAAGACCTCAAAAGAACAAACTATGGTGTGTGCAAGTTGGTGATCATAGGTCGAAGTCAGTCTTGAATTCATCATTCTCTCTTACCTCATATCATATTGCATATGAAAGAAATCGCAACTCCAAAGTCTTAGCATGACACCACTAATTATCAATCATCTCCTATTACACAAAAGAGCTCTATGAACACCCCGAGGGTTGTTGCAGCCTTTGGCTATTCCTGTTTGGAAGTAGGATCATATCACCATGGATTTCGTCTCTGATTTACCGAGGTCTTCGAAGGGTAATGACTCAATTTCGGTTATTGTGGATAGATTGACCAAGACTTCTCATTTCATTGCTAAAAAGAAGACTGGTTCTCTTGATAAGCTAGTAGAGTTGTATATTGAGAATGTTGTCCGACTTCATGGAATTCCAAAGAGCATTGTGTCAGATAGAGATCCCAGATTCACATATCAGTTCTGGCAGAAGATTCAGAAAGCTTTGAGCACGACTTTGAGTTTTAGTACAACTTATCATCCTCAGACTAATGGTCAATCCGAGAGAACTATCTTAATCCTCGAGGACATGTTACGGGCTTGTATTCTGGACTTTGGTAAGAGTTGGGAGAAGTATTTGCCACTCGCAGAGTTCGCCTATAACAATAGTTATCAAGCTACTATTGGTATGGCACCTTATGAGGCACTGTATGGGCGTAAATGCAGGTCTCCTCTCTACTGGGATGTTGTTCGTGAGATGAAGACTATCGACCCTACTCTTTTACCTGAGATGAACAAAATGATTGATCATGTGTAGCTTATCAGAAAAAGAATGCTTACAACACAGAGTCGACAAAAGAGTTATGCAGATAGATGCCGTCATGACCTGAAATTCGCCGTGGGGGATCGAGTATTTCTGAAAATTTTTCCTCGCAAGGGTTGGATTCGGCATGGTAAATGAGGTAAACTTAGTCCTCGATATGTGGGACCATTTGTGATAACCCGAACCCGGCATACATTTAATGGCATTTAATTACAATTAATTAAGTGGCATCTTAAATGTTAGCATTGAATTTTGTGTTTATTTTTAGTTAAACATACATTTGTAGCTTTATTTTCATATTTATGTTAATCGGTTTTATTTATTTTTGCACCTTAATGCTCGGTTTTCAATTAAATAAAAGTAGCTCCGAGCCGGAGTAAATTTTGAACTATGTTACTTTTCCAAAAATTATATTTTCTTAAATTCTTTGAGATTTAATTGTTATTCTTTTATTGTCGCAAAGTGCATAGCATATTGAGAGTGATAGTTAGGAAACGATTTCTAAACCTCAACAAATAGTGAAAACTGGTATTTAGTGTTTTAATTTTAGTATTTTAGTTGTATTTAACTAGTATTAGATTTGTGTTGGTTGTTTTAGCTTTAAAATGCATAAAAATGAGCTCATTTGACCAATTTTAAGTAGGTTGACCAAAGCCTTGACCAATTGACTTCTTTGTCATCTTTTATTAAGCAAATAACAAAGGAAAAAATATAAAACAAAGCTGAAAAAAAAAGAATGAAAGGGCCGAAACATGGGAGAAGAAAAAAAAAATTTCAATCTTCAAAACTTCAAATATTCGTGTAAGCTAGCACGGGGTGGTTTCCAAGACATCCGACGTGGTTTTCCTAGCATCTAGTAGCGTCTAAGGTGAGGGTTTCATCGTTATTTGCGCATTTGAAATAATTGTGTTTAAACTTTAATTTTTTGAAATTATGCGTAGATTGTTATTTTATCCGTTTTGTTGCTTACAGAATGTTCCTTCTTGATTGTAGAACAGTATTTATAGCTTTTTAGCATTTTCTACGGTTCAATATCGAAATTACAATTTAGATTGATTAATGAATAGTAAATTATGAATAGTAAACCCCTGTTTCGATGAAGTTACTCCGTTACGTGTTCTGTTGATGTAGGAAGGTGCTAGATATGCTAGAATGCTTAAATGTATGGTTTAATTAGATTGTGTAATGAAAAAAATGGAGAAAAAGGCTTAGTGAAAGTTGAGGTCATTTCGGTCAAGTTTGGCATTTTATCATTTTGCATGATGGCATTATCTCGGGAAGCCATGGAAGCACTTTTGGTGTGATTATGGCGTTGGTTGGGTGTTTGGTTAAGGTAGCGGTAGTTCAAACGAGCAAAGGGAGAAATCGGGGCTTTGCGTGAATTCTAGGGTTAAGTAAGGTTACGGGGTCTTTAGACGTGCCTTATGGTGACCTAGGAGGATTGGTGAAGTCGGTTTCCAAAACTCGTGGCTCGTTTGAAAGTAGTAGCGTTTTACAAGTTGGGGTCATTTTGTGATTTTGTGTGTTTTCATAGCATAATGTCTATAGATTGCTTAATATTGCTTGTTGTGCTTGTTAAAGTTGGTTATGATTGAATTGTATATCAATCGTTGATAATGCTTGTTAGTGTTATTCTTGTTACTTTATTGATTTTAAATGCTTGTTATCTCGTTTATTGCTTGTATCTTGTATTGCATTGCATAGTGTCAGGCGCGTGAGTGATGGGCCTCTCTGGGTAGCCTCGGGTTGCCAGTGTTGGTTGCTCTAGCTCCGTGTCCTATTCCCTTTTCTCGCTTGGGTTGCCGCCCAGGGAGTTTTGGGTCGTAGAATTGACAGGGTATGTCCAAAGTACTCTAAACGGAAGTTATAAGGTGGGTGAGCCGGCGCGTCATCGTTAAAGTCATCGAAGTCATGATCGGTACATTTCTCGCTCGAGTGAACCATAGCCTTCAGAGTGTGGTATAGCTTTGAATGGTTGTGTTAATGCTTTCATTAATTGCTTATTGTATTGATTGTTTATATTCATTGCTTGTTTATCAATTATATTGCTTAACTGCCTTAATTGCATTGCACAATCTTCTTTCTCTCCACCTCGATATCTATCTTGCCCTCACTGAGTATACGTGTTGAGTATACTCACTCCTCACCACCACATTTCAGAAAATGCCATGTTAGCTGGAAAGTTCGTGAATTCGTGCTTGAAGAGTTGTCTTGCGTGCCTATGTGGCTTGAGTTGTCGAAGTTGTAAAGATGTATGCTTTCATGTATTGTATGTATTTAATGTCAAAAGGAATGTAATTTAAGTTTCATTAGATTAATGAAGTGGTTAGATAAGTTAGATTATGTATTTAGTTAGTATAGTTTAACTTCAATGCATGTTTGTAATGTCCAAAGGAAAAGAGTTAGAATGGTTTGATAGTCTAACTTATGAAATAAGATAGTATGGTTTAATTGTCAAGCATGAATGTACTTGTAAAAGATGTGAAGAGGTAGGTTAGTCTATAAACTGGAAATGTATATTTGCTTGTGATTGCTTGTTGAGAACAAGGCTCGGATGGCCTTGAGGTGGTTGAATGTTTGGACATGGTATTGGTCCACTTATATGCTGTCGCAGGTTTGCTTTTTGCCTAGAAACAGGGGAGACTCCGTCCATTTTTCCTAAAAATTATGCTCGGGTTTGGATTTGGGTTGTGATTAGATTGATTGATAGAACTCCCGGTCTCGAGAGGGATCGAGGTGCTACACCATTTGAGATAACTGAAACTATTGGTGAATTGGCTTACCATCTAGATTTGCCTCCCAATCTGGGCAGAATCCATGATGTCTTCCATGTTTCTATGCTTCGGAAGTATCAGTCAGATCCCTCTCACATACTTGAGCCGGAACCGCTAGAGATCAGTGAGACGTTGACGTACACAGAGAAACCTCTTCGAATTGTTGATCAGAAAGTTCAGGAACTGAGGACTAAAAGCATTCCGATGGTTAAAGTTATGTGGGATCATCATGGCGTAGAGGATGCGACGTGGT
The DNA here is from genome assembly GCA_037974665.1 of Ehretia macrophylla. Classification (NCBI taxonomy): domain Eukaryota; kingdom Viridiplantae; phylum Streptophyta; class Magnoliopsida; order Boraginales; family Ehretiaceae; genus Ehretia; species Ehretia macrophylla. Next base: position 17,323,645 of record CM075770.1, read on the forward strand.
AAAGAGAGGATCAGATGCAGGAGCGATATCCAGAGTTATTCGCCGAATCATGTAAGAATTACGTGGACGCAATTAGTTTAAGGGAGAGAGGATGTGACGCCCGAGATTTAGCCATGCATTCAATTACTGTTGCATCCCTTGTTTGCGCATTTCCTTTTGTGCTTTATTAATTGCCTTCTTTAGCTACTATTCACTCCGTTTTCAAACTACATTCTATTAGTTAATCAACATTTTTATTAAATCATATTAATTGTTAAAGTAGTGGGAAAAATGTGCAATTGAGCTAGAGGCGATAGGAGAACTTGTTTAGAAAATGTTTTTACTAGTTGAATGAATAGTGTTACGTAACTAACTTAGAGATTTAATTAGCTAGCCTATGTTTCACACCTTAGGCTCGTTTTAAAGCTAGCAACACGCATTTAGAAGTCCACTTAAACACCCAAGCATGACCCCACCTCAACTTCACCTTATATAACTATCCTAAGCTCACCAAAACACAAAACAAAAGAAAAAAATTGGGCCAAAATACAGTAGCAGAGCCGAGAGCAGCTAAGAGAGGAGAAAAATTGATTTTTGCTTTTCAACTCTTCAATCCAAGCCTCTCCAAGCCTTGAACAAGTAGTGTAGGGTGTGTGCAAGCTTCCTAGGTGCCCCTACGCACATTGGTGAGGGATTTCACGGCTTCTTTTCGCATTTCTAAATAGTTGTCATTTTCTTGATTTGTTGAAAATGTGATCAAATGCTATTGTATTGATTATCTATGCTATTATACCATGTATATGAATGCTAGAGAACATATTTGAGCCATCGTTTCGCTTTTTAAACTGTTAGAATCGTTAGTTTGATTTATGAGGTGAATAGTGACATTTTTCTAGGGTTTTGTGTAATTGCATGTATTAGCTTAATTCAACACTCCTAATAGATGCCTTAGGTGCTAATGAAGGTAGTCTAATAGCCCCGTGCACTTGAATTGCTCTAGAATCGCATAAAACGTGAAATAGCCAACTTTAACAAAGGGGTTTCGGGGTTAATGCGAATCCGGGTAGATTCGGGCTTCACTTTTAGTATCCTTAGGCTACCTAGGTGCTATAGAAGGTTTGCTAACCCTTGTTTGAAGTCCGGATGAGGTACGTGTAGTTTAAAGCTATAAGAGGGAATTTGGGGCTTTCGGGGTAATTGCGGGTAATCGGGCTTATTTGTGGGTTGAAAGGGTACCTTAGGGGTTAATTAGAGGATTGATGTAGTTTCCCCTCGAACGTGAATCATTAATGTGAGTTTGGAAGAGAAATAACTTGAATAACAAAGGGGTTTAAGGGCAATTTCGGTTGTCTCGCACTTCTAAGACCTTGGCATGACTTCTTGAGTGTTTAAATGTCACTTTAAGTATTTTTAGAGCTTTTGGCATGATTCTATGCTTGTCTTGTATATGCTCCTTTGTAAAACTGCTTATTCGCTCTTATAATTGTTTCTATTCTAACTGCATCGAGGTCAACCTACTTTGTTGATCCTCCTATGTGTTATTGCTTATATTATTGATATTAACTTGCCATTGTAAAGTGCATTACATAGTGGTTGCGCAACCATAGTGTCAGGGGAGGATGTGTTGAATATCGGCTGGGCAGCAGAGGGCTTGCCAGTGGATATTCAAACTCCGTGCTCTATTCCCTCACTCGCCTGGTCCGGAGATTGCCAGGGGGTGTTGGGTCATAGGATTATCGGGGTACATCCGGAGTACACCCACTGGAGTGTTTGGGGTTATGCCGGCTTATCATGATCGTGATCGTGGTTCGTGGATCGTGAATGAAGACCCAGTGAAGATTGGTGTATAGGGGTTATGTGAAATGTATCCTTTCAAATGTGTGGTTATTTAAACTATCATTGTTTCTCTAATTGTCTAAATGTTATTGTTGTTTAACTGTATTACCTGTTGCATTGCACGCCCCGGGACTATATCCCTCACTGGGCAACATTGGTTGCTCATACCTCGATATATGTTTCAGGAGATGCTGAAGGTGATCCCCAACTTGTTGAGGTAGTAGTGGAGGAGGAAGAGGTGCAGTTAGAGCCTTTGCCTTAGTTGTTGTGTGTTGTTCTGAGGTGGCTGTGCCTTCTTGTTTCTATTTGGTACTTGTGTATCTATTTTGTGGCCTAAGGGCTATGTTTATGTTGGTTGTTGTAAGAAGTTGAAGGATAGTTGGTTGTAGTGTAGAATTGGGAACCTATGTCTTGTAATAACTTATATTTCTGCTTTTATTCACTTTGCATGCTTGGGAGTGAATGGCTTCTTGTAGAATGTTTTATCTTTTAAGTATGTTTTAATGTTATCCTAGAATGTCATGGCTATTAAACTATGTTATAAACAAAGTTACTTGCATGCTTGTGTGGTTTTGGAATTGTTGTTTGCTTCAAGGCTCGGATGGCCTTGAATCTTTAAATATTTAGCCATGAAAAGCTTGTTTATCTTGTGGTTACCTTATTTGAGAGTTTACAGGTTTTCAGAATGTCCACAGTACAGGGGAGACACTGTCTGTGTGTCAGGTCCAGACTTAACTTTTAGCTTGGGGGTTGGGTCGAGGCGTGACAGGTTCATAGGTATACCTCACTATTAGAACACTTTGGAGAAGGTGATGTTGAAAGACAAGCTATTGAACGCTTCTAACTTGAAGGCCCTAGTTAGTCCACCAAGCATCCAAAGCTCAACCCTACCTTGAAGATAGATTGTGCTAGTATATCTTCAATGCACGAAACTATATAAATGTGGTTTTGGATCAAAAGGCAAAAGCTTCATGAACTACATGCCATGGCTGAAAGTTCTAGCTCAAGGTTGAAGAAGTTGAAGTTCTCACTCATGTCAATCTATGCCTTGGCCAAATTGTTTGTGCATGTATGTGTAGTTGTCACATGATGAGAGAGAGTGTGTTGTCATCTAATATAAGCTAATAATAAATTAAGTGACCAATCACTATTGTCACCTTTCCATGACAAGCCATGCAAGCCATAGGATTTCAATCATTAGCTTTAGATGATGAAATATGATCATCTTCTCTCTCCTCTACCCCTTGGCCGAAATTGCAAGTGGGTGGTGAGAGAAGATTGTAATCTTTTATTATATATATAAAACATACTCATATAATTATATATATAATGTTACTTTATTAGTTAGCCAATCACAACTGCTTCCTTCTAAAGTAAAAGCCATGCAAGCCTTAGGATTGTAATTATTACAATATAAAGGAAACTTTATATAAAACCTTTATATATACGTATATACGTATATAAAACCTTTATATATACTTTATTACATCATCATTACACATATACGTATATAAAACCTTTATATATATATATATATAATATTTTTTCCAATTCTAGTCTCTATTAGAATAAATATATTGAACCAACTTTTCAATAATTACAGTTTGGCCCCAAAAGTTTTAGTAATTACAATTTAACCCTAAAACTTTCCAAAATTACACTTTTGGCCCAAATACCAACATTGATGACTCTAAACACCTTAAAGCCACCAACCACAAAATACAAGCTTTCGGTAAACTAATTCATGATACTTATTAGTGTGTGACCTTCTAGATTCATAATCATGTATCGATGAGGGACCTGATAAACCTCCTTATCTATTTCGGAAATGTCTCCGTCATTTGCCGAAATACCCTCATGCTCATGAGTGACGCACTAGCAACGAACGTATCATGAGAATGTATACGATAATGAAGACGACGTCTTTCATGAATCCATTTAACCGTCGAAAAATAGCGTGCAGTCCGATCCTTCTGTTATAAGTGCCCCGATCAGGAAAGGACCATGAAATGGTTAAGCCCACATCCGATACTATGTATAAATCTAAATCGGTTAAACGAGAGATGACAATTGTGGAAAAACTCCTTTCCATCAGTTCATACTCGCCTTGGCCAAGGACTTGCTCGTTTACCAACCGATCTCAAATATAATAGGATATCGCCTCTTGTTAGAGGTTAACATATCATATCTTGACAATTACCTATCGGTTCATACCACAAGACTAAAACGTGAAAGGCCGTAACCCACCTTAGAAGACGGGCATTGTCCATACGGAGTATTTAGCCCATGATATAACCGGTAGCCGTAATCTCTCAAGTTTGAGGATTAATTTGCACAATTCTCAACTAAATAGTAAACTATTAACCTGAAATCATGTAGTTCACTATTTATTGTCACATTCAATGATCCATGCACAGACGATCACTCATATGTTTATTAGTCCACATCACCATGCTGTTCTGGCATTTCGCACACCATCATTTATCATTAACATCACTATGTTAATCAAAAGTATGATAACTCATACTCGATTATTCTAGTCCCGGTTGAATAATCTAAAGGGCTATGAATCGTTTCATAATGCTTATCATGTGAAACCCTCCTTTTCATCTTAATCTCGATTTGCGTGTTTTGTCTCGTTTTACATGTTTTGACTTGTTTATGTGCTAGATGAGTTAGAATGTTCTAGAAATGTGATTTATACTCTTAATACATGCTATGTGTGCATTCATAAAATTTTCATCAAAAACGAAATCAAAAATTTTATCGTCGATTTTTGTGAATAGTATTTTGAACACTTGTCCGCAAAATTTTTTATAGGGGTGTTTTAAACGTTTTAAAACCTAGTCCTTGAGAATTAATAGACCCGTGTTTGATTAAAATAGATTTGGAATTTTAAAGATTTTTACACTTTCTTTTACGAAAATCGAGTTTTAAGCCGACTCGGGTGAAAATGTTTAAATGTAAAACTCTTTGTCACCTAAAATATATTGTCTAGAATTAGTTTAGGTGTCAATTTAATATTTGAACAAGAAATAGACAAGAAACTAAATTAAAATACTAGAAAATTAAATGACAAAATAAAACTAACTTTGACCATTTGAAATTTGTTTGACCTTGAGCTATATTTCATCAACACACATTAAAAGCTCACAAAACACACTCACACACACACACTTGGCCGAGAGCTCCATAGGAGAAAAACAAGAAGAAAAACTCAAGTTTTCAAAGGCAATTTTTCATTAAAAGTTGGAATTCAAGGCCAAACTTCATCAACCAAAGCTTGATTCCACCTCTTGAGCATCCATTGTGCATCTTTCAAGCTTCATAACACATCAAAGGTGAGAGAAAAATTCTAGATCTCAAATGTCATATTTTATATTTTTGCATATAATTGAATTTTGAACCGTTAGAAAATTGAATTGATGTTATATTATTGCTCAATGCATGCTAAGGATCGTTTATAAGCATTTATATAAGATTTGAACCATTGTAGAATGAATTTTTATTTTCAAGTATTAAAAGTTGAGTTGTTGGCTATTTCTTGAATATTTTGAGTTGTAGTGGTTGGAATTGATTATCGTAGATTTGTAAAAATTTGTTAAATATGGGGTAGTACTGTTGTAATGCCAAAATTTTGATTGTGATGTCGGTGTGAAAGTCCGAAAATTTCAGCCAAGGTGCATTAGGGTTTTAGGGTTATTGGGCTTGATTTGGATGTATTTTGGTTGGTTTCTGAGGGGGCTAATTTAGTTGATTGAGTGGGTAAGTGATAGGAACTGGTTTGGAGTTGTTTGGATTAGTAGAATGTAAGTTATGATTATTAGAAGTTTAGGTTGTCTTTCTTTAAAATGTTGACATATGCCTTTAGATGATCAGGTGGTGTTTGAGTGATTGAATTGTGAGTTGTTGATGGTTAGATTAGGGTTTGGTTGTGTGTCTAATGCATGTTAAGTTGGGCGGCCTACTTTGTCATCTAACTTAGTTGTTTAGTTGTTAATTGATTAATTGATGTTATGTTGTTGAAATGTTATTAATTGATTGATGATTAATTGATTATTGATTATTGATTATTGATTATTGATTATCGAATATTGATTATTGATTAACCTAGAGACAGGCAACGGAAAATGTTGTCCTCCTGTGATTGAATGTTTATTATTGTTGCTGAGTCTTGGTATGTGTGTGCCACCTCTCGGGTAGGATCGGGCTGTCGAGTTGAAACCGGCATAACTACCAGAGACTACCCCCAACTCGCTTGACGGAGATGTCATGGAGGGCGGGGCTAGAGAGGTACCTCGGGTGCGTGAGTAATAGGGAGTTATAAGAAGAACGGTTGAGTTCATGATGGCGTTTGGAGCTACACCGACTAGAGTATCCTTTATTGAATGATCATTATAATTTATGTGCTTATATTGTTATTGATGTTTATTGTGTGGTTACTGCTCAAAGGATGATTTCCAAGGAGTATAGTTGTAACGCCCCGAACCCAACCCCCGCGCCTGTAACATACCCCACGGATTAAACCCCGTGCGAGCACACCAAGGACATTACGGCGAGCCAAGCCCAAGCGCCACTATGTACGTATTGTCCGCTCTAGGGCCCACACCCCTCACGGTTTTGTCGCCTCCCAGCCACTGCCAGGAAAACGCATGTACACGATACAAGGAGCGTACTCTATATATCTAGCAATCCCAGGGTCTCCGCATCCGATGTGGGATATTTTACCCGCCCCCCCTTAGGGACCCAGCGTCCTCGTTGGCCATGCGAACACGTCGGCTCTGATACCACATTTGTAATGCCCCGAACCCAACCCCCGTGCCTGTAGCACACCCCACGGATTAAACCCCGTGCGAGTACACCAAGGACATTACGGCGAGCCAAGCCCAAGACGCCACTATGTACGTTTTACCCGCTCTAAGGCCCACACCCCTCACGGTTTTGTCGCATCCCAGCCACTGCCAGGAAAACGCGTGTACACGATACAATGAGGCATCCCAATATATCTAGCAATCCCAGGGTCTCCGCATTCGATGTGGGATATTTCAATAGTAAATACTATTAGAGATCTATCAAATCCTCACTGGGCTTGTTTTATATAATCTCACTCTCAATTATTGCATGCATGTAGGTCTTACTGATCCTGACTACAGGTACGTGCCTCTTGAAGAGGAAAATGTGCCATATGTGGATGAGTCTTATGTGTAGGAATTATTGCCATGAGATTGCCTTAGTTGTTGTAAAACAATGTATTGTATAACCTATCTTAATATAAAGACATATGTATGATGATTTAGTAGTCTTTATTTTGATCATAACTAGATTACTAAGTTGGTTATAACCTATTTTGAAATGTATGTATAGCCTATGTACTAAGTTGGAACGGTAGTGTATAACTATGAATGGGTTGTTGAAGGAGTGATTATTGTATAATATGGTTGGGTTGTTTATTGTTGAAATGTTTGTGGAGTATGGTTGTAAGAGTTGGGAAGAGGTTGGTTTAGAGCCTCGGTGTCCTAATTACTGTTGTTATACTGCCGAAATTCCGTTGCCTCCTGATTAATTGTAGGTGGGGTCGAGTTGGGGCGTGACATTAAGTGGTATCAGAGCACATGTTAGTTGTCAGCCGGGGTATCCTCAGAATGTGGGTAATGGTCTTAGCATGAAAATATGTATGAAGTAAAAGAAAAGAGAACTATGTGTTAATATGATTAAATGATTAAGTGATTATGCGATTTAGTGCTTATGTGATTATGTGATTAATTTGTTTATGAGATTGATGCATAAGTGATTTATGAGCTTAATATGGGTTTTTGTGTTATGTACTAATAGTTGTTGATAGCCTGTTTACGTGCTATAACCTGCACTAACTCTTTGATTAGTAGAATAGCTGGTAGACCGAGAATGGGAGGTAGGCCCGAAGCAGTTGACGAGGTTCCGGGTAATATGGCACCGGGTCGAGAAATGGGTGATGATCGTTTTGAAGCAGCCACGGATAGGATTGCAGAGGTTATGGCCAGTCAGGCACAATTGCTAGCAGGGCAGGCTGCCAAGCTCAGACTTTGCAGGCACAGTTACTGAATGTACAAGGTAGATACCATGGGCATGGTACACTGAAGGAGTTCTTGGGGTACTATCCTCTGAGATTTTAGGGGGAGCCAAATGATTGGAAAACCGAGGCATGGATTAATAAAAGTGGAGAAAATATTTGATCCTCTGGCTTATACTGATGAGAGAAAGGTCACCTTTGCCGTTTATTTGTTTGATGATGAGGCGGAGGAATGGTGGCGCACAGTGAGAGTTGGTTGGGAGGCATGAGGTACTCCATATGTTTGGGATACATTCCTTACAGCCTTTCGAGCGAAGTATGTCCCGAGGATTGCACGGGAACAGAGAGAGGCAGAGTTTATGTCCTTGGTTCAGGGGGATGCTTCCGTGGCTCAGTATGAGGCCACATTTACTAAACGATCCCGGTATGCACCGGAGTTTGTGGCTAATGAGGAGCGCAAGACCCAGAGGTTTATGTTGGGTCTGAAGTCGGAGATTCAGGATATGATGGCCCCGAATCAGTATGATATATTTACTGAGGCCTTTGATGCAGCTTCTAGGTTAGAGAAGAGAAAGGGACAAAAGATCAGACCTAGTCAGCCTAGCAAGAGGCCATTTCAGTCGCAGGGCCAGCAGGGTATGTTTAGACCTTCAGTACAGTAGGGTGGTTATAGGCCTTCGGTGCAGCGGGGTTCTTTCAGGCCGCAGGGTCAGCAGGGTTACTATCGGCCTTAGTTTCAGCAGGGGTCTTATCAGGCTCAATTGTAGTATAGGCCGACCCAGTCTCAGGGTCCATATAGGCCCAGTGTTATGAGACCTCAGCAGGAGACTAGTACAACTTCTTTCTCGGCTTTTGGTTCTTCTAGGGGTAGTGGCAGTGTACTTACTACAAGCGTCAAGGTCATGTGGAGGCCGACTGCATGTCGAAGGTAGGAACGTGTTTGGGTTGCAGCAACAATCAACATAGGGTGAAGGATTGCTCCAGATATCGGGGAACTGAGGGTCGGGCAGCGACATAGGGTAATCAGGGTCAACCTACTGGTGGTACACCTCAGTAGCAGCGGGTTCAGGCTTAGGCCTACGCAGTTTATTTGGAGGAGATGCCTAAGAAGACTGTAGTTGTAGAAGGTAACTTCCTTATACTTGATGAACTTGTTAAAGTGTTGATTGATTCTGGTGCTACGCATTCTTTCATTACACCTGCTTGTGTGTAATGTGTTAATGTGCAACCTGAAAGACTGCTTTATGTGGTGGAGATTAGTACCTCTTTGACTGATAAGTATGTGACTGGCTTAGTATGTACGGATTGTAAAATACATGTTATGGGGTAAAATTTTCCTTCGGACCTTATCTTATTTCCTATCTGGGGGTATGATGTTATCTTGGGTATGGATTGGCTTTCTAAGTATGATGCCAAGTTAAACTGTAGAACGAAGGTAGTACAGGTTCGGTTGCCAGATCAGCCAGGAGGAGAGGTAGCAGGGAACCAAGGTGCTAAGATGAGTTTTGTTATCTCAGCAACTAAAGCTGTTAAGTTGGTAAGTAAGGGGTGCTCGGGTTCTCTAGCTTATTGATCAACAAGCCATCTGATAAGCTACAACTGGAAGAAGTACCTATTATTCGGGAATATCCCAATCTATTTCCCGAGGAGTTGCCAGGGTTGCCTGTGATAACCCGAACCCGGCATGCATTTATTAGCACTTGACTGCATTTGATTAAATGTTTAATTAGTTAAATCATCTAATTTTCACTGTTTTGCTATTTCTTTTAGAAGAATTCAAAAATGATTTATATTATTTGATTAAAAGATTATTACCTATTTCTAATCATTGTAGTAATTGAACTTATTCTCTTGTGATTAATTAAGTGTCGTCTTAAATGTTAATATTTAATTGCACTTGATTACATGTTTATATTTATTTGTTCATTTGTAACTTAACATTAACTTCATAATTCTTTAAAATATTCTAGGAATAGTTAAATAAATTGATTTTAAATGAATATTGATTACTTTGACTATTTTAATTATTTTAAAAACCGGTTTTAATTTTCTTGCATTAAATTACTCGGTTTTCAATTAAATGAGAAAAGTAACTCTGAGCCGGAGTTAATTTTAAACTATTCTACTTTTCAAAGAATTAGAGTTTTATATTATTGTTCATCACTTTATTAGCGATCGATTAGTGACCGTTCGATTGTAGAATTTCAAAAATAAGAGTTAGAGAAATATTTTTCAGATTTAGTGAAAAATGTTTTTAGGTTAATTTAACTAGTTTTAGTTGTTTTTCATTTAATTGCATTGTTTTAACTTGAATTAGATTTAATGGCATCAAAATAAGCTTATTCGATTATTTTTAACTAAAGTTTGATTTTGCAAAAGACCAAAATGCCCTTTGTCACCTAATAAATAATAAAACAAGGCTAAAATCAAGAAAAACAATTTGCAAAATACCTCCTATGTCGTAGCCATGGCCGAAAATCACAAGGAAGAAAAAAAAGATGATTTTTCTTGCATTTTCTTCTACAATTGCGCGTGGAATTGCTCGGGGGTCGTGGCTCGGGTCCTTGCGGGTCTTGGTCTTCAATCTTTGTGAGGGTTTTCACACTTTTGTGCATTAGAATATGAATTTGATTTTTGAGTCAAATTTTCAGATTCAATATTTATCGCGTTATAATGCCTGTTGTTGCTTGAAATAGCTTGCTTAGGGTTCGTAGAGCATTGTTTGATAGTTATTTAGCAATTTTTACGGTTGAAAACGCGTATTTAAAATTGGCGAAAAACATGAATAGTGAATTATGAATAGTAAATTATAGAATTTTGAATTTCGATCCGAATTGCGATTGATTGATTTGGATAGGTGCCATTAGTGATAAAAATATAAAATGTGAAATAAAAACGGATCGGCCTTTGTTAAAATTGAAAATTAGACAAAGATACGTAAAGGGGTCGTTTGACCAAAAGTTGACCGAGCTCGAATTGAGTTGGGGGTTTCGTAATTGATGGCATGGAAGCACTTTTGGCACTGTTGTGGCGTTGATTGAATGACCGGTTAGCATAGCTGTAGTTCAAACGCAGTAGGTGGACTTTCGGGTCTCGGGTGAGAAAGTGAAGTTTAGAGACATAGAAACGTGCCTTGTAGTGCCTGAGTGAATGTAGTGAAATCGGTTTCCTAATCCCGTAGCTTGTTTGCTCGTAATTGTCCTTGGAAGTTGGGGTTGAATAGTGATATTTGTTGTTTTCGTGTTTGAACTGCCGTTACTTGTTTAAATGTTGTTATTATTGCTTATTATTGCTTGTTAGGCTTGAAAAGTTAGTTGAATGCTAGTATTGATTGTGATTGCTTGTTATCTCGTTTGTTGTCACTAGTTGTATGTTGTGCTATCGCTCGTTCATTGCCTTGTATCGAGTCTTGCATTGCATAGTGTCTCACGCGTGAGTGATGGGCCTCTCTGGGTAGTCTCGGGTTGCTAGTGTTGGTTGCTCTAGCTCCGCTGCTATTCCCTTTTCTCGCTTGGGTTGCCTCCCAGGGAGATTTGGGTCGTAGATTGATGGATACTTCCAGGGTATTCCAAACTGGTGTTATAAGGTGGATGCGCTCTTATTGTCATCGTTGTCAACATCAAGCTCAAGATTGATGTATCGCTCGTGAAATGGTACATTGCTCGTATGAGTGAACCACAGCCTTCAGAGTGTGGTATAGCTTTAAAGAGCTGTGTTAATGCTTTCTTGATTGTTTATAGTATTGTTGTTTGTATTGAATGTTTCCTTATTGTCTTTATTGCTTAACTATGTTTATTGGCATTGCACGATCTTCTTTCTCTCCAACTCGATATCTGGCTTGCCCTCACTGAGTATATGTGTTGTGTATACTCACTCCTCACCACCACATTTCAAGAAATGCCATGTTAGTTGGAAAGTCCGTGATTATGTGTTAGTTCGGGCCTGAAGAGTTGTCTTGCGTGCTTTGTGGCTTGAGCTGTCAAAGATGTATAGATGTATGTTCATATGTTGTATGTATTTATTGTTAAAAGAAATATAATTTAATCTAGCTAAGTAGTTGAGGTAGATTGATAAGTTAGTTATGTATTCAGTAGTGTAGTTAACCTCGATGCATGTTTGTAATTGTCTAAAAGAAAAAAGTGAGAATGGTATGATAGTATATTTTGTGCAGTAGATTAGTATGGATTAAATGTCAAGCTTGAATGTTCTTGTAAAAGATGTAAAGAGATAGGTTAGTTTTAAACTGGAAATGTATATTTATATGCTGTGTTTAGTTGTTGAGAACCAAGGCTCGGATGGCCTTGAGGTGGTTGAATGTTTGGACATGGTATTGGTCCACTTATATGCTGTCGCAGGTTTTTACATTTCGCCTAGAAACAGGGGAGACTCCGTCCGTTTTCCCTGAAAATTTATGCCCGGGTTTGGTTTGGGTTGTGATTAGATTGATTCATAGAACTCCCGGTCTCGAGAGGGATCGGGGTGTTACAGGTGGTATCAGAGCTTGTCTAGCTCATAAGCCGGGACAGGGTCCTCGGTCTGGTGGGTAGTGATCCTTGAATGTGTGCTTGATAAGTGTGTCTTGAAAGTGTATGCTTGTATGTGAGATTTTGTGTCTTGACTTGAATGTATGCACTTATGTGATAAAGTTATGTGTTATGTGTTAAATGTTTCTCAAGAAAGGTGAAATGTCTAGTTGTCTATCGAATTGACTTATTGAATTGGCATCGTGAATTGAATTGACCTTGTGAATTGTTAATTGCTTGAAGTATTACTTGTAATGTGTGTATAGAATGTCTTGAATTACCTATGTCATGATTTGAATTGATTATGTTGTGCTTGAATTGATTGTCATGTTTGAATGACCTTGATGATTAAATGGTTTTGTGAACTCTTGTGTAAACATGCTTACATAATAGTTTAAGGCATGTGTATAAATGTGATATCTTGGCATTCATACATGTCCCGTGGAAATGGTAAGAAAGACTTCTTCCTCCCCTGAAGAAGTGGTTCACAGCTGGCCTTCCAAGGTGTATGGATTGGCAGTAAATGAATGGCATTTAACTAACCTTGATTTGGAAGTTGGTGTTTGCTTTTGGAGCTCGGTTATTGGCAAATCACTATGGTCCTTTTCTGTGCTTAACAATTGTGAAAAAAAGATAACTTTCTTTGGGGTTTCGGTATGATGGCTCTTGGTAGCATTCTTTGGCTTCCTTATTGGGTATTCTTTGGAACTTCTGTTGGCACTTCTTGGTAGACTTGGCTGTTGGGGTTCCTCTATGATTATCTCCTATGCTTAGTAAAAATGACTTTCTTTGGAGTTCTTATTGGACTTGCTGCATAATATTGTCTACAATATCTTTGTTCTGGTCCTTCTTGATATTTTATTGGCAATCGTGATCGGAAATCTTCAATAGCATATGGTGTACCTGCACGGCATTTCCTCTGGTATTTTACCCAATATTAGATAGCAATATTATTTTGGGAATCTACTTGGTTATTCAGCTTGGTGTTCATTCATGGACTTTTGATAAGTATATATATGTTGGCGTACATTTTGGATTTCCTAATCAGATGCTTCTTGAGCTATATATTGAAAGACTTGAAACTTCTGTAATATGATTGACTGGATTTCTTGTTTGGAGTCTTCCTGAGTGGTACTTGGGATTCTTGGTTAGACTCTGCCTCATATTGTTTATTGGTATGTTCTTGGTACTTTTAGTTGGGATTCTATTATGGCATTCTCTAGGATCCTTAGTGGCCATTTATTTAGCATTTACTTATTGGGCAAACTTGGCTACATTCTTACCGGAGCATTGTTCGGTGGGCATTCTACTAGTATTTTCCTTATTGGCATTTATTGGAAGATCCTACACTTGGAATTCTGTTTGGACATATTATCTTGTACTGTTTACGGCTTCTCCTTCGGCCTTTCCACTCAGGGGAAATCTATACTTGCTGTTTGACTAAGATGTTGCGGTAGGAACACAGTGATTGGAAGATTTCATTTAGAGGTTGGCCTTGGGTATTCTTCTCTATATTCCTTTACAGAACTTTCTGCTGGGTCTATTTACGGTAGTCAGTACTGCATGAGGTGCATCTACTCTGGCTATCTCTTAACTTCTTATTTGGTACTTGTTAGACTTCTATTGAAGATTCTTAAATAGGGTATTCCTTCAGTACTCTTCCTGCCATTAGTATGTGGTATTGATGATATCTACAGTATCTTTGCTTCAGTCTTTAGTTGATATTTCCTCGGCATTCTTGATTGGAATTTCTATTTGGGATTTCCTACGAGCATTCTTATAGACTATCTTGCTGAGCAACTGATGAAGATTTATCAGAGTTGGATTTTAGATGATGCAGAGTCCTATTGGAAGAAGAATTGCGAGGACGCAATTATTTTAAGGGGGGGAGGATGTGATAACCCGAACCCGGCATGCATTTATTAGCACTTGACTGTATTTGATTAAATGTTTAATTAGTTAAATCATCTAATTTTCACTGTTTTGCTATTTCTTTTAGAAGAATTCGAAAATGATTTATATTATTTGATTAAAAGATTATTACTTATTTCTAATCATTGTAGTAATTGAACTTATTCTCTTGTGATTAATTAAGTGTCGTCTTAAATGTTAATATTTAATTGTACTTGATTACATGTTTATATTTATTTGTTCATTTGTAACTTAATATTAACTTCATAATTCTTTAAAATATTCTAGGAATAGTTAAATTAATTGATTTTAAATGAATATTGATTACTTTGACTATTTTGATTATTTTAAAAATCGGTTTTAATTTTCTTGCATTAAATTACTCAGTTTTCAATTAAATGAGAAAAGTAACTTCGAGCTGGAGTTAATTTTAAACTATTCTACTTTTCAAAGAATTAGAGTTTATATTATTGTTCATCACTTTATTAGTGATCGATTAGTGACCGTTCGATCGTAGAATTTCAAAAATAAGAGTTAGAGAAAGATTTTTCAGATTTAATGAAAAATGTTTTTAGTTTAATTTAACTAGTTTTAGTTGTTTTTCATTTAATTGCATTGTTTTCACTTGAATTAGATTTAATGGCATCAAAATAAGCTTATTCGATTATTTTTAACTAAAGTTTGATTTTGCAAAAGAACAAAATGCCCTTTGTCACCTAATAAATAATAAAACAAGGCTAAAATCAAAATAAACAATTTGCAAAATGCCTCCTATGTCCTAGCCATGGCCGAAAATCACAAGGAAGAAAAAAGATGATTTTTTCTTGCATTTTCTTCTACAATTGCGCGTGGAAATGCTCAGGGGTCGTGGCTCGGGTCCTTGCAGGTCTTGGTCTTCAATCTCTGTGAGGGTTTTCACGCTTTTGTGCATTTTAATATGAATTTGATTTTTGAGTCAATTTTTTAGATTCGATATTTATCGCATTATAATGCATGTTGTTGCTTGAAATAGCTTGCTTAGGGTTCGTAGAGCATTGTTTGATAGTTATTTAGCAATTTTTACGGTTAAAAATGCGTATTTGAAATTGGGGAAAAACATGAATAGTGAATTATAAATAGTAAACCCTAGAATTTCGAATTTAGATCCGAATTGCGATTGATTGATTTGGATAGGTGCCATTAGTGATAGAAAGATAAAATGTGAAATAAAAACGGATCGGCCTTTGTTAAAATTGGAAATTAGACAAAGATACGTAAATGGGTCGTTTGACCAAAAGTTGACCGAGTTCGAATTGAGTTGGGGGTTTCGTAATTGAGGGCATGGAAGCACTTTTGGCTCTGTTGTGGCGTTGATTGAATGGCCGGTTAACATAGCTGTAGTTCAAACGTAGTAGGTGGACTTTCGGGTCTCGGGTGAGAAAGGGAAATTTAGTGACATAGAAACGTTCCTTGTAGTGCCTGAGTGAATGTAGTGAAATCGGTTTCCTAATCCCGTAGCTCGTTTGCTCGTAATTATCCTTGGAAGTTGGGGTTGAATAGTGATATTTGTTGTTTTCGTGTTTGAACTGCCGTTACTTGTTTAATTGTTGTTATTATTGCTTATTATTCCTTGTTATGCTTGAAAAGTTAGTTGAATGCTAGTATTGATTGTGATTGCTTGTTATCTCGTTTGTTGTCACTAGTTGTATTGTTGTGCTATCGCTCGTTTATTGCCTTGTATCGAGTCTTGCATTGCATAGTGTCTCGCGCGTGAGTGATGAGCCTCTCTGGGTAGCCTCGGGTTGCCAGTGTTGGTTGCTCTAGCTCCGCTGCTATTCCCTTTCTCGCTTGGGTTGCCTCCCAGGGAGATTTGGGTCGTAGAATTGATGGATACTTCCGGGGTATTCCAAACTGGTGTTATAAGGTGGATGCGCGCTTATTGTCATCGTTGTCAACATCAAGCTCGCGATTGATGTATCGCTCGTGAAATGGTACATTGCTCGTATGAGTGAACCACAGCCTTCAGAGTGTGGTATAGCTTTAAAGGGCTGTATTAATGCTTTCTTGATTGTTTATAGTATTGTTGTTTGTATTGAATGTTTCCTTATTGTCTTTGTTGCTTAACTGTGTTTATTTGCATTGCACGATCTTCTTTCTTTCCAACTCGATATCTGTCTCGTCCTCACTGAGTATACGTGTTGTGTATACTCACTCATCACCACCACATTTCAGGAAATGCCTTGTTAGCTGAAAAGTTCGTGGATATGTGTTAGTTCGTGCCTGAAGAATTGTCTTGCGTGCTTTGTGGCTTGAGCTGTCAAAGATGTAAAGATGTATGTTCATATGTTGTATGTATTTATTGTTAAAAGAAATATAATTTAATCTAGCTAAGTAGTTGAGGTAATTGATAAGTTAGTTATGTATTCAGTAGTATAGTTAACCTCGATGCATGTTTGTAATTGTCTAAAAGAAAAGAGTGAGAATGGTATGATAGTATATTTTGTGCAGTAGATTAGTATGGATTAAATGTCAAGCTTCAATGTTCTTGTAAAAGATGTAAAGAGATAGGTTAGTTTCAAACTGGAAATGTATATTTATATGCTGTGTTTAGTTGTTGAGAACCAAGGCTCGGATGGCCTTGAGGTGGTTGAATGTTTGGACATGGTATTGGTCCACTTATATGCTGTCGCAGGTTTTTACATTTCGCCTAGAAACAGGGGAGACTCCATCCGTTTTCCCTAAAAATTTATGCCCGGGTTTGGTTTGGGTTGTGATTAGATTGATTTATAGAACTCCCGGTCTCGAGAGGGATCAGGGTGTTACATTGCCGCCAGAGAGAGATGTGGATTTTGTGATCAATCGTATTCCCGGTACTGAACCTATCTCTAAATCAGCGTACCGGATGGCACCAGCTGAGTTGAAGGAGCTAAAAACTCAATTGCCGGAGTTAATAGAAAAGGGTTTCATTTAGCAGAGTTCTTCACCGTGGGGAGCACCTGTTTTATTTGTGAAGAAGAAAGATGGTACCTTGAGATTATGCATTGACTATCGTGGTTTGAATCAAGTGACTATCAAGAACAAGTATCCTTTGCCATTGATTGATGAGTTGTTTGATCAACTTCAAGGAGCAAAGTCTACTCTAAGTTTGACTTGAGGCAGGGGTATTATCAACTTCGGATTCGCACGGAGGATGTTTCGAAGTCTGCCTTTGGGACTCGGTACGGGCATTATGAGTTTGTAGTTATGCCCTTTGGATTAACTAATGCACCGACAGCATTTATGGATCTTATGCATCGGGGTTTTCAGCCGTACTTGGACCAGTTCATGGTGATTTTTATTGATGATATCTTGGTTTATTCCAAGTCTGAATCGAGCACGAGCAACATCTACGGCTTGTCTTACAGAAGCTGCAGGAGCATCAGTTGTTTGTGAAGTTCAGCAAATGTGAATTTTGGCTACAATGCATATCTTTTCTTGGCCATGTTATCACACAGAGCGGTATTTTTGTAGATCCCACTAAGATTGAAGTGGTGATGTCTTGGAAACAGCCGGAGAATGTTTCGGAGGTTCGTAGCTTTCTTGGTTTAACCGTAGGTTTGTCAAAAACTTTTCTAAGATTGCAGGGCCACTTTATAAGTTAACTCAGAAACAAACTAGCTTTACTTGGGATGAGAAATGTGAGAGTGGATTTCAGGAGTTGAAAAAAAGATTGACTACCGCTCTAGTACTTGCTCTACCAGAGGGGACCGATAATATGGTTATCTACAATGATGCATCCAAGGAAGGCATGGGTTGTGTACTTATACAGAATGGCCGGGTTATTGCTTATGCTTCCAGAAAGTTGAAACCATATGAGGTGAATTATCCAACTCATGATCTTGAGTTGGCAGCAATTGTATTAGCACTGAAAAAGTGGCGTCATTATCTGTGGGGCAGTAAGTTTGAGATTTCACTAATCATAAGAGTCTTAAGTATTTGTTCTCACAGAAGGAGTTGAATATGCCTCAACAGAGATGGATGGAACTTCTCAGAGATTATAATTGTTCTATCAGTTATCTGCCTGGGAAGACAAATGTTGTAGCAGACGCTCTTAGCCATAAGGCGAGTGTTTCTTGTTTGGCTGTCAAGAAGTGGGAAGTTCTTGAGGAAATCACTTATTGGAGACTAGAGTTAACTATGGGTGGGGTGATGTGTTCACATCTCCGTATTCAGCCTTTATTGTTGTCTCAGATCAGAGAAGCTCAGCAACTTAAACTTTAAAAGATCAAGGATCAGATCACGGATGATCAGTCTGACTTCAAATTACATAAGGAAGGGATTCTTCCGTTTCGGAGCAAGGTTTGTGTTCCCAATGAACCGGGCTTGAGGCGAGGTATTCTGGAGGAGGCTCATAATTCTAAGTACACCATTCATCCCGGTGGAAACAAGATGTATCGGGATTTGAAGCAACATTATTGGTGGAATAACATGAAGATGGAAGTTGCTCAGTTTGTATCTAGATGTTTGACTTGTCAGCGAGTAAAAGTCGAGCATCAACGACCTGCAGGTTTGCTTCAACCGTTGGCTATACCAGAGTGGAAATGAGAGCATATTACGATGGACTTCATCACTGGTTTGCCTAGAACACTAAGAGGTAATGATGGAGTTTGGGTTGTCGTGGATCGTTTGACGAAGACAGCTCACTTTATTTCGATGCGGATATGAGATGAAGTTGCAAAGTTGACGGATATTTATTTGGATCAGATTGTTAGACTTCACAGAATTCCATCTAGTATTGTCTCAGATTGAGATCCTCGATTTACTTCTCGCTTGTAGGAGAAACTTCAGGAGACTTTGGGTACTCAGCTTAATTTCAGTACAGCATATCATCCATAGACCGATGGTCAGTTTGAGAGGACTATTCAGATTCTGGAGGATATGCTCAGGGCTTGTGTTCTGGACTTCGGGAAGAACTGGGAGAAGCATCTACCACTTTCCGAGTTTGCCTATAACAATAGTTATCAAGCTATTATTGGGATGACACCTTTTGTAGCTCTTTACGGTCGTAAGTGTCGTTCACCTTTGTATTGGGATAAAGTAGGGGAGATGAAGAATATTGATCCGACTATTATGCCAGAGCTTCTAGAGAAGATTAAGAATGTTCAGTTGATCAGGAAGAGAATGCTTACAACGCAGAGTAGATTCAAGAGTTATGCTGATAAGCGTCGTGGCGACTTCGAATTTACAGTCAGGGATCGGGTTTTCTTGAGATTGTCTGTGATGACCCAGACCCAGCATATAGTATACAGTACATATTCGCATATATTTATGTGTTACTTTAAAAGTTTATTTATTATTAGTGAATAACTTAATTCAATGCATTCATTAATTGCACTATTTGTTATATTTTTGAAATACGTGCATATAGAGTTTTGTAAAATTAAATAGGGTAACTATTTTAATATTAAAATTATTATATTTTATTATTTTGTATTTAAGTGTTAGATTTCATTATTATTATTCTTATTTTTTATTATTTGCTTAAATAACTCTAAGTTTGGAAATGAAAATTTTTTGTTTCTTTTTCTGATTTTTATATTTTTTCTTACTTACCTATCATTTATGTGTCATACGTTCATTGAGTTTGCGTACATAGCATTTTGGGAACGTTGAATAAAAATTAGATTAGTGTTCTCTAATGAATAGTATTTTCAGCTTTTAATTTAACATTTCAATAACTCATTTGCTTATTATTTGATCTAATTACAACTATTTGACCCAAATGCCCAACCCATTGACCAAACCCATTGACCTTGTCATCTTTTCTTTTATAAGCTAAACCAAGCAAGGAAACAAAACAAAAAGAGGGAAAAAATGGCCTTAGGGCCAATTTTCATGAGAAAAAAAAAAAGAAGAGAAAATGTCCTCAAATCTTGCCAATTGGATCTTCTAGCTTGGTCTTGGAGGTAGATTGAGGTATCCTAGAGTACTACAAAGCTCCTACAACTTGGTATGTGAGAGAGATTTCATGTTATATGCATTTAAATTTCTAGGGTTTAAACTTGAATTTTTACAATTGTTGATTATTGCTATATCTTTGCTCATAGATGCTTGTAGTACCTCTTATTGATGTTGTAGAATACTCTTTTGAAGTTAGTTGACATCTTGAATGGCTAGAATGGTGAATGTTACATTGTAGAAGGTGATGAATAGTAAAAAACGTGAATAGTAAAATCTTTGTATTCTAGCTTAATTTGTTGCTATTTACATGTGATTTAGGAGTTATTAAACCTAGATTAGAGCCTTGAATGGGTTGGCAATGCTTGAAATGCAAGATCAATTAGTTAAAGTTCATTTAATGGGGCACTATTCACTCAGGCCCTTTAAATCTTACTCAAAACCTTAATTTAATGATAGATATGTGATGTTGGGTTGATAAAACGGTACCACGTTAAAATTTATCGAATTCTGAGGACGTCGATTTTTATGCCTCTTTGTATGCGCCCATTAGAATTAATACAATTAGTGCCTTAAATACTACTTTAATGTTTGGTTTAGGTTCCATAAATGTAGTTGAGGATACTTAGATACTTTAGTTAACTAAACCTTGGGTAAAACTAGTTTCGGCATATTGAACTTAAAGGAGAAAATGGAGATTTTAGGCCTCATACTTAACTTTAGCTTGTTTATTGTGTTATATTTGTTGTAGAGACTAAGAGATTCATGTTAGTTAAAGCTGAAAATTGAGGTTTAAGTGTTAGTGTATATTATGTTGCTTTATTATTTTGGTTACTAGTTCATAACCGAGTTGTGTTTCTTGTTCAAATAAGATAATTAGCTTGAATGTCATACTACCTACATGAAAATGATTGTTTAACTATAAATGCATGTGATTTAGATCTAATATTTATCTTGAATGCTAATTTGATTGGAAATGAAGATAAGTGTTTTGGTGTAGCATCTATTCTTTAAGCTTATGATTTAATTTTAGATTGAAGAGTTAGTTTAATTGTGTAGTGGTTTAGTTAGAATGTAAGTTAATTGTGAAGTGATTATTTATTGGCTTGTTAAATGTTATCTTTAACTTGAGTCTTCTATGATTGTGAGATAAAATTTTTCTTTTTTTAAGTTTCTGTCAATTTCTTATTATTATTATTTTTTTAGGTTTGCTTCAAAGTAGACAAAAGTGGTAATGTGTTCTTTTACATATCTAGCTTGAGTATTAGAGTTCATAATGTTGTAGGAGTGTTCTTTTGCTAGCATTTGAAGTTTTTATGGTAGTTTATTGATAGAATAAAGTCTAGTTAGTTAAATGTAAAATGGTAGACAAAGTGTTTGTTTAAATGCATTAATGAAGTTTATATGTTAGAAACATGCTTAATATGACTTATGAGCAAGGAATCAACAAAGAATTTCAAGTAGTTTTGCTTAAATGAATTCAACCCCTTTGTGTTTCTTTTGAATTCTTGAGGCTTTGATGACTAGTTAGGCTTAGAAGTTGTTGATTAATAGCTCTTAGGAGTGTTAGAGTCCAAAACATGTTAGTCAAGCAAGAAAATAGCAAAAGGACTCAAGTGTGCTTGTGTGTATGTGTTCTGTTTGGATCAGTGCACTGTACCTGACTTTTGAGCCTTTCGGACATAGCAAACATACTCGAAAATTAACCAAATTTGTACAGCAGCTAGATTAGGCAGTTTAGAGCAAATGTTGATTTCTAGGGCTAAGGCTAATTCTAATGTTTTAGGCCTCCGATTTAGCCATTTTCGAAATGTGTGTAGGAAAAATCGTTGGTGCAGGGCAGTTTAGAGTAGTTGCACGGAAAAGGGTATAACTTATGGAATTTAACTCGGAATTAGGCACCGTTTGATTCTAAAATCATCTACACTCGAAGAGCTACGTTTCTATTAAAAAATTAGTCAGTTTGGAGGTCAATAGCATTTGTAACTGAATTGACTAAGATAAGCTTCTGTTAAGAGATTTGTTGGATTATTTGAGAATTTCTTGAACTTGTAGCATAGCTAGATAGTTGAATTGGTATACATGTTATAATTGTTATATTTAGTATTTCTTGAGTTATAAATTGATACGTGGGTAAGGTTAGCCTACTTTGCTAACCTCCCGACTTTTTATTTACTTGCTATCTTGAGATCTCGAATGTGTTATATGGAGTGAACATGCTTATATCTTGTTATATTGTTTATATTGCTTGTAAATTGTATTGTATGTGTGAAGTTATGATTATGATTGGAATACTTGGCTACTTGAGTGATTACTTGGATTATGTGTTAAATTAAAGTATAAAATGTGATTATGGCATGCAAGATAACTTGTTTAGAAATAGTTGAGTTGTCTTAAGTTAAATAAAGTTGTTGTATTTAGGTAAGGGTCTTGAGTGGTAATTAAAGAAGATTTGATGCAATTGGAATGGATTCTTGGCTTTTCTAAGGTGAGGGAGTCTTTAACCCTTTTGTGCATCTTAGTTTATTTAATTGTTTTTAGATTATATGATTTAACTAATTGATAAAGTTTTCATGTACCATTTATTTGTTATCTCGTGATTACTCGTGTTTGTTTGATATTATCTCGTGAATTCTTGAATTCGTGTTGGGTTGCGCAACCTTTTCGGACATGGTAGCGTCGAGAAACACGGGCGGCGTCGGGCTTGCCGTGCTCCCTCGACTACCATGGTGCCTATTCCCTTTCTCGCTGAGGCATACTCCACTACCCCAGAGGCGTGGTTCACCTGCTGGGCATGGACCTACCTCGGGAGAAAGGGTCGTAGGATCGGGATACATCCGGAGTATCCCAATTGTTGGTGTTTGGGGTTTGCCGGCATGTTCGTGATGCTCGTGGTTCGTGGCTCGTGAGCGAAGACTTGGAAGTGGAACCATATCCTTTTTAAAAGTGATTAATTGCTTGGCTTATTATCTTGTTGGTTTATGTGGCTTATACATGTTATCTTGTATTTGCATATCATATTGCACGTTGGTATTTTGTATTACCTTCCTCGCTGGGCATCTTTGTTGCTCTCTCCTCATTTAATATGTTTCAGGAGAAGTTGAGGTAGTCCTCCAGCTAGTAGCGGTAGTAGAAGATGAGGAAGTGCTAGTTAAGCAATTTCCGTGACTTCTTGTGTGATAAGGTTGTCTAAAATGTGAAGCTTGCGTGGAGTTGTTGTTGATTGCCTTTTTGTGACCTTGGGGTCTTGAGTATATTTGGTGAATGTAATAATTTGTAATCTTGTATGTTGGATATAAAGTGGAATGACATGTAATAATCCATAGTAAACTTATTCTTTTGCATGCTTGTGTGATTAACAAACTTGGAAGTATAACTTGGCTATTGTTGTATCTAACTACCTATGGTTAAAATTAGAAATGCTTTGCTTGCTTGTGTGTTATATGTAATTGTTGTTCTAAGGCTTGGATGGCCTTGAACCTTTGAATTTTAAGTATAAAAGCTTGTTTTAGTATATTGTGGCTATTTTGAGCATTTACAGGTTTGAAAAATGTCCCCGGTACAGAGGAAACTCTGTCCGTTTTCCCTAAAATTTTGAGACTGGGTTGGAATTGGGTTGAGAATAGCTTGGTTATTAGAGCTTCCGGTCTCGTGAGGGATCGGGGCGTTACAGGTGGTATCAGAGCTTAGTTAGCTCTCAGCCGGGACAGGGTCCTCGGTCTGTTGGGTAGCGAACCCTCGAGTATGTGCATGTGAAGTGTGTCTTGAGTAGGTGCGTGTGTTTGTATGTGGGACTTATGTGGCCTTGAATGAAATGTGTGCACTTATGCGATATATATGTCCAATAAGTGACTAATATGTGATATGTGCAATTATGTGAGTATATCTGTACCTATGTGAATTACTTGTGCAATAATGGAAAAAATATGTGATATGTGATATGTGTATTATATTATGTGATTATTTATGCACCTAATGATTCTATGAGTAAATTAATTGTCTTGGCTATTAGTAGAAATATGTACATTAAAATCTCATGAGTTAAATTAAGTGTTTCCAACTGCATATATGCATTACCCTTGGAAATGGCAAGTAAACTCTTCCCCTAAAGAGAGGTGGCCAGCAGCGGATCTTTTGGAGATATGGACTAGTGAAAGAAGAAGCAATTGATCAAGACGTCTCTGGGAGTTTGGTGTTCAAATTTGGAATTCATATTGGGTATTCTCCTTCGGAATTCTTATGTTGTACTCGGGCTTTCTTATTGATATTTCCTCGCTATTTTGTTTAACCGGAATTTTGGAATGGACTTTTATTTGACGCATCTATCTGGAATCCTTATATGGTGATTTATT
Organism: Ehretia macrophylla; assembly: GCA_037974665.1. Classification (NCBI taxonomy): domain Eukaryota; kingdom Viridiplantae; phylum Streptophyta; class Magnoliopsida; order Boraginales; family Ehretiaceae; genus Ehretia; species Ehretia macrophylla. The sequence continues at coordinate 17,348,211 of CM075770.1, forward strand.
CAGAGGAGATCATATTCGGATATCTAACTTGGAACTTTTACTCGGGATTCTACATGGATTTCTTTTGACACCCATATTTGAATTCTTACATGGAAATCTTATTTCGGGAATTCTTATTAAGAATTGACTTTATTTGGCATCGTTATTCAGGATATTCTTCCTCAGTATTTTATGTGGAATTCGTATTCGAGTTTCTTCTCCAGAGTGTTTAGCATGCATATGTGGGGTTTTCTTTTTAATATCCACGTGTGGTACTTTTTACTCAGCAGTTGACAATAGATGATCAAGGTTCAGTATTCAGTGATTCATGTGGTAAGCCGATGTGGATTTCTTTTGAAAGAAAGAATTGCGAGGACGCAATTGTTTGAAGGAGGGGAGAGTGTGATGACCCAGACCCAGCATATAGTATACAGTACATATTCGCATATATTTATGTGTTACTTTAAAAGTTTATTTATTATTAGTGAATAACTTAATTCAATGCATTCATTAATTGCACTATTTGTTATATTTTTGAAATACGTGCATATAGAGTTTAGTAAAATTAAATAGGGTAACTATTTTAATATTAAAATTATTATATTTTATTATTTTGTATTTAAGTGTTAGATTTCATTATTATTATTATTATTTTTCATTAATTGCTTAAATAACTCTAAGTTTGGAAATGAAAATTTTATGCTTCTTTTTCTGAATTTTATATTTTTTCTTACTTACTTATCATTTATGTGTCATACATTCATTGAGTTTGCGTACATAGCATTTCGTGAACGTTGAATAAAAATTAGATTAGTGTTCTCTAATGAATAGTATTTTCAGCTTTTAATTTAACATTTCAATAACTCATTTGCTTATTATTTGATCTAATTACAACTATTTGACCCAAATGCCCAACCCATTGACCAAACCCATTGACCTTGTCATCTTTTCTTTTATAAGCTAAACCAAGCAAGGAAACAAAACAAAAAGAGGGAAAAAATGGCCTTAGGGCCAATTTTCATGAGAAAAAAAAAAAAAGAAGAGAAAATGTCCTCAAATCTTGCCAATTGGATCTTCTAGCTTGGTCTTAGAGGTAGATTGAGGTATCCTAGAGTACTACAAAGCTCCTACAACTTGGTATGTGAGAGAGATTTCATGTTATATGCATTTAAATTTCTAGGGTTTAAACTTGAATTTTTACAATTGTTGATTATTGCTATATCTTTGCTCATAGATGCTTGTAGTACCTCTTATTGATGTTGTAGAATACTCTTTTGAAGTTAGTTGACATCTTGAATGGCTAGAATGGTGAATGTTACATTGTAGAAGGTGATGAATAGTAAAAAACGTGAATAGTAAAATCTTTGTATTCTAGCTTAATTTGTTGCTATTTACATGTGATTTAGGAGTTATTAAACCTAGATTAGAGCCTTGAATGGGTTGGCAATGCTTGAAATGCAAGATCAATTAGTTAAAGTTCATTTAATGGGGCACTATTCACTCAGGCCCTTTAAATCTTACTCAAAACCTTAATTTAATGATAGATATGTGATGTTGGGTTGATAAAACGGTACCACGTTAAAATTTATCGAATTCCGAGGACGTCGATTTTTATGCCTCTTTGTATGCGCCCATTAGAATTAATACAATTAGTGCCTTAAATACTAGTTTAATGTTTGGTTTAGGTTCCATAAATGTAGTTGAGGATAGTTAGATACTTTAGTTAACTAAACCTTGGCTAAAACTAGTTTCGGCATATTGAACTTAAAGGAGAAAATGGAGATTTTAGGCCTCATACTTAACTTTAGCTTGTTTATTGTGTTATATTTGTTGTAGAGACTAAGAGATTCATGTTAGTTAAAGCTGAAAATTGAGGTTTAAGTGTTAGTGTATATTATGCTACTTTATTATTTTGGTTACTAGTTCATAACCGAGTTGTGTTTCTTGTTCAAATAAGATAATTAGCTTGAATGTCATACTACCTACATGAAAATGATTTTTTAACTATAAATGCATGTGATTTAGATCTAATATTTATCTTGAATGCTAATTTGATTGGAAATGAAGATAAGTGTTTTGGTGTAGCATCTATTCTTTAAGCTTATGATTTAATTTTAGATTGAAGAGTTAGTTTAATTGTGTAGTGGTTTAGTTAGAATGTAAGTTAATTGTGAAGTGATTATTTATTGGCTTGTTAAATGTTATCTTTAACTTGAGTCTGCTATGAATGTGAGATGAAAATTTTCTTATTTTAAGTTGCTGTCAAGTTCTTATTATTATTATTTTTTTAGGTTTGCTTCAAAGTAGACAAAAGTGGTAATGTGTTCTTTTACATATCTAGCTTGAGTATTAGAGTTCATAATGTTGTAGGAGTGTTCTTTTGCTAGCATTTGAAGTTTTTATGGTAGTTTATTGATAGAATAAAGTCTAGTTAGTTAAATGTAAAATGGTAGACAAAGTGTTTGTTTAAATGCATTAATGAAGTTTATATGTTAGAAACATGCTTAATATGACTTATGAGCAAGGAATCAACAAAGAATTTCAAGTAGTTTTGCTTAAATGAATTCAACCCCTTTGTGTTTCTTTTGAATTCTTGAGGCTTTGATGACTAGTTAGGCTTAGAAGTTGTTGATTAATAGCTCTTAGGAGTGTTAGAGTCCAAAACATGTTAGTCAAGCAAGAAAATAGCAAAAGGACTCAAGTGTGCTTGTGTGTATGTGTTCTGTTTGGATCAGTGCACTGTACCCAACTTTTGGAGCCTTTCGGACATAGCAAACATACTCGAAAATTAACCAAATTTGTACAGCAGCTAGATTAGGCAGTTTAGAGCAAATGTTGATTTCTAGGGCTAAGGCTAATTCTAATGTTTTAGGCCTCCGATTTAGCCATTTTCGAAATGTGTGTAGGAAAAATCGTTGGTGCAGGGCAGTTTAGAGTAGTTGCACGGAAAAGGGTATAACTTATGGAATTTAACTCGGAATTAGGCACCGTTTGATTCTAAAATCATCTACACTCGAAGAGCTACGTTTCTACACAAAAATTAGTCAGTTTGGAGGTCAATAGCATTTGTAACTGAATTGACTAAGATAAGCTTCTGTTAAGAGATTTGTTGGATTATTTGAGAATTTCTTGAACTTGTAGCATAGCTAGATAGTTGAATTGGTATACATGTTATAATTGTTATATTTAGTATTTCTTGAGTTATAAATTGATACGTGGGTAAGGTTAGCCTACTTTGCTAACCTCTCGACTTTTTATTTACTTGCTATCTTGAGATCTCGAATGTGTTATATGGAGTGAACATTCTTATATCTTGTTATATTGTTTATATTCCTTCTAAATTTTATTGTATCTCTCAACTTATCATTATCATTCCAATACTTCCCTACTTCACTGATTACTTCCATTATGTGTTAAACTAAAGTATAAAATGTGATTATGGCATGCAAGATAACTTGTTTAGAAATAGTTGAGTTGTCTTAAGTTAAATAAAGTTGTTGTATTTAGGTAAGGGTCTTGAGTGGTAATTAAAGAAGATTTGATGCAATTGGAATGGATTCTTGGCTTTTCTAAGGTGATGGAGTCTTTAACCCTTTTGTGCATCTTAGTTTATTTAATTGTTTTTAGATTATATGATTTAACTAATTGATAAAGTTTTCATGTACCATTTATTTGTTATCTCGTGATTACTCGTGTTTGTTTGATATTATCTCGTGAATTCTTGAATTCGTGTTGGGTTGCGCAACCTTTTCGGACATGGTAGCGTCGAGAAACACGGGCGGCGTCGGGCTTGCCGTGCTCCCTCGACTACCATGGTGCCTATTCCCTTTCTCGCTGAGGCATACTCCACTACCCCAGAGGCGTGGTTCACCTGCTGGGCATGGACCTACCTCGGGAGAAAGGGTCGTAGGATCGGGATACATCCGGAGTATCCCAATTGTTGGTGTTTGGGGTTTGCCGGCATGTTCGTGATGCTCGTGGTTCGTGGCTCGTGAGCGAAGACTTGGAAGTGGAACCGTATCCTTTTTAAAAGTGATTAATTGCTTGGCTTATTATCTTGTTGGTTTATGTGGCTTATACATGTTATCTTGTATTTGCATATCATATTGCACGTTGGTATATTGCATCACCTCCCTCGCTGGGCAACTTTGTTGCTCACTCCTCATTTAATATGTTTCAGGAGAAGTTGAGGTAGTCCTCCAGCTAGTAGCGGTAGTAGAAGATGAGGAAGTGCTAGTTAAGCAATTTCCGTGACTTCTTGTGTGATAAGGTTGTCTAAAATGTGAAGCTTGCGTGGAGTTGTTGTTGATTGCCTTTTTGTGACCTTGGGGTCTTGAGTATATTTGGTGAATGTAATAATTTGTAATCTTGTATGTTGGATATAAAGTGGAATGACATGTAATAATCCATAGTAAACTTATTCTTTTGCATGCTTGTGTGATTAACAAACTTGGAAGTATAACTTGGCTATTGTTGTATCTAACTACCTATGGTTAAAATTAGAAATGCTTTGCTTGCTTGTGTGTTATATGTAATTGTTGTTCTAAGGCTTGGATGGCCTTGAACCTTTGAATTTTAAGTATAAAAGCTTGTTTTAGTATATTGTGGCTATTTTGAGCATTTACAGGTTTGAAAAATATCCCAGGTACAGAGGAAACTCTGTCCGTTTTCCCTAAAATTTTGAGACTGAGTTGGAATTGGGTTGAGAATAGCTTGGTTATTAGAGCTTCCGGTCTCGTGAGGGATCGGGGCGTTACATTGTCTCCTCGAAAGGGGTTTGCTCGATATAGTAGAGGCAGAAAGCTGAGTCCGAGGTTTGTAGGGCCGTTTGAGATTACCGGCAGAGTTGACAAGTTGGCATATCGGTTGGCTTTACTAGAGAATTTTTCTAATGTCCATGATGTCTTTCACGTGTCTAATTTGCAGAAGTATAATCCGAATCCTTCTCATATTTTAAAGCCAGAACCATTGCAGCTTCGAGAGAATTTGACTTATAATGAGAGACCGATTCGTATTGTTGATCAGATGGAACGTGTGAAATCCCACTTTTTTAACTTATCTTGTTTTGCGTGAATTAACCTGTCTATGTGCTATGTGACTTAGAATGTGGTAATTTTGATATCAATACTCCTAGAACATGCTAAATGTGCATTCATGAAATTTTTATCAAAAACGGAGTCAGAAATTTTATTGTCGATTTTCAGTGAATAGTATTTTCGAAACACGTCCGCTAAAATTTTGAAACTGGTCTTTTTAACCCTTCTAGACCTAGTCCACGGACTTTAATAGACCTGTGTTTGATGAAAACGGTTTTAAAATCGGCTTAAGAATTTATTAGGGTTTTTACACCGACTTTTGCAAAAATCGAGTTTTAAGCCGACTCGGGTGAAATTGTTTGATTGTAAAACTTCTTGTCACCTAAAAATAATTTACTTGAGCTAGCTTGGGTGTTGAATAATTGTTTTGAACTTTGGTGATCAAGAAAATGCATTTAAAGTCAAGAAAACACAAAAAAATGCTAAGTTTCAACTTTGACTTTCATTTAAATGGTTGACCAACAAGCTTATATCACCAACACACACTCACAAAGCACAAAAACACCCACAATTGCACACACATTGCCGAGAGGGAGAAGAGAGAAAAGAGAAAAGAGTTTTCAAGGTTTTCAAAGCAATTTTTCAAAGAAAAAGCTAGTTTTTGTCCGTACAATTTCGTGCCGAGTTGGATTCCACTTGTTGGGCACGGTTTGCACGCATTCCTAGGCTTATATCACATCAAAGGTGAGAGAAAAATTCTAGATCTCAAAAGTTGTCTTTTGTATTTTTGCGTATAAATGAAAATTGAACCGTTAGAATTCTAATATGATGTTAGATTATTTCTCCTTGCATGCTAGGGATCATTTAGCTGTAATACTACGAGTTTTTATCAGTTGTAGCATAATTTTTATTTTTCGGGTATTTAAATTTGATTAATTTGTTCAATGTTGATTAAATTGAGTTGTGTTGATCGGAATCGATTGCCGTCAATTTCTAAATGTTTGTTAATTACGTGGTAGCACCATTGTAATTCTGAATTTTCGATTATGATGTTTGGGTGAAAATCCAAAAATTTCAGCCATGACACACTAGAGTTTTAGGGTTGTTGAGGATGATTTGGATGTGTTTTGGTTGGTTTCCGAGGGGGTTAATGTAGTTAGTTGAATGGGTGAGTGATAGAAACTGATTTGGAGTTGTTTGGATTAGTAGAATGTAAGATATGATTATTTGAAGTTTAGGTTGTCTTTTTTTAAAATGTTAGATTGAGCCTTAGTTGATTGCATGTAAGTTAAGTGATTGAATTGTGAGTTGAAGACGGGTAAATTAGGGTTTGATTGTGTGTTTAATGCATGTTCGGTTAGATGGCCTACTTTGTCATCTAACTTAGTTATATGTTGTTAAATTGGTTATTGATGTTATTATGATGATAATATGATTATTGATGATTATTGATGATTATTGATTGATGATTGATGCCGGGAGATAAACAGTTCTGCTAGACTGTCCTCCTGTGAATGATTGATGTTTATTATTATTGCTGGGTTGTTGAGCATGATTTGGCTGTGTTTTTGTTGGTTTCCGAGGGGATTAATGTAGTTAGTTGAATGGGTGAGTGATAGAAACTGATTTGGAGTTGTTTGTATTAGTAGAATGTAAGATATGATTATTTGAAGTTTAGGTTGTCTTTCTTTAAAATGTTAGATTGAGCCTTCGTTGATTGGGTGTGGGTTGAGTGATTGAATTGTGAGTTGATGACGGGTAAATTAGGGTTTGATTGTGTGTTTAATGCATGTTCGGTTAGATGGCCTACTTTGTCATCTAACTTAGTCATATGTTGTTAAATTGGTTATTGATGTTATTATGATGATAATATGATTATTGATGAATATTGATTGATGATTGATGCCGGGAGATAAACAGTTCTGCTAGACTGTCCTACTGTGAATGATTGATGTTTATTATTATTGCTGGGTCTCTGGTATGTGTGTGCCACCTCTCGGGCAGCATTGGGCTGTCGGGTTGATAACGACATGACTATCAGAGATTGCCTCCAGCTCGCATGACGGAGGTGTCATGAAGGGCGAGGTTATTGGGGGTACCCCGGGTGCGTGAGTTTATGGGAGTCACAAGAAGGCTGTTATGATCGTGATAGTGTTTGGAGCTACACCAACTAGAGTATCCTTTATTGAATGGTCATATAGTTATGTGATGATATTATTATTGTTGTTATTGTGTGTTTACTAACTCAAAGGATTATTCCAAGGAGTTTAGTAGACCTTGCTCGAGATCTATCAAATCCACGCTGGGCTTATTTTATATAAGCTCACTCTCTATTATTGCATGCATATAGGTGTACTTTCACAGGATTACGGGTACGTGCCTCCTGAAGAGGAGAATGTGAAAAACGTGCCTTACGTGGATGAGTCCTATGTTCCAGAGTCTTATCCGTGATGTCGTACATGTTTTATTATCTTGTAAATTAAATTAGTAGACTTTTATCTGCTTTGTAGTTTATAATGTACAAGATGTTGATAAGTTAATGAATTAGTTGATGCTATCTTAGTAGCCTTTCTTTTGTCTATGTTTAGGTTGCTAGGCTGGTATCATCATATTTTGCAATGTATATTAAGTTTTATGTATTATGTTGTAACGGAGGCATATAACGAGGAATAATTATTGTATAATATAGTTATGATGTATGTTATTATGTTATTGAGGAGTTGTTTGTTGTATGGTTTATGGAGTTAAGGTATGATGTCCTATTGAGGTTGGTTTAGAGCCTCGGTATCCTATTTACTGTCGTTATACTGCCAAAATTCTGTTGCGTCCTGACTGATTATAGGAGGGGTCGAGTTGGGGCGTGACATTTAAGTGGTATCAGAGCTCATGTTAGTTGTCAGCCGGGGTATTCTCGGAATGTGGGTAATGGTCTTAGCGTGAAAGTATGTATGAAAAGAAAGAAAAGTGAACTATGTATTAAATGATTAAGTGATTAAGTGATTATGTGATTTAGTGCTTATGTGATTATGTGATTGATTTGTTTATGTGTTTTATATGAGTTTGTTGTTTAGGTGTTAATAATTGTTTATAACCTATTTACGTGCTATAACTGTGCTAACTCTTTGATTAGTAGAATGGCCGGTCGACCGAGAACCAGAGATAGGCCTAAGATGACTGATGAGACTCTGGGTAACGCGGCACCGGGCCGTGACAGGGATGATGACCGATTGGGGGCAGCTATGGAAAGGATTGCTGAGTTAGTGGCTAGTCAGGCATAGTTACTGGCAGGGCAGGCTGTCCAAAATCAGGCTATGCAGGCTCAAATACAGAATGTGCAGGGTGGAAACCACGGGCGTGGTACCCTGAATGAGTTCTTAGGATATCATCCACCTAGATTTCAGGGGCAGCCAGATGATAGGAAGGCGGAGGCATAGATTAGCAAGTTGGAGAAGATTTATGATCCACTTGGCTATACTGATGAGCAGAAAGTCTCTTTTGTCGTGTACTTGTTAGATGATGAGGTAGAGGAGTAGTGGCGCACGGTAAGGACTAGCTGGGCGGCACAGGGTATTCCTTATGTTTGGGGTACCTTTCTGATGGCTTTCCGGGCAAAGTATGTCCCGAGGATTGCGAGGAAACGGAGACAGGCAGAGTTTCTAGCCTTGGTACAGGGAGATGCTATAGTGGCTCAATATGAGGCCACATTTACTCGATTGTCCCGGTATGCACCGGAGTATGTGGTAGACGATGAGCGGAGGACTCGTAGGTTCATGTTGGGGTTGAGGCCCGAGATTCAGGATGTGATGGCTCTGAATTGGTATGATATTTTCACTGAGGCTTTTGAGGCAGCTTCTAGACTAGAGAAGAGAAAGGGGGATCAGCTTGTGTCTAGTCAGCCCAGTAAGACGCAGTATCAGCCACAGTATCAGCAGGGTGTGTATAGGCTTCCCGTACAGCAGGTTGGGTTCAGGCCACCAGCACAGCAGGGTTCTTTTAGGCCACAAGGGCAGCAAAGTTATTATCGGCCTCAGTTTCAGCAGGGGTCATATCAAGTTCAGTCCCAGTTTAGGCCAGCCCAGTCTCAGGGTCAGTACAGGCCTAGTTTGGTAAGGCCTCAGCAGCAGCAGGCTAGATCAGCTGTTTCTTCAGCTCCTAGTTCTTCTAGGGGCAGTGTTAGTACATCATCATCGCAGTGTACACACTGCAACCGCACGGGGCATGTGGAGGCCGATTGCAGGGTGAAAGCAGGGACGTGTTTGGGTTGTGGCAGCAATCAGCACAGGGCGAGGGATTTCCCTAGGTATGCAAGGACTGAGGGTCAGGCAGTGACTCAGGGTTATCAGGGCCGACCTATGGCTAGTGCACCTCAGCAGCAGTGGGTTCAGGCTCGGGCCTAAGCAGTTGACTTAGAGGAGATGCCCGAGGAGACTGCAGTTGTGGAAGGTAACTTCCTTATACTTGATCAACTTGTTAAAGTGTTGATTGATTCTGGTGCTATGCATTCTTTCATTACTCCTGCTTGTGTACAACATGTTAATTTGCAACCTGAAAAATTGCCTTATGTGGTTGAGATTAGTACCTCTTTGACTAATAAGTGTGTTACTGGCTTAGTATGTAAGGATTGTATAATACATGTTAAGGGGCATAATTTTCCTTCGGACCTTATTTTATTTCCTATTCGGGGGTATGATGTTATCTTGGGTATGGATTGGCTTTCTAAGTATGATGCCCAGTTGAGCTGTAGAACCAAGGTAGTACAGTTTCGTTTGCCAAATCAGCCAGTAGTTGAGGTAGTAGGGAATCGGGGTGCAAAGACGAGTTTTGTTATCTCAGCAACTAAAGCCGTTAAGTTGGTGAGTAAGGGGTGTTCGGGTTATCTAGCTTATTTGATCAACAAGCCATCTGATAAACTACAGCTAGAGGAAGTCCCTATTATTCGGGAATATCCCAATGTATTTCCTGAGGAGTTGCCAGGGTTACCGCTAGAGAGAGATGTGGAGTTTGTGATCAATCTTATTCCCGGTACTCAACCTATTTCTAAATCAGCATACCGGATGGCACCAGCTGAGTTGAAGGAGTTGAAGACTCAGTTGCAGGTGTCACGCCCCGACCCAACCCCAAAGCTAAAGGTTAAGTCCGGACCCGACACACAGACAGAGTCTCCCCTGTACCGTGGACATTATAAAAACCTGTACTCACTCAAACAAAGTCCCAACAATACAATACAAGCTTTTCTTAATTAAACATCAAAGTTCTAAGGCCATCCGAGCCTTATAGTACACAATAGTTCCAAAACACACAAGCATGCGAGAACTTATTATCAACATAGTTTTATAATCATGACATTCTAGGAAATCAATTAAACATAATTGAAAGATCAAACATTTCTACTTTAAGCCATTCACTACCAAGCAAGCAAAACGAATAGAAGTAGATCATAAGTTATTACAGTGCATAGGCTTTCAAAGCTACACCACAACCAACTAGTCTTCAACTTATACAACAAGCATATACATAGCCCGTAGGCTACAAAATAGTACATAAGATAATCAGATCAATCTTCCACATAGCAGCAAATTCATTAACCACCTCAAGCTATCAGGCACATCAACTAAGGTAAAGGCTCAATCTGAACTTCTTCTTCCTCAACTAACTCAACAAGCTGGGGATCACCCTCAGCGTCTCCTGAAACAAATATCGAGGTATGAACAACCACTGTTGCCCAGTGAGGGATATAGTCCCGGGGCGTGCAATGCAACAGATAATACAATTATGCAATAATATCACTTAGACAATTTAAGAAACAATGATAACTTAAGTAACCACACATTTAAAAGGATACATTTCACACAATCCCCTACACACCAATCTTCACTGGTCTTCATTCACGATCCACGAACCATGAGCACGATCACGATAAGCCGGCATAACCCCAATCACTCCAGTGGGTGTACTCCGGATGTACCCCAAAAATCTTACGACCCAACATTCCCTGGCAATCTCCGGACCAGGCAAATGAGGGACTAAGGCACGGAGATTGAATATCCACCGGCAAGCCCTCTGCCGCCCAGCCGATATTCAACGCATCCGCCCCTGACACTATGGTTGCGCAACCACTATGCAATGCACTTAACAATGGCAAGTTAATAGCAATAATATAAGCATTAACACATAGGAGGATCAACAAAGTAGGGTGACCTCGATGCAATTAGAATAGAAGCGATTATAGATGCTAATAAGCAGTTTATAAAGGAACATATACACAATAAGCATAGAATCATACCAAAAGCTCCAAATCAACTTGAAACCACATATAAACACTTAAGGAGTCATGCCATGGGTTTAGAAGTGTGAGACAACCGAAATTGCACCAAAACCCCTTTGTTTTTCTAACTATTTCTCTTCCAAACCAAGGTTAATGATTCCATTTTCGAAGGATACTCTCCCAACCTTTTAACTAACCCCCAAGGTACCCTCTCAACCCTCTAACTCATTCAAATGCCCGCGATTACCCCGAAAGTCCCAAATTCCCTCTTATGGCTTTAAACTACACATACAATGTCCGGGCCTCAAACAAGGGATATCAAGGCTTCTATAGAACCTAGATAGCTTAAGGATACTAGAATTGAAGTCCGAATTCACCCGGATTCGCATTAACCCCGAAAGCCCCAAATTAAAGTCGACTATTTTACATTTTTAGCGATTTAAGGACAATACAAGTGCACGGGGCTATTAGAATACCTTCACTAGCACCTAAAGCATCTATTAGAAGCATGGAATCAAGCTAATTCGAGCAATTACGCAAAACCCTAGAAAAACGTCACTATTCACCCTAGAAATCAAACTCACGATTCTAACCGTTTAAATTGCGAAACGATGGCTCAAATATGTTCTCTAGCATTCATATACATGGTATAATAGCATAGATAATTAATACAATAGCATTTGAACACAATTTCAACAAATCAAGAAATTGACAACTATTTAGAAATGCAAAATTGAGCCGTGAAATCCCTCACCAATGCGCGTAGGAGCACCTAGGAACCTTGCAAACACCCTACACTAGTTGCTCAAGGCTTGGAGAGGCTTGGATTGGAGGCTTGGTGAGAAAACTCTCCTCCTTTCCTCCTAATGCTGGTGTCGGGTTTTTTGCTCCTATTTTTCAGCTTTTTATTTTTTTTTCTTTTGCATTTTATGAGCTTAAGTGATTATATATTGACTAAGCTAGGGTGGGGTCTAGTTTGGGTGCTTAAGTTGTCTAATATAACGCGCTTAGTAGCTTAAAACGAGCCTAAAGTGAAGGATGTGAGCTAACTAATTAAATCTCTAAGTTAGTTACGTAACACTATTCATTCAACTATAAAAATCATTTTCTAAACGAGCTCTCCTAACGCCTTTAGCTCAAATGCACATTTTTCCCACTACTTTTACAATTAATATGATTTAATAAAAATGTTAATCAACTAATAAAATGCAGTTTAAAAATGGAGTGAATAGTAACCTAAGAAGACAGTTAATAAGGCATAGAAAGAGATGCGCAAACAAAGGATGCAACAGTAATTAAATGCATGGCTAAATCTCGGGCGTCACATCCTCTCCCCCTTAAACTAATTGCGTCCACGCAATTCTTACATGATTCGGCAAATAACTCTGGATACCGTTCCCGCATCTGCTCCTCTCTCTCCCACATTGGATCCTCTACGCCATGATGATCCCACAGAACTTTAACCATCGGAATGCTTTTAGTCCTCAGCTCCTGAACTTTCTGATCAACAATTCGAAGAGGTTTCTCTGTGTAGGTCAAAGTTTCACTGATCTCTAGCGGTTCCGGCTCAAGTATGTGAGAGGGATCTGGCTGATACTTCCGAAGCATAGAAACATGGAATACATCATGAATTCTGCCCAGACTGGGAGGTAAAGCTAGACGATAAGCCAAATCACCAACAGTTTCAGTTATCTCAAATGGTCCCACATATCGAGGGCTGAGTTTACCCCCTTTACCATGCCGAATCAAACCCTTGCGAGGAGAAATTTTTAGAAATACTCGATCCCCTACAGTAAATTTCAGATCACGACGGCGTCTATCTGCATAACTCTTTTGCCGGCTCTGTGCTATAAGCATTCTTTTTCTGATAAGCTGCACATGATCAATCATTTTGTTCATTTCAGGTAAGAGAGTAGGGTCGATAGTCTTCATTTCGCCAACATCATCCCAGTAGGGAGGAGACCGGAATTTACGCCCATAAAGTGCCTCATAAGGTGCCATACCAATAGTAGCTTGGTAACTATTGTTATAGGCGAACTCTGCGAGTGGCAAGTACTTCTCCCAACTCTTAGCGCAGTCCAGAATACAAGCCCGCAACATATCCTCGAGGATTAAGATAGTTCTCTCGGATTGACCATCTGTCTGAGGATGATAAGCTGTACTGAAATTCAAAGTCGTGCCCAAAGCTTTCTGAATCTTCTGCCAGAACTGAGATGTGAATCTGGGATCTCTATCTGACACGATACTCTTTGGAATTCCATGAAGTCGGACAACATTCTCAATATACAACTCTACCAGTTTATCAAGAGAATCAGACTTCTTTTTAGCAATAAAGTGAGAAGTCTTGGTCAGTCTATCCACAATAACCCAAACTGAGTCATTACCCTTCGAAGACCTCGGTAAATCAGAGACGAAATCCATGGTAATATGATCCCATTTCCAAACAGGAATAGCCAAAGGCTGCAACAACCCTGCAGGTCTCTGATGCTCTGCTTTAACCTTCTGACAAGTAAGACATCGGGCAACATAGTTAGCAATTTCTCTCTTCATATTATTCCAGCAGAAATTCTGTTTCAAATCTTTATACATTTTAGTACTGCCTGGATGGATAGTGTATCTAGAACTGTGTGCTTCAGCAAGAATATCCTTCTTTAGAGTTGGATCATTCGGAATACAGATTCTACCTTTGAATTTGAGAATACCATCGTCGTGCAGTTTGAAATCCGACTCTCCCCCTTTAGAATTCTCTAAGACTTTCAACAATTGAAGATCAGCCTGTTGAGCTTCTCGAATCCTGGATAACAACAGAGATTGAATCTGCAAACTTGCGAATTGAATACCAGAATTTGAAGTACTAGGCTTCCATAAGCATAATTCTTCCATGAATTCCCAATTCTTGATAATCAAGCTAGCAACAGTAGTCTTTCGGCTCAAAGCATCAGCAACAATATTGGCCTTACCTGGAAGATAGTTAATAGTGCAGTTATAGTCCTCAAGTAACTCTAGCCAACGTCTCTGCCTCATGTTCAACTCTTTCTGTGAAAACAGATATTTCAAGCTCTTATGATCTGTAAAGATTTCAAACTTGTTGCCCCAGAGATAATGATGCCATTTCTTTAATGCAAGAATGATAGCGGCAAGCTCAAGATCATGAGTCGGATAATTGAGTTCATAAGGTTTTAGTTTCTTGGAAGCATAAGCAATAACCCGGCCATTCTGCATCAATACACAACCCATACCTTCCTTCGAAGCATCACTATAGATCACCAGATTATTATATCCCTCAGGTAACGCAAGGATAGGAGCTGTAGTCAACCTCTTCTTCAATTCCTGGAAGCTGGCCTCGCATTATCATTCCAGTCAAATACGGTTTTCTTCTGAGTAAGTTGAGTTAAAGGCCCTGCAATCTTAGAGAAATCCTTTACAAACCTCCGATAATACCCAGCTAAACCAAGGAAGCTACGAATTTCCGTGACAGTTTCAGGTCGTTTCCAAGATAACACAACTTCAATCTTTGCTGGATCAACAGAAATACCATCATGCGAGATAATATGGCCCAGAAAAGCAACTTGCTTAAGCCAGAATTCACATTTGCTAAACTTTGCAAACAACTGATGCTCCTGAAGAGTCTGCAACACAATTCTGAGATGTTGTTCATGTTCCGCCTCAGATTTAGAATAGACAAGGATATCATCAATGAATATGACCACAAATTGGTCCAGATAAGGACGGAATACCCTCTGCATTAAGTCCATCAATGCGGCAGGAGCATTAGTAAGACCAAATGGCAAGACTACAAACTCATAATGGCCATATCGAGTTTTGAAAGCAGTTTTAGGAACATCATCTTTCTTAATCCTTAGCTGATAATAGCCCTGCCTCAGATCAAATTTAGAGAATACCCTGGTGCCTTGCAACTGATCAAATAACTCTTCAATTAAAGGCAAAGGATATTTATTTTTGATGGTTACCTGATTAAGACCTCGATAATCAATGTATAGGCAAAGAGATCCGTCTTTCTTTTTAACAAATAGGACTGGCGCACCCCAAGGCGAAGAACTCGGCTGAATGAATCCCTTCTCAAGCAAGCCCTGTAATTGAACTTTCAATTCCTGCAATTCAGGTGGAGCCATTCTATACGGAGTCCTAGAGATAGGTGAAGTCCCCGGCAGTAAGTCAATCATGAACTCTATCTCTCTATCAGGCGGTAACCCACGTAATTCCTTAGGAAAGACCCCCGGAAACTCTCTCACGATAGGTACATCATTCAATTTCAATTGATCCCCAGGTTGATTAATCAAATATGCAAGATAAGCCTCACAACCCTTGCTCAATAATTTAGATGCCCTAATAGAAGAAATAATAGGAGTTCCCGTAGATTTTCTACTACCAACTATTTTAAGTACAGGCTGGTCAGACATTTCTAGATACACAATCTTCTTTCTACAATCAAGCTGGGCATAATATTTACTTAACCAGTCCATCCCCAATATAATTTCAAAGTCATTGAAGGGTAGGATAATCAAATCAGCAGGGAAAACACGACCCTCAATAAATATACTACATGCTCTGCAAATAGATCTAGTAACAAACTTCGGACCCATAGGAGTATAAACCACAATCTCATGCAACAGTTTATCATGTTTCAATTTAGCAATTTGTGTACAAGTAGGAGTAATAAAAGAATGCGAAGCCCCGGAATCAAT
This sequence comes from Ehretia macrophylla, assembly GCA_037974665.1. Lineage (NCBI taxonomy): Eukaryota > Viridiplantae > Streptophyta > Magnoliopsida > Boraginales > Ehretiaceae > Ehretia > Ehretia macrophylla. The sequence continues at coordinate 17,364,197 of CM075770.1, forward strand.
TAAAACCTTAACTGACTGATCATTAAGAAGAAAAATACCTTCTACCACAGCAGTAGTATCCGGAAGCTCCTCAGCATCCAAAGTAAATACACGAGCCTGACCTCGTGGTGGTGGTGCTGCAGTTGGTGCCCTGGTCTGAGAGTTCTGAGCTGCTGTCTGACCCCTAAGGTTCTTAAATTTCTGACACTCCTTAACCCTGTGCTGATCACTGCCGCAACCTGTACACTTGTTATGTTTCTTCCAACAAACATCCTCTGTGTGGCCCTAACGCTGACAGAAGCTGCACTGCTGGTGACGTCTTGCAACAGTGCCTCCCGAAGGAGCTCTGTAAGTAGAGGTAGCTGAACTACCCTGCTGCGAACGGGAAACTGCTAGACGGAACTGACTCGGAGTCTGACTCTGAACTGGTCGTGCCTGAGTCTGAGTAGGCCCTGTATAACTCTGAGTCTGCCTCGGCTGTGAACTCTGCCCAACTGATACAGCCTGCCCCTGGTACCCTTGACTCTGAGACTGAAACCGTTTACTCGATTGACTGGTCTCGGCTAACACATCGGCCTTGCGTTTCTCATATCTCGAGGCGGCTCGGACAACTGCAGCATAGTTAGGAAAATCATTTGCAGACAAGTTCAGCATAATATCCCTCCTCAAACCCAGGATGAACCTCTGGATCTTCATGTCCTCCGGCTGAATCAAAGCTGGTGCATAACGGGAAAGCCGGGTAAAAGTAGCCTCGTATTGATCTACCATCATACTTCCCTGCTTCAAGTTTATGAACTCTGTTTGACGCCTCTCGCGGGCAACCACTGATATGTACTTGTCTCGGAATTCTCGGACAAAGTTGGCCCACGAATGATGAACTCCCTCAGCTCCCCATTTCTCACTGATGGTATTCCACCAATCTTCAGCGTCACCCTCAAGAAGAAAAGTGGCATAAGTAATCTTCCTATCATCATGGCACTCGAGTATTGCTGCCACTCTCTCAAACTTCTTCAGCCACATCTCAGCCTTCATATCGTCCGGTTCTCCAAAGAAAGTATAGGCCCCATGATGAATGAACCGGTCATACAGATTACCTCCGGTAGGGCCACTACCTCCGGCTCTCGCAGTCTGATTACCTCCAACGACCCCTGGCTGACCCTGTTGTGTCACAAACTGGATGATAGTGTTCATAGCAGTGGCCATCGGGGCCAAGATCTGTGCAGTGCTCGGTTCTTGAACCTGTGGTGCATTTTCGGCCACCTCAGCTTCTTGCCCATGAACCCCCTTGGGTTCTCCATCAACATTCGGATTTTCAGTACGACGGCGGGGCCCCATCTCGAATAGCTAGAATGCAAAGTGTTATGACAGGTATATATATATATATATATATATGCAATTTATAAGTAAACGCATAAAGAGAAGTCCAATTAGATTCACATAAAGTCAAGTACATAGAAGTTCAAATAAATATTCCACATTCTTGAAGTACAGGTAAATCACTAGATCATACTTGACATTCTAGACTCTTGATATTCTATTTCCATGCTAGCATGTTCATTCCTTATTCAAATTTCACTTAGGCCAATCAAAATCAAAGACTCATGTATTCACAAAGTCACATAACAAATTTCTACCCACAGACCGAGAATATTAACCCGGCTTCATGCAATCTATAGCTCTGATACCACTTAAATGTCACGCCCCGACCCAACCCCCAAGCTAAAGGTTAAGTCCGGACCCGACACACGGACAGAGTCTCCCCTGTACCGTGGACATTCTAAAAACCTGTAAACACTCAAACAAAGTCCCAACAATACAATACAAGCTTTTCTTAATTAAACATCAAAGTTTTAAGGCCATCCAAGCCTTATAGTACACAATAGTTCCAAAACACACAAGCATGCGAGAACTTATTATCAACATAGTTTTCTAGTCATGACATTCTAGGAAATCAATTAAACATAATTGAAAGATCAAACATTTCTACTTTAAGCCATTCACTCCCAAGCAAGCAAAGCGAATAGAAGTAGATCATAAGTTATTACAGTACATAGGCTTTCAAAGCTACACCACAACCAACTAGTCTTCAACTTATACAACAAGCATATACATAGCCCGTAGGCTACAAAATAATACATAAGATAATCAGATGAATCTTCCACATAGCAGCAAATTCATTACACACCTCAAGCTATCAGGCACAGCAACTAAGGTAAAGGCTCAATCTGAACTACTTCTTCCTCAACTAACTCAACAAGCTGGAGATCACCCTCAGCGTCTCCTGAAACAGATATCGAGGTATGAGCAACCACCGTTGCCCAGTGAGGGATATAGTCCCGGGGCGTGCAATGCAACAGATAATACAATTATGCAACAATATCACTTAGACAATTTAAGAAACAATGATAACTTAAGTAATCACACATTTAAAAGGATATGTTTCACACAATCCCCTATACACCAATCTTCACTGGTCTTCATTCACGATCCACGAATCACGAGCACGATCACGATAAGCCGGCATAATCCCCAAACACTCCAGTGGGTGTACTCTGGATGTACCCCAAAAATCATACGACCCAACATTCCCTGGCAATCTCCGGACCAGGCGAATGAGGGACTAGGGCACGGAGATTGAATATCCACCGGCAAGCCCTCTGCCGCCCAGCCGATATTCAACGCATCCGCCCCTAACACTATGGTTGCGCAACCACTATGCAATGCACTTAACAATGGCAAGTTAATAGCAATAATATAAGCATTAACACATAGGAGGATCAACAAAGTAGGTTGACCTCGATGCAATTAGAACAGAAGCGATTATAGATGCTAATAAGCAGTTTACAAAGGAACATATACACAATAAGCATAGAATCATACCAAAAGCTCCAAATCAACTTGAAACCACATATAAACACTTAAGGAGTCATGCCATGGGTTTAGAAGTGTGAGACAACCGAAATTGCACCTAAACCCCTTTGTTTTTCTAACTATTTCTCTTCCAAACCAAGGTTAATGATTCCATTTTCAAAGGAAACTCTCCCAACCTTTTAACTAACCCCCAAGGTACCCTCTCAACCCTCTAACTCATTCAAATGCCCGCGATTACCCCGAAAGTCCCAAATTCCCTCTTATGGCTTTAAACTACACATACAATGTCCGGGCCTCAAACAAGGGATATCAAGGCTTCTATAGCACCTAGGTAGCTTAAGTCTGAATTCACCCGGATTCGCATTAACCCCGAAAGCCCCAAATTAAAGTCGACTATTTTACATTTTTAGCGATTTAAGGACAATGCAAGTGCACGGGGCTATTAGCATACTTTCACTAGCACCTAAAGCATCTATTAGAAACATGGAATCAAGCTAATTCGAGCAATTACGCAAAACCCTAGAAAAACGTCACTATTCACCCTAGAAATCAAACTAACGATTCTAACCGTTTAAATTGTGAAACGATGGCTCAAATATGTTCTCTAGCATTCATATACATGGTATAATAGCATAGATAATTAATACAATAACATTTGAACACATTTTCAACAAATCAAGAAAATAGCAACTATTTAGAAATACAAAAATGAGCTGTGAAATCCCTCACCAATGCACGTAGGAGCACCTAGGAACCTTGCACACACCCTACACTAGTTGCTCAAGGCTTGGAGAGGCTTGGATTGGAGGCTTGGTGAGCAAATTCTCCTCCTTTCCTCCTAATGCTGCTGTCGGGTTTTTTGCTCCTGTTTTTCAGCTTTTTATTTATTTTTTCTTTTGCATTTTATGAGCTTAAGTGACTATATATTGACTAAGCTAGGGTGGGGTCTAGTTTGGGTGCTTAAGTGGTCTAATATAACGCGCTTAGTACGCTTAAAACGAGCCTAAAGAGAAGGATGTGAGCTAACTAATTAAATCTCTAAGTTAGTTACGTAACACTATTCATACAACTACAAAAATCATCTTTTAAACGAGCTCTCCTAACGCCTCTAGCTCAATTGCTCTTTTTTCCCACTACTTTAACAATTAATATGATTTAATAAAAATGCTAATTAACTAATATAATGCAGTTTAAAAATGGAGTGAATAGTAACCTAGGAAGACAGTTAATAAGACATAGAAAGAGATGCGCAAACAAAGGATGCAACAGTAATTAAATGCATGGCTAAATCTCGGGCGTCACAGTAGGAGTTATTGGAGAAGGGATTCATTCAGCAGAGTTCTTCACCTTGGGGAGCTCCAGTCTTATTTGTGAAGAAGAAGGATAGTATCTTGAGGTTGTGTATTGATTACCGTGGTTTGAATCAAGTGACCATCAAGAACAAGTATCCTTTGCCACTGATTGATGAGTTGTTCGATCAACTTCAGGGAGCCAAAGTCTATTCTAAATTTGATTTGAGGCAGGGGTATTATCAGCTTCGGATTCGCACGAGGATGTTCCGAAGTCTGCCTTCAGGACTCGGTACGGGCATTATGAGTTTGTTGTTATGCCCTTTGGATTAACTAATGCATCGGCAGCATTCATGGATCTTATGCATCGGGTTTTTCAGCCTTATTTAGACAGTTCGTGGTAATCTTTATTGATGATATCTTGGTCTATTCTAGGTCTGAATCGGAGTACGAGCAACATCTACGGCTTGTATTAGAGAAGCTGCAAGAGCATCAGTTGTTTGCCAAGTTCAGCAAATGTGAATTTTGGTTGCAACGCATATCTTTTCTTGGCCATGTTATTACACAGAGTGGTATTTCTATAGATCCTACTAAGATTGAATCAGTGATGTCTTGGAAACGGCCGGAGAATGTTTCTGAGGTCCGTAGCTTTCTTGGCTTGGCGGGTTATTACCGTAGGTTTGTCAAGGACTTCTCGAAGATTGCTGGGCCACTTTCTAAGTTGACTCAGAAACGGACTATCTTTAATTGGGATGAGAAGTGTGAGAGTGGGTTTCAGGAGTTGAAAAAGAGGTTGACTACTGCTCCAGTACTTGCTCTACCAGAGGGGACCGATAATATGGTTATTTACAGTGATGCATCCAAGGAGGGCTTGGGATATGTTCTTATACAGGATGGCCGAGTTATTGCCTATGCTTCCCGGAAGTTGAAGCCTTATGAGGTGAATTATCTGACTCATGATCTTGAGTTGGCAGCAGTTGTCTTCGCACTGAAGAAGTGGCGTCATTATTTGTGGGGTAGTAAGTTCGAGATTTTCACTGATCATAAGAGTCTGAAGTACTTGTTCTCACAGAAGGAGTTGAATATGCGCCAGCGGAGGTGGATGGAGCTTTTTGGAGATTATAATTGTTCTATCAATTATCTGCCTGGCAAGGCAAATGTTGTAGCAGATGCTCTCAGCCGGAAGGCGAGTGTTGCTTGTTTGGCTGTCAAGAAATGGGAGATTCTTGAGGAATTCACTTAGTGGAGACCGGAGTTGACTCAGGTTGGGGTGATGTGTTCACATCTCCGTATTCAGCCCTTATTGTTGTCTCAGATCAGGGAAGCTCAGCAACTTGATGTTAAACTTCAGAAGATCAAGGATCAGATCACGGATAATCAGTCTGATTTTAAAGTGCATGAGGATGGTATTCTTCGATTTTGGAACAGGGTTTGTGTTCCCGATGAACTGAGCTTGAGGCGAGGTATTCTAGAGGAAGCTCATAATTCTAAGTACACTATTCATCCCGGTAGAACCAAGATGTATCGGGATTTGAAGCAACATTATTGGTGCAATAATATGAAGAGGGAGGTTGCTCTATTTGTATCAAGATGTTTGACTTGTTAGAGGGTAAAAGCCGAGCATCAACGACCTGCAAGTTTGCTTCAGCCATTGGCTATACCAGAGTGGAAGTGGGAGCATATTACGATGGATTTCGTCACTGGTTTGCCTAGAACACCAAGGGGTAATAATGCAATTTGGGTTGTCGTGGATCGTTTGATGAAGACAGCTCATTTTATTTCGATGAGGATGGGAGATGAGGTTACAAAGTTGACGGGTCTTTATTTGGATTAGATTGTTAGACTTCACGGTATTCCATCTAGTATTGTCTCAGATCGAGATCCTCGATTTACTTCTCGTTTGTGGGAGAAACTTCAGGACACCTTGGGTACTCAGTTGAACTTCAGTACCGCGTATCATCCACAGACCGACGGTCAGTCTTAGCGGACTATTCAGATTCTGAAAGATATGCTTAGGGCTTGTGTTTTGGACTTCGGGAAGAACTAGGAGAAACATCTACTACTTGCCGAGTTTGCCTATAACAATAGTTATCAATCTACTATTGGGATGGCACCTTTCGCAGCTCTTTACGATCGTAAGTGCCGTTCACCTTTATATTGGGATGATGTAAGGGAGATGAAGACTATTGATCCGACTATTATGCCAGAGCTTCTAGAGAAGATCGAGAATGTCCAGTTGATCAGGCAGAGAATGCTTACGGTGCAGAGTAGATTCAAGAGTTATGCTGATAAGCGTCGTCGGGATTTGGAGTTTGTAGTCAGAGATCAGGTTTTCTTGAGATTGTCTCCTCGTAAGGGGTTTGTTCGTTATGGTAAAGGTGGAAAGCTGAGTCCGAGATTTGTTGGGCCGTTTGAGATTATCGGCAGGGTTGGTAAGTTGGCATATCGGTTGGCTTTACCGGAGAACTTCTCTAATGTCCACGATGTATTTCACGTGTCTAATTTGCGGAAATATAATCCAGATCCTTCTCATATTCTTGAGCCAGAGCCGTTACAGCTTCGTGAGAATCTGACTTATGACGAGCATCCGATTCGTATTCTTGATCAGATGGAACGAGAGTTGAGGTCGAAGAAGATTCCGATGGTTAAGGTGTTGTGGAAGCATCACGGTATCGAGGAAGCTACTTGGGAGAGACGGGATCAGATGCAGCAGCAGTACCCAGATCTGTTCAGTACATCAAGTAAGAATTTCGAGGGCGAAATTTCTTTAAGGGGGGAGAATGTGAAACCCCACTTTTCTATCTTATCTCGTTTTGCGTGCTTATCTCGTTTTGCGTGAATTAACCTGTCTATGTGCTATGTGATTTAGAATTTGGTAATTTTGATATCAATACTCCTAGAACATGCTAAATGTGCATTCATGAAATTTCATAAAAAACGGAGTCAGAAATTTTATCGTCGATTTTCAGTAAATAGTGTTTTTGAAACACGTCCGCTAAAATTTTGAAACTGGTCTTTTTAACCCTTCTAGACCTAGTCCATGGACTTTAATAGACCTATGTTTGATTAAAACGGTTTTAAAAACGGCTTAGGAATTTATTAGGGTTTTTACACCGACTTTTGTAAAAATCGAGTTTTAAGCCGACTCGGGTGAAATTATTTGATTGTAAAACTTCTTGTCACCTAAAAATAATCTACTTGAGCTAGCTTGGGTGTTGAATAATTGTTTTGAACTTTGGTGATCAAGAAAATGCATTTAAAGTCAAGAAAACACAAAAAAATGCTAAGTTTCAACTTTGACTTTCATTTAAATGGTTGATCAACAAGCTTATATCACCAACACACACTCACAAAGCACAAAAACACCAACAATTGTACACACATTGCTGAGAGGGAGAAGAGAGAAAAGAGAAAAGAGTTTTCAAGGTTTTCAAAGCAATTTTTCAAAGAAAAAGATAGTTTTTGTCCGTATAATTTCGTGCCGAGTTGGATTCCGCTTGTTGGGCACGCATTGCACGCATTCCTAGGATTATATCACATCAAAGATTAGAGAAAAATTCTAGATCTCAAAAGTTGTCATTTGCATTTTTGCGTATAAATGAAAATTGAACAGTTAGAATTCTAATCTGATGTTAGATTATTGCTCCTTGCATGCTATGGATCATTTAGCTATAATACTACGAGTTTTTATTGGTTGTAGCATAATTTTTATTTTTTGGGTATTTAAATTTGATTAATTTGTTCAATGTTGATTAAATTGAGTTGTGTTGATCGGAATCGATTGCCGTTGATTTCTAAATGTTTGTTAATTACGTGGTAGCGCCGTTGTAATGCCGAATTTTAGATTATGATGTTTGGGTGAAAATCCAGAAATTTCAGCCATGACACACTAGAGTTTTAGGGTTGTTGAGCATGATTTGGATGTGTTTTGGTTGGTTTCCAAGGGCGTTAATGTAGTTAGTTGAATGGGTGAGTAATAGAAACTGATTTGGAGTTGTTTGGATTAGTAGAATGTAAGATATGATTATTTGAAGTTTAGGTTGTCCTTCTTTAAAATGTTAGATTGAGCCTTAGTTGATTGGGTGTGGGTTGAGTGATTGAATTGTGAGTTGTTGATGGGTAAATTAGGGTTTGATTGTGTGTTTAATGCATGTTCGGTTAGATGGCCTACTTTGTCATCTAACTTAGTTATATGTTGTTAAATTGGTTATTGATGTTATTATGATGATAATATGATTATTGATGATTATTGATTGATGATTGATGGCGGGAGATAAACAGTTCTGCTAGACTGTCCTCCTATAAATGATTGATGTTTATTATTATTGTTGGGTCTCTGGTATGTGTGTGCCACCTTTCGGGCAGCATTGGGCTGTCGGGTTGATAACGGCATGATTATCAGAGATTGCCTCCAGCTCCCATGACGGAGGTGTCATGGAGGGCGAGGTTACTGGGGGTACCCCGGGTGCGTGAGTTTATGGGAGTCACAAGAAGGCTGTTATGATCGTGATGGGGTTTGGAGCTACACCAACTAGAGTATCCTTTATTGAATGGTCATATAGTTATGTGATGATATTATTATTGTTGTTATTGTGTGTTTACTGACTCAGGATTATTCCAAGGAGTTTAGTAGACCTTGCTCAAGATCTAACGGATCCTCGCTAGGCTTCTTTTATATAAGCTCACTCTCTATTATTGTAACACCCCGATCCCTCTTGAGATCGGTAGTTCTATCTATCAATCTATTCACAACCCAAATCCAAACCCGGGTAAAATTTTCAGGAAAAACGGACGGAGTCTCCCCTGTTTCTAGGCAAAAAGCAAAACCTGCGACATCATATAAGTGGACCAATACCATGTCCAAACATTCAATCACCTCAAGGCCACCCGAGCCTCGGTTCTCAACAAACAACCACAAGTAAATATACATATATTTCCAATTTAAAAGCTAACCTATCTCTTTGCATTTTTTACAAGTACATTCAAACTAGACAATTAAACCATACTAAGCTACTGCATAAAATAAACTATAATGCCATTCTAATTCTTTTCCTTGGGACATTACAAACATGCATTGAAGTTAAGCTATGCTAACTGATTACATAACTAGCTTATCAATTTACCTCAACTATTTAGCTAATTTAGATTACATTTCCTTTAACAATAAATACATACAATACATAAAAGCATACATCTTGCATCTTTGACAACTCAAGCCACATAGCACGCAAGACAACTCTTCAAGCACGAACTTTCACGAAATCACGAACTTTCCAGCTAACATGACATTTCCTGAAATGTGGTGGTGATTAGTGAGTATACACAACACGTATACTCAGTGAGGGCGAGACAGATATCGAGTTGGAGAGAAAGAAAGTCGTGCAATGCAAATAGACATAGCTAAGCAATAAAATCAATAAGAAAGCATTCAATACAAACAACAATATATTAAACATTCAAGAAAGCATTAACACAACCATTCAAAGCTATACCACACTCTAAAGGCTATAGTTCACTCTTACGAGCAATATACCATTTGACGAGCGATACATCAATCTCGAGCTTGATGTTGACAACGATGACAATAAGCGCGCATCCACCTTATAACACCAGTTTGGAATACCCCGGGAGTAACCATCAATTCTACGACCCAAATCTCCCTGGGAGGCAACCCAAGCGAGAAGAGGGAATAGCTACGGAGCTAGAGCAACCAACACTGGCAACCCGAGGCTACCCAGAGAGGCCCATCACTCACGCGCTGGACACTATGCAATGCAAGACTCGATACAAGGCGATAAACGAGCGATAAACAAGATATTAAGCATTATCAACAATTGATAAACATTTCAATCAATAAATAACTCTAACAAGCGTAATAAGCATTAACAAGCATTTACAATCCAACAAGGAACAAGAACAACACCAATTAACCTTATCAAGTAATAACAAGTATCATATAGGCATTATAAGCATTATATAAGCAATATAAACATTCTATAAGCATTATAAACATTCTATAAGCATTATACTATCAAAACACACAAAATCCCAAAAATGACCCCAACTTTCAAACGCTACTACTTTCAAACGAGCCACGAGTTTTGGAAACCGACTTCACCAATCCTCCTAGGTCACCATAAGGCACGTCTAAAGACCCCGAAACCCTACTTTACCCTAGAATTCACGCAAAGTCCTGATTTCCCCCTTTGCTCGTTTGAACTACAACTATACCAACCAAACACCCAACCAACGCCATAATTGCACCAAAAGTGCTTCCATGGCCTCCCGAAACAATGCCAACACGCAAAATGAGAAAATGCCAAACTCAACCTAAACGATCCCGACTTTCACTAAGTCGTTTTTCTCCGTTTTTCCATTACACATTCCAATTAAACCACACATTTAGGCATTCTAGCATATCTAGCATCTTCCTACATCAACAAAATGCATAACGGAGCAACTTCATCGAAACGGGGGTTTACTATTCACAATTTACTATTCATTACACAATTTATATTTCAAATTTGATATTCAACCGCAGAAAATGTTAAAAAGCTATAAATACATGTTCTACAATTAACAAGGAACATTCTTTAAGCATTAAAACGATTAAACTAACGATTTACGCATAAAATCTAAAAATCAAAGTTTAGATACAAATATTTCAAATGCACAAATAACGATGAAACCCTCACCTTAGACGCTCCTAGACGCTAGGGAAACCACGCTGGATGCCTCGGAAACCACCCCGCACAAGCTCACGCGACGAAATGAAGATTTGAAGTTGAAATATTTTTTTTTTCTTTTTCCTCCATGGTTTCAGCCATGGCTCTTTATTTTTCTGGTTTTTGCTCTTTTGTTTCGTATTTCATACTTAAATAAAAGATGACAAATGGTCAAAGCTTCGGTCAACCCGCTAAACCAAAACAGCTATGCGCGACCTTACGAAAATGGCCATAACTTCTTCTAGAAAACTCCAATTCACGAACGGTTTGAAGCCTCAGAAACTAGACTCATAGAGCTTTCCAACCATATATAATTTGCTACCTAACTCTTCCCCAATTGGTTCAGATTTAATTCCAAAGTTGACCCAAAATTTGACTAACTTAACATTGCATTTTTTTATTTCTAATCCCAAGTTTGCCCTTTATTAAACATTTCAAAAATTCCCACCTTGTCCTAGTTGGTCAATGTAGATGAAAAGTCAACTAGTTTGGTCAAAGAATGTGAAAGGTCAATAAAATGCAATTTAAATGAACTTTAAATGCTATTGAATACATGCCAGGTTCGGGGTATCACATCCTTCCCCCCTTAAAACAATTGCGTCCTCGCAATTCTTCTTCCAATAGAACTCAACATCATCTGAAATCCAATTCTGACTAATCTTCATCGGTTGAAGAATCCCGTTGACACGAATACCGAAGAAGAATAAAATTCCAACCAAAAGCGCCGAGATAATACCAATAAAGACCTAAGCAAAGATACTGTAGATAAAATCACATCACATATTAATGATAAGAAGAATACCCACGCACGAATCTCCAATAGAAGTCTAACTATTACTGCCTGAGGTTTCCCAAGCAAAAAGCCAAATAAAGACCCAATCAAAGGTTCCATCCAGAGGTCGAAAGAACTACCCCGCTGGTCATGAATTTCATAGAAGAAAATACTAAGAAACCCAATCAAATATACTTCCAAAGTTCCAAAGAAGCCTTCCAAATAATAACCCCATGGAACAACCAATTAGATTCCGAGTATTGCTATCAAATCCTGAGAGGAATGTCAAAGGAAATAGCAGAGAAAATATAATGTGGCCAATAAGACAACCAAGTTGAATAACAACATAGTTTCTCAGATGGATGAAAACTTCAAGGATAAACACCGTACTGGTGAACAATATACCGAAACCAACTCTGAGGCCTCTTCACTGTTTGCCAAGTGATAACTTCATACAACCTTGCTAATAAGGAAAATACCAATAGAACGCCCAATAAGAATTTCAAAGAATACCGTAAGTAGTATTATACAATAAGTCTGATAGGAACTCCAAATACCAAATCTACTGAGGAACACTGAAAAAAGATATCCAAAACAATGCTCCAATAAGAAAGTAGCCAAGTTTGTCCAATAAGTAAATACTAAATAATTGGCCACTGAGAATTCCATAAAATACCATTGAAGAATTTCCAATCAGGAATGCCAGTAACACACCAATAAAGACCGAGACACATATACCATAGATAATACCATGCAGTAAGTCCAACTGAAAACCCCAAGAGAAAGCTACTCTTTCACAACTGTTAAGCACAGAGGAGGACCATAGAGATTCGCCAATAACCGAGCTCCAAAAGCAAACACCAATTCCCAAATAAAGCTAGTCAAATGCCATTCATTTCCTGCCAATCCATACACCTTGAAAAGCCAGTGGTGAACCATTTTCTTCAGGGGAGGAAGAGGACTTACTTACCATTTCCACGGGACATGTATGAATGCCAATATATCACAGTTATACATATGCCTTAAGCTATTATGCCAGCAAGTTTACAAAAGAGTTTATTCAACAAAGTCACTCAAGCATAACATAATCAATTCAAATCACGACATAGCTAATTCAAGACATTCTATACACACATTACAAGTAATACTTCAAGCAAATAACAATTCACGAGGTTGATTCGATTCACAATACCAATTCGATAGGTCAATTCAATGCACAACTAGACACTTTACTTCACTTAGCACACAATTAGCACATAACACATAACTATATCACATAGGGGCACACATTCATGTCAAGACACATAATCTCACATACAAGCATACACTTTCAAGACACACTTAACAAGCACACATTCAAGGACCACTACCCACCAGACCGAGGACCCTGTCCCAGCTTATGAGCTAGACAAGCTCTGATACCACCTGTAACACCCCGATCCCTCTCGAGACCGGGAGTTCTATCAATCAATCTATTCGCAACCCAAATCTAAACCCGGGCAAAATTTTTAGGGAAAACGGATGGAGTCTCCCCTCTTTCTAGGCAAAAAGCAAACCTGTGACAGCATATAAGTGGACCAATACCATGTCCAAACATTCAACCACCTCAAGGCCAACCAAGCCTTGTTCTCAACAAGCAACCACAAGCAAATATATATACATTTCCAATTTAAATGCTAACCTATCTTTTTACATTTTTGACAAGTACATTCAAACTATACAATTAATCCATACTAAGCTACTGTATAAAATAAACTATCATGCCATTCTAATTCTTTTCCTTGGGACATTACAAACATGCATTGAAGTTAAGTTATGCTAACTGATTACATAACTAGCTTATCAATTTACCTCAACTATTTAGCTAATTTAGATTACATTTCCTTTAACAATAAATAGATACAATACATAAAAGCATGCATGTTGCATCTATGGCAAGTCAAGCAACATAGCACGCAAGACAACTCTTCAAGAACGAACTTTCACAAAATCACGAACTTTCCAGCTAACATGACATTTCCTGAAATATGGTGGTGATGAGTGAGTATACAAAACACGTATACTCAGTGAGGGCGAGACAGATATCGAGGTAGAGAGAAAGAAAGTCGTGCAATGCAAATAGACACAGCTAACCAATAAAATCAATAAGAAAGGATTCAATACAAACGACAATATAATAAACATTCAAGAAAGAATTAACACAACCATTCAAAGCTATACCACACTCTGAAGGCTATGGTTCACTCTTACAAGCAATATACCATTTCACGAGCGATACATCAATCTCAAGCTTGATGTTGACAATGATGACAATAAGCGCGCAACCACCTTATAACACTAGTTTGGAATACCCCAGAAGTATCCATCAATTCTACGACCCAAATCTCCCTGGGAGGCAACCCAAGCTAGAAGAGGGAATAGCCACAGAGCTAGAGCAACCAACACTGGCAACTCGAGGCTACCCAGAGAGGCCCATCACTCACGCACTGGACACTATGCAATGCAGGACTCGATACAAGGCAATAAACGAGCGATAAACAAGATATCAAGCATTATCAACAATTGATAAAGATTTCAATCAATAAACAACTCTAACAAGCGTAATAAGCATTAACAAGCATTTACAATCCAACAAGTAACAAGAACAACACCAATTAACCTTATCAAGCAATAACAAGTATCCTATAGGTATTATAAGCATTCTATAAGCAATATAAACATTCTATAAGCATTATAAACATTCTATAAGCATTATGAACATTCTATAAGCATTATAAACATTCTATAAGCATTATACTATGAAAACACACAAAACCCCAAAAATGACCCCAACTTTCAAACGCTACTACTTTCAAACGAGCCACGAGCTTTGGAAACTGACTTCACCAATCCTCCTAGGTCACCATAAGGCACGTCTAAAGACCCCGAAACCCTACTTTACCCTAGAATTCACGCAAAGTCCTGATTTTTCCCTTTGCTCGTTTGAACTACAACTATACTAACCAAACACCCAACCAACGCCATAATTGCACCAAAAGTGCTTCCATGGCCTCCCGAAACAATGCCAACATGCAAAACGAGATACCCCCAACCTTGACCTAAACGACCCCGACTTTCACTAAGCCATTTTTCTCCGTTTTTCCATTACACATTCCAATTAAACCACACATTTAGGCATTCTAGCATATCTAGCATCTTCCTACATCAACAATACACGTAACGGAGCAACTTCATCGAAACGGGGGTTTACTATTCATAATTTACTATTCATTACACAATTTATATTTCAAATTCGATATTCAACCGCAGAAAATGTTAAAAAGCTATAAATACATGTTCTACAATTAACAAGGAACATTCTTTAAGCATTAAAATGATTAAACTAACGATCTACGCATAAAATCTAAAAATCAAAGTTTAGATACAAATATTTCAAATGCACAAATAACGATAAAACCCTCACCTTAGACGCTCCTAGACGCTAGGAAAACCACGTTGGATGCCTTGGAAACCACACTGCACAAGCTCACGTGACGAAATGAAGATTTGAAGTTGAAATGTTTTTTTTTTCTTTTTCCTCCATGGTTTCAGCCATGGTTTTTTATTTTTCTGGTTTTTGCTCTTTTGTTTCGTATTTCATACATAAATAAAAGATGACAAATGGTCAAAGTTTCGGTCAACCCGCTAAACCAAAATAGCTATGCGCGACCTTACGAAAACGGCCATAACTTCTTCTAAAAAACTCCAATTCACGAACGGTTTGAAGCCTCAGAAACTAGACTCATAGAGCTTTCCAACCATATATAATTTGCTACATAACTCTTCCCCAATTGGTTCAGATTTAATTCCAAAGTTGACCCAAAATTTGACTAACTTAACATTGTATTTTTTTATTTCTAATCCCTAGTTTGCCCTTTATTAAACATTTCAAAAATTCCCACCTTGTGGTAGTTCGTCAATGTAGATGAAAAGTCAACTAGTTTGGTCAAAGAAGGTGAAAGGTCAATAAAATGCAATTTAAATGAACTTTAAATGCTATTGAATACTTTCCAGGTTCGGGGTATCACAATTATTGCATGCATACAGGTGTACTTTCGCAAGATTACGGGTACGTGCCTCCTAAAGAGGAGAATATGGAAAACATTCCTTACGTGGATAAGTCCTATGTTCCAGAGTCTTATCCTTGATGTTGTACTATTTTATTATCTTGTAAATTAACTTAGTAGACTTTTATATGCTTTGTATTTTATAATGTATAAGATGTTGAAAAGTTAATGAATTAGTTGATGTTGTCTTATTAGCTTTTCTTTTGTCTATATTTAGGTTGCTAGGTTGGTATCAACATATTTTGCAATGTATATTAAGGTTTATGTATTATGTTGGAACGGAGGCGTATAACGAGGAATGATTATTGTATAATATAGTTATGATGTATGTTATTATGTTATTGAGGAGTTGTTTGTTGTATGGTTTATGGAGTTAAGGTATGATGTCCTATGGAGGTTGGTTTAGAGCCTCGGTGTCCTATTTACTGTCGTTATACTGTCGAAATTTCGTTGCGTCCTGACTGATTATAGGAGGGGTCGTGTTGGGGCGTGACAGAACGAGAGTTGAGATCGAAGAAGATCCGATGGTCAAAGTATTGTGGAAGCATCACGGTATTGAGGAGGCTATTTGGGAGAGGCAAGATCAGATGCAGCAACAGTACCCAGATCTTTTCCGTTCAACAAGTAAGAATTTCGAGGACGAAATTTCTTTAAGGGGGGGAGAATGTGAAACCCCACTTTTCATCTTAACCTCAATTTGCGTGTTTTGCCTCATTTTGCGTGCTTTGACATGTTTATGTGTTATATGAGTTAGAATGTGCTAGATATGTGATTTATATTCCTAATACAAGCTATTTGTGCATTCATGAAATTTTCATCAATAACGGAATCAGAAATTTTATCACCGATTTTAGTGAATAGTATTTTGAACACCTGTCCACTAAAATTTTTACAGAAGTGTTTTAAACGTTTTAAAACCTAGTCCTCGGGAATTAATAGACTCGTGTTTGATTAAAACAGATTTGAAATCGGTTTTGAAATTTTAAAGATTTTTACACTCGTGTTTGATTAAAACAGATTTGAAATCGGTTTTCAAATTTTAAAGATTTTTACAATTTCTTTTACCAAAATCGAGTTTTAAGCCGACTCAGGTGAAAATGTTAACATGTAAAACTCTTTGTCACCTAAAATATATTGTCTAGAATTAGTTTAGGTGTCAATTTAATATTTGAACAAGAAATAGACAAGAAACTAAATTAAAATACTAGAAAATTAAATGACAAAATAAAACTAACTTTGACCATTTGAAATTTGTTTGACCTTGAGCTATATTTCATCAACACACATTAAAAGCTCACAAAACACACTCACATGCACAGACTTGGCCGAGAGCTCCATAGGAGAAAAACAAGAAGAAAAACTCAAGTTTCCAAAGCCAATTTTTCATTAAAAGTTGGAATTCAAGGCCAAACTTCATCAACCAAAGCTTGATTCCACCTCTTGAGCATCCATTGTGCATCTTTCAAGCTTCATAACACATCAAAGGTGAGAGAAAAATTCTAGATCACAAATTCCATCTTTTATGTTTTTGCGTATAATTAAATTTTGAATTGTTAGAAAGTTGAATTGATGTTATATTATTGCTTAGTGCATGCTAATGATCGTTTATATGCGTTTATATAAGATTAGAACCGTTGTAGCATGAATTTTTATTTTCGGGTATTAAAAGTTGAGTTGTGGGCTATTTGTTGAATATTTTGAGTTGTAGTGGTTGGAATCGATTGCCGTTGATTTGTAAAAGTTTGTTAAGTACGGGTTAGTACGGTTGTAATGCCGAAATTTTGATTGTGATGTCGGTGTGAAAATCCAGAAATTTCAGCCAAGGTGCATTAGGGTTTTAAGGTTGTTGGGCTTGATTTGGATGTATTTTGGTTGGTTTGCAAGAGGGCTAATGTAGTTGATTGAGTGGGTGAATGATAGGAACTGGTTTGGAATTGTTTGGATTAGTAGAATGTAAGTTATGATTATTAGAAGTTTAGGTTGTTTTTCTTTAAAATGTTGATATATGTCTTTAGATAATCGGGTGGTGTTTGAGTGATTGAATTGTGAGTTGTTGATGGTTAGATTAGGGTTTGATTGTGTGTCTAATGCATGTTAAGGGGTGGCCTACTTTGTCATCTAGCTTAGTTGTTTAGTTGTTAATTGATTAATTGATGTTATGTTGTTGAAATGTTATTAATTGATTGATGATTAATTGCTTATTGATTATTGAATATTGATTATTGGTGAACCGAGAAATAGTCAATGGAAAAGGTTGTCTTCCTGTGATTGAATGTTTATTATTATTGCTAAGTCTTGGTATGTGTATGCCACCTCTCGGGCAGCATCGGGCTGTCGAGTTGAAACTGGTATAACTACCAGAGGCTACCCCCAGCTCGCATGACGAAGGTTTCATGGAGGGCGGGTCTAGAAAGGTACCTCGGGTACGTGAGTAATGGGGAGTTATAAGAAGAACGGTTGAGATCGTGATGGCGTTTGGAGCTACACTTACTAGAGTATCCTTTATTGAATGGTCATTATAATTTATGTGCTTATATTGTTATTGATGTTTATTGTGTGTTTACTATTCAAAGGATGATTTCCAAGGAGTATAGTAAATACTGTTAGAGATCTATCGAATCCTCTATGGGCTTGTTTTATATAAGCTCATTCTCAATTATTGCATGCATGCAAGTGTTACAGATCCTGACAACAGGTACGTGCCTCTTGAAGAGGGAAATGTGCCATATGTGGATGAGTCTTATGCGCAGGAGTCATTGCCATGAGATTGTCTTAGTTGTTGTAAAACAATGTATTGTATAACCTATCTTAATATAAAGACATATGTATAATGATTTAGTAGTCTTTATTTTGATCATAACTAGATTACTAAGTTGGTTATAACCTATTTTGAAATGTATGTATAGCCTATGTACTAAGTTGGAACGGAGGCGTATAACTATGAATGAATTGTTGAAGGAGTGATTATTGTATAATATGGTTGGGTTGTTTATTGTTGAATGTTTGTGGAGTTGGTTGTATGAGTTGTGAAGAGGTTGGTTTAGAGCCTCGGTGTCCTAATTACTGTCGTTATACTGCCGAAATTCCGTTGCGTCCTGACTGATTGTAGGTGGGGTCGAGTTGGGGCGTGACATTAAGTGGTATCAGAGCACATGTTAGTTGTCAGCCGGGGTATTCTCGGAATGTGGGTAATGGTCTTAGCATGAAAGTATGTATGAAGTGAAAGAAAAAAGAACTATGTGTTAATATGATTAAATGATTAAGTGATTATGTGATTTAGTGCTTATGTGATTATATGATCAATTTGTTTATGTGATTGATACTTAAGTGATTTATGTGCTTTATATGGGTTTGTTGGTTATGTGCTAATAGTTGTTTATAGCCTGTTTACGTGCTATAACCTGCACTAACTCTTTGAGTAGTAGAATGGCTGGTAGATCGAGAACGAGAGGTAGGCCCGAGGCAGTTGACGAGGTTCCGGGTAATGTGGCACCGAGCTGAGAAATGGGTGATGATCGTTTTGAAGCAGCCATGGATAGGATTGCAGAGGTTATGGCCGGTTAGGCACAGTTGCTAGTAAGGCGGGCTACCCAAGTTCAGACGTTGCAGGCACAGTTACTGAATGTACAAGGTGGATACCACGGGCGTGGTGTGAAATCCCAATTTTTGTCTTAACCTCGATTTGCGTGATTTGACCCGTTTATGTGTTATATGAGTTAAAATGTGATAAATATGTTATTTATATTCCTAATACATGCTATGTGTGTATTCATAAAATTTTCATAAAAAACAGCATCAAAAATTTTGTCGACGATTTTTGTGAATAGTATTTTGAACACTTGTCCGCTAAAATTTTTATAAGGGTGCTTTAAACGTCTTAAAACCTAGTCCTCTATTATTAATATACACATGTTTGATAAAAATTAATTCTGAAATAGAATAGTAATTTAAATAGACTTTTTTGGCGAAAAGTAGCATTTTTTAGCCAAATAGTAATTTCTTCTAAACCCGATTTTTGCATTGACTTTCGTTGACCTAGTATATATTAATATAAATGTATTTATATGTGGTATTAAATTATTTTAGATTAATTGTGCATTCAAAAGACATTTGAAAACAAATAATATGACTTTTCACATTCTTTTGCAGAAATCGCATTTTTAGCCGAGTCGGGTGAAAGTTTTTGCATGAGAAAACTCTTGTCACCAAAAAATAAACTACTTAAAATAGTCTAAGTGTTAAATTAATGTTTTGAACAAGAAATAGTCTAAAATGGAATTAAAAGACAAGAAAACACTAAAAATAATTAAGTGTCGACTTTGACATTCATTTATTTGTTTGACTGTTGCTTAAAATATCTTCAACAAACATTAAAAGTTCACAAAAAATACTCATTTTACACACACATTACCGAAAATCCATGAAGGAGAAGAAAGAAGGCATTTTCAAGGTTTTTCAAAGCATTTTTCACAAAGATTTTGCAATCCAATTCCAAATCACTTCATTCAAAGCTTGATTTCACTTGTTGGGCATCCATTCTACATCTTTATTGCATCAAAACACATCAAAGGTGAGAGAAAAATTCTAGATCTCAAAATGTCATTTTTATGTTTTTGCTTATAATTGAATTTTGAACCGTTAGAAAGTTGAATTGCTATTATATTATTGCTCAGTGCATGCTAAGGATCATTTATATGCGTTTAGATAAGATTTGAACCGTTGTAGCATGAATTTTTATTTTCGGGTATTAAAAGTTGAGTTGTTGGCTATTTGTTGAATATTTTGAGTTGTAGTAGTTGGAATCGATTGCCGTCAATTTGTAAAAGTTTGTTAAATACGGGGTAGTACCGTTGTAATGCCAAAATTTTGATTGTGATATTAGTGTAAAAGTCCAGAAATTTCAGCCTAGGTGGATTGAGGTTTTAGGGTTGTTGGGCTTGATTTGGATGTATTTTGGTTGCTTTCTGAGGGGGTTAATGTAGTTGATTGAGTGGGTGAGTGATAGGAACTGGTTTGGAGTTGTTTAGATTAGTAGAATGTAAGTTATGATTATTAGAAGTTTAGGTTGTCTTTCTTTAAACTGTTGATATATGCCTTTAGATAATCGGGTGGTGTTTGAGTGATTGAATTGTGAGTTGTTGATGGTTAGATGAGGGTTTGGTTGGGTGTCTAATGCATGTTAAGTTGGGTGGCCTACTTTGTCATCTAACTTAGTTGTTTAGTTGTTAATTGATTAATTGATGTTATGTTGTTGTAATGTTATTAATTGATTATTGATTATTGATTATTGAATATTGATTATTGATGAACCGGGAGATAGTCAACGGAAAAGGTTGTCCTCTTGTGATTGAATGTTTATTATTATTGTTGAGTCTTGATATGCGTGTGCTACCTCTCGGGTGGTATCGGGCCGTCGGGTTGAAAACGGCATGGCTATCAGAGGCTACCCTTATCTCGCATGAGCAGAGATGCCATGGAGGACAGGGCTAGTGAGGTACCTCAGGTGTGTATGTCATGGGGAGGATAAGAAGTTAGTTGAAATCATGATGGCATTTGGAGCTACACCAACTAGAGTATCCTGTATTGATTGGTCATTATAGTTTATGTGTTTATATTGTTATTGTTATTTATTGTGTGTTTCCTGCTCAAAGGATGATTTCCAAGGAGTATAATAAATACTGTTAGAGATCTATCGAATCCTCAAAGGGCTTGTTTTATATAAGCTCACTCTCAATTATTGTATGCATAGAGGTGTTACCGATCCGGATTATGGGTACGTGCCTCTAGAAGAGGATTATGTGTCATATGTGGACGAGTCCTACATGCCAAAGTCTTGTCCCTGATTTAAGATGTCGTACTCTTTTGTTATATTGTATATTAAACTTAGTAGTCTTTCTTTTGATTATGATTAGGTTGTTAAGTTGGTTTCAATCTGTTTTGCAATGTATATTAAAGTTAATGTATTATGTTGGAATGGAGGCGTATAACTAAGAATGGATTGTTGAAAGAATGGTTATTGTATAATATGGTTGTGTTGTATGTTGTTAACTTAATTGAGTAGTTGATTGTTGAATTGTTTGTAGATTTTGGTAGTATGAGTTCTGAAGAGGTTGGTTTAGAGCCTCGGTGTGCTAATTACTATCGTTATACTGCAAAAATTCTGTTGCGTCCTGATTAATCGTAGGAAGGGTCGAGTTGGGGTGTGACATTAAGTGGTATCAGAGCGCATGTTTAGTTGTCAGCCGAGGTATCCTCGGAATGTGGGTAGTGGTCTAAGCATGCAAGTATGTATTAAGTGAAAGAAAAATGAAACATATGTTAATATGTTTATGTGATTAATTTACTTATGCGTCTAACTTTCTATGTGATCAATATGTTTTATGTGTTAAGTGAACTAATGTAGTCAATATGTTTTATGTGATAACATGCCTTACGTACTCAATGTGTTGTAGTTAATATGCATTTTGTGATTAATGTGTATTATGTGACAAATGTGTTATATGTGATTGAAGTGTCTGTGTCAAGTTAGTTATTTATGTGGTTTTAATTGTTTATAACTAGCTTATGTGAAACAACGTGCTTTAGGTGCTCAATGTACTTTAAGTGACCAATGTGAGTTACGTGATCAACTTGTCTTATGTGAAGTTTGTTGCTTATGTGACTTTAATTGTTTATAACTTACTTATGTGATATAACCTGTTTATGTGATGTTGGCTTCTTATATGTTGAATTGTGTGTTATGTGATAATGTTGTAATATATGATAATCATATAATATGTTGGTACTTGTTTTCATGAGATATAATTGTATATATGCTATAACTGTGGGTGATTCTTTTGGGTAAAGTAAGGATGACTGGAAATGTTTTCGAAAATAGAGGTAGGCCATGATTTTGAATTATTATTATTCTAGTAGTTTATCAGTGAGATTTTAATTGTTATGTTTATGGATTTTAGTCTCGGCTTAGTGGATTGATCTTGATGTTCCTTTAGCGAGAATGAAGTTGTTCGAGGAAATAACAATGTATCTTGATGATTATAATTACTTTTCTTGCCATGGTTAAGTTGTTATTACTTGGAGATGGATCATAAGTTGAGGTTTCCGTGATGTTGTGATTAGACACTTTTGGAATCTCAACTCAGACTATACTTCCTTGAGGTTATTTTAGAATGAATTTATTTGAGTAATTAGTGATGTATATTTGTCAATGGAATGAAGTGCGGTATAATATGTGAATATTTCTACTATTTGGGATTGCTATATTATTAATGGATATTTTGGAGTTTTGATCTTTAAACCTTGGAGCCAATTAGAGTGATTCCTGATTAAAGTTACTTTGTTCAAAGATGTAATTGTTGGGAGATAGAATTATTTGAGGAAATAAGAATGCATTTTGGTGACTGAACATTTACTTGCCCACATCAAGCTTTTGAGTTCTAGGTGGTATGACTTTCTAAATTGTTGTTTAGGGATTCTCTTGTGTTATAATGGGTTAGTATAAATAGTATAAATCTGTATTGTGTTATCAGATTTTGGAGTCTTCATTAGTCAATCTTGTTGGGTAATCGGTGATTTATCTTGTTTGGTGATTGGTCTGGTACGGAATGTAAAATTTTGGAGTGATTTATCTTGTTTGGTGATTGTTATGACTCCTTAGGTTCTCTAGATCTCCTTAGTGTCTTGTTTTGGAGGAAGATAGATTGTAGGATTTGACTTGTTGGTATTTAAATGTGTAGGTGGGACACCCCTTTTGTGCTTCCTATTCTATTGGTCTTATTATTCTTTTCTACTCTATTCTCACTTATTTGAGAGAGAGTTACACTTTTCTAGCATATCAATTGTTTCTTGAAAGTTTTGCTTATTGGATTAATGGATCCTATACTCATTTGACATTGTTTCTATTCTTAACATTCATATTTGCTTCTTATAGCAATGTCGCTTATTGGAGTTAAGGTTTGAGACTTCTATATTTCATTTTATATCTCTAGCCATTGGTTTCATATTTCATTTCATCCTATTAATGTTCATTTGGAAGTAATTTCACCTTTGGTATACCATTTTACTTATTCGAATTTCACTGGCTTGATGTACTCCTTACTTAAGTACATCATTGTCATTCTTGTTGATTTTTGTTAATCCTATTGTTTTAATATTAATCCTGAGCCATTACTTTGCTTGTAATTGCTCATTCAATATACTCAGCACTGTCCTTTCTTATTTATAGTTCATTGGTTATTGCGTTCTGAGTTACTCATTATATTGTCACTCATGTTTTCTATTGAATTAATCATCTCTTATCTCTTAATTTCATTTCACCTCAAGTACAACTTACTTATTAGTTCCTTGAACAAGCATCGAGAATTGAAATGTTTACCTATTCAGGAATGTTCGTTCAACATACTCAGCACTGTTTTGTCTGGTCATCATTTTGTTCGTACTTATTTAACTGATAGGTACTGAGACATTTCTTATCTTAGTTATCATGCTTCCTTATTAAGCTATTAGTCTCGTGATTCTCTAACCTGTTTGACCTCTTGTTCACTTGATTGTTGGCTCGAATATGACTTTTCATATTCTTATTTCCTTGTAAATTTCATAAGAGCCATATTCTGACCAATGTCACTTTTGAGATATTCCCTTGATCAGTAATCATTTATGTTATCGAGAATGAATTTTTTTAAACCCTCGGGGTGTTCATAGAGCTCTTTTGTGTAGCAGGGGATGATTGATAAGTAGTAGTGTCATGCTAAGACTTTGGAGTTGCGAATTCTTTCATATGCAATATGATATTAGGTGGGAGAGAATTATGAATTGAAGATTGTCTTGGAATTATGATAATCATATTGCAGTCAACAAAGTTTGTTCTTTTGAGGTCTTTGGTTAGGTATCATCCTAAGAGATAAATGAGAACTAAGAGAAGTATTATTAAGTGTAACGATTGAGGATTTAATTGTCTGTCAGTTCAAAAATTGCGCGGACGCAATTGTTTTAAGGGAGGGAGAATGTGAAACCCCAATTTTTGTCTTGACCTCAATTTGCATTTTTTTGCCTTGATTTGCGTGATTTGACCTGTTTATGTGTTATATGAGTTAGAATGTGCAAAATATGTGATTTATATTCCTAATACATGCTATGTGTGCATTCATGAAATTTTCATAAAAAACGGCATCAGAAATTTTTTCGACGATTTTTATAAATAGTATTTTGAACACCTGTCTGCTAAAATTTTTACAAGGGTGTTTTAAACGTCTTAAAACCTAGTCCTCTATTATTAATAGACCCATGTTTGATAAAAATTGATTCTAAAACGGAATAGTAATTTAAATAGACTTTTCAGGCGAAAAGTAGCATTTTTGAGCCAAATAGTAATTTCGTCTAAACCCGATTCTTGGATTGACTTTCGTTGACCTGGTATATATTAATATAAATGTATTTATATGTGGTATTAAATGATTTTAGATTAATTGTGTATTCAAAAGATATTTGAAAATAAATAATATGACTTTTCACCTTCTATTGTAGAAATCGCATTTTTAGCCAAGTCGGGTGAAAGTCTTTGCATGAGAAAACTCTTGTCACCTAAA
Organism: Ehretia macrophylla; assembly: GCA_037974665.1. Classification (NCBI taxonomy): domain Eukaryota; kingdom Viridiplantae; phylum Streptophyta; class Magnoliopsida; order Boraginales; family Ehretiaceae; genus Ehretia; species Ehretia macrophylla. Next base: position 17,389,523 of record CM075770.1, read on the forward strand.
AATAAACTACTTAAAATAGTCTAAGTGTTAAATTAATGTTTTGAGCAAGAAATAGTCTAAAATGGAATTAAAAGACAAGAAAACACTAAAAATAACTAAGTGTCAACTTTGAGTTTCTTTCATTTGTTTGACCTTTGCTTAATATATCATCAACAAACATTAAAAGCTCACAAAACACACTCATTTTACACACACATTACCGAAAATCCATGAGGGAGAAGAAAGAAGGCATTTTCAAGGTTTTTAAACACATTTTTCGCATAGATTTTGCAATTCAAGTCCAAATCACTTCATTCAAAGCTTGATTTCACTTGTTGGGCATCCATTCTACATCTTTCTTGCATCAAAACACATCAAAGGTGAGAGAAAAATTCTAGATCTCAAAATGTCATTTTTATGTTTTTGCGTATAATTGAATTTTGAACCATTAGAAAGTTGAATTGATGTCATATTATTGCTCAGTGCATGCTAAGGATCGTTTATATAAGATTTGAACTGTTGTAGCATGAATTTTTATTTTCGAGTATTAAAAGTTGAGTTGTTGGCTATTTGTTGAATATTTTGAGTTGTAGTGGTTAAAATCGATTGCCGTTGCTTTGTAAAAGTTTGTTAAATACGGAGTAGTACTGTTGTAATGCCAAAATTTTGATTGTGATGTCAGTGTGAAAGTTCAGAAATTTCAGCCTAGGTGCATTGAGGTTTTAGGGTTGTTGGGCTTGATTTGGATGTATTTTGGTTGGTTTCCAAGAGGGTTAATGTAGTTGATTGAGTGGGTGAGTGATAGGAACTGGTTTGAAGTTGTTTGGATTAGTAGAATGTAAGTTATGATTATTAGAAGTTTAGGTTGTCTTTCTTTAAAATGTTGATATATGCCTTTAGATGATCGGGTGGTGTTTGAGTGATTGAATTGTGAGTTGTTGATGGTTAGATTAGGGTTTGGTTGTGTGTCTAATGTATGTTAAGTTGGGTGGCCTACTTTGTCTTTTAACTTAGTTGTTAATTGATTAATTGATGTTATGTTGTTGAAATGTTATTAATTGATTGATGATTAATTGCTTATTGATTATTGATTATTGAATATTGATTATTGATGAACCGGGAGATAGTCAACAGAAAAGGTTGTCCTCCTGTGATTGAATGTTTATTATTGTTGCTGAGTCTGGATATGCGTGTGCTACCTCCCAGGCAGTATCGGGCCGTTGGGTTGAAAACGGTATGGCTATCAGAGGCTACCCTCATCTCGCATGGGCAGAGATGCCATGGAGGGCAGGGCTAGTGAGGTACCTCGGGTGTGTGTGTCATGGGGGTGATAAGAAGTTGGTTGAGCTTGTGATGACATTTAGAGCTACACCAACTAGAGTATCTTTTATTGATTGGTCATTATAGTTTATGTGTTTATATTGTTATTGTTTTTTATTGTGTGTTTACTACTCAAAGGATGATTTCCAAGGAGTATAGTAAATACTGTTAGAGATCTATTGAATCCTTACTGGGCTTGTTTTATATAAGCTCACTCTCAATTATTGCATACATACAGGTGTTACCGATCCGGATTACGGGTATGTGCCTTTAGAAGAGGATTATGTGTCATATGTGGACGAGTCCTACGTGCCAAAGTCTTGTCCCTGATTTATGATGTCGTACTCTTTTTTTATATTGTATATTGAACTTAGTAGTCTTTCTTTTGATTATGATTAGGTTGTTAAGTTGGTTTCAATCTGTTTTCCAATGTATATTAAAGTTAATGTATTATGTTGGAACGGAGGCGTATAACTAAGAATGGATTGTTGAAAGAATGGTTATTGTATAATATGGTTGTGTTGTATGTTGTTAACTTAATTGAAGAGTTGATTGTTGAATTGTTTGTGGAGTTTGGTAGTATGAGTTCTGAAGAGGTTGGTTTAGAGTCTCGGTGTCCTAATTACTATTGTTATACTGCCGAAATTTTATTGCGTCCTGACTGATCGTAGGAGGGGTCGAGTTGGGATGTAACATTAAGTGGTATCAGAGCGCATGTTTAGCTGTCAGCCGGTGTCACGCCCTGACCCGACCCTGCAAAAGGCCAAGTCCGGACTCGACACATGGACGGAGTCTCCTCTGTACCGTGGACGATCCGAAAACCCTACATTCAACATAATACTTGCGAAAGCCATAATAAACATTTGAATCAAGACAACTTTCTTTTAGAAAATATACATCTTCTCATTAACAACTTTTTAAACCAAAAATGTCATGCATATTACACAAGTATTCGTGCCACTAAACAGTTAAACCATTAATATGCAATTCTTTACTAGTCATAAGAGTATATCTTTACAACTTCACATTCTTTCAACTTTTACAACCTAAGACCATAGAGGCCTCAAAATAGAAACTACATACAAGGCTACAAGCCTCAAAATGAATCGTCAACCAAGCATTAAACACATCAAGCATGGCCCGCACAAAAGTCTGGCAACCAACCACTAGCTAAGCAAAGAAGTGCTATCAAGGAAACACCTCCACTTGCTCCTCCTCCTCAATTACCTCAATAGGATCAACTTCAACTACTCCTGTAAAAATATGATATAGAAAGGAATGAGCAAAAACTATTGCTCAGTGAGGGTTATTGGTCTCAAGGACGGAGATGAGAAGAGTATGCAATACAAATAGTCAAGCAATTCATTCCATCATCATATAGAGATACAAACAAAGCCATCAAATAAACAAGTCAATCATTAAAACTATAAACACTCATTCAAAGGATACGATTCACTTTCCATGAACAACTTTCAATCACGAATTTGATGACGACGTGCCGGCCCAAACCACCTTATAACTTTAGTTTGGAATACCCTAGAAGTATCCATCAATTCTGCGACCCAAATCTCCCTAGGAGGCAACCCAAGCGAGAAAGGGAATAGGACACGGAGCTAGAGCAACCAACAGTGGCAACCCGAGGCTACCCAGAGAGGCCCATCACTCCGCCCCTGACTCTATGAATGCAATACAATATACAATGCAACAATCGAGCAATCAAGCAATAGAGCCACACGTGGGAGAATAACAAAGTAGGTTACTCTCGCACGCAATAGCAATAGTTGATAAACATTTCAATCAGAATCAATTCTAACAAGCATATCAAGCAACATTAAGCATTCTATAGGCATAACATTAAGAAAACAACAAAATCACAAAACGACCCCGACTTTTCATACGCTACTACTTCCAAACGAGCCACGAGTTTTGGAAACCAACTTCACCAATCCTCCTAGGTCACCATAAGGCACGTCTAAAGACCCCGAAACCCCACTTTACCCTAGAATTCACGCAAAGCCCCGATTTTTCCCTTTGTTCGTTTGAACTACAACTACCTTAACCAAACACTCAACCAACGCTATAACCACACCAAAAGTGCTTCTATGGCCTCCCGAGACAATGCCATCACGCAAAACGAGAAAACGCTAAACTCGACCTAAACGACCCCAACTTTCACCAAGGCATTTTTCCTCATTTTTCCATTACACAACCCAAACAAATCATGCATTTAGGCATTCTAGCATATCTAGCATCTTTTCACATCAACAGAACGTATAACGGAGCAACTTCATCGAAACGAGGTTTTACTATTCACAATTTACTATTCAATTATCAATTTAAATTGTAATCTCGATATTCAACTGCAGAAGCTATAAATACACGTTCTACAATTGTCAAGGAACATTCTTGAAGCATCAAAACGATTAAAATAACAAACTACGGATAAAACCCAAAAATTATAAAGTTGATACATATAACATTCAAATGCGCAAATAACGTGCTTCCCTCCCCTTAGACACTCCTACTCGCTAGGAAAACCACGGTGGATGCCTCGAAAACAACCTCTCACAAGCTCACGCGAAGATTTGAAGTTTTGAAAGTTGAAATGTTTTTTTTTTCCTCTTCATGTTTCGGCCAGCCCAAGTTCTGTTTTCAGCTTGTTTTATTTATTTATTTTGCAATGTTATATGCTATTAAAAGATGACAAGCCTTGGTCAAATGGTCAAACCCTTGGTCAACTAACTTAAGTTGGTCAATTTAGCCTATTTTTATGCATTTTAAAGCTAAAATAACTGATGAAATTTTAATTCTAGCTAACAACCACTAAAACACTAAAATTAAAACACTAAATACTAGTTTTCACTATTTGTTGAGGACTACAAACCGCTCTCTAACTATCGCACTCGGTATGCAATGCACTTTATGACAATAAAGAAGTAACAATTAAATCTCAAAGAATTTAAGAAAATATAATTTTCAGAAAGATAAACAAGAAAATTCCACATTCCAGGCTCTGGTATTACAGCCAGGGTATCCTTAGAATGTGGATAGTGGTCTAAGCATGCATGTATGTATTAAGTGAAAGAAAAATGAAACATATGTTAATATGTTTATGTGATTAATTTACTTATGTGTCTAACTTTCTATGTGATCAATATGTTTTATGTGTTAAGTGAACTAATGTGGTCAATATGTTTTATGTGATAACGTGTCTTACGTACTCAATGTGATGTAGTTAATATGCGTTTTGTGATTAATGTGTATTATGTGACAAATGTGTTTTATGTGATTGAAGTGTCTGTGTGAAGTTAGTTGTTTATGTGGTTTTAATTGTTTATAACTAGCTTATGTGAAACAACGTGCTTTAGGTGCTCAATGTACTTTAAGTGACCAATGTGAGTTACGTGATCAACTTGTCTTATGTGAAGCTTGTTGCTTATGTGACTTTAATTATTTATAAATTACTTCTGTGATATAACCTGTTTATGTGATGTTGGCTTCTTATATGCTGAAGTGTGTGTTATGTGATAATGTTGTAATATATGATAATCATATAATATGTTGGTTCTTGTTTTCATGAGATACAATTGTATATATGCTATAACTGTGGGTGATTCTTTTGGGTGAAGTAAGGGTGACTGGAAGAGTTTTTGGAAATAGAGGTAGGCCATGATTTTGAATTATTGTTATTCTAGTAGTTTATCAGTGAGATTTTAATTGTTATGTTTATGGATTTTAGTCTCGGCTTAGTGGATTGATCTTGATGTTCCTTTAGTGAGAATGAAGTTGTTCGAGGAAATAATAATGTATCTTGATGATTATAATTATTGCATGCATACAGGTGTTACCGATCCGGATTACAGGTATGTGCTTCCAGAAAAAGATTATGTGCCATATGTGGACGAGTCCTACATGCCAGAGTCTTGTCCCTGATTTATGATGTCATACTCATTTGTTATATTGTATATTAACCTTAGTAGTCTTTCTTTTGATTATGATTAGGTTGCTAAGTTGGTTTCAATCTATTTTACAATTTATATTAAAGTTAATGTATTATGTTGGAATGGAGGCATATAACTAAGAATGGATTGTTGAAAGAATGGCTATTGTATATTATGGTTGTGTTGTATGTTGTTAACTTAATTGAGGAGTTGATTGTTGAATTGTTTGTGGAGTTTGGTTGTATGAGTTCTGAAGAGGTTGGTTTAGAGTCTCGGTGTCTTAATTACTGTCGTTATACTGTCGAAATTCCGTTGTATCCTGACTGATCGCAGGAGCAGTCGAGTTGGGGCGTGACACGTGATACACTGAAGGATTTCTTGGGGTACTATCCACCGAGGTTCCAGGGGGAGCCAGATGATTGGAAAACCGAGGCATGGATTAATAAAAGTGGAGAAAATATTTGATCCTCTGGCTTATACTGATGAGAGAAAGGTCACCTTTGCCGTTTATTTGTTTGATGATGAGGCGGAGGAATGGTGGCGCACAGTGAGAGTTGGTTGGGAGGCATGAGGTACTCCATATGTTTGGGATACATTCCTTACAGCCTTTCGAGCGAAGTATGTCCCGAGGATTGCACGGGAATGGAGAGAGGCAGAGTTTCTGTCCTTGGTTCAGGGGGATGCTTCAGTGGCACAGTATGAGGCCACTTTCACTAGACTGTCCCGGTATGCACCAGAGTTTGTAACTGATGAGAAGCGCAAGACCCGGAGGTTTATGTTGGGTATGAGGTCAGAGATTCAGGATGCGATGGCCCTGAATCAGTATGATATATTTACTGAGGCCTTTGATGCAGCTTCTGATACCCTAAACCCGGCATGCATTTAATAGCATTTAATTGCATTTAATTAAGTGTTATCTTAAATGTTAGCATTGAATTTTGTTTTTATTTTTAGTTAAACATTCATTTGTAGCATTATTTTCATATTTCTTTTAGAAGTAATTAAATAATACTTGAGTTAACTATTTTAACTGAGTATCAACTACTTTTCATATTTATGTTACCTAGTTTTATTTTCTTGCACCTTAATGATCGATTTTCAATTAAATGAAAAGTAGCTCTGAACCGGAGTAAATTTTGAACTAAGTTTCTTTTCAAAAATTACATTTTTCTTATATTCCATAATATTTAGGTGTTATTCGTTCTTTGTCGTTTTGTGCATAGCATATCGAGACCGATAGTTAGGAAATGATTTCTAGTCCTCAACAAATAGTGAAAACTAGTATTTAGTGTTTTAATTTTAGTATTTTAGTTGTTGTTGACTAGAATTATAATTGTATTAGTTGTTTTAGCCTTAAAATGCATGAAATAAGCTTATTTGACCAATTTTTAATTAGTTTGACCAAGGCTTTGACCATTTGACTTGTTGTCATCTTTTAAAATAGCTTATAATAGCAAAATAAACAAACAAAAGCTGAAAAATTAAGGGTGAAGGCCGAAACATTGAGGAGAGAAAAAAAAAACATTTTCAAATTTCAAATCTTCAAAACATCGCGAGAGCTTGCACGGGGTTGTTTCCGAGGCATCCAACGTGGTTTTCCTAGCATCTAGTAGCGTCTAAGGTGAGGGTTTCATCGTTATTTGCGCATTTGAAAATGTTGTACAAACTTTAATTTTTGGGTTTTGGCCATAGATTGTTATTTTATTCATTTTGATGCTTAAAGAATGTTCCCTAGCAATTGTAGAACATGTATTTATAGTTTTTTAGCATTTTCTACAGTTGAATATCAAAATTGAAATTTAAATTGATAATGGAATAGTAAAATATGAATAGTAAACCCTCATTACGTTAAAGTTGTTTCGTTTTGCGTTCTGTTGATGTAGGAAGGTTCTAGATATGCTAGAATGCCTAAATGTATGGTTTAATTGGATTGTGTAATGGAAAAATGGAGAAAAATGGCTTGGTACATGTTGGGATCATTTCAGTCGAGTTTAGGAATTTCTCAATTTGCGTGAAGGCATTGTCGAGGTACGTTATGGAAGCACTTTTGGTGCAGTTGTGACATTGGTTGGGTGATCGGTTGAGGTAGCTGTAGTTCAAACGAGCAAAGGGGAAAATCTGGGCTTTGCGGGAATTCTAGGGTAAAGTAGGGTTTCGTGGTCTTTAGACGTGCCTTATGGTGTCCTAAGAGGAGTGGTGAAGTCGGTTTCCAAAACTCGTAGCTCGTTTGGAAGTAGTAGCGTTTTGAAAGTTAGGGTCATTTAGTGTTTTAGTTGATTTTTATAATGCTTGCTTATATAATGCTTATTGTGGATTATTATGCTCGTTATACTTGATTATGATTGAATTGTATATCAATTGTTGATAATGCTTGTTAGTGTTGTTCTTGTTATTTTATTGATTGTAAATGCTTATTGTATCGCATGTTGTTACTAACCTGCACTTCAGTGCCTTGCTCGATTATCGTTATATTCTCCGTATTGCATTGCATTGTGTCAGGCGCGTGAGTGACGGGCCTCTCTGGGTAGTCTTGGGCTGCCAGGGTTGGTTGCTCTAGCTCCGTGTCCTATTCCCGTTCTCGCTTGGGTTGCCGCCCAGGGAGTTTTGGGTCGTAGAATTGACAGAGTATGTCCGGAGTACTCTAAACGGAAGTTATAAGGTGGGTGAGCCGGCGCGTCATCGTTAAAGTCATCGAAATCATGATCGGTACATTACTCGTTTGAGTGAACCATAGCCTTCAGAGTGTGGTATAGCTTTGAATGGTTGTGTTAATGCTTTTATTAATTGTTTATTGTATTGATTGTTTATATTGAATGCTTACTTGTCAGTTGTATTGCTTAACTACCTTATTTGCATTACACGACTTTCTTTCTCTCCACCTCGATATCTGTCTCGCCCTCACTGAGTATACGTGTTGAGTATACCCACTCCTCACCATCACATTTCAGGAAATGTCATGTTAGCTGGAAAGTTCGTGGTTACGTGAAAGTTCGTGCTTGAAGAGTTGTCTTGCGTGCTATGTGGCTTGAGTTGTCAAAGATGCAAAGATGTATGTTTCATGTGTTGTTGGTTTTTAATGTTAAAAAGGATTGTAATTTAAGTTTTACTAGGTTATTGAAGTGATTTGAAAAGCTAGTTTATGTATTCAGTTAGTATAGTTTAGCTTCATTGCATGTACGTAATTGTCTAAAGGAAAAGAGTTAAAATTGTTTGGATATATGTATATTGCTGTGTTTAATTGTTGAGAACCGAGGCTCGGATGGCCTTGAATTGTTTGTATGGTTGGACACGGTGCTGGTCCACTTATATGCTATTGCAGGTTTTGTATTTTGTCTAGAAACAGGGGAGACTCCGTCCATCTTTTCCTAAATTTTATGCCCGGGTTTGGAATTGGGTTGCGATTAGATTGATTGATAGAACTCCCGGTCTCGAGAGGCATCAGGGTGTTACACAACTTCTAGGTTAGAGAAGAGAATGGGGGAACAGATCAGATCTAGTCAGCCTAGCAAGAGGCCATTTCAGCCACAGAGCCAGCAGGGTATGTTTAGACCTTCAGTATAGCAGGGTGGTTATAGGCCTTCAGTGCAGCAGGGTTCTTTCAGACCGCAGGGTCAGTAGGGTTACTATCGGCCTCAGTTTCAGCAGGGATCTTATCAGGCTCAGTCGTAGTATAGGTCGGCCCAGTCTCAGGGTCCATATAGGCCTAGTGTTATGAGACCTCTGTAGCAGGTTGGTACAACTGCTTTATTGGCTTCTGGTTCTTCTAGGGGCAGTGGCAGTGTTTCATCACTGTAGTGTACTTACTGCAAGCGTCAGGGTCATGTGGAGGCTGACTGCAGGGCGAAGGCAGAATGTGTTTGGATTGCGGCAGCAATCAACATAAGGTGAAGGATGGCTCTAGATATCGGGGAACTAAGGGTCGGGCAGCGACCCAGGGTTATCAGGGTTGACCTACTAGTGGTGCACCTCAGCAGCAGCAGGTTCAGGCTCGGGCCTACGCAGTTGATTTAGAGGAGATGCCTGAGGAGACTGCAGTTGTGGAAGGTAACTTCCTTATACTTGATCAACTTGTTAAGGTGTTGATTGATTCTGGTGCTACGCATTCTTTCATTACTCCTGCTTGTGTGCAAAGTGTTAATATGCAACCTGAAAGACTGCCTTATGTGGTTGAGATTAGTACCTCTTTGACTGATAAGTATGTGTCTGGCTTAGTATGTAAGGATTGTAAAATACATGTTAAGGGGTATAATTTTCCTTCGGACCTTATCTTATTTCCTATCCGAGGGTATGATGTTATCTTGGGTATGGATCGGCTTTCTAAGCATGATGCCAAGGTAAATTGTAGAATGAAGGTAGTACAGTTTCGGTTGCCAGATCAGCCAATAGTAGAGGTAGCAGGGAACCGGGGTGCTAAGTCGAGTTTTGTTATCTCAGCAACTAAAGCTGTTAAGTTAGTGAGTAAGGGGTGTTCTAGTTATCTAGCTTATTTGATCAACAAGCCATCTGATAAGCTACAGCTGGAGGAAGTACCTATTATTCGGGAATATCCCAATGTACTTCCCGAGGAGTTGCCAGGGTTGTCGCCAGAGAGAGATGTGGAGTTTGTGATCAATCTTATTCCCGGTACTCAACCTATTTCTAAATCAGCGTACCAGATGGCACCAGCTAAGTTGAAGGAGCTAAAAACTCAGTTGCAGGAGTTAGTAGAGAAGGGTTTCAATCAACAAAGTTCTTCACCCTGGGGAGCACATGTTTTATTTGTGAAGAAGAATGATGGTACCTTGAGATTATGCATTGACTATCGTGTTTTGAATCAAGTGATCATCAAGAACAAGTATCCTTTGCCATTGATTGACGAGTTGTTTGATCAACTTTAGGGAGCCAAAGTATACTCTAAGTTTGACTTGAGACAACGGTATTATCAGCTTCGGATTCGCACGGAGGATGTTTCGAAGTCTGCCTTCAGGACTCGGTACGGGCATTATGAGTTTGTATTTATGCCCTTTGGATTAACTAATGCACATGCAGCATTTATGGATCTTATGCATCGGGTTTTTCAGCCATACTTGGACCAGTTCGTGGTGATTTTTATTGATGATATCTTGGTTTATTCCAAGTCTGAATCGGAGCACAAGCAACATCTACGGCTTGTCTTACAAAAGCTATAGGAGTATCAGTTGTTTGCGAAGTTCAGCAAATGTGAATTTTGGCTACAACGCATATCTTTTCTTGGCCATGTTATCACACAGAGCGGTATTTTTGTAGATCCCACTAAGATTGAAGTGGTGATGTCTTGGAAATGGCTGAAGAATGTTTCGGAGATTCGTAGCTTTCTTGGTTTGGCAGGTTATTACCGTAGGTTTGTCAATGACTTTTCTAAGATTGCAGGGCCACTTTATAAGTTAACTCAGAAACAAACTAGCTTTACTTGGGATGAGAAATGTGAGAGTGGGTTTTAGGAGTTGAAAAAGAGATTGACTACCGCTCCAATACTTGCTCTACCAGAGGGGACTGATAATATGGTTATCTACAGTGATGCATCCAAGGATGGCTTGTGTTGTGCACTTATGCAGAATGGTCGGGTTATTGCTTATGCTTCCAGAAAGTTGAAGCCGTATGAGGTGAATTATCCAACTCATGATCTTGAGTTGGCAATAGTTGTATTCACACTGAAAAAGTGGTGTCATTATCTGTGGGGTAGTAAGCTCGAGATTTTCACTGATCATATGAGTCTTAAGTATTTGTTCTCACAGAAGAAGTAGAATATGCGTCAACGGAGGTGGATGGAACTTCTCGGAGATTATAATTGTTCTATCAGTTATCTGCTTGGGAAGGCAAATGTTGTGGCAGATGCTCTTAACCGTAAGGCGAGTGTTTCTTGTTTGGCTGTCAAGAAGTAGGAGGTTCTTGAGGAAATCACTTATTGGAGACCGGAGTTAACTCAGGTTGGGGTGATGTGTTCACATCTCTGTATTCAGCCTTTATTGTTGTCTCAGATCAGAGAAGCTCAGCAACTTGATGTTAAGCTTCAGAAGATCAAGGATCAGATTACAGATGATCAGTCATACTTCAAATTATATGAGGATGGTATTCTTTGGTTTTGGAACAGGGTTTGTGTTCCCAATGAATCAGGCTTGAGGAGAGGTATTGTGGAGGAGGCTCATAATTCTAAGTACACCATTCATCCCGGTGGAAACAAGATGTATCGGGATTTGAAGCAACATTATTGGTGGAATAACATGAAGAGGAAGTTGCTCAGTTTGTATCTAGATGTTTGACTTGTCAGTGAGTGAAAGCTGAGCATCAATGACCTGCAGGTTTGCTTCAGCCGTTGGCTATACCAGAGTGGAAATGGGAGCATATTACGATGGACTTCGTTACTGGTTTGCCTAGAACACCGAGAGGTAATGATGCAGTTTGGATTGTCGTGGACCGTTTGACGAAGACAACTCACTTTATTTCGATGCGGATGGGAGATGAAGTTGCAAAGTTGACGAATCTTTATTTGGATCTGATTGTTAGACGTCATGGAATTCCATCTAGTATTGTCTTAGATCGAGATCCTCGATTTACTTCTCGCTTGTGGGAGAAACTTCAGGAGACTTTGGATACTCAACTTAACTTTAGTACAGTGTATCATCCACAGACCGACGGTCAGTTCGAGAGGACTATTCAGATTCTGGAGGATATGCTCATGGCTTATGTTCTGGACTTCGGGAAGAACTGTGAGGAACATCTACCACTTGCCGAGTTTTCCTATAACAATAGTTATCAAGCTACTATTGGGATGGCACCTTTTACAACTCTTTACGGTCGTAAATGTCGTTCACCTTTGTATTGGGATCAAGTAGGAGAGATGAAGACTATTGATCCGACTATTATGTCAGAGCTTGTAGAGAAGATTGAGAATGTTCAGTTGATCAGGCAGAGAATTCTTACAGCACAGAGCAGATTCAAGAGTTATGCTGATAAGCGTCATCGCGACTTGGAATTTACAATCGGGGATCGGGTTTTCTTGAGATTGTCTCCTCGAAAGGGGTTTGCTCGATATGGTAAAGGCGGAAAGCTGAGTCCGAGGTTTGTAGGGCCGTTTGAGATTACCGGCAAAGTTGGCAAGTTGGCATATTTGTTGGCTTTACCGGATAATTTCTCTAATGTCCATGATGTCTTTCACGTGTCTAATTTGCGGAAGTATAATCCGGATCCTTCTCATATTTTAGAGCCAGAACCGTTGCAGCTTCGAGAGAATTTGACTTATGATGAGAGACCGATTTGTATTCTTGATCAAATGGAACAGGAGTTGAGTTCAAAGAAGATTTCGATGGTCAAATTGTTGTGGAAGCATCACGGTATTGAGGAAGCTACTTGGGAGAGGCGAGATCAGATCCAGCAGCAGTACCCGAATCTTTTCCGTTCAGCAAGTAAGAATTTCGGGGACGAAATTTTTTTAATGGGGGGAGAATGTGAAACCCAACTTTTTATCTTAACCTCGATTTGTGTGTTTTGCCTCGTTTTGCATTCTTTGACCTTTTTATGTGTTATATGAGTTAGAATGTGCTAGATATGTGATTAATATTTCTAATACATGCTATGTGTGCATTCATGAAATTTTCATAAAAAACGGAATCATAAATTTTATCGCCGGTTTTAATGAATAGTATTTTGAACACCTGTCCGCTAAAATTTTTATAGGGGTGTTTTAAATGTTTTAAAACCTAGTCCTTGGGAATTAATAGACCCATGTTTGATTAAAATCGATTTGGAATCGATTTTAGAATTTTAAAGATTTTTACAATTTCTTTTACCAAAATCGAGTTTTAAGCCGACTCAGGTGAAAATGTTAACATGTAAAACTCTTTGTCACCTAAAATATATTGTCTAGAATTAGTTTAGGTGTCAATTTAATATTTGAGGAAGAAATAGACAAGAAACTAAATTAAAAGACTAGAAATAATTAAAAGACTAAATAAAACTAACTTTGACCATTTGAAATTTGTTTGACCTTGAGCTATATTTCATCAACACACATTAAAAGCTCACAAAACACACTCACACACACACACTTGGCCGAGAGCTCCATAGGAGAAAAACAAGAAGAAAAACTCAAGTTTTCAAAGGCAATTTTTCATTAAAAGTTGGAATTCAAGGCCAAACTTCATCAACCAAAGCTTGAGCCACCTATTGAGCATCCATTGTGCATCTTTCAAGCTTCATAACACATCAAAGGTGAGAGAAAAATTCTAGATCACAAATTCCATCTTTTATGTTTTTGCGTATAATTGAATTTTGAACTGTTAGAAAGTTGAGTTGATGTTATATTATTGCTTAGTGCATGCTAAGGATCATTTATATGCATTTATATAAGATTTGAACTGTTGTAGCATGAATTTTTATTTTTGGATATTAAAAGTTGAGTTGTTGGCTATTTGTTGAATATTTTGAGTTGTAGTTGTTGGAATCGATTGCTGTCAATTTGTAAAAGTTTGTTAAATATGGGGTATTACCGTTGTAATGCCGAAATTTTGATTGTGATGTCGGTGTGAAAGTCCAGAAATTTCAGCCATGGTGCATTAGGATTTTAGGGTTGTTGGGCTTGATTTGGATGTATTTTGGTTGGTTTCCAAGGTGGCTATTGTAGTTGATTGAGTAGGTGAGTGATAGGAACTGGTTTGGAGTTGTTTGGATTAGTTGAATGTAAGTTATGATTATTATAAGTTTAGGTTGTCTTTCTTTAAAATGTTGATATATGCATTTAGATGATCGGGTGGTATTTGAGTGATTGAATTGTGACTTGTTGATGGTTAGATTAGGGTTTGGTTGTGAGTCTAATGCATGTTAAGTTGGGTGGCCTACTTTGTCACTATCTTAGTTGTTAATTGATTAATTGATGTTATGTTGTTGAAATGTTATTAATTGATTGATGATTAATTACTTATTGATTATTGATTATTGAGTATTGATTATTGATGAACCGAGAGATAGTCAACATAAATAGTTGTCCTCCTGTGATTGAATGTTTATTATTGTTGGTGAGTCTTGGTATGTGTGTGCCACCTCTCAGGCAGCATCGGGCTGTCGAGTTGAAACCGGTATGACTACCAGAGGCTACCCCTAGCTAGCATAACGGAGATGTCATGGAGGGCGGGGCTAGAGAGGTACCTCGGGTGCATGAGTAATGGGGAGTTATAAGAAAAACGGTTGAGTTCGTGATGGCGTTTGGAGCTACACCGACTAGAGTATCCTTTATTGAATGGTCATTATAATTTATGTGCTCATATTGTTATTGATGTTTATTGTGTGTTTACTGCTCAAAGGATGATTTCCAAAGAGTATAATAAATACTGTTAGAGATCTATCGAATCCTCACTGGGCTTGTTTTATATAAGCTCACTCTCAATTATTGCATACATGTAGTTGTTACTGATCTTGACTATGGGTACGTGCCTCTTGAAGATGGAAATGTGCCATATGTGGATGAGTCTTATGTACAGGAGTCATTGCCATGAGATTGTCTTAGTTGTTGTAAAACAATGTATTGTATAACCTATCTTAATATAAAGACATATGTATGATGATTTAGGAGTCTTTATTTTGATCATAACTAGATTACTAAGTTGGTTATAACCTATTTTGAAATGTATGTATAGCCTATGTACTAAATTGGAACCGAGGCGTATAACTATGAATGGGTTGTTGAAGGAGTGATCATTGTATAATATGGTTGGGTTGTTTATTGTTGAATGTTTGTGGAGTTGGTTGTATGAGTTGTGAAGAGGTCGGTTTAGAGCCTCGGTGTCCTAATTACTGTCGTTATATTGCTAAAATTCAATTGCGTCCTGACTGATTATAAGTGGGGTCGAGTTGGGGCGTGACATATCATATCGAAGAGAAAGTGCGAAATATCCTAAACCCTTTTAGAACATTTCTCTTCTCGGATAGGCATTAGGGATATATTCATATCGAAGCGGAGAATATGAGCATCCTACAAATAACATTGTGTATAAAACACGAAAGCATATTCTTATTAAACCCTAATAAGGTCATCTCAAACTTTAGCATTAGGGCATATCCCCAATAATCTCCCACTTGCACTAATGTTATCAACCATAGGATCTAGTGCATTTTACATTTGTATCTCTATACTCATCTTCCCAAAGATGGTGATCAATTGTAACTGATTTTTGCATATAAGTGGGTCATCTATAGAAATAATTATAGGATCTTTATCTGTTAATTCATTTTCTTATCAAGAAAGAAACTCTTGAATTGACTCTTTACAGGTTTGGACTCTTGATGAGATCGGGTTTTTTTAAGCTTGTGCAGAAAGCCTCTATGATAGCCACCATATTGCATCGGTTACTATCAATAAACAGAACCATATATTATCCAAACATCATAAAAGTCAAGCAGCATCTAGGCTCAAATAATAACATAACTATTATTTATCATTATTCGGAACTCTTTCCAATAATTCACAAATCCACTAAATACACTTTTATCCTTTTAAGTGAATTCTTCACTAAGAACTTCACTATAACCATACACATTAAAATTTTGGGTTAAAGTTCATATAGAGATCATTATAACAATAAGATCACTAGAACTTACATGAATTATGTCACGCCCCAACTCGACCCCTCCTATAATCAGTCAGGACGCAACAGAATTTCGGCAGTATAACGACAGTAAATAGGACACCGAGGTTCTAAACCAACCTCAATAGAACATCATACATCAAACTCCATAAACAATCCCAAAAATCATCTCCTCAATTAAGTTAACAACATACAACACATCCATATTATACAATAATCATTCTTCAACATTCCAATCATAGTTATATGCCTCAGTTCCAAATTAATACATTAGCTATACATACAATTCAAAATAAATTATACAAAACATTATTTTACAACAACTAAGATAATCTCATGGCAATGACTCCTGCACATAAGACTCATCCACATACGACACATTTCTCTCTTCAGGAGGCACATACCCGTAGTCAAAATCAGTAACACCTGCAAGCATGCAATAATAGAGAGTGAGCTTATATAAAATAAGCCCAGTGAGGATCCGATAGATCTCGAGCAAGGTCTACTAAACTCCTTGGAATAATCCTTTGAGTCAGTAAACACACAATAACATCAATAATACTATCATCACATAACTATATAACCATTCAATAAAGGATACTCTATTTGGTGTAGCTCCAAACGCCATCACGATCTCAACCGTTCTTCTTATAACTCCCCATTACTCACGCACCCGAGGTACCTCACTAGCCCCTCCCTCCATGACATCTCCGTCATGCGAGCTGGGGGTAGCCTCTAGCAGTCATGCCGTTATCAACCCGACAGCCCAACGCTGCCCGAGAGGTGGCACACACATACCAAGACTCCATAATCATCAATCATCAATCAATCATCAATCAATCATCAATAAACATATTATCATCATCAATAATCATATTATCATCATAATAACATCAATAAACAATTTAACAACAAATAACTAAGTTAGATGACAAAGTAGGCCATCCAACCGAACATGCATTAAACACACAATCAAACCCTAGTTTACCCATCAACAACTCATAATTCAATCACTCAAACCACACCCGATCAACTAAGGCTCAATTCAATAATTTAAAGAAAGATAACCTAAACTTCAAATAATCATATCTTACATTCTACTAATCCAAACAACCCCAAATCAGTTTCAAACACTCACCCATTCGATCAACTACATTAGCCCTATTGGAAACCAACCAAGACACCTCTAAATCATGCCCGATAACCCTAAAACCCTAAGGTGTCATGGCTGAAATTTCCGGATTTTGGCACGAACATCCCAATCAAAAATTCGGCATTACAACAGCGCTACCACGTAATTAACAAACTTTTAGAAATCGACGACAATCGATTCCAATCAACACAACTCAATTTAATCAACTTTGAACAAATTAATCAAATTTAAAAACCTGAAAAATAAAAATTATGCTACAACCGATAAAAACTCGTAGTATTACAGCTAAATGATCCCCAACATGCAAGGAGCAATAATCTAACATCAGATTAACATTCTAACGGTTCAATAATCATTTATATGCATAAACACAAAATATGAGTTTTGAGATCTAGAATTTTTCTCTCACCTTTGATGTGTTTTGATGCAAGAAATGTGTAGAATGGATGCCAAACAAGTGAAATCAAGCTTTGAATCACTCAATTCGGCTTTGAAATGCAAAATCTATGAGAAAAATGCTTTGAAAATGCTTTCATCTTTCTCCCCCAAGGAGCCACGGTTTTGTGTGTGTTTTTGGTGGTGTTTTGCTTTGTTTTCAATGTGTGTTGATCATATATTAAGCAAAGGTCAAATAAATAAAAGAAAGTCAAAGTGGAAACTAATGATTTTTAGTGTTTTCTTGACTTTAAATGCATTTTCTTGATCAACAAAGTACAAAACAATTATTCAACACACAAGCTAGCTCAAGAAGCTTATTTTTAGGTGACAAGAAGTTTTACAATCAAACACTTTCACCCGAGTCGGTTTAAAACTCGATTTTCGCAAAAGTCGGTGTAAAAACCCTAATAAATTTTTAAGCCTATTTTAAAACTGTTTTAATCAAACACATGTCTATTAAAGTCCGTGGTATAGGTCTAGAAGGGTTAAAAAGACCAGTTTCAAAATTTTAGCGGACGTGTTTCGAAAATACTATTCATTAAAAATTGACGATAAAATTTCTGATCCCATTTTTGATGAAAATTTCATGAATGCACATTTAGCACGTATTAGGAGTATTGACATCAAAATTAAAACATTCTAGGTCATATAGCACATAAACAGGTCAAATGCACGCAAAACGAGATAAAACACGTAAATCGAGTTAAAGCAGAAAAGTGGGGTTTCACAAATTCTCTCTGATATCTATCATGTAACTCATTACATTATATCGTGCCAAGTACTTGCCATTGCATTTTAAAGGAGAATGCAAATAACGTAAGGATTAGGTGCAAAAACCATTCACGACCTTTCCTTAATAGTCGGAAGGAAATCTACAAGAAAAGACGGATACCATGTCTTTGAGACTAGAGACCAAAATTTCTTAGATTCCTCCATCTTAAAGAGAACTTAAAGATCGTGACTTGGTGTACAGGCAATGAGAAAACAAATAATCATATCACTGTACTTCATAGACATGACACTTACAAGACATGATTAGTTTACCCAAGAAAAATAACATGATATAAAATTCAATTGGACTTTGACGAACGAAGGTATCATTTATTCACAAGACTAGTTAAGGGCATTAACTCCCACTAACTTTTCTTATAAATTTAGATATCACCTTCATTTAATGAAAACAATCTCTATCTTTTCATTTTAACCATTTCATTATAGTTACCTTCTCTAAAGAAACTATGCATGAATGAGTTTAAATTCTATACTGCTATAGAATTAAAACATGGTATAAGTTTAAAATCAATTGAAAGACTATGGTGATAAAAGATGCATTCTCTAATCTTCTTTTATAACCCAACATATTCTGGACAAGTCTCATAAGCTCCATTTCATTCAATTATTTATTTTGAACAAACTCTTTTGTCAAAAAGAACAATTAATCTATCAAACTCATTTAGATAGATAAATACAAGAATTCTAGTCTTTAACTCTTGACCATTTCAAAGTTCAAGACAATATATGTATGATTTGGTATTTAGCCATTTCTATAAATACAAACCAATGAAATATAAATGTTTGAGTTTGAAGACATCGTTTCTTCCGACACGCATTCCGATCATTTCATTACTATTAATGAAGGATATACAAAATGCTAATCATTTCTTACAAAGAATCAATTCCAAAATTACCCATAGTAAAAGATTGATAATAGTCACTACTATTTAATGAAACGTTCAAACTAATCTAAAACATTTATAAACATATTTCAAAATTGGGATCTCATACCAAGCCGATCCAAAACAACCAAATCATGCATAAACAGTGTCAACTACTCAATCCCCTCCTGATTAGAGATCTCCTGGTAAGAATGCCACAACCCGGCTTCTCTTATGTCTCCTCCTCCTCCTTCTTCTGTTTCTGTTTTGGCTGGGCGTAGCCACAGAAGGAGAGGACTCAACATGGGGATCGGGCCTTGCATCCAAACCAAGGTTCTGCCAGCTAGTCAAAATATCTGGCAACTCATTCAATGTGATCTCAATTCTGTACATGTGAAAGTCCAAGATCAAAGGAGAGTAGGATGGTGGAAGAGACTGCAAGATCAAGTCTACCTGAAGTCGGGGATCCATGACGAAACCAAATGCCTCCAATTGAGTTACCAAGTAAACCATTCTGAGGTAGTGCTGGCTCACGTCATCCCCTTCCTCAAGTCTCATACTAAAAAGCTCATGGGTCAATTGGAATCTCATAGATTGATTGCGCTCGCCAAAGGATTCCTCCAAACAACAAATGATATCTACAGAATGAGGCAACCCCTCATAGAATCGACGCAAATCATCGCTCATTGATGAAAGAATGTATCCCCTAGCACGCATGTCATCCTGGACCCACTTATAGTATATGACCTTGTCGCTCTCGGAAGCAGTCTCATTAACAGGAGCAAATGTCGGGACATCCAAAATATACTCAATTCTCTCAAATTGGAGGACTACCCTTAAACTTTTGTACCATTTTTCAAAGTTTGGTCCAACTAAATAATCATGATTAAGGATGGAAAAAATAGGATTTATGAACGAAGCCATTAAACTGCAGAAAAAGTAAATATAACAGAAAGTAAGATTGCAGGCTAATAAGAATATATATAAAGAAATTAATTTGCAAGATATAATAGCAACTCCTACTATTTGTTTTAAATCTCATACTCCATTAATGAGAAAACATAAATCTATGAAAAGACTCTAAGTGGGATGACCAAGTTCCTATGATCAGACACATTTCTCAAAACTTTGTGGCTATGTTGAAACATGAAAACCAAAGGTCAACAACTCCTTGTTGTCTATTTCTCTAAATAGGATATGGTCTACTTTAGTCCCTAAATCACTTAATCTCAAACCTTTGTGGTTATAATTGATTAGGTGATGTAGTTAGATTGTACCCGCCATCACTTAGTTATCCCTCAAATTGAATCAATAGCCTCAAGCCTTAGTGGCTATGTTGACCATTAGATTTTGGCAAACAACCACATCACTATGTTTCATTCTAGTGATTTTAATAAACTTACTTTGAAACATATCCTCTATCTTTAGGTAAAAAGGATCGTATTCATTTGGGTCTTATTAAATATCCTAGGATGGCGGAGGACTAGGATAAAACTCCTTTTACCA
This sequence comes from Ehretia macrophylla, assembly GCA_037974665.1. NCBI lineage: Eukaryota > Viridiplantae > Streptophyta > Magnoliopsida > Boraginales > Ehretiaceae > Ehretia > Ehretia macrophylla. The sequence goes on from CM075770.1 coordinate 17,410,110, forward strand.
TTTTTAATAATCTAATATTCGTTTGAACGTAGGGAGTTAATATAATCTCATCAAATCATTAAGCATTCAACATACTATAAGCTAACAATCTCAATTATAGCAATTTAAATAGTATGAAGGCAAAGATATATGAATGGTGGATCATGGGCTTGACTTTTGGGCAAAAAAAAAATAAAACTATTCTATGTAAAAGATCTTCAACACTTTGAAATCTTCATTGGGCCTCCAACTCCTTGGAAAAGTCTATTGGGCCTTTGTCAAAGTTATCTCTTGAAGAATTACATAAAAGTCCTCACTAAATAATTCTCTCAAATGACAAGAAATAAATTGAGACTTACGTCTCATATTACAACCCAATAACTTTTGATCCTAAAGCCCAGGTCCATGATCAAATTCACCACTCTCAAAATAATAAATATGCATGATTATTCATATCAAAATATAATAATCAACATATTAATTTCTAGCATTCAAGTTTAATCTACTCATCAATTATGAAAGAATAAACCAAATCAATGCCCTTTTGCATAATTATAAATCTCCTTTTATATATGCAAGTCATAATGGCCCATTAATTCATAACTCCTTATAATTAATTATATTCACATCTAAGTCCAAAACTTTAAAGAAAAACACAAATCCATGTCCCATTAACACAAAGTGGCCCAATAGGTTAAAATCGAGCACGAGTAGTTGTACACAAGGCCCAAGCCCAAATCAACATGTCTTTAAAGGCCCACATACATTAACTATAGCACAATAGTCCTTTGAAAGTATTATATCATTAAATGATCAGCTTTCTAATTTCTCAAATTTAGAAACATCTCAATACTACTTTTTAGATAATTTCTAATTTCAAGATTAAAACATATAGGCCAACTATGTGACATATATTTTGCCATATTCAAGACACATAGATAAGTTGCAATCTTGACTATTAAACCCTTTTAATCATCAAGTAGTCCTCAACAAAATTCATATGCATGAACATTTAAAATAAGCTTAAAACTACTTTTAAACTTTCAATCTAACACATGCATATAATAGACACCAACACTTTTGAGTCTATCAAGGAAACTACAACAACTTTATATGTCCAAAAAAAGGCAAAAAATCTTCAACTACACACAATGTGGATTCGGCCAAGGCAATAAAAAAATGCTAGGCTTGTTCTTTTCAACTTTTTGACATTCCCTTTTGAACATATCAAGATAGTCTACTTATTCCAAGTCTAAAGTCAAAATGAAAAGAATAAATCTTCATTTATCTTCACATCTTAACACTTTAAATAAGAGGACAACTTATCAAAAGATACATGTGATTTTCGGCCATCACAACAAATAGGTGTAACATGCAAGTTCAAGCTAAGACATATACACACATATATATACTCAAGATCTACATTATCAATCAAGGATCTAAACTAGATATGAACATGCATGTATGTAGGGTAAAGTCTTTACATAAAAAACTTGCAAATCTACAAGAATATTTTCGGCCATAGGGTTCAAAAACACATGACCAACATTTGATAATCAATGGACATAAAAACATGGCTCTGATACCACTTGAAAGGTGCTAGCCAACATAAGATATCGTGTAATAACATAATCATAAGTTGGATTCAAGATCGAGAATGTCATGCATGGACACCTTGACATAGCTGAAAACTACATAGGCTATCTACAAAAATTTTGCAAGTTTCGTAACAAGGATCAACATGCTAACATTTCATTATACCCATTGATTATCAACACATATATATATCAACTATATATATATAAACAAAAGGAGGTTCATAGGTATACCTCACTAGTAGAACACTTTGGAGAAGGTGATGTTGAAAGACAAGCTATTGAACCCTTCTAACTTGAAGGCCCTCATTAGTTCACCAAGCATCCAAAGCTCAACCCCACCTTGAAGATAGATTGTGCTAGTATATCTTCAATGTACGAAGCTATGTAAATGTGGTTTTGGATCAAAAGGCAAAAGCTTCATGAACTACATGCCATGGCCGAAAGTTCTAGCTCAAGGTTGAGGAAGATGAAATTCTCTCTCCTCTCAATCTATTCATTGGCCGAATTGTATGTGCATGTATGTGTAGTTGTCATAATTGCTTCCTTCTAAAGTAAAAGCCATGCAAGCCTTAGGATTGTAATCATTACAATATAAAGGTAACTTTATTCTCTCACTTGACACTCGTCAAAAAGGCTTTATCAACAAAAGCAATGGTCAAGATCCTTTTGTCTTTATTCAAAAATGAATCCTATCCATTCATTTTAAATTCAAATGACTAGGATTGATGACATGGGCTATCCTAGTCATCAACCTCTACATGCAAATGCCACATGTAATTATCTAGTCATTAAATTGCAATTTTACCTTTTGACAACTAAGACAATGACGTGGCGTTTCACAAATTACATCATCATTACACATATACATATATAAACACCTTTATATATATATATATATATATATATATATAAACATATTGAAATAACTTTTCAATAATTACAGTTTGGCCCCAAAAATTTTAGTAATTATAATTTGACCCCAAAACTTTACAAAATTACACTTTTGGCCCAAATACAAACATTGATGACTCTTAACACCTTAAAGCCACCAACCACAAAATACAAGCTTCCGATGAACTTATTCATGATACTTATTAGTGTGTGACCTTCTAGATTCATAATCTCATACCAATGAGGGACCTGATAAACCCTTTATCTATTTCGGAAATGTCTCCGTCATTTACCAAAATACCCTGATGCTCATGAGTGACGTACTAGCAACGAACGTATTATGATAATGTATATGATAATGAAGACGACGTCTTTTACGAATCCATTTAACCGTCAAGAATTAGCGTGGAGTTCGATCCTTCTGTTATAAGTGCCCCAATTAGAAAAGGACCATGAAATGGTTAAGCCCACATCCGATACTATGTATAAATCTGAATCGATGAAACGAGAGATGACTACCATGAAAAAACTCATTTCCATCAGTTCATACTCGCCTTGGCCAAGGACTTGCTCGTTTACTAACCAATCTCAGATATCATAGGACATCGCCTCTCGTCGGAGGTTAACAGATCCTATCTTGAGAATTACCTGTTGGTTCATACCATAAGACTAAAACGCGAAAGGCCATAACCCATCTTAGAAGACGGGCATTCTCCAGATGCAGTCTTTAGCCCCTGATATAACCGGCAGTCGTAATCTCTCAAGTCGGAGGATTAATTTCCACAATTCTCAAATAAATAGTAAACTATTAACCTGAAATCATGTAGTTCACTATTTATTATTACATTCAATGATTCGTACACAGATGATCACTCATATGTTTATTAGTCCACATCACCATGTTGTTCTGGAATTTTGCATGCCATCCTTTATCATCAACATCACTATGTTAATCAACGGTAATAACATATTATAACCCGTACTCAATTATTCTTGTCTCGGTTGAATAATCTGAAGGGCTATGAATCGTTTCTTAATGCTTATCATATCGAAGAGAAAGTGTGAAATATCCTAAACCCTTTTAGAACATTTCTCTTCTCAGATAGGCATTAGGGACATATTCATATCAAAGCGGAGAATATGAACATCCTACAAATAACATTGTGTATAAAACACAAAAGTATATTCTTATTAAACCCTAATAATATCATCTCAAACTTTAGCATTAGGGCATATACCTAACAGTTTCCACTCTATTTTCATTACGAAGATGTATCATGTCAGGATCCGTTGCTCAAACTGAATCACGCCAACATTATAGAAGTTCATGGATTGTGTAAAATATGAGTAGTACCAAAGGCAGCACTTTCTATCAAAAATGAAAAATTGGCTATGGAGATTCCGCGCGGTTAGAAATTAATATAGACACAAAGGGCTTCGATAGGAAAATTGTTTCGATCCAATCCATTCTTGGGGTCAAATAAAGACAAAAAAGGATATGTCAGTCACCTAGCACGACAAAGCACTCTCCGAGGGCAAGGAATGTCTAATTTTTTGGTCAGAATCTCCACAGTAATGTCTCTGTTAGATTCTCCGGTCGAAATACGGGAAAACTCCATTCAATTCGCGATGGAAATAGAGTTTTGTGAATTTTCCCTAGAACTGGAAGATCATTTCGAGATCTTTGAACATATTCGAGGGTTCAATGTGACTATTATAACTTCGGCCAACACACAAGATGAGACTTTACACCACTGTGGAGCAGCTTTTTACGAAAGGATGAGTGGAAAACTCAGTAAGATATCGAAGAAGCGAAATATACGAGATCACAAACGTAGACTGCTCGCGGCTAAATATGAATTGAGACGAAAGCTTTATAAAGCCTTTTGTAAAGATTTCGATCTTCCATCTGATATGCAGGACAAATATCATTATAAGTTGTCCAAGTTGCCAAGAAATAGTTCATTTACACGAGTAATTAACCGATGTATTTCCACGGCTCACCCTCGTTCTGTATATGAGTTCTTTCGAATTTCTCATATCTTTTTTCGTGGATTAACATCTCGAGGTCCTTTGATGGGAATAAAGAAATCGTCTTGGTAGCAACCACCAAACCAATAGAACAAGGCTTAGCTCCGCAGCTGGTCTACAAGCAAGGTGAGTAGGTCCATTACCGGCCGGCTCCAGACTGAAAAGACCTAACGTAGTAATCCTTTATCTCAGATCAGAGATACTAACGGGATGGGAATCGAAGTAGGGGACCTCTCTACCGCCTCCTGTCAAGTATGCTCCCCAGACATAGACTACATACAGGGTAGTACTCTTGGAATAATAGAATACCACTGCGTGAACATAACGTTATGAATGTAACTTCCAAGGGATCGACTACTATTCTAAAAATAGTAAGGCAGAGAACTCTTGTTCATTGAAGCGCCGGAGTGCGGAGGTTGTTCCCATCATTGAAGTCAGAGTGTGGGACTGAGCTTTCCGAATGAGAAAGAAAAAGAGTACTTAGTTTCGTTGGAAAAACCAAGGCAAATATCATATTGACTTTCTCTTGCCCTACTTCTAAAGATAGATAGTAAAGGTTGGAGAGAGTGACTTTTTGGGATTCTCTCCTTTCTAAAGCTGTGCATGGCAGCCCCCCAGAACAAAGCCCCACCCCTCTTTTCCTCCCTTTAATGAAAGACCTTCGCCTCGCTTCTTATTCTTTTGTGGGTCTGGACCCTATGGCCTTTTTATTCAAGAGGTCATTTCAAGAATCAACCAACCGATAAATCCGTAGCCCAGGTGACTCACAACCTCCTTCTTGCCCAAATGAAATGTGGGATGAATCAAATCAATATTTTAATTGATTCAGGGCGGACCGAAGCCAAATTCAATCAAGGCAATGGGGTTTACTTTTCCTGAGGCTGAGTCATCCTATTCAAATTTAGCTATGCTAATGGAAGAGGAAAAGTTTTTAGATGATATGGACCCCCAAGAGATGGGCGAGAACCCCCAATTGCTTAGGAGTCGCACTCTATCCCGCTTGGTGGACGAAATCTTCTCTCATTTTAAAATTCTTTCTCCCACACACCCTTGCCCTCTTTTCCCGAGGAGGAAAGAATAATCTTCCAAGCGGACAGAGACCTAAATTTCAATTAGATTCATTCCTAAGCTTGCTTTGTTGCAGCATGATGATCAATCCAAGAGTGTTGGAGAGAAGAGAAAGCAGTAAAAACCTCTCTAATTCGGTCACCAAGCAGTCGGACGATTCTTCAGTAACCCCAGATAACCCGACCACTTCGACGCTTCTTTCGCTGTATACCCCCTCCATCCTTCAGAGGTGGAAGAAAATGTACTCTATCTTTTAATATATATTGTAGGGCCCCAGAACACTAAAAGGTAAGGGAACAAGAGTTGTCACGATATAAAAGAAAAAAGAAAGAAATGACTAAAAAGAACCAACGATTATCTCTTCTTAAAGAACCTATATCCTCCACACTTGATCAGCATTTGATAGATTATCCAACCCCGAGCAATCTTAGTTATTAGTGAGGGTTCGGTTCGTTAGCTAGTATTTGTTTAGTCATTCAGATAGTGACTGGTGTTTTTTTAGCTATGCATTACACACCTCATGTGGATCTAGCTTTCAACATGTAGAACACATTATGAGAGATGATGAAGGGGGTTGGTTGCTCCGTTATATGCATGCTAGTGGGACAAGTATGTGTCTCATTGTGGTTCACCTTCATATTTTTTGTGGTCTATAGCATGCGAGTTATAGCAGTCCTAGGGAATTTGTTTGGTGTCTCGAAGTTCTAATCTTCCTATTAATGATTGTGACAGCTTTTATAGGATATGTACTACCTTGGGGTCAGATGAGCTTTTGGGAAGCTACCGTAATTATAAGCTTAGCTAGCGCCATACTTGTAGTAGGAGATACCATAGTAACCTGGCTTTGGGGTGGTTTCTCTGTGGACAATGCTACCTTAAATCATTTTTTTAGTCTTGATCATTTACTCCCATTTATTTTAGTAGGTGCTAGTCTTCTTCATGTGGTCGCATTGCATCAATATGGATCAAATAATCCATTGGGTATACATTCAGAGATGGATAAAATAGAATATTACCCTTATTTTTATGTAAAGGATCTAGTAGGTTGGGTAGCTTTTGCTATCTTTTTTTCCATTTGGATTTTTTATGCTCCTAATGTTTTCGGGCATCTCGACAATTATATACCTGCTAATCTGATGCCCGCCCAGCCTCGCCTCATATTGTGCCGACTTGGTATTTCCTGCCGATCCATGTCATTCTTCATAGTATACCTGACAAAGCGGTAGGTGTAGCCGCAATAGTACCAGTTTTTATATGTATGTTGGCTTTACCATTTTTTAAAAGTATCTATGTACATAGTTCAAGTTTTCTTCCGATTTACCAAGGAATATTTTGGTTGCTTTTGGCAGATCACTTACTACTAGGTTGGATTGGATGTCAACCTGTGGAGGCACCATTTGTTACTATTGGACAAATTTCTCATTTTGTTTTCTTCTTGTTCTTTTCCATAACGCCCATTCTGGGACGACTTCGAAGAGGAATTCATAATTCTTACACGGATGAGACTGATCATACCTGATCAGCGAAAAATTATGACACCAATCATTTACGAGTGAGTATTACACCAAGAATTGACAAGCGGATGAGTTTTCTAGGCCTAAGCGGTGGCATACATTTTTAGGGGGGAGCTATTGTGAAGCCTAGAAAGGCGAAAACAGCAAATCGCTTCTACCGAGTTCCCAAACAGTAGCTTAGCTTAGTAGCTTAACTCTTTCTACTGGCGTGGCGCTGCTAGATGCTTTTGATCAATAGGAAGAGGAGGAAAAAAAAGCTTATGATGAGCATCTATTTGAGTTGATCATTTCCAAGATCTAATTCTAGTTTTTTCTTATGCAGTGGAAATGCCTTACAATCTAAAGTTTTATGCTTAAGGGAATAAATGTTCTTGGTAGATACAGGACTTAGGACCCCTAGAATTTGTATGCAAGATAAGCCTACAAGAGTGCCAATCAACCGAGCCACCAAGTTTGAGAATAAGGTGGGATCCCTGGATGTAGTGGCTGGTGAATCACTAATCAAAGAGAAGATTTTAGAGAGATTCTTCATTGATATAGTGGCTGGTGAATCACTGATCAAAGAGCGAGCAACCATAAAGTTTATTGATTTGGTGGGATCCACAGATGTAGTGGCTGGTGAACCACTTCTTCTTCTTCCACGAAGATTCAGACAAAAGCGAGCTTGGATGGAACTGAACAAGATTTGGTGAACGAATACAAAGGTCAAAGGCTTTATTATTGAGAAAGTAAAAGGAGGTTATTCAATAGCCATTGCAGGTTTCATTACTTTTCTTCCACTCCATCCTCTCAAAAGTGAAAGAATATCAAATGATCGATTCACCATTGAGAGAATTAACCCCAAAAAGATGAATATTGTCGTATTCTAAGGCAGATCAAACAAGAACTTGATGAGTGAAATCCGCTGCCCAAAAAAAAAAGAGCACTTTTTTCAATTCCGAACCCTAGCATCTCCTGACAACACTTTATCACCTTAATCCATTCTTTTGTTGAGGGTCTTGCACTTTTTCCAGCCCTCTATTTACATAGCGAAGAAAGACAAAGGCTCTTGCTCGAATGCATGACTGCGGCGCGCCTATCGGCCCGGCACGACACTCTAAAATTCATATTAGGTTGACCAAGAATACTGCTACTAGGAAGGTGAAGAATGGAATTGAGAGCATAGTCTTAATAAAAAGAATTCAAAACCAACCTATGAGTGGTGGATTTGGATAGAGTCTCGCAGAAGAAAATCCTTAATCTATAGGGGCGAAAGCGCGCTACAACTAGTAGCCTGTGATAACCCGAACCCGGCATGCATTTAATAGCACTTGACTGCATTTGATTAAATGTTTAATTAGTTTAATCAACCAATTTGCACTATTTTAATATTTCTCTTGGAAGCATTTAGTAGTTGTAAATTGAATAATTAAAAGATTATTATCTATTTCTAATAATTATAGTAAATGAATTTATTCTCTTGTGATTAATTAAGTGTCATCTTAAATGTTAGGGTTTAATTGTATTGGACTACGTGTTTATATTGACTTTCATTTGTAGCTTAATATTAACTTCATAATTCTTTAAAATATTATAGAAATAGTTAAATTAATTATTTTAAATGAATATTGATTACCTTGATTGTTCTTATTATTTTAATAATCGGTTTTGGTTGTCTTGCATTAAAATCACTCGGTTTTCAAATAAATGAGGAAAGTAGCTCCTAGCCGGAGTAAATTTTAAACTATGATGCTTTCCAAAAATGATATATTTCTTAGATTCTTTGAAATTTAATTGTTACTTCTTTGTTGTCGCAACGTGCATTGCATATCGAGAGCGATAGTTAGAGAGCGATTCCTAGTCCTCAACAAATAGTGAAAACTAGTGTTTGGTGTCTTAAATTTTATATTTTAATTGTTGTTAGCTAGAATTAATATTTCCTTAGTTGTTTTAGCCTAAAAATGCATAAAAACAAGTCTTTTGACCAACTTAAGTGAACATTGACCAAAGCCTTGACCATTTGACCTTGTGTCATCCTTTTAATAGCTTAAATAGCACAAAATAAAAAATAAAAAACAAAGCCGAAACAGAAAAGGGCAGGGCCAAAAATCCAAAGAGAAAAAAAAAACATTTCAACCTTCAAATCTTCGATTCTTCGCGTGAGCTTGCACGGGGTAGTTTTCGAGGCATCCTAGGAGGTTTTCCTTGCGTCTAGGAGCGTCTAAGGTGAGGGTTTCATCGTTATTTGCGCATTTGAATATTTTGTGTATTAACTTTGATTTTTGGATTTTATCCGTATATTGTTGTTTTAATTGATTTGAGGCTTAAAGAATGTTCCCTAGCAATCGTAGAACATGTATTTATAGCTTTTTAACATTTTCTGCAGTTATTGAAATATAATTTGTTAGTTGAATAGTGTTTTGTGAATAGTAAATCCTTGAAACGATGAAGTTGCGCTGTTATGCTCTCCGTTGATGTAGAAATGTGCTAGGTATGCTAGAACGCCTAAATGCATGGTTTGTTTAGGTTGCGTAATGGAAAAAAAATGAGAAAAATGCCTTGGTGAAAGTCAGGGTTGTTTAGGTCGAGTTTAGCATTTTCTCGTTTTGCGTGATGGCATTGTTTCAAAAGGCCATGGAAGCACTTTTGGTGCGATTATGGCATTGGTTGTGTGATCGGTTGAGGTAGTTGTAGTTCAAACGAGCAAAGGGGTAAATCGGGACTTTGCGTGAATTCCAGGGTTAAGTAGGGTTTCGGGGCCTTTAGACGTGCCTTATAATGACCTAGGAGGATTGGTGAAATCGGTTTCCAAAGCTCGTGACTCTTTTGAAAGTAGTAGCATTTTGAAAGTTGAGGACATTTTTGGAATTTTGTGTGTTTTCATAGTATATTGCTTATAGAATGTTTATAATGCTTATAGAATGTCTATAATGTTTATAGAATGCTTATAATGCCTATAGAATACTTGTTATTGCTTGATAATGTTAGTTGGTGTTCTTCTTGTTACTTGTTTGATTGCAAATGCTTGTTAATGCTTATTACGCTTGTTAGAGTTGATTATTGATTGAAATGTTTAACAATTGTTGAATAATGCTTGATATCTCGTTTATCTCCTCTATCTGTGTTGTTGTGCTATCGCTCGTTTATCGCCTTGTATCGAGTCTTGCATTGCATAGTGTCCAGCGCGTGAGTGATGGGCCTCTCTGGGTAGCCTCGGGTTGCCAGTGTTGGTTGCTCTAGCTCCGTGGCTATTCCCTTTTCTCGCTTGGGTTGCCTCCCAGGGAGATTTGGGTCGTAGAATTGATGGTTACTCCCGGGGTATTCCAAACTGGTGTTATAAGGTGGTTGCGCGTTTATTGTCATCGTTGTCAACATCAAGCTCGAGATTGATGTATCGCTCGTGAAATGGTATATTGCTCGTAAGAGTGAACCATAGCCTTCAGAGTGTGGTATAGCTTTGAATGGTTGTGTTAATGCTTTTAGTAATTGCTTATTGTATTGATTGTTTGTCTTGATTGCTTATTTATCAGTTATATTGCTTAATTGTCTTATTTGCATTGCACGACTTTCTTTCTCTCCAATTCGATATCTGTCTCGCCCTCACTGAGTATACGTGTTGTGTATACTCACTCCTCACCACCATATTTCAGGAAATGTCATGTTAGTTGGAAAGTTCGTGATTTTGTGAAAGTTCGTGCTGAAGAGTTGTTTTGTGTGCCTATGTGGTTTGAGTGTCGAAATTGTAAAGATATATTTTTTCATATGTTGTATGTAGTTATTGTTAAAAAAAATGTAATTTAAATCTAGATAAGTAGTTGAGGCGAATTGATAAGCTAGTTTATGTAATCAGTTAGCATAGCTTAACCTCAATGCATGTTTGTAATGTCCAAAGGAAAAGAGTTAGAATGGCATGATAGATTATTTTATGTAGTAGCTTAGTATGGTTTAATTGTCCAGTTTGAATGTACTTGTCAAAAATGTAAAGAGATAGGTTAGCTTTTAAATTGGAAATGTATGTCTACTTGTTGAGTTTAATTGTTGAGAACCGAGGTTCGGATGGCCTTGAGGTGGTTGAATGTTTGGACATGGTATTGGTCCCCTTATATACTGTCACAGGTTTGCTTTTTGCCTAGAAACAGGGGAGACTCCATCCATTTTTCCTAAAATTTTTGCCTGGGTTTGGATTTGGGTTGTGATTAGATTGATTGATAGAACTCCCGGTCTCGAGAGGGATCGGGGTGTTACACAGCCCCTTTCTTATTATTAGGTTGATAGGTTGCTTGAGCAAATCCTTAAATCGTGGGAAGAAAGGGTAGAGAAGTAAGCCCGCCCCAGGCAAACCTACTTCTCATTATCTTGTTCCTAGTCAAGCTCCCGTACCCACTCTTTACTCTAGTCATTCCCAATTAAAGTAAGGTAAGAAGGGGCTACTATTAATTGAATAAGCGTATCAAAGAAAATGAGGTCTAGGGCCCCGGAATACCATCGAGAAAGAGCAATAGAACAAGGTGGGAATAAGATATAACGAATGGGTAGGACAACAAAGGTGAATTCAATGGCTTTATGAGATAATCGATATACTTTCTTCGTAGGCAGGCCCAGCGGTATCCAATCAATGTAGTCGGCAGAACAAAGGAAACAAGGAATGGGAAAAATTTGAGAGGAAGATTTAAGTACTGAGAGGGAAATAGAGCTCGAATCCATATCATTCTCCACCCACATACGATTTGTTAGCAGCGACCTTACCACGCATCATTACCACCAGCCATTTTACTCGAATATGTAGTAAGCAATATCCTTTGTAACTAGAGGAGAAATATGAACATTTTCCTTATCTTTCTTGGCATCAACAACCTTAAGAACCATAGGTGCACCAACCCAAGCAGAGATTGGAGTGCAATGATCGTACTCAATATAGATATGAACCAACGATTGCGGAGAATAGGTGCAACGGGAAATCATGGGAATAACGAAAGGGTACGTAGGGAACATGGCTGACCAAGCTCCTTTTTCTAAGGATTGAAAAAAGAAATCGGCCGGTGTTCTTCCCAACTACTCCAATAAACGTGTCCACACCCCCACCCCGTCTAGAGAATGATATGATTGATTGAGAGTACTTATGAAACCCGGCTAAGGGTTTTATCTGCAACCTCTTGAACTGTTCGCATCGTTCTTTTCAGTTCAAGCAAAGGCTATGATGAAAGTTCGGATCGGCTTCCTAGCGTACGGAACACATAATGGATTCCAAAGCCCCCTAGTTTTAGCTTAGACTAACAACACCGATTCCTAGTGCTATAACAAACTGCCCTTAATGCGAAAATGAAAGCCCTCACAATACTCGATACGTGTAACTGCTCTCGCTTATAGTAGTAGATAAACAGGTGGACATGTATCTGCAGCCTCTGATACTGGTAGATTGACTACTTTGTATGGACCTGGGGCTTAACTGAGGATAGTGCTTGGGAATCTTACGATAGCTCTCCTTACTAGATCAAATAAAGCACCTACGAATCGCTAAAGATAGTTTTTCTCTCCCTCCCTATCCTTTAAAGTGAAGTGGGACTTGTTTTTCTTTCTCGTCTCGGCTTCTTCAACTACTCTTTCTGCAAGCCCTATGTTGTAAAGGATGGAAAGTGCAATCGCCAAAGCCAGAAGCTCATCTCAAACAAAAGCATTAGAGGAGAAGAGAGCCAAGGAAGACTTAGCAAAACCGCTGAGCGCAAGGAATATTCTAAAACCACTAGCTGCAATCAAACTAAAGGAAAGCCTTGATCAATATGATATTAATAGAATATTAATGTGCTCAAGCAACCTTACTAAGCGAAGAAAGCTCTTTGATCTTCCCTTATATATATAAGGGTTTTAGAAATGGGCTAGGTTTGAAGATGCTCAACCGATAGGGAGAGGAATGGAGTTAGCTCGACAGAGGAAGGAGCTATGAAGCATGTTAGAGTATTCCATTCCATTTTTTAGCTGGATCCAAGTTTGTTCACGTGGCTTTTCCTCCATCGGACCCCACTACCTCGAAAGGGCATTGAGATCAAGCATGAACCACTCCGAGCTGGGAGAAGTTGATCCGTATACGTAAACTTCGAAATGGAAAAACTCCTTAAAAAATAGATTGACCTTGGGGGAAAGAGCTTAAAGGTATGCATTGAAAGGGGTGAGAACCCGCAAGCGTGGATATTTTAGGTATAAATGAATGAAACTGGAATTTTCAAAAAGAAAATCTCACTTCAAGAATTCTGAACTTTGAACCTTGGATCCAGGGACCCCCGTTCTATCCACTAACCATGTAAAAAAATAATGGATATAATGGCGCTGTAGGAACCAGTTGGATTCGAACCGACGAATAGAAGTTTTGCAGACTCATGCCTTAGCCACTTGGCTATGGTTCCCTATTTACTCCATGTCTTTCCCCCTTGTCCGACTTTGTTTTACAGGGTGAGACCTGAATAACAGATGCCGAAATGCTTTGGGAGGAAGGGGACAACATAGGTAGAGATGGATTTTCATAAAGGCTTTCTAAAACTTGATAATCTAAGAGTTCTCCCTACCTGAACCTTTTCTGTGGCGATAGTATAAAGAAATATTTAGAGATTTGTTGATGATCCATGATTACACAGTTTATCAAGCCTCTGAAACCGAACTCTTGTTTCCCTCTCGATTCCATCCATATCCCAAACCCAAACCTTAAATCTGAATGATCTGGAATTCTTTTCCAATTCCATATATCAACTAATGGGGACACCGGGAGGGAAGAGATAAAGCACCCCGCTTACTTTTTCTCCATCTCCAGAAAAAAAAGCTTTTTGTGCTCTGTCCTTTACTCCAAGATGTGTATCATCATGTCCTTTAGAGTTGTTATTAATATTAGGTTCACCTAGCGGAGGACAAAGAGAGTATAGTAAGACAAATGTCATTTTCGTTAATTCTTAGATTTATTACTATTTTTTTCAGCAATATTTGTTTCCATCCAACTGAATCCTATGCTAGCCATTTTCATGCCGTTCAATGCTCTATTGTAACTACCAAATGGTTGTATATCCAATCCCCCATCTTCCTTGGGTTGGGCTACCAATGAAAATATTTGATTTCATTGTCTTTCTCTGCTCCTTTCTTCCCCAACAATAGTTTCAGCAGACTCTGCTTTCGACAATCGAGAAAACTTCATTCCTAACCAAATTTATGCCAGCAGTATGCTGGCCATATGATTAGTATAAGCCGAAAAGACATGTTTAATAAGAGTTGTCTGCCACTGAGGCTAAGCCCTATTTGAGACTAAGACAGGCTTCTTTTGATTGCATTTTTTCTTATTGTAGCTGTGATACCCCGAACCCATCATATAATTAGTGATATCTATTTGCATTTAAATGAGTTTTATTTTAAATAATAGTGTGATACCTCGAACCCATCATATAATTTAGCTAAAGTCATTTGTTTTTGTATTATTTTTTGATTTCTTTTAAAAATACTCAATAATACTTGAATTAATTATTTTGAATAAGTATTAAATATGTTATTATATTAATACTCAGTTTCATTTTCTTGTATTTAATTAAGTGTTTATTTTACTTAACCTATTTATTTTAAGTACTATTTTCATATTTCTTCCAAAAGTATTCAAATAATTTTTACATTGATTAATTAAAAATATTATTAACTATTTTTTATTATTAATAGTAATTAGATTTAGTTTCTTACATTTAATTAAGTGTCATCTTAAATGTTAACATTTAATTGCGTTTGATTACATGTTTATATTAATTTATTCACTCAAATCTTGGCATTATTTTCATAAACTTTTCAAAGGTATTCAAATTATATTTAAATTAAGTATATGAAATGAATATTGACTATTTTTATTTATTTATAGTAATTGGATTCATTTCTGAACACTTATTTACTTTATTTTCAAATAAATGTAAAAGTAGCTCCGAGCTCGGAGTGAATTTTGAAACTGTTTTTTTTATTCATTTTTTTAAATTTTTTTAAATTTTTTTTATATTATTCCTTATCATTTTAATAGTTATCGTTCATTGACCGTTTGATCGTAGCGCATCGAAAACGAGAGTTGGAGAAATATTTCTCGGATTTAGTGAATACTAAATTTAGTTGGTTTTTAGTTGGTTTTCATTAAAATTGCATTGTTTTAACTTGAATTAGACTACATGCTAATTAAATAAGCTTGTATGACCATTTTTAACTATAATTTGACTTTGCCAAAAAGACCAAAATGCCATTGTCTTCTTTTAAATACAAAACAAGGCAAAATTGTCATCAAAACAAAACCCAAAATGCCATCTAAGTCCGCCCCCATGGCCGAAACTCAAGGGAAAGAAAAAAAAGATTTGTTTTGCATGTTTAAGCTATAATCTTGCGTTGAATTGCTCGGGGATCGTGGTTTTAGAAATTGAAGGTTTTCACGTTTTTGTGCATTTTTATTCGAATTTGATTTTTGTTTCAAATTTTCAAATATGATATTTATTGCGTTATAATGCCTGTTATCGCTTGAAATAACTTTCTTAGGGTTCATAATGCATTACTTGTTAGTTATTTAGCAATTTTTACGGCTAGAATTTCTTATTTGAATTAGGGAAGAATGTAAATAGTAAAACCCTAGATTTTCGGAATTTTGATCCGAAACGCGTTTTCTTGATTTGGTCATTAATGTTATAAAGATTAAATGGGCAATAAAAATGAGGTTCACTTTGTTAAAATTGAGAATTAGACAATGAAACGTAAATGGGCCGTTTGGCCAAGTGTTGACCATGCTCGAATTGACTTGGAGGTTTGGCTATTGGGGGGTATGGAAGCACTTTGGGTGCTGTTGTGGCATTGATTGAGTATCCAGTTAACATTGCTGTAGTTCAAATGCGGTAGGTGGACTTTCGAGCTTTGCTTGGGAAAGTGAGGTTTCGTGCCATAGAGACGTGCCTTGTAGTGCCTAAATGAGGGTAGCGAAGTCGGTTTCCTAATCCCGTAATTTGTTTGCTCGTAGTTACTATTGGAAGTTAGAGATTGAATAGTAAAATTTGTCATTTTTCGTGTTTGAACTGCTATTGCTTGTTTAATTGATGTTATTGTTGCTAATATTGATAGTCATGCTTGAAATGTTAATTGATTGCTATAATTGATTGTATGTGCTTGTTGTATTGAATATTGACATTAATATGCACTTTGGTGCTATCGCTCGTTTATTGCTTGTATCTCATATTGCATTGCATAGTGTCAGGCGCGTGAGTGACGAGCCTCTCTGGGCAGTCTCGGGCTGCTAGGGTTGGGTTCCTCTAGCTCCGTGTCCTATTCCCATTTTCGCTAGGGGTGCCGCCCTGGGAAAAATTGGGTCATAGAATTGACGGGGTACTTCCGGGGTACTCCAACTGAAGTTATAAGGTGGGTGTGCGCTCAATGTCATCGTTGTCAACATCAAGCTAAAGATTGATTATCGCTCGTGAAATGTTACATTGCTCGTATGAGTAAACCATAGCCTTCAAACTGTAGTATAGCTTTGATTAGTTGTGTTAATGTTTTTCCTTAGTTGTTTATTGTGTTGTTGATTATTGATTGCTTTGGTTATTGGTTACGTTGCTTAATTGTCTTATTTGCATTGTACGACCTTCTTCTATCTCCCTCGATATCTGTTTCGCCCTCACTGAGTATACGTGTTATGTATACTCACTCCTCACCACCACATTTCAGGTATTGTAGTGTTAGAATGAATGTTCGTGCTTGTGTTGATTGCTCTTGCCTGGAAGTCAATAAGCTACGTGGTGTGGCTTGTAAATATGTTATTTCGAGTTGTTTAAAATCAATGTATAAAGAAAAGTCATTTAAGTTTGTGTAATAAGTTAGTGAGTTTTGGGTTCAATGCATGTTTGTAGTTGTCTTAAGGAAAAGAGTTAGGATAGTCGTGTAACTTGTGGAACTATATTTGTTGTATATACTTGTTGTGAACCAAGGCTCGGATGGCCTTGAGGTGTTTGTTGGACACGGTACTGGTCTATTTATGTATTGTTTGCAGGTTTTGATTTTGCCTAGAAACAGGAGAGACTCCGTTCGTTTTTCCTAAATATTATGCTCGGGTTTGGAATTGGGTTGCGATTAGATTGATTAACAGAACTTCCGGTCTTGTGAGGGATTGGGGTGTTACAAGTGGTATCAGAGCTTAGTTAGCTCATAAGCTGGGATAAGGTCCTCGGTCTGTTGGGTAGTAACCCTTGGTTGTGTGCTTGTTAAGTGTGATTTGAAAGTGTGTGCCTGTATGTGAGATTGTGTGTCTTGACTTGAATGCGTGCACTTATATGATATAGTTATGTGTTATGTGCTAAATGTGTCTCAAGTAAAGTGAAGTGGCTACTCGTGTGTTGATTTGACCTCGTGAATTGAATTGACCTCGTGAATTGACATTCGCTTGCAATGTTGCTTGTAATGTGTGTATTGGAATGTCTTGAATTGGTTGAGTCGTGATTTGAATTGATTATGTTGAGCTTGGCTTGATTGTCGTGCTTGAATGACTTTGATGATTAACTATTTTATAAACTCTTTCATAAACATGCTTGCATAATAGTTTAAAGTATAAATGTATAAATATATGCAATATCCTAGCATTCATACATGTCTTGTTGAAATGGTAAGAAAGACTTCTTCCTCCCCCTCAAGAAAAGTGATTGGCAGCAGGCCTCCAAGTTGTGTGAACTAGCAGGAATGAGAAGTATTTGGTTAGCCTTTATTTGGGAGTTGGTGTCTGTATTGGAAGCACTGCTACTAGCATTCTTCTATGGCTTTCCTTTGTGGTTGGCAATCATAAAAAAGGATAACTTTCTTTGGGGTTTCTATATGATAGCTCTTGGGAGCATTCTTTTGGTATTCTCTTACTGGGTTTCCTTATTGGCAAGTTTGTACGAAGTTCTCACTTGGCAAACAGTGAAGAGGCCTCGGAGTTTGTTTTTGTATGTTGTGCACCTGCTCGGGAATCTCACTTGGGTTTCTCATCTAGCTGGGAAAACTATATTTGTTATTTAACTTGACTGTCTTATTAGACACATGATAATTTCTCTAGTATTTCCTTTGGCCTTCTTCTCAGCATTTGATAGTGGTACTCAGAATCTAATTGGTTATCCTATTGGGTATTTAACTCGAGGACTATATCAATGTATTGGTATATATAGGCGAACATACTGTGTCATGCCCTAACTCGACCCCCCTTAAGATCAGTCAGGACGCAATAGAATTTCGGCAGTATAAAGACTACAACCCGGATACCGAGGCTCTAAACCAACCTCTTCGCAACTCATACATCCAACTCCACAAACAATTCAACAATTAAACAACACTACCATAATATACATTAAACATTCTTTTACCATTGCATCCATAGGTTATAGTCCCCCGTTCCAACATCATACATTTACTATATAACATACATTTCCAAAATAGGTTATACCCAACTTAGTAATCTAGTCATGATCAAATTAAAAACTACTGAATCAACATACATATGTCTTTATATTAGGTTAGGTTATACAAGACATTATTTTACAACAACTAAGACAATCTCATGGCAATGATTCCTGCACATAAGACTCATCCACATATGGCACATTTCCCTCTTCAAGAGGCATATACTTGTAGTCAGGCTCAGTAACACCTGCATGCATGCAATAATAGAGAGTGAGCATATATAAAATAAGCCCAGTGAGGATTCGATATGTCACGCCCCAACACGACCCCTCCTATGATCAGTCAGGACGCAACGGAATTTCGGCAGTATAACGACAGTAAATAGGATACCGAGGCTCTAAACCAACCTCATTAAACATCATACATCCAGCAACTCCTTAATTCAAACAACAATATACAACACAATCATAATATACAATAAACCATCCTCGTTATACGCCTCCGTTCCAACATAACATACAATACCTCAACCTTATCATACATTTCAAAAATAAGTTGAGACATATTTACAACTTAACCATAGACAAAAGAAAGCCACTAAGTTAACACCATTTGGATCATCATCTTCCAACATCTATTACAATAAGAACCACAAAGCATATAAAAGTCTATTAAGCTAATATACATGACATTAAACAACATATAATCATGGATAAGACTCGGGAACATATGACTCGTCCACGTAAAGCACATTTTCCACATTCTCCTCTTCAGGAGGCACATACCCGTAATCCGGCTCTGCAACACCTGTAAGCATGCATTAATAGAGAGTGAGCTTATATACATAAGCCCAGTGAGGATCCGATAGATCTCGACAGTATTCACTACGCTCCTTGGATTTAGTCCTTTGAGCAAGTAAACACACAACAACAATAATAATGCTATCATCACATAACAACATAAATAATGCTATCATCACATAACTATATGACCATTCAATGAAGGATACTCTATTTGGTGTAGCTCCAAACGCCATCACGATCTCAACCGTTCTTCTTATAACTCCCCATTACTCACGCACCCGAGGTACCTCACTATCCCCTTCCCTCCATGACATCTCCGTCATGCGAGCTGGGGGTAGCCTATGGCAGTCATGCCGGTTTCAACCCGACAGCCCGACGCTGCCCGAGAGGTGGCACACACATACCAAGGCTCCATATTCATCAATCATCATGCAAGCATAAATCAATCAATCAATTGGGAGATCAGCAACAAGAGTGCCC
The DNA here is from genome assembly GCA_037974665.1 of Ehretia macrophylla. NCBI lineage: Eukaryota > Viridiplantae > Streptophyta > Magnoliopsida > Boraginales > Ehretiaceae > Ehretia > Ehretia macrophylla. The sequence continues at coordinate 17,429,856 of CM075770.1, forward strand.
GATTCCCGCATTCAATAATAATCAATCAATATCATTTTATCATCATCAATAATCATATCATCATCATCAATAACATCAATAATCAATTAAACAACAAATAACTAAGTTAGATGACAAAGTAGGCCATCTAACCGAACATGCATAATATACATAATTAAACCCTAAATTACTCAACAACAACTCACCATTCATCACTCGAACACTACCCAACCATCTAAGGCATCGTTCAAGAAATTAAAGAATGACAACCTAAACTTCTAAAATTCATAACTTACAATCTACTAATCCAAACATTGCCAAATCAGTTCCTATCACTCACCCATTCAACCTACTACATTAGCCCTCTCGGAAATCCACCATAACACCTCCAAATCATGCCCGATAACCCTAAAACCCTAAGATGTCATGGCTGGATTTTCCGGATTTTCACACAAACAATGTAATCGAAAATTCGGCATTACAACAGCGCTAACACGGAATTATCAAGTATTTAGAAATCCACGGAAATCGATTTCGAGCAACGCAACTTAATTAAATCAACTTTGAACATTTAAATCAAAATTAAATACCCGGAAAATAAAAATTATGCTATATCCGACAGAAACTCGTAGTATTAGTATATAATGATCCCTAGCATGCAAGGAGCAATAATCTAACATCAGATTTCAATTCTAACGGTTCAATCTTCATTTATACGCAAAAACACAAAAATGACATTTTGAGATCTAGAATTTTTCTCTCACCTTTGATGTGTTTTGATGCAAGAAATGTGTAGAATGGATGCCAAACAATCAATTTCAAGCTTTGAATCACTCAATTCGGCTTTGAAACGCAAAATCTGTGAGAAAAATGCTTTGAAAATGCCTTATCTTTCTCCTCCAAGGAGCCACGGTTTTGTGTGTGTTTTTGGAGTGTGTTTTGTGTTGTGTGAGTGTGTGTTGATGACATTATATAATAAAAAGCTTGGTCAATTAAAAAAATGCAAAGTCAAAGTTAGTTTTAATAGGTATTTTTGTGTTTTTAATGACTTTAATTGCATTTTAGTGCTCACCAAGTTAAAAATAATTATGCCACCCCCAAGATATCTCAAGTGGATTATTTTTAGGTGACAAGAAGTTTTACAATCCAACAATTTCACCCGAGTCGGCTTAAAACTCGATTTTCGCAAAAGTCGGTGTAAAAACCCTAATAAATTCTTAAGCCGATTTTAAAACTGTTTTAATCAAACACATGTCTATTAAAGTCCGTGGACTAGGTCTAGAAGGGTTAAAAAGACCAGTTTCAAAATTATAGCGGACGTGTTTCTAACACTATTCACTGAAAATCGACGATAAAATTTCTGACTCCGTTTTTGATGAAAATTTCATGAATGCACATTTAGCACGTATTAGAAGTATTGACATGAAAATCATGACTTTCTAGGTCCTATAGCACATAAACAGGGCACATGCACGCAAACCGAGATAAAACACGTAAATCGAGTTAAAGCAGAAAAGTGGGGTTTCACATTCTCCCCTCCTTAAAACAATTGCGTCCGCGCAATTCTCGAACTGATAGACAATTAAATCCTCAATCGTTACGCATAACAATACTTCTCTTAGTTCCCATTTATCTCTTAGGATGATACCTAACTAAAGACCTCAAAAGAACAAACTATGTTGACTGCAAGTTGATGATCATAATTCCAAGACAATCTTCAATTCATAATTCTCTCCTACCTAATATCATATTGCATATGAAAGAAATTGCAACTCCAAGTCTTAGCGTGACACCACTAATTATCAATCATCCCCTATTACACAAAAGAGCTCTATGAACACCCCGAGGGTTTAAAAACTCATTTACGATAACATGAATGATTACTGATCAAGGAAATATCTCAAAAGTGACATTTGTCAGAATATGGCTCTTATGAAATTTATAAGGAAATACGAATATGGAAAGTCATATTTGAGCCAACAATCAAGGGAGCAAGAGGTCAAACAAGTTAGAGAATCAAGAGGCTAATAGTTTAATAAGGAAGCATGATAACTAAGATAAGAAATGTCTCAGCACCTTTCAGTTAAATAAGTACGAACAAAGGATGATGACGAGTCAACACAGTGCTAAGTATGTTGAACAAAAATTCTGAACAAGTAGATGTTTCAAGTCTCGATGATTGTTCAAGGAACCAACAAGTAAGTTGTACTTGAGGCGAAATGAAATTAAGAAATAAGAGATGATTAATTCAATAGAAAATATGAGTGTCAAGATAATTAGTATCTCAGCACGCAATAACCAAAGAAGTATTAATAAGAAGGACAATGCCGAGTATATTGAATGAGCAATTACAAGCAAGGTAATGACTCAAGATTTAATAATGAAACAATAGGATTAACAAGGATCAACAAGAATGACAATGATGTACTTAGGTAGGGAGTACATCAAGCACGTGAAATTCGAATAAGTAAAATGGTATACCAAAGGAAAAATTACTTTCAAATGAATAGTAATAGGATGAAATGAAATATTGAAACGAATGGCTAGAGATATAGAATGAAATATAAAAGTCTCAAACCTTAACTCCAATAAGCGACATTGCTATAAGAAGCAAATATGAATGTTAAGAATGGAAACAATGTCAAATGAGTATAGGATCCATTAATCCAATAAGCAAAACTTTCAAGAAACAATTGATATGCTAGAAAAGTGTATCTCTCTCTCAAATAAGTGAGAATAGAGTAGAAAAGAATAATAAGACCGATAGAATTATGAAGCACAAGAAGGGTGTCCCACCTACACATTTGAACACTAACAAGTCAAATCCTATAATCTATCTTCCTCCAAAACAAGACACTAAGGAGATCTAGAGAACCTAAGGAGTCATAACAATCACCAAACAAGATAAATCACTCCAAAATTTTACATTCCGTACCAGACCAATCACTAAACAAGATAAATCACTGATTACCCAACAAGATTAACTAATGAAGACTCCAAAATCTTATAACACAATACAGATTCATATTAACCCACTATAACACAAGAGAATCTCCAATCAACAATTTAGAGAGTCATACCACCTAGAACTCAAAAGCTTGATGTAGGTAAGTAAATGTTCAGTCACCAAAATGCATTCTTATTTCCTCAAATAATTCTATCTCCCAACAATTACATCCTCGAATAAAGTAACTTTAGTCAGGAATCACTCCAATTGTCTCCAAGGTCTAAAGATCAAAACTCCAAAATACCCATTAATAATATAGCAATCCCAAATAGTAGAAATATTCACATGTTATACAACACTTCATTCCATTCACAAATATACATCACTAATTCCTCAAATAAATTCATTCTAAAATAACCTCAAGAAAGTATAATCTGAGTTGAGACTCCAAAAGTGTCTAATCACAACCTCACAAAAACCTCAACTTATGATTCATCTCCAAGTAATACAAGTTAAACATGGCAACAAAAGTAATTATAATCATCAAGATACATTGCTATTTTCCTCGAACAACTTCATTCTCACTAAAGGAACATCAAGATCAATCCACTAAGCCGAAACTAAAATCCATAAACATAACAATTAAAATCTAACTGATAAACTTCTAGAATAATAATAATTCAAAATCATGGCCTATCTCTATTTCCGAAAACTCTTGCAGTCACCCTAGACATTAAAAGGTCACTCACGAGTTAAAACATGTATGCAACTATATCATATGAAAGACAAGTACAACGTAATGCACAATTATCATACAATGCAACATTATCACATAACACACAATTCAACATATAAGAAGCCAACAACACATAAACAAGTTATATCACAGAAGTAAGTTATAAACAATTAAAGTCACATAAGCAACAAACTTCACATAAGACAAGTTGATCACGTAACTAACATTGGTCACTTAAAGTACATTGAGCACCTAAAGCACGTTGTTTCACATAAGCTAGTTATAAACAATTAAAAGCACATAAACAACTAACTTCACACAAGGCACAAAATCACATAAAACACAATTGTCACATAATACACATTAATCACATAATGCACATTAATTACAACACATTGAGTACGTATAACACGTTATCACATAAAACATATTGACCACATTAGTTCACTTAACACACAAGGCATATTGGTCACATAGAAAGTTAGACACATAAGTAAATTAATCACATAAACATATTAACATATGTTTCACTTTTCTTTCACTTAATACATACTTGCATGCTTAGACCACTACCCACATTCTGAGGATACACTGGCTGACAGCTAAACATGCGCTCTGATACCACTTAAATGTCACGCCCCAACACGACCCCTCCTATGATCAGTCAGGACGCAACGGAATTTCGGCAGTATAACGACAGTAAATAGGATACCGAGGCTCTAAACCAACCTCATTAAACATCATACATCCAGCGACTCCTCAATTCAAACAACAATATACAACACAATCATAATATACAATAAACCATCCTCGTTATACGCCTCCGTTCCAACATAACATACAATACCTCAACCTTATCATACATTTCAAAAATAAGTTGAGACATATTTACAACTTAACCATAGACAAAAGAAAGCCACTAAGTTAACACCATTTGGATCATCATCTTCCAACATCTATTACAATAAGAACCACAAAGCATATAAAAGTCTATTAAGCTAATATACATGACATTAAACAACATATAATCATGGATAAGACTCGGGAACATATGACTCGTCCACGTAAAGCACATTTTCCACATTCTCCTCTTCAGGAGGCACATACCCGTAATCCGGCTCTGCAACACCTGTAAGCATGCATTAATAGAGAGTGAGCTTATATACATAAGCCCAGTGAGGATCCGATAGATCTCGACAGTATTCACTACGCTCCTTGGATTTAGTCCTTTGAGCAAGTAAACACACAACAACAATAATAATGCTATCATCACATAACAACATAAATAATGCTATCATCACATAACTATATGACCATTCAATGAAGGATACTCTATTTGGTGTAGCTCCAAACGCCATCACGATCTCAACCGTTCTTCTTATAACTCCCCATTACTCACGCACCCGAGGTACCTCACTATCCCCTTCCCTCCATGACATCTCCGTCATGCGAGCTGGGGGTAGCCTATGGCAGTCATGCCGGTTTCAACCCGACAGCCCGACGCTGCCCGAGAGGTGGCACACACATACCAAGGCTCCATATTCATCAATCATCATGCAAGCATAAATCAATCAATCAATTGGGAGATCAGCAACAAGAGTGCCCGATTCCCGCATTCAATAATAATCAATCAATATCATTTTATCATCATCAATAATCATATCATCATCATCAATAACATCAATAATCAATTAAACAACAAATAACTAAGTTAGATGACAAAGTAGGCCATCTAACCGAACATGCATAATATACATAATTAAACCCTAAATTACTCAACAACAACTCACCATTCATCACTCGAACACTACCCAACCATCTAAGGCATCGTTCAAGAAATTAAAGAATGACAACCTAAACTTCTAAAATTCATAACTTACAATCTACTAATCCAAACATTGCCAAATCAGTTCCTATCACTCACCCATTCAACCTACTACATTAGCCCTCTCGGAAATCCACCATAACACCTCCAAATCATGCCCGATAACCCTAAAACCCTAAGATGTCATGGCTGGATTTTCCGGATTTTCACACAAACAATGTAATCGAAAATTCGGCATTACAACAGCGCTAACACGTAATTATCAAGTATTTAGAAATCGACGGCAATCGATTTCGAGCAACGCAACTCAATTAAATCAACTTTGAACATTTTAATCAAAATTAAATACCCGAAAAATAAAAATTATGCTATATCCGACAGAAACTCGTAGTATTAGTATATAATGATCCCTAGCATGCAAGGAGCAATAATCTAACATCAGATTTCAATTCTAACGGTTCAATCTTCATTTATACGCAAAAACACAAAAATGACATTTTGAGATCTAGAATTTTTCTCTCACCTTTGATGTGTTTTGATGCAAGAAATGTGTAGAATGGATGCCAAACAATCAATTTCAAGCTTTGAATCACTCAATTCGGCTTTGAAACGCAAAATCTGTGAGAAAAATGCTTTGAAAATGCCTTATCTTTCTCCTCCAAGGAGCCACGGTTTTGTGTGTGTTTTTGGAGTGTGTTTTGTGTTGTGTGAGTGTGTGTTGATGACATTATATAATAAAAAGCTTGGTCAATTAAAAAAATGCAAAGTCAAAGTTAGTTTTAATAGGTATTTTTGTGTTTTTAATGACTTTAATTGCATTTTAGTGCTCACCAAGTTAAAAATAATTATGCCACCCCCAAGATATCTCAAGTGGATTATTTTTAGGTGACAAGAAGTTTTACAATCCAACAATTTCACCCGAGTCGGCTTAAAACTCGATTTTCGCAAAAGTCGGTGTAAAAACCCTAATAAATTCTTAAGCCGATTTTAAAACTGTTTTAATCAAACACATGTCTATTAAAGTCCGTGGACTAGGTCTAGAAGGGTTAAAAAGACCAGTTTCAAAATTATAGCGGACGTGTTTCGAAAACACTATTCACTGAAAATCGACGATAAAATTTCTGACTCCGTTTTTGATTAAAATTTCATGAATGCACATTTAGCACGTATTAGAAGTATTGACATCAAAATTATGACTTTCTAGGTCCTATAGCACATAAACAGGTCAAATGCACGCAAAACGAGATAAAACACGTAAATCGAGTTAAAGCAGAAAAGTGGGGTTTCACATCTAACAGTATTTACTATACTCCTTGGAAATCATCCTTTGAGCAGTAAACACACAATAAGCATCAATAACAATATAAACACATAAATTATAATGACCATTAAATAAAGGATACTTTATTTGGTGTAGCTCCAAATGTCATCACGATCTCAACCAACTTCTTATCACCCCCATGACAGACACACCCGAGGTACCTTACTAGCCCTATCCTCCATGGCATCTCCACCTATGCAAAATGAGGGTAGCCTCTGATAGACATGCAGTTTTTAACCCGACGGCCCGATACCGCCCGAGAGGTGGCACACGCATATCAAGACTCAACAATAATAATAAACATTCAATCACAGGAGGACAACCTTTTCCGTTGACTATCTCCCGGTTCATCAATAATCAATAATCAATAATCAATTAATCATCAATCAATAATCAATTAATCATCAATCAATTAATAACATTTCAACAACATAACATCAATTAATTAGATAACAACTAAACAACTAATTTAGATGACAAAGTAGGCCACCTAACTTAACATGCATTAGACACACAATCAAACCCTAATCTAACCATCAACAACTCACAATTCAATCACTCAAACACCACCCGATCAACCAAAGGCATAAATCAAGATTTTAAAGAAAGACAACCCAAACTTCTAAAAGTCATAACTTAGATAGTAAAATGAATGCTAGCTAATTCATTCCCTAAGTTATGTTACGTAACACTATTTATACAACTACAAAATTCATTTTCTAAACGAGCTCTCCTATCGCCTCTAGCTCAAATGCACATTTTTCCCACTACTCTAACAATTAATATGATTTAATAAAAATGCTAATTCGCTAATAGCATGAAGTTAAAAACGGAATGAATAGTAATTTAAGAAGACAGTTAATAATGCACAAAAGGAAATGCGCAAACAAGGGATGCAACAGTAATTGAATGCATGGCTAAAACTCGGGCGTCACATCCTCTCCCCCTTAAACTAATTGCTTCCATGCAATTCTTCTTCACAAGAGAACTCCGCATCAACTGAAAACCAACTCCAATTATTCGTCATCAGTTGCTAAGCAAGAATACCATATACGAATTCTCGTGGGAGCTCATTAAGAAATCCTAGTAGTATTGTCTGCGAACCTCACTTAATAAGGCCAAATAAAGGCTCCAATAATGATGTTACTTCAAAATCCAAATAAGAATCCCGCTGGCATGAATACCATAGAAGAATGGAATCCCAACTAAGAGCAGTGAGAAAATACCAATAAAAGTTCCGAGCAGGAGTATTGTAAATAATACCAGATAATAAGGCTGAAAAGAATCCATATACCAATTTTTTTCCTAGAGATGCCGACAAAAGAATACCAAAAGAATACCTGATAAAACAAAATACCAAGAATATGCTCCAGAGAACTGTCATATAGAAACCCCAAAAGAAGCTACTCATTTATGACCGCTAAGCACTGAAGAAGGCATTAGAAGAATCCCAATAACTGAGCTCTGCCTACAATACCAATTCCCAAATAAAAGAGTTGAGCAACTGCTTCACGTTCCTACTAATCCACATAACTTGAAAGGCCAGCCACTAATCACCTCTCTTCAGAGGAGGAAGAAGTTTTTCTTACCATTCGACGGACTATGTAGGAATGCCAAACGATTGCATATGGATAAACATTCATTAAACTATTATGCAAGCATGATTATAAAAGAGCATATAAAGCAATGTAAGCAACAAAATCATTCAAGTGCGAATCATAACAAAACCAATTCAATTCACAGCAAAACCTAATTCAAAATGCTCAAGTACATACGGTACAATCAATAATTCAAGCAGATAACGATTCACGAGGTCAATTCGATGCAATTTCACTTCACTCAGCACACATTTAAGACATAACACATAACTATATCACATAGGTGCACACAATCAATTCAAGACACACAATCACACATTCAAGCACACACTTTCAAGACACACTTAACAAGCACACACACAAGGATTACTACCCGACAGGCCAAGGACCCTATCCCGGCTGAGAGCTAACTAAGCTCTGATACCACCAGTAACGCCCCGATCCCTCATGAGACCGGAGGCTCTAATAACCATGCTATTCTCAACCCAATACCAAACCTGGTCACAAAATTTTAGGAAAAAACGGACAGAGTTTCCTCTGTACCGCGGACATTTTTCAAACCTGTAAATGCTCAAAATAGCCACAATATACTAAAACAAGCTTTTATAATTAAAATTCAAAGGTTCAAGGTCATCCAAGCCAGGAGACAAACAACAGCTCCAAATCACACATGCATGCACCCAACTTAACTTTTCATTAAACCTTTTTAACATGCCATCCTATGATAACATTAGAGCAATTTTAGAAGTTGAAATGAACACCTCTAAACATACACCCCCAAGCATGCAAGAACTAAAAGGAGAATTAAAAGTTATTACAAACCATAATATCTCAAAGCTAACATTACAACCAACAGCTTTCAACTTGCAACTACAAGAATATACATAGCCTTAAGGCCACAAAATAGATCATGCTATAGCAATACAAGTACACCATGTAACAACAAGAAGGCAAATCCACCTTAGACAACAAACACACAACAACTAGGGAAAAGGCTCAGCCTGGACTTCTTCCTCTTCCACTAGCACCTCAACTAGTTGGGGGTTCACCCTCAGCACTTCTTGAAACATGTTTAGCGAGGTATGAGCAATCACAATTGCTCAGTGAGGGATAAGGTCTACCGGGGACGTGCAATGCAGCAACTTAACACAATTAATACAATAGATAAACAGTGAATAACAATTCTAATACCACATTTTAAAAGGATACAATCGATAACCCTTATCACTCCAAATCTTCGATCCCCGATCCACGAACCACGATCTCGATCTCGATATGCCGGCATCCCTTACACCAATAGGTACTCCGGATGTACCCGATCCTACGACCCAACACTTCCTGGCAATCTTCGGACCAGGCGAGTGAGGGAATAGTAGACGGAGCTAAGGCAACCAACACTGGCAAGCCCGATACCGCGACAATGAGGTTGCGCAACCACGATGCAATGCAAGAATGATAACAATGACAATATAATCAGGAAACACATTTAAGGACAAAGTAAGTTGTTCTCGCACCAAGTTACAATTTAGCAATAATAAGCATATATCAATTACGCAATTATACTAAACAATATACTCTTTTAGAAAGAAAATAAACTATGATGCACGTAAGGATGCAGGTCCCTCACCTCTACCGAGCTCCAAGATGTAAGTTTGAATCACATCATTTCCAGTCACCTTGAACCTATGAGCAAACATTACTTCAATTACTCTTTAACTACAACATTCATTCTAAGTTAGCTAACTTATAACTTCGCTTATTTAGCATATATACAATATCTATTAGAATTCTATTTTTAACAAAATACCACTTTTATATACTTTAACTTAACATATATTCCATATTTTCAATAGTCTACAAGTTAATTAAGAAGATAGTTAAAAAACTTAAATGAGAATGATTCAACCAGCATGCTATAACTAGATATAAATCGAGCTAGAATTTAGTTTAACTAAAATCAACACATGAGCTTGCAGTTACTCATACTATTTCTCATTTTACTTTAGTTAATAACTTGTACAAGAAATTAATTCACTCCACATAACAATAAACTAGCCATTAACTCAACTCAAAGAATTTCTCCAAAGGATATATAGATAATAAAGGTTAGGTTACTTTAATGTTCAAATGACACATTCATTCACAATGACACTACCCAGTCTTTTACTACTTTAATGAACTTCTAATTCATATTCTACTTTACTTACAATAGTTAGTAATATCTCTATGAAGATAGCCCAACATTAGCACATAGGGAAAGAAATGCATTTATCAACTAATAGAAAAGTTAACTATCAACCATTTAATAACTAACATACTATTTTAGTAAAATAACTATACTTCAAGCTAAGATTCTAACATATCACTAGTAGTATTAACTTAAGTTAATTACATTTAACATATAATAGACAACTATCAACTTACAATTAACCTTACATGTAGTTTCAAAAAGCATTAAACACATTCTTCCACATAGTTTACTTGACCTTTCTAAGTGTTCACTAGTTGCACATTGATAACAACAACTAATTCTAACAGTTGAATTATTTAGCATATATAGAAACATTACCTATGTCTAAAGGTGGTGACCATCACAACTCTACTAGCATTTCTCATTCACAGTCGAATAAAATAGCTTTCAATTTAAATTAACTTTACTAGTAATTAGATTTCAATTACAATTCATGAAAACAACATAACTATAAGAGCCCCATTACGTTATTAATCATCCAAGGACACTACACAATAAGGTCTTGATCGAATACATCCAATTAGAACTGAATTATATCATTACTATAGCAAAATAACAACAAAATTCAGATTCTCGCGTAACAGGACATTTCTGACACATCTCACCAAAATGATCATAACTTGCTCTGGACAACTCCGATTAATGCACCGTAAAAAGCTGTAGAAACTAGACTCGTAAGGCTTTCTAATGGCATATAATTCAACCCCTAATCCTTCTCCAATTAATACAGTTTTAAGCTCGAAGTTGCCTCAATGCAGTTAGAATAGAAGCAGTTGATACAAGCAAATAAGCAGTTTTACAAAAGGGCATATACAAGATATAAATTGAATTACATCAAAAGTTCCACACCAACTTGAAACTACATTTAACCATTCAAGAAGTCATGCCAAGGTCTTAGAAGCGCGAGACAACCGAAATTGCACCTAAACCCCTTTGTTATTCAAGCTATTTCTCCTCCAAACCAAAGTTAATGATTCAAATTTAAAGGGAAACTCTACCAACCTTCTAACTAACCCTCAAGGAACCCTTTCAACCCTCTAACTCATTCAAACGCCCGCAATAACCTCGAAAGCCCCAAATTCCCTCTTATAGCTTTACACTACAACTACCTCATCCAGGCTTCAAACAAGGATTAGCAAAGCTTCTATAGCACCTAGGTAGCCTAAGAATACCAAAAGTAGAGCCCGAATCCACCCGGATTCGTCTTAACCCTGAAACTCCTTTATTAAAGTCGACTATTTTACGTTTTATGCGATTTTAGAGCAATTCAAGTACACGGGGCTATTACACTACCTTCATTAGCACCTAAGGCATCTATTAGGAGTGTTGAATCAAGCTAATTCGAGCAATTACACAAAACCCTAGAAAAAAATGTCACTATTCACCTCATGAATTAAACTAACGATTCCAACCGTTTAAAAAGCGAAACAATGGTTCAAATATGTTTTCTAGCACTCATATACAAGGTATAATAGCATAGATAATCAATACAATAGCATTTGAACACATTTTCAACAAATCAAGAAAATAGCAACTATTTTAAAATGCGAAAAGAAGCCGTGAACTCCCTCACCAATGCGCGTAGGAGCACCTAGGAGGCTAGTAGCCACCCTAAACCACTTGCACCTAGCTTGGCTTGGCTTGGAATGAGGCTTTGTTGAGCAAAAAAACTCTATTTATTCTCCTATGCAATTCTCGGATTTGCTACAGTGTTTTCAGCATGCTCTCTTTTTTTTGTTTTTTTTGTTTTGTTAAGTTATGAGCTAATGTGTGTGTTGTGTGAGTTATATATTAAATTGGGCTAAGTTGCTTGCTTAAATGGTTCACTAAATGCGCTTAGTTAGCTTAAAACGAGCCTAGATAGTAAAATGAATGCTAGCTAATTCATTCCCTAAGTTATGTTACGTAACACTATTCATACAACTACAAAAATTATTTTCTAAACGAGCTCTCCTATCGCCTCTAGCTCAAATTCACATTTTTCCCACTACTCTAACAATTAATATGATTTAATAAAAATGCTAATTCGCTAATAGCATGAAGTTAAAAATGGAGTGAATAGTAATTTATGAAGACAGTTAATAATGCACAAAAGGAAATGCGCAAACAAGGGATGCAACAATAATTGAATGCATGGCTAAAACTCGGGCGTCACAGATTGTTCATTGACCGTTTGATCGTAGCGCATCGAAAATGAGAGTTAGAGAAATATTTCTCGGATTTAGTGAATAGTGTTTCTAGCTTAATTTAGTTGTTTTTTAGTTGGTTTTCATTAAAATTGCATTGTTTTAAATTGAATTAGACTAAATACTAATTAAATAAGCTTGTTTGACCATTTTTAACTAGAATTTGACTTTGCCAAAAGACCAAAATGCCCTTGTCTCCTTTTTAATACAAAACAAGGCAAAATTGCCATCAAAACAAATCCCAAAATGCCTCCAAGTCCTCCCCCATGGCCGAAGCTCAAGGGAAATAACAAAAAAGGATTTGTTTTGCATTTTTAAGCTATAATCTTGCGTGGAATTGCTCAGGGATCGTGGCTCGGGTCCTTGCGGGGTTTCCTCTTCAATCTCAATGAGGGTTTTCACATTTTTCTACATTTTTATTCGAATTTGATTTTTGTTTCAAATTTTTAAATATGATATTTATTGTGTTATATTTCCTATTATCGCTTGAAATAACTTCCTTAGGGTTCATAGAGCATTGCTTGTTAGTTATTTAGCAATTCTTACGGCTAGAATTGCGTATTTGAATTAGGGAAGAATGTGAATAGTAAAATTAAATAGTAAAACCCTAATTTTTTAGATTTTTTATCCAAAATGCATTTTCTTGATTTGGTTAGGTTCCATTAATTTTAAAAAGATTAAATGTGGAAAAAAAGCGAGGTTCACTTTGTTAAAATTGAGAATTAGACAACGAAACGTAAAGGAGTCGTTTGACCAAGTGTTGACCATGCTCGAATTGAGTTGGGGTTTGACTATTAGGGATATATAAGTAATTTTGGCGCTGTTGTGGCGTTGATTAAGTGTCTGGTTAACATAGCTATAGTTCAAACGCGGTGGTGGACTTTCGGGCTTCGGTTGGGAAAGTAAGGTTTCATGCCATAGAGACGTGCCTTTTAGTGCCTAAATGAGGGTAGTGAAGTCAGTTTCCTAATCCCGTAGCTTGTTTGCTCATAGTTACTTTTGGAAGTTAGAGATTGAATAGTAAAATTTGTCGTTTTTCGTGTTTGAACTGCTATTGCTTGTTTAATTGATGTTATTGTTGCTATTATTGATAGTCAAGCTCGAAATGTTAATTGTTTGCTATAATTGATTGTACGTGCTTGTTGTATCGAATATTGACATTAATCTGCACTTTGGTGCCCTCACTCGTTTATTGCTTGTACCTCGTATTGTATTGCATAGTGTCAGGCGCGTGAGTGATGAGCCTCTCTGGGCAGTCTCGGGCTGCTAGGGTTGGGTTCCTCTAGCTCCGTGTCCTATTCCCATTTTCGCTAGGGGTGCCGCCCTGGGAAAAATTGGGTCATAGAATTGACGGGGTACTTCCGGGGTACTCCAACTGAAGTTATAAGGTGGTTGTGCGCTCAATGTCATCGTTGTCAACATCAAGCTCGAGATTGATGTATCGCTCGTTAAATGGTACATTGCTCGTATGAGTGAACCGTAGCCTTCAATGTGTGGTATAGCTTTGATTAGTTGTGTTAATGTTTTTCCTTAGTTGTTTATTGTGTTGTTGATTATTGATTGCTTTTGATATTGGTTACGTTGCTTAATTGTCTTATTAGCATTGCACAAACTTCTTCTATCTCCCTCGATATCTATTTTGCCCTCACTGAGTATACATGTTGTGTATACTCACTCTTCACCACCACATTTCAGGTATTGTAGTGTTAGAAGGAATGTTCGTGCTTGTGTTGATTGCTTTTGCCTGGAAGTCAATGTGCTACGTGGTGTGGCTTGCAAATATGTTATTTTGAGTTGTTTAAAATCAATGTATATAGAAAAGTCATTTAAGTTTGTGTAATAAGTTAGTGAGTTTTGTGTTCAATGCATGTTTGTAGTTGTCTTAAGGAGAATAGTTAGGATAGTCGTGTGACTTGTGGAACTATATTTGTTGTATATACTTGTTGTGAACCAAGGCTCGGATGGCCTTGAGGTGTTTGTATCTTTGGACACTGTACTGGTCCATTTACGTATTGTTTGCAGGTTTTGATTTTGCCTAGAAACAGGAGAGACTCTGTCCGTTTTCCCTAAATATTATGCCCGAGTTTGGAACTGGGTTGCGATTAGATTGATTAATAGAACTTCCGGTCTCGTGAGGGATCGGGGTGTTACAGTAGCTTCATTCCTCTCCCGTTAGTTGAGCGTCTTCAAATCTTACGCCCCTTCCAACTAGTTATAGATTGTCTTAATACCTATAAACTAGGACCAAGCCAAGTAAGTCCGTAGATCATCTGTTAATCCTTATTTGAATCCTAGTTGTTTTAGTATCCATCGTCGTCTGGGGTTTTTTTAAATGACCAAAGTATAGAAAAAGTCTTCCCCCGAGGAAACAAGAAATATAGTTTTGAAGCCTCGAACGAACAGTATCTCTATCTGGCTTTGTTATTATTACAGTCTTATCTTTACCCAGCTAGTAAGTAGAGATATGAAGAGAGTGGACAGCTTTGTCACGGACCTTTCTTTGGTTTCTTTTATGAACTCCACTGGTCGTCCATGGATTATAGGTGCTATCCATTGTATATAAATAAACTTTCGTATCCTACTCTGCAAATTCCATTTTCCTTTAGCATATAGAAACCCATGATTAACATTTTCATATGCTGCTGCTTTGGTGAGTTTAGTGATCATGGCTGGCTCACTTGATTTATCAGCTGAGTAGTAAGCCTCCTTGGGATAATTATCAATATCTCTTCTTATCAAAATGAGATTAGGAGGGCGCCTTTTTTTTTTAAAGTGCCAACATGTCTTTCAATATATTGGCAATTACCTTAGTCATTCTCTTATACAGTACAGTCCCCATAGCAATGGGCCCCGGTCTAGTGAGGTTTTGCTTTTTTGGGAATCATTGCTAGGAAGAAGGATTGAATTGTACCAGGTTTTCTCCTGTTTGACTTCAATTACCATATGGAGATGGAGATCATCCTTAATTATGTTTCATCACTGCCCTTGAATTCATCAACCAAGTAGAAGTTGAAGTTCAGTTGGAATCCATCTAGTCGTCTAGTTTTCTACTATGAATAGCCCCCCTTTTTTTGATAGATAGCTTACCAGATTGAAGAATTTTTTTTCCCTGAAAACATTTTAAATATTTGATGGATTGCTGCTATATGCTGTTGGCTTGATAAGATGGATAAGTATGAGAACAATTTCATAACTTCTGTCCTTATCTCGTCATGTTGAACCAATACCCGGCCTGTTGGGCATTTCAAATTGATAAATGTGTGGATTCCACGTTTCTTAATAGATGCGTGGAAAAAAGAAAAAACCTTTTAACCAAAACTGTCGAGATTGTAGGCGCAGCGGCTCCCCTACCCTTCTTGACTTAAAGCTGAGCTTCCAATCTTCCTTTTCCATTCACTTGTTTTCTGCTTGTTTTGTACTGACATTTCCTTCGCCTTTTGAATCTTCAGTAGGGCCTTTAATCGTTTGTTGAATTGCTACTACTACTAGTACTAGTAGCAGTAGGCAGGCGCTTTCAAATTCTTGGAAGTTTCATTCGAAGTTTCCTTAATCAATTGTATACATTCCGTACTCAGAAGCCATTATTGTTGATCTATCCTCAAAAGTATAGGGCTTATCCTTGGTTGTCATTAATATAGGTCTATGATCAGCCCTTCCAAGTACTGGTAGGAATGGATTCAAGTAAGATAGATTCGTTCTCCATGATACCTTCCCGGATTCTACTTAATCTTGTCGATTAGACCAGGTAAAAATTAAATTATTTAATTCCAGCTAGATTATACTGAGCAGTTCTCTGAATGTAGACATGAGACAATCAGCAGATCTTTGATTGCCCTTTTATCCTTATCTAGTTAAGGGTGAGTCTGATATGGTTAGAATCCCCCATGTATAAACATTCTATATCCAAATTTTTAGTTCCTCCCTTTTTAATGAGAGATAATCTTTGTCCATATAGATTGGGGATGTCAATCAATGAGCCAGAGTTTTTTGGTATGCCAAATTTTCTCCAGTAGGGAGTCATTAGTTTCATTGTTGGAAAGTGAGGCCTTCATCAGTGTCGTGGTGGTGCTACGAGATAGCAATTTATCGTATAGAAGAAGAGATCTGCGGACCTATTGATTAACTATAGATGCGAACCGATTGACCGCAACCTAAGAGAGGATAAGTAGTTCTTCTATCAAAAAAGGGCAAGGGGAGAACATGTAAGGGCTTGCCTAGATCTCGTATTTCCTACGTAGTCCATTGGTCAAACCAACGATTCTCTTCTCAAAGTAATGGAAAGAGTCTTTTTCTTTTTCCGGTATGTAGCTCTGCGAGCTAAGAGCGCATCATCAGGGCAGGGCAAAAATGAACATAGGATTATGGCCCTTTTATTCTTTCCTTTGTTTGTGTCCGATCCGTTGTGTGTCTTTTTTTAAGGCTTATCCGGCTCTGGGGCATCCAATTCCTCTTCTTTCTTTTGTTGCTAATCTCACATTGAGAGCAGCTCATTCTTATTCAGGGTCATCAGATGAGAGATCTTCCTCTGACTCTGAGAAAAAAAGTCAAGCGGGAGGCTACCCTCGACTCACCTCTTTCTCTATAAAAAAACCCATCCCCAAAGGAGAGCAGAAGCTCCAGGATGAGTATGTCCTGAATTCCCGGATTCATTTTCGTCCTGATCTACCATGGAATTTTTGGAATCTATAAAAACATTGATGGAGAGGGCTCATAATGATCTTTGAGAAGATCACAAGGCGTTGAAGTGGTAGGATAGGGGGGTCCGTAGGTTTTTGTGAAAGGGATGCTCTTATCATGTTATTGCTAAAAAGAAAAAAAATGCCTCTATTTGATGTCAATTCATTCACACTTCCATTCCTTGTAGAGGAAGGCTAACTGCTTGCTGGCTGGGAATTGTATGAGCGGTAACCTCCACGTACGACTTCGTGAGAAGGGAGGTAGACAGAAATAGCCTTGTTGTACCCCACTCTCGTCTTCAATGGGGTTTGCTCTTTCTTTTTTGGGAGAGTATGCCAATATGATGTTAATGAGGTGGGGGGCTTTGTATCTGACATTCGTTGGGCTTCCCTTTTCGGGAGCTTGTGTCTCGGCATTTTAGTGTAATAAACCCGTCCGGTCGAAGACTAGTGGTAGGTGGTCCCGCGAAGCTTTCGGAAAAGGGTAGCCTAGTGTGTAAGCACAACAACAAACCGCGACGAACCCTCAGACAACCTATCTAAGGCTTCGTTTGTTTGCTGTAAAATATTTTACCGGAAAACATTTTCCGGATTTTACGATGTTTGGTAACACTGGAAAATTAGTCAACCGTAAAATGTTTTCCAGTAAAAAATTGCGGCTACTTTTTCTTAATTTTACGGTGTTTGGTAACACCGGAAAATTGGTCAACCGTAAAATATTTTCCGGTCAACAATTGCGGCTAGTACAAAATTATGTAAAATGTTTTCATGTCCTTTGGGATAAGAAAACATTTTACCGAACTTACCGTACATCCAAACACCATAAAATATTTTTCAGTATTCTATTTTTCAGTAAAATATTTTCCCTCAATAAGTTATTTTACGGCAAACAAACGGAGTCATGTAAAATATTTTATTTTCCAGGAAAACACTTTCCACGAAAAATATTTTACACAAACAAGTTATTTTACGGCAAACAAACGGAGCCTAAGATTAGGGGGGAGATCCTCAGAAGTGGTGACTGTAACACCCCGATCCCTCTCGAGACCGGAAGTTCTATCTATCAATCTAATCACAACCCAATTCCAAACCCGGGCATAAAATTTTAGGGAAAGACGGACGGAGTCTCCCCTGTTTGTATGCAAAATGCAAACCTGCAACAACATATAAGTGGACCAGCACCGTGTCCAACCATACAAACACCTCAAGGCCATCCGAGCCTTGGTTCTCAACAAGCGAACACAAGTAAATATACATTTCCAGTTTAAAAGCTAACCTATCTCTTCTCATCTTTGACAAGTACATTCATGCTTGGCAATTAAACTATACTAACCTATTGCATAAAATAGACTATCATACCATTCTAATAAACCTAGTTAAGTTAATTACATAACTTTTAACACTAAATACATACAATACATGAAAACATACATCTTTGCATCTTTCTACAACTCAGCCACATAACACGCAAGACAACTCTTCAAGCACGATCTTTCACGTAACCACGAACTTTCCAGCCCATTTTCTGAAATGTGGTGGTGAGGAGTGAGTATACACAACACGTATACTCAGTGAGGGCAAGACAGATATCGAGGTGGAGAGAAAGAAAGTCGTGCAATGCAAATAAGACAGTTAAGCAATATATCCGATAAGAACAACAATCAATACAAACAACAATACAATAAACAATTAAAGAAAACATTAACACAACCCATCAAAGCTATACCACACTTTGAAGGCTATGGTTCACTCTTACGAGCAATGTACCATTTCACGAGCGATACATCAATCTCGAGCTTGATGTAGACAACGATGACAATAAGCGCAACCACCTTATAACATCCACTGGGTGTACTCCGGATGTACCCCAACACATCTACGACCCAAAATCTCCCAGGGCGGCACCCCTAGCGAGAATGGGAATAGGACATGGAGCTAGAGCAACCAACCCTGGCAGCCCGAGACTGCCCAGAGAGGCCCATCACTCACGCGCCTGATACAATGCAATGCAATACGAGATACAAGCAATAAACGAGCAATAGCACGAAAGTGCAGATTTGTATCAACATTCAATATATCAAGCACTTACAATCAAAAATAGCAATCAATTAACTTTTCAAGCATTATTATCATTAATAGCAACGAAAACACCAATTAAACAAGTAATAGCAATTCAAACACAAAAATGACAAATATCAGTATTCAATCTCTAAATTCCAAAGGCAATTACGAGCAAACGAGCTACAGGATCAGGAAACCGATTTCACTACATTCACTTAGATACTACAAGGCACGTTTCTATATCACGAAACCTCACTTTCCCAACCGAAGCCCGAAAGTCCACCTACTGCGTTTGAACTACAACTATGTTAACCGGTCGCTCAATCAACGCCACAACAGCGCCAAAAGTGCTTCCATGCCCTCAATAGCAAAACCCCCAACTCAATTCGAGCACGGTCAACACTTGGTCAAACGGCCCCTTTACGTTTCTTTGTTTAATTTCCAATTTTAACAAAGGTCGGTCCGTTTTTATTGCACATTTTATCTTTCTATCACTAATGGCACCTATCCAAATCAAGAAATCACAATTCGGATCAAAATCCAAAATTCTAGGGTTTTACTATTCAAAATCACTATTCATTATTCTTCCCCAATTTCAAATTTGCGTTTCTAGCCGTAAAAATCTCTAAATAGCTAACAAGCAATGCTCTACGAACCCTAAGGAGGCAATTTCAAGCATTATAACGCATTAAATATCAAATCTAAGAAATTAAATCAAAAATCAAATTTGAATATAAATGCACAAAAACGTGAAAACCCTCACAGAGATTGAAGGAGAAGACCCGCAAGAACCTTAGCCACGATCTCCAAGCAATTCCACCCATGATTGTAGAAGAAAATTGAAGCAAAATCATTTCTATTTCGGCCCTTGAAGTTTCGGCCAACCAAGGGGACATGGGGGAAATTTGGCAATTTGTTTTGTTGACAATTTGGCTTGTTTTTTTATTTTATAAGGTGACAAGGGCATTTTGGTCTTTTGACAAAATCAAATACAAGTTAAAAATGGTCAAATAAGGCTATTTTGATGACTTTTAATCTATTTTAAGTTAAAGCAATGCAATTTTCATGAAAAATAACTAAAACTAGCTAAATTAAACTAGAAATGCTATTCACGAAATCCGAGAAATATTTCTCTAACTCTCATTTTCGAAATGCTACGATCGAACAGTCAATAAACGATTGCTAATCAAATGATGAGCAATAATATAAAACTATAATTTTTGAAAAGTAGAATAGTATAATAGTTTAAAATTCACTTCAGCTCGGAGTTACTTTTCTCATTTAATTGAAAACCGAGTAACTAAATACAAGTAAATTAAAACCGATTATCAAAATACTCAAAATAATCAATATTCATTTAAAAATAAATAATTTAACTATTTCTGGAATATTTTAAAGAATTATGAAATTAATGCTAAGATACAAATAAATAAGTTAATATAAACACGTAATCAAATGCAATTAAACACTAACATTTAAGATGACACTTAATTAAATACAAGAAAATAAATCCAATTACTATAAATAATAAAAATATGTAATAATCTTTTAAATTAATCAATATAAAAATTATTTGAATGCTATTAAAAGAAATATCAAAATAGTGTAAAATGGATGATTAATTAATTAAACACTTAATTAAATGCAGTCAAATGCCATTAAATGCATGTCGGATTAGGGGTATCACATCCTTCCCCCCTTAAAATAATTGTGTCCTCCCAATTCTTCTTCCAATAGAACTCAGCGTCATCAGAAATCCAACTCTGACTAATTTTCATCGGTTGCTGAGCAAGATAGTGAATAAGGATGCTCGTAGGAAAACCCGAATAGAAATCCCAATCCAAGAATTCCAAGAAAAATACCAACTAAAGACTGAAGCAAAGATACTGTAGATAAAATTAACATCACATATTAATGACAAGAAGAATGCCGAAGAAATACCCCACACATGAATCTCCAGTATAAGTTCAACAAGTACCAAATAAAGAAGTCAAAGAATAGCCAGAGTAGATGCATCACATATAAGACCAAACTCCAAGACTTCATCACCGTTTGACGAGTCCAAACTTTATACAACTTACCACCAAGAAAGCCCAAAGTATTCGACAGCATAGCGTAAGCAATATGAGATAATAAGTCTGAACAAGATTCCAAGTGTAAACTTCTAATAAGTGTCATCAAGGAAAATACTAGTAGAATGCCCACTAAGAATTCCAAAGAATACCGTAAGTAGTACTATATAATAAGTATGATAGGAATTCCAAATACCAAGCCTGCTGAGGAACACTAAAGAAAATACCCGAAACAGAGCTCCAAAAAGGAAGTAGCAAGGATTGCCCAAGTAGTAAGTACTAGATAAATGACCACTAAGAATTCTATAAAATGCCATTGAAGAATTTTCAATAAGGGATGCCAGTAACACACCAATAAAGACTGAGACACATATGCCATAGATAATACCATGTAGTAAGTCCAATTGAAACCCAATAGCCAAGTCTTCCAAGAAGTGCCAACAGAAATCTCCAAAGAATACCCAATAAGAAATCCAAAGAATGCTCCAGAGAACAACCAAATAGAACCCCAAAAGAAAGCTACTCCTTCACAACTGTTAAGCACAGAGGAGGACCTTAGAGATTCGCCAATAACCGAGCTCGAAAAGCAAACACCAACTCCCAAATAAAGGCTAGTCAAATACTACTCATTCCCGTCAATCCATATAACTTGGAGGGCCTGCTACCAATCACCTCTATTCAGGGGAAGGAAAAAGTCTTTCTTACCATTTCAACAGGACATGTATGAATGCCAAGATATCACATTTATACATACATGCCTTAAACTATTATGCAAGCATGTTTGTAAAACAGTTTATTCAACAAAGTCATTCAAGCACGACAATCAAGTCAAGCACAACATAATCAATTCAAATCACGGCAAAACCAATTCAAGACATTCCAATATACACATTATAAGCAATACTTCAAGCAAATAACAATTCACGAGGTCGATTCGATTCACGAGGGCAATTCAATAGGTTAGTTCAATACACAACTAGACACTTCACTTCACTTAGCACACATTTAGCACATAATACATAACTATATCACATAGATACACACATTCAATTCAAGACACACAATCTCACATACAGGCACACACTTTCAACACACTCCTAACAAGCACACATTCAAGGGTCACTACCACCAGACTGAGGACCCTGTCACGGCTTATAAGCTAAACAAGCTCTGATACCACCTATAACACCCTGATCCCTCTCGAGACCGGAAGTTCTATCTATCAATCTAATCATAACCCAATTCCAAACCCAGGAACAAAATTTTAGGGAAAGACGGACGGAGTCTCCCCTGTTTCTATGCAAAATGCAAACCTGCAACAGCATATAAGTGGACCAGCACCGTGTCCAACCATACAAACACCTCAAGGCCATCCGAGCCTTGGTTCTCAACAAGCGAACACAAGTAAATATACATTTCCAGTTTAAAAACTAACCTATCTCTTCCCATCTTTGACAAGTACATTCATGCTTGGCAATTAAACTATACTAACCTATTGCATAAAATAGACTATCATACCATTCTAATAAACCTAGTTAAGTTAATTACATAACTTTTAACACTAAATACATACAATACATGAAAACATACATCTTTGCATCTTTCTACAACTCAGCCACATAACATGCAAGACAACTCTTCAAGCATGATCTTTCACGTAACCATGAACTTTTCAACTAACATGGCATTTGCTGAAATGTGGTGGTAAGGAGTGAGTATACAGAACACGTATACTCAGTGAGGGCGAGATAGATATCGAGGTGGAGATAAAGAAAGTCGTGCAATACAAATAAAACAGTTAAGCAATATATCCGATAAGAACAACAATCAATACAAACAACAATACAATAAACAATTAAAGAAAACATTAACACAACCCATCAAAGCTATACCACACTTTGAAGGCTATGGTTCACTCTTACGAGCAATGTACCATTTCATGAGCGATACATCAATCTCGAGCTTGATGTAGACAACGATGACGATAAGCGCGCAACCACCTTATAACATCCACTGGGTGTACTCCGGATGTACCCCGACACATTTACGACCCAAATCTCCCAGGGCAGCACCCCTAGCAAGATTGGGAATAGGACACGGAGCTAGAGCAACCAACCTTAGCAGCCCAAGACTGCCCAGAGAGGCCGATCACTCACACGCCTGACACAATGCAATGCAATACGAGATACAAGCAATAAATGAGCGATAGCACGAATGTGCAGATTTGTATCAACATTCAATATATCAAGCACTTACAATCAATAATAGCAATCAATTAACTTTTCAAGCATGATTATCATTAATAGCAACAAAAACACCATTCAAACAAGTAATAGCAGTTCAAACACGAAAACGACAAATATCACTATTCAATCTCTAACTTCCAAAGGCAATTACGAGCAAATGAGTTACGGGATTAGGAAACCGATTTCACTACATTCACTTAGGTACTACAAGGCACGTTTCTATATCATGAAACCTCACTTTTCTAACCGAAGCCCGAAAGTCCACCTACTGCATTTGAACTACAGCTATGTTAACCGATCACTCAATCAACGCCACGACAACGCCAAAAGTGCTTCCATGCCCTTAATAGCAAAACCCCCATCTCAATTCGAGCACGGTCAACACTTGGTCAAACAGCTCCTTTACGTTTCTTTATCTAATTTACAATTTTAATAAAGGTCGGTCCGTTTTTATTGCACATTTTATCTTTTTATCACTAATGGCACCTAACCAAATCAAGAAATCGCAATTCGGATCAAAATCCAAAATTATAGGGTTTTACTATTCAAGATCACTATTCATTATTCTTATCCAATTTCAAATTTGCGTTTCTAGCCGTAAAAATCGCTAAATATCTAACAAGCAATGCTCTACGAACCCTAAAGAGGCAATTCCAAGCAATTTCAAGCATTATAACGCATTAAATATCAAATCTAAGAAATTGAATCAAAAATCAAATTTGAATATAAATGCACAAAAACGTGAAAACCCTCACAGAGATTGAAGGAGAAGACCCGCAAGAACCTTTGCCACAATCCCCTACCAATTCCACGCATGATTGTAGAAGAAAATTGAAGCAAAATCATTTCTATTTTGGCCCTTGAAGTTTCGACCAACCAAGGGGACATGGGGGGAGTTTGGAAATTTGTTTTGTTGACAATTTGGCTTGTTTTTTTGTTTTATAAGGTGACAAGGGCATTTTGGTCTTTTGGAAAAATCAAATACAAGTTAAAAATGGTCAAATAAGGGTATTTTGATGACTTTTAATCTATTCTAAGTTATGCAATGCAATTTTCATGAAAAACAACTAAAACTAGCTAAATTAAACTAGAAACGCTATTCACGAAATCCGAGAAATATTTCTCTAACTTTCATTTTCGAAATGCTACGATCGAACGGTCAATAAACGATCGCTAATCAAATGATGAGCAATAATATAAAACTATAATTTTTGAAAAGTAGAATAGTAGAATAGTTTAAAAAATTCACTCCGGCTCGGAGTTACTTTTCTCATTTAATTGAAAACCGAGTAATTAAATGCAAGAAAATAAAACCGATTACTAAAATAATCAAAATAATCAATATTCATTTAAAAATAAATAATTTAACTATTTCTAGAATATTTTAAAGAGTTATGAAATTAATGCTAAGATACGAATAAACAAGTTAATATAAACACGTAATCAAATGCAATTAAACACTAACATTTAAGATGACACTTAATTAAATACAAGAAAGTAAATCCAATTTCTATAAATAATAAAAATAGGTGATAATCTTTTAAATTAGTCAATAATAAAATTATTTGAATGCTATTAAAATAAATATCAAAATAGTGCAAAACAGATGATTAACTAATTAAACACTTAATTAAATGCAGTCAAATGCCATTAAATGCATGCCGGATTCGGGGTATCACAGTGACCCTTTCACTTTTCCACGGACTGATACATGTACCGAATGATCATACGGGAAAGTTGAATCTTGGGTCTGGAACCTAGGAGGTTGCTTCGAGAAATTCTTTCTTTCTCGTCCACTCAGGGGGATGCGGACATACCTGCACGGATTACAGGTGATAGTTACAAGAATGGCGGGGAAGTTAACAGTACCCAACGACATTCGAGGATAGATTTAGACCCATCGGGCATGGATAATCATTCTGGTCCTAGGAGAGGTGGCGACCATTCTCAAGAATGAAAAATACTGTGTTGAAGAATGCCCTATGAGTCACTAAAATGACAGCAAGAGGGCCCTTGATCTATCAATAGAGGGAGCAAAAAATGGGCTTTGCTCCCTTTTACAATATGAAGAAAGAAATAAGGGTCGAAGTTTAGACGGCTCACAGTAGTTCTACCTATAGAAAGGATCATGAAAGAGGCGATCAGAATGGTACTCAAATCCATTTACGATCCTGAGTTTCCAGACACATCGAACTTCCGCTCAGGTCGAGGCTGCCACTCAGTCCTAAGACAGATCAAAGAAGAGTGGGGAACCTCTCGCTGGTTTTTGAAATTCGATATTAGGAAGTGTTTTCACACCATTGACCGATATCGACTCATCCCAACCTTTAAGGAAGAGATTGACGATCCAAGTTCTTTTACTCTATTCAAAAAGTCTTTTACGCCAGAAGATTCGTAGGAGGTGAGAAGTTACCTTACTTTGTCCCACATAGTATATTACTATTGGCCCTACCAGGCAACATCTACCTACACAAGCTCGATCAGGAGATAGGGAGGATTCGACAGAAGTACAAAATTCTGATTGTTCAGAGAATCAGATCGGTTCTATTAAGGACAGGTCCTATTGATGACCAAGAAAACTCTAGAGAAGAAGCAAGCTTTAACGCTCCCCAAGACAAGAGAGCCATCATTGTGAGGAGGATAAAGAGCATTCAATGCAAAGTGGCCTTTCATTCCATTATTTCGTCGTGGCACACCCCCCTCCCCCCACAAGCATCCCCTGGCTCAGGGGGGGACCAAAAAATGCCTTTCATTTTCCCCCCTTCGTCAGCCCTTGCCACATTCCTTAACAAGCCCTCGAGCCTCCTTTGCGCCGTCTTCCTCATAGTGGCCACCGGGTTGACCTCGAAAGTCGAATCCTATGGTAGAGAAGGCTGTAATAATAATTGGGTCATGAGGGACTTTTTTAAGTATTGCAAAAGAAAGGGCCTGCTGATAGAGCTGGGCGGGGAGGCGATACTAGTTATCAGGTCAGAGAGAGGCTTGGCCCGTAAGCTGGCCCCCTTAAAATCCCATTACTTAATAAGGATTCGTTATGCACAATATGCCGACGACTTCCTACTGGGAATCGTGGGTGCCATAGAGCTTCTCATAGAAATACAAAAACATATCGCCCACTTCCTACAATCTGGCCTGAACCTTTGGGTAGACTTTACAGGATCAAGAACAATAGCTGCACTGAGTATGGTAGAATTCCTCAGTACGGTCATTTGGGAAGTCCCTTTGAGGCCGACTCCCATACAATTCTTGCGAGAGTTGGAGAAGCATCTACTGTAACACCCCGATCCCTCTCGAGATCGGGAGTTCTATCAATCAATCTAATCACAACCCAAATCCAAACCCGGGCATAATTTTCAGGGAAAACGGACGGAGTCTCCCTTGTTTCTAGGCGAAAAGTAAAACCTGCGACAGCAAATAAGTGGACCAATACCATGTCCAAACATTCAACCACCTCAAGGCCATCCGAGCCTTGGTTCACAACAAGAAAAATACAAGTAAAAATACATTCAAGCTTAGCAATTAAACTACACCAACCTATATCATAAGCTAGACTATCATACCTTTCTATCTCTTTTCCTTTGTCATTACAAATATACATTGAAGTTAAGCTACATTAACTAAATACATAATCTAGTGAAACTTAAATTACATCCCATTTAACATTAAATACATATAATACATAAAAGCATACAACTTTACAACTTTGACAACTCAAGTCACATAGGCACGCAGGACAACTCTTCAAGCACGGACTTTCACGAAATCACGAACTTTCCAGCTAACATGGCATTTCCTGAAATGTGATGGTGAGGAGTGAGTATACACAACACGTATACTCAGTGAGGGCAAGACAGATATCGAATTGGAGAGAAAGAAAGTCGTGCAATGCAAATAAGACAGTTAAGCAATATAACTGATAAATAAGCAATCAAAATAAATAATCAATACAATAAGCAATTACTGAAAGCATTAACACAACCATTCAAAGCTATACCACACTCTGAAGGCTATGGTTCACTCATACGAGCAATGTACCATTTCACGAGCGATACATCAATCTCAAGCTTGATGTTGACAACGATGACAATAAGCGCGCATCCACCTTATAACACCAGTTTGGAATACCCCAGAAGTATCCATCAGTTCTACGACCCAAATCTCCCTGGGAGGCAACCCAAGCGAGAAATGGAATAGCAGCGGAGCTAGAGCAACCAACACTGGCAACCCGAGGCTACCCAGAGAGGCCCATCACTCACGAGCGAGACACTATGCAATGCAAGACTCGATACAAGGCAATAAACGAGCGATAGCACAACAATACAAACTAGTGACAACAAACGAGATAGCAAGCAATCACAATCAATACTAGCATTCAACTAACTTTTCAAGCATAACAAGCAATAATAAGCAACAATAACACCAATTAAACAAGTATATCAAGCAACCCTAAGCATTCTATAGGCATAATATCAAGATAACAAGCAAAATCACAAATCGGCCCCAACTATCAAAACACTACCATTTCCAAACGAGCCACGAGTTCTGGAAACTGACTTCGCCAATCCTCCTAGGTCACCATAAGGCACGTCTAAGGACCCCGAAACCCTACTTTACCCTAGAATTCGCGCAAAGCCCCGATTTCCCCCTTTGCTCGTTTGAACTACAACTATACTAACCAAACATCCAACCAACGCCATATTCGCACCAAAAGTGCTTCCATGGCCTCCTGAAACAATGCCATCACGCAAAACGAAAAAATGCTAAACTCGACCTAGACGACCCCGACTTTCACCAAGGCATAATTCCCGTATTTTCCACTACGCAACCCAAACAAACCATGCATTTAGGCATTCTAGTACACCTAGCACATTTCTACATCAACGGACAGCATAACGGAGCAACTTCATCGTTTCAAGGATTTACTATTCATAAAATACTATTCATTAATCAATTTAAATTGCAATCTCAACATTTAACCACAGAAAATGTTAAAAAGCTATAAATACATGTTCTACAATCAACAAGGAACATTATTTAAGCAACAAAACGATTAAAACAACAATCTACGCATAAAATCCAAAAATCAAAGTTTAGATACAAAATTTTCAAATGCGCAAATAACGATGAAACCCTCACCTTAGACGCTCCTAGACGCTAGGAAAACCTCGTAGAGTGCCTCGGAAACCACCCCGTGCAAGCTCACGCAAAGATTTGGTGATTTGTAGTTGAAATTTTCTTTTTTTTCTCCTTCTTTTCCTCATGGTTTCAAGCCTTTCTTCTCTGTTTTTTTTCGTGTGCAATTCTGCTTATTTAGGAAAAAAAAATGACAAGTCAAAGGTCAAAGATTTGGTCAACCCGCTAAACCAAAACAGCTATGCGCGACCTTACGAAAACAGCCATAACTTCTTCTAGAAAACTCCAATTCAGGAACGGTTTGAAGCCTCAGAAACTAGACTTATAGAGCTTTCCAACCATATATAATTTGCTACCTAACTCTTCCCCAATTGGTTCAGATTTAATTCCAAAGTTGACCCAAAATTTAGCTAACTTAACATTGCATTTTTTTATTTCTAATCCCAAGTTTGCCTTTTATTAAACATTTCAAAAATTCCCACCTTGTCCTAGTTGGTCAATGTAGATGAAAAGTCAACTAGTTTGGTCAAAGAAGGTGAAAGGTCAATAAAATGCAATTTAAATGAACTTTAAATGCTATTGAATACATGCCAAGTTCGGGGTATCACATCCTTCCCCCCTTAAAACAATTGCGTCCTCGCAATTCTTCTTCCAATAGGACTCTGCATCATCTACAATCCAACTCTGACTAGTCTTCATTAGCTACTGAAAAAAGTATTTAATCAAGATGACCAATAGGAAAGTTCAAATAGAAATGCCAAGTAGTAACGCCAAATAGAAGCTCAAATGCAGATACCGTACAAGCATCTCGTTGACACGAATACCGAAGAAGATTAAATTCCAACTAGATACGCCGAGATAATACCAATAAAGACTAAAGCAAAGATACTGTATATGTCATTAATACCACACAATAACGACAAGAAGAATACCTCACGCACGAATCTCCAATAGAAGTCTAATTGTTACTGCCCGAGAATTCCCAAGCAAGAAGCCAAATAAAAGCTCAAACAAAGATTCTATCTAGAGGTCCAAATAAGTACCCCACTGGTCATGAATTTCATTGAAGAATTCCCTGATAAGAGTGCGAAGAAAATACTAAGAAACCAAATCAAATATACTTCAAAAGTTCCAAAGAAGCCTTCCAAATAATAACCCCATAGGACAACCCATTAGATTCCGAGTATCGCTATCAAATGCTGAGAGGAATGTCAAAGGAAATAACAGAGAAAATATATTGTGCCCAATAAGACAACCAAGTTGAATAACAAACATAGTTTCCCAGATGGACGAAAACTCCAAGGATAATCACCGAACTGATGAACAATATACCGAGACCAAACTCTGAGGCCTCTTCACTGTTTGCCAAGTGAGAACTTCATACAACTTTGCCAACAAGGAAAATGCCAAGAGAACGCCTAATAAGAATTTCAAAGAATACCATAAGTAGTATTATTCAATAAGTCTGATAGGAACTCCAAATACTAAACTTACTGAGGAACACTGAAGAAGATATCCGAGACAATGCACCAATAAGAAAGTAGCCAAGTTTTCCTAATAAATAAATACTAAATAATTGGCCACTGAGAATTCCAGAAATTACCATTGAAGAATTTCCAGTCAGGGGTGCCAGTATCATACCAATAAAGACAGAGACACATATACCCTAGATAATACTGTGCAGTAAGGCCGATTGAAATCCCAATAGCCAAATCCACCGAGAAATGCCAACAGAAGTCTCCAAAGAATACCCATTAAGAAAACCAAAGAATGCTCCAAAGAACAACCAAATAAACCCCAAGAGAAAGCTATTCTTTCACAACCGTTAAGCACAGAGGAAGACCATAGAGATTCGCCAATAACCGAGCTCCAAAAGCAAACACCAATTCCCAAATAAAGGCTAGTCAAATGCCATTCATTTCCTGCCAATCCATACAACTTGAAAAGCCAGCGGTGAACCACTTTCTTCAGGGGAGGAAGAGGACTTACTTACCATTTCAATAGGACATGTATGAATGCCAATATATCACAGTTATACATATGCCTTAAGCTATTATGCCAGCAAGTTTACAAAATAGTTTATTCAACAAGGTCACTCAAGCATAACAATCAAGTCAAGCACAGCATAATCAATTCAAATCACGGCATAGCTAATTCAAGACATTTCAGTACACACATTAAAAGCAATACTTCAAGCAAATAACAATCCACGAGGTCGATTCGATAGGTCAATTCAATGCACAACTAGACACTTTACTTTACTTAGCACACAATTAACACATAACACATAACTATATCACATAGGAGCACACATTCATGTCAAGACACATAATCTCACATACAAGCATACACTTTCAAGACACACTTAACAAGCACACATTCAAGGACCACTACCCACCAGACCGAGAACCCTGTCCCGCCTTATGAGCTAAACAAGCTCTGATACCAACTGTAACACCCCGATCCCTCCCAAGATAGGGAGTTCTATCAATCAATCTAATCACAACCCAAATCCAAACCCGGGCATAATTTTCAGGGAAAACGGACGGAGTCTCCCCTATTCCTAGGCGAAAAGTAAAACCTGCCACAGCATATAAGTGGACCAATACCATGTCCAACCATTCAACCACCTCAAGGGCATCCGAGCCTTGGTTCACAACAAGAAAAATACAAGTAAATATACATTCAAGCTTAGCAATTAAACTACACCAACCTATATCATAAGCTAGACTATCATCCTTTTCTATCTCTTTTCATTTGTCATTACAAATATACATTGAAGTTAAGCTACATTAACTAAATACATAATCTAGTGAAACTTAAATTACATCCCTTTTAACATTAAATACATATAATACATAAAAGCATACAACTTTACAACTTTGACAACTCAAGACACATAGGCACGCAGGACAACTCTTCAACCACGGTCTTTCACGAAATCACGAACTTTCCAGCTAACATGGCATTTCCTGAAATGTGGTGGTGAGGAGTGAGTATACACAACACGTATACTCAGTGAGGGCGAGACATATATCGAATTGGAGAGAAAGAAAGTCGTGCAATGCAAATAAGACAGTTAAGCAATATAACTGATAAATAAGCAATCAAAACAAATAATCAATACAATAAGCAATTACTGAAAGCATTAACACAACCATTCAAAGCTATACCACACTTTGAAGGCTATGGTTCACTCATACGAGCAATGTACCATTTCACGAGCGATACATCAATCTCAAGCTTGATGTTGACAACGATGACAATAAGCGCGCATCCACCTTATAACACCAGTTTGGAATACCCCGGAAGTATCCATCAATTCTATGACCCAAATCTCCCTGGGAGGCAACCCAAGCGAGAAAAGGGAATAGCAGCGGAGCTAGAGCAACCAACACTGGCAACCCGAGGCTACCCAGAGAGGCCCATCACTCACGCGCGAGACACTATGCAATGCAAGACTCGATACAAGGCAATAAACGAGCGATAGCACAACAATACAAACTAGTGACAACAAACGAGATAGCAAGCAATCACAATCAATACTAGCATTCAACTAACTTTTCAAGCATAACAAGCAATAATAAGCAACAATAACACCAATTAAACAAGTATATCAAGCAACCCTAAGCATTCTATAGGCATAATATCAAGATAACAAGCAAAAACACAAATCGGCCCCAACTATCAAAACACTACCATTTCCAAACAAGCCAGGAGTTCTGGAAACTGACTTCACCAATCCTCCTAGGTCACCATAAGGCACGTCCAAGGACCCCGAAACCCTACTTTACCCTAGAATTCGCGCAAAGCCCCGATTTTCCCCTTTGCTCGTTTGAACTACAACTATACTAACCAAACATCCAACCAACGCCATAATCGCACCAAAAGTGCTTCCATGGTCTCCCGAAACAATGCCATCACGCAAAACGAGAAAACGCTAAACTCGACCTAAACGCCCCGACTTTCACCAAGGCATAATTCTCGTTTTTTCCATTACGCAACCCAAACAAACCATGCATTTAGGCATTCTAGCATACCTAGCACATTTCTACATCAACGGACAGCATAACGGAGTAACTTCATCGTTTCAAGGGTTTACTATTCATAAAATACTATTCATTAATCAATTTAAATTGCAATCTCAACATTTAACCACAGAAAATGTTAAAAAGCTATAATTACATGTTCTACAATCAACAAGGAACATTCTTTAAGCAACAAAACGATTAAAACAACAATCTACGCATAAAATCCAAAAATCAAAGTTTAGATACAAAATTTTCAAATGCGCAAATAACGATGAAACCCTCACCTTAGACGCTCCTAGACGCTAGGAAAACCTCGTAGAGTGCCTCGGAAACCACCCCGTGCAAGCTCACGCAAAGATTTGGTGATTTGTAGTTGAAATTTTCTTTTTTTTTTCTTCTTCTTTTCCTCATGGTTTCAAGCTTTTCTTCTCTTTTTTTTTTTCGTGGCAATTCTGCTTATTTAGGAAAAAAAATGACAAGTCAAAGGTAAAAGATTTGGTCAACCCGCTAAACCAAAATAGCTATGCGCGGCCTTACGAAAACGGCCATAACTTCTTCTAGAAAACTCCAATTCACGAACGGTTTGAAGCCTCAGAAACTAGACTCATAGAGCTTTTCAACCATATATAATTTGCTACCTAAATCTTCCCCAATTGGTTCAGATTTAATTCCAAAGTTGACCCAAAATTTAGCTAACTTAACATTGCATTTTTTTATTTCTAATCCCAAGTTTGCCTTTTATTAAACATTTCAAAAATTCCCACCTTGTCCTAGTTGGTCAATGTAGATGAAAAGTCAGCTAGTTTGGTCAAAGAAGGTGAAAGGTCAATAAAATGCAATTTAAATGAACTTTAAATGCTATTGAATAAATGCCAGGTTCGGGGTATCACATCTACTGGTAATGCACCGTATCTATATAACTTTTTGCCACCTACGCTCCACCATCCATTCCAAGTTTAGGAACCTAGGTAATAGTATCCCGATCAAATAGCTGACGAAGGGGATGAGCGGAACAAAGAGTCTATTGGACGCGGTTCAACTAACAGAGACTCTTGGAACAGTTGGAGTAAGAAGTCCCTAAGCGAGCGTATTATGGGGGACCGTCAAGCACATCCGGTAGGGATCAAGGGGGATCTCGTTGTTGCATAGCTCAGGTCGGAGCAAGGTGCCATCGGACGTTCAACAGGCAATCTCACGATCGGGCACTCATGCTCGAAAATTGTTATTGTATACTCCCGTGAAGCGGAAGGCTAAGGGGGAACGAGGGGGACACTGGATGAGATATATTAGCAGCGAGTTCCCCATACAATAGAGGCACCTATCAAAAAAATACTCTGAAGGCTTCGGGATCGGGGTCTCATTAGCCGAAGAAGACCCTAGCCAATCCACGTGGCCTGCTTGACGAACGTCAGTAACAGAGACATCGTAAATTGGTCTGTGGGCATCGCGATAAGTCCTTTGTCCTACTACAGGTGCCGCGACAACCTTTACCAAGTCCGAACAATTATTCACCACCATATCCGCTAGTTTGCAATATTCACCCTTGCCCACAAGCACAAATCCTCGACGCGGAATATAATCCCAAAGTACTCCAAAGACTCAAGTATAGTCAATGAAGAAGGTGGTAAAACCCTTGCAGAGTTCCCCAACAACATAGAGCTTGGAAAGCTTAGATCCGGTCAAGATCTGAACAACAAGGCTATACTTTAGTCTAGTCGTCTTTGTTTTTTTCTATTAGTTGTGATGCGAACAGGCCTTTACTTATGAGATTAATTGAGTAGGCTTGCCTTAGTTTTCTACTATAAGATAGCTAGTTTTGGGGCTTTCGACATAAAAAAGCCTTTCCGGCTCGGAAGTTCGCTTCTGGCGACTAGCTTCTATCGCTGCTAGCGCTTGGACTTGAAAGCAAACTAAAGCTACCTTGAACCAATCAATGAATGAATGAAAAAAACCGCTTACTGAGGTTTGAAGTTGCTCGACTGATAAGGAAAGGAATGGAGTACAGAGGACAGGTTGGTTTGAGGACCAGTTGGTCAAAGGAAAGGGAAGGTCCTAATTCCAGGATGGAGCCGTATGATGCGAGAGTGTCACGTATGGCTCCTTTGAGAAGGGTGTGATACCACCACTTATTAGGCCCGATGAGCGGTCCACGAAGCTGCATCCTTACTCACCTGGTCTATGCACATCGCTCTCTCCAAGAGGTTGGCTGCCTATCCTAGATCTTCCCATTTTCAAGAAGCTCCCGGGCTCATTCTGGTTTAGTATCAAGGTGATTATGTTTTTGTTCCTATATATATGGGTCCGTGCAGCATTTCCATGATATCGTTATGATCAATTAATGGGACTTGGCCGGATAGTGTTCTTACCTCTATCATTAACTTGGGTAGTCGCCATTTCTGGTGTTTTAGTCACCTTTCAATGGCTCCTTTAATTATGGGTGAGGAATTGCCCTATTGTGGGAAGCGGCCTACTCCCCGAAAATGCTCCGAACTTAGGTTTGTTTGTCGTTGGGGCTAAAAATCTTCCTTGCTTATGTATGTAACACTCATCAAGTCAGCAGTCCTTGTGAGTATTGTAACGAACCCCTTAACCAGGTGGCGAGGGACTAGTTTTTGCCCTCGGAAAACTAAACTTTTGATCCACTCAGGATAAGCGCAGAGGAGGTGGCGAGGGAACAAAGGCCGTCAAGGGCTTTTGCAATCTCTCTTGAAATAATACTCTTGTGGATTGCATTAACAGAATCCGTCTCGGAGCACGGGTGGCTGTCAAGCTAGAAAGGAAAAAACTCAGCCTTTTTTGAATTGGAGGGAATTTAGACTGATCTATAAGATGTGTATGTTAAAAGACTTCCCTTTGTTGATCTTTAATTGTGGTCCCTAGTGAAAACCAACCTCTTCCTTGGGGCGTCTTTAGCCTCTAGCCAGTCTAAAAACAACCTTAACGGCGGTGGCAGAACAATTTGGAAAAAAAGTTGGAGAAAAAAGCTAATACCTTTACAGAGCAGTATCTTGGGTAAGTGCATCCAATTCTATCTATGTAAGTTGAAGTTGGATTTTATCGAGTCCCGAGGAAAAGTGTAAAGTTCTAAGGTATTGCGAGCCAGTCCCTGATTCCCTAACTCTATCATGCCTTCTGCTTTCCCTGGTAGGTAAAGTGGTAAGCCCACACGAGAAAGGCACTTAGACAACATTAGAGGGGATTTTCGTATAACTGGCTTAGAAGCAAGCTACCTTTTCTGTCCATCTTCCTAGCATTGTCGGCTTAACGACTGCATTCACTCACTCCTCAATAGAGTCCAACCTAAGGACTGCTAGAGAGATCTCCTCAGCCCCCCGTAACTCTTATGAGTTGCCTTTCTTCGGCCGTATTTTAAGAATCAATCCAATTCTTGCTAAGAGCGGATACGGCTAAAAGAGCAGTTATTCCGACAAGAGCACCTCCCTCAACTGGCATTCTATTCTTTCAAGTCTCAAAGCTCTAAATGTGCCACTTCCTTCGACACCTTTCCATGAAAATCGGGGAATTGAGTAAAAAATGGCTTATGTAGCATCAACCTAATCCCGCTTATTCTGACTAGGTGATCTATTGGCGAAAATATGGCATTTGATGCTTCTGATTCATTTCATTCAAAACTGAACAAAATTTCCTCAAGTCAGTGCCACAGCTTATGAAAATAATAGTGGGATAGGTTTAGCCTAGCACTACAACTATGAAAGCTGATGACTTAGAGACTGAAGATTTCCTTGCTTTCGTAACCGGTGTGAGAGTTAGAAAAGAAAGCTAACTTCATTTCATGCGTAATCCTGTTCTTGCAATAGCCGATCTTTCTGGTCCTGTAAGCCTTGCCTAAAGAGGTACGCTAGCTAGAACTCGAAAAAGATAGGAGCTTTTTTCTACAAAAAGGTAAAAAGCCTTAATTGGTCCTATGCCAATCACCTTATTAAGTTAGTTAAAGCCAATCCTACTGCTATTGAAACCTGACACTGAGAGGGAAGCATAGACTTGAAGGTTTTTCTTTGGATGACCTCCACACTTGAATTATTACTTTACAAATTGCTACAGAGAGAGAAGAAATCCAATCTATCTCCTTTTCTTTTGTTTTGTTATGCCAATAGTCGGAGTGGTGGACGGTCATTCATCCGATGAAGCAAAGGTTGGATCCCATGCTTTTGTCGAAGAAGCAACGCCCTTGCCGCAAGTGGCAGATTCACCTGCTCGCTTAGCTGCAACTATTGCACTCGTGCCTCTCCCAAAGAGTCACCCCTACCTTATATTAAAATAAAGTAAGAAGAAAAGCTCGGTTAAGACCATATCTTACATTACTCTTTCAATTCTGATTGGAGGGGAAGCGCAGAGCCCAACAAAAGAGCAAAGAATGTAGGCATTTCAATGGATGGAGCGATAGGATATTCTGGTACATACCTGCCAGCCCGACCAGTATATGGGTAATCTTTCTATTTCTTTAGAGTAGCAATTCGATTTCAATATACAATAGCAGGAAAGACCTCTGAAAATTTTATCACTTAAGATAGTTTTTTTCAAATAGGCAGGCATCCATATTGGTCAAGATTATGCAGTCTTTGTCTTATCCGGGCGATAACTTTCTCTGGTCAGTCTAAGGATGGATAAGAATGGAGGAGAGGAAGTAAGCAAGTGAAACGTTAGCGATCTTTCAAATGTTTTGAGACCTCATTTCCAAGGGTCACATGTGGTTGGATACGAATCAATAGGTTGCAGTCCTTATGGCTTTCTAGCTAATAGAAGACTCTGGCTTTTAACACTCTCTTTTTCTTTATCGATAGCCAGATATTCTTGTCGAAGTCCTTCATCTAGGTAGAGCTTATGGCCCTCTACATACTGAAGTGAAAGCTGAATGCACCACTAGAAAAGCAGTGCTAACTGGATAAGATTAAAACTACTACTTTTCACTGACTTTACCCCAACCCTCTTTATCATAGCTGCATTCACCCGTATATTCTTACCTTAGAAAAGTCTATTCCCTTGCTCTATGCGCCTTACTATAAAGTTGTGAAAAGCACTTACTACTGGACTAAAATAAGGAAAAGTGAACGGAAGCCTAAGTCACTACCCAAGATACCGTCTGTGATCCTTAAGCTTCTCTCGTTTGATCTTAGAACCACTTTTCTCTTAGCTTTTGACCTTATAGGTCGGCTAGCCCGCCTTCATTCTAGGAAGGTCTCCTTGCCTTCCCTCTATTTTACCTATCTAGGAAAGCCATAAAATGGGGAAAAGTGGATGAAAACCTCATACCTAAGGTACCGCTTTACTGTATAAGGATCCATAAACCCTATTTCTCTTGGATTCCTTCGTTCTAGTCCCTTATTAGAAAGCATATGACTTAGCCCCCAGACCCCTTCTTGAAGGCCAAAAGAAAAGGCGGGGGTTGGTATTACTTCCTAACTCCAAGGAAAAGAGAAAAGAAAAAGACGAGTTAAGCTTTAGGGTTAGTTATCCTCTTCATCATTTACTCTATTATCAAGCTTATCTGCAGTGGGAGTTTACGGCCTTAATAATAAATATATAGCATTGATTGGAGCCAAAGATGAGACCTAGGAAATGAAGGTTTAAAGGATCACACTCAATCTCGGAGTCATATAGTTTAATACAGAGAAAGGTTGACATAGCTTAAAGTGAATTCCTCTTCGAGACAATCCTCTCCCTATTGGTCGAGAATCTTCAATCCTCTCCTTCACTTGACTTGACATAGCCTTTGCTGTCGACAAAGTAAGTCAGTTCATGCAAGCACCTTCTATTGATCACAGGGCTGCTCTTTGTTTCTAATAGGGAAAGATTGCAAGAAGGGCTCTGCTCCACGGAATTCTCCTACACTAATTAGTTTACAGGTAGGACCTGCCTCTTTAGTTGGAAGAACTACCACCGGTTAAAGCTATGCACTGATTCACTTTCTCGTATCGGGTCGGGCATGATATACTTTGAATCTAATTCAGACATTCCGCTTTTACAGAGTCTCTGCCGCACACTTTCAACTTGTTCTTTCTTAATTGAACCGGGTATATATATATATATATAGAACAAGAACACTCTTATCCTCTCAGAAAGGAAATGAAAGCAAAGCCTGTCTGTAACGCCGCAACTCGACCCCACCTATGATCAGTTAGGACGTAACGGAATTTCGGCAGTATAACGACAATAACATGGACATCAGGGCTCTAATCCAATCCTTTAGAACTTCATACAACAGACTCCAAAACCATATCAACAATCAACAATCCAACCATCGATTACATCAAACATTCTTTCATCATTTCATCCATAAGTTATACGCCTCCGTTCCAACATCATACATAGGCTATAACATACATTGCAAAATAGATTATATTCCAACTTAGCAATCTAATCATGATCAAAAGAAAGACTACTAAACTAGCATAACACTTTTACTATCTTTAGATCAGTTTATACAATACAACATTTAAAAGCTTAAAACTCTACAACATAGGTCATACTACAAAATAACATACAACATTCCAGCTAAGCATTAGGATATGACTCTGGCACATAAGACTCTTAAACGAAAGTCACATTCTCATCTTCTTGAGGCACATACCCGTAGTCTGGTTCAGTAACACCTTCTTGCAAATAACGAATGAGAGTGAGCTTATATAAAACAAGCCCAGGGATGATTCAATAGATCTTTTAAAAGCATTTAATATACCCCTTGGAAATCATCATTTGAGAAGTAAACACATAATAAACATCAATAACAATATAAGCACAACAATAATAATAACCAATCAATAAGGATACTCTAGTTGGTGTAGCTACAAACGCCATCACGATCTCAACCATCTTCTTATAACTCCCTATTACTCATGCACCCGAGGTACCTCACTAGCCCCTCCCTCCATGGTACCTCTGCCTATGCGAGCTGGGGTAGTCTATGATAGTCATGCCGTTATCAACCCGATAGCCCAACGCTGCTCGAGAGGTGGCACACACATATCAAGAGTCATGACAATAATATAATCATTCATATCACAGGAGGACAACAAAGTAGGTTGCATATCTCCCGGCTCATCAACAATCAACAATCAGTTAACAATGTAACGCCCCGGATAAACCCCAAGCGTGCTACTAGGAAAAGTAATGTCCGTTTTGGCTACACCCCGGATTAACCCCGAGCATGCTCCTCACAGTTTGTATCATCAATCAATAATTAATAATCAATTAAACCATATTTCAACTATCAGTTAAAAAACATTTAACAATCAACAATTATACATTCATGAAAGGATTAAGTTAGATGACAAAGTAGGCCATCCAACTCAACATGCATTTAAACCGACATTCAACCCCGATCTCTATCAACAACAATCCAAAATCAACTACCCAATCACTACCCAAACAATTAAAGACAACATTTCAACATATTAAAGAAAGACTATACAAACTTCTAAAAGTCATAACTTACAATCTAGAAATCCAATGACCTCCAAACCACTTTATATCACTCAACCACTCATGCAACTACATTAACCCCACTTGAGACCAACCAAAAGCCATCCAAAACAAGTCCAACAACCCTAATTTTGACAATGTTCTTGGCTGAATTTTTTGGGATTTTGCTACAACATTCCAATCAAAAATTAGGCATGACAACATTACTACCCCGCAATTAACAAACTTTTAGAAACAACAAGCAATCAATTCCAACCACAACAACAACAATTATTCAACATTGAACTCAAAATCCAATTTTAATACCGGAAAAATAAAAATACATGCGATTACCATTCAAAACTTATATAAACACATGTAAATGATCCTTAGCATCCACCCAACAATAATCTAACATCAATTAAACATTTCAATGGCTAAAAATTCAATTATATGAATTGACATAAAATTAGCATTTTGAGATCTAGAATTTTTATCTCACCTTTGATGCAAACTAAGGCTAGAAATAGGTAGAATGGATGCCCAACAAGGAAAATCAAGCTTTGAATGAAGTGATTTGGACTTGAATTGCAAAATATATGAGAAAAATGCTTTGAAAAACCTTGAAAATGCCTTCATCTTTCTCCTCCAAGGAGCCACGGTTTTGTGTGTAGTTTTAGGGTGTTTTTGGCTAATTTTTAATGTGTGTTGATAGTTATAAGCAAAGGTCAATGCAAGATAAGTTGCTCAAAGTTGAAAAACTTAGTTATTTTTAGTTGTGTTTAGTTGTTTTAGTCAAAAATAGTAAATAAATACTATCTAACTTATACCATATATTTAGTTGGACTATTTATGAGGATCACCAATATTCCTATGCATATATTTACATACAATTGAAATAAAACGCTTATTTTTGCAAAAGACGATTAAAAGTCATTATTTATTTTTCAAATGTCTTTTAAATGAATTTTTCAATGGTGCCATTTTAGAAATATTTAAAATGAAATACAATTTGTATTTAATATATGCTAGATCAATGAAAGTCAATGCAATAATCGGGTTTAGAAGAAATCACTATTTGGCTTAAAAACGCTACTTTTCACCCGAAAAGTCTCTTTAAATTTCTATTCCGTTTTAGAATCAATTTTTATCAAACATGGGTCTATTAATAACAGAGGACTAGGTTTTCAAACCCTAAAAATACTCGTGTCAAAATTTTTGCGGACGTGCATTCAAAACACTATTTACAAAAACTGACGATAAAATTTTCGATGCCGATTTTGATAAAAATTTCATGAATGTACACATAACATGTAATAGGAATATAAATCACTGAATTAGCGCATTCTAACTCATATAGCACATAAATAGGTCAAAACATGCAATTCTATGCAAAGGTAAAATCTAGGGTTTCACATTCTCCCCCGCTTAAAACAGTTGCGTCCGCGCAATTCTCGAATTGACAGACAACTAAGTCATCAATCGTTACACGTTAACAATACTTCTCTTAGTTCCCATTTATCTCTTAGGATGACACCTAAACAAAGACCTCAAAAGAAATAAACTCTGTTGACTACAAGATAATTATCATAATTCCCAAAACAGTCCTCAATTCATAATTCACTCTTACCTAATATCATATTGCATATGAAAGAAATCGCAATTCCATGTTCTTACCATGACACCACTACTTATCAATTATCCCCTACTACACAAAAAGGCTCTATGAATATCCCAAGGGTTTAAAAAAAACTCATTCACGATAACATGAATGATTACTGATCAAGGGAATATCTCAAAAGTGACATTGGTCAGAATATGGCTATTATGAAATTTACAAGGGAACAAGGATATGGAAAACCACATACGAGCCAACAACCAATTGTACCAAAGGTCAAACAAATTAGAGAATCAAGAGGCTAATAGTTCAATTGGAAAGCATGATAACCAATATGATGAAGGTCTTAGCACTTATCAGTTAAACAAGTACGAACAAATGATGACGAGACAAAACAGTGTTGAGTATGTTGAACGAACATTCCTGAACAGGTAAACATTTTAATTATCGATGATTGTTCAAGGAACCAACAAGTAAGTTGTACTTGAGGTGAAATGAAATTAAGAGATAAGAGATGATTAATTCAATAGAAAACATGAGTGGCAATATAATGAGTATCTCAATATGCAATAACCAAAGAAGTATAAAAAGGACAGTGCTGAGTATATTGAATAAGCAATTACAAGCAGAGCAATGGCTCAGGATTTAATAATAAAATAATAGGATTAACAAGAATGACAATGATGTACTTAGGTAGGGAGTACATCAAGCAAGTGAAATTCGAATAAGTAAAATGGTACATCAACGGAGAAATTACTTTCAAATGAATAGTAATAGGATGAGTGAAATAGTGAAACCAATGGCTAGAGATATAGAATGAAATATAGAAGTATCAAACCTTAACTTCAGTAAGCGATATTGCTATAAGAAGCATGTATGAATGTTAAGAATACAAACAATGTCAAATGAGTATAGGATCCATTAATCCAATAAGCAAAACTTTCAAGAAACAATTGATATGCTAGAAAAGTGTAACTCTCTCTCAAATAAGTAAGAATATAATAGAAGAGAATAATAAGACCAATAGAATTAGGAAGCACAAAAGGGGTGTCCCACCTACACACTTAAACATCAACAAGTCAAATTTTACAATCTATCTCTCTCCAAAACAAGACACTAAGGAGATCTAGAGAACCTAAGGAGTCATATAATCACTCCAAAATTTACATTCTGCACCAAATCAATCACTAAACAAGATAAACCACCGAGTACCCAACAAGATTGACTGATGAAAACTCCAAAATTTGATAACATAATACAGATTCATACTAACCCATTATAATACAAGAGAATCCCCAATCAACAATTTAAAAAGTTATACCACCTAGAACTCAAAAGCTTGATGTAGGCAAGTAAATGTTCAGTCACCAAAATGCATTCTTATTTCCTCAAATAATTCTATCTCCCAACAATTACATCTTCGATTAAATAAACTTTAGTCAGGAATCACTCTAATTGGCTCCAAGGTTTAATGATCAGAACTCCAAAATATCCATTAATAATATAGCAATCCCAAATAGTAGAAATATGCACATGTTATACCACAATCTATTCAATACACAAATATACATCACTAATTCATCATATAAATTTTATTCTAAAATAACCTCAAGAAAGTATAATCTGAGTTGAGACTCCAAAAGTGTCTAATTACAACCTCACGAAAACCTCAACTTATGAGCAATCTCCAAGTAATAACAAGTTAAACATGACAAGAAAAGTAAATAAAATCATCAAGATACATTGCTATTTCCTCGAACAACTTCATTCTCGCTAAAGAAACATCAAGATCAATCTATTAAGCTGAGACTAAAATCCATAAACATTGTTATCAAAATTTCAATGCTAAACTACAAAAATAATAATAATTCAAAATCACAGCTTACCTCTAGTTCCGAAAGCTCTTGCAGCCATCTTTACTTCACCCAAAAGAGTCACCCACATTTATAGCATATATACAATTATATCTCATGAAAACAAGTACAACATATTGCATGATTATCATATATTACAACATTATCACATAACGCACAATTCAGCACATAGGAAGCCAATATCACATAGACAGGTTAAATCACGAAGGTAAGTTATAAACAATTAAAGTCACATAAGCAACAAACTTCACGTAAGACAATTTGATCACGTAATTCACGTTGGTCACTTAAAGTACATTGAGTACCTAAAGATTGTTGTTTCACATAAGCTAGTTATAAACAATTAAAATCACATAAACAACTAACTTCACACAAGACACTTCGATCACATAAAACACAATTGTCACGTAATACACATTAATCACATAATTCACATTGGCTACATACAACACATTAAGTACGTAAGGCACGTTGTCACATAAAACATATTGACCACATTAGTTTACTTAATATATAAGACATATTGATCACATAGAAAGTTAGTCACATAAGTAGATTAAGAACATAAACATATTAACAAGTAATTCACTTTTCACTTAGTACATGCATTCATGTTAAGACCTCTACCCACATTCCGAGGATACCCCGGCTGACAGCTAAACATGTGCTCTGATACTACTTAATGTAACGCCCCAACTTGACCCCACCTATGATCAGTCAGGACGCAACGGAATTTCGGCAGTATAACAACAATAACACGGATATCAGGGCTCTAATCCAACCCTTTAGAACTTCATACAACAAACTCCACAACCATATCAACAATCAACAACGCAACCATCGATTACATCAAACATTTTTTCATCATTTCATCCATAAGTTATACCCCTCCGTTCCAACATCATACATAGGCTATAACATACATTGCAAAATAGAATAGATTCCAACTTAGCAATCT
This sequence comes from Ehretia macrophylla, assembly GCA_037974665.1. Taxonomy (NCBI): domain Eukaryota; kingdom Viridiplantae; phylum Streptophyta; class Magnoliopsida; order Boraginales; family Ehretiaceae; genus Ehretia; species Ehretia macrophylla. The sequence goes on from CM075770.1 coordinate 17,474,787, forward strand.
AATCATGATCAAAAGAAAAACTATTAAACTAGCATAACACTTTTACTATCTTTAGATCAGTTTATACAATACAACCTTTAAAAGCTTACAACTCTACAACGTAAGTCATACTACAAAATAACATACAACATTCCAACTAAGCATCAGGATATGAGTCTGGCACATAAGAATCTTCAACAAAAGTCACATTCTCATCTTCTTGAGGCACATACCTATAGTCTGGTTCAGTAACACATGCTTGCAGATAACGAATGAGAGTGAGCTTATATAAAACAAGCCTAGTGAGGATTCGATAGATCTTTTAAAATCAGTTACTATACCCCTTGAAAATCATCCTTTGAGCAGTAAATACATAATAAACATCAATAACAATATAAGGACAACAATAATAATAACCAATCAATAAGGATACTCTAGTTGGTGTAGCTCCAAACACCATCACGATCTCAACCATCTTCTTATAACTCCCCATTACTCACGCACCCAAGGTACCTTACTAGCCCCTCCCTCCATGGCACCTCCGCCCAAGCGAGTTGGGGGATAGTCTACAATAGTCATGCCGTTATCAACCCGGCAGCCCAACGCTGCCCGAGAGGTGGCACACACATACCAAGACTCATCACAATAATAATTGTGATAACCCGAGCCAGGCATGCATTTAATGGCATTTTACTGCATTTAATTACATGCTTAATTAGTTAATCATCTATTTTTTATCTTTTTTGATATTTCTTTTAAGATCATTCAATAATTTTTATATTGATTAATTAAAAGATTATTACCTATTTCTATTAATCATAGTAATTGGATTTATTTTCTTGTATTTAATTGTCATCTTAAATGTTAGTATTTAATTACATATGACTACGTGTTTATATTAACTTATGGATTTGTATCTTAACATTAATTTCATAATTCTTTAAAATATTCTCGAAATAGTTAAATTAATTATTTTTAAATGAATATTGATTATTTTTTATTATTTTAATAATCGGTTTTAATTGTCTTGCATTAAAATTACTCGGTTTTCAATTAAATGAGAAAAGTAACTCCGTGGCGGAGTGGATTTTTAAACTATTCTATTATTTTACTTTTAAAAAAATTATAGTTTTATATTATTGTTCATCATTTGATTAGCGATCGTTTATTGACCGTTCGATCGTAGCATTTCGAAAATGAGAGTTAGAGAAATATTCCTCGGACTTAGTGAAAAATGTTTTTAGCTTAATTTAGATAGTTTTAGTTGGTTTTCATTAAAATTGCATTGTTTTAACTTGAATTGGATTAAATGGCATCAAAATAAACTAATTTGACCATTTTTAACTTGAATTTGACCTTGTCTTTTTACAATTTTGCCCTTGTCACCTTATAAATTAAAAAACAAGGCAAAATTAACTCAAAAAAAAACCTCAAATGACCCTTTTGTCCCCCCCCCCCCATGGCCGAATGCTTCCAAGAGAAAAAAAATGATTTTGCTTCAATTTTCTTCTACAATCATGCGTGGAATTGCTCGGGGGTCGTGGCTCGGGTCCTTGCGGGTCTTCCTCGTCAATCTCTGTGAGGGTTTTCACGTTTTTGTGCATTTATATTCAAATTTGATTTTTTATTCAATTTCTTAGATTTGATATTTAATGCGTTATAATGCTTGAAATTGCTTGGAATTGCCTCTTTAGGGTTCGTAGAGCATTGCTTGTTAGTTCTTTAGCGATTTTTACGGTTAGAAATGAAAATTGAATTTAGGCAAGAACGTGAATAGTAAAAATAAATAGTAAAACCCTAGAATCTTGGATTTTTTTTATCCGAATTGCAATTTCTTGATTTGGAAAGGTGCCATTAATGATAGAAAGATAAAATGTGCAATAAAAACGGATCAGCCTTTGTTGAAATTGGAAATTAGACAAAGAAACGAAAAGGGGCCGTTTGACCAAAAGTTGACCATGCTCGAATTGAGTTGAGGGTTTTGCTATTGAGGGCATGGAAGCACTTTTGGCGCTGTCGTGGCGTTGATTGAGTGACCGATTAATATAGCTGTAGTTCAAATGCAGTAGGTGGACTTTTGAGCATCGGTTGGAAAAATCAAGTTTTGTGACATAGGAACATGCCTTGTAGTGCCTAAGTGAATGTAGTGAAATCGGTTTCCTAATCCTGTAGCTCGTTTGCTCGCAATTGCCTTTGGAAGTTAGAGATTGAATAGTGACATTAGTCGTTTTCGTGTTTGAACTGCATTTGCTTGTTTGATTGATGTTATTGTTGATATTAGTGGTAATCATGCTTGAAAAGTTAATTGATTGCTGTTATTGATTGTAAATGCTTGATATCCCGTTTATCGCCACTAATTTGCACTTTCATGCTATTGCTCGTTTATTGCTTGTATCTCGTATTGTATTGCATTCATAGAGTCAAGGGCGGTGTGATGGGTGTAACACCCCGATCCCTCTCGAGACCGGGAGTTCTATCAATCAATCTAATCACAACCCAATTCTAAACCCGGGCAAAATTTTAGGGAAAGACGGACGGAGTCTCCCTTGTTTCTAGGCAAAATGTAAAACCCGCAATAACATATAAGTGGACCAGCACCGTGTCCAACCATACAAACACCTCAAGGCCATCCGAGCCTTGTTTCTCAACAAATAAACACAACAAGTATATATACATTTCCAGTTTAAAAGCTAACGTATCTCTTCTCATCTTTGACAAGTACATTCAAGCTTGACAATTAAACCATATTAGCCTATTGCATAAAATAGACTATCATACCATTCTAACTCTTTTTCTTTGGACATTACAAACATGCATGGAAGTTAAACTACACTATTTGAATACATAAACTAGCTTTTCAAATCACTTCAATAGCCTAGTAAAACTTAAATTATATTCCTTTTAACATTAAATACAAACAACACATGAAAAATACATCTTTGCATCCTTCTACAACTCAGCCACATAACACGCAAGACAACTCTTCAAGCACGAACTTTCACGTAACCACGAACTTTCCAGCTAACATAGCATTTCCTGAAATGTGGTGGTGAGGAGTGAGTATACACAACACGTATACTCAGTGAGGGCGAGACAGATATCGAGGTAGAGAGAAAGAAAGTTGTGCAATACAAATAAGGCAGTTAAGCAATATAACTGACAAGTAAGCAATCAATATAAATAATCAATACAATAAACAAGTAATAAAAGAATTAACAGAACCGTTCAAAGCTATACCACACTTTGAAGGCTATGATTCACTCATACGAGCAACGTACCATTTCACGAGCGATACATCAATCTCGAGCTTGATGTTGACAACGATGACAATAAGCGCGCAACCACCTTATAACATCCACTGGGTGTACTCCGAAAGTAGCCCGACACATCTATGACCCAAATCTCCTAGGGCGGCATCCCTAGCGAGAATGGGAATAGGACACGGAGCTAGAGCAACCAACCCTGGCAGCCTGAGACTGCCCAGAGAGGTCCATCACTCACGTGCCTGACACAATGTAATGCAATACGAGATACAAGCAATAAACGAGCGATAGCACAACAATATAGATTAGTGGCGATAAACGAGATATCAAGCATTTACAATCAATACTAGCATTCAATTAACTTTTCAAGCTTAACTATCACTAATATCAACAATAGCATCAATCAAACAAGTAATAGCAGTTCAAACACGGAAAAATGACAAATATCACTATTCAATCCCTAATTTCCAAAGGCAATTACGAGCAAGCGAGCTACAGGATTAGGAAGCCAATTTCACTACATTCACTTAGGCACTACAAGGCACGTTTCTATGTCACTAAACCTCACTTTCCCAACCGATGCCCGAAAGTCCACCTACTGTGTTTGAACTACAGCTATGTTAATCGGTCACTCAATCAACGCCACAACAGCGCCAAAAGTGCTTCCATGCCCTCAATAGCAAAACCCCCAACTCAATTCGAGAACGGTCAACTCTTGGTCAAACGGCGCCTTTTCATTTCATTGTATAATTTCTAATTTTAACAAAGTCCGGTCTGTTTTTATTGCAAATTTTATCTTTCTATCACTAATGGCACCTATCCAAATCAAGCAATTGCAATTCGGATCAAAATCCGAAATTCTAGGGTTTTACTATTCAAAATCACTATCCATTATTCTTCCCCAATTTCAAATACGCAATTTCAGCCATAAAAATTGCTAAATAACTATCAAACAATGCTCTACGAGCTCAAAAGAAGCTATATCAAGCAATTATAGGTATTATAACACACTATATATCAAATCTAAAACTTTGAAACAAAAATCAAATTTCACAAAATATGCACAAAAGCGTGAAAACCCTCACAGAGATTGAAGACCAAGACCCACAAGGACCCGAGCCACAACCCCCGAGCAATTCCATGCACAATTGTAGAAGAAAATGCAAGAAAAATCATTTCTTTTCCTCCTTGAGAGCATTCGGACATGGAAGGACATAATGGGCATTTTGCAATTTGTTTTTTTAATTTTTGCTTTGTTTTATTATTTAAAAGGGTGACAAGGGTATTTTGGTCATTTGTAAGGTCAAGCTGAAGTGAAAATTGGTCAAATAAGCTTATTTTGATGCCATTTAATCTAGTCCAAGTTAAAGCAATGCAATTTTAATGAAAACCAACTAAAACTAGCTAAATTAAGCTAAAAACATTTTTCACTAAGTCCGAGGAATATTTCTCTAACTCTCATTTTCGAAATGCTACGATCGAACAGTTAGTAAACGATCGCTAATCAAATGATGAGCACTAATAGAAAACTATAATTTTTGAAAACTAGAATAGTATAATAGTTGAAAACCTACTCCGGCTTGGAGTTACTTTTCTCATTATTTGAAAACTGAGTAATTTTAATGCAAGACAATTAAACCAATTATTAAAATAATCAAATCAATCAAAATAATCAATATTCATTTAAAAAATAATTAATTTAACAATTTCTAGAATATTTTTAAGAATTTATGAAATTAATGCTAAGATACGAATGAACAAGTAAATATAAACATGTAATCAAATGCAATTAAATATCATCATTTAAGATGGCACTTAATTAAATACAAGAGAATAAATTCAATTACTATAATTAATAGAAATAGATAATAATCTTTTAATTAATCAATATAAAATTACTAAATGCTTCTAAAAGAAATATCAAAATAGTGTAAAATGTATGAATAACTAATTAAACATATACTTAAATGCAGTCAAATGCTTTTAAATGCAAGCCGGGTTCGGGTTATCACATCATGGGCCTCTCTGGGTAGCCTTGGGTACCAGGGTTGGTTGCCCTAGCTCCGTGTCCTATTCCCTTTCTTGCTTGGGTTGCCACCCAGGGAGATTTGGGTCGTAGAATTGATTGGATACTTCCGAGGTATTCCAAACTGAAGTTATAAAGTGGTTGGGTCGGCGCGTCGTCATCGGATTCGTGATTGAGAGTTGCTCGTGGAATCGAATCGCATGGTACATTGCTCGTATGAATGAACCATAGCCTTCAGAGTGTGGTATAGCTTTGAATGGTTGTGTTAATGCTTTCTTTAATTGTTTATTATATTATCATTTATATTGAAAGCTTTATTATTGATTATATTGCTTAACTGTACCTATTTGCATTGCACGATCTTCTTTCTCTCCACCTCGATATCTGTCTCACCCTCACTGAGTATACGTGTTGTGTATACTCACTCCTCACCACCACATTTCACGAAATGCCATGTTAGCTGAAAAGTTCGTACTTGAAGAGTTGTCTTGCGTGCTATATGGCTTGAGTTGTCAAAGATGCAAAGATGTATGTTTCATGTGTTGTATGTATTTAATGTTAAAAGGAATGTAATTTAAGTTTTACTAGATTATTGAAGTGGTATGATAAGCTAGTTTATGTATTCAGATAGTATAGTTTAACTTCAATGCATGATTGTATTGTCTAAAAGAAAGAGTTAGAATAGTTTGGGTACTTGAAAATGTATGTATACTTGTTGTGTTTTATTGTTGAGAAACAAGGCTCGGATGGCCTTGAGGTGTTTGTGAATGGTTGGACACGGTGCTGGTCCACTTATATGCTACTGCAGGTTTTGCATTTTGCCTCGAAACAGGGGAGACTCCGTCCGTCTTTCCCTAAAATTTTGCCTGGGATTGGAATTGGGTTGTGATTAGATTGATTGATAGAACTCCCGGTCTCGAGAGTGATCGGGGTGTTTCAAGTGGTATCAGAGCTTAGTTAGCTCATAAGTCGGGACAGGGTCCTCGGTTTGGTGGGTAGTGATCCTTGAATGTGTGCTGGTTAAGTGTGTCCTGAAAGTGTATGCTTGTATGTGAGATTGTATGTCTTGACCTGAATGTGTGCACCTATGTGATATAGTTATGTATTATGTGTTAATGTGTGCTAAGTGAAGTGAAGTGTCTAGTTGTGCATTGAATTGACCTCGTGAATCGAATCGACCTCGTGAATTGTTATTTATTTGGAGTATTGCTTGTAATGTGTGTATTGGAATGTCTTGAATTGGTTGTGCCGTGATTTGAATTGATTATGCTGTGCTTGACTTGATTGTCGTGCTTGAGTGACTTTGTTCAATAAATTGTTTTATAAATTGTTTTACAAACTTGCTTGCATAATAGTTTAAGGAATGTATGTATAAATGTGATATCTTGGCATTCATACATGTCCTATTGAAATGGTAAGAAAGACTTCTTTCTCCCCCTGAAGAGAAGTGGTTAGTAGCAGGCCCTCCAAGTGATGTGGATTGACGGGAATGAGCAGTATTTGACTAGCCATAATTTGGGAGTTGGTGTTTGTCTTTGGAGCTCGGTTATTGGCTAATCTCTAAAGTCCTCCTCTGTGCTTAACAGTTGTGAAAGAGTAGCTTTCTTTTGGGGTTCTATTTGGTTGTTCTCTGGAGCATTCCTTGGTTTTCTTATTGGGTATTCTTTGGAAACTTATGTTGGCACTTCTTGGTAGACTTGGCTATTGGGGTTTCAATCGGACTTACTGCATGGTATTATCTATGGTATATGTGTCTCGGTCTTTATTGGTGTGCTATTGGCATCCCTATTTGGAAATTCTTCAATGACATTCTCTAGAATTCTTAGTGGCCATTTATCTAGTACTTACTTATTGGGCAATCCTTGCTACTCTCTTATTGGAGCATTGTTTCGGGTATTTTCTTTAGTATTCCTCATTAGGTTTAGTATTTGGAATTCCTATCAGACTTATTGTATAGTACTACTTACGGTATTCTTTGGAATTCTTAGTGGGCATTCTACTAGTATTTTCCATATTGGCAAGGATGTCCAAAGTTATCACTTGGCAAACAGTGAAGAGGCCTCGGAGTTTGGTTTTGTATATTGTGCACCAGCTCGGTATTTTTCCTTAGGGTTTTCGTCTAGCTGGGAAACTATATTTGTTATTCAACTTGATTGTCTTATTGGGCACATTATATTTTCTTTGCTATTTTCGTTGACATTCTTCTCAGTATTTGATAGCGGTACTCGGGATCTAACTGGTTATCCTATGGGGTTATTATTTGGAAGACTTCTCAGGAACTTTTGAAGTATATTTGATTGGGTTTTCTTAGTACTTTCTGTCACGCCCCGACCCAACCCCCAAGCTAAAGGCTAAGTCCGGACCAGACACACGAACAGAGTCTCCCCTGTACCGTGGACATTCTGAAAACCTGTAAACTTACAAATAAGGTAATTACAAGGTAAACAACATTTCATGGCTATATAAATAAAGATTCAAGGCCATCCGAGCCTTGAAGCAAGCAACAATTCCAAAACCACACAAGCATGCAAGAACTTTGTTTACAACATAGTCTACTAGCCATGATATTCTAGGATATCAATAAAACATAATGAAAAGGTAAAACATTTCTACCATAAGCCAATCACTCCCAAGCATGCAAAGTGAATAAAGGCAGAAACATAGTTATTACAAGACATAGGCTTCCAATACTACACCACAATCTACTGTCCTTCAACTTTACACAACAATATATACATAGCCCTTAGGCCACAAAATAGGACATAAGATAAACAGTCGAGCCTTCCACAAAGCAGCAAGAAATTAAACCACCTCAAGCTATCAGGCACAGCAACTAAGGTAAAGGATCAATCTGAACTTCTTCTTCCTCAACTAACTCAACAAGCTGGGGATCACCCTCAGCGTCTCCTGAAACATATATCGAGGTATGAGCAACCACTGTTGCCCAGTGAGGGATATAGTCCCGGGGCGTGCAATGCAACAGATAATACAGTTATACAACAATATCACTTAGGCAATTTAAGAAACAATGATAACTTAAGTAACCACACATTTAAAAGGATACATTTCACACAATCCCCTATACACCAATCTTCACTGGTCTTCATTCACGATCCACGAACCACGAGCACGATCACGATAAGCCGGCATAATCCCCAAACACTCCAGTGGGTGTACTCCGGATGTACCCCGATAATCCTACGACCCAACATCCCCTGGCAATCTCCGGACCAGGCGAATGAGGGACTAGGGCACGGAGTTTGAATATCCACCGGCAAGCCCTCTGCCGCCTAGCCGATATTCAACACATCCGCCCCTGACACTATGGTTGCGCAACCACTATGCAATGCACTTAACAATGGCAAATTAATAGCAATAATATAAGCATTAACACATAGGAGGATCAACAAAGTAGGTTGACCTCGATGCAATTAGAATAGAAGCAATTATAGAAGCTAATAAGCAGTTTACAAAGGAACATATACAAAATAAGCATAGAATCATACCAAAAGTTCCAAATCAATTTAAAATCACATATAAACACTCAAGAAGTCATGCCATGGGTTTAGAAGTGTAAGACAACCGAAATTGCACCTAAACCCCTTTGTTTTTCAAACTATTTTTCTTCCAAACCAAGGTTAATGATTCCATTTTCAAAGGAAACGCTCCCAACCTTCTAACTATCCCTCAAGGTACCCTCTCACCCCTCTAACTAATTCAAATGCCCGCGATTACCCTGAAAGCCCCAAATTCCCTCTTATGGCTTTAAACTACACATACATTGTCCAGGCTTCAAACAAGGGATATCAAGGCTTCTATAGCACCTAGGTAGCCTAAGAATACTAGAATTGAAGCCCGAATTCACCCGGATTCGCATTAACCTTGAAAGCCCCAAAATAAAGTCGACTATTTTACATTTTAAGCGATTTAAGGACAATACAAGTGCACGGGGCTATTAGGTTACCTTCACTAGCACCTAAGGCATCTATTAGAAGCATTGAATCAAGCTAATTCGAGCAATTACGCAAAACCCTAAAAAAACGTCACTATTCACCCTAAAAATCAAACTAACGATTCTAACCGTTTAAATTGCGAAACGATGGCTCAAATATGTTCTCTAGCATTCATATACATGGTATAATAGCATAGATAATTAATACAATGGCATTTGATCACATTTTCAACAAATCAAGAAATTGACAACTATTTAGAAATGCAAAAATAAGCCGTGAAATCCCTCACCAATGCGCGTAGGAGCACCTAGGAAGCTTGCAAACACCCTACACTAGTTGCTCAAGGCTTGGCTTGGCTTGGATTGAGGAGTTGATGAGAAAAATCACTTTTTTCTTCCTTCTTGCTGCTCTCGGCCCATGCACAGTGTTTTCAGCTTCTATTTTTTTGTTTTTTTTGTTTGCTATATGAGCTAAAATGTGAGTTGTGTTGGCTTTATAAAAGGTGGGGTCTAGTTTGGGTGTTTAAGTGGCTTCTAAAATGCGCGTAGGAAGCTTAAAAACGAGCCTTAGGTGAAACATGTGTGCTAGTTAATTAAATCTCTAAAGTTAGTTACGTAACACTATTCATTCAACTACTAAAATCATTTTCTAAATGAGCTCTCCTATCGCTTCTAGCTAAATTGCACATTTTTTCCACTACTTTAACAATTAATATGATTTAATAAAAATGCTAATTCATTAATAGTATGAAGTTTAAAAATGGAGTGAATAGTAACTTAAGAAGACAGTTAATAAGGCACAGGAAGAGATGCGCAAACAAGGGATGCAACAGTAATTAAATGCATGGCTAAATCTCGGGCGTCACATCCTCTGCCCCTTAAACTAATTGTGTCCACGCAATTCTTACATGATTCTGCAAACAACTCTGGATACCGCTCCCGCATCTGATCCTCTCTCTCCCACGTCGCATCCTCTACGCCATGATGATCCCATAGAACTTTAACCATCGGAATGCTTTTAGTCCTCAGCTCCTGTACTTTCTGATCAACAATCCGAAGAGGTTTCTCTGTGTAGGTCAAAGTTTTACTGATCTCTAGAGGTTCTGGCTCAAGTATGTGAGAGGGATCTGACTGATACTTCCAAAGCATAGAAACATGGAATACATCATGAATTCTACCCAGACTGGGAGGTAAAGCTAGATGGTAAGCCAAATCACCAACAGTTTCAGTTATCTCAAATGGTCCCACATATCGAGGACTGAGTTTACCCCCTTTACCATGTCGAATCAAACCCTTGCGAGGAAAAATTTTCAGAAATACTCGATCCCCTACGACAAATTTTAGATTACGACGGCGTCTATCTACATAACCCTTTTGCCGGCTCTGTACTGTAAGCATTCTTTTTATGATAAGCTGCACATGATCAATCATTTTGTTCATTTCAGGTAAGAGAGTAGGGTCGATAGTCTTCATTTCACCAACATCATCCCAGTAGAGAGGAGACCGGCATTTACGCCCATATAATGCCTCATAAGGTGCCATACCAACCCAACTCTTGCCGAAGTCCAGAATGCAAGCCCGCAACATATCCTCGAGGATTAAGATAGTTCTCTCGAATTGACCATCTGTCTGAGGATGATAAGCTGTACTGAAACTCAAAGTCGTGCCCAAAGCTTTCTGAATCTTCTGCCAGAACTGAGATGTGAATTTGGGATCTCTATCTGACACAATACTCTTTGGAATTCCATGAAGTCGAACAACATTCTCAATATACAACTCTACCAGCTTGTCAAGAGAATCAGACTTCTTTTTAGCTATAAAATGAGAAGTCTTGGTCAATCTATCCACAATAACCCAAACTGAGTCATTACCCTTCGAAGACCTCGGTAAATCAGAGACGAAATCCATGGTAATATGATCCCATTTCCAAACAGGAATAGCCAAAGGCTGCAACAACCCTGCAGGCCTCTGATGTTCTGCTTTAACTTTCTGACAAGTAAGACATCGAGCAACATAGTCAGCAATTTCTCTCTTCATATTATTCCACCAGAAATTCTGCTTCAAATCTTTATACATTTTAGTACTGCCTGGATGGATAGTATATCTAGAGCTGTGTGCCTCAGCAAGAATATCCTTCTTCAGAGTTGGATCACTCGGAATACAGATTCTACCTTTGAATTTGAGAATACCATCGTCGTGCAGTTTGAAATCCGACTCTCCCCCTTTAGAATTCTCTAAGACTTTCAACAATTGAAGATCAGCCTGCTGAGCTTCTCGAATCCTGGATAATAATAAAGATTGAATCTGCAAGCTTGCGAATTGAATACCAAAATCTGAAGTATTAGGCTTCCATAAGCATAATTCTTCCATGAATTCCCAATTCTTGATAATCAAGCTAGCAACAGTAGCCTTTCGGCTCAAAGCATCAGCAACAATATTGGCTTTACCCGAAAGATAGTTAATAGTGCAGTTATAGTCCTCAAGTAAATCCAGCCAACGCCTCTGCCTCATGTTCAACTCTTTCTGTGAAAACAGATATTTCAAGCTCTTATGATCTGTAAAGATTTCAAACTTGTTGCCCCAGAGATAATGGCGCCATTTCTTTAATGCAAGAATGATAGTGGCAAGCTCAAGATCATGAGTCGGATAGTTGAGTTCATAAGGTTTTAGTTTCCTGGAAGCATAAGCAATAACCCGACCATTCTGCATCAATACACAACCCAGACCTTCCTTCGAAGCATCACTATAGATCACCAGATTATCATATCCCTCAGGTAACGCAAGAATAGGAGTTGTAGTCAATCTCTTCTTCAATTCCTGAAAGCTGGCCTCGCATTTATCAGTCCAGTCAAATACTGTTTTCTTTTGAGTAAGTTGAGTTAAAGGCCCTGCGATCTTAGAGAAATCCTTAACAAACCTCCGATAATACCCAGCTAAACCAAGGAAGCTACGAATTTCTGTTACAGTTTCAGGTGGTTTCCAAGATAACACCACTTCAATCTTCGCTGGATCAACAGAAATACCATCCTACAAGATAATATGGCCAAGAAAAGCAACTTTCTTAAGCCAGAATTCACATTTGCTAAACTTTGCAAATAACTGATGCTCCTGAAAAGTCTGCAACACAATTCTGAGATGTTGTTCATGTTCCGCCTCAGATTTAGAATAGACAAGAATATCATCAATGAATATGACCACAAATTGGTCCAGATAAGGACGGAATACCCTCTGCATTAAATCCATGAATGCGGCGGGAGCATTAGTAAGACCAAACGGCAAGACAACAAACTCATAATGGCCATATCGAGTTCTGAAAGCAGTTTTAGGAACATCATCTTTCTTAATCCTCAACTGATAATAGCCTTGCCTCAGATCGAATTTAGAGAATACCCTGGCGCCTTGCAACTGATCAAATAACTCTTCAATTAAAGGCAAAGGATATTTGTTTTTGATGGTTACCTGATTAAGACCCCGATAATCAATGCATAAGCGAAGAGATCCGTCTTTCTTTTTAACAAATAGGACTGGCGCACCCCAAGGCGAAGAACTCGGCTGAATGAATCCCTTCTCAAGCAAGCCCTGTAATTGAACTTTCAATTCCTGCAATTCGGGTGGAGCCATTCTGTACGGAGTCCTAGAGATAGGTGAAGTCCCCGGCAATAAGTCAATCATGAACTCTATCTCTCTATCAGGCGGTAACCCAGGTAATTCCTCAGGAAAGACCCCCGGAAACTCTCTCACGATAGGTACATCATTCAATTTCAATTGATCCCCAGGTTGATTAATCAAATATGCAAGATAAGCCTCACAACCCTTGCTCAATAATTTAGATGCCCTAATAGAAGAAATAATAGGAGTTCCCGTAGATTTTCTACTACCAACTATTTTAAGTACAGGCTGGTCAGGCATTTCTAGATACACAATCTTCTTTCTACAATCAAGCTGGGCATAATATTTACTTAACCAGTCCATCCCCAATATAATTTCAAAGTCATTGAAGGGTAGGATAATCAAATCAGCAGGAAAAACACGACCCTCAATAAATATGCTACATGCTCTGCAAATAGATCTAGTGACAAACTTCGGACTCATAGGAGTATAAACCACAATCTCATGCAACAGTTTATCATGTTTCAATTTAGCATTTTGTGCACAAGTAGGAGTAATAAAAGAATGCGAAGCCCCGGAATCAATTAAAACCTTAACTGATTGATCATTAAGAAGAAAAATACCTTCTACCACAGCGGTTGTGAAATCCCACTTTCCTGCTTATCTCGTTTTACGTGTTATACTTCGTTTTGCGTGCATATGATCTGTTTATGTGCTATAGGACCTAGAAAGTTATAATTTTGATGTCAATACTCCTAATACGTGCTAAATGTGCATTCATGAAATTTTCATCAAAAACGGAGTCAAAAATTTTATCGTCGATTTTTAGTGAATAGTATTTTCGAAACACGTCCGCTAAAATTTTGAAACTGGTCTTTTTAACCCTTCTAGACCTAGTCCACGGACTTTAATAGACCTGTGTTTGATGAAAACGGATTTCAAATCGGCTTAAGAATTTATTAGGGTTTTTACACCGACTTTTGCAAAAATCGAGTTTTAAGCCGACTCGGGTGAAATTGTTTGATTGTAAAACTTCTTGTCACCTAAAAATAATCCACTTGAGATATCTTGGGGGTTGCATAATTATTTTGAGCCTTGGTGAGCAATAAAATGAGTTTAAAGTCATTAAAACACAAAAATACCAATTTAAAATTAACTTTGACTTTATTTAATTGTTGACCAAATAAGTTATATCACCTACACACACTCACACAACACAAAAACACCATCACAAACACACACATTGCCGTGAGAAGGAGGAGAGAAAAAGAAAAGAGATTTCAAAGCTTTTCAATCCAATTTTTCAAAGAAAAACTTGGTTTTTGTCCGTAGAACTTCGCACCGACTTGGATTTTGCTTGTTGGGCACGCATAGCACGTATTCCTAGGCTTATATCGCATCAAAGGTGAGAGAAAAATTCTGGATCTCAAAATGTCATTTTTATACTTTTGCTCATAAATGAAAATTTAACTGTTAGAATTGAAATCTGATGATAGATTATTGCTCCTTGCATGCTAGGGATCATTTTGATGCAATACTACGAATTTCTGTCGGATGTAGCATAATTTTTATTTTTCGGGTATTTAATTTTGATTAAAATGTTCAAAGTTGAATTAAATGAGTTGTGTTGATCGAAATCGATTGCCGTCGATTTCTAAATACTTGATAATTACGTGTTAGCGTTGTTGTAATGCCGAATTTTCAATTACATTGTTCGTGTGAAAATCCGGAAAATCCAGCCAAGACATCCTAGGGTTTTAGGGTTATCGGGCATGATTTGGAGGTGTTATGGTGGATTTCCAAGAGGGCTAAGGTAGTAGGTTGAATGGGTGAGTGATAGAAAGTGATTTGACAATGGTTGGATTAGTAGATTGTAAGTTATGAATTTTAAGAGTTTAGGTTGTCATTCTTTAATTTCTTGAACGATGCCTTTAGATGATTGGGTTGTGTTTGAGTGTTGAATGGTGAATTGTTGATGAGTAATTTAGGGTTTAATTGTGTATATAATGCATGTCCGGTTAGATGGCCTACTTTGTCATCTAACTAAGTTATTGATTGATTATTATTGAGTTCGGGAATCGGGCACTTTCGTTGCTGATCTCCCTATTGATTGATTGATTGATGATTGATGATGATTATGGAGTCTTGGTATGTGTGTGCCACCTCTCGGGCAGCGTTGGGCTGTCGGGTTGATAACGGCATGACTGCCATAGGCTACCCCCAGCTCGCATGACGGAGGTGTCATGGAGGGAGGGGCTAGTGAGGTACCTCGGGTGTGTGAGTAATGGGGAGTTATAAGAAGAACGGTTGAGATCGTGATGGCGTTTGGAGCTACACCAAATAGAGTATCCTTTATTGATTGGTTATATAGCTATGTGATGATAGTATTATTTGTGTTATTGTGTGTTTACTGACTCAAAGGATTATTCCAAGGAGTTTAATAGACCTTGCTCGAGATCTATCGGATCCTCACTGGGCTTATATATATAAGCTCACTCTCTATTATTGCATGCTTACAGGTGTTGCAGAGCCGGATTACGGGTACGTGCCTCCTGAGGAGGAAAATGTGCCTTACGTGGACGAGTCATATGTTCCTGAGTCTTATCCATGATTTTATGTTGTTTAATGCCTTGTACATTAGCTTAATAGACTTTTATATGTTTTATGGTTCTTATTGTAATAGATGTTGAAAAGATGATGATCCAAATGATGTTAACTTATTGGCTTTCTTTTGTCTATGGTTAAGTTGTAGATGTGTCTCAACTTATTTTTGAAATGTATGATAAGGTTGAGGTATTGGATGTTATGTTGGAACAGAGGCAGATAACGAAGACTGATTATTGTATATTATGGTTATGTTGTGTGTTGTTATGCTGTTGATGAGTTGTTGTTTGTATGGTTATAGAATTGGATGTTTAATGTTATTACTGAGGTTGGTTTAGAACCCCGGAAATCTATTTACTGTCGTTATGCTGCCGAAATTCCGTTGCGTCCTGACTGATTGTAGGTGGGGTCGAGTTGGGGCGTGACATTTAAGTGGTATCAAAGCGCATGTTAGTTGTCAGCCGGGGTATTCTCGGAATGTGGGTAAAGGTCTTAGCATGAAATATGTATGAAAAGAAAGAAAAATGAAATATGTATTGATATGATTAAATGATTAATTGATTATGTGATTTAAGTGCTTATGTGATTATGTGATCAATTTGCTTATGTGATTGAAACTTATGTGATCTATGTGCTTTATATGAGTTTGTTGTTTATGTGTTAAAAGTTGTATATAACCTGTTTACGTGCTATAACATGTGCTAACTCTTTGATTAGTCCGATGGCCGGTAGACCGAGGACTCGTGGTAGGCCCGTGATTGTAGATGAGGTCCCTGGTAATGTGGCACAGGGCAGTGATAGGGGTGATGTAAGGTTAGGGGCAGCAATGGATCGGATTGCAGATTTGATGGCTGGGAAGGCCCAGTTGTTAGCGGGTCAGGCTGTTTAGACTCAGGCGTTGCAGGCTCAGATACAGAGTGTACAGGGTGGTAATCACGGTCGAGGTACTATGAAGGAGTTTCTGGGGTACTATCCTCCTAGATTTCAGGGAGAGCCTGATGGTAGGAAGGCCGAGTCGTGGATTAGTAAGTTAGAGAACATTTTTGATTCTCTCAGGTACACTGATGAGAAGAAGGTGACTTGTGCTGTCTATTTGCTTGATGATGAGGCAGAGGAATGGTGGCGCACTGTGAGAGCCAGTTGGGAAACCCGGGGTGTTCCATATGTTTGGGATACCTTTCTGACTGCTTTTAGGGATAAGTATGTCCCGAGGGTTGCACGGGAGAGGAAAGAGGCTGAGTTCTTGTCTTTGGTACATGGGGATTCTACTGTGGCTCAGTATGAGGCTACATTCACTAGGTTGTCCCGGTATGCACCGGAGTTTGTAGCTGTGGAGGAGAGGAAGACCCGTAGATTTATGTTGGGATTGAGGCCCGAGATTCAGGATGTAATGGCTCTAAATCGCTATGATATCTTTACTGAGGCTTTTGATGCAACTTCTAGGTTAGAGAAGAGGAAAGGGGATCAGATTGTCTCCAGTCAGCCTAGTAAGAGGTTGTATCAGCCACAGGGCCAGCAGGTTATATATAGGCCTCCAGTTCAGCAGGTTGTCTACAGGCCACCAGCCCAGCAGGGTTCTTATAGGCCACAGGGTCAGCAGAGTTACTATCGGCCTGAGTTTCAGCAGAGGCCATATCAGGTTCAGACTCAGTATAGGCCATCCCAGTCTCAGGGTCAGTACAGGCCTAGTGTGGTGAGACCTCAGCAGCAGGCTGTATCAGCTGGTTCTTCAGCTTCTGGTTCTTCTAGGGGCAGTGTTAGTGCCATATCATCGCAGTGTAATTACTGCAAGCGCCCAGGGCATGTGGAGTCCGACTGCAGGGTAAAGGCAGGGACATGTTTGGGTTGTGGTAGCATCGAGCATAGGGCGAAGGATTGCCCTAGATATGCGAGGACTGAGGGTCGGGCAGCGACTCAAGGTTACCAAGGTAGGCCTACGGGCAGTGTACCACAGCAGCAGCGGGTTCAGGCTCGGGCTTATGCAGTTGATATGGAGGAGATGCCTGAGGAGACTGCAGTGGTGGAAGGTAACTTCCTTATACTTGATCAACTTGTTAAAGTGTTGATTGATTCTAGTGCTACGCATTCTTTCATTACTCCTGCTTGTGTGCAACGTGTTAAATTGCAACCTGAAAGATTGCCTTATGTGGTTGAGATTAGTACCTCTTTGACTGATAAGTATGTTACTGGCTTAGTATGTAAGGATTGTATAATACATGTTAAGGGGCATAATTTTCCTTCGGACCTTATTTTATTTCCTATCCGGGGGTATGATGTTATTCTAGGTATGGATTGGCTTTCTAAGTATGATGCCCAGTTGAACTGTAGAACCAAGGTAGTACAGTTTCGATTGCCGGATCAGCCAGTAGTAGAGGTAGCGGGTAACCGGGGTGCTAAGACGAGTTTTGTTATCTCAGCAACTAAAGCCGTTAAGTTGGTGAGTAAGGGGTGTTCGGGTTATCTAGCTTATTTGATCAACAAGCCATCTGATAAGCTACAGCTAGAGGAAGTCCCTATTATCCGGGAATATCCTAATGTATTTCCCGAGGAGTTGCCAGGATTGCCGCCAGAGAGGGATATAGAGTTTGTGATTAATCTTGTTCCCGGTACTCAACCTATTTCTAAATCGGCGTACCGGATGGCACCAGCTGAATTGAAGGAGTTGAAGACTCAGTTACAGGAGTTATTGAAGAAAGGATTCATTCAGCAGAGTTCTTCACCTTGGGGAGCTCCTGTTTTATTTGTGAAGAAGAAGGATGGTACTTTGAGATTGTGTATTGATTACCGTGGTTTGAATCAGGTGACCATCAAGAATAAATATCCTTTGCCACTGATTGATGAGTTGTTTGATCAACTTCAGGGAGCCAAAGTCTATTCTAAATTTGATTTGAGGCAAGGGTATTATCAGCTTCGGATTCGTACGGAGGATGTTCCGAAGTCTGCCTTCAGGACTCGGTACGGGCATTATGAGTTTGTGGTTATGCCTTTTGGATTGACTAATGCACCGGCAGCATTCATGGATTTGATGCATCGAGTCTTTCAGCCGTACTTGGACCAGTTCGTGGTGATTTTTATTGATGATATCTTGGTCTATTCTAAATCTGAATCGGAGCACGAGCAACATCTACGGCTTGTATTAGAGAAGTTGCAGGAGCATCAGTTGTTTGCCAAGTTCAGCAAATGTGAATTTTGGCTGCAACGGATTTCTTTTCTTGGCCATGTTATTACACAGAGTGGTATTTCTGTAGATCCCACTAAGATTGAATCGGTGATGTCTTGGAAGCGGCCAGAGAGTGTTTCTGATGTCCGTAGCTTTCTTGGCTTGGCGGGTTATTACCGTAGGTTTGTCAAGGACTTCTCGAAGATTGCGGGGCCACTATCTAAGTTGACTCAGAAACGGACTATCTTTAATTGGGATGAGAAGTATGAGAGTGGGTTTCAGGAGTTGAAAAAGAGGTTAACTACCGCTCCAGTACTTGCTCTACCAGAGGGGACCGATAATATGGTCATTTACAGTGATGCCTCCAAGGAGGGCTTGGGATGTGTTCTTATGCAGGATGGCCGAGTTATTGCCTATGCTTCTCGAAAGTTGAAGCCTTATGAAGAAAATTATCCGACTCATGATCTTGAGTTGGCAGCAGTTGTCTTTGCACTCAAGAAGTGGCGTCATTATCTGTGGGGAAGTAAGTTTGAAATTTTCACTGATCATAAGAGTCTGAAGTACTTGTTCTCACAGAATGAGTTGAATATGTACCAGCGGAGGTGGATGGAGCTTCTTGGAGATTATAATTGTTCTATCAATTATCTGCTTGGAAAGGCAAATGTTGTAGCAAATGCTCTCAGCCGGAAGGCGAGTGTTGCTTGTTTGGCTGTCAAGAAGTGGGAGGTTCTTGAGGAGTTTACTTATTGGAGACCAGAGTTGACTCAGGTTGGGGTGATGTGTTCACATCTCCGTATTCAGCCTTTATTGTTGTCTCAGATCAGAAAAGCTCAGCAACTTGATGTTAAACTTCAGAAGATCAAGGATCAGATCACGGGTGATCAGTCTGACTTCAAACTGCATGAGGACGGTATTCTTCGGTTTCGGAACAGGGTTTGTGTTCCCGATGAACCGGGCTTGAGGCGAGGTATTCTGGAGGAAGCTCATAATTCTAAATATACTATTCATCCCGGTGGAACCAAGATGTATCGGGATTTGAAGCAACATTACTGGTGGAACAACATGAAGAGAGAGGTTGCTCAGTTTGTGTCTAGATGTTTGACTTGTCAGAGAGTGAAAGCCGAGCATCAACGACCTGCAGGTTTGCTTCAGCCATTGGCTATACTAGAGTGGAAATGGGAGCATATTACGATGGACTTCGTCACTGGGTTGCCTAGATCACCGAGGGGTAATGATGCAGTTTGGGTTGTCGTGGATCGTTTGACGAAGACAGCTCATTTTATTGCAATGAGGATGGGAGATAAGGTTACAAAGTTGACGGACCACTACCTGGATCAGATTGTTACACTTCACGGTATTCCATCTAGTATTGTCTCTGATCGAGATCCTCGATTTACTTCTCGTTTGTGGGAGAAACTTCAGGAGACCTTAGGTACTCAGTTGAACTTCAGTACTGCGTATCATCCACAGACCGACGGTCAGTCTGAGCGGACTATTCAGATTCTGGAAGATATGCTTAGGGCTTGTGTTCTGGACTTCGGGAAGAACTGGGAGAAACATCTACTACTTGCCGAGTTTGCCTATAACAATAGTTATCAAGCTACTATTGGAATGGCACCTTTTGCACCTCTTTACGGTCGTAAGTGCCGTTCACTTCTATATTGGGACGAGGTAGGAGAGATGAAGACTGTTGATCCGACTATTATGCCAGAACTTCTTGAGAAGATTGAGAATGTTCAGTTGATCAGGCAGAGAATGCTTACGGCACAGAGTAGATTCAAGAGTTATGCTGATAAGCATCGTCGAGACTTGGAGTTTGCAGTTGGAGATCGGGTTTTCTTGAGATTGTCTCCTCGAAAGGGGTTTGCTCGTTATGGTAAAGGTGGAAAGCTGAGTCCTAGATTTGTTGGGCCGTTTGAGATTACTGGCAGGGTTGGTAAGTTGGCATATCGGTTGGCTTTACCAGAGAACTTCCGCTAAAATTTTGAATAGTATTTTCGAAACACGTCCGCTAAAATTTTGAAACTGGTCTTTTTAACCCTTCTAGACCTAGTCCACGGACTTTAATAGACTTGTGTTTGATGAAAACGGATTTCAAATTAGCTTAAGAATTTATTAGGGTTTTTACACCGACTTTTGCGAAAATCGAGTTTTAAGCCGACTCGGTTGAAATTTTTGGATTGTAAAACTTCTTGTCACCTAAAAATAATCCACTTGAGATATCTTGGGGGTTGCATAATTATTTTGAGCCTTGGTGAGCAATAAAATAAGTTTAAAGTCATTAAAACACAAAAATACCAATTTAAACTAACTTTGACTTTATTTAATTGTTGACCAAATAAGTTATATCACCTACACACACTCACACAACACAAAAACCCCATCACAAACACATACATTGCCGTGAGAAGGAGGAGATAAAAAGAAAAGAGATTTCAAAGCTTTTCAATCCAATTTTTCAAAGAAAAACTTGGTTTTTATCCGTAGAACTTCGCACCAACTTGGATTCTGCTTGTTTGGCATGCATAGCACGCATTCCTAGGCTTATATCGCATCAAAGGTGAGAGAAAAATTCTGGATCTCAAAATGTCATTTTTATACTTTTGCTCATAAATGAAAATTTAACCGTTAGAATTGAAATCTAATGATAGATTATTGCTCCTTGCATGCTAGGGATCATTTTGATGCAATACTACGAATTTCTGTCGGATGTAGCATAATTTTTATTTTCCGGGTATTTAATTTTGATTAAAATGTTCAAAGTTGAATTAAATGAGTTGTGTTGATCGAAATCGATTGCCGTCTATTTCTAAATACTTGATAATTAGATGTTAGCGATGTTGTAATGCTGAATATTCGATTACATTGTTCGTGTGAAAATCCGGAAAATCCAGCCCAGACATCCTAGGGTTTTAGGGTTCTCGGGCATGATTTGGAGGTGATATGGTGGATTTCCGAGAGGGCTAATGTAGTAGGTTGAATGGGTGAGTGATAGAAACTGATTTGGCAATGTTTGGATTAGTAGATTGTAAGTTATGAATTTTAAGAGTTTAGGTTGTCATTCTTTAATTTCTTGAACGATGCCTTTAGATGATTGGGTTGTGTTTGACTGTTGAATGGTGAGTTGTTGATGAGTAATTTAGGGTTTAATTGTGTATATAATGCATTTCCGATTAGATGGCCTACTTTGTCATCTAACTAAGTTATTGATTGATTATTATTGAGTTCGGGAATCGGGCACTTTCGTTGTTGATCTCCCAATTGATTGATTGATTGATGATTGATGATGATTATGGAGTCTTGGTATGTGTGTGCCACCTCTCAGGCAGCGTTGGGCTGTCGGGTTGATAACGGCATGACTGCCATAGGCTACCCCCAGCTCGCATGACGGAGGTGTCATGGAGGGAGGGGCTAGTGAGGTACCTCGGGTGCGTGAGTAATGGGGAGTTATAAGAAGAACGGTTGAGATCGTGATGGCGTTTGGAGCTACACCAAATAGAGTATCCTTTATTGATTGGTTATATAGCTATGTGATGATAGTATTATTTGTGTTATTGTGTGTTTACTGACTCAAAGGATTATTCCAAGGAGTTTAGTAGACCTTGCTCGAGATCTATCGGATCCTCACTGGGCTTATGTATATAAGCTCACTCTCTATTATTGCATGCTTATAGGTGTTGCAGAGCCGGATTACGGGTACATGCCTCCTGAGGAGGAAAATGTGCCTTACGTGGACGAGTCATATGTTCCTGAGTCTTATCCATGATTTTATGTTGTTTAATGCCTTGTACATTAGCTTAATAGACTTTTATATGTTTTATGGTTCTTATTGTAATAGATATTGAAAAGATGATGATCCAAATGATGTTAACTTATTGGCTTTCTTTTGTCTATGGTTAAGTTGTAGATGTCTCTCAACTTATTTTTGAAATGTATGATTAGGTTGAGGTTTTGTGTGTTTTGTTGGAACAGAGGCAGATAACAAAGACTAATTATTGTATATTACGGTTATGTTGTGTGTTGTTATGCTGTTGAGGAGTTGTTGTTTGTATGGTTATAGAATTGGATGTTTAATGTTATTAATGAGGTTGGTTTAGAACCTCGAAAATCTATTTACTGTCGTTATGCTGCCGAAATTCCGTTGCGTCCTGACTGATTGTAGGTGGGGTTGAGTTGGGGCGTGACAGCGGTTGTATCCGGAAGCTCCTCAGCATCCAAAGCAAATACACGGGCCTGGCCTCGTGGTGGTGGTGCTGCAGCTGGTGCCCTGGTCTTAGAGTTTTGAGCTGACGTCTGACCTCTAGGGTTCTTAAATTTTTGACAGTCTTTAACCCTGTGCTGATCACTACCGCAACCTGTACATTTGTTATGTTTCTTCCAACAAACATCCTCAGTGTGGCCCTGACGCTGACAGAAGCTGCACTGCTGGTGACGTCTTGCAACAGTGCCTCCCGAAGGAGCTCTGTAAGTAGAGGTAGCTGAACTACCCTGCTGCGAACGGGAAACTGCTGGACGGAATTGACTCTGAGTCTGACTCTGAACTGGTCGTGTTTGAGTATGAGTAGGCCCTGTATAACTCTGAGTCTGCCTCGGCTGTGTACTCTGCCCAACTGATACCGCCTGTCCTTGGTACCCTTGACTCTGAGACAGAAACCGTTTACTCGATTGACTGGTCTCGGCTAACACATCAGCCTTGCGTTTCTCATATCTCAAGGCGGCTCGGACTACTGCAGCATAGTTAGGAAAATCATTTGCAGACAAATTCAGCATAATATCCCTCCTCAAACCCAGGATGAACCTCTGGATCTTCATGTCCTCCGGCTGTATCAAAGCTGGCGCGTAACGGGAAAGCCTGGTAAAAGTAGCCTCATATTGATCTACCGTCATACTTCCCTATTTCAAGTTTATGAACTCTGTTTGACGCCTCTCGCGGGCAACCACCAATATGTACTTGTCTCGAAATTCTCGGACAAAGTCGGCCCACGAATGATGAACCCCCTCAGCTTCCCATTTCTCACTGACGGTATTCCACCAATCTTCAGCGTCACCCTCAAGAAGGAAAGTGGCATAAGTAATCTTCCTGTCATCATGGCACTCGAGTATTGCTGCCACTCTCTCAAACTTCCTCAGCCACATCTGTCACGCCCCAACTCGACCCCACCTACGATCAGTCGGGACGCAACGGAATTTCGGCGGCATAACAACAGTAAACAGACTTCCGAGGCTCTAAACCAACCTCATTAAACATCATACATCCCGTAATTCCTCAATATAAACAACAACATACAACACAACCATATTATCCAATAAAACATGCTCCTTATACGCCTACGTTCCAACATGACATACAATACCTCAACTTTATCATACATTTCAAAAGTAAGTTGAGACACAACTACAATTTAACCATAGACAAAAGGAAACCGCTAAGTTAACATCATTTGGTTCATCATCTTTTCAATATCTATTACATTAAGAACCGTAAAGCATATAAAGTCTATTAAACTAATATACAAGACAAATAACAACATAAAATCATGGATAAGACTCGGGAACATATGACTCATCCACAAAAGGCACATTTTCCACATTCTCCTCTTCAGGAGGCACGTACCCGTAATCTTGTGAAAGTACACCTGAAACATGCATTAATAGAGAGTGAGCTTATATACATAAGCCCAGTGAGGATCCGATAGATCTCGACAGTATTCACTATGCTCCTTGGATTTAGTCCTTTGAGCAAGTAAACACACAACAACAATAATAACATAAATAAAGCTATCATCACATAACTATATGACCATTCAATAAGGATACTCTATTTGGTGTAGCTCCAAACGCCATCACGATCTCAACCGTTCTTCTTATAACTCCCCATTACTCACGCACCCGAGGTACCTCACTATCCCCTTCCCTCCATGACATCTCCGTCATGCGAGCTGGGGGTAGCCTATGGCAGTCATGCCGGTTTCAACCCGACAGCCCGACGCTGCCCGAGAGGTGGCACACACATACCAAGGCTCCATATTCATCAATCATCATGCAAGCATAAATCGATCAATCAATTGGGAGATCAGCAACAAGAGTGCCCGATTCCCGCATTCAATAATAATCAATCAATAACATCAATATAACATCAATATTAAATTAAACATCAAACAACGTAGTTAGATGACAAAGTAGGCCATCTAACCGGACATGCATAATATTCATAATTAAACTCTAAATTACTCAACAACAACTCACCATTCATCACTCGAACACTACCCAACCATCTAAGGCATCGTTCAAGAAATTAAAGAATGACAACCTAACTTCTAAAATTCATAACTTACAATCTACTAATCCAAACATTGCCAAATCAGTTCCTATCACTCACCCATTCAACCTACTACATTAGCCCTCTCGGAAATCCACCATAACACCTCCAAAACATGCCCGATAACCTTAAAACCCTATGACGTCATGGCTGGATTTTCCGGATTTCCACACAAACAATGTAATCGAAAATTCGGCATTACAACAGCGCTAACACGTAATTATCAAGTATTTAGAAATCGACGGCAATCGATTTCGATCAACACAACTCAATTAAATCAACTTTGAACATTTTAATCAAAATTAAATACCCGGAAAATAAAAATTATGCTATATCCGACAGAAACTCGTAGTATTAGTATATAATGATCCCTAGCATGCAAGGAGCAATAATCTAACATCAGATTTCAATTCTAACGGTTCAATCTTCATTTATACGCAAAAACACAAAAATGACATTTTGAGATCTAGAATTTTTCTCTCACCTTAGATGCGATATAAGCCTAGGAATGCGTGCAATGCGTGCCCAACAAGCAGAATCCAAGTCGGTACGAAGTTTCACGGCCAAAAACTAGGTTTTTCTTTGAAAATTTGATTGAAAAGCTTGAGTTTTCTTTCTTCTCTTTTCTCCCTCAACCCCTCGGCAATGTGTGTGTGTGTGGTGGTGTTTTTGTGTTGTGTGAGTGTGTGTAGGTGACAATAGCTTATAAGGTCAATTTTTTTAATTAAAGTCAAAGTTATTTTAATAGGTAATTTTGTGTTTTTAATGTCTTTAATTGCATTTTAGTGATCACCAAGTTAAAATTAATTATGCAACCCCCAAGATATCTCAAGTGAGTTATTTTTAGGTGACAAGAAGTTTTACATTCAAAGAATTCCACCCGAGTCGGCTTAAAACTCGATTTTCGCAAAAGTCGGTGTAAAAACCCTAATAAATTCTTAAGCCGATTTTAAAACCGTTTTCATCAAACACAGGTCTATTAAAGTCCGTGGACTAGGTCTAGAAGGGTTAAAAAGACCAGTTTCAAAATTATAGCGGACGTGTTTCGAAAACACTATTCACTGAAAATCGACGATAAATTTTCTGACTCCGTTTTTGATGAAAATTTCATGAATGCACATTTAGCACGTATTAGAAGTATTGAAATCAAAATTATAACTTTCTAGGTCCTATAGCACATAAACAGGTTATATGCACGCAAAACGAGGTAAAGCACGTAAAACGAGATAAGCAAGAAAGTGGGGTTTCACATTCTCCCCCCCTTATAGAAATTTCGTCCTCGAAATTCTTACTTGATGTACGGAAAAGATCTGGGTATTGCTGCTGCATCTGATCTCGTCTCTCCCACGTAGCTTCCTCAATGCCGTGATGCTTCCACAACACCTTAACCATCGGAATCCTCTTCGACCTCAACTCTCGGTCCATCTGATCTAGAATACGAATCGGACGCTCGTCATAAGTCAAATTCTCACGAAGCTGTAACGGCTCTGGCTCAAGAATATGAGAAGGATCCGGATTGTATTTCCGCAAATTAGACACGTGAAACACATCGTGGACATTAGAGAAGTTTTCCGGTAGAGCCAACCGATATGCCAACTTACCAACCCTGCCAGTAATCTCAAACGGCCCAACAAATCTCGGACTCAGCTTACCACCTTTACCATAACGAACAAACCCCTTTCGAGGAGACAATCTCAAGAAAACCCGATCTCCAACTGCAAACTCCAAGTCTCGACGACGCTTATCAGCATAACTCTTGAATCTACTCTGCGCTGTAAGCATTCTCTGCCTGATCAACTGAACATTCTCAATCTTTTCAAGAAGTTCTGGCATGATAGTCGGATCAATAGTCTTCATCTCTCCTACCTCGTCCCAATATAAAGGTGAACGGCACTTACGACCGTAAAGAGCTGCAAAAGGTGCCATCCCAATAGTAGCTTGATAACTATTGTTATAGGCAAACTCGGCAAGTGGTAGATGTTTCTCCCAGTTCTTCCCGAAGTCCAGAACACAAGCCCTAAGCATATCTTCCAGAATCTGAATAGTCCGCTCAGACTGACCGTCGGTCTGTGGATGATACGCTGTACTGAAGTTCAACTGAGTACCCAAAGTCTCCTGAAGTTTCTCCCACAAACGAGAAGTAAATCGAGGATCTCGATCAGAGACAATACTAGATGGAATACCGTGAAGTCTAACAATCTGATCCAGATAAAGATCCGTCAGCTTTGTAACCTCATCTCCTAACCTCATCGAGATAAAATGAGCTGTCTTCGTCAAACGATCCACGACAACCCAAACTGCATTATTACCCCTCGGTGATCTAGGCAAACCAGTGACGAAGTCCATCGTAATATGCTCCCATTTCCACTCTGGTATAGCCAACGGTTGAAGCAAACCTGCTGGTCGTTGATGTTCGGCTTTCACTCTCTGACAAGTCAAACATCTAGACACAAACTGAGCAACCTCCCTCTTCATGTTGTTCCACCAATAATGCTGTTTCAAATCCCGATACATCTTGGTTCCACCAGGATGAATAGTATATTTAGAATTATGAGCTTCCTCCAGAATACCTCGTCTCAAGCCCGGTTCATCGGGAACACAAACCCTGTTCCGAAACCGAAGAATACCATCCTCATGCACTTTAAAGTCAGACTGATCATCCGTGATCTGATCCTTGATCTTCTGAAGGTTAACATCAAGCTGCTGAGCTTCCCTGATCTGAGACAACAATAAAGGCTGAATACGGAGATGTGAACACATCACCCCAACCTGAGTGAACTCTGGTCTCCAATAACTAAACTCCTCAAGAACCTCCCACTTCTTGACAGCCAAACAAGAAATACTAGCCTTCCGGCTGAGAGCATCTGCCACAACATTTGCCTTTCCAGGCAGATAATTGATAGAACAATTATAATCTCCAAGAAGCTCCATCCACCTCCGCTGGCGCATATTCAACTCCTTCTGTGAGAATAAATACTTAAGACTCTTATGATCAGTGAAAATCTCGAACTTACTGCCCCACAGATAATGACGCCACTTTTTCAGTGCGAAGACAACTGCTGCCAACTCAAGATCATGAGTCGGATAATTCACCTCATAAGGCTTCAACTTTCGAGAAGCATAGGCAATAACTCGGCCATCCTGCATAAGAACACATCCCAAGCCCTCCTTGGATGCATCGCTGTAAATGACCATATTATCGGTCCCCTCTGGTAGAGCAAGTACTGGAGCGGTAGTTAACCTCTTTTTCAACTCCTGAAATCCACTCTCACACTTCTCGTCCCAATTAAAGATAGTCCGTTTCTGAGTCAACTTAGATAGTGGCCCCGCAATCTTTGAGAAGTCCTTGACAAACCTACGGTAATAACCCGCCAAGCCAAGAAAACTACGGACATCAGTAACACTCTCTGGCCGCTTCCAAGACATCACCGATTCAATCTTAGTGGGATCTACAGAAATACCACTCTGTGTAATAACATGGCCAAGAAAAGAAATCCGTTGCAGCCAAAATTCACATTTGCTGAACTTGGCAAACAACTGATGCTCCTGCAACTTCTCTAATACAAGCCGTAGATGTTGCTCGTGCTCCAATTCAGATTTAGAATAGACCAAGATATCATCAATAAAAATCACCACGAACTGGTCCAAGTACGGCTGAAAGACTCGATGCATAAGATCCATGAATGCTGCCGGTGCATTAGTCAAACCAAAGGGCATAACAACAAACTCATAATGCCCGTACCGAGTCCTGAAGGCAGACTTCGGAACATCGTCTGAGCGAATCCGAAGCTGATAATACCCCTGCCTCAAATCAAACTTAGAGTAGACTTTGGCTCCCTGAAGTTGATCAAACAACTCATCAATCAGTGGCAAAGGATATTTATTCTTGATAGTCACCTGATTCAAACCACGGTAATCTATACACAATCTCAAGGTACCATCCTTCTTCTTCACAAACAAAACAGGAGCTCCCCAAGGTGAAGAACTCTGCTGAATAAATCCTTTCTCCAACAACTCCTGTAACTGAGTCTTCAACTCCTTCAACTCAGCTGGTGCCATCCGGTATGCCGATTTAGAAATAGGTTGAGTACCGGGAACAAGATTAATCACAAACTCGATATCCCTATCTGGCGGCAATCCTGGCAACTCCTCGGGAAATACATTAGGATATTCCCGGATAATAGGGACTTCCTCAAGCTGTAGCTTAACAGATGGCTTGTTGATCAAATAAGCTAGATAACCCGAACACCCCTTACTCACCAACTTAACGGCTTTAGTTGCTGAGATAACAAAACTCGTCTTAGCACCCCGGTTACCCGCTACCTCAACTACTGGCTGATCTGGCAAACGAAACTGTACTACCTTGGTTCTACAGTTCAACTGGGCATCATACTTAGAAAGCCAATCCATACCCAAGATAACATCATACCCCCGGATAGGAAATAAAATAAGGTCCGAAGGAAAATTATGCCCCTTAACATGTATTATACAATCCTTACATACTAAGCCAGTAACATACTTATCAGTCAAAGAGGTACTAATCTCAACCACATAAGGCAATCTTTCAGGTTGCAATTTAACACGTTGCACACAAGCAGGAGTAATGAAAGAATGCGTAGCACCAGAATCAATCAACACTTTAACAAGTTGATCAAGTATAAGAAAGTTACCTTCCACAACTGCAGTCTCCTCAGGCATCTCCTCTAAGTCAACTGCATAAGCCCGAGCCTGAACCCGCTGCTGCTGTGGTACACTGCCCGTAGGCCTACCCTGATAACCCTGAGTCGCTGCCCGACCCTCAGTCCTCGCATACTTAGGGCAATCCCTCACCCTATGATCGATGCTACCACAACCCAAACATGTCCCTGCCTTTACCCTGCAGTCGGACTCTACATGCCCTGAGCGCTTGCAGTAATTACACTGCGATGATGTGGCACTAGCACTACCCCTAGAATAACCAGAAGCTGAAGAAGCAGCTGATACAGCCTGCTGCTGAGGTCTCACCACACTAGGCCTGTACTGACCCTGAGACTGGGCTGGCCTAAACTGAGTCTGAACCTGATATGGCCTCTGCTGAAACTGAGGCCGATAATAACTCTGCTGACTCTGTGGCCTAAAAGAACCCTGCTGGGCAGGTGGCCTGTAGACAACCTGTTGTACTGGAGGCCTATATAAAACCTGCTGGCCCGGCGGCTGATACGGCCTCTTACTAGGCTGACTGGAGACAATCTGATCCCCTTTCCTCTTCTCCAATCTAGAAGCTGCATCAAAAGCCTCAGTGAAGATATCATAACGATTCAGAGCCATCACATCCTGAATCTCGGGCCGCAACCCCAACATAAACCTGCGAGTCCTCCGCTCCTCATCTACCACATACTCCGGTGCATACCGGGACAATCGAGTAAATGTGGCCTCATATTGAGCCACTGTAGCATCTCCCTGGACCAAGGCTAGAAACTCGGCCTCTCTCCGTTCCCTGCAAATCCTCGGGACATACTTTGCCCGGAAAGCCATCAGAAAGGTACCCCAAATATAAGGAATACCCTGTGCCGCCCAGCTAGTCCTTACCGTGCGCCACCACTCCTCTGCCTCGTCATCTAACAAATACACGGCAAAAGAGACTTTCTGCTCATCAGTATAGCCAAGTGGATCATAAATCTTCTCCAACTTGCTAATCCATACCTCCGCCTTCCTATCATCCGGCTCCCCCTGAAATCTCGGTGGGTGATATCCTAAAAAGTCCTTCAGGGTACCACGCCCGTGGTTACCACCCTGAATATTCAGAAGCTGAGCCTGCATAGCCTGATTCTGGGCAGCCTGCCCTGCTAATAACTGTGCCTGACTAGCCACTAACTCTGCAATCCGCTCCATAGCGGCTCCAAATCGGTCATCACCCCCGTCACGGCCCGGTGCCACGTTACTCGGAGTCTTATCAGTCAACTCAGGCCTACCTCTGGTTCTCGATCGACCGGCCATTCTACTAATCAAAGAGTTAGCACAGTTATAGCACGTAGACAGGTTATAAACAACTATTAACACATAAATAACAAACTCATATAAAACACATAAACAAATTGATCACATAATCACATAAGCACTTAAATCACATAATCACTTAATCAATTAATCATACCAATACATATTTCATTTTTTTCTTTCCTTTCATACATATTTCATGCTAAGACCATTACCCACATTCCGAGAATACCCCGGCTGACAACTAACATGAGCTCTGATACCACTTAAACTGTCACGCCCCAACTCGACCCCACCTACGATCAGTCAGGACGCAACGGAATTTCGGCGGCAGAACAACAATAAACAGAATTCCCAGGTTCTAAACCAACCTCATAAAACATCATACATTCCGTAATTCCTCAATATAAACAACAACATACAACACAACCATATTATACAATAAAACATCCTCGTTATACGCCTCCGTTCCAACATGACATACAATACCTCAACTTTATCATACATTTCAAAAGTAAGTTGAGACACAACTACAATTTAACCATAGACAAAAGGAAACCGCTAAGTTAACATCATTTGGTTCATCATCTTTTCAATATCTATTACATTAAGAACCGTAAAGCATATAAAGTCTATTAAACTAATATACAAGACAATTAACAACATAAAGTCATGGATAAGACTCGGGAACATATGACTCATCCACAAAAGGCACATTTTCCACATTCTCCTCTTCAGGAGGCACGTACCCGTAATCTTGTGAAAGTACACCTGAAACATGCATTAATAGAGAGTGAGCTTATATACATAAGCCCAGTGAGGATCCGATAGATCTCGACAGTATTCACTACGCTCCTTGGATTTAGTCCTTTGAGCAAGTAAACACACAACAACAATAATAACATAAATAAAGCTATCATCACATAACTATATGACCATTCAATAAGGATACTCTATTTGGTGTAGCTCCAAACGCCATCACGATCTCAACCGTTCTTCTTATAACTCCCCATTACTCACGCACCCGAGGTACCTCACTATCCCCTTCCCTCCATGACATCTCCGTCATGCGAGCTGGGGGTAGCCTATGGCAGTCATGCCGGTTTCAACCCGACAGCCCGACGCTGCCCGAGAGGTGGCACACACATACCAAGGCTCCATATTCATCAATCATCATGCAAGCATAAATCGATCAATCAATTGGGAGATCAGCAACAAGAGTGCCCGATTCCCGCATTCAATAATAATCAATCAATAACATCAATATAACATCAATATTAAATTAAACATCAAACAACGTAGTTAGATGACAAAGTAGGCCATCTAACCGGACATGCATAATATTCATAATTAAACTCTAAATTACTCAACAACAACTCACCATTCATCACTCGAACACTACCCAACCATCTAAGGCATCGTTCAAGAAATTAAAGAATGACAACCTAACTTCTAAAATTCATAACTTACAATCTACTAATCCAAACATTGCCAAATCAGTTCCTATCACTCACCCATTCAACCTACTACATTAGCCCTCTCGGAAATCCACCATAACACCTCCAAAACATGCCCGATAACCTTAAAACCCTATGACGTCATGGCTGGATTTTCCGGATTTCCACACAAACAATGTAATCGAAAATTCGGCATTACAACAGCGCTAACACGTAATTATCAAGTATTTAGAAATCGACGGCAATCGATTTCGATCAACACAACTCAATTAAATCAACTTTGAACATTTTAATCAAAATTAAATACCCGGAAAATAAAAATTATGCTATATCCGACAGAAACTCGTAGTATTAGTATATAATGATCCCTAGCATGCAAGGAGCAATAATCTAACATCAGATTTCAATTCTAACGGTTCAATCTTCATTTATACGCAAAAACACAAAAATGACATTTTGAGATCTAGAATTTTTCTCTCACCTTAGATGCGATATAAGCCTAGGAATGCGTGCAATGCGTGCCCAACAAGCAGAATCCAAGTCGGTACGAAGTTTCACGGACAAAAACTAGGTTTTTCTTTGAAAAATTGATTGAAAAGCTTGAGTTTTCTTTCTTCTCTTTTCTCCCTCAACCCCTCGGCAATGTGTGTGTGTGTGGTGGTGTTTTTGTGTTGTGTGAGTGTGTGTAGGTGACAATAGCTTATAAGGTCAATTTTTTTAATTAAAGTCAAAGTTATTTTAATAGGTAATTTTGTGTTTTTAATGTCTTTAATTGCATTTTAGTGATCACCAAGTTAAAATTAATTATGCAACCCCCAAGATATCTCAAGTGAGTTATTTTTAGGTGACAAGAAGTTTTACATTCAAAGAATTCCACCCGAGTCGGCTTAAAACTCGATTTTCGCAAAAGTCGGTGTAAAAACCCTAATAAATTCTTAAGCCGATTTTAAAACCGTTTTCATCAAACACAGGTCTATTAAAGTCCGTGGACTAGGCCTAGAAGGGTTAAAAAGACCAGTTTCAAAATTATAGCGGACGTGTTTCGAAAACACTATTCACTGAAAATCGACGATAAATTTTCTGACTCCGTTTTTGATGAAAATTTCATGAATGCACATTTAGCACGTATTAGAAGTATTGAAATCAAAATTATAACTTTCTAGGTCCTATAGCACATAAACAGGTTATATGCACGCAAAACGAGGTAAAGCACGTAAAACGAGATAAGCAAGAAAGTGGGGTTTCACAACATCTCAGCCTTCATATCGTCCGGTTCTCCAAAGAAAGTATAGGTCCCATGATGAATAAACCGATCATACAGATTCCCTCCGGTAGGGCCACTACCTCCGGCTCTCGCAGCCTGATTACCTCCAACGACCCCTGGCTGACCCTGCTGTGTCACAAACTGGGCGATAGTGTTCATAGTAGTGGCCATCGTGGCCAAGATCTGTGCAGTGCTCGGTTTTGGAACCTGCGGTGCATTCTCTGCCACCTCAACTTCCTGCCCATGAATCCTCTCTGGTTGTCTACCCATATTCTGATCCTCAGTACGACGGCGGGGCCCCATCTCGAATAGCTAAAATGCAAAGTGTTATGACAGGTATATATATGTATATATGCAATTTATAAGTAAACACATAAAGAAAAGTCCAAATAGATTCACATAAAGTCAAGTACATAGAAGTTCAAATAAATATTCTACATTCTTGAAGTACACATAAGTCATTAGATCATATTTGACATTCTAGACTCTTGATATTCTATTTCCATGCTAGCATGTTCATTCCTTATTCAAATTTCACTTAGGCAAATCAAAATCAAAGACTCATGCATTCACAAAGTCACATAACAAATCTCTACCCACAGACCGAGAAATTTAACCCGGCTTCATGCAATCTATAGCTCTGATACCACTTAAATGTCACGCCCCGACCCAACCCCCAAGCTAAAGGCTAAGTCCGGACCCGACACACGGACAGAGTCTCCCCTGTACCGTGGACATTCTGAAAACCTGTAAACTTACAAATAAGGTAATTACAAGGTAAACAAACTTTTCATGGCTATATAAATACAGATTCAAGGCCATCCGAGCCTTGAAGCAAGCAACAATTCCAAAACCACACAAGCATGCAAGAACTTTGTTTACAACATAGTCTAGTAGCCATGATATTCTAGGATATCAATAAAACATAATGAAAAGGTAAAACATTTCTACCATAAGCCAATCACTCCCAAGCATGCAAAGTGAATAAAGGCAGAAACATAGTTATTACAAGACATAGGCTTCCAATACTACACCACAATCTACTGTCCTTCAACTTTACACAACAATATATACATAGCCCTTAGGCCACAAAATAGGACATAAGATAAACAGTCGAGCCTTCCACAAAGCAGCAAGAAATTAAACCACCTCAAGCTATCAGGCACAGCAACTAAGGTAAAGGATCAATCTGAACTTCTTCTGGCTCAACTAACCCAACAAGCTGGGGATCACCCTCAGCGTCTCCTGAAACATATATCGAGATATGAGCAACCACTGTTGCCTAGTGAGGGATATAGTCCTGGGGCGTGCAATGCAACAGATAATACAGTTATACAACAATATAACTTAGGCAATTTAAGAAACAATGATAACTTAAGTAACCACACATTTAAAAGGATACATTTCACACAATCCCCTATACACCAATCTTCACTAGTCTTCATTCACGATCCACGAACCACGAGCACGATCACAATAAGCCGGTATAATCCCCAAACACTCCAGTGGGTGTACTCCGGATGTACCCCGATAATCCTACGACCCAACATCCCCTAGCAATCTCCGGACCAGGCAAATGAGGGACTAGGGCACGGAGTTTGAATATCCACCGGGAAGCCCTCTACCGCCTAGCCGATATTCAACACATCCGCCCCTGATACAATGGTTGCACAACCACGATGCAATGCACTTAACAATGGCAAATTAATAGCAATAATATAAGCATTAACACATAGGAGGATCAACAAAGTAGGTTGACCTCGATGCAATTAGAGTAGAAGCAATTATAGAAGCTAATAAGCAGTTTACAAAGGAACATATACAAAATAAGCATAGAATCATACCAAAAGTTTCCAATCAATTTAAAATCACATATAAACACTCAAGAAGTCATGCCATGGGTTTAGAAGTGTGAGACAACCGAAATTGCACCTAAACCCCTTTGTTTTTCAAACTATTTTTCTTCCAAACCAAGGTTAATGATTCCATTTTCAAAGGAAACTCTCCCAACCTTCTAACTATCCCTCAAGGTACCCTCTCAACCCTCTAACTCATTCAAATGCCCGCGATTACCCTCAAAGCCCCAAATTCCCTCTTATGGCTTTAAACTACACATACATTGTCCAGGCTTCAAACAAGGGATATCAAGGCTTCTATAGCACCTAGGTAGCCTAAGAATACTAGAATTGAAGCCCGAATTCACCCAGATTCACATTAACCTCGAAAGCCCCAAAATAAAGTCGACTATTTTACATTTTAAGTGATTTAAGGACAATGCAAGTGCACGGGGCTATTAGGTTACCTTCACTAGCACCTAAGGCATCTATTAGAAGCATTGAATCAAGCTAATTCGAGCAATTACGCAAAACCCTAGAAAAACATCACTATTCACCCTAAAAATCAAACTAACGATTCTAACCGTTTAAATTGCGAAACGATGGCTCAAATATGTTCTCTAGCATTCATATACATGGTATAATAGCATAGATAATTAATACAATGGCATTTGATCACATTTTCAAGTAATCAAGAAAATAACAACTATTTAGAAATGCGAAAATAGGCCGTGAAATCCCTCACCAATGCACGTAGGAGCACCTAGGAAGCTTGCAAACACCCTACACTAGTTGCTCAAGGCTTGGCTTGGCTTGGATTGAGGAGTTGATTAGCAAAAATCACTTTTTTCTTCCTTCTTGCTGCTCTCGGCCCAAGCACAGTGGTTTCAGCTTCTTTTTTTTTTTTGTTTGTTTTATGTGCTAAAATGTGAGTTGTGTTGGGTTTATAAAAAGTGGGGTCTAGTTTGGGTGTTTAAGTGGCTTCTAAAATGCGCGTAGCAAGCTTAAAAATGAGCCTAAGGTGAAACATGTGTGCTAGTTAATTAAATCTCTAAGTTAGTTACGTAACACTATTCATTCAACTAAAAAAATCATTTTCTAAACGAGCTCTCCTATCGCCTCTAGCTCAATTGCACATTTTTCCCACTACTTTAACAATTAATATGTTTTAATAAAAATGCTAATTCATTAATAGTATGAAGTTTAAAAATGGAGTGAATAGTACTTTAAGAAGGCAGTTAATAATGCATAGAAAGAAATGCACAAACAAGGGATGCAATAGTAATTGAATGCATGGCTAAATCTCGGGTGTCACACTTTCCTCAGCACTCCTAACAGGAAAATTCTTCTATGAATTCATGATCAGTGGGGTACTTCTTTGGACCTCTGGATGGAACCTTTGTTTGAGCCTTTATTTGGCTTTTTGCTTGGGAGTTCTCAGGCAGTAATAGTTGAATTTCTATTGGAGATTCATATGTGGGGTATTCTTCAGCATTCTTCTTGTCATTAATATGTGATGTTAATTTTATCTACAGTATCTTTGCTTCAGTCTTTAGATGATATTTTCTAGGCATTCTTAGTTGGGATTTCTATTCGGGATTTCCTACGAGCATCCTTATTCACTATCTTGCTCAGCAACCGATGAAGATTAGTCAGAGTTGGATTTTAGATGATGCTGAGTTCTATTGGAAGAAGAATTGCGAGGACGCAATTGTTTTAAGGGATGAAGGATGCGATAACCCAAACCCGACATGCATTTAATAGCATTTGACTGCATTTAATTAAGTGTTTAATTAGTTAAATCATCCATTTTTGCACTATTTTGATATTTCTTTTAAGAGCATTCAATAATTTTTATATTGATTAATTAAAAGATTATTACTTATTTCTATTAATCATAGTAATTGGATTTATTTTCTTGTATTTAATTAACTGTTATCTTAAATGTTAGTATTTAATTGCATCTGACTACGTGTTTATATTAACTTATTCATTTGTATCTTAATATTAATTTCATAATTCTTTAAAATATTCTAGAAATAGTTAAATTAATTATTTTTAAATGAATATTTATTATTTTGATTGTTTTGATTATTTTAATAATCGATTTTAATTGTCTTGCATTAAAATTACTCGATTTTCAATTAAATGAGAAAAGTAACTCCGAGCCGGAGTGAATTTTTAAACTATTCTATTATTTTACTTTTCAAAAAAAATTATAGTTTAATATTATTGTTCATCATTTGATTAGCGATTGTTTATTGACCGTTCGATCGTAGCATTTCAAAAATGAGAGTTAGAGAAATATTCCTCGGACGTAGTGAAAAATGTTTTTAGCTTAATTTAGCTAGTTTTAGTTGGTTTTCATTAAAATTGCATTGTTTTAACTTTAATTGGATTAAATGGCATCAAAATAAACTAATTTGACCATTTTTAACTTGAATTTGACATTGTCTTTTTACAATTTTGCCCTTGTCACCTTATAAATTAAAAAACAAGGCAAAATTAACTCAAAACAAAACCACAAATGACCCTTTTGTCCCCCCCCCTGGCCGAATGCTTCCAAGAGAAAAAAAATGATTTTGCTTCAATTTTCTTCTACAATAATGCGTGGAATTGCTCGAGGGTCGTGGCTCGCGTCCTTGCGGGTTTTCCTCGTCAATCTCTGTGAAGATTTCACGTTTTTCTGCATTTATATTCAAATTTGATTTTTTGATTCAATTTCTTAGATTTGATATTTAATGCGTTATAATGCTTGAAATTGCTTGGAATTTCCTCTTTAGCGTTCGTAGAGCATTGCTTGTTAGTTATTTAGCGATTTTTCCAGTTAGAAATGCAAACTGAATTTAGGCAAGAATGTGAATAGTAAAAATGAATAGTAAAACCCTAGAATTTTGGATTTTTCATCCGAATTGCGATTTCTTGATTTGGATAGGTGCCATTAATGATAGAAAGATAAAATGTGCAATAAAAACAGATCGGCCTTTGTTAAAATTGGAAATTAGACAAAGAAATGTAAAGGGGCCGTTTGACCAAAAGTTGACCGTGCTCGAATTGAGTTAGGGGTTTTGCTATTGAGGGCATGGAAGCACTTTGGACACTATTGTGGCGTTGATTGAGTGACCGGTTAGCATAGCTGTAGTTCAAACGCAATAGGAGGACTTTCGGGCTTCGGTTGAGAAAATGAAGTTTAGTGATATAGAAACGTGCCTTGTAGTGCGTAAGTGAATGTAGTGAAATCGGTTTCTTAATCTTGTAGCTCATTTGCTCGTAATTGCCTTTGGAAGTTAGGGATTGAATAGTGATATTTGACGTTTTCGTGTTTGAACTGCATTTGCTTGTTTGATTGATGTTATTGTTGATATTAGTGGTAATCATGCTTGAAAAGTTAATTGATTGCTGTTATTGATTGTAAATGCTTGATATCCCGTTTATCGCCACTAATCTGCACTTTCATGCCATTGCTCGTTTATTGCTTGTATCTCGTATTGTATTGCATTCATAGAGTTAGGGGCGGTGTGATGGGCCACTCTGGGTAGCCTTGGGTTGCCAGGGTTGCTTGCCCTAGCTCCGTGTCCTATTCCCTTTCTTGCTTGGGTGGCCTCCCATGGAGAGTTGGGTCGTGGAATTGATTGGATACGTTCGGGGTGTTCCAAACTGAAGTTATAAGGTGGTTGGGCTGGCGCGTCGTCATCGGATTTGTGATTGGGAGGTGCGCGTGGAGTCGAATCGCATGGTACATTGCTCGTATGAGTGAACCATAGCCTTCAAAGTGTGGTATTGCTTTGCATGGTTGTGTTAATGCTTTCTTTAATTGTTTATTGTATTATCGTTTATATTGAAAGCTTTATTATTGATTATATTGCTTAACTGTACCTATTTGCATTGCACGATCTTCTTTCTCTCCACCTCGGTATTTGTCTCGCCCTCACTGAGTATACATGTTGTGTATACTCACTCCTCACCACCACATTTCAGGAAATGCCATGTTAGCTAGAAAGTTCGTGCTTGAAGAGTTGTTTTGCTTTCTTTGTGGCTTGAGTTGTCAAAGATGCAAAGATGTATGTTTCATGTGTTGTTTGTATTTAATGTTAAAAAGGAATGTAATTTAAGTTTACTAGGTTATTGAAGTGATTTGAAAAGCTAGTTTATGTATTTAGTTAGTATAGTTTAACTTCATTGCATGATTGTATTATCTAAAAGAAAGAGTTAGAATAGTCTGGGTACTTGGAAATGTATGTATACTTGTTGTGTTTAATTGTTGAGAAACAAGGCTCGGATAGCCTTGAGGTGTTTGTATGGTTGGACACGGTGCTGGTCCACTTATATGCTACTGCAGGTTTTGCAATTTGCCTAGAAACAGGGGAGACTCTGTCCGTCTTTCCCTAAAATTTTGCCCGAGTTTGGATTTGGGTTGTAAATAGATTGATTGTTAGAACTCCCGGTCTCGAGAGGGATCGGGGTGTTACAATAATAATCATTCATATCACAGGAGGACAACAAAAGTAGGTTGCCTATCTCCCATCTCATCAACAATCAACAATCAGTTAACAATGTAATGCCCCGGATTAACACCGAGCGCGCTACTAGGAAAAGTAATATCAAGTTTGGCTACACCCCGGATTAACCCTGAGCGTGCTCCTCACAGTTTGTATTATCAATCAATAAATAATAATCAATTAAACAACATTTAACAATCGACAAGTATACATTCATGAAAGGATTAATTTAGATGACAAAGTAGGCCATCCAACTCAACATGCATTTAAACCGACATTCTACCCCTATCTCTATCAACAACAATCCAAAATCAACTACCCAAACAATTAAAGACAACATTTCAACATATTAAAGAAAGACTACACAAACTTCTAAAAGTCATAACTTACAATATAGAAATCCAATGACCTCCAAACCATTTTATATCACTCAACCACTCATGCAACTACATTAACCCCAATTGAGACCAACCAAAAGCCATCCAAAACAAGTCCAACAACCCTAATTTTGACAATATTCTTGGCTGAATTTTTTGGGATTTTGCTACAACGTTCCAATCAAAAATTCGGCATTACAACATTACTACCCCACAATTAACAAACTTTTAGAAACAACAAGCAATCAATTCCAACCACAACAACAATAATTATTCAGCATTGAACTCAAAATCCAATTTTAATGCTCGAAAAATAAAAATACATGCTACTACTATTCAAAACTTATATAAACACATGTAAATGATCCTTAGCATCCACTAAGCAATGATCTAACATCAATTTAACATTTCAACGGCTAAAAATTCAATTATATGAATTGACATAAAAATAGCATTTTAAGATCTATAATTTTTCTCTCACCTTTGATGTAAACTAAGGTTAGAAATAGGTAGAATGGATGCCCAACAAGCGAAATCAAGCTTTGAATGAAATGATTTGGACTTGAATTGCAAAATCTATGAGAAAAATGCTTTGAAAAACCTTGAAAATGCCTTCATCTTTCTCCTCCAAGGAGCCACGATTTTGTGTGTGTTTTTGGGGTATTTTTGTCTGATTTTTAATGTGTGTTGATTGTTATAAGCAAAGGTCAATGCAATATAAGTTGGTCAAAGTTGAAAAACTTAGTTATTTTTAGTTGTTTTTAGTTGTTTTAGCCAAAAATAGTAAATAAAATACTATCTTACTTATACTATATATTTAGTAGGACTATTTTTGAGGATCACCAATATTCCTATGCATATATTTACATACAGTTGAAATAAAACACTTATTTGTGCAAAAGAGGATTAAAAGTCAAAGTATTTAGTTTTGGAATGTGTTTTAAATGAATTTTTCAATGGTTCCATTTTAGAAATATTTAAAATGAAATAAAATTTGTATTTAATATATGCTAGATCAATGAAAGTCAACACAATAATCGAGTTTAGAAGGAATCACTATTTGGCTAAAAAACGCTACTTTTTCCCCGAAAAGTCTATCTAAATTTCTATTCCATTTCAGAATCAATTTTTATCAAATATGAGTCTATTAATAACAGCGGACTAGGTTTTCAAACACTAAAAATACCCGTGTCAAAATTTTAGTAGACGTGCGTTCAAAATACTATTCACAAAAATCGGCAATAAAATTTTCGATGCCGATTTTGATGAAAATTTCATGAATGCACACATAGCATGTAATAGGAATATAAATCACTGAATTAGTGCATTCTAACTCATATAACACATAAACAGGTCAAAACACGCAATTCTATGCAAAGATAAAATATGAGATTTCACACTGTCTCCGTCGAGTAAACAGCTTTTCAGTGGACATATGAGGAGAGGGTCCAAGAAAAGGCTATAGGTCATCGGCGATGTGAGATGACAACCGGCGAGACAGGAAGAGAGAAATGTCCATAGCTAGTCCCTGCTCACCCCTTGCTTCTTCAATCGGGGAAAGAGTCCTAAACAATCGGAACCGGGGAATACTTTAAGAAAGAAAAGCTTCCTTAGCGAAGCGGGAAGAAAAGTCTCGAGAATATGGCTCCTAAACTAAGAAACTTTTTTGATTTCCACTTTAGCTAAAAGCTACGCAATGTGGAACAACAAATTCCCTGCTTGGAACTATCGATTTCCCTATAGGAACTCTTGCTTCCCTCTGACTGAGGGGATAATTTTAGTAGTTGAATGAATTCAAAGATTTTCCAATGCACCACTTCCATCACTACCGCCACTTCCTATTCCTCTAGAAAAATAAACAAATCAGTACAAGACATATAACTACCAAGAAGATGTCGATCGTCACTGAGAATCATCAGATCTAGGAAATAGCCACTTCCTTATATACATAAGAAAGGGATTGATTGGGGAGAAAATTCACAGATGAAGAGTCACCAACCCTAGTAACATAGGTTCCGGAGTTGACAACAGGGAAGGTAACAGAGGTCAAATCAAGCCAATCAACTAGGGTTGCTAATGCTAAGGCCATCGCAGTCTTGGTTGGAATATTCGTCCTAGGTGTCATACTCAATCAACACGGTCTCGCTCTTAAAATGGTTGATGAATGGAAGATATCGCCATCGTCCTTACTTTTTGAGTGTCTTTCATAAGGACCTAAGGGATCCAACTCATACATCCAATTGTCTGCTGTCTTTAATATGATGTAAGTTATTGGTCTTAGGAAGATGGACACATGATATCCCTATTAAAGGGGTGAAGTGATTAGTGGAATAGTGCTGACTTTGCGGTTAGTAAGGACAGATATGAACGAATTGTTTGATTCAGACGATTCCTCTTCTCAACAGCAGTCGTTAGGCCTTCTACCAATAGTTCAGTCGGGAGTGAGCGGTGTAGAGGAGAGATCTTGACTATTGGGATATTAATATTATTCCGATTTGGTGTATGACTATTACTGTTATTGTATTGCTAAAAGTTGCTGGCGAAGGGAAGAGAGATTTGACTTTGAAAGTAGCAACTTTCACCTTGAAAGCCACGAGAGCTTCTTTCCCGTGCATACATGGTTTGGATGGGATGGAACACCTTTTCCTAAAGGAGTTGGAGCAGCAATACCTTTCCTTTTACTTTATTGGCCTGTCTTCTCTACTTATGGGGGGGCTTCCATGTCTCTCTAAGGCTGCCTTGGGCTAGCAGGGGGATGGACTTCCGAAAACAACCTCTTAGACTAGGCGTCCCCAGATGCTCCCTGTAACACCCCGATCGCTCTCGAGACCGGGAGTTCTATCAATCAATCTAATCACAACCCAATTCCAAACCCAGGCAAAATTTTAGGAAAAGACAGACGGAGTCATTCCTGCCTCTGGGCAAAATGCAAAACCTGCAATAGCATATAAGTGGACTAGCACTGTGTCCAACCATACAAACACTTCAAGGCCATCCGAGCCTTGTTTCTCAACAAATAAACACAACAAGTATATATACATTTCCAGTTTAAAAGCTAACCTATCTCTTCTCATCTTTGACAAGTACATTCAAGCTTGACAATTAAACCATACTAGCCTATTGCATAAAATAGACTATCATACCATTCTAACTCTTTTCCTTTGGACATTACAAACATGCATTAAAGTTAAACTACACTATTTGAATACATAAACTAGCTTTTCAAATCACTTCAATAGCATAGTAAAACTTAAATTATATTCCTTTTAACATTAAATACAAAAAACACATGAAAACATACATCTTTGCATCCTTCTACAACTCATCCACATAACACGCAAGACAACTCTTCAAGCACGAACTTTCACGTAACCACGAACTTTCTAGCTAACATGACATTTCCTGAAATGTGGTGGTGAGGAGTGAGTATACACAACACGTATACTCAGTGAGGGCGAGACAGATAACGAGGTGGAGAGAAAGAAAGTCGTGCACTGCAAATAAGGCAGTTAAGCAATATAACTGACAAGTAAGCAATCAATATAAACAATCAATACAATAAACAAGTAATAAAAGCATTAACACAACCGTTCAAAGCTATACCACACTCTGAAGGCCATGGTTCACTCATACAAGCAATGTACCATTTCACGAGCGATACATCAATCTCGAGCTTGATGTTGACAACGATGACCATAAGCGCACAACCACCTTATAATATCCACTGGGTGTATTCCGAAAGTACCCCGATACATCTATGACACAAATCTCCCAAGGCGGCATCCCTAGCGAGAATGGGAATAGGACACGGAGCTAGAGCAAACCAACCCTGGCAGCCTGAGACTGCCCAGAAAGGCCCATCACTCACGTGCCTGACACTATGCAATGCTATACGAGATACAAGCAATAAATGAGCGATAACACAACAATACAGATTAGTGGCGATAAACGAGATATCAAGCATTTACAATCAATACTAGCATTCAAATAACTTTTCAAGCTTAATTATCACTAATATCAACAATAACATCAATCAAACAAGTAATAGCAGCTCCAACACAAAAACGACAAATATCACTATACAATCTCTAACTTCCAAAGGCAATTACGAGCAAACAAGCTACGGGATGAAGAAACCGATTTCACTACATTCACTAAACTTCACTTTCCCAACCGAAGCCCGAAA
This sequence comes from Ehretia macrophylla, assembly GCA_037974665.1. NCBI lineage: Eukaryota > Viridiplantae > Streptophyta > Magnoliopsida > Boraginales > Ehretiaceae > Ehretia > Ehretia macrophylla. Next base: position 17,519,293 of record CM075770.1, read on the forward strand.
GTCCACCTACTGCGTTTGAACTACAGTTATGCTAGCCAGTCACTCAATCAACGCCACAACACTGCCAAAAGTGCTTCCATGGCCTCAATAGCAAAGCTCCCAATTCAATTCGGGCACGCTCAACACTTGGTCAAACGGACCCTTTTTGTTTCATTGTCTAATTTTCAATTTTAACAAAGGTCGGTCCGTTTTTATTGCACATTTTATCTTTCTATCACTAATGGCACCTATCCAAATCAAGCAATTGCAATTCGGATCAAAATATGAAATTATAGGGTTTTACTATTCAAAATCACTATTTATTACTCTTCCCCAATTTTAAATACGCAATTTCAGCCGTAAAAATTGCTAAATAACTATCAAACAATGCTCTACCAACTCAAAGGAAGCTATATCAAGCAATTATAGGCATTATAACACATTATATATCAAATCTAAAAATTTGAAACAAAAATAAAATTTCACAAAATATGCACAAAAGCGTGAAAACCCTCACAGAGATTGAAGACCAAGACCCGCAAGGACCCGAGCCACGACCCTTGTGCAATTCCACGCATGATTGTAGAAGAAAATGCAAGAAAAATTATTTCTTTTCCTCCTTGAGAGCATTCGGCCATGGAAGGACATAATGGGCATTTTACAATTTGTTTTTTTTGATTTTTGCCTTGGTTTATTATTTAAAAGGGTAACAAGGGCATTTTGGTCATTTGCAAGGTCAAGCTTAAGTGAAAATTGGTCAAATAAGCTTATTTTGATGCCATCTAATCTAGTCCAAGTTAAAGCAATGCAATTTTAATGAAAACCAACTAAAACTAGCTAAATTAAGCTAAAAATATTTTTCACTAAGTCCAAGGAATATTTCTCTAACTCTCATTTTCGAAATGCTACGATCGAACGGTCAATAAACGATCGCTAATAAAGTGATGAGCACTAATAGAAAACTATAATTTTTCAAAAGTAGAATAGTGGAATAGTTTAAAACCTACTCCAGCTCAGAGTTACTTTTCTCATTATTTGAAAATCGAGTAATTTTAATGCAAGACAATTAAACCGATTATTAAAATAATCAAATCAATCAAAATAATCAATATTCATTTAAAAAATAATTAATTTAACCGTTTCTAGAATATTTTAAAGAATTTATGAAATTAATGCTAAGATACGAATGAACAAGTAAATATAAACATCTAATCAAGTGCAATTAAATATTAACATTTAAGATGGCACTTAATTAAATACAAGAGAATAAATTCAATTACTATAATTAATAGAAATAGATAATAATCTTTTAATTAATCAATATAAAATTACTAAATGCTTCTAAAAGAAATGTCAGAATATGGCAAAATGGATGATTAACTAATTAAACATTTACTTAAATGCAGTCAAATGCTATTAAATGCATGTCGGGTTCGGGTTATCACACTCCCCCTATAGAAATCCGCTTTTAGAACGTAGGTTGGCATCTTCGCAACAAGCGAAGTAATCTTTTTTTTACGTCTTATTATGATCCGCTGACAGGGAAAGTAGCTAAACTCACTTGCCCAGACACAGGAGAAGGAATATATTTTGGGTCTCAAGGAGGCAATTCTTCTTTTTTTTGGGGGTCAACTAACATGTGATCGATCGAGCTAGACTTTCTGAATGAGTTTGAGTTAGGCTTAGGATTGAATCACTCTTTCCCCTATTCTAGAATAGTACTCAATATCTAGTCTAGAAAGTCTCTCCCCACCGACCTTCACTCTACTCTTCGCACCAACCTCAGACGGTAATGCCACTAGCTAGCAGACAGTGAAAATAGCCTTCTTTCTCCCTTCACTGCTAGCATGTCAATTAGTAACCTTCCACCTTTTTTATAGAAAAAGAGGGCTCATGTCTATTAATTCAAATGAGATCTTAAATTGACGTTCTATTGATCAAAAAAGGAAGCTAAAGCTAAAGCATTCAATTCGTCGGTTCGACACTAGGATCAATCAAGAAGGATATTGCGGCTTGGACCGACTTTCCTGTGTGCGCTGCTTACTCAATGGTTGGTCAGCTAAACCTGCGTAAGTCTATATTTTTGTAATCCTACTCACCCCACATCTTGACGAATCACGCAATGCTTTTTATTCCCCACTACCCCTGCTTGGGAGCCCAGAAGTGCGACGCTTTGATACTGATTGTAGCATAGTGTATTCACATAGAAGACATCGAGGAAATGAATGGAGGTAAGAGTAGCAAGACTCTTGAGTTGCCCTACCGACGAAGCCAGCTTAGTTCATCGACAACCTCAAAACCAGTGCATCGTGCTATGTGCTAGCTTGTTGAGAAGGGAGCTGTTTAAGCTCTGTCTTTGCTTTTCCTTGCTTGCCCTTTTCATTTTTAGAGTCAAGGTTCGCTTCACTTACAGTCAAATATATTCTATTAAAGCAAAGCCAAGAGGCGATAGTGGCATCGGGATCAGACTATCACCTATGACTAAGCTCCGTGACTAGCTCCATTCTCATCATCTAAGTGATTCTTCATCCCAGGACAACCCATAGGACTGGCCTGAAGGGCTTAAGGGAATTGAATTGCAGGAAGGTTGTTAGTCATAAACTTCCCTATTACTAAACAGAGATTGATCACCTTCTTTATGAGTTCTTGATAAGACTCTGATCTCAATCAAGGGCTCTGAAAGCAACACTTTGTCCAATATATAATGGAAGTCCTAGTGTTGAAAGCAACTCTTGAACCCTAGGAGAAGCAACTCAATAGGTAGAGGCTATAAAACTGTTAGGGTTAGGCTAGGCCAATGGGGAGGGGGGGTAATCCTATCGGGAGAGGAATGCAATTGTCTGGCAAAACACGGCTTATATTATCCATCTCATCAGAGATCCGATCTGACTGAACAAAGAAAGGTGGAACTCTACTTTTCTCTTTCAGAAAGAAATATGCGGATATGAGTGATAAGGCGGTGGGACTAAAGAGAATTTCAATAGTACCTTGCGGGGCTGGCTACCGTTGACCGGTATAAGCTCTTGTCATACTGAACTTCTTCAAGCTTGAACTCAAGTGTTCCAATAGTAGTAAGGGGAAAATTGTTGTTTTAACCAATTCTTTTTTAGACGAAAGGGACAAGATTTCTATCATTACTATACTTGGCAACCAAGCTCCCATGTGTATCCATTCCATTAGGCATTGCCACTCTTTCCTACTCTACCAGTATTGGTGAACGAAAGGTGTCAACTCAAGCTGATCATTCTATTTTGAAACTCTTATAACATTACAGTGACGACACCTCTTTCTCTTTATGGAACCTGCTCTTTGACTCGCATTTTTGGGATTGAGGATAAGTTTTTGGGCTAATCTATTCACTGTGTCAAGAATCACCCTTGTCCTAAGCGGGCAGAAAGCGTGCTAAAGCGACTGAGGAAAGGGTTGGCCAATCTGAATGACTTCCCAAAGGGGATGGAATGTGGTACATAAAAGGTCTTCCTTCTAGCTCGAGCAATAGGAATTGGATGGTCCAGGAATGGGGATTTACCAGTTCTTTTAAGACAATAGTGTATGTGCTTCCTTTACATGACTTTCCACCTTTCATTTCTGAGTCAACCATTGCCATTGGTCTTTCTGGGTAGCAACTTCACAAGGCACCTAGGAAGCTAAGCAGTTGTTAGAAAGAGTATTGACTAGGTCACCAGGTAATAGCTGGGATTTCGGATTAGAAAGCTAAATCTTGAGAACGCCTTCCTTCTAACTAAGTCAATTGGTCTCTCACGTTGGATATAGATAGGCCGACGTTGCCAATGCAAGTTAAGCGCGTAAACGACCTTCAGATTGATGTTGACATTAGGAGAAGCAAGTTGATAGTAGAATTAGTGGCATTCATTACATTTCAGTGAGACAATATCACTATTTAGCCAAGCATTCTCACTCTCTTTCTGAACTGATCCGCTTCATAGGTATGCATCTTAGGGGAACTATAATACAGTTATCATGACCTTGGTAGCATCCTGTTCTAATGCTATAAACAAAAAAAGAAAGCTCTTCCTTTCCCTCATGTCAACAGCCCTTTAGTGAAACTAATTTGTCAACCAATACATTGGAAAATGAATCCTTTGGCCAGGTTCAGTAAAGAGAAATTGCATGATAAACCAATGGGTGGGAAGATATTAGTGAAGCTAACGAGCGATATAAGCTCAAGCAATGGTGGTGTAGTAGTTTTCCTATGCCCTCCCCTCCTTGGAGGAAGTGTGGCAAGATTGACCGATTCTTGAGAGTCATGAACGAGCTCATGTTGGCTGGCTACCTGGAGGCAGCTTCTTATAAAAGAAGCTAATTGAATAACTTATGCCCGTAATGGTTAGAAATAGAATTGACTAACTCCACTCATGGCTACTTTTGATTTGAAAGAAAAGCTGTTTGGTTGTCCAAGTGAGCAGCTAGTTAACCACTATTGAATAGCAGGTCCTTCCTGTTCTTAAGCCCAGTCACATAGCCCTATACTTAGCAACTAGTTAAAAGAGAGATTGACAATACTTCTCGATTGGTAAAGGGTGAATAGGAGAGAAAGTGCTTTAATCTTTACTAATATTTGTGGCAAAAGTCAAAGTACATAATAGAATCCTATTTATCCTTTTACAAAGGCTTTCTATCCCTAGTCATACTGGTCAAGCAAAAAAAATGGACAAAAGGCTCATCAAGAGTGTATGCCATTCGCTCGCCAACTTCATAAGATTTGTACACTCATTTCTTCTATATTCGAAGCGAGAACCGTCAGTGACACCCCTTCAGACAAAGCATGGGATAGTCTGACCAATGGAGCCAACTCTTACCCATGAAGTCTCAAGTTTAGAAGGTTATAGCCAGCCACACCAACCCTAGTTCAAGGGGTATGGTGGACAGCCAGGATAGATAACGGTCTATGATCTTAACTAAGTCACATTTCACTTGACTTACAAGACCACATACCCTATCCATATCCTTGACCGGACTGATGATTGGCTCAAAAAGCTTCTTATCTGCACGCTTAACTAATACTCTAATTTAGGCTAAACTGAAGAAAGAACAATAAAGACATACTAATACATCAGCACGGTTATCTTTTCGAAGGATCATCTTTTTGCGAAAGACAGGGACAGATAAAGAACCATTAGGTCGATTGATGCCGCCATAGGCAGTCATGAGACAAGTATTACATTGCTTAAGATAAAGGCAAGATGTAAATATCCGCTCTTTCGACCTAAATAGATTACCTGTTTGGCGAAGGATGGACAGGCATAGGCTTAATAATGAACGCATACCCCCTGCTTATAGATATGAGATCAATGACTTAAAAGACATGTCGAGAGAAAATGTTAGACTTCTTTATTACGTTGCGAAGAGAGATTGAAGATGAAGATTTTCTGACGTAGTGTGGGTACTGGATGGGAATGACAGATAAAGGAACAAGTCACCAGAAGGGCATACCTCAAGGAGCACCAATATCCCCCGGCAAAGATCTATCTGCATAAAGGCGACCTATGAATAGAAAGAAAGATGCAAGAAAGGAAAATGAAATATGAAATCCAAATATGCTTTGGGAGTTTAAGATAGGCAGACGGGGAGTATGCAGTCGAACAATCGCAGGGGCTTCCAGCAATGATAGTTGAACTAACCAGATGGGCTGCCCAAAACCTGGAGCTGACATTCAAATTGAAAATCAACGTCGGGGTTGGTCCTTTCGCTTGGCCACCACTCATAGGGGATAAGGCCTTCTTCTCCAGTCACGGATTCTCCACCGATTCTTCTTTGGCTTCGGATGTAGATGTGTCTGCTGAAAGCCTAGGTTTACTATTATATATATAGCCCATAGTAATTACTTCTGGAACCAAATTTCATTTATCCTTCTTTGTGAAGTAGAGACAAGTTAAGATGTGGTGGTGTCCGCCGCTCATTCACATTGCTGAGGGTATGCCGTGCCATTTGCCTTAGACTGGGGGTACTACTTCAGACAACCAAACAAGGAAGGTTGAAAAGCTTTTTTTCCTTCCATTCCTCTCCCTATTGGTCGAGTTACTTTATACCTTGTTCTATCAAACAAGCTTGTAAATACTTTCCCCTTGGGCTTGGAAATCGATAATAAAGAAAAAAAACTAGAAAAAGCTGGACCAGGCATCCTTCGATCTTTCATTTGGACCAAGGAAGAAGAGGGCCGAGGCAAAGCGCGAACCTACCGATTGATCCATCGGCCTCCATGTCTAGCAGTAGCCCTATAAGGTATCGCTCAAGCAAAGTAGAGCAGTCTTCGGGAAAAAGCAAGGGGTGCGAAAGTTGTTACGCTAACGCGCATCTGTTTTCTTTCTCGTTTAGGCTATCTAATAGAATCAAAAGGACTTTAGCAACGAAAGCATTTTTCACCTTATTTAAAAAAAGAATTCTGCTTGACTTGAAAGTCCATCCTGCTTTGGAGCAGATGCAAGGGATTAAGTCAACTCTCTGAAAGTATCCTTGGGCGAGCTAGGCTCAATAAAATCATTGTGTTGCAGAAAGGTAGATGATTACTTGAACTCCAGTTTCAGGGCAAGGCATAAGGCAAGGGTGTGACGCCCGAGATTTAGCCATGCATTCTATTACTGTTGCATCCCTTGTTTGTGCATTTCCTTTTGTGCATTTTTAACTGTCTTATTAAATTACTATTCACTCCATTTTTAAACTACATGCTATTAACGAATTAGTATTTTTATTAAATCATATTAATTGATAAAGTAGTGGGAAAAATGTGCAATTGAGCTAAAAGCGATAGGAGAGCTCGTTTAGAAAATGATTTTAGTAGTTAAATGAATAGTGTTACGTAATAACTTTATAGATTTAATTAGCTAGCCTATGTTTCGCACATTGGACTCGTTTTGGAGCTAGCAACGCGCATTTTAGAAGCCACTTAAACACCCAAACTTGACCCCACCCAACCATACACCTTATATATCAACATAAGCTCATAAAATGCAAAAGAAAAAAAAATAAAAGCTGAAAAACAGGGCAGAAACTCGACAGCCCTTCTCTTGCTCCTTGAGGATTTTTGCTTCTTCAATCCTTCATTTCAAGCCACTCCAAGCCTTGAGCAACTAGTGTAAGGTGTTTGCAAGGTTCCTAGGTGCTCCTACGCGTATTGGTGAGGGATTTCACGGCTTGTTTTTGCATTTTTAAATAGTTGCTCAATTCTTGATTTGTTGAAAATGTGATCAAATGCCATTGTAGTTGTTATCTATGCTATTATACCATGTATATGAATGCTAGAGAACATATTTAAGCCATCATTTCACAATTTAAACGGTTAGAATCCTTAGTTTGATTTTTAGGGTGAATAGTGACGTTTTTCTAGGGTTTTGCGTAATTGCTCGAATTAGCTTGATGTAATGCTTCTAATAGATGCCTTAGGTGCTAATGAAGGTAACCTAATAGCCCCGTGCACTTGCATTGTCCTTAAATCGCTTAAAATGGAAAATAGCCGACTTTAACTTGGGGCTTTTGGGGTTAATGCGAATCCGGGTGGATTCGGGCTTCAATTCTAGTATCCTTAGGCAACCTAGGTGCTATAGATGTCTTGATATCCTTTGTTTGAAGCCCGGACGATGTATGTGTAGTTTAAAGCCATAAGAGGGAAATTGGGACTTTCGGGGTAATCGCGGGCATTTGAATGAGTTAGAGGGTTGAGAGGGTACCTTGAGGGTTAGTTAGAAGGTTGGGAGAGTTCCCTTTGAAAATGAAATCATTAACTTTGGTTTGGAAGAGAAATAGTTTGTAAAATAAAGGGGTTTAAGCGCAATTTCGGTTGTCTCACACTTCTAAACCCATGGCATGACTTCTTGAGTGTTTATATGTGGTTTCAAGTTGATTTGGAACTTTTGGTCTGATTCTATGCTTATTTTGTAAATGTCCCTTTGTAAAACTGCTTATTAGCTTATATAATTGCTTCTATTTTAACTGCCTCGAGGTCAACCTACTTTGTTGATCCTCCTATGTGTTAATACTTATATTATTGCTATTAACTTGCCATTGTTAAGTGCATTGCTTAGTGGTTGCGCAACCATAGTGTCAGGGGCGGATGTGTTGAATATCGGCTGGGCGGCAGAGGGCTTGCCGGTGGATATTCAAACTCCGTGCCCTAGTCCCTCATTCGCCTGGTCCGGAGATTGCCAGGGAATGTTAGGTCGTAGGAGCATCGGGGAACATCCGGAGTACACCCACTGGAGTGTTTGTGGTTATGCCGGCTTATCGTGATCGTGAGCGTGGTTCGTGGAGCATGAATGAAGACCCAGTGAAGATTGGTGTATAGGGGATTGTGTGAAATGTATCCTTTCAAATGTGTGGTTATTTAAGCTATCATTGTTTCTTGAATTGTTCAATTGTTATTGTTATTAACTGTATTATCTATTGCATTGCACGCCCCGGGACTTTATCCCTCACTGGGCAACAGTGGTTGCTCATACCTCGCTAACATGTTTCAGGTGGCGCAGTTGGAGAAGTTGCATTAGTTGTTGTGTCTAGTTGCTTGAGGTGGACTATTTTCTTGTTGATGAGAGTAGGACTTGTTTTCTTTACTTTATGTTCTATTTTGTAACCTAAGTGATATGTGTATATTATATAGTTTGCAAATTGAGGGATAGATGTTGTAGTGGTAGATTTAGAACCATGGCATGTAATAACTTATATTTCTGCTATTAGCTTCTTCGCATGCTTGGGAGTGAATGACTGGTTGTTTTCAATTTCTAAGAATACTTAAAAGCTATCATGGAGTGGCATGATAAGCGGTTTTGTAAAGAAGTTAAGTTATGAATGCATGCTTGTCTGTATCTAAACTGTTTGTATGTCTTAAGGCTCGGATGGCCTTAAAGCTAAGATTTTTAGTTATAAATGAATGTCTTCTTATGTTGTGGCTTTATTGAGTGTTTACAGGTTTTCAGAATGTCCACGGTACAGGGGATACTCTGTCCGTGTGTCGGGTCCGGACTTAACCATTAGGAAAAATTTTGTGACCGGGCTTGGTATTGGGTTGAGAATAGCATGGTTATTAGAGCCTCTGGTCTCGTGAGGGATTGGGGCGTTACAGGTGGTATCAGAGCTTAGTTAGCTCTAAGCCGGGACAGGGTCCTCATCCTGTCGGGTAGTAACCCTTGCGTGTGTGCTTGATTAAGTATGTGTCTTAAAAGTGTATGCCTGCATGTTTGATTGTGTGTCTTGTATTGAATGTGTGCACCTATGTGATATAATTTTGTGTTACGTGCTAAATGTGTGCTAAGTGAAGTAAAGTGGCTAGTTATGCATCAAATTGACTTCGTGAATTATTAATTGCTTGAACTGTTGCTTGTAATGTGTGTATTTGAATGTCTTTGATTGAGTTGTGTTATGCTTGACTTGATTATTGTGCTTGAATGACTTTGATGATTACACTGTTTCACAAACTCTTTTATTAATATGTTTGCGTAATAGTTTAAAGAATGATTATACATATGCAATTGTTTGGCATGTATACATAGCCCGTTGAATGGTAAGAAAAACTCATTCCTCCCCTGAAGAGAGGTGATTAGTGGCAGGCCTTCCAAATTATGTTGATTAGCAGAAATGAGAGGCAATTAATCAGCCTTTATTTGGGAATTGGTGGATATAGTTGGAGCTCAGTTATTGGGATTCTTCTAAGGCCTTCTTCAGTGCTTAGCGGTCATAAATGAGTAGCTTCTTTTGAGGTTTCTATATGACAGTTCTCTGGGGTATATTCTTGGAATTTTCTTATTAGCTATTCTTTTGGTATTCTTTTGTCGGCATCTCTCGGTATAATTTGTATATGGGATTTTTTTTTGCCCTATTATCTGGGATTATTTTCAATACTCCTGCTCGGTACTTTTATTGGTATTTTCTCTCTGCTCTTAGTTGGGATTCTATTCTTCTATGGTATTCGTGCCAGGGTGGTTCTTATTTGGATTTCAAAGTAGCATCTCTATTGTAGCCTTTATTTGGCCTTATTAAGTGAGGTTCGCAGACAATACTGCTAGGGTTTCTTACTGAGCTTCCACGAGAATTCGTATATGGTATTCTTGCTTAGCAACTGATGACGAATAATCAGAGTTGGTTTTCAGTTGATGCAGATGTTCTCTTGTGAAGAAGAATTGCGTGGACGCAATTAGTTTAAGGGGGAGAGGATGTGACGCCCGAGATTTAGCCATGCATTCTATTACTGTTGCATCCCTTGTTTGCGCATTTCCTTCTGTGCATTTTTAACTGTCTTCTTAAATTACTATTCACTCTATTTTTAAACTACATGCTATTAACGAATTAGTATTTTTATTAAATCCTATTAATTGATAAAGTAGTGGGAAAAATGTGCAATTGAGCTAGAAGCGATAGGAGAGCTCGTTTAGAAAATGATTTTAGTAGTTAAATGAATAGTGTTACGTAATAACATTATAGATTTAATTAGCTAGCCTATGTTTCACACCTTAGACTCGTTTTGGAGCTAGCAACGCGCATTTTAGAAGCCACTTAAACACCCAAACTTGACCCCACCCAACCATACACCTTAAATATCAACATAAGCTCATAAAATGCAAAAGAAAAAAAAAATAAAAGATGAAAAACAGGGCAGAAACCCGACAGCCCTTCTCTTGCTCCTTGAGGATTTTTGCTTCTTCAATCCTTTATTTCAAGCCACTCCAAGCCTTCAGCAACTAGTGTAGGGTGTTTGCAAGCTTCCTAGGTGCTCCTACGCACATTGGTGAGGGATTTCACGGCTTATTTTCGCATTTCTAAATAGTTGTCAATTTCTTGATTTGTTGAAAATGTGATTAAATGCCATTGTAATTGTTATCTATGCTATTATACCATGTATATGAATGCTAGAGAACATATTTAAGCCATCATTTCTCAATTTAAACGGTTAGAATCGTTAGTTTGATTTTTAGGGTGAATAGTGACGTTTTTCTAGGGTTTTGCGTAATTGCTCGAATTAGCTTGATGTAATACTTCTAATAGATGCCTTAGGTGCTAGTGAAGGTAATCTAATAGCCCGTGCACTTGCATTGCCCTTAAATCGCTTAAAATGGAAAATAGCCGACTTTAACTTGGGGCTTTTGGGGTTAATGCGAATCCGGGTGGATTCGGGCTTCAATTCTAGTATCCTTAGGCTACCCAGGTGCTATAGATGCCTTGATATCCCTTGTTTGAAGTCCGGACAATGTACGTGTAGTTTAAAGCCATAAGAGGGAATTCAGGGCTTTCGGGGTAATCACGGGCATTTGAATGAGTTAGAGGGTTGAGAGGGTACCTTGAGGGTTAGTTAGAAGGTTGGGAGAGTTCCCTTTGAAAATGAAATCATTAACTTTGGTTTGGAAGAGAAATAGTTTGTAAAATAAAGGGGTTTAAGTGCAATTTCGGTTGTCTCACACTTCTAAACCCATGGCATGACTTCTTGAGTGTTTATATGTGGTTTCAAGTTGATTTGGAGCTTTTGGTATGATTCTATGCTTATTTTGTAAATGTCCCTTTGTAAAACTGCTTATTAGCTTATATAATTGCTTCTATTCTAACTGCCTCGAGGTCAACCTACTTTGTTGATCCTCCTATGCGTTAATACTTATATTATTGCTATTAACTTGCCATTGTTAAGTGCATTGCATAGTGGTTGCGCAACCATAGTGTCAGGGGCGGATGTGTTGAATATCGGCTGGGCGGCAGAGGGCTTGCCGGTGGATATTCAAACTCCGTGCCCTAGTCCCTCATTCGCCTGGTCCGGAGATTGCCAGGGAATGTTGGGTCGTAGGATTATCGGGGTACATCCGGAGTACACCCACTGGAGTGTTTGGGGTTATGCCGGCTTATCGTGATCGTGATCGTTGTTCGTGGATCGTGAATGAAGACCCAGTGAAGATTGGTGTATAGGGGTTATGTGAAATGTATCCTTTCAAATGTGTGGTTATTTAAGCTATCATTGTTTCTTGAATTGTTCAATTGTTATTGTTATTAACTGTATTATCTGTTGCATTGCACGCCCCGGGACTTTATCCCTCACTGGGCAACAGTGGTTGCTCATACCTCGCTAACATGTTTCAGGTGGCGCAGTTGGAGGAGTTGCATTAGTTGCTGTGTCTAGTTGCTTGAGGTGGACTATGTTCTTGTTGATGAGAGTAGGATTTGTTTTCTTTACTTTATGTTCTATTTTGTAACCTAAGTGATATGTGTATATTATATAGTTTGCAAATTGAGGGATAGATGTTGTAGTGGTAGATTTAGAACCATGGCATGTAATAACTTATATTTCTGCTATTAGCTTCTTCGCATGCTTGGGAGTGAATGACTGGTTGTTTTCAATTTCTAAGAATACTTAAAAGCTATCATGGAGTGGCATGATAAGCGGTTTTGTAAAGAAGTTAAGTTATGAATGCATGCTTGTCTGTATCTAAACTGTTTGTATGTCTTAAGGCTCGGATGGCCTTAAAGCTAAGATGTTTAGTTATAAATGAATGTCTTGTTATGTTGTGGCTTTATTGAGTGTTTACAGGTTTTTAGAATGTCCACGGTACAGGGGAAACTCTGTCGGTGTGTCGGGTCCGGACTTAACCATTAGGAAAAATTTTGTGACCGGGCTTGGTATTGGGTTGAGAATAGCATGGTTATTAGAGCCTCCAGTCTCGTGAGGGATCGGGGCATTACAAAGGGCATCTTGAATCAAATAATTGTGTCCGGCAAGCGAAGTAGAAAAAGTATGATTCTTGCTCTTCTCTAGCTATATCGGCTTTCGGGTAGTGGTGGGTTCAGTCAGGTTTCGCGGTTTCAAAATGGAAGTTTTTCATCTTTAAGATAGCGCATAAGGTATTTTAGGGCCACTATGTTCACATCCCCAGACTCATAATCGAAGTGGTCTCGTGCGATCTCATGCACGGCCATCATTAAGTCGACTGGGCTGCCTGTAGTTACAGAATCACCCGCAGAAGCCCTCTTGGCTCTCTCTCTATAAAAAAAAAAGAAAGTGTTCTGCATCATCTAGCGGCGCTAGCGCAGGTTTTTATTCCTTTTCCCCAGCTCCCCGAAAACAACATTCGACTTGCATGTGTTAAGCATATAGCTAGCATTCCTTCTGAGCCAAGATCAAACTCTGATTTTGAGTATTAGAAAATACGGGTTTGATTATATCTGGTAGAGTCAACAGAATGGAGTTCCTTGTCTGTAATTCCATAACAGATTATTTTCTCGAGGTGTTAGAGTGCCCTTTCGAAATAGGGGCTTTGCTCACATAAGCTTTGATAAACATGCGAGAGTCTCCTTATATCAAAATTTTTGTCACATAATAGTTCTATTATGTGGTCCCACTAGGAAAGGGTAGGTTTTGGGGTGAGACGATCTTGCATCAATTCTCGAAGAAGAGGCAAAACAGAGTCTTCAACTGCGGTATACCCCTCGACCTGCAGTTCTGTTTGCCCTTTTTTTTCCTTTGGGCTTTTCGTTAGTGGGAGTACCACTGGTGCTTGCAAGCACCTCTTGTCTGTGACCTTGTTTGTCCCCGGGTACCTCGCATTTCTGAAATCACTCTTCCATACTAAAAAAAACAAATAAAACATTATATATACCTAGGTATGGAAATCACTTAGTTTCTAAACTATGAATAAGTGGTTTAAAAAAAATGGCCGGAACAGCAACAGCTATGTACATTTTCGATTTTCTATTCACTCATGATTTGGCCTGGTCAACTCGATCATGATATTAAGGAAATGGACCCTTTCTCAAAAAAACTCTAGATCTTGTGTCCAGAAAATGTATCTCTTTCTCTGCCATTCCTACTTTCTTGATAGTTATAACCTATTAAAAAGGGCGGTTCAGTCCAAAAGGCTAGTTTGAAATCCAGACTCGCTGAGGTTCACACACTTTTCTTTATTTATGAAATTACAGAGCAAGCTTTCAAACCAGGCACTTGCGCTTGGTACTAATAGCATATAGAGTATAGAGGGGCTATGGAGAGGCGCGCAACATTGGTTTCTCGCTTCGTCAAGAAAAGCACTTCTTATTAAGTGAAGGGCACGGTACAAGCCCACGCTTGTTCCTGCGTGAGAATCTCCAGCTCTTTGGCTCACCCCTATCTCTAAAGGGGCGTAAGCACTTCACTCGCTCTCGTTTAGTAGCGCTTTCTTCATTCTTTAGATAGTAGCATGAGAGCTCTGAAATTCAATTCAATGAAAGACAGACCCCATAGAAGTAAGCTTGAGCCAGCTCAGTGAAGACTTTTCAAATACCCTCCAACCAGACCACATAAATTTACAATACAAAAAATTCATGCTCAACCAACCCATCTCAATCCATGTCAACCATCAACCAAGGCCCGCACCAGCCACCATTACTATCCCTTATCATTATCTCAACCCCACCATTTTCTATAAGTAAGGGAAGGTAAGGCTTTTCAAACATAGGTGTCTTGGACATATGAAAGCAGGACGACAGCATTGAAAGTAGAGAAGAAAGATGGTGAAAAATGTGCTAAGATAGGAAATATGACTAGGTTGGGATGATGCTTCAAACCTGACCGAGAACCACAGAAGGACCAGGGAAAGGTGAAAGCAGTAGAGAAAGACCTAACAAGATAGGCCTTTCACAAGGCTCTCAAGAAGCCATAGTAGAATATGGTGGAACTGCTGAAAAAGATCCCTGCACATATCTCAATTGTTGATCTATTGATAACCTCAGAACATCACTGAGAGCAAATGATTGAGGTTTTGCAAAAGGCTCATGTAAATGACAATATCAATCTCGAAAGGTTGGCTGACTTGGTTTGACAAATCATGGTGCCTAGGGTTATATACTACTTCTCCTATGAGAATATCCCTACCGATAGGACAACCCACACGCACCCGCTTTCCTCTCCCACGGCAAGAGCTCGTTCGCCAAGTCCGAACTCCCACTATATCGTAGATGATGGATCTCTTCGATGCTAGCAACTACCTTTGGTCCTTTTCCACTTCTTTCAATTTCCTTACATTATAGCTGAAGGAGAGACTTTACTTATAGAGGGGCAACGGTAGTTCGTAGCTTGTCTTTCTTTGCTAAGTCAAAAGTGACGTGGCGTGTAGTGAGTTTTCTAGTGGAAAGGTAGACTTGAAATTGACTTACAGCTGGTTTTGCTCTGGAGGGAGCTTCCTGAGTCAGACCAACTCAGCCACCGAATTGTCTGAATGGAATGTATTTATTTGGAAAGCAGCAGTTCACTTAAAAAAAGCTCAACAAAGTCACTCCTTGAACAGAAGCCCGAGCCCTTTAAGGCAGGCTAGATGGATAAAATAGTTGTTCCGTGGGGAGCTATATAAGTCCTTAAATTTCAAAAAAAAGAATTTGAGACCTCTACTAAAGATAAGATAATAAATAGATAATCAATAATAGAAGAAAAGAAAAAAATTCTATAGAGATATAGAATCGGTAAAGGCCTTTCTCTAGTCCTTCCTAAGGTCAGGAATAGCGGCCTTAGAGGATTCTATGAAGCGTTTGTCTTAACTTTACAAGAGTTCAAAAAAAAAAGGAATCAAGGGTCCCAAACCTTATTCCATAGTCGAAATTTTTGTGACGTCAAATCAAAAAGGATGCTTTGTCGACCTATGACCTTGGCTCAGTTGGTGGGTATGGTTGGTTTGCCCGCAAATTCAAGCCCTTACAGAATGCATCGCTTTTACTACGGTTTTTAGTTCGACATTCCCTTTCACTTTCACTATAGTTTTTAGTTCGACATTCCCTTTCACTTTCGCTTCCGGGTACAGGCTTAGATAAAAATCCTTCTTGTGCGGGATGAGATTGACTAGATGAGATAGCTGATACCGAACTACCATTTGCATATTTTTTTCCTTTGGAACCTTTAAAAGTTTTTGAGAGAGGGTTGGGGAGAGACAGTGCTTTAGGGCTTACATCTAGCTTTAGTCCTATCTCGGTCGGTAGGCAAGTCAAGTTGGTAAGTCAGTCAGTTCAGTGCAAGTAGCTCGTAGATGAAACATTTCTTCCTCATTCAATCCCAACAACCTTAATATGTTGGCTTTCTACTTTATGTTTTAAACTACCTCTAAACGATATATTTCATATCCTAACTTCCAGTTAAGAATTTCATTTCACCACTACTAAAAGCTAACCAGGGAAGAAGGAATATATTTTACTTTTCTTAAAATTTCAAGCACTTATTGATCAATGAATAGAATGATGGCCGCCTACTTGAATGTCCCAATACCTTCAACAATGTTTGAATTATCTAATGGTCTTTAGGGGAGGCATCAAATGGGATCTCAACCAGCTCTAAGGATCCCAAGAAGGTGTGGGTTTCCTTGACCAGGTCGGGTATATCTCGCCTCCTTCATTCTTTCTATTGGAGGATTATGATGGAGCGAGTGGATCGAGCTGAAAAGCTCGTGCAACTCTATTTTTCCATTCTTTCCATCTACAAAGTTTTGTTGGTCATAGAAGGAGGTTGGACTTGTCGACTATCGATCCGCATGGAATTCTATACCATGCCTTGTCACAAAAGCCTATTCCCTGCTCATTAATGATCATGCCTTCTGTTCAATGGCTTCCATCTTTACTAAGTTGCTTCTATGCATAGCCTTTATGTTAAGTAATTAATAATAAAAAATCCCCTCATTGAGACTCCTTCTGTCTCATGCCAAAACAAGCCCATTTATTATCTGTGTCTTCAACCAATGGCTTTATGAAAATGCTAGACCAACATAAGATATCATGTCATAACATAATCATAAGTTGGATTCAAGATCGAGAATGTCATGCATGGACACCTTGACATAGCCAAAATCTACATAGGCTATCTACAAAAATTTTGCAAGTTTCGTAACAAGGATCAACATGCTAACATTTCAATATACCCATTGATTATCAACACATATATATATCAACTATATATATATAAACAAAATGAGGTGCATAGGTATACCTCACTACTAGAACACTTTGGAGATGATGAAGTTGTATGACAAGCTTTTGAATCCTTCTAACTTGAAGGCCCTAGTTGGTCCACCAAGCATCCAAAGTCCTACCCCACTTTGAAGATAGATTGTGCTAGTATACCTTCAGTGTACGAAGCTACGTAAATGTGGTTTTGGATCAGAAGGTAAAGGTTTTAAGACCTACATGCCATGGCCGAAAGTTCTAGCCCAAAAATGAGGAAGATGAAGTTCTCTCTCTTCACCTAATACGTTAGCCGAAATTCTATGTTCATGTATGTGTATGTATGTCAAGTTGTCACCTAATGAGAGAGTATATTATCATCTAATATAAGCTAATAATAAATTAAGTGACCAATCACCGTTGTCACTTTTTCATGACAAGCCATAAAAGCCTTTAGATTTCAATCATTAGCATTAGATGATAAAAGATGATCATCTTCTCTCTCCTCTCTCCCTTGGCCGAAAATGCAAGTGGATGGAGAGAGAAGATTGCCATCTTTTATTATATATATAAAGCATACTCATATAATTATATATAAAATGTTACTTTATAAGATAGCCAATCACAATTGCTTCCTTCTAAAGTAAAAGCCATGCAAGACCTAGGATTGTAATCATTACAATTCAAAGGTAACTTTATTCTCTCTCTTGACACTTGTAAAAAAAGCTTTATCAACAAAAGCAATTGTCAAGATTCTTTTGTTTTTATTCAAAAATGAATCATATCCTTTCATTTCAAATTCAAATGACTAGGATTGATGACATGGACTATCCTAGTCATCAATCTCTACATGCACATGCCATATGTAATTATCTAGACATTAATTTGCAATTCATCTTTTTGACAACTAAGATGATGACATGACATTTGTCAAATTACATCATCATTACACATATACATATATAAACACCTTTATATATATATATATATATATATATATATATATATATATATATATTATTTTCTTGCCCATTCTAATCTCCATTAGAATAAATATATTGAAACAACTTTTCAATAATTATAGTTTGGCCTTAAAAGTTTTGGTAATTACAATTTGACTCGAAAACTTTTCAAAATTATACTTTTGGCCTAAATACTAACATTGATGACTCTTAACACTTAAGAGCCACCAACCACTATAACACCTCGTTCCCTCACGGAAACAGAGACTCTATACATCCACTATACACAACCCGATCCAAATCCCAAGTCACAAAAAATGAGAGAAAACGGATGGAGTCTCCCCTGTTTATAGGACTAACCGATAACCTGCGAACAACCGAATACAATCACAAAGTCATAATCCAACATTCTCCTACAAATCGAACTCTAACCAACCAACTATTCCCTGTCTCAAGGCTATCCGGGCCTTAGGCAAAACAACAAGATAAGCACACAAGCATGCATGGAATTCAACCCTTGAAATACTAAGTTAAGATCACTTATCATACCACTATAACCTTGTCTATAAACCCTTCTTGTAATTAGAGACCGTCAATCACCTACTTATCTGCCAAATCATGCATGAAAGACAAATAACGAAAGTACTTTAAGTTATTACAGCCATTTTCAATCCTGCCAAACATGTTGGCTAAACTTACAATACTTTACAACATTCAAAAAGGCCATGAATATATACAAGACCATAGGTCACAAAATAGACTATGCAACTAACATCTACTTGGCGCTAGGGCCCACGAAGCATATACAAGCATCCATAAAATTTAGCAGCAAGGTATCACGTAGTCAAGGAGTCTCACGAGTCTTGTCCTCTATAGGCTCAAGAGGAGTCAAACTAGCTTTACCTGAAATTGTTAGCAACGAGGGTGAGCATACCAAACACGTATGCCGAATGAGGAAGGGGAAACGGGAACAGTATCTCGGGGTTCGTGCAATGCAACAAATACATGTAATATATAATAAATAGACACAAGAATTTAATAAAATATCACACAATAAAAAAGATATAGATGATGACTCTGATTAATCCAATTCTCGAACCATGATCCACGAACGACGAATAGAAATCCCGGAGAATAATGTCACTGATAATGATAAGCCGTCATCCCCTTATAACTCCAAGTTTGGTGTACTTCGGATGTACCCCGAAATCCTACGACGCAACTCTCCCTCGGCGGCATCCCAAGCGAGAGAAGGACTGGGCAACCATGGTAGCTGAGGTAGACCAGCAAGCCCGATGCCGCCCAGTTTCCACGACACTACTATGCCCAAATGGTTGCGCAACCACGATGCAATACACTCAAAATGATAACAATAGAATAAATCAATAAACAAATGATTGAGGGACAACAAAGTAGGTTGCCCTCACACACAGGATATAGACAATAAGTGCACGTAATCTATATACAAGTAAATAAACTATTATGCATATAAGGATGAAGACTCCCTCACCTGGATTAAGCCTAGCACGCAAGAGAATAGCTCTGATTCACTTCAACTTTCCCGAATTAGCGCGAATATGTAACCCTAGGGTGTTCAGATAAGTTTAGCAAATAACTATATCAATTCTAACTCAACTCTTATTTAACTCAACTCTTATTTAACTCAACCCTACAACAATAGAAGTTATATTTATAATCACTTATTCATACAAGTTCAAATTTCACATACAATTGGGCTACAAAGTTCATCTTACCAAATCATTAGACAACATAGAAGACATTAAAAGCATCAAATAACGTCAAGTTAATATTATAAGCTATAAATTCCAATTACTCTTATTTACAACAATCAATAATAATATAACTAGATGAGCTATCCTTATAGTCCTACTCATCTAGCATACAATGTCTATTAGAATTTGGTCTTTAACAAAATACAAGCAATATAAACATTAGTTTAAGATATAA
Source organism: Ehretia macrophylla (assembly GCA_037974665.1). Classification (NCBI taxonomy): domain Eukaryota; kingdom Viridiplantae; phylum Streptophyta; class Magnoliopsida; order Boraginales; family Ehretiaceae; genus Ehretia; species Ehretia macrophylla. The sequence continues at coordinate 17,539,077 of CM075770.1, forward strand.
ACATTAAATATGAAAATAACTATATGTGCACAAAGGGGTCATCAACACATTTTTCATGAAACTCTACGAAAAGCTCAAATATACTCTAGAATGCTTTCAAATACACAACAATCAACTACCTAACATTACAAGTGCCAAAACACCCAATTCCCGCGTTTTCCCTTTTAGTTATCTTAAGTCATTTAACTCCAAACCGAGGCCTAAGGCTCAAGATTCTCCAACTAACTATTATAATCTTCTAGTTACACATTATGGCACACTTAGACCCCTTGAAACCATTCATTAACCTGTATTAGCCATAAAAGCTCTAATTTCCCCTTTGTGGATTATAAGTACAAATACCTCATTCGATATCCAACTAAGCGTCATAACCATACATTTAGCACTTCCTCACCCTCAGAACACTAAATATATCACTCAAATTAACCCGGATTCACTTTTCGGATAAAGTTCCTTTGAATTCTAAGCCAATTATGCAAATTTTCTAAAGTCCCTGTCACGCCCCGACCCAACACCCCAGCTAAAGGCTAAGTCCGGACCCGACACACGGCCAGACTCTCCCCTGTGCCGTGGACATTCTAAAAACCTGTAAACAGTTAAACAAAGTCCCAACAATACAATACAAGCTTTTCTTAAATAAACAACAAAGTTCTAAGGCCATCCGAGCCTTATGGTACACAATAGTTCCAAAACACACAAGCATGCGAGAACTCATTATCAACATAGTTTTATAATCACGACATTCTAGAAAATCAATTAAACATAATTGAAGGACCAAACATTTCTACTTTAAGTCATTCACTCCCAAGCAAGCAAAGCGAATAGAAGTAGATCATAAGTTATTACAGTTCATAGGCTTTCAAAGCTACAACACAACCAACTAATATTCAACTTATATAACAAGCATATACATAGCCCTTGGGCTACAAAATAGTACATAAAGTAATCAGATGAATTTTCCACATAGTAGCAAATCATTAACCACCTCAAGCTATCAAGCACGGCAACTAAGGTAGAGGCTCAATCTGAACTTCTTCTTCCTCAACTAATTCAACAAGCTGGGGATCACCCTCAGCATCTCCTGAAACAGATATCGAGGTATGAGCAACCACTGGTGCCCAGTGAGGGATAAAGTCCCGGGGCGTGCAATGCAACAGATAATACAGTTGTACAGCAATTTCACTAGACAATTTAAGAAACAATGATGACTTAAGTAATCCACACATTAAAAAGGATACATTTCACACAATCCCCTATACACCAATCTTCACTGGTCTTCATTCACGATCCACGAACCAAAAGCACGATCACGATAAGCCGGCATAACCCCAATCACTCCAGTGGGTGTACTCCGGATGTACCCCGAATCCTACGACCCAACATCCCCTAGCAATCTCCGGACCAGGCGAATGAGGGAATAGGGGACGGAGTTTGAATATCCACCGGCAAGCCCTCTGTCGCCCAGCCGATATTCAACACATCCGCCCCTACCACTATGGTTGCGCAACCACTATGCAATGCACTTAACGATGGCAAGTTAATAGCAATAATATAAGCATTAACACATATGAGGATCAACAAAGTAGGTTGACCTCGATGCAATGAGAATAGAACAATTATATAAGCAAATATGCAGTTTTGCAAAGAGACATTTCAAAATAACCATAGAATTATACCAAAAGCTCCAAATCAACTTAATATCACATATAAACACTCAAGAAGACATGCCGTGGGTTTAGAAATGTGAGACCACCGAAATTGTACTTAAACCCCTTTATTTTACAAACTATTTCTCTTCCAAACCAAAGTTAATGATTTCATTTTCAAAGAGAACTCTCCCAACCTTCTAACTAACCCTCAAGGTACCCTCTCAACCCTCTAACTCATTCAAATGCCAGCGATTACCCCGAAAGCCCCAAATTTCCTCCTATGGCTTTAAACTACGCGTACAATGTCCGGTCTTCAAACAAGGGATATCAAGGCATCTATAGCACCTAGGTAGCCTAAGAATACTAGAATTGAAGCCCGAATCCACCCGGATTCGCATTAACCCCAAAAGCCCCAAGTTAAAGTCGGCTATTTTCCATTTTAGATGATTTATAGACAATGCAAGTACACGGGGCTATTAGGTTCCCTTCACTAACACCTAAGGCGTCTATTAGAAGCATTAAATCAAGCTAATTCGAGCAATTTCACAAAACCCTAGAAAAACGTCACTATTCACCCAAAATTTCAAATCAACGATTCTAACCGTTTAAAAAGCGAAACAACCACTCAAATGTGTTCTCTAGCATTCATATAGATGGTATATTAGCATAGATAACAATTACAATGGCATTTAATCATATTTTCAACAAATCAAGAAATGAGCAACTATTTAAAAATGTAAAAACAAGCCGTGAAATCCCTCACCAATACGCGTAGGAGCACCTAGGAACCTTGCAAACACCCTACACTAGTTGCTCAAGGCTTAGAGTGGCTTGATTTGGAGAGTTGATGAGCAAAATCTTTTTTTTTCTCTTCTCCTTGCTCTCGGCCCAGCTATAGTGTTTCTGCCCACTTTTTTTTTCTTTTGTTTTGTGTTTTATGAGTCTTAGTTGCTATTTAAGGTTTTTTGTTGGGTGGGGTCAAGCTTGGGTGCTTAAGTGATCTAATATAATGCGCTTATTGAGCTTAAAACGAGCTTAGATAGTAAAATATATGCTAGCTAATTAATTCTATAAAGTTATTATGTAACACTATTCACTCGACTACAAAAATCATTTTCTAAACGAGCCCTCCTAACGCCTCTAGCTCAAATGCACATTTTTTCTCATTACTTTAATAATTAATATGATTTAATAAAAATGCTAATTAACTAATAGAAGGCAGGTTAAAATCGGAGTGAATAGTGGTCATAAAAGTCAGTTAGTAAGGCACAGAAAGAGATGCGCAAACAAAGGATGCAACAATAATTAAATGCATGGCTAAATCTCGGGCGTCACATCCTCTCCCCCTTAAACTAATTGCGTCCACGTAATTCTTACATGATTCGGCGAATAACTCTGGATACCGTTCCCGCATCTGATCCTCTCTTTCCCACGTCACATCCTCCACTCCGTGATGATCCCACAGAACTTTAACTATCGGAATGCTTTTAGTCCTCAGCTCCTGAATTTTCTGATCAACAATTCGAAGAGGTTTCTCTGTGTAGGTCAAAGTTTCACTGATCTCTAGCGGTTCCGGCTCAAGTATGTGAGAGGGATCTGGCTGATACTTTCGAAGCATGGAAACATGGAATACGTCATGAATTCTGCCCAGACTGGGAGGTAAAGCTAGACGGTAAGCCAAATCACCAACAGTTTCAGTTATCTCAAATGGTCCCACATATCGAGGACTGAGTTTACCTCCTTTACCATGCCGAATCAAACCCTTGCGAGGAGAAATTTTCAAAAATACCCGGTCCCCTACAGTAAATTTCAGATCACGACGTCGTCTATCTGCATAACTCTTTTGCCGACTCTGAGCTGTAAGCATTCTTTTTCTGATAAGCTGCACATGATCAATCATTTTGTTCATTTCAGGTAAGAGAGTAGGGTCGAGCGTCTTCATTTCACCAACATCATCCCAATAGAGAAGAGGCCGACATTTACACCCATAAAGTGCCTCATATGGTGCCATACCAATAGTAGCTTGATAACTATTGTTATAGGCAAACTCTGCTAGTGGCAAATATTTCTCCCAACTTTTACCGAAGTCCAGAATACAAGCCCGTAACATATCCTCGAGGATTAAGATAGTTCTCTCGGATTGACCATCTGTCTGAGGATGATAAGCTGTACTGAAACTCAAAGTCGTGCCCAAAGCTTTCTGAATCTTCTGCCAGAACTGAGATGTGAATCTAGGATCTCTATCTGACACGATACTCTTTGGAATTCCATGTAGTCGGACAACATTCTCAATATACAACTCTGCCAGTTTATCAAGAGAATCAGACTTCTTTTTAGCAATAAAATGGGAAGTCTTGGTCAGTCTATCCACAATAACCCAGACTGAGTCATTACCCCTCGAAGACCTCGGTAAATCTGATACGAAATCCATAGTAATATGATCCCATTTCCAAACAGGAATAGCCAAAGGCTGCAACAACCCTGCAGGTCTCTGATGTTCTGCTTTAACTTTCTGACAAGTAAGACATCGTGCAACATAGTCAGCAATTTCTCTCTTCATATTATTCCACCAGAAATTCTGCTTCAAATCTCTATACATTTTAGTACTGCCTGGATGGATAGTATATCTGGAACTGTGTGCCTCAGCAAGAATATCCTTCTTCAGAGTTGGATCATTCGGAATACAGATTCTACCCTTGAATTTAAGAATACCATCGTCATGCAGTTTGAAATCCGACTCTCCCCCTTTAGAATTCTCTAAGACTTTCAACAATTGAAGATCAGCCTGTTGAGCTTCTTGAATTCTAGATAACAACAGAGATTGAATCTGCAAACTTGCAAATTGAATACCAGAATTTGAAGTACTAGGCTTCCATAAGCACAATTCTTCCATGAATTCCCAATTCTTGATAATCAAGCTAGCAACAGTAGCCTTTCGGCTCAAAGCATCAGCAACAATATTGGCCTTACCGGGAAGATAGTTAATAGTACAGTTATAGTCCTCAAGTAATTCCAACCATCGCCTCTGCCTCATGTTCAACTCTTTCTGTGAAAACAGATATTTCAAGCTCTTATGATCAGTGAAGATTTCAAATTTGTTGCCCCAGAGATAATGACGCCATTTCTTTAATGCAAGAATGATAGCTGCAAGCTCAAGATCATGAGTCGGATAATTGAGTTCATAAGGCTTCAGTTTCCTGGAAGCATAAGCAATAACCCGGCCATTCTGCATCAATACACAACCCAGACCTTCCTTCGAAGCATCACTATAGATCACCAGATTATCATAACCCTCAGGTAAAGCAAGAATAGGAGCTGTAGTCAATCTCTTCTTCAATTCCTGGAAGCTGGCCTCGCATTTATCATTCCAGTCAAATACGGTTTTCTTCTGAGTAAGTTGAGTTAAAGGCCCTGCAATCTTAGAGAAATCCTTTACAAACCTCCGATAATACCCAGCTAAACCAAGGAAGCTACGAATTTCCGTGACAGTTTCAGGTCGTTTCCAAGATAACACAACTTCAATCTTCGCTGGATCAACAGAAATACCATCCTGCGAGATAATATGGCCCAGAAAAGCAACTTGCTTAAGCCAGAATTCACATTTGCTAAACTTTGCAAACAACTGATGCTCCTGAAGAGTCTGCAACACAATTCTGAGATGCTGTTCATGCTCTGCTTCAGATTTAGAATAGACAAGAATATCATCAATGAATATGACCACAAATTGATCCAGATAAGGACGGAATACCCTCTGCATTAAATCCATGAATGCGGCGGGAGCATTAGTAAGACCAAACGGCAAGACAACAAACTCATAATGGCCATATCGAGTTCTGAAAGCAGTTTTAGGAACATCGTCCTTCTTAATCCTCAGCTGATAATAACCCTGCCTCAGATCAAATTTAGAGAATACCCTGGCGCTTTGCAACTGATCAAACAACTCTTCGATTAAAGGCAAAGGATATTTATTTTTGATGGTTACCTGATTAAGACCCCGATAATCAATGCATAGGCGAAGTGATCCGTCTTTCTTTTTAACGAATAGGACTGGCGCACCCCAAGGCGAAGAACTCGGCTGAATGAATCCCTTCTCAAGCAAGCCCTGTAATTGAACTTTCAATTCCTGCAACTCAGGTGGAGCCATTCTGTACGGAGTCCTAGAGATAGGTGAAGTCCCCGGCAATAAATCAATCATGAACTCTATCTCTCTATCAGGCGGTAACCCAGGTAATTCCTCAGGAAAGACCCCCGGAAACTCTCTCACGATAGGTACATCATTCAATTTCAATTGATCCCCAGGTTGATTAATCAAATATGCAAGATAAGCCTCACAACCCTTGCTCAATAATTTAGATGCCCTAATAGAAGAAATAATAGGAGTTCCCGTAGATTTTCTACTACCAACTATTTTAAGTACAGGCTGGTCAGGCATTTCTAGATACACAATCTTCTTTCTACAATCAAGCTGGGCATAATATTTACTTAACCAGTCCATCCCCAATATAATTTCAAAGTCATTGAAGGGTAGAATAATCAAATCAGCAGGAAAAACACGACCCTCAATAAATATACTACATGCTCTGCAAATAGATCTAGTAACAAACTTCGGACCCATAGGAGTATAAACCACAATCTCATGCAACAGTTTATCATGTTTCAATTTAGCATTTTGTGCACAAGTAGGAGTAATAAAAGAATGCGAAGCCCCGGAATCAATTAAAACCTTAACTGACTGATCATTAAGAAGAAAAATACCTTCTACCACAACGGTAGTATCCGGAAGCTCCTCAGCATCCAAAGCAAATACACGGGCCTGACCTCGTGGTGGTGGTACTGCAGCTGGTGCCCTGGTCTGAGAGTTCTGAGCTAATGTCTGACCCCTAGGGTTCTTAAATTTCTGACAGTCTTTAACCCTGTGCTGATCACTGCCGCAACCTGTACACTTGTTATGTTTCTTCCAACAAACATCCTCAGTGTGGCCCTGACGCTGACAGAAGTTGCACTGCTGGTGACGTCTTACAACAGTGCCTCTCGAAGGAGCTCTGTAAGTAGAGGTAGCTGAACTACCCTGCTGCGAACGGGAAACTGCTGGACGGAACTGACTCTGAGTCTGACTCTGGACTGGTCGTGCCTGAGTCTGAGTAGGCCCTGTGTAACTCTGAGTCTGCCTCGGCTGTGAACTCTGCCCAACTGATACAGCCTGCCCCTGGTACCCTTGACTCTGAGACTTAAACCGTTTACTCGATTGACTGGTCTCAGCTAACACATCGGCTTTCCGTTTCTCATATCTCGAGGCAGCTCGGACTACTGCAGCATAGTTGAGAAAATCATTTGAAGACAAGTTCAGCATAATATCTCTTCTCAAACCCAGGATGAACCTCTGAATCTTCATGTCCTCCGGCTGAATTAAAGCTGGTGCATAACGGGAAAGCCGGGTAAAAGTAGCCTCGTATTGATCTACCGTCATACTTCCTTGCTTCAAGTTTATAAACTCAGTTTGTCGCCTCTCGCGGGCAACTACCGATATATACTTGTCTCGAAATTCTCGGACAAAGTCAGCCCACGTATGATGAACTCCCTCAGCTCCCCATTTCTCACTGATGGTATTCCACCAATCTTCAGCATCACCCTCGAGAAGGAAAGTAGCATAAGTAATCTTCCTGTCATCATGGCACTCCAGTATTGCTGCGACTCTCTCAAACTTCCTTAGCCACATCTCAGCTTTCATATCGTCCGGCTCTCCAAAGAAAGTATAGGCCCCATGATGTATAAACCGATCATACAGATTCCCTCCGGTAGGACCACTACCTCCGGCTCTCGCAGCCTGATTACCTCCAACGACCCCTAACTGACCTTGTTGTGTAACAAACTGGGCGATAGTGTTCATAGCAGTGGCCATCGTGGCCAAGATCTGTGCAGTGCTCGGTTCTTGAACCTGCGGTGCATTTTCGGCTACCTCAGCTTCTTGCCCACGAACCCCCTCGGGTTCTCCACCAACATTCGGATTATCAGCACGACGGCGAGGCCCCATCTCGAATAGCTAGAATGCAAAGTATTATGACAGGTATATATATGTATATATGCAATTTATAAGTAAACACATAAAGAAAAGTCCAATTAGATTCACATAAAGTCAAGTACATAGAAGTTCAAATAAATATTCCACATTCTTGAAGTACACATATGTCATTAGATCATACTTGGCATTCTAGTCTCTTGATATTCTATTTCTATGCTAGCATGTTCATTTCTAATTCAAATTTCACTTAGGCAAATCAAAATCAAAGACTCATGTATTCACAAAGTCACATAACAAATCTCTACCCACAGACCGAGAAATTTAACCCGGCTTCATGCAATCTATAGCTCTGATACCACTTAAATGTCACGCCCCGACCCAACCCCCAAGCTAAAGGTTAGGTCCGGACCCGACACACGGACAGAGTCTCCCCTATATTGTGGACATTCTAAAAACCTGTAAATACTTAAACAAAGTCCCAACAATACAATACAAGCTTTTCTTAAATAAACAACAAAGTTCTAAGGCCATCCGAGCCTTATGGTACACAATAGCTCCAAAACACACAAGCATGCGAGAACTCATTATCAACATAGTTTTATAATCACGACATTCTAGGAAATCAATTAAACATAATTGAAAGACCAAACATTTCTACTTTAAGTCATTCACTCCCAAGCAAGCAAAGCGAATAGAAGTAGATCATAAGTTATTACAGTTCATAGGCTTTCAAAGCTACAACACAACCAACTAATATTCAACTTATATAACAAGCATATCCATAGCCCTTGGGCTACAAAATAGTACATAAAGTAATCAGATGAATCTTCCACATAGCAGCAAATCATTAACCACCTCAAGCTATCAAGCACGGCAACTAAGGTAGAGGCTCAATCTGAACTTCTTCTTCCTCAACTAAGTCAACAAGCTGGGGATCACCCTCAGCGTTTCCTGAAACAGATATCGAGGTATGAGCAACCACTGTTGCCCAGTGAGGGATATAGTCCCGGGGCGTGCAATGCAACAGATAATACAATTGTACAGCAATTTCACATAGACAATTTAAGAAACAATGATGACTTAAGTAATCCACACATTAAAAAGGATACATTTCACACAATCCCCTATACACCAATCTTCACTGGTCTTCATTCACGATCCACGAACCACGAGCACGATCACGATAAGCCGGCATAACCCCAATCACTCCAGTGGGTGTACTCCGGATGTATCCCGAATCCTATGACCCAACATCCCCTGGCAATCTCCGGACCAGGCGAATGAGGGAATAGGGCACGGAGTTTGAATATCCACCGGCAAGCCCTCTGCTGCCCAGCCGATATTCAACACATCCGCCCCTGACACTATGGTTGCGCAACCACTATGCAATGCACTTAACGATGGCAAGTTAATAGCAATAATATAAGCATTAACACATATGAGGATCAACAAAGTAGGTTGACCTCGATGCAATGAGAATAGAACAATTATATAAGCAAATATGCAGTTTTGCAAAGAGACATTACAAAATAACCAGAGTATTATATCAAAAGCTCCAAATCAACTTAATATCACATATAAACACTCAAGAAGACATGCCGTGGGTTTAGAAATGTGAGACACCGAAATTGCACTTAAACCCCTTTATTTTACAAACTATTTCTCTTCCAAACCAAAGTTAATGATTTCATTTTCAAAGAGAACTCTCCCAACCTTCTAACTAACCCTCAAGGTACCCTCTCAACCCTCTAACTCATTCAAATGCCCGCGATTACCCCGAAAGCCCCAAATTTCCTCTTATTGCTTTAAACTACGCGTACATTGTCCGGGCTTCAAACAAGGGATATCAAGGCATCTATAGCACCTAGGTAGCCTAAGGATACTAGAATTGAAGTCCGAATCCACCTGGATTCGCATTAACCCCAAAAGCCCCAAGTTAAAGTCGGCTATTTTCCATTTTAGGCGATTTAAAGACAATGCAAGTGCACGGGGCTATTAGGTTACCTTCACTAGCACCTAAGGCGTCTATTAGAAGCATTAAATCAAGCTAATTCGAGCAATTACGCAAAACCCTAGAAAAACGTCACTATTCACCCAAAATTTCAAATTAATGATTCTAACCGTTTAAAAAGCGAAACAACGGCTCAAATGTGTTCTCTAGCATTCATATAGATGGTATATTAGCATAGATAACAATTACAATGGAATATAATCATATTTTTAACAAATCAAGAAATGAGCAACTATTTAAAAATGCAAAAACAAGCCGTGAAATCCCTCACCAATACGCGTAGGAGCACCTAGGAACCTTGCAAACACCCTACACTAGTTGCTCAAGGCTTGGAGTGGCTTGATTTGGAGAGTTGATGAGCAAAATCTTTTTTTTTTCTCTTCTCCTTGTTCTCGGCCCAGCTACAGTGTTTCTGCCCACTTTTTTTTTTCTTTTGTTTTGTGTTTTGTGAGCCTTAGTTGCTATTTAAGGTTTTTAGTTGGGTGGGGTCAAGCTTGGGTGCTTAAGTGATCTAATATAATGCACTTATTGAGCTTAAAACGAGCTTAGATAGTAAAATATATGCTAGCTAATTAATTCTATAAAGTTATTACGTAACACTATTCACTCAACTACAAAAATCATTTTCTAAACGAGCCCTCCTAACGCCTCTAGCTCAAATGCACATTTTTTCTCATTACTTTAATAATTAATATGATTTAATAAAATGCTAATTAACTAATAGAAGGCAGTTTAAAATCGGAGTGAATAGTGGTCATAAAAGTCAGTTAGTAAGGCACAGAAAGAGATGCGCAAACAAAGGATGCAACAATAATTAAATGCATGGCTAAATCTCGGGCGTCACAGTCCCAATCAAGCCAATCATATCTAATCACTAATTTATGCTCATTAGAACCTATAGCGCTTATAGATGGCATTGAATCAATTATAGAATCAACTTTGCTCAAAAACCCTAAAATATCACTAAAATATTTTCCAATTTCTCTAACAGAGGCTTAACTTAATCAATTCAATTATATAGATGGACCTCCAAACTGACTGATTTTTATGTATAAACGTATCTCTTCGAGTGTAGATTACTTTAGCCTCAAGCAGAACTCAATTCCGATCTAAATTCCACAAGTTATGACCTTTATTGCACAACTACACCTAACTGTCCCTGCACAGCGATTTCCCAGACACATTTCGAAAATGGCTAAATCGGAGGGTCAAAACGTTCGAATTTGCCTTAGCTCTAGAAATCAACATTTGTTCTAAACTGTCTAATCTAGCTGCCATATAAATTTTATTCAATTCTAAGCACGTTTTCTGTGCCAAAAAGGCTCTAAAAGTCACGGACAGAAAGCTGGTCAGATTTGTACTTTTGCACTAATGTTCAATTAATTTAACTTCTTGCTTATTCAACTAGTTTAGCATGTTATTAGCTTCACAACTAACTCAAAATCTTCACTTAGGAACTTATACAAGCACATAATCTACAAACATTAAACATTAAATCAACTCTTAAGCAAAGAGATCAAACTACATACAAGTTTTAGCTACACATCCACAACAAGTTTAAAAGTCTACTCTATACACTAATATACTCACAATACATGCATATTTGACTCAAATACTCAATAGCTACACAATACCATTTATACTAGAAAGCAAGAAATCAAATAAAATAACACTTAGGATGAAACCCTTACCTCCAAGAAGTCAAAAATGGAGGAAATGTGCAAGAAAACTCTTCAATTCACCTAAAACTTGCTCAAGAATGCACCAAATAGCCATGCCCGAGCCTTTTTTTTCTCTCACGTTTTTCTCCCTGCCCTCTTTCCCCATTTTTGCTTCTATTTTTTTTCCTTTGGTTTGGTCTTGTTTTGTTATATATAATGTAAGCTAAATGGTTAATGGGTTGGGCTTGGTTAATTAGGCCTAAGTGTCACGCCCCAACTCGACCCCACCTACGATCAGTCAGGACGCAACCGAATTTCGGCAGTATAACAACAGTAATTAAGACACCGAGGCCCTAAAACAACCTCTCTAGAACATCATACATCAAACTCCATAAACAATCCCAACAATCTTCTCCTCAATTAAGTTAACAACATACAACACATCCATATTACACAATAATCATTCTTCAACATTCCAATCATAGTTATACGCCTCCGTTCCAACTTAATACATAGGCTATACATACATTTCAAAATAGATTATACAAAACATTATTTTACAACAACTAAGATAATCTCATGGCAATGACTCCTGCACATAAGACTCACAATTCAATCACTCAAACCACACCCGATCAACTAAGGCTCAATTCAATAATTTAAAGAAAGATAACCTAAACTTCAAATAATCATATCTTACATTCTACTAATCCAAACAACCCCAAATCAGTTTCAAACACTCACCCATTCGATCAACTACATTAGCCCTCTCGGAAACCAACCAAGACACCTCAAAATCAAGTCCAACAACCCTAAAACCTCAAGGCACCTAGGCTGAAATTTCCGGATTTTCACCCGAACATCGTAATCGAAAATTCGGCATTATAACGGCGTTACCACGTAATTAACAAACTTTTAGAAATCGATGGCAATCGATTCCAACCACAACAACTCAAAATAATCCTCAAAAAGCCATTCTATCAACTTTAAATACCCGAAAATAAATAATTTCGCTACAATGGCTCAAATCTCGTAGTAATACACATAAACGATCCCTAGCATGCATGGAGCAATAATCTAACATCAGATTAACATTCTAACGGTTCAAAATGCAGTTATGAGCAAAAATAAAAAAATGAGTTTTGAGATCTAGAATTTTTCTCTCACCTTTGATGTGTTTTGATGCAAGAAATGTGTAGAATGGATGCCAAACAAGTGAAATCAAGCTTTGAATCACTCAATTTGGCTTTGAAATGCAAAATCTATGAGAAAAATGCTTTGAAAATGCCTTCATCTTTCTCCTCCAAGGAGCCACGGTTTTGTGTGTGTTTTGGTGGTGTTTTGCTTTGTTTTTAATGTGTGTTGATCATATATTAAGCAAAGGTCAAATAAATAAAAGAAAGTCAAAGTTGAAACTAATTATTTTTAGTGTTTTCTTGACTTTAAATGCATTTTCTTGATCACCAAAGTTCAAAACAATTATTCAACACCCAAGCTAGCTCAAGTAGGTTATTTTTAGGTGGCAAGAAGTTTTACAATCAAACAATTTCACCTGAGTCAGCTTAAAACTCGATTTTCACAAAAGTCAGTGTAAAAACCCTAATAAATTCTTAAGCCGATTTTAAAACTGTTTTAATCAAACATAGGTCTATTAAAGTCCATGGTCTAGGTCTAGAAGGGTTAAAAAGACCAGTTTCAAAATTTTAGCGGACGTGTTTCGAAAACACTATTCACTAAAAATCGACGATAAAATTTCTGATCCCGTTTTTGATGAAAATTTCATGAATGCACATTTAGCACGTATTAGGAGTATTGACATCAAAATTATAACATTCTAGGTCATATAGCACATAAACAGGTCAAATGCACGCAAAACGAGATAAAACACGTAAATCGAGTTAAAGCAGAAAAATGGGGTTTCACATTCTCCCCTCCTTAAAACAATTGCGTCCGCGCAATTCTCGAACTGACAGACAATTAAATCCTCAATCGTTACACTTAATAATACTTCTCTTAGTTCTCATTTATCTCTTAGGATGACAACTAACCAAAGACCTCAAAAGAACAAACTCTGTTGACTGCAAGTTGATGATCATAATTCCAAGACAATCTTCAATTCATAATTCTCTCCTACCTAATATCATATTGCATATGAAAGAAATCGCAACTCCAAAGTCTTAGCATCACACCACTAATTATCAATCATTCCCTACTACACAAAAGAGCTCTATGAACACCCCGAGGGTTTAAAAACTCATTTACGATAACATGAATGATTACTGATCAAAGGAATATCTCAAAAGTGACATTGGTCAGAATATGGCTCTTATGAAATTTACAAGGAAATAAGAATATGGAAAGTCATATTCGAGCCAACAATCAAGGGAACAAGAGGTCAAACAAGTTAGAGAATCAAGAGGCTAATAGTTTAATAAGAAAGCATGATAACTAAGATAAGAAATGTCTCAGCACCTATCAGTTAAATAAGTACGAACAAAGGATGATGACGGATCAAAACAGTGTTGAGTATGTTGAACAAAAATTCCTGAACAAGTAGATATTTCAATTCTCGATGATTGTTCAAGGAACCAACAAGTAAGTTGTACTTGAGGTGAAATGAAATTAAGAAATAAGAGATGATTAATTCAATAGAAAATATAAGTGTCAAGATAATGAGTATCTCAGCACGCAATAACAAAAGAAGTATAAATAAGAAAGGACAATGCTGAATATATTAAATGAGCAATTACAAACAAAGTAATGACAATGATTTAATAATAAAACAATAGGATTAACAAGGATCAACAAGAATGACAATGATGTACTTAGGTAGGGAGTACATCAAGCAAGTGAAATTCGAATAAGTAAAATGGTATACCCACAGAGAGATTACTTTCAAATGAATAGTAATAGGATGAAATAAAATACTGAAACGAATGGCTGGAGATATAGAATGAAATATAGAAGTCTCAAACTTTAACTCCAATAAGTGACATTGCTATAAGAAGCAAATATGAACGTTAAGAATAGAAACAATGTCAAATGAGTATAGGATCCATTAATCAAATAAGCAAACTTTCAAGAAACAATTGATAGGCTAGAAAAGTGTAACCCTCTCTCAAATAAGTGAGAATAGAGTAAAAGAGAATAATAAGACCGATATAATTATGAAGCACAAGAAGGGTGTCCCACCTACACACTTAAACACCAACAAGTCAAATCCTACAATCTATTCTCCTCCAAAACAAGACACTAAGGAGATCTAGAGAACCTAAGGAGTCATAACAATCACCAAACAAGATAAATCACTCCAAAATTTTACATTCCGTACCAGACCAATCACCAAACAAGATAAATCACTGATTACCCAACAAGATTAACTAATGAAGACTCCAAAATCTGATAACACAATACGGATTCATACTAACCCATTATAACATAGGAGAATCCCCAATCAACAATTTAGAAAGTCATACTACTTAGAATCCAAAAGCTTGATATAGGCAAGTAAATGTTCAGCCATCGAAATGCATTCTTATTTCCTCAAATAATTCTATCTCCCAACAATTACATCTTCGAATAAAGTAACTTTAGTCATGAATTACTCCAATTGTCTCCAAGGTTTAAAGATCAAAACTCCAAAATATCCATTAATAATATAGCAATCTCAAATAGTAGAAATATTCACATGTTATACCACAGTTCATTCCATTCACAAATATACATCACTAATTCCTCAAATAAATTCATTCTAAAATAACCTCAAGGAAGTATAATCTGAGTTGAGACTCCAAAAGTGTCTAATCTCAACCTCACGGAAACCTCAACTTATGATCCATCTCCAAGTAATAACAAGTTAAACATGGCAACAAAAGTAATTATAATCATCAAGATACATTGCTATTTCCTCGAACAACTTCATTCTCGCTAAAGGAACATCAAGATCAATCCACTAAGCCGAAACTAAAATCCATAAACATAACAATTAAAATCTAACTGATAAACTTCTAGAATAATAATAATTCAAAATCACGGCCTACCTCTATTTCTGAAAACTCTTGCAGTCATTCTTACTTCACCTAAAAGAATCACCCACAGTTATAGAATATATACAGTTACATCAACTGAAAACAGGTACAACGTAATGCATGATTATCATATAATATAACATTATCACATAACACACAATTCAGCATATAAGAAGCCAACATCACATAAATAGGTTATATCACAGAAGTAAGTTATAAACAATTAAAGTCACATAAGCAACAAACTTCACATAAGGCACTTTGATCACATAAAACACAATTGTAAAATAATACACATTAATCACATAATGCACAGTAATTACAACACATTGAGTACGTATAGCACATTATCACATAAAACATATTGACCACATTAATTCACTTACCACATAAGGCATACTGGTCACATAGAAAGTTAGACACATAAGTAAATTAATCACATAAACATATTAACATATGTTTCACTTTTCTTTCACTTAATACATACTTGCATGCTTAGACCACTACCCATATTCCGAGGATACCCCGGCTGACAGCTAACATGCGCTCTGATAGCACTTAAATGTCACGCCCCAACTCGACCCTACCTACGATCAGTCAGGACGCAACGGAATTTCGACAGTATAACGACAGTAATTAAGACACTGAGGCTCTAAACCAACCTCTTTAGAACATCATACATCAAACTCCATAAACAATCCCAACAATCATCTCCTTAATTAAGTTAACAACATACAACGCATCCATATTATACAATAATCATTCTTCAACATTCCAATCATAGTTATACGCCTCCGTTCCAACTTAATACATAGGCTATACATACATTTCAAAATAGATTATACAAAACATTATTTTACAACAACTAAGATAATCTTATGGCAATGACTCCTGCACATAAGACTCACAATTCAATCACTCAAACCACACCCGATCAGCTAAGGCTCAATTCAATAATTTAAAGAAAGATAACCTAAACTTCAAATAATCATATCTTACATTCTACTAATCCAAACAACCCCAAATCTGTGTCAAACACTCACCCATTCGATCAACTACATTAGCCCTCTCGGAAACCAACCAAGACACCTCAAAATCAAGTCCAACAACCCTAAAACCTCAAGGCACCTAGGCTGAAATTTCCGAATTTTCACCCGAACATCGTAATCGAAAATTCGGCATTATAACGGCGTTACCACGTAATTAACAAACTTTTAGAAATCGACGGCAATCGATTCCAACCACAACAACTCAAAATAATTCTCAAAATGCCATTCTATCAACTTTAAATACCCGAAAATAAATAATTTCGCTACAATGGCTCAAATCTCATAGTAATACACATAAACGATCCTTAGCATGCATGGAGCAATAATCTAACATCAGATTAACATTCTAACGGTTCAAAATGCAGTTACGAGCAAAAATAAAAAAATGAGTTTTGAGATCTAGAATTTTTCTCTCACCTTTAATGTGTTTTGATGCAAGAAATGTGTAGAATGGATGCCAAACAAGTGAAATCAAGCTTTGAATCACTCAATTCGGCTTTGAAATGCAAAATCTATGAGAAAAATGCTTTGAAAATGCCTTCATCTTTCTCCTCCAAGGAGCCACGGTTTTGTGTGTATTTTTGGTGGTGTTTTGCTTTGTTTTTAATGTGTGTTGATCATATATTAAGCAAAGGTTAAATAAATAAAAGAAAGTCAAAGTGGAAACTAATTATTTTTAGTATTTTCTTGAATTTAAATGCATTTTCTTGATCACCAAAGTTCAAAACAATTATTCAACACCCAAGCTAGCTCAAGTAGGTTATTTTTAGGTGACAATAAGTTTTACAATCTAACACTTTCACCTGAGTCGGCTTAAAACTCGATTTTCACAAAAGTCGGTGTAAAAACCCTAATAAATTCTTAAGCCGATTTTAAAACCATTTTAATCAAACACAGGTCTATTAAAGTCCATGGTCTAGGTCTAGAAGGGTTAAAAAGACCAGTTTCAAAATTTTAGCGGACGTGTTTCGAAAATACTATTCACTAAAAATCGATGATAAAATTTCTGATCCCGTTTTTGATGAAAATTTCATGAATGCACATTTAGCATGTATTAGGCGTATTGACATCAAAATTATAACATTCTAGGTCATATAGCACATAAACAGGTCAAATGCACGCAAAATGAAATAAAACACGTAAATCGAGTTAAAGCAGAAAAGTGGGGTTTCACACTAAGTAATATATTTTGGATGGTAGACAAGCCCAAATATAACTAATAAACCCTTATAGGCCCAATTAAAATCTCTACAAAAAGTTACTATTCTTAGCGCGACACTAATCTTTTTATATCTCACGTTCCCGATATGCTATGCACATAATTTAAATTTTCTCATGCCTCACGTAAGTCACGTAACATAGGAAAAAATTGAAAACAGAAAAAAAATTTTAGTCGAAACGCTTATGAATAGTAACTTTTGAAAAAAAATAATATTTTAAGTGAAAAATGCATAATTTTCTTTAAAAACTTTTGTGAAAATAATAGAAATGTACATTTATTTATTTACTAAAATAATTAAACTCCAAAATTTAATATTAAAACTTAACTAAACATGTAATTGCATATAAAAGACAACTGAACACTTAATTGCACATTTATATCAAATAAACATTTAAGCAAGTAAATGCACAAAATATATGTAAATAAGTGATGTATGCATGCTCTAGGTCTCAGGCGTCACAACCACATTATGCAAGCTTCCGGTGAACTTATTCATGATACTTATTAATGTGTGACCTAGATTTGTAATCGCGTACCGATGAGGGACTTGATAAATCTCATTATCTATTTCAGACATGTCTCTATCATTTACCGAAATACCCTCATGCTCATGAGTGACGCACTAGCAATGAATTTACCATGAGAATGTATATGATAATTGTGATACCCCGAACCTGGCATGTATTCAATAGCATTTAAAGTTCATTTAAATTGCATTTTATTGACCTTTCACCTTCTTTGACCAAACTAGTTGACTTTTCATCTACATTGACCATCTTGGACAAGGTAGGAATTTTTGAAATGTTTAATAAAAGGCAAACTTGGGATTAGAAATAAAAAAATGCAATGTTAAGTTAGTCAAATTTTGGGTCAACTTTGGAATTAAATCTGAACCAATTGGGGAAGAGTTAGGTAGCAAATTATATATGGTTGGAAAGCTCTATGAGTCTAGTTTCTGAGGCTTCAAACCATTCATGAATTGGAGTTTTCTAGAAGACGTTATGGCCGTTTTCGTAAGGTCGCGCATAGCTGTTTTGGTTTAGCGGGTTGACCGAATTTTGACCTTTGACTTTTTGTCATTTTTTTTTTAAATAAGCAGAATGTGCACGAAAAAAAACAGAGAAAAAAAACTTGAAACCATGAGGAAGAGAAGGAGAAAAAAAAAAAATCTCAACTTCAAATCTTCGATTCTTCGTGTGGGCTTGTGCGGGGTGGTTTCCGAGGCACTCTACGAGGTTTTCCTAGCGTCTAGGAGCGTGTAAGGTGAGGGTTTCATCGTTATTTGCGCATTTGAAATATTTGTATCTAAACTTTGAGTTTTGGATTTTATGCGTAGATTGTTGTTTTAATCGTTTTGTTGCTTAAAGAATGTTCCTTGTTGATTGTAGAACATGTATTTATAGCTTTTTAACATTTTCTGCGGTTAAATATTGGAATTGAAATATAAATTGTGTGATGAATAGTAAATTGTGAATAGTAAACCCCCGTTTCGATGAAGTTGCTCCGTTACGCGTTCTGTTGATGTAGGAAGATGCTAGATATGCTAGAATGCCTAAATGTGTGGTTTAATTGGAATGTGTAATGGAAAAATGGAGAAAAACGGCTTAGTGAAAGTCAGGGTCGTTTAGGCCGAGTTTGGCGTTTTCTCGTTTTACGTGTTGGCATTGTTTCGGGAGGCCATGGAAGCACTTTTGGTGCGATTATGGCATTGGTTGGGTGTTTGGTTAGTATAGTTGTAGTTCAAACGAGCAAAGGGGGAAATCAGGGCTTTGTGCGAATTCTAGGGTAAAGTAGGGTTTTGGGGTCCTTAGACGTGCCTTATGGTGACCTAGGAAGATTGGCGAAGTCGGTTTCCAGAACTCGTGGCTCGTTTGGAAATGGTAGTGTTTTGATAGTTGGGGCTGATTTGTGATTTTGCTTGTTATCTTGATATTATGCCTATAGAATGCTTAGGGTTGCTTGATATACTTGTTTAATTGGTGTTATTGTTGCTTATTATTGCTTGTTATGCTTGAAAAGTTAGTTGAATGCTAGTATTGATTGTGATTGCTTGTTATCTCGTTTGTTGTCACTAGTTTGTATTGTTGTGCTATCGCTCGTTTATTGCCTTGTATCGAGTCTTGCATTGCATAGTGTCAGCACGTGAGTGATGGGCCTCTTTGGGTAGCCTCGGGTTGCCAGTGTTGGTTGCTCTAGCTCCGTAGCTATTCCCTCTTCTCGCTTGGGCTGCCTCCCAGGGAGATTTGGGTCGTAGATTGATGGATACTTCCGGGGTATTCCAAACTGGTGTTATAAGGTGGATGCGCGCTTATTGTCATCGTTGTCAACATCAAGCTCGAGATTGATGTATCGCTCGTGAAATGGTACTTTGCTCGTATGAGTGAACCATAGCCTTCAGAGTGTGGTATAGCTTTGAATGGTTGTGTTAATGCTTTCAGTAATTGCTTATTGTATTGATTATTTGTTTTGATTGCTTATTTATCAGTTATATTGCTTAACTGTCTTATTTGCATTGCACGACTTTCTTTCTCTCCAATTCGATATCTGTCTCGCCCTCACTGAGTATACGTGTTGTGTATACTCACTCCTCACCACCACATTTCAGGAAATGCCATGTTAGCTGGAAAGTTCGTGATTTCGTGAAAGTCTGTGCTTGAAGAGTTGTCCTGCATGCCTATGTGACTTGAGTTGTCAAAGTTGTAAAGTTGTATGCTTTTATGTATTATATGTATTTAATGTTAAAGGGGATGTAATTTAAGTTTCACTAGATTATGTATTTAGTTAATGTAGCTTAACTTCAATGTATATTTATAATGATAAAGGAAAAGAGATAGAAAGGTATGATAGTCTAGCTTATGATATAGGTTGATGTAGTTTAATTGCTAAGCTTGAATGTATATTTACTTGTGTTTTGCTTGTTGTGAACCAAGGCTCGGATGGCCTTGAGGTGGTTGAATGTTTGGACATGGTATTGGTCCACTTATATGCTGTCGCAGGTTTTACTTTTCGCCTAGGAACATGGGAGACTCCGTCCGTTTTCCCTGAAAATTTATGCCCGGGTTTGGTTTGGGTTGTGTTTAGATCGATTGATAGAACTCCCGGTCTCGAGATGGATCGGGGTATTACAGGTGGTATCAGAGCTTGTTTAGCTCATAAGCCGGGACAGGGTCCTCGTTCTGGTGGGTAGTGGTCCTTGAATGTGTTCTTGCTAAGCGTGTCTTGAAAGTGTATGCTTGTATGTGAGATTATGTGTCTTGACATGAATGTGTGCTCCTATGTGATATAGTTATGTGTTATGTGTTAATTGTGTGCTAAGTGAAGTAAAGTGTCTAGTTGTGCATTGAATTGACCTATCGAATCGACCTCGTGGATTGTTATTTGCTTGAAGTATTGCTTGTAATGTGTGTACTGAAATGTCTTGAATTAGCTATGCTGTGATTTGAATTGATTATGCTGTGCTTGACTTGATTGTTATGCTTGAGTGACCTTGTTGAATAAACTATTTTGTAAACTTGCTGGCATAATAGCTTAAGGCATATGTATAACTGTGATATATTGGCATTCATACATGTCCTATTGAAATGGTAAGTAAGTCATCTTCTTCCCCTGAAGAAAGTGGTTCACCGCTGGCTTTTCAAGGTGTATGGATTGGCAGGAAATGAATGGCATTTGACTAGCCTTTATTTGGGAATTGGTGTTTGCTTTTGGAGCTCGGTTATTGGCGAATCTCTATGGTCTTCCTCTGTGCTTAACGGTTGTGAAAGAATAGCTTTCTCTTGGGGTTTATTTGGTTAGTCTTTGGAGCATTCTTTGGTTTTCTTAATGGGTATTCTTTGGAGACTTCTGTTGGCATTTCTCGGTGGATTTGGCTATTGGGATTCAATCAGCCTTACTGCACAGTATTATCTAGGGTATATGTGTCTCTGTCTTTATTGGTATGATACTGGAATCCCTGATTGGAAATTCTTCAATGGTAATTTTTGGAATTCTCAGTGGCCAATTATTTAGTATTTATTTATTAGGCAAACTTGGCTACTTTCTTATTGGAGCATTGTCTCGGATATCTTCTTCAGTGTTCCTCAGTAGGTTTAGTATTTGGAGTTCCTATCAGAATTATTGAATAATACTACTTATGGTATTCTTTAAAATTCTTATTAGGCGTTCTCTTGGTATTTTCCTTTTGGCAAAGTTGTATGAAGTTCTCACTTGGCAAACAGTGAAGAGGCCTCAGAGTTTGGTCTCGGTATATTGTTCATCAGTTCAGTGTTTATCCTTGGAGTTTTTGTCCATCTGGGAAACTATGTTTGTTATTCAACTTGGTTGTCTTATTGGGCACATTATATTTTCTGTGTTATTTCCTTTGACATTCCTCTCAGCATTTGATAGCAAAACTCAGAATCTAATTGGTTGTTCCATGGGGTTATTATTTGGAAGGCTTCTTTGGAACTTTGGAAATATATTTGATTGGGTTCTTGGTATTTTCTTCAGCACTCTTAACAGGGAATTCTTCTATGAAATCCATGACCAGCGGGGTACTTCTTTGGACCTCTAGATAGAACCTTTGTTTGAGCTTTTATTTGGCTTCTTGCTTGGGAATTCTCGGGCAGTAACAGTTAGACTTCTATTGGAGATTCGTGCATGAGGTATTCTTCTTGTCGTTATTGTGTGGTATTAATGACATCTACAGTATCTTTGCTTTAGTCTTTATTGGTATTATCTCGGCGTTTCTGGTTAGAATTTATTCTTCTTCGGTATTCGTGTCAACGGGATTCTTGTACGGTATCTGCATTTGAGCTTCTATTTCGTGTTACTACTTGGCATTTCTACTTGAACTTTCCTATTGGTCAGCTTGATTAAATACTTTTTCAGTAGCTAATGAAGACTAGTCAGAGTTGGATTGTAGATGATGCAGAGTCCTATTGGAAGAAGAATTGCGAGGACGCAATTGTTTTAAGGGAGGAATGATGTGATACCCCGAACCTGGCATGTATTCAATAGCATTTAAAGTTCATTTAAATTGCATTTTATTGACCTTTCACCTTCTTTGACCAAACTAGTTGACTTTTCATCTACATTGACCAACTAGGACAAGGTAGGAATTTTTGAAATGTTTAATAAAAGGCAAACTTGGGATTAGAAATAAAAAAATGCAATGTTAAGTTAGTCAAATTTTGGGTCAACTTTGGAATTATATCTGAACCAATTGGGGAAGAGTTAGGTAGCAAATTATATATGGTTGGAAAGCTCTATGAGTCTAGTTTCTGAGGCTTGAAACCGTTCATGAATTGGAGTTTTCTAGAAGAAGTTATGACAATTTTCGTAAGGTCGCGCATAGCTGTTTTGGTTTAGCAGGTTGACCGAATTTTGACCTTTGACTTCTTGTCATTTTTTTTTAAATAAGCAGAATGTCCACGAAAAAAAACACAGAAAAAAACCTGAAACCATGAGGAAAAGAAGGAGAAAAAAAAAAGAAAATCTCAACTTCAAATCTTCGATTCTTCGCGTGGGCTTCTGCGGGGTGGTTTCTGAGCCACTCTACGAGGTTTTCCTAGCGTCTAGGAGCGTCTAAGGTGAGAGTTTCATCGTTATTTGTGCATTTGAAATATTTGTATATAAACTTTGATTTTTGGATTTTATGCGTAGATTGTTGTTTTATTCATTTTGTTGCTTAAAGAATGTTCCTTGTTGATTGTAGAACATGTATTTATATCTTTTTAACATTTTATGCGGTTAAATATTGGAATTGAAATATAAATTGTGTGATGAATAGTAAATTGTGAATAGTAAACCCCTATTTCGATGAAGTTGCTCCGTTACGCGTTCTGTTGATGTAAGAATATGCTAGATATGCTAGAATGCCTCAATGTGTGGTTTAATTGGAATGTGTAATGAAAAAACAGAGAAAAACGGCTTAGTGAAAGTCGGGGTCGTTTAGGTCGAGTTTGGCGTTTTCTCGTTTTGCGTGTTAGCATTGTTTCGGGAGGCCATGGAAGCACTTTTGGTGCGATTATGGCATTGGTTGGGTGTTTGGTTGGTATAGTTGTAGTTCAAACGAGCAAAGGGGGAAATCGGGGCTTTGCGCGAATTCTAGGGTAAAGTAGGGTTTCGGGGTCCTTGGACGTGCCTTATGGTGACCTAGGAGGATTGGAGAAGTCGGATTCCAGAACTCGTGGCTCGTTTGGAAATGGTAGTGTTTTGATAGTTGGGGCCGATTTGTGATTTTGCTTGTTATCTTGATATTATGCCTATAGAATGCTTAGGGTTGCTTGATATAGTTGTTTAATTGGTGTTATTGTTGCTTATTATTGCTTGTTATGCTTGAAAAGTTAGTTGAATGCTAGTATTGATTGTGATTGCTTGTTATCTCGTTTGTTGTCACTAGTTTGTATTGTTGTGCTATCGCTCGTTTATTGCCTTGTATCGAGTCTTGCATTGCATAGTGTCAGCACGTGAGTGATGGGCCTCTCTGGGTAGCCTCGGGTTGCCAGTGTTGGTTGCTCTAGCTCCGTAGCTATTCCCTCTTCTCGCTTGGGCTGCCTCCCAGGG
This sequence comes from Ehretia macrophylla, assembly GCA_037974665.1. Lineage (NCBI taxonomy): Eukaryota > Viridiplantae > Streptophyta > Magnoliopsida > Boraginales > Ehretiaceae > Ehretia > Ehretia macrophylla. Next base: position 17,563,262 of record CM075770.1, read on the forward strand.
AGATTTGGGTCGTAGATTGATGGATACTTCCGGGGTATTCCAAACTGGTGTTATAAGGTGGATGCGCGCTTATTGTCATCGTTGTCAACATCAAGCTCGAGATTGATGTATCGCTCGTGAAATGGTACTTTGCTCGTATGAGTGAACCATAGCCTTCAGAGTGTGGTATAGCTTTGAATGGTTGTGTTAATGCTTTCAGTAATTGCTTATTGTATTGATTATTTGTTTTGATTGCTTATTTATCAGTTATATTGCTTAACTGTCTTATTTGCATTGCATGACTTTCTTTCTCTCCAATTCGATATCTGTCTCGCCCTCACTGAGTATACATGTTGTGTATACTCACTCTTCACCACCACATTTCAGGAAATGCCATGTTAGCTGGAAAGTTCGTGATTTCGTGAAAGTCCGTGCTTGAAGAGTTGTCTTGCGTGCCTATGTGACTTGAGTTGTCAAAGTTGTAAAGTTGTATGCTTTTATGTATTATATGTATTTAATGTTAAAGGGGATGTAATTTAAGTTTCACTAGATTATGTATTTAGTTAATGTAGCTTAATTTCAATGTATATTTGTAATGATAAAGGAAAAGAGATAGAAAGGTATGATAGTCTAGCTTATGATATAGGTTGGTGTAGTTTAATTGTTAAGCTTGAATGTATATTTACTTGTGTTTTACTTGTTGTGAACCAAGGCTCGGATGGCTTTGAGGTGGTTGAATGTTTGGACATGGTATTGGTCCACTTATATGCTGTCGCAGGTTTTACTTTTCGCCTAGGAACAGGGGAGACTCCGTCCGTTTTTCCTGAAAATTTATGCCCGGGTTTGGTTTGGGTTGTGTTTAGATCGATTGATAGAACTCCCGGTCTCGAGAAGGATCGGGGTATTACAATAATGAAGTCGACGTCTTTTATGAATCTATTTAACCGTCGAGAATTAGCGTGCAGTCCGATCCTTCTGTTACAAGTGCCCTGACGGGAAAGGACCATGAAATGGTTAAGCCCACATCTGATACTATGTATAAATCTGAACCGATGAAGCGAGAGATGACTACCATAGAAAAACTCATTTCTATCATTTCATACTCACCTTGGCCAATGACTTGCTCGTTTACCAACCGATCTCATATATCATAGGACATCACCTCGCGCCGGAAGTTAACAGATCTTGTAATACCCGAGCCCGGAATGTGAAAATTCCTTGTTTATTATTTTGAAAATTATATTTCCTTAAATTCTTTGTCAATTAATTGTTACTTTTTCGCTATTGCTCGCTATCGTAACGCGCATTGCATTTCAGGAGCGATAGCTAGAGAACGGTTTCTAGTCCTTAGTAAATAGTAAAACTAGTATTTAGATGACTTAAATTTTATGTTTTAATTGTTGCTAGCTATATTTAATCTTTCCTTAGTTAAAATGGCTTTAAAATGCACAAAATAAGACCATTTGACCAAGTTTTAAGTGGTTTGACCTAGGACTTTGACTATGTGACTTAGCCAACCTTTTAATAAGCTAAAACAAAGCAAAATAATAAAAAAAAACAGCAGCTGAACAGAACCTATGCTGGCCGAAAATATTGAAGAGAAAAAAAAATCAATTTCAACTTTCAAAACTTCCAATCTTCGCGTGAGCTTGTGCGGGGTTGCTACCGAGCCATCCAGCGTTGTTTTTCTAGCGCCTAGGAGTGCCTAAGGTGAGGGAATCATGTGATTTGCGCATTTAAATGTTAAGTGTATCAACTTTGCAATTTTTAGATTTTATCCGTAGATTGTTGTTTAATTCGTTTTGATGCCTCTAGAATGTTCCTTAGCTATTGTAGAACGTGTATTTATAGCTTTTTTAACATTTTTTGCGTTTAAATGTTGAGATTGCAATTAAATTTAGATGTTGAATAGTGTTTAGTGAATAGTAAACCCTTGGAACGATGAAGTTGTTTCGTTATGCTGTCCGTTGATGTAGAATTGTGCTAGGTATGCTAGAATGCCTAAATGCATGGTTTGTTTGGGTTGCGTAATGGAAAAAACGGGAGTTAAGCCTTGTTGAAAGTCGGGGTCGTTTAGGTCGAGTTTAGCGTTTTCTCGTTTTGCGTGTTGGCATTGTTTCGGGAGGCCATGGAAGCACTTTTGGTGCGATTATGGCGTTGGTTGGGTGTTTGGTTGTTATAGTTGTAGTTCAAACGAGAAAGGGGGAAATCGGGGCTTTGCGCGAGTTCTAGGGTAAAGTAAGGTTTCGGGGTCTTTAGACGTGCCTTATGGTGACCTAGGAGGTTTGGTGAAGTCGGTTTCCAGAACTCGTGGCTCGTTTGAAAATGGTAGGGTTTTGATAGTTGGGACCGGTTTGTGTTTCTGTGTGTTTTCTTGACTTTATGCCTATAGAATGCTTAGGGTTGCTTGAAATACTTGTTTGAATTGATTTGGATTGAAATGCTTATCAATTGCTGCTATTGCGTGCGAGAGTAACCTACTTTGTTATTCTCCCACGTGTGGCTTTATCGCTTGTTTATCGCCTTGTATCGAGTCTTGCATTGCATAGTGTCTCGCCCGTGAGTGATGGGCCTCTTTGGGTAGCCTTGGGTTGCCAGTGTTGGTTGCTCTAGCTCCGCTGCTATTCCTTTTCTTGCTTGGGTTGCCTCCCAGGGAGATTTGGGTCTTAGGTTGATGGATACTTCCGGGGTATTCCAAACTGGTGTTATAAGTTGGTTTGGGCCAGCGCGTCGTCATCGAATTCTTGAATGAAAGTTGCTCATGAATAGAGTACTGTATCCTTTGAATGAATGTTTATAGTCTTTAATGCTTGCCTTGTTATAATATTGGCTTGTTTGGATCTTTAAATGATAATTGTATGCATTGCTTGGCTAATTGCATTGCATACTCCTCTCATCTCCGTCCTTGAGACCAATTGCCCTCGCTGAGCAATAGTTTTTGCTCATTCCTCTCTATACTATATTTTTACAGGAGTAGTTGAAGCAGACCCTATCGAGGTAATTGAGGAGGAGGAGCAGGTGGAGGTGTTTCCGTGATAGCACTTCTCTGCTTTGCTGGTGGTTGGTTACCAGATTTTGTGCGAGCCTTGCTTGTTATGTATATTGCTTGGATGTCGCTTAATTTTGAGGCTTGTGGCCTAGTATGTATTTTCTAGTTTGAGGCCTCTGCGGTCTTATGTTGTATAAGTTGAAAGAATGTAAAGTTGTAAACTTATACCCTTGTGACTAGTAAGGAATTGCATGCTAATGGAATTGATTAGTGGCATAAGTACTTGTGTAATATGCATAACATTTTTGGGTTGCAAAGTTGGTTAATAAGAAATGTATGTTTTAAAGAAAGTTGGCTTGTTATGATTGTTTATATGGCTTTCGCAAGTATTGCGTTGGTTTTAGGGTTTTCGGATCGTCCGCGGTACAGAGGAGACTCCGTCCGTGTGTCGGGTCCGGGCTTGGCCTTTTGCGGGGTCGGGTCGGGGCGTGACAGATCCTATCTTGACAATTACTTGTCGGTTCATACCACAAGACTAAAACGCGAAAGGCCGTAACCCACCTTAGAAGACGGGCATTGTCCAGACGTAGTATTTAGCCCCTGATATAACCAGCAGTTGTAATCTCTCAAGTCTGAGGATTAATTTGCACAATTCTCAACTAAATAGTAAACTATTAACTTGAAATCATGTAGTTCACTATTTATTGTCACATTCAATGATCCGTACATAGACGATCACTCATATGTTTATTAGTCCACATCACCATGTTGTTATGGCATTTCGCACGCCATCCTTTATCATTAACATCACTATGTTAATCAAAGGTAATAACATATGATAACCCGTACTTGATTATTCTAGTCCCGGTTGAATAATCTGAAGGGCTATGAATTGTTTCTTAATACTTATCATATCAAAAAGAAAGTACGAAATATCCTAAACCCTTTTAGAACATTTCTGTTCTCGGATAAACATTAGGGACATATTCACATCGAAGCGGAGAATATGAATATCCTACAAATCATATAGTGTATAAAACACATAAGCATATTCTCATTAAACACTAATAAGGTCATATCAAATTTTAGCATTAGGGTATATCCCCAACAATCTCCCACTTGTACTAATGTTATCAACCATAGGATCTAGTGCATTTTACATTCGTATATGTATACTCATCTTCTCCAAGATGGTGATCAACTATAACTAACTTTACAGGATCAGTGGGTCAACTATAGAAACAACTATAGGATCTTTATATGTTAATTCATTTTCTTATCAAGAAAGAAATTCTTGAATTGACTCTTTACAAGTTCGGACTCTTTATGAGATCAGGTTCTTTTAAGCTTGTGCAAAAAGCCTCTATAATAGTTACCATATCACATGATATCGGCTACCATCAATAGACAAAACCTTATAATTTCCAAACATCATAAAAGTCAAGCAGCATCTTGGCTCATTTATTAACATAACTATTATTTATCATTATTCGGAACTCTTTGGAATAATTCACTAATCCATCAAATACACTTTTATCCTTTTAAACGAATTATTCTCTAAGAACTTCACCACAACCATATACCTTAAAATTATGGGTTAAAGTTCATGTAGAGATCATTATAACAATAAGATCATTAGAACTTATATGTATTCTCTCTGATATCTATCATGTAACTCATTACATCATATCGTGACAAGTACTTGCCATTGCATTTAAAGGAGAATGCAAACAACAAAAGGTTTAGGTGCAAAAATAATTCGTAACCTTTCCTTAATAGTGAGAAGGAAATCTACAAGAAAAGACGGATACCCTGTCATTAAGCCTAGAGACCAAAATTTCTTAGATTCCTCCATCTTAAAGAGAACTATAAGATCGTGACTGGGTGTACAGGTCATGAGAAAACAAACAATCATATCACTGTACTTCATAGACATGATTGGTTTACCCAAAAAGTACAACATGATATAAAATTCGTTGGACCTTGGCGAACGAAGGTATCACAAATTTACAAGACTTGTTAAGGGCATCAACTCCCGTTAACCTTTCTTATAAATTTAGATATTACCTTCATTTATTAATGAAAACGATCTCTATCTTTTTATTTTAATCATTTCATCATAGTTACCTTTCTCTAAAGAAACTATGCATGAAGGAGTTTAAATTCTATATAGCCATATAATTAAAACATGGTATAATAAAATCAATTTGAAAGATTATGGTGATAAAAGATGCATTCTCTAATCTTCTTTTATAAGCCAACAAATTCTGGACAAGTCTCATAAGCTCCATTTCATTCAATTATTTATTTTGATCAAACTCTTTTGTCAAAAAGAATAATTAATCTATCAAACTCATTTAAATAGATATAAAACAATTCTAGTCTTTAACTCTTGACTATTTCAAAGTTCAAGACTATATATGTATGATTTGGTATTTAGCCATTTCTATAAATGCAAAGAAATGAAGTATAAATGTTTGAGTTTGAAGACATTCTTTCTTCCGATACGCATTCCGACCATTTCATTACCATTAATGAAAGATATACAAAATGCCAATCATTTTTTACAAAGGATCATTTCCAAAATATCCTCTAGAAACGATTGAAAATAGTCTCTACTATTTAAAGAAATAATCAAACTAATCAGAACATTTATAAACATTTTTCAAAAATGAGATCGCATACCAAGCCTATCCAAAACAACCAAATCAAGCATAAACAGTGTCTACTACTCAATCCTCTCCTGATGAGAGATCTCCTGGTAAGAATGCCACAACCCTACTTCTCTTATGTCTCCTCCTCCTCCTTTTGTATTTGTTTTGGCTGGGCTTAGCTACAGAAAGAGAGGACTCAACATGGGGATCAGGTGATGCACCCAAACCAAGGTTCTGCCAGCATTTCAGAATATCTGGCAACTCATTTAGTATGACCTCAATTCTATGCACGTGAAAGTCCAAGATCAAGGGAGAGTAGGATGGTGGAAGAGACTACAAGATCAAGTCAACCTGAAGTCGGGGATCCATAATGAAAGCAAATGCCTCCAACTAAGCTACCAAGTAAATCATTCTGAGGCAGTGTTGGTTCACGTCACCCCCTTCCTCAAGTCTTATACTAAAAAGCATATGGGTCAACTGAAATCTCATAGACTGACTACGCTCGCCAAAAGATTCCTTCAAACAATGAATGATATCTACGGAATAAGGCAACCCCTCATAGAATCGACGTAGATTATCGCTCATTGATGAAAAAATGTATCCCCTACCACGCATGTCATCCTGGACCCACTTATAGTAAGTGACCTTGTCGGTCTCAGATGCAGTCTCATCAATAGGAGCAAATGTTGGGACATCCAAGATATACTCAATGCTCTCAAATCGGAGGACTACCCTTAAACTTTTGTAGCATTCTTTGAAGTTTGGTCCAACTAAATAATCATGATTAAGGATGGACAAAATAGGATTTATGAATGAAGCCATTAAACTGCAGAAAAAGTAAATATAATAGAAAGTAAGATCGCAGGCTAATAAGAATATATTGAAAGCTATTAAATTGCAAAATAAAATAGCTACTCCCACTATTTGTTTTAAATCTCATATTCCCTTAATGAGAAAACATGAATCTATGAAAAGACTCTAAGTGGGATGTCTAAGTTCCTATGATCAAACATATTTCTCAAACCTTTGTGACTATGTTGAAAATGAATACCAAAGGTCAACAACTCTTTGTTGTCTATTTCTCTAAATAGGGTATGGTCTACTTTAGTCCCTAAATCACTTGATCTCAAACCTATGTGATGATAATTGATTAGGTGATCTAGTTAGATTGGATCCGTTATCACTTATTTATCCCTCAAATTGAATCAATAGCCTCAAGCCTTTGTGGCTATATTAACCGTTAGATTTTGGCAGACAACCATATCACTATGTTTCATTCTAGCGATTTTAATAAAATTACTTTGAAACATATCCTCTACCTTTGGGTAAGAAAGACCGTATTCATTTGGGTCTTATTAAATATCCTAGGATGGCGAAGGACTACAATAAAAACCCTTTTTACCGTTTGAAAATCTAATATTTGTTTGCACGTAGGGAGTAAATACAATCTTATCAAAACAATAAGCATTCTACATACTATTAAGCTAATAATTACAATTATAGCAATTTAAATAGTATGAATGCAAAGATATATAAATGGTGGATCATAGGCTTGACTTTTGGGCTAAAAGAAATAAAACTATTCTATTTAAAAGATCTTCAACGCTTTGAAATCTTCATTGGGCCTCCAACTCCTTGGAAAAGTCCATTGGGCTCCTTTCAAGTTTCTTTTGAAAAATTACATAAAAGTCCTCACTACATAATTCTCTCAAATGAAAATAAATTGAGACTTATGTCTCATATTACAACCCAACATCTTTTGACCCTAAAGCCCAAGTTCATGATCGAATTCACCATTCTCAAAATAATAAATATGCATGATTATTCATATCAAAATATAATAACCAACTTATTAATTTCTAGCATTCAAGTTTAATCTACTCATCAAATATGAAAGAATAAATTAATCCAATGCCCCTTTTGCATAAATATAAAACCCATTTTATACATGCAAGTCATAATGGCCCATTAATTCATAACTCCTTATAATTAATTATATTCACATCTAAGTCCAAAACTTAAAGAAAAAACACAAGTTCATGGCCCATTAACACAAAGTGGCCCAATAGGTTAAAATCAAGCACAAGTAGATGCACACAAGGCCCAAGCCCAAATCAACATGTCTTTAAAGGCCCACATACATTAACTATAGCCCAATAGTCCTTTGAAAGTATTATATCATTGTATAATCAACTTTCTACTTTCTTAAATTCAGAAACATCCCAATACTACTTATTAGATAATTTCTAATTTCAAGATTAAAACATAAAGGCCAACTATGTGAAATCTATTTTGCCAATTTTTAAGACATAAAGAAAAGTTGCACCTTTGATCATTAAACATCTTTAATCATCAAGTAGTCATCAACTTGAACCATATGCATGATTATATTAAGATAAGCTTAAAACTACTTTTAAACTTTCAATCTAACATATGCATATAATAGACACCAACTCTTTTGAGTGTCTCAAGGCAATTACAACAACTTTATATGTCCAACAAAAAGCAGAAAATCCTCATCAACACACAATGTGGATTCGGCCAAGGCAATAAAAAATGCAAGGCTTGATCTTTTCAACTTTTGACTTTCCCTTTTGAAACATATTAAGATAGTCTACTTATTCCAAGTCTAAAGTCAACATGCAAAGACCAAATCTCCATTTAACTTCACAAGTTTAGCACTTTAAATAAAAAGACAAATCATCCAAAGATAGATGTGATTTTAGGCCATCTCAACATATAGGTGTAGCATGCAAGTTCAAGCTAAGATATATACTCACATAAATATATTCAAGATCTACATTATCAATCAAAGATCCGAACTAGATTTGAACATGCATGTGTGTAGGCTAAAAACTTAAAATAAAAAACTTGCAAAACAACTTTCAACTTTTCGGCCAAAGGGTTCAACAACACATGACCAACTTTTGATAATCAATGGATATATACACATGGCTCTGATACCACTTGAAAGTGCTAGGACAACATAAGATATCATGTCATAACATAATCATAAGTTGGATTCAAGATCGAGAATGTCATGCATGGACACATTGAGATAGTCGAATTCTACATAGGCTATCTACAAAAAATTTGCAAGTTTCATAACAAGAATCAACATGCTAACATTTCACTATACCCATTGATTATCAACACATATATATATATCAACTATATATGTATATATAAAAAAGGAGGTGCATAGGTGTACCTCACTAGTAGAACGCTTTGAAGATGATGAAGTTGTATGACAAGTTTTTGAATCCTTCTAACTTGAAGGCCCTAGTTGGTCCACCAAGCATCCAAAGTCCTACCCCACTTTGAAGATAGACTGTGCTAGTATACCTTCAATGAACGAAGCTATGTAAATGTGGTTTTGGATCAAAATGCAAAGGCTTTATGACCTACATGCCATGGCCGAAAGTTCTAGCGCAAAAATGAGGAAGATGAAGTTCTCTCTCTTCACCTAATGCCTTTGGTAGAAATTCTATGTGCATGTATGTGTATGTATGTCAAGTTGTCACCTAATGAGATAGTATATTATCATCTAATATAAGGTAATAATAAATTAAGTGACCAATCACCATTGTCACTTTTTCATGACAAGCCATGCAAGCCTTTAGATTTCAATCATTAGCATTAGATGATAAAAGATGATCATCTTCTCTCTCCTCTCTCCCTTGGCCGAAAATGCAAGTGGATGGAGAGAGAAGATTGTCATCTTTTATTATATATATAAAACATACTCATATAATTATATATATAATGTTACTTTATAAGATAGCCAATCACAATTGATTCCTTCTGAAGTAAAAGCCATGCAAGTCCTAGGATTGTAATTACAATCCAAATGTAACTTTATTCTCTTTCTTGACACTTGTCAAAAAGGCTTTATCAACAAAAACAATGGTCAAGATTCTTTTGTCTTTATTCAAAAATGAATCCTATCCATTTATTTCAAATTCAAATGACTATGATTGATGACATGGACTATCCTAGTCATCAATCTCTACATGCACATGCCACATGTAATTATCTAGTCATTAGTTTGCAATTCACCTTTTGACAACTAAGATGATGACGTGGCATTTCTCAAATTACATCATCATTACAAATATACATATATAAACACCTTTATATATATATATATATATATATATATATATATATATATATATATATATATATATTATTGCCCATTCTAATCTCCATTAGAATAAATATATTGAAACAACTTTTCAATAATTATAGTTTGGCCCCAAAAGTTTTGGTAATTACAATTTGACATGAAAACTTTCCAAAATTATACTTTTGGCCCAAATACTAACATTGATTAATCTTAACACTTTAAAGCCACCAACCACATTATACGAGCTTCCGGTGAACTTATTCATGATACTTATTAGTGTGTGACCTTCTAGATTCATAATCGCGTATCGATGAGGGACGTGATAAACCTCCTTATCTATTTCGGAAATGTCTCCATCATTTACTGAAATACCCTCATGCTCATGAGTGACGCACTAGCAACAAACGTACCACGAGATGTATACGATAATGAAGATGACGTCTTTTATGAATCCATTTAACCGTCGAGAATTAGTGTGCAGTCCGATCCTTCTGTTACAAGTGCCCCGATCGGGAAAGGACCATGAAATGGTTAAGCCTACATCTGATACTATGTATAAATCTGAATCGGTGAAACGAGAGATGACTACCATGGAAAAACTCATTTCCATCACTTCATACTCGCCTTGGCCAAGGACTTGCTCGTTTACCAACCGATCTTAGATATCATAGGATATCGCCTCGCGCCAGAGGTTAACAGATCCTATCTTGACAATTATCTGTCGGTTCATACCACAAGACTAAAACACGAAAGGCCGTAACCCACCTTATGGAAGATGGGTATTATCCAGACACAGTATTTAGCCCCTGATATAACCGGCAACCGTAATCTCTCAAGTCTGAGGATTAATTTGCACAATTCTCAACTAAATAGTAAACTATTAACCTGAAATCATGTAGTTCACTACTTATTATCACATTCAATTATCCATACACAGACGATCACCCATATGTTTATTAGTCCACATCACGAACAGAGCGAAAAGAAGGCAAAGGGAATTCTTCAATTTTTGTACGAGAAATCCTTTGATTGTGTATTGAATATAGATCGATGCCTTTCTTGTTCCACTAGTTAGGACCAAATTTTTAGATGTCCCTTTCATTATTAAAACCTTCTTTTTTGATGTCAAAGACCAGAAGCTACACGCAAATTCTCAGTGGATCTCGGTCGTTCTTAACAGCGATGGCTATTGATTTAAGTCTTCGGGTAGTACCACTAGATCTTCAACAAGGTGAAAATTCTCGTATTCTGTATGTACATGTTCCTGCGGCTCGGATGAGTATTCTTGTTTATATCGCTACGGCTATAAACACTTTCTTATTCCTATTAACAAAACATCCCCTTTTTCTTCGCTCTTCCAGAATCGGTACAGAAATGGGTACTTTTTCTACATTGTTTACCTTAGTTACTGGGGGGTTTCGGGGAAGACCTATGTGGAGCACCATTTGGGTGTGGGATGCTCATTTAACCTCTGTATTCATCTAGTGGAACGCATAATTTTCCTTAATTGGCAAGAGTATATACAATCTATTCCACTGGCAAGAGCATGATTGAAGAGTTTATACTTGTAGTCTCTAATACTTTGGCTCTACCTCTAGCCCCTTCATATTCCGTATCCTGCTGCTTCTTTTCTTTCTTTTCTCGATCAAGCATTCCTATGCTTAGCAAAGAGGTAGTAGCATTTAGGGTGGCAAGAATTTCATTTTCCAGATAAGTTGACGCAGCTCTTGCTTGCTGTCTGTATGTGGTAGGGCCTGGTCAACTGCTCGACCACCTCTTTAGATCATCTCTTGTCAACGCTAGAACTTTTGAATATTTAATAAATGATGCCATTCTTGACTCGCGAAGTGAAGCTCAATCTCTATTTCTTAATTCAGCATTAAGATGTAGAACTGAATCATATATGGGTCAAGAGATCTTCAATCTAGAATTCTCTTTTTTTATATTGCAATCTTTCTTAGTGAAAAATGACTCTAAATACTATGTAGGGGAATGAATGAACTATGGGGACTCAATAAAAGACATTATTTGAGACTTAGGAAATGAAACTTCCATTAAACTTCGAGATGAAATAAGTCACAGTAGGCACTAAGGGGAAAGCTTAGAGACGGAATTCGAATAAAAGAATAGAGGAGTACGTGGGGTGTGAAGTAAACATAACTAACGCAATATAGACCGGGCTTGCTTCCCATTCATTCATTTATAAGGATGCTCTTCGGCTAGGCAATAGGGCACATTGCTTTCGCTTCTGTAATAGGCGCATTTGGCTAACGAATAAAAACCTTGGTCTGCTTTTATTGTAACACCCCAATCCCTCTCAAGATCGGGAGTTCTATCAATCAATCTATTCGCAAACAAATTACAAACCAGCGCAAAATTTTTAGGGAAAGACGGAAGGAGTCTCCCCTGTTTCTAGGCAAAATGCAAAACCTGTAACAGCATATAAGTGGACCAGCACCATGTCCAACCATACAAACACCTCAAGGCCATCTGAGCCTTGTTTCTCAACAAATAAACACAACAATTATATATATACATTTCCAGTTTTAAAACTAACCTATCTCTTTTCATCTTTGACAAGAACATTCATGGTAGGCAATTAAACTATTCTAACCCATTGCATAAAATAGACTATCATACCATTCTAATTCTTTTCCTTTGGACAATACAAACATGCAATGAAGTTAAACTATACTAACTGAATACATAAGCCAGCTTTTCGAATCACTTCAATAACCTAATAAAACTTAGATTACATTCTTTTTAACACTAAATACAAACAACACATGAAACAAACATCTTTGCATCTTTGACAACTCAAGCCACACAGTACACAAGACAACTCTTCAGGCAACGAACTTTCACGAAATCACAAACTTTCCAGCTAACATGGCTTTTCCTGAAATGTGGTGGTGAGGAGTGAGTATACACAACACGTATTCTCAGTGAGGGCGAGACAGATATTGAGGTGGAGAGAAAGAAGGTCGGGGAATGCAAACAGGTATAGTTAAGCAATATAATCAATAAGAAAGCATTCAATATACACGACAATACAATAAACAATTAAGGAAAGCATTAACACAACCGTTCAAAGCTATACCACACTCTGAAGGCTATGGTTCACTCATACGAGCAATGTACCGATCACGATTTCGATGACTTTAACGATGACACGCTGGCTCACCTACCTTATAACTTCCGTTAGAGTACTTCGGACATACTCTGTCAATTCTACGACCCAAAACTCCCTGGGCGGCAACCCAAGCGAGAAAGGGAATAGGACACGGAGCTAGAGCAACCAATACTGGCAACCCGAGGCTACCCAGATAGGCCCATCACTCATGCGCCTGACACTAATGCAATGCAATACAAGACATATAACGATAATCGAGCAAGGCACTGAAGTACAGATTAGTAACAACATGCGATACAATAGGCATTTACAATCTATAAAGTAACAAGAACAAACTAACAAGCATTATTAGCAATTGATATACAATTCAATCATAACCAACTTTAACAAGAATAACAGGCATTATTAAGCATTCTATAGGCATTACACTATGAAAACAAACAAAACAACAAATTGACCCCAACTTTCAAACCGCTACTACTTTCAAACGAGCCACGAGTTTTGGAAACCGACTTCACCAATCCTCCTAGGTCACCATAAGGCACGTCTAAAGACCACAAAACCCTACTTTACCCTAGAATTCTCGCAAAGCCCCGATTTCCCCCTTTGCTCGTTTGAACTACTGCTACCCTTACCAAACACCCAGCCAACGCCATAACCACACCAAAAGTACTTCCATGGACTCCCGAGACAATGCCATCACGCAAATTGAGGTAACACTAATCTCGACCTAAACGACCCCAACCTGTACCAAGGTATTTTTCTCCATTTTTCCATTACGCAACCCAAACAAATCATGCATTTAGGCATTCTAGCATATCTAGCATATTTTCACATCAACAGAACGCATAACGGAGCAACTTCATCGAAACGGGAGTTTACTATTCATAATTTACTATCCAATTATCAATTTAAATTTAAATTTCGATATTCAACCGCAGAAAATGCTAAAAAACTATAAATACATGTTCTACAATTGTCAAGGAACGTTCTTCAAGCATCAAAACGAATTAAATAACAATCTCCGCCTAAAACCCAAAAATTAAAGTTTATATACGACATTTTCAAATGCGCAAATAAGGATGAAACCCTCACCTTAGACGCTCCTAGACGCTAGGAAAATGACGCTGGAAGTCTCGAAAATAACCCCGTGCAAGCCCTCGCGAAGATTTGAAGTTTGGAATGTTGAAATCCTTTTTTTTTCTCTCTATGTTTCGGCCAGCTCTTTTATGTTTTTTTCAGCTTTGTTTTCTTTTTTTCCTTGCTAATATAAGCTTATAAAAGATGACAAGCCTTGGTCAATTGGTCAAGCTTTGGTCAAACTAACTTAAGTTGGTCAATTTAGCTTATTTCTTGCATTTTAAGGCTAAAATAACTAATGCAATTATATTTCTAATCAACAACAACTAAAACACTAAAATTAAAACACTAAATACTAGTTTTCACTATTTACTGTGGACTAAAAATTATTTCCTAACTATCGCTCTCGATATGCTATGCACTTGCGACAATAAAAGAACAACAATTAAATCTCAAAGAATTTAAGAAAATATAATTTTTGAAAAGTAACATAGTTCAAAATTTACTCCAGCTCGGAGCTACTTTTCATTTAATTGAAAACCAAGTATTAAGGTGCAAGAAAAATAAAACCGATTAACATAAATATGAAAAGTAGTTGATATTTCGTTAAAATAATTAACTTAAGTATTATTTAATTACTTCTAAAAGAAATATGAAAATAATGCTAGAAATGAATGTTTAACCAAAAATAAATACGAAATTCAATACTAACATTTAAGATGACACTTAATTAAATGCCATTAAATGCATGCCGGGTTCGGGTTATCACATCCTTCCCCCCTTAAAACAATTGCGTCCTCGCAATTCTTCTTCCAATAGAACTCTGTATCCACTGAAATCCAACTCTGACTAATCTTCATCAGCTACTGAGCAAGTATATTAATCAAGATAACCAATAGGGAGGTTTAAGAAGAAATTCCAAGTAGTAATACCGAATAAAGGCTCAAATGTAGATACCGCACAAGAATCCCGTTGAAACGAATACCGAAGAAGAATAAAATTCCAACCAAAAGCGCCGAGATAATACCAATAAAGACTAAAGCAAAGATACTGTAGATAAAATCACATCACATATTAATGATAAGAAGAATACCGAATGAATACCCCATACACGAATCTCTAGTAGAAGTTTAACTATTATCGCCCGAGAACACCCAAGCAAGAAGCCAAATAGAGGCTCAAACAAAAGTTCCATCCAGAGGTCCAAAGAAGTACCCCGCTGGTCATGAATTTCATAGAAGAATTCGCTGTTAAGAGTGCTGAAGAAAATACTAAGAAACCCAATCAAATATACTTCAGAAGTTCCAAAGAAATCTTCCAGATAATAACCCCATAGGACAACCAATTAGATCCTGAGTACTGCTATCAAATGCTGAGAAGAATGTCAAAGGGAATAGCAGAGAAAATATAATGTGCCCAATAAGACAATCAAGTTGAATAACAAATATAGTTTCCCAGATAGACGAAAACCCTAAGGAAAATACCGAGCTGGTGCACAATATACAAAACCAAACTCTGAGGCCCCTGCACTGTTTGCCAAGTGAGAACTTCATACAACCTTGCCAATAAGGAAAATACCAATAGAATGCCCAATAAGAATTCCAAAGAGTACCGTAAGTAGTACTATACAATAAGTATGATAGGAATTCCAAATACCAAACCTACTGAGGAACACTAAAGAAAATTCCCGAAACAATGCTCCAGTGAGAAAATACCAAGGATTGCCCAATAAGTAAGTACCAAATAAATGACCACCAAGAATTCTATAGAATGCCATTGAAGAATTTCCAATCAAGGATGCCAATGACACACCAATAAAGACCGAGACTCATATGCCATAGATAATACCATACAATAAGCCCGATTGAAATCCCAATAGCCAAATCCACCGAGAAGTGCCAACAGAAGTCTCCAAAGAATACCCATTAAGAAAACCAAAGAATGCTCCAGAGAACAACCAAATAGAACCCCAAAAGAAAACTACTCTTTCACAACTGTTACGCACAGAGGAGGACCTTAGAGACTCGCCAATAACCGAACTCCAAAAGCAAACACCAACTCTCAAATAAAGGCTAATTAAATGCCATTCATTTCCTACCAATCCATACACCTTGAGAGGCTAGCTGTGAACCACTTCTCTTCAGGGGAGGGAGAAGTCTTTCTTACCAGTTCAACAGGACATATATGAATGCCAAGATATCTCATTTATACATATATGCCTTAATCTATAATGCAAGCAAGTTTACAAAAGAGTTTATTCAACAAAGTCACTCAAGCACGACAATCAAGTCAAGCACAATATAATCAATTCAAATCACGGCATAACCAATTCAAGACATTTCAACACACACATTACAAGCAATACTTCAAGCAAATAACAATTCACGAGGTCGATTCGATTCACGAGGTCAATTCAATAGGTCAAATCAATGCACAACTAGACACTTCACTTCACTTAGCACACAATTAACACATAACACATAACTATATCACATAGGTGCACACATTCAGGTCAAGACACACAATCTCACATACAAGCATACACTTTCAAGACACACTTATCAAGCACACATTCAAGGATCACTACCCACCAGACCGAGGACCCTATCCTGGCTTATGAGCTAAACAAGCTCTGATACCACCTGTAACACCCCGATCCCTCTCGAGATCGGAAGTTCTATCAATCAATCTATTCACAACCCAATTCCAAACCCGGGCAAAATTTTTAGGGAAAGACGTACGGAGTCTCCCTTATTTCTAGGCAAAATGCAAAACCTGTTACAGCATATAGGTAGACTAGCACCGTGTCCAACCATACAAACACCTCAAGGCCATCCGAGCCTTGTTTCTCAACAAATAAACACAACAATTATATATATACATTTCCAGTATAAAAGCTAACCTATCTCTTTTCATCTTTGACAAGAACATTCATGCTAGGCAATTAAACTATACTAACCCATTGCATAAAATAGACTATCATACCATTCTAATTCTTTTCCTATGGACAATACAAACATGCAATGAAGTTAAACTATACTAACTGAATACATAAGCTGGCTTTTCGAATCACTTCGATAACCTAATAAAACTTAGATTACATTCTTTTTAACGCTAAATACAAACAACACATAAAACATACATCTTTGCATCTTTGACAACTCAAGCCACATAGCACGCAAGACAACTCTTCAAGCACGAGCTTTCACGTAATCACAAACTTTCTAGCTAACACGGTATTTCCTGAAATGTCGTGGTGAGGAGTGAGTATACACAACACGTATACTCAGTGAGGGCATGACAGATATCGAGGTGGAGAGAAAGAAGATCGTCCAATGCAAATAGGTACAGTTAAACAATATAATCAATAAGAAGGCATTTAATATAAATGGCAATACAATAAACAAATAAAGAAAGCATTAACACAACCATTCAAAGCTATACCACACTTTGAAGGCTATGGTTCACTCGAGCGAGTAATGTACCGATCATGATTTCGATGACTTTAACGATGACGCGCCGGCTCACCCACCTTATAACTTCCGTTAGAGTACTCCGGACATACTCTGTCAATTCTACGACCCAAACTCCCTGTGTGATAACCCGAACCTGGCATGCATTTAATAGCACCTGACTGCATCTGATTAAATGTTTAATTAGTTAAATCAACCAATTTGCACTATTTTAATATTCCTCTTGGAAGCATTTAGAAGTTGTAAATTGAATAATTAAAGATTATTCGCTATTCCTGATAATTATAGTAATTGAATTTCCTTTCTTGTGACTAATTAAGTGTTTTCTTAAATGTTAGGGTTTAATTATGTTTGACTATGTGTTTATATTAACCCTCATTTGTAGCTTTATATTAACTTTATAATTCATTAAAATATTCTGGAAGTAGTTAAATTAATTATTTTAAATGAATATTGATTATCTTGATTGTTTTGATTACTTTAAAAAAATCAGTTTTGGTTGTTTTGCGTTAAAATCACTCGGTTTTCAAATAAATGAGAAAGATAACTCCGAGCCGGAGTAAATTCTAAACTATGATGCTTTCCAAAAATAATATATTTCTTAGGTTCTTTGAGAATTAATTGTTACTTCTTTGTTGTCGCAACGTGCATTGCATATCGAGAGAGATAGTTAGGAAATGAATTCGAGTCCTCAACAAATAGTGAAACTAGTATTTAGATGACTTAAATTTTGTATTTTAATTGTTGTTAGCTAGAATTAAAAATATGTTACATGTTTTAGCCCTAAAATGCCTAAAATAAGTCTATTTGACCAAGTTAAGTTAGTTTGACCAAAGCTTGACCAATTTGACTTGTTGCCTCTTTTAAAATAGCTTAAAATAGCACAAAAAGAAAAAAAGAAAAGAGCTGAAACAGAGCAGCCATGGCCGAAAAAATAAGGAGAAGAAAAAAAGAAAATTCAACTTCAATTTTTCGATTCTTCGCGAGGGCTTCCACGGGGTGGTTTTCGAGGCACTCTACGAGGTTTTCCTAGCATCTAGGAGCGTCTGAGGTGAGGGAAGCATGTTATTTGCACATTTATACGTTGCGTATGTTAACTTTGTCAATTTTTAGATTTATTCGTAGATCGTTATTTAAAGCGATTTGATGCTTCTAGAATGTTCCTTGGCAATTGTAGAACATGTATTTATAGCTTTGTAACATTTTCTGCGTTTAAATGTTGTGATTGCAAATTAAATTGTTAATTGAATAGTGTTTTGTGAATAGTAAAACCTTGAAACGTTGAAGTTGGGCTGTTATGCTTCGTGTTGATGTAAAACTGTGCTGGGTCCGCTAGAATGCTAAAATGTGTGGTTTGTTGGGGTTAAGTAGTGAAAAAAACGAGATTTATGCCTTTGGGAAAGTCGGGGTCGTTTAGGTCGACTTTAGCGTTTTCTCATTTTGCGTGTTGGCATTGCTTCGGGAAGCCATGGAAGCACTTTTGGTGCGATTATGGCGTTGGTTGGGTGTTTGGTTGTTATAGTTGTAGTTCAAACGAGAAAGGGGGAAATCGGGGCTTTGCGCGAGTTCTAGGGTAAAGTAAGGTTTCGGGGTCTTTAGACGTGCCTTATGGTGACCTAGGAGGGTTGGCGAAGTCGGTTTCCAGAACTCGTGGCTCGTTTGGAAATGGTAGCGTTTTGATAGTTGGGGCCGATTTGTGTTTTTGTGTGTTTTCTTGTCTTTATGCCTATAGAATGCTTAGAATTACTTGAAATACTTGTTTGAGTTGTTTTGGATTGAATTGCTTATCAAATTGCTGCTATTGCGTGCGAGGGTAACCTACTTTGTTATTCTCCCACGTGTGGCTTTATCTCTTGTTTATCGCTTGTTTATCGCCTTGTATCGAGTCTTGCATTGCATAGTGTCTCGCGCGTGAGTGATGGGAC
The DNA here is from genome assembly GCA_037974665.1 of Ehretia macrophylla. Lineage (NCBI taxonomy): Eukaryota > Viridiplantae > Streptophyta > Magnoliopsida > Boraginales > Ehretiaceae > Ehretia > Ehretia macrophylla. The sequence continues at coordinate 17,582,624 of CM075770.1, forward strand.
TCTCTGGGTAGCCTTGGGTTGCCAGTGTTGGTTGCTCTAGCTCCGCTGCTATTCCCTTTCTCGCTTGGGTTGCCTCCCAGGGGGATTTGGGTCGTAGGTTGATGGATACTTCCAGGGTATTCCAAACTGGTGTTTAAGGTGGTTTGGGCCGGCGTGTCATCGTTAAAGTCATCGGAATCGTGATCGGTACATTACTCGCTCGAGTGAACCATAGCCTTCAAAGTGTGGTATAGCTTTGATTGGTTGTGTTAGTGCTTTCTTTAGTTGTTTAATTGTATTGTTGTTTATATTGTATGCTTTTTATTGATTGTATTGCTTAATTGTATCTTTTTGCATTGCACGATCTTCTTTCTCTCCAACTCGATATCTGTCTCGCCCTCACTGAGTATACGTGTTGTGTATACTCACTCCTCACCACCACATTTCAGGAAATGTCATGTTAGCTGGAAAGTTCGTGATTTCGTGAAAGTTCGTGCCTGAAGAGTTGTCTTGCGTGCCTATGTGGCTTGAGTGTCGAAGTTGTAAAGATATATGCTTCCTTATGTTGTATGTATTTAATGTCAAGAAGTATGTATTTTAAGTTTCATTAGATTGTTGAAGTAGTTTGATAAGTTAGATTATGTATTTAGTTAATGTAGCTTAATTTCAATGTATGTTTGTAATGAGAAACGAAAGAGATAGAAAGATATGATAGTCTAACTTATGCAATAGGCTGGTGTAGTTTAATTACTAAGCATGTTTGTATGGTTAAAGGAAGAGGTAGAATAGTCTAGTACTTGAAAATGTATGTATATTTGCTTGTGGTTGCTTGTTGAGAAGAAGGCTCGGATGGCCTTGAGGTGGTTGAATGTTTGGACATGGTATTGGTCCATTTATATGCTGTCGCAGGTTTGCTTTTCGCCTAGAAACAGGGGAGACTCCATCCGTTTTTCCCTAAAAATTTTGCCCGGGTTTTGGTTTGGGTTGTGATTAGATCGATTGATAGAACCTCCGGTCTCGAGAGGGATCGGGGTGTTACAGGTGGTATCAGAGCTTGTCTAGCTCATAAGCCGGGACAGGGTCCTCGGTCTGGTGGGTAGTGGTCCTTGAATGTGTGCTTGTTAAGTGTGTCTTGAAAGTGTATGCTTGTATGTGAGATTGTGTGTCTTGACATGAATGTGTGCTCCTATGTGATATAGTTATGTGTTATGTGTTAATTGTGTGCTAAGTGAAGTAAAGTGTCTAGTTGTGCATTGAATTGGCCTATCGAATCGACCTCGTGGATTGTTATTTGCTTGAAGTATTGCTTGTAATGTGTGTTTTAAAATGTCTTGAATTGATTATGTTGTGCTTGACTTGATTGCCGTGCTTGAGTGACTTTGTTGAATAAACTATTTTGTAAACTTGCTTGCATAATAGTTTAAGGCATGTGTATAAATGTGATATCTTGGCATTCATACATGTCCCGTGGAAATGGTAAGAAAGACTTCTTCCTCCCCTGAAGAAGTGGTTCACAGCTGGCCTTCCAAGGTGTATGGATTGGCAAGAAATGAATGGCATTTAACTAGCCTTGATTTGGAAGTTGGTGTTTGCTTTTGGAGCTCGGTTATTGGCAAATCTCTATGGTCATTTTCTGTGCTTAACAGTTGTGAAAAAGATAACTTTCTTTGGGGTTTCGGTATGATGGCTCTTGGTAGCATTATTTGGCTTCGTTAGTGGGTATTCTTTAGAACTTCTGTTGGCACTTCTTGCTAGACTTGGCTGTTGGGATTCCTCTATGATTATCTCCTATGCTTAGTAAAAATGGCTTTCTTTGGAGTTCTTATTGGACTTGCTGCATAATATTGTCTACAATATCTTTGTTCTGGTCCTTCTTGATATTTTATTGGCAATCGTGATTGAAAATCTTCAATAGCATGTGGTGTACCTGCACGCCATTTCCTCTGGTATTTTACCCAATATTCGATAGCAATATTATTTTGGGAATCTACTTGGTTATTCAGCTTGGTGTTCATTCATGGACTTTTGATAAGTATATATATGTTGGCGTACATTTTGGATTTCCTAATCAGATGCTTCTTGAGCTATATATTGAAAGACTTGAAACTTCTGTAATATGATTGACTGGGTTTCTTGTTTGGAGTCTTCCTGAGTGGTACTTGGGATTCTTGGTTAGACTCTGCCTCAAATTGTTTATTGGTATGTTCTTGGTACTTTTAGTTGGGATTCTATTATGGCATTCTCTAGGATCCTTAGTGGCCATTTATTTAGCATTTACTTATTGGGCAAACTTGGTTACATTCTTACCGGAGCATTGTTCGGTGGGCATTCTACTAGTATTTTCCTTATTGGCATTGTTGGAAGATCCTACACTTGGAATTCTGCTTGGACTTATTATCTTGTATTGTTTACGACTTCCCCATCGGCGTTTCTACTCAGGGAAATCTATACTTGCTGTTTGACTAAGATGTTGCGGTAGGAACACAGTGATTGGAAGATTTCATTTAGAGGTTGGCCTTGGGTATTCTTCTCTATATTCTTTTACAGAACTATCAGCTGGGTCTATTTACGGTAGTCAATACTGCATGAGGTGCACCTACTCTGGCTATCTTTTAACTTTCTTATTTGGTACTTGTTAGACTTTTATTGAAGATTCTTAAATAGGGTATTCCTTCGGTACTTTTCCTGCCATTAGTATGTGGTATTGATAATATCTACAGTATCTTTGCTTTAGTCTTTATTGGTATTATCTCGGCGTTTCTGGTTGGAATTTATTCTTCTTCAGTATTCGTGTCAACGGGATTCTTGTACGGTATCTATCTTTGAGCCTTTATTTGGCGTTATTGCTTGGCATTTCTACTTGAAATTTCCTATTGAACATCTTGATGAAATAATTGTTTAGAAGCTAATGAAGATTAGTCAGAATTGGATTTCAGATGATGCTAAGTTCTATTGGAAGAAGAATTGCGAGGACGCAATTGTTTTAAGGGGGGAAGGATGTGATAACCCGAACCCAGCATGCATTTAATAGCACCTGACTGCATCTGATTAAATGTTTAATTAGTTAAATCAACCAATTTGCACTATTTTAATATTCCTCTTGGAAGCATTTAGAAGTTGTAAATTGAATAATTAAAGATTATTACCTATTCCTGATAATTATAGTAATTGAATTTTCTTTCTTGTGACTAATTAAGTGTTATCTTAAATGTTGGGGGTTAATTGTGTGTGACTATGTGTGTATTTTAAGCCTCATTTGTAGCTTTATATTAACTTTATAATTCTTTAAAATATTCTGGAACTAGTGAAATTAATTATTTTAAATGAATATTGATTATCTTGATTGTTTCGATTACTTAAAAAAAAAATCGGTTTTGGTTGTTTTGCGTTAAAATCACTCGGTTTTCAAATAAATGAGAAAGATAACTCCGAGCCGAAGTAAATTCTAAACTATGATGCTTTCCAAAAATGATATATTTCTTAGGTTCTTTGAGAATTAATTGTTACTTCTTTGTTGTCGCAACGTGCATTGCATATCGAGAGAGATAGTTAGGAAATGAATTCGAGTCCTCAGCAAATAGTGAAACTAGTATTTAGATGACTTAAATTTTGTATTTTAATAGTTGTTAGCTAGAATTAAAATTATGTTACATGTTTTAGCCCTAAAATGCCTAAAATAAGCCTATTTGACCAAGTTAAGTTAGTTTGACCAAAGCTTGACCAATTTGACTTGTTGCCTCTTTTAAAATAGCTTAAAATACCACAAAAATAAAAAAAAAAAAGAGCTGAAAACAGAGCAGCCATGGCCGAAAAAATAAGGAGAAGAAAAAAAGAAAATTCAACTTCAATTCTTCGATTCTTCGCGAGGGCTTCCACGGGGTGGTTTCCGAGGCACTTTACGAGGTTTTCCTAGCGTCTAGGAGTGTCTGAGGCGAGGGAAGCATGTTATTTGCGCATTTATACGTTGTGTATGTTAACTTTGTCAATTTTTAGATTTATCCGTAGATCGTTATTTAAAGCGATTTGATCCTTCTAGAATGGTCCTTGGCATTTGTAGAACATGGATTTATAGCTTTGTAACATTTTCTGCGGTTAAATGTTGTGATTGTAAATTAAATTGTTAATTGAATAGTGTTTTGTGAATAGTAAAACCTTGAAACGTTGAAGTTGCGCTGTTATGCTTTCTGTTGATGTAGAAATGTGCTAGGTACGCTAGAATACTAAAATGTGTGGTTTTTTTGGGTTGTGTAGTGAAAAAAACGAGAGTTATGCCTTTGGGAAAGTCGGGGTCGTTTAGGTCGACTTTAGCATTTTCTCGTTTTGCGTGTTGGCATTGCTTCGGGAAGCCATGGAAGCACTTTTGGTGCGATTATGGCGTTGGTTGGGTGTTTGGTTGTTATAGTTGTAGTTCAAACGAGAAAGGGGGAAATCGGGGCTTTGCGCGAGTTCTAGGGTAAAGTAAGGTTTCGGGGTCTTTAGACGTGCCTTATGGTGACCTAGGAGGGTTGGCGAAGTCGGTTTCCAGAACTCGTGGCTCGTTTGGAAATGGTAGCGTTTTGATAGTTGGGGCCGATTTGTGTTTTTGTGTGTTTTCTTGTCTTTATGCCTATAGAATGCTTAGAATTACTTGAGATACTTGTTTGAGTTGTTTTAGATTGAATTGCTTATCAAATTGCTGCTATTGCGTGCGAGGGTAACCTACTTTGTTATTCTCCCACGTGTGGCTTTATCGCTTGTTTATTGCTTGTTTATCGCCTTGTATCGAGTCTTGCATTGCATAATGTCTCGCGCGTGAGTGATGGGCCTCTCTGGGTAGCCTTGGGTTGCCAATGTTGGTTGCTCTAGCTCCGCTGCTATTCCCTTTCTCGCTTGGGTTGCCTTCCAGGGGGATTTGGGTCGTAGGTTGATGGATACTTCCGGGGTATTCCAAACTGGTGTTATAAGGTGGTTTGGGCCGGCGCGTCATCGTTAAAGTCATCGGAATCGTGATCGGTACATTACTTGCTCGAGTGAACCATAGCCTTCAAAGTGTGGTATAGCTTTGATTGGTTGTGTTAGTGCTTTCTTTAGTTGTTTAATTGTATTGTTGTTTATATTGTATGCTTTTTATTGATTGTATTGCTTAACTGTATCTTTTTGCGTTGCACGATCTTCTTTCTCTCCAACTCGATATCTGTCTCGCCCTCACTGAGTATACGTGTTGTGTATACTCACTCCTCACCACCACATTTCAGGAAATGTCATGTTAGCTGAAAAGTTCGTGATTTCGTGAAAGTTCGTGCCTGAAGAGTTGTCTTGCGTGCCTATGTGGCTTGAGTATCGAAGTTGTAAAGATATATGCTTCCTAAAGTTGTATGTATTTAATGTCAAGAAGTATGTATTTTAAGTTTCATTAGATTGTTGAAGTAGTTTGATAAGTTAGATTATGTATTTAGTTAATGTAGCTTAATTTCAATGTATGTTTGTAATGAGAAAGGAAAGTGATAGAAAGATATGTTAGTCTAACTTATGCAATAGGTTGGTGTAGTTTAATTACTAAGGATGTTTGTATGGTTAAAGGAAGAGTTAGAATATTCTAGTACTTGAAAATGTATGTATATTTGCTTGTGTTTGCTTGTTGAGAACAAGGCTCGGATGGCCTTGAGGTGGTTGAATGTTTGGACATGGTATTGGTCCATTTATATACTGTCGCAGGTTTGCTTTTTGCCTAGAAACAGGGGAGACTCCGTCCGTTTTCCCTGAAAATTTTGCCCGGGTTTGGTTTGGGTTGTGATTAGATCGATTGATAGAACCTCCGGTCTCGAGAGGGATCGGGGTGTTACACCCTGGGCGGCAACCCAAGCAAGAAATGGAATAGGACACGGAGCTAGAACAACCAACACTAGCAACCTGAGGCTACCCAGAGAGGCCCATCACTCATGCGCCTGACACTAATGCAATGCAATACGAGACATATAACGATAATTGAGCAAGGCACTGAAGTGCAGGTTAGTAACAACATGAGATACAATAAACATTTACAATCTATAAAGTAACAAGAACAACACTAACAAGCATTTTCAACAATTGATATACAATTCAATCATAACCAACTTTAACAAGCATAACAGGCATTATTAAGCATTCTATAGGCATTACACTATGAAAACAAACAAAACCACAAATTGACCCCAACTTTCAAAACACTACTACTTTCAAACGCGCCACGAGTTTTGGAAACCGACTTCACCAATCCTCCTAGGTCACCATAAGGCACGTCTAAAGACCACGAAACCCTACTTTACCCTAGAATTCCCGCAAAGCCCCGATTTCCCCCTTTGCTCGTTTGAACTACCGCTACCCTAACCAAACACCCAACCAACGCCAAAACCGCACCAAAAGTGCTTTCATGGCCTCCCGAGACAATGTCATCACGCAAATCGGGGAAACGCTAATCTCGACCTAAATGACCCCAACCTGTACCAAGGCATTTTTCTCCATTTTTCCATTATGCAACCCAAACAAATCATGCATTTAGGCATTCTAGCATATCTAGCATCTTTTCACATCAACAGAATGCATAACGGAGCAACTTCATCAAAAACGGGGGTTTACTATTCATAATTTATTATTCAATTATCAATTTCAATTTCAATTTCAATATTCAACCGCAAAAAATACTAAAAAGCTATAAATACATGTTCTACAATTGTCAAGGAACATTCTTCAAGCATCAAAACGAATTAAATAACAATCTACGGCTAAAACTCAAAAATTAAAGTTTATATACAACATTTTCAAATGCGCAAATAAAGATGAAACCCTCACCTTAAACGCTCTTAGACGCTAGGATAACCACGCTGGAAGCCTCGGAAACAACCCCGTACAAGCCCTCGCGAAGATTTGAAGTTTGGAATGTTGAAATTTTTTTTTTCTCTCTATGTTTCGGCCAGCTCTTTTATGTTTTTTTTAGCTTTGTTTTCTTTTTTTCCTTGCTAATATAAGCTTATAAAAGATGACAAGCCTTGGTCAATTGGTCAAGCTTTGGTCAAACTAACTTAAGTTGGTCAATTTAGCTTATTTCTTGCATTTTAAGGCTAAAATAACTAATGCAATTATATTTCTAATCAACAACAACTAAAACACTAAAATTAAAACACTAAATACTAGTTTTCACTATTTGCTGTGGACTAGAAATCATTTCCTAACTATCGCTCTCGATATGCTATGCACTTGCGACAATAAAAGAATAACAATTAAATCTCAAAGAATTTAAGAAAATATAATTTTTGAAAAATAACATAGTTAAAAATTTACTACGGATCGGAGCTACTTTTCATTTAATTGAAAACCGAGCATTAAGGTGCAAGAAAAATAAAACCGATTAACATAAATATGAAAAGTAGTTGATATTTCGTTAAAATAATTAACTCAAGTATTATTTAATTACTTCTAAAAGAAATATGAAGATAATGCTAGAAATGAATGTTTAACTTAAAAATAAACACGAAATTCAATGCTAACATTTAAGATGACACTTAATTAAATGCAATTAAATGCCACTAAATGCATGTCGGGTTCGGGTTATCACATTCATTGGTCTAGTCCGGTCATTTCTTATCTCTTTCTTCTCTATCGGTGAATTGGGGAAAGAGTGCACCAATAAGGGGAGGTGAAAAAGCAAGAAATAAGAAAGTAGAATATTTGGCACAAGCTAGTCAATCCAGTACGTACGTCGCCATCGTTCTTTCCATTCAATATGTCCTTTCCTCCGGTAATACGTCCTCCAGCCCTTCCTTCTTATCTGGAAACTCTTGCAAAGTTTCATCCCGCTTGGATAGTGAAGTGAGTAAAGAACAGATCTGACTTTATGGTAGATGCAAGCAATAAAAGGAATATCATTCCAATCAGTAAAGGAATAGTTCTTCTCTTAATGATATATTGAAATGTCTATTTTTTCATTCAAGGTTATGGACGTTTAGTCAAGTCTTCTGTCAAGGTAGCCGAATAAGCTCTATATAGGATTCTATAGCCTACGCACTTGCCATTAGGGGATTGAAGTTGGATGAATTTCTAGTGGTTCCTTCTATCGGCGTCATCGAACCACATTAGCAATCCAGAAGAATTGGAAGCTCGAAATGACCAGTCAAAGGAATTGAACTGTTTAGTTATGTTTTTCTCCTTATTTTATAGAACACCCATATAGAGTGATGCTAAGCGCGCTGCATCTCATGTCCAAGTAAAGAATATCTTGTCCAAGTCCTTTCAGCTTGCATCCTTCTTTTGCCATTGGGAATAGAACATCTCTCAACTTGTAATTGGTAAAAATTTAAAATGTTGGAATCTGTTGCAGGTTTTGGTTGATTAAAGAATCCTCTCGTGTATATTAGTCAAATATGTGACTTTCACAGGTTCTATTGCTCTTTGACTAGTGTGCCTGAGAATGTGATTGATAAATGGGCTTTTGGAACTCGATTTGTCGCAACTAGAGGTATTGTCTCCACCTTTTCAAGTAGGGATCATCTCTCAAGTGTTATGATCCTCCATTTCTCCTCGGTAGTGGCCTAAGGCTCAATGCAATGATTGATCTTCTGCGCTAAGGCTAGTATCTCATCTCATCTTTCATCTTATTGCTTCGAGCTCTTTTGGGAAAAGTGTCAAAGTGTAACCTATTGCTCCTTGATTTCACATAAACAACTGAGTGCCTTCTGCTCCTTTTGGTCTTCTCTTTCTGTGTCTATTGATCTCCTGCCCACTCATATTCTCTTTATCAAATCCTTCTAGGCAAATTGGACTACTCCTGCTTGCTCTTGGCCTTGGCTGCTTAGAGACACCCCTTTAGTTCGTCTTAGAGAATGGAAGACAAAATTCAATTTTTGTCTTTTTGTAGGTCGGTCATCTGTTCAATTTGGAATTCCATCTTTTGTTTACTTTATGGTACCAATTTAAGTTTCTTTGTTCAAATCAATATCTATGTTAGGCTTCCCTTTCTAAAGAAGTTTTTATCTATTGCGAGAAGTTCCTCCAGCCGCTGACTCTCTCTTTGGTAGTGATAAAAATGAATCTGGGTCTTGATCGTGAGAAGAAGTCAATACAGGCTCTGGTGAATCAGTCAAATCGAGTTGTCCAGCCCTATTGTAAAATTCCACAAGATTTGTTAATGATTCCCACTCTGCTAAATCTTCTTGAAAAGGGATTGCAAAAGCCGTATCTCCTATTGGTGGAGAAGCAAAATCGGAATCAGAATTCAAAATTTTGACCATGCCTCAGACCGGAATACAGAACATAGTCACTTACTGCATGAGCACCTTGTCGGAGAAGATGTAGATCCAGAGCTACTAAGCTCAATGGATCCTTCCCACATATTATCAACATCAATGATGGTTTGCTTGAACTTCGGGGCAGAGAAAACTTGCATGCCCGAAGAAAGGGGCAACGGGCGATCATTCGTATTGGTGACTCTTAGCTTCCTCCTCTTTCCAACAACATAGGGCAATTCATCCCCTATTCTACTAGTTCTGATGCGTACTGCGCAAAAAGACTCCTCTGGTCACCTTCTTATTTATTTTATAGCCTGCGCTCTTCTCATCAGTTGGGCTGTCCATTCCTCCTTCATTCATCTGCCTCTGCTCCGGCGTCTTCAACTTTGCCACTTCTTGCTACCGAATTCGAGTGCGCTTTTGAGGTCTTCTATCTGAGTCAAAGGAGAATCCCTCATACTGTATACAGTTCAGCTGGCTTGGCTGGTACATCAAGCATATCGGCATATTCTTTGTTCGGTCTGGTGCACATATCTATCAATGTCAATCAAGTAATAGAATTCATTCCCGCTATGTGCGGAAAACGTGAAGAATTGCCATTTTATGAGCTTGTAAGGCCCGATTAAAGGGGAAAATAGGGCTATAAATAGGCCGTCTGCTATTGCTATAAGGGCTGCTCGCCTTTCTATGGCTTGGCTTTGCTATCGCTCCTATGTAGTGGTTGACCTAAAAAGTAGTATTCCTGCCATACCAGAATGCTTATTATCTAGTGCTAGAAGCAAGCAAGATGAGGTCGCTCTGCTTTGTAGACAAGGCTTGTTTCATACTTTACTTACGAGCTCGTGTAGTACTTGCCCATATCTCTAAAAGGGCTTATGCATTCCACTCACTGTCTACTCAACGAGCCTTAGAGCGAGCAAAGCCTTCAATTTAGTGGCTTCTTCCATTTTCCCTCACCTTACTCTTTCATTTCCGCTTAAGCTTCCCCGGTTTGGGGGATTAGTTGATTGGATACTCGAGAACCATAATCTTTCCTAGGAATAACTTATATGACGATAGATAGAGGTCAGGTTTGTTTGGAATCTATGCCCCCTGCCTTCCAAACAGTATAGGAGCCTTTCAGTTCGTATTGCTCACACTCTTAGATCTTCATGGCGCCTCCTCCACCATAGTGTAAGCTGGGAGCTGCTCCGAAAAGCGAGGCCTACTTCAAAATTCACTTTCAACAAATGTCGACAATAGCACGAAAAAAGTCAACTATGGTTGCCCACTGATCTGATCATAGGTGAAATCCAGTACTTCGCTTCATGCCAAGCTTGGAAACCGTAAGTCAGGCCCCATTCGCCTCTCGGCAGTGAGAAAGCAAGCAGCAAGCTGAAAAAGCCAAGTCCCTTTTTAATAATAATAAGGTAAGCTTCATAGCTCCAACCTATCCAAGGGGAAAGGCAAAACTAGCTTAAGAAAGGGCTTCATAGCCTTACCTTTTTCCTCATTAAAGGGAGGCATTTTTCTTAATATTCTTCAATTTTAGTATTTTATGAATATAAGAATAAGCTAAGAGGTCTGGGAATCATAAGAATTGAGAAGCCCTCCATTGAATTGAATAGGGTGAAAAAGACAGGTTCAGAAATGGCCAAATGAGCAGAGGAAGGGCGGCCCCACCCTGAAACAAAAGTGTACATACATAAAAAAAGAGATTGGTTATGGCCTTTACTTGACAGAGCTCATTCCCATCTATCTTGACTGGGAGGAGGGTTAGTAGTCTCTGTCGTTACAGGTCCTTCTCTTTCTGTTGAGATGACCCTCTCTTTTTTTTTGTTTGTTCACTGTGACACAAAATCATAAAAAAGTTGGAATAACTCAAAAAGAGAGTGGCGCCTAGCAAGAGTGTCTGTCATGCCCCAACCCGACCTATAGAGGCTAGACTAGGGTATGAACTAAATCATCATTGTTATTTTATGTCCTTAACCGTTTGACTATGATTAATGCTTATTTGTTAGCCTAGAACTCCAAAAGTTTTGCGGAAAATCGGCAGCATAACGGCTGTATTTAAGACCTTTGTTTGACCTATTTTCTAGAATACCTCAAAATTCCGAATCTCTAATTCGCTTACAACTAAAGCTTTTGTTTCATTGACAGTTGATAGGCCTGCTAGTTTATCTTGGAGGTTCCGTTTGGATTAATAAGCCTATCATAATAACTAGACCTCGTTTATTTGTCAAATTCCTATTTATGCAAGTACTTATTATCATTTAGCTTACAATTGAATACCTGATTGAGCATAGGTAAGGCTACCTTAGTTGATTCTTCACCTATTGGTTTAACACCTAATAATAACTACTATCCATAACGATAAAAGCAAACGACCGAAAATAGAGGAGTTCGTCCGGTTTTTAGTTAGTGCAAGCAAAAATTAGACACCAAATTATAACGGGGTCTTTTTCAACTACAAAATAAACAGTCTTCAATTAGACGCAACATCCTTAACAATATCCATTTTCACGAAAAGCACGCAATGAACATAGTGATTCCAAAGGTTCATCAACTAGCACATTTTCTTCAGGCACCTATTCCAATTTTGTTTCACCTATAATGACATAAAGGGAGTGAGTCCTTATGAACTCAGTGAGGGGAAAACGAGTGACGAAGATTTTGAAATTTTTTATTATTTTGTGAAAACTTCTTTGGAAACATGTCATAAATACAAATGACAATGCAATCATAGTATAAGAATCAAATTGAACAATTGATACATTTACCAATCATTTCAAGGATACGGTGAGCCTTCGCTCTCAAGATCATTTCCAATAACCATTGATAAAGCCGACATCAATCATCCTCTTATCACTTCCCATAGGTGTACTCCGAATTGTACACCAAATCCTACGACCCAACTCTCCGAGAAAGTCTAGCCCCCAAGCGAGAGAGGGCTAAGTAACCATGGTAGTCACGGGAGCACCGGCAAGCCCGATGCCGCCTGGCATTCGTGTAAAGCTACCATGCCCAAATGAAAGGTTGAAACCTTGTATGCAATGCACATTTATGCCAATTCACAAGTCATAATAGGAGGTCAACAAAGTAGGTTGCCTCCATGCAAGTGTATGATCACATATAGAAATGTAAGCACACAGGGTAATATAGGATGTATAGTTGCTTCATAAATCAATTTAAGCACATTTAAACATTAATGGGCAGTCACATAATCATGTACAATATAAGCCATGCAATCAATGTAACTAATGCATAGGACGTAAACAAAGTAATTTCAACACAATATACAATCTCGGGTATACAAATAGTTAATGTATGACCACATGGCTATTATAAATCATACACAAGGCTATTCTAATCTTTTCGGGTAGTCCAATCAATATTCTCCAAACATCAATCATAAGTCACATATGCATGGTTTAGGACTTGGAACCTAAGTAGCCATTGGGGTTTATAAAAATCATGCTCGGGTGTAAGTTTAGTTAGCTAAGAGCCACAATAAGCATCTAAATCATTTCATACATACTTATAGATTATTGGACAACCTATAAACAACTCAAATATATCCATTTTAACCATAGGATAGTCACTTAGGAAGCATTCATGTCAATTTCATGCTTACACATACAATTAAACAAGTATCCGTCATAAAATGAACCTAAGTCATGCATCAACTCATTTAAGGAATCTCAACCAACCAAAACAGTCCATACATCTCCTAATTTCCACAAACTCCAAGCATGCAATACTTCAAGTTACAATACATTATGATTTAAAGCAAGTTTCCAAACAAACCCTCCTGCAATAGCCTAATTTTCCTCATTCAGTTGACCACCAAAATAATCTCCAAATTCAGTGAATAAAATATCAAATCGAATCTTAATGAGTGCTTTAAATCTTGGAACAAACCTCACTACATTTCGATTTCAGACTTAGGAGTTATGACCATTACTGGGAGACCGCACAAAACTGTCTAGATTTAGACACATTACGATTTTTTCCATTTTTGGGGGCCTAAACATTCAAACTGAGTTTTTCCTGTCTCTGGAAGATAGGTTCAGAACTCAACAATATAGTGACTCATAAAGTTTCATGCATTTTTAACATTATTTACTAGGTCAAAAGTGTTCCGTTCTAACAAACAGTAGTACTGCCAAAAAGCATAAATTCATACTTCAAGATTTCTATCAAATTTCAAGGCATGCAAGGGTAGATATAGTCATATAAACACATGCACATGGACTTCAAGAGTAAATACAGTCATATAAGTGCATGCATGTGAGTTTTTGAAGCATTTGAAAAGATTTAAACCCTCACCTTAGTGAAACCAAGAGAGATAGTACACAAACGCTTGCGAAAATGGCTTGGTATGCCCTAAGTGCTTGGTTCTTGCTTGACCGTGTCTTTCCTTGCTTCTACCTTAATCCTTGGCTTTGTTAATGACTACGGAAGACATGTATGGGCTTACATCCAAGAGGAATGGAAAGGATCATAAAAGGAAACAAGGAAACCTTACCTAAGCCTTGGATAGCCCTATATGAGCTTATGTCGTGTAGTAGCTTGCTTGCTCGGGTCTTGGAGCCCTTCTACCTTGGCTAAATAGTTTTGGCAGTCTCTTAAGTGCAGGAGGCGGTGAGAAATCATGGAGAAAGAGAGAGAATTTGAGAGCTAAGACTAAAGAGAGAGAAAACAACAAAAGATAATGAAATTAGTGAGTTTTGTTGTCTAGTTTTGATTGTATTGCCTTGGCTGAACTAGCCTTGCCTGTAACGATTCTTGGGACTTCAAATCTGAAGATTATGCTTCTTGGGAGTGTGTGAGGTATAAGGGAATAAGCAAGGGGTAGTTTAAGGCTTGGTGAGCTTTTGTCATTTAGTGGATTGACTTGGGATTAAAATAATGGTTAGTGGAATGTTTAGGGTAGTTTTAATATTATTTTAGTGTTAGTGGAGTTTGTAGTTTTTGGATTGGGAATTTAATTTTGGTTAGTGGTTTGTGTAGGATTATTTTCTTGCCTAGTGCTTTGTGCAGGAATCTTTTTAGATCAGCGTGTAGGCACACATTCCTAGGTTTAGGGCATGTACTACGAGATAAGGCACATACTTTTAGTTGAATGCATGGATTCTAATGCAAATACACATAATCTTAGGTAATGCAGGTAAACCAATGTAAGACACGTAATTCAATGCAATGCACGTAAATCAAGGTATGGTACTTAAATTAAGTTAAGACATGTTGTTCGAGGTTAGTACGCACAAATTGAGGTATCACATATAAATCGAGTTCGGGCCTCACAGCGTCTCTTATCTTTGTAGAGGAATAGTACAATCTTGGATTGGCCCCCTTCGCATGACCTAGAAAGAAATAGAAGTCCGTGCTACTATAAGGCCCCTAAACTCTTCCCTCAGGACACTCTTGTGTTGCCCATGGGGACAGGGTAGCCCCGACTTCCATAGGTCCTTGGTTCAACCTCCTAATGAGAATTGAGGTCCTTGCTCGGGCATCTCTTCCCTAAAACTTGCTTGCTCTGTATGGAGTACCCCGTGGTTGCTCGAGTACCAACCGCAGAGAGGAATACCATCAACTAGGGTGCTATTGGCCACTAACTACTCGCTCGCCGGCTGCTCAGGCTTCGCTTTTCAAGTTTGTTATCCGAACCGTCTCCTCTGTTCCACCGGGAGTGTCACGCCCCGACCCAACCCCACGCTAAAGGTTAAGTCCAGACCCGACAAACGGACAGAATCTCCTCTGTACCGTGGACATTTTGAAAACCTGTAAAGATACAATTTAAGCCACACAAAAATAGAAATACAATTTCCAATTAACTTAGCGTCAAGGCCATCCAAGACCTAAGCAATACAACCAGTTTAAACAGATACAAGCATGCATTCACAAGACAACTCTTTACAAAACCACTTATCATGCCACTCCATTATAGCATTTGTTCTTAGAAAATCAAAGACAATCATTCGACCAGTCTTTCACCCCCAAGCATGCAAAGTAGTTAAGAGCATAAATATAAGTTATTACATGCCATAGTTTCACATTTTCTACCATAAAAATCTAGCTTCCAGCTTACAACTACACCAATACGTACATAAGCACTTAGGCTACAAAATAGGACATAAAGTAGAATAAACAAGATCTCCACATAACAGCAAGAACCATAAATCCACCTCAAGCAATTAGATACTACAACTAAGGTAATGGATCAGTCTGGACCTCTTGTTCTTCACCCTCAACCAAATCAAGCTAGGGTTTAATCACAACATCTCCTGAAACATGTAAGCGAGGTATGAGCAACCATAATTTCCCAGTGAGGGATAAAGACTATCTGGGACGTGCAATGCAACAATTATAACAGTTAAGCAGGAAAGACAAGTGAAGTACATTTGAATAGTAAATAACCACACATATCAAAGGATACGATACACTTAACCCCAACACTCCAGAATTCTCTTGACTTCGATCACGTACCATGAGCCACGAACCACAAGTAATGTGTTGGCAAATCCCTAAACACTCCAGTAGGTGTACTTCGGATGTACCCTGATAATCCTATAACCCAACATCCCCTAACAATCTCCAGACTAGATAAGTGAGAGACTAGGGCATGAAGATCGAATATCCACTAGTAAGCCTGCTACCGCCTATCCGATATTCAACTCATCCGCCCCTGACACTATGGTTGTGCAACCACTATGCAATGTACTTAACAATGGCAATATAATATCAATAATAGAAGCAATAACACACGGGAGGAACAACAAAGTAAGTTGTTGTGAAACCCCACTTTTCTATCATGTCTCGTTTTGCGTGCTTTATCTCATTTTGCGTGAATCAACCTATTTATGTGCTATATGACTTAGAATGTGGTAATTTTGATATTAATACTCCTAGAATATGCTAAATGTGCATTCATTAAATTTTCATAAAAAACAGAGTCAGAACTTTTATCGTCGATTTTGAGTGAATAGTGTATTCGAGGATGAAATTTCTTTAAGGGGGGAGAATGTGAAACCCCACTTTTCTAGCCTGTCTCGTTTTGCGTGCTTTATCTCGTTTTGCGTGAATTAACCTGTCTATGTGCTATATGACTTAGAATGTGATAATTTTGATATTAATACTCTTAAAACATGCTAAATGTGTATTCATGAAATTTTCATAAAAACAGAGTCATAAATTTTATCGTTGATTTTTAGTGTATAGTATTTTCGAAACACGTCCGCTAAAATTTTGAAACTGGTCTTTTTAACCCTTCTAGACCTAGTCCACGGACTTTGATAGACTTGTGTTTGATGAAAACGGATTTTAAATCGGCTTAGGAATTTATTAGGGTTTTTACAACGACTTTTGCGAAAATCGAGTTTTAAGCCGACTCGGGCGAAATTGTTTGATTGTAAAACTTCTTGTCACCTAAAAATAACCTACTTGAGCTATCTTTGGTGTTGAATAATTGTTTTGAACATTGGTGTTCAAGAAAATGAATTTAAAGTCAAGAAAATACAAAAAATACTAAAGTTTCAACTTTGACTTTCATTTAAATTGTTGACCAATATGCATATATCACCAACACACACAAGAAAAGCACAAAAAACACCTTCATTTTCACCTAGATAGCCGAGAGTTTCATGGGAGAATAGCCAAGCTTTTCTTCAAAGTTTTCAAAGCAAATTTTCAAAGAAAAACCTAGTTTTTGTCCGTAGAACTTCGTGCTGAGTTGGATTACGCTTGTTGGGCACGTATTGCATGCATTTTTAGGCTTATATTGCATCTAAGGTGAGAGAAAAATTCTAGATCTCAAAACTTATCTTTTGTGTTTTTGCGTAGAATTGATTATTGAACCGTTAGAATGTTAATCTAAAGTTAGATTATTGCTCCATGCATGCTAGGGATCATTTATATATAATCCTATGAGATTTGAACCGTTGTAGCCTAATTATTTATTTTCGGGTATTTAAAGTTGATTAATTTGCTAAATGTTGATTATTTTGGGTTGTGTTGATCGAAATCGATTGCCGTCGATTTCTAAAAGTTTGTTAATTACGTGGTAGCACCATTGTAATGCCAAATTTTCGATTGTGATGTCCGTGCTAAAATTCAGAAATTTCAGCCATGACACACTAGGTTTTTAGGGTTATTGGGCATGATTTGGATGTGTTTTGGTTGGTTTGCGAGGGGGCGAATGTAGGTGAGTGAATGGGGGAGGGTTTGAAACTGAGTTGGGGGTGTTTGGATTAGTAGAATGTAAGATATTAATATTTGAACTTTAGGTTGTCTTTCTTTAAAATGTTAGATTATGCCTTTAGTTGATTGGGTGTGGTTTGAGTGATTGAATTGTGAGTTGTTGATGGGTAAACTAGGGTTTGATTGTGCATTTAATGCATGTTCGGTTGGTTGGCCTACTTTGTCATCTAACTTAGTTATTTGTTGTTAAATTGATTATTAATGTTATTATGATGATAATATGATTATTGATTGATGATTGATGCCGGGAGGTAGGCAGTTCTGCTAGACTGTCCTCCTATGAATGATTGATGTTTATTATTATTGCTGAGTCTTTGGTATGTGTGTGACACCTCTCAGGCAACATCGGGCTGTCGGGTTGATAACGACATGACTACCAGAGACTACCTCCAACTCGCATGACGGAGGTGTCATGGAGGGAGAGGTTATTGGGGTACCTCGGGTGCGTGAGTTTATGGGACTCATAAGAAGGCTGTTATGATCGTGATGGCATTTGGAGCTACACCAACTAGAGTATCTTTTATTGAATGGTCATTATAGATTATGTGATGATAGTATTATTGATGTTATTGTGTGTTTACTTGCTCAAAGGATTATTTCCAAGGAGTTTAGTAAACCTTGCTCAAGATCTATCGGATCCTCACTGGGCTTCTTTTATATAAGCTCACTCTCTATTATTGCATGCATACAGGTGTCCTTTCGCAGGATTATGGCTACGTGTCTCCTGAAAAGGAAAATGTTCCTTATGTGGATGAGTCCTATGTTCCGGAGTCTTATACTTGATGTTGTATTGTTTTACTATCTTGTATATTAACTTAGTAGACTTTTATATGCTTTGTAGTTTATAATGTATAAGATGTTGAAAAGATAATGAATTAGTTGATGCTGTTTTAGTAGCCTTTCTTTTGTTTATGATTAGGTTGCTAGATTGGCTCAATATGTTTATGTAATGTATATTAAGGTTCATGTATTATGTTGGAACGGAGGCATAAACAAAGAATGATTATGGTGTAATATGGTTGTTGTATGTTGTTATTTATTGAGGAGTTGTTTGTTGTATGGTTTATGGAGTCGATGTATGATGTTCTAATGAGGTTGGTTTAGAGCCTCGGTATCCTATTTACTATTGTTATACTGCCGAAATTCCGTTACGTCCTGACTAATTATAGGAGGGGTCGAGTTGGGGCGTGACAGTTGTCCTCAAAACAGTTATAATAGAAGCACTATCATATAAGCAACATAACAGTTTACAAAGGGGCAATTACAAAATTCACATAGAACTATACCATAAGCTCTAGAACGACTTAAAAACACATTTAAACACCCAAGGAATAGTTACAAGTCCAAAGAAGCGAGAGACAACCAATTTCCTACTTTAACCCCTTTGTAACTCAAACTGTTTTCCTTCCAAACTTATGTTATGGTTCTAGATTAGAAAGCGGTGTATTCCATGCTTCTAGTTAGCCCCTTAGGACCCTCGAAGTCACCCAATTACCTGCATTTAGCCCAAAATCCCCAATTTCTCTTTTATAACTTTGTACTACACGTACCTCGACCGAGACTCAAATGGAAGCTAGCAAAGCATATTTAGGGCCTACTTGGCCTAGGAATACAAAAAGTGAATGCCAACTTTACCCGGATTCGCGAGAGCCCTGAAACCCTTTTCAAAAAGTTGGATATTTTATGCTTTAATTATGTTATGAGGTATTAAAATCTACGGGGCCTTTAGACTACCTTCATTAGCACCTAAAGCATCTATTTGGACCATTGAATCAAGCTATAAGGTTCAATTCCATAAAACCCTAGAATTCCTATCAATATTCATGCCATACAATCAATGAGCAATTTCAACCATTTAAACTATGAAACAATAGCATAAATAAGGTCTCTACTACTTATATACAACATACATTAGCATATTTAAGCATTGCATAAGCATTTGATAGCAAACCTAAGAATTCAAGAAAGTTGTCACATTTTTCGAATGCAAAAATAGGTATACAATGTAACGCCCCGATCCCTCACGAGACCGGAGGCTCTAATAACCAAGCTATTCTCAACCCAATTCCAACCCAGTCTCAAAATTTTAGGGAAAAACAGACAGAGTTTTCCCTGTATTGTGGACATTCTGAAAACCTGTAAACTCTCAAATGAGATAACCACAAGATAAATGAACTTTTCATAACTAAATATTTAAAGATTCAAGGCCATCCAAGCCTTGAAGCAAACAATAGTTTAAAGCCATAAGAGGGAATTTGGGACTTTCGGGGTAATCGCGGGCATTTGAATGAGTTAGAGGGTTGAGAGGGTACCTTGGGGATTAGTTAAAAGGTTGGGAGAGTTTTCTTTGAAAATGGAATCATTAACCTTGGTTTGGAAGAGAAATAGTTAGAAAAACAAAGGGGTTTAGGTGCAATTTCGGTTGTCTCACACTTCTAAACCCATGGCATGACTCCTTAAGTGTTTATATGTGGTTTCAAGTTGATTTGGAGCTTTTGGTATGATTCTATGCTTATTGTGTATATGTTCCTTTGTAAACTACTTATTAGCATCTATAATCGCTTCTGTTCTAATTGCATCGAGGTCAACCTACTTTGTTGATCCTCCTATGTGTTAATGCTTATATTATTGCTATTAACTTGCCATTGTTAAGTGCATTGCATAGTGGTTGCGCAACCATAGTGTCAGGGGCGGATGCGTTGAATATCGGCTGGGCGACAGAGGGCTTGCCGGTGGATATTCAATCTCCGTGCCCTAGTCCCTCATTCGCCTAGTCCGGAGATTGCCAGGGAATGTTGGGTTGTAGGATTATCGGGGTACATCCGGAGTACACCCACTGGAGTGTTTGGGGTTATGCCAGCTTATCGTGATCGTGCTCGTGGTTCATGGTTCGTGAATGAAGACCAGTGAAGATTGGTGTATAGGGGATTGTGTGAAATGTATCCTTTTAAATGTGTGGTTACTTAAGTTATCATTGTTTCTTAAATTGTCTAAGTGATATTGTTGTATAACTGTATTATCTGTTGCATTGCACACCCCGAGACTATATCCCTCACTGGACAACAGTGGTTGCTCATACCTTGCTAACATGTTTCAAGTGGCGCAGTTGGAGGAGTTGCCCTAGTTGCTGTGTGTTGTTCTGAGGTGGCTGTGCCTTCTTGTTTCTATTTGGTATTTGTGTATCTATTTTGTGGCCTAAGGGCTTTGTTTATATTGGTTACTGTAAGAAGTTGAAGGATAGTTGGTTGTAGTGTAGATTTGAGAACCTATGTCTTGTAATAACTTGTGTTCTGCTTTTATTCACTTTGCATGCTTGGGAGTGAATGGCTTAATGTAGAATGTTTTATCTTCTAAGTACGTTTTAATGTTATCCTAGGAGGTCATGGCTATTAGATTATGTTGTAAACAATATTACTTGCATGCTTGTGTGGTTTTGGAACTATTGTATGCTTCAAGGCTCGGATGGCCTTGAATCTTTAAATATTTAGTTATGAAAAGTTCATTTATCTTGTGGTTATCTCATTTGAGATTAACCCCGAAAGCCCCAAATTAAAGTCGACTATTTTACATTTTTAGCGATTTAAGGACAATGCAAGTGCACGGGGCTATTAGAATACCTTCACTAGCACCTAAAACATCTATTAGAAGCATGGAATCAAGCTAATTCGAGTAATTACGCGAAACCCTAGAAAAACGTCACTATTCACCCTAGAAATCAAACTAACAATTCTAACCGTTTAAATTACGAAATGATGGCTCAAATATGTTCTCTAGCACTCATATACATAGTATAATAGCATATATAAGTAATACAATAGCAATTGAATACATATTCAACAAATCAAGAAATTGATAACTATTTAGAAATGCAAAAATGAGCAGTGAAATCCCTCACCAATGCACGTAGGAGCACCTAGGAAGCTTGCAAACACCCTACACTAAGTGAATGGCTTAATGTAGAATGTTTTATCTTCTAAGTATGTTTTAATGTTATCCTAGAAGGTCATGGCTATTAGATTATGTTGTAAACAATATTACTTGCATGCTTGTGTGTTTTTGGAACTATAGTATGCTTCAAGGCTCGGATGGCCTTGAATCTTTAAATATTTAGTTATGAAAAGTTCATTTATCTTGTGGTTATCTCATTTGAGAGTTTACAGGTTTTTACAATGTCCACAATACATGGGAAACTCTGTCCGTTTTTTCCTAAAATTTTGAGACTGGGTTGAGAATAGCTTGGTTATTAGAACTCTAACAATTAATATGATTTAATAAAAATGCTAATTCGTTAATAGCATGAAGTTTAAAAATGGAGTGAATAGTAATTTAAGAAGACAGTTAATAAAGCACAGAAGTAAATGCGCAAACAAGGAATACAACAGTAATTGAATGCATGGCTAAATCTCGGGTGTCACATGCAATCCCTCACCAATGCACGTAGAAACTCCTAGGAGGCTAGTAGACACCGTAAAGTACTTGCACCTAGCTTGGCTTGGCTTGAAAGGAGGATTTGATGAGCCTAAATCACCTTCTTCTTCTCCCTCTTGGCTGTCAGGTTTGCTACAGTAAAAACAGCTTTTGCTTTTTTGTTTTTTGTTGTTTTGTTTTATGAGTTATAATGTGTATGTTGAGTAATATAAAGGGTTGGGTCTAGTTGGGAGTGTTTAATGCCTACCAAGATGAGTCTAGTTCGCTTTAAAACGAGTTTAATGCGCACTAACTAAGTTAACTAACTAAAACATAATGTTTCATTACGTAATACTATTCATTAGTTGGCAAAACATTTCTAAACGAATGCTCCTATCGCTTTAAGCTCAAACATACACTTTTCTCATTCCTAAAACAATTAATACGATTTAAGAAAAATGCTAACTCAAGGTAATTAAGCAGTTGAAAAACGAAATGAATAATAGCCACTTAAAGTAACAAGTAAAGCATAGTGAAAATGCACAAATAGTGGATGCAATAGTTAAAAGATGTACGGCTAAAATCTCGGGCGTCACACCCTCTCCCCCCTTAAACTAATTGCATCCACGCAATTCTTACATGATTCAGCAAACAACTCTGATAGCGATCCTGCATCTGATCCTCTATCTCCCACATGGCATCCTCTAACCCGTGATGATCCCACAATAACTTAACCACCGAAATGCTTTTAGTTCTGAGCTCCTAAACCTTCTGAACTACAACCCGCAGAGGTTTCTCTGTATAAGTCAAAGTCTCACTGATCTCTAGCGGCTCTGGCTCAAGAATATGAGAAGGATCTGGCTAATATTTTCGAAGCATAGATACATGGAAGACATCATGAATTCTACCCAAACTAGGAGGTAAAGCTAATCTATAGGCCAATGCACCGACTGTTTTAGTTATTTCAAACGGTCCCACATTTCTCGGGCGAAGCTTACCCCCTTTTCCATGTCGAATCAAACCTTTACAAGGAGAGATTTTCAGGAATACCCGATCACCCACAACAAATTTCAAATTACATCGACGTCTATCTGCATTGCTCTTTTGCCGACTCTAACCTGTAAGCATTCTCTTTTTGATAAACTGCACATGATCAATCATTCTGTTTATCTCAGGCAAAAGAGGGGGATCGACTGTCATCATCTCACCAACCTCATCCCAATAGAGAGGAGACCTGCATTTACGCCCATAAAGTGCCTCGTACGGTGCCATCCCAATAGTAGCTTGGTAACTATTGTTATAGGCGAACTCAGCAAGTGTCAAATACTTCTCCCAACTCTTTTCGAAGTCCAGAATACAAGGTCGTAACATGTCCTCGAGTATCAAGATAGTTCTCTCAGATTGACCGTCTGTCTGAGGGTGATAAGAACTAATAAAGCTCAAAGTTGTACCCAAAGCTTTCTGGATCTTTTGCCAAAATTGAGATGTGAACCTGGGATCTCTATCTGACACAATATTCCTTGGAATCCCATGACGTCTGACAATATTCTCAACTTATAACTCAGCTAGCTTATCAAGAGAATTAGTTTTCTTTGTGGCAATGAAATGAGAAGTCTTAGTCATTCTATCAACGACTACCCAAACAAAATCATTACCTTTCGAAGATCTCGGCAAGTCTGACACGAAATCCATAGTAATGTGATCCCATTTCCACTATGGAATAGCCAAAGGCTGTAACAACCCTGCAGGTCTCTGATGCTTAGCTTTAACTTTCTGACA
The DNA here is from genome assembly GCA_037974665.1 of Ehretia macrophylla. Lineage (NCBI taxonomy): Eukaryota > Viridiplantae > Streptophyta > Magnoliopsida > Boraginales > Ehretiaceae > Ehretia > Ehretia macrophylla. Next base: position 17,606,266 of record CM075770.1, read on the forward strand.
TGTGAGACATCTAGCAACATAGTTAGCAATCTCTCTCTTCATGTTGGTCCACCAGAAGTTTTGTTTCAAATCCTTGTACATCTTTGTACTGCCTTGATGGATAGTATATCTAGAACTGTGTGCCTCAACAAGTATGTTGTAACACCCTGATCCTTCTCGAGACCGGGAGTTCTATCAATCAATCTAATCACAACCCAATTCCAAACCCGGGCAAAATATTTAGGGAAAGATGGACGGAGTCTCCCCTGTTTCTAGGCAAAATGCAAAACCTGTAACAGCATATAAGTGGACCAGCACCGTGTCCAACCATACAAACACCTCAAGGCCATCCGAGCCTTGTTTCTCAACAAATAAACACAACAATTATATATGTACATTTCCAGTCTAAAAGCTAACCTATCTCTTTTCATCTTTGACAAAAACATTCATGCTAGGCAATTAAACTATACTAACCCATTGCATAAAATAGACTATCATACTGTCACGCCCCAACTCGACCCCTCTTATAATCAGTCAGGAAGCAACGGAATTTCGGCAGTATAACGACAGTAAATAGGACACCGAGGCTCTAAACCAACCTCAATAGAACATCATACATCAACTCCACAACCACACAACAAACAACTCCTAAAAAAAACAACATACATCATAACTATATTATACAATAATCATTCCTCGTTATACGCCTCAATTCCAACATAATACATAAACCTTAATATAAATTGCAAAATATGTTGATACGAACCTAGCAACCTAAACATAGACAAAAAAAGGCTACTAAGACAGCATCAACTAATTCATTAACTTTTTAACATCTTATACATTATAAACGACAAAGCATACAAAAGTCTACTAAGTTAATTTACAAGATAATAAAACAGTACAACATCAAGGATAGACTCCGGAACATAAGACTCATCCACGTAAGGCACATTTTCCACATTCTCCTCTTCAGGAGGCACGTACCCGTAATCTTGCGAAAGTACACCTGTAAGCATGCAATAATAGAGAGTGAGCTTATATAAATAAGCCCAGTGAGGATCCGATAGATCTCTACAGTATTCACTATGCTCCTTGGATTTAATCCTTTGAGCAAGTAAACACACAATAACATCAATAATACTATCATCACATCATCTATAATGACCATTCAATAAAGGATACACTAGTTGGTGTAGCTCCAATCACCATCACGATCATAACAGCCTTCTTGTGACTCCCATAAACTCACGTACCCGAGGTACCCCAATAACCTCTCCCTCCATGACACCTCCGTCATGCGAGCTGGAGGCAGTCTCTGATAGTCATACCGTTATCAACCCGACAGCCCGATGCTGCCCGAGAGGTGGCACACACATACCAAAGACTCAACAATAATAATAAACATCAATCATTCACAGGAGAACAGTCTAGCAGAACTGCCTATCTCCCGGTATCAATCATCAATCAATAATCATCAATCATCATCAATAATCATATTATCATCATCAATAATCATATTATCATCATCAATAATCATATTATCATCATAATAACACCAATAATCAATTTAACAACAAATAACTAAGTTAGATGACAAAGTAGGCCATCCAACCGAACATACATTAAACACACATTCAAACCCTAGTTTACCCATCAACAACTCACAATTCAATCACTCAAACCACACCCGATCAACTAAGGCTCAATTCAATAATTTAAAGAAAGATAACCTAAACTTCAAATAATCATATCTTACATTCTACTAATCCAAACAACTCTAAATCAGTTTTAAACACTCACCCATTCAACCAACTACTTGAGCCCCCTCGGAAACCAACCAAAACATAACCAAATCATGCCCGACAACCCTAAAACCCTAGTGTGTCATGGCTGAAATTTCTGGATTTTAGCACGGACATCGCAATCAAAAATTCGGCATTACAACGGCGCTACCACGTAATTATCAAACATTTAGAAATCGACGGCAATCGATTCCGATCAACACAACTCAAAATAATCAACATTAAACAAATTATTCAACTTTAAATACCCGAAAAATAATAATTATGCTACAACCGTTCAAATCTCGTAGGATTATATATAAATGATCCCTAGCATGCATGGAGCAATAATCTAACATCAGATTAACATTCTAACGGTTCGATTTTCAATTCTACGCAAAAACACAAAAGTTGAGTTTTGAGATCTAGAATTTTTCTCTCACCTTTGATGCGATATAAGCCTAGGAATGCGTGCAATGCGTGCCCAACAAGCGGAATCCAACTCGGCACGAAGTTCTACGGACAAAAACTAGGTTTTTCTTTGAATTTTTGCTTGGAAAACCTTGAACTCCTTTGGCTTTTTTTCTCCTATGGCTCTCGGCCCTTTGTGTGTGTGTGGAGTGTGTTTTGTGTTGTGTTGAGTGTGTGTTGATGATAATATGTAATTAAAAGCTTGGTCAAATAAATAAAATGCAAAGTCAAAGTAGTATTTTTAGTCCTTTAATTCATTTTCTTGTCTTTTAAATGCATTTTAGCTATCTCCTTGCTCAAAACAAAAATGTAACTCCTAAGATAGTTCAAGTAGATTATTTTTAGGTGACAAGAAGTTTTACAATTGAACAATTTCACTTGAGTCGGCTTAAAACTCGATTTTCACAAAAGTCGGTGTAAAAAACCCTAATAAATTCTTAAGCTGATTTTAAAACCGTTTTAATCAAATACAGGTCTATTAAAGTCCGTAGTCTAGGTCTAGAAGGGTTAAAAAGACCAGTTTCAAAATTATAGCGGATGTGTTTCGAAAATACTATTCACTGAAAATCGACGATAAAATTTTTGACTCCGTTTTTTATGAAAATTTCATGAATGCACATTTAGCATGTTCTAGGAGTATTGATACTAAAATTACCACATTCTAAGTCACATAACACATTGACAGGTTAATTCACGCAAAACGAGAATAAACACGCAAAACGAGATAAGATAGAAAAGTGGGGTTTCACACATACCATTCTAATTATTTTCCTTTGGACAATACAAACATGCAATGAAGTTAAACTATACTAACTGAATACATAAACCAGCTTATCATTCTACCTCAATTACCTAGTTAAATTTAAATTACATTCTTTTAATATTAAATACATATAATACATGAAAGCATACATGTTTACAACTTTGACAACTCAAGCCACATAGGCACGCAAGACAACTCTTCAAGCACAAACTTTCACGAAATCACGAACTTTCTAGCTAACATGGCATTTCCTGAAATATTGTGGTAAGGAGTGAGTATACACAACACGTATATTCAATAAGGGCGAGACAGATATCGAGGTGGAGAGAAAGAAAGTCGTGCAATGCAAATAAAGCAGCTAAGCAATATAACTGACAAGTAAGCAATCAATATAAACAATCAATACAATAAGAAATTAATAAAAGCATTAACACAACCATTCAAAGCTATACCACACTCTGAAGGCTATGGTTCACTTATACGAGCAATGTACCATTCGATTCGATTCCACGAGCATTACATCAATCTCGAGCTTGATGTTGACAACGATGACAATAAGTGCTCAACCACCTTATAACTTCAATTTGGAATACCCCGGAAGTATCCATCAATTCTACGACCCAAATCTCCCTAGGAGGCAACCCAAGCGAGAATGGGAATAGGACACGGAGCTAGAGCAACCAACACTGGCAGCCCGAGACTACCTAGAGAGGCCCATCACTCACGCGCCTGACACTATGCAATGCAGGACATGATACAAGGCGATAAACGAGCGATAGCACAACAATACAGATTAGAGGCAATAAACGAGATATCAAGCATTACATTCAATAAAGTATCAAGAACAACACTAACAAGTATTATCAACAATTGATATACAATTCAATCATAACCAACTTTAACAAGCATAACAAGCAATAATAAGCATTCTACAAGCATAACACTATAAAAACCAACAAAAACACAAAACGACCCCAACATTCAAAACGCTACTACTTTCAAATGAGCTACGAGTTTTGGAAACCAACTTCACCACTCCTCCTAGGACACCATAAAGCACGTCTAAAGACCACGAAACCCTACTTTACCCTAGAATTCCCGCAAAGCCCCGATTTTCCCCTTTGCTCGTTTGAACTACCACTACCCTAACCAAATACCCAACCAATGCCATAACCACACCAAAAGTGCTTCCATGGCCTCCCGAGACAATGCCATCACGCAAATCGAGGAAACGCTAATCTCGACCTAAACGACCCCAACTTGTACCAAGGCATTTTTTTCTATTTTTCCATTACACAACCCAAACAAATCATGCATTTAGGCATTCTAGCATATCCAGCATATTTTCACATCAACAGAACACATAACGGAGCAACTTCATCGAAACATGGATTTACTATTCATAATTTACTATTCAATTATCAATTTAAATTTCAATTTTGATATTCAACCGCAGAAAATACTAAAAACCTATAAATACATGTTCTACAATTGCTAGGGAATATTTTTCAAGCAACAAAATGGATAAAATAACATCCTACGGCTAAATCACACAAATTAAAGTTTAGATACAATAACTTCAAATGCGCAAATAACGATGAAACCCTCACCTTAGACGCTCCTAGACACTAGGAAAACCACGCTGGTAGCCTCGAAAACAACCCCGTGCAAGCCCTCGCAAAGATTTGAAGTTTGGAATGTTGAAATGTTTTTTTTTTCTTCTCCTTGTAGTTTCGGCCAACCCTTGTTTTTTTTTTCAGCTTTGGTTTCTTTTTTTTCCTTGCTAATATAAGCTTATAAAAGATGAGAAGCGTTGGTCAATTGGTGAAGCTTTGGTCAAACTGAGTTAAGGTGGTCAATTGAGCTTATTTCTTGCATTTTAAGGCTAAAATAACTAATGCAATTATATTTCTAATCAACAACGACTAAAACACTAAATAACAGTTTTCACTATTTGCTTTGGACTAGAAATCATTTCCTAACTATCACTCTCGATATGCTATGCACTTGCGACAATAAAAAAATAACAATTAAATCTCAAAGAATTTAAGAAAATATAATTTTCGAAAAGTAACATAGTTCAAAATTTACTCCGGCTCGGAGCTACTTTTCATTTTATTGAAAACCGAGCATTAAGGGGCAAGAAAAATAAAACCGATTAACATAAATATGAAATGTAGTTGATATTCCGTTAAAATAATTAACTCAAGTATTATTTAATTACTTCTAAAAGAAATATGAAAATAATGCTAGAAATGAATGTTTAACTTAAAAATAAACACGAAATTCATTGCTAATATTTAAGATATCACTTAATTAATTGCAATTAAATGCCATTAAATGCATGCCGGGTTCGGGTTATCACATATGTCCTTCAACGTTGGCTCACTCGGAATACAAATTATACCCTTCAATTTAAGAATGCCATCATCATGAAGTTTGAAATCTGAATCTCCCCCTTTAGACTTTTATAAGATTTTCATCAAATGAGGACCAGTCTACTGAGCTTCTCTAATCCTGGATAATAATAAAGATTGGATCTGCAAACTTTCAAATTGAATACAAGAATCTGAAGTCTTAGGCTTCCATAAGCATAGTTCTTCCATGAATTCCCAATTCTTGATAATCAAACTAGCCACAGTAGCCTTTCGACTCAAGGCATCAACAACAATATTGGCCTTACCTAATAGATAGTTAATAGTGCAGTTGTAGTCCTCAAGTAAGTCCAACCAACACCTCTGCCTCATGTTCAACTCCTTCTGTGAAAACAGATATTTCAAGCTCTTATGATCTGTAAAGATTTCAAATTTGTTGCCCTAGAGATAACGACACCATTTCTTTAATGCAAGAATAATAGCTACGAGCTCCAGATCGTGCGTCGGATAGTTAAGTTCATAAGGTTTCAATTTCCTCGAAGCATATGCAATAACCTTTCCATTCTGCATCAATACTGTGAGACCCCATATTTTGCTTTATATCAGTTTGTGTGTTTTTACCTCGTTTTATGTGAATTGACCTGTTTATGTGCTATATGATTTAGAATGTGTTAAATATGTGATTAATACTCCTAATACATGCTAAGTGTGCATTCATGAAATTTTTATAAAAAACAGAATCAGAAATTTTATCGTCGGTTTTGATGAATAGTATTTTTGAACACCGTCCTCTAAAATTTTTACTGGGGTGTTTTAAACGTTTTAAAACCTAGTCCTCGGGTATTAATAGACCCTTGTTTGATTAAAATGGATTTGGAATCGGTTTTGAAATTTTAAAGATTTTTACACTTTCTTTTTCAAGAAAACGAGTTTTAAGCCGATTCGGGTGAAACTATTTTAATGTAACATTCTTTGTCACCTAAAATATAATGTCTAGAATTAATTTATGTGTTAATTTAATGGTTGAGCAAGAAATATTCAAGAAATGAATTAAAAGACTAGAAAAACAATTAAAGGACTAAAAAACAAACTTTGACTTTCTTTTATTTTATTTGAACAAGCCTTATACGCATAATATAGCATCAACACACACAAAACACAACACAAAACATACTCAAAAGACACACACATGGCCGAGAGCCACAGAGAGAAAAACCAAAGCTTTTCTTCAAGTTTTCAAAGTAATATTTTCATAGAAAAACCTAGTTTTTGTCCGTAGAATTTTGTGCGGAGTTGGATTCCGCTTGTTGGGCATGCATTGCACGCATATCTAGGCTTGTATCGTATCAAAGGTGAGAGAAAATTTCTAGATCTCAAAAGTCATTTTTTTATGTTTTTGCTCACAATTGCATTTTGAACCGTTAGAATGTTAATTTGAAGTTATATTATTGCTCAGTGCATGCTAAGGATCGTTTATATGTATTACTACTAGATTTGAACCATTGTAGCAAAATTATTTATTTTCGGGTATTAAAAGTTGATTAATTAGCTATTTGAGGATTATCTTGAGTTGTTGTGATTGGAATCGATTGCCATCGATTTCTAAAAGTTTGTTAATTACGTGGTAACGCCATTATAATGCCAAATTTTTGATTGCGATGTTTGGATAAAAATCCAAAAATTTCAGCCTAGGTGCATTGAGGTTTTAGGGTTGTTGGGCTTGATTTTGATGTGTCTTGGTTGATTTCGGAGAGGTCTAATGTAGTTGATTGAATGGGTGAGTGTTAGAAACTGATCTGGAGTAATTTGGATTAGTAGAATGTAAGATATGATTATTTGAAGTTTAGGTTGTCTTTCTTTAAATTGTTGAATTGAGCCTTTAGATGATTGGGTGGTGTTTGAGTGATTGAATTGTGAGTTGTTGATGGTTAGACTAGGGTTAGATTACGTGTTTAATGCATGTTAAGTTAGATGGCCTACTTTTTCATCTAACTTAGTTATTTGTTGTTTAATTGATCACTTAATGATATATTGATGATAACTGATGATAATTGATGATTATTGATGATTATTGATTGATGATTGATGAACCAGGAGATAGGCAATTCTGTAATACCCGAGCCCAGAATGTGAAATTTTCTTGTTTATTTTTCTGAAAATTATATTTTCTTGAATTCTTTGAAATTTAATTGTTATTCCTTTGTCGTCGCAAAGTGCATTGCATTTCGATAGCGATAGTTAGAGAGTGTTTTCTAGTCCTCAGCAAATAGTGAAAACTAGTATTTAGTATTTTAATTCTAGTGTTTTAGTTGTTGTTGATTAGAAATATAATTGCATTAGTTATTTTAGCCTTAAAGTGCCTAAAATAAGCCTATTTGACCAATTTTTAATTAGCTTTGACCAAGGCTTTGACCAATTGGCTTAGTTGTCATCTTTTATAAGCTTATAACAACAAAAAAATAAAACACAAAGCTGAAAACAAAATAAAGAGCAGGCCGAAACTTCAAGAGGAAAAAAAAATACATTTCAACTTTCAAATCTTCAAATCTTCGCGTGAGCTTGCACGGGGTCATTTCCGAGGCATCCAACGAGGTTTTCCTTACGTCTAGGAGTGTCTAAGGTGAGGGAAGCATGTTTATTTGCGCATTTGAATGTTTGGTGTATCAACTTTAATTTTTAGGTTTTATGCGTAGAACGTTATTTTATCCGTTTTGATGCTTGAAGAATGTTCCTTGATAATTGTAGAACGTGTATTTGTAGCTTTTTAGCATTTTCTACTGTTAAATATAGCGATTGTAATTTAAAATGCCAATTGAATAGTAAATTGTGAATAGTAAACCCCTGTTTTGTAGAAGTTGCTCCGTTGTGCGTTATGTTGATGTGAAAAGATGCTAGATATGCTAGAATGCCTAAATGCATGATTTGTTTGGATTGTGTAATGAAAAAATGAGGAAAAATGCCTTGGTACAAGTTGGGGTCGTTTAGGTCGAGTTTAGCATTTTCTCGTTTTGCATGATAGCATTGTCTCGGGAGGCCATGGAAGCACTTTTGGTGTGGTTATGGCGTTGGTTGGGTGTTTGGTTAGGGTAGCGGTAGTTCAAACGAGCAAAGGGAAAAATCGGGGCTTTGCGGGAATTCTAGGATAAAGTAGGGTTTCTCGATCTTTAGACGTGCCTTATGGTGACCTAGGTGGATTGGTGAAGTCGGTTTCCAAAACTCGTGACTCGTTTGAAAGTAGTAGCGTTTTGAAAGTTGGGGTCATTTTGTGATTTTGTGTGTTTTCATAGAGTTATGCTTGTAGAATGCTTATTATTGCTTGTTAAAGTTGGTTATGATTGAAATGTTTGCTAACTATTGCTATTGCGTGAGTAACCTACTTTGTTATTCTCCCACGTGTGGCTTTATTGCTCGATTGCTCGATTGTCGCATTATATATTGTATTACATTCATAGAGTCAGAGGCGGTGTGATGGGCCTCTCTAGGTAGCCTCGGGTTGCCAGTGTTGGTTGCTCTAGCTCCATGTCCTATTCTCTTTCTCGCTTGGGTTGCCTCCCAGGGAGATTTGGGTCGTAGAATTAATTGGATATTTCCGGGGTATTCCAAACTGAAGTTATAAGGTGGTTGGGCCAGCGTGTCGTCATCGGATTCGTGATTGAGAGTTGCTTGTGGAAAGTGAATTGTATCCTTTGATTGAATGATTATAGCTTTAATGCTTGACTTGATTTATTGTTGGCTTTGCTTGTATCGCAATATGATAATTGATTGATCTACTTGACTATTTGCATTGCATTCTCCTCTCACCTCCGTCCTTGAGACCAATTGCCCTTGCTGAGCAATAGTTTTTGCTCATTCCTTTCTATACTATATTTTTACAGGAGTAGTTGCACCGGATCCTATTGAGGTAATTGAGGAGGAGGAGCAAGTGGAGGTGTTTCCTTGATAGCGTTTTCTTTGCTTAGCTGGTGGTTGGTTGCCAGTCTTTTGTGCGGGTCATGCTTGACGTGTATATTGCTTGGTTGACGCTTCATTTTGAGGCTTGTAGCCTTGTATGTAGTTTCTATTTTGAGGCCACTATGGTCTTACGTTGTAAAAGTTGAAAGATTGTAAATATTGTAAAGATATACTAATGTGACTAGTAAGAAATGCATGCTAATGGCTTAACTGCTTAGTGGCACGAGTACTTGTGTAGTATGCATGACATTTTTGGTTTGCAAATTTGTTAATGAGAAGATGTATGTTTTCTAAAAGAGAGTTGACTTGTTTCAAATGATTATTGTGGTTTTCGCGAATGTTATATTGAATGTAGGGTTTTCCGATCGTCCATAGTATAGAGGAGACTCCGTCCGTGTGTCAGGTCCGGGCTTGGCCTTTTGCGGGGTCGGGTCGAGGCGTGACAGGTAGTATCAGAGCATGATAGTCTTGCATGAGCCGGGATATGTTTCTCGGTCTGTGGGGTAGAGGTCTAAAATGATAAAGTGTTATTGTGTGATTATTAAGAGAAAATGTTATAGTATGACTATGTGAACTTGGGTACTTATGTGTTTAAGTGAACTAATTTGACTTGTCAATCTTGTGTTATGAGAATTGTGTGATAGGATATTTGATTGTTATTGACTTGAGTGTTATATAATCTTATGTGTTATATTTCTGTCTATAAACTGCTTTTATATGTTGCCAGCTATTGTGAGTTGTTACTATGCCGCCACGTCGTACTACTCAAGGTCAAGGGGCAGATGAAAAGGCAGCAGAACAGGGTCAGCAATCGATACCTGAATAGTTTATGGCTACTATGACCACTGCAGTTGATCAGATTACTCAGGTACTGCATGAGCAGAGGCAGGACATGAATAATAATCCCTAGGCAAATCAAGCTAATCCTGGTGGACAGGGGCATAGGGCTGATAATAATCAGTTGGAGAAATTCCTGAGGCACGAGCTGGGTAAGTTCTTCGGAGAGCCGGATGATGAGGCAGCCGAGAGATGGATTAACCGTGTTGAGAAAATTTACGCTACTTTAAGGTACACTGACGAGGCAAAGATAGCTTATGCAGCATTTCTGTTTGAGGGCGACGCATAACAGTGGTGGAACACTGTTAGGTTGAGGTGGGACTGTGAGGATATTCCGCATTTGTGGGATGATTTCGTGAGTGAGTTTTGGACAAGTATATTCCCGAGATGGCTAGGGAAAGGCAGGAAGACGAATTTGTGGGCCTGAAGCAAGGAAACATGACTGTCACACAGTATGAGGCTAGGTTTGTCAGCCTGTCAAGGTATATGGCTGAGCTGGTGCAGCCAGCTAGGAGGACGATTAGTAGGTTTGTTCGTAGGCTGAGAATGGATATATTGCTACATTTGATTGGGCAGACTTATACTACTTTTCCCGAGGCATTCCAAGCAGCCTCGAAGTTTGAGAAACTGAAGGCAGAGATGATAGCTGAGAGTAGCCAGCCGAGTAAAAAACAGTACTTGGCCCAGAGCAGCCAGAGTCAGCAGAGGCAGTATCAGACTTTTGTTCATGTTCCTCAGCAGTGCCCATATTAGCCACAGTATCAGATTCAGGGGAGGCCAGCTGTGACTAGACCCCAGCTGGGAGGTACAGTTCCTACCACTTCCAGAGCCCCCGCACCTACGGGAAACACTGTTGTAAGGCAAAATCAGCAGTGTAACTTTTGTAATCGATTGGGGCACGTTGAAGCTAATTGCTGGAGAAAGAGTGGTAAGTGCACTGGTTGTGGGAGCGATGAGCATAGGGTGAAAGATTGCCCTAAGTATAAGAATGTTCAGGGCCGTACTGGAGGCTAGGGTGTGTAGAACAGGGCTGTAGGTGTAGGTCCAGCACAGAGGGTACATGCTAGGGTCTTTGCACTAGATGCGAAAGAGCTACCCGATACTATAGCAATAGTGGAAGGTACCTTTCTTCTCAATACTCACCTAGTTAAAGTTTTGATTGATCCCGGAGCTACATATTCGTTTATAACTCCTGCATGTGTACGATCTGTGAATGTTTGCATTGATAAACTGCCGCATAAAGTTGAAGTTAGTACGCCTTTAGGTATGAAATTTGTTACTGAGTCTATTTGCAAATCTTGTGTTATATGCATTAAGGACCGTAAATTTCCTGCTGATTTAATTATACTACCCTTCCGTGACTTTGAAATCATTTTGGGAATGGATTGGTTGGGGAAATACTATGCTCAGTTGGATTACAGAACAAACATTGTTTATCTTCAGACTCGTGACCTACCGGTACTAGAGATTGTTGGGAACTGTAGGGCTACCCGAATACCTCTTTTATCGTCAATCAAGGCTTCTAAGTTGTTGAATAAAGGTTGTGAAGCTTACCTAGCTTATCTAATCAATCAACCTACTGATAAGTTGAATTTGAATGAGATTCCAATTGTTAAAGACTTCCCTGGTGTATTTCCCGAGGAATTACCGGGTTTACCACCGGATAGGGAGATTGAATTTGTGATTGACCTTATGCCAGGCACTGCGCCAATTTCTAGAAGTCCTTATAGAATGGCATCGGCTGAACTTCAGGAATTAAAAATTCAGCTTCAGAACTTGCTTGAGAAAGGGTTTATACAACCTAGTTCTTCGTCGTGAGGTGCGCCTGTGTTATGTGTGAGAAAGAAAGACGGCATGCTACAATTTTGTATTGATTACAGGGGACTTAATCAAGTCACGATTAAGAACAAATACCCCTTGCCGTTGATTGCAGAATTGTTTGACCAGTTGCAGGGTGCGAGTGTTTACTCTAAATTTGACTTGAGGCAGGGTTACTATCAACTCAGGATTCAAAGTGACGATATACCTAAGACAGCATTCAGGACTAGATATGGCCACTATGAATTTGTTGTGTTACCATTTGGATTGACGAATGCACCAGCCGCATTCATGGACTTAATGCAGAGGGTTTTTCAACCTTATCTTGATCAATTTGTCGTAATCTTTATTGACGACATTCTAGTATACTCTGAGAATGAGGCTGAACATGAACAACAGTTGAAGATTGTGCTACAGACTTTGCAAGAAAACAAGCTTTTTGCTAAATTCAACAAGTGCGAATTTTGGTTGAATCAAATATCTTTCCTAGGCCATATCATTTCAGATCAAGGAATTTCAGTAGACCCAACTAAGATTGAAATTGTTTCGTCTTGGAAGAGACCTGAAACGGTGTCAGAGATTCGGAGCTTTCTGGGGTTGGCAGGTTACTATCAGAAGTTTGTTAAAGACTTTTCCAAAATTTCTGCACCTTTAAGCCAGTTGACTCGAAAGAAAGTTACTTATAACTGGGATGCTAAATATGAATCCAGTTTCTAAGAACTGAAGAAGAGACTAACTACAGCTCCTATACTAGCTTTACCTGAAGGTACAAAAAACTTTGTTGTCTACAGTGATGTATCTAAAGAAGGTTTGGGCTGTGTTTTAATGCAAAATGGTAAGGTGGTTGCCTATGCTTCTAGGAAGTTGAAACCATATGAAGTCAATTACCCTACACATGATCTTGAGTTAGCTGCAGTTGTGTTTTCTTTGAAGAAGTGGCGTCATTACTTGTGGGGTAGCAGATTTGAAATTTTTACTGCCCGCAAGAGTCTTAAATATTTATTTTCACAAAAAGATTTGAATATGAGGCAGCGAAGATGGCTAGAGCTATTAAGTGGCTATAATTGCTCTATAAACTATGTGCCAGGTAAGGCCAATGTTGTTGCAAATGCTTTGAGCCGAAAGGCTACTGTTGCAAGTCTAATTATCAAGGATTGGGAGACTTTGGAGGAAATTTGTTCATGGAAGCCAGAAGCTACTGAAGTAGGGATTCGATTTGCTAGCTTGCAAATTCAGTCGGGATTGCTAACACAAATCAGGGAGGCTCAGAAGACTGATCCTCACATCTTGAAAATCCAAGAAAAAGCAAAAGGGGGAGAGTCGAAGTTTAAATTACATGCAGATGGTATCTTCAGATTCAGGGACAGAGTGTGTGTTCCTGGTGATCCGACTTTGAAGAATGAGATTCTGTCCGAGGCACATAATTCAAGATATACGATTCACCCAGGCAGTACTAAAATGTATAGAGATCTGAAACAACACTTCTGGTAGAACAATATGAAGAGGGAGATTGCTGGGTATGTATCCAGGTGTTTGACTTGTCAGAGGGTTAAAGTTGAGCATCAGAGGCCAGCCGGGCTTCTGCAACCGTTGTCGATTCTGCAATAGAAGTGGGTGCATATAACAATGGACCTTGTGACCGATCTTCCTAGATCTCCGAGAGGATGTGATTCTGTTTGGGTTGTTGTGGACCAATTGACTAAGGTTTCACATTTTATTCCCGTGAACAAACAGGACATCCTTGATAAACTAGCTGAGCTCTATGTTGCTAATATTGTGAGACTGTATGGTGTGCCACAAAGTATAGTGTCAGATAGAGATCCCAGATTTAGATATCGTTTTTGGCAGAAGTTGCAAGAGGCCATAGGAACTAAATTGAGCTTCAGTACTGCATACCATCCATAAACTGATGGCCAGTCTGAGAGAACTATCAGGATCTTGAAAGATATGCTTGGGGCATGTGTGTTAGACTTTGGGAAGAATTGGGATAAGTTTTTGCCTTCAGCCGAGTTCGCCTACAATAATAGTTATCAATCTACTATAGGTATGGCTCTCTACGAGGCGTTGTACGGTCACAAATGCAGATCCCCATTGTATTGGGAAGAGGTTGGAGAGATGAGAACAGTTGATCTAACTGTGTTTTCTGAGATGATTAAGATAGTGGATAATGTTCACCTTATTCACCAGCGTATGCTTACAGCTCAGACCCGTCAGAAGAGTGATGCGGATCATCACCGTCGAGCTCTTGAGTTTGCTTTGGGAGACTAGGTGTTTCTTAAGATTTCTCCTCGAAAGAGGTTGATTCGGCACGGTAAGAGCGGGAAACTTAGTCCCAGGTATGTGGGTCCGTTTGAGATCACCGAAAAGGTGGGTCCTTTAGCTTATCTATTAGCTTTACCTCTGAGCTTGTCGAGACTGCACGATGTTTTCCATGTGTCAATGTTAAGGAAATATCATCCAGATCCTTCACATGTACATGAACCGGAGCCTTTGCAGATTGAGGAAAAGTTAACTTATGAGGAGAGACCGATTCGAATTGTGGATCGAAAAGTTCAGGAACTTCGCAGGAAGAGTATTCCGATGGTAAAGGTTCTGTGGAATCATCACGGATTTGAGGAAGCAACTTGGGAAAGAGAGGACCAGGTTCGAAGTCAAAATCCGGAGTTGTTTGTCGACCAGGTAAAAATTGCATGGACGCAATTGTTTTAAGGGGGAGAGGGTGTAATACCCGAGCTCGGAATGTGAAATTTTCTTGTTTATTTTTCTGAAAATTATATTTTTTTAAATTCTTTGAAATTTAATTGTTATTCCTTTGTCGTCGCAAAGTGCATTGCATTTCGAGAGCGATAGTTAGAGAGTGTTTTCTAGTCCTTAGCAAATAGTGAAAACTAGTATTTAGTGTTTTTAATTCTAGTGTTTCAGTTGTTGTTGACTAGAGATATCATTGTATTAGTTGTTTTAGCCTTAAAATGCCTAAAATAAGGTTATTTGACCAATTTTTAATTAGCTTTGACCAAGCCTTGACCAATTGACTTAGTTGTCATCTTTTATAAACTAATAATAACAAAAAAAAATAAACCACAAAGCTGACAAAAAAAAGAAAGAGCAGGCCGAAACATCAAGAGAAAAAAAAAACATTTCAACTTTCAAAACTTCAAACCTTCGCGTGAGCTTGCACGGGGTTGTTTTCGAGGCATCCAGCATGGTTTTCCTAGCGTCTAGGAGCGTCTAAGGTGAGGGAAGCATGTTTATTTGCGCATTTGAAAGTTTGGTATATAAACTTTAATTTTTAGGTTTTATGCGTAGATTGTTATTTTAATCGTTTTGATGCTTAAAGAATGTTCCTTGACAATTGTAGAACATGTAATTATAGCTTTTTAACATTCTCTACGGTTAAATATAGCGATTGTAATTTAAAATGTCAATTGAATAGTAAAATATGAATAGTAAATCCCCGTTTCGAAGAAGTTGCTCCGTTTTGGGTTCTGTTGATGTGAAAAGATGCTAGATATGCTAGAATGCCTAAATGCATGATTTGTTTGGATTGTATAATGGAAAAATGAGGAAGAATGCCTTGGTGAAAGTTGGGGTCGTTTAGATCGAGTTTAGCATTTTCTCGTTTTGCATGATGGCATTATCTCGGGAGGCCATGGAAGCACTTTTGGTGTGGTTATGGCGTTGGTTCGGTGTTTGGTTAGGATAGCTATAGTTCAAATCGAGGCTTTGCATGAATTATAGGGTTGAGTAGGGTTTCGGGGTCTTTAGACGTGCCTTATAGTGACTTAGGAGGATTGGTGAAGTCGGTTTCCAAAACTCGTGGCTCGTTTGAAAGTAGTAGCGTTTTGAAAGTTGGGGTCGTTTTGTGTTTTTGTTGGTTTTCATAGTGTTATGCTTGTAGAATGCTTATTATTGCTTGTTAAAGTTGGTTATGATTGATATGTTTGTTAACTGTTGCTATTGCATGCGAAAGTAACTTACTTTGTTATTCTCCCACGTGTGGCTTTATTGCTCGATTGCTCGATTGTTGCATTGTATATTGTATTGCATTCATAGAGTTAGGGGCGGTGTGATGGGCCTCTCTGGGTAGCCTCGGGTTGCCAGTGTTGGTTGCTCTAGCTCCGTGTCCTATTCCCTTTCTCGCTTGGGTTGCTGCCTAGGGAGTTTGGGTCGTAGAATTGATTGGATACTTCCGGGGTATTCTAAACTGAAGTTATAAGGTGGTTGGGCCGGCGCGTCGTCATTGGATTCGTGATTGAGAGTTTCTTGTGGAAAGTGAATTGTATCCTTTGATTGAATGATTATAGCTTTAATGCTTGACTTGATTTATTGTTGGCTTTACTTGTATCGCTATATGATAATTGATTGATCTACTTGACTATTTGCATTGCATTCTCCTCTCACCTCCATCCTTGAGACCAATTGCCCTCGCTGAGCAATAGTTTTTGCTCATTCCTTTCTATACTATATTTTTACAGGAGTAGTTGCACCGGATCCTATTGAGGTAATTGAGGAGGAGGAGCAAGTGGAGGTGTTTCCTTGATAGCACTTTCTTTGCTTAGCTGGTGGTTGGTTGCCAGTCTTTTGTGCGGGCTATGCTTGACGTGTATATTGCTTGGTTGACGCTTCATTTTGAGGTTTGTAGCTTTGTATGTAGTTTCTATTTTGAGGCCACTATGGTCTTACGTTGTAAAAGTTGAAAGATTGTAAATATTGTAAAGATATACTCATGTGACTAGTAAGAAATGCATGCTAATGGCTTAATTGCTTAGTGGCATGAGTACTTGTGTAGTATGCATGACATTTTTGGTTTGTAAAGTTGTTAATGAGAAGATGTATGTTTTCTAAAAGAGAGTTGACTTGTTTCAAATGATTATTTTAGTTTTCGCAAATGTTATATTGAATGTAGGGTTTTCGGATCGTCCATGGTACAGAGGAGACTCCGTCTGTGTGTCGGGTCCGGGCTTGGCCTTTTGCGGGGTCGGGTCGAGGCGTGACAGGTGGTATCAGAGCATGATAGTCTTGCATGAGCCGGGATATGTTTCTCGGTCTGTAGGGTAGAGGTCTAAAATGATAAAGTGTTATTGTGTGATTGTTAAGAGAAAATGTTATAGTATGACTATGTGAACTTGGAGTGCTTATGTGATTAAGTAGACTAGTTTGACATGTCAATCTTGTGTTATGTGAATTGTGTGATAGGATATTTGATTGTTAATGACTTAAGTGTTATCTAATCTTATGTGTTATAATTCTGTCTATAAACTGCTTTTATATGTGGCTAGCTATTGTAAGTTGTTACTATACCACCACGTCGTAGTACTCAAGGTCAAGGGGCAGATGAAGAGGCAGCAGAACAAGGTCAGTAACCGATACCTGAACAGTTTATGGCTACTATGACCACTGCAGTTGACCGGATTACTTAGGTACTGCATGAGCAGAGGCGGGACAGGAATAATAATCCCCAGATAAATCAAGCTAATCCTGGTGGACAGGGGCATAGGGCTGAGAATAATCAGTTGGAGAAATTCCTGAGGCACGAGCCGGGTAAGTTCTTTGGAGAGCTGGATGACGAAGCAGTCGAGAGATGGATCTTGGTGTCATGGAAGAAGGGGCTAGTGAGGTACCTCGGATGCGTGAGTAATGGGGAGTTACAAGAAGAATGGTTGAGATCGTGATGGCGTTTGGAGCTACACCAACTAGAGTATCGTTTATTGATTGGTCATTATAGTTATGGGTTTATATTGTTATTGATGTTTTATTGCGTGTTTACTGCTCAAAGGATCAATTCCAAGGAGTATAGTAAATACTGTTAGAGATCTATTGGATCCTCACTGAGCTTGTTTATATAAGCTCACTCTTTATTATTGCATGCATACAGGTGTTATTGAGCAAGATTACGGGTACGCGCCTCCAGAAGGGGATAATGTGCCGTATGTGGACGAGTCCTATGTACCAGAGTCTTGTCCTTGATGCTTGAGATGTTGTATACTCTATTATCTTGTGTATTAAGCTAGTTGTCTTTTATTTACTTTGTAGTTTATGATGTAAAAGCTGTAGTTAAGGTAATGAACTAAATGATGCTAACTTAGTAGTCTTTCTTTTGTTATGATTTAGGTTGCTAAGTTGGTTTATAATCTATTTTGATATGTATGTTAATGTTAAGGTTATGTTGGAACAGAGGCGTATAACTAAGAATGATTATTGTATAATATGGTTATGTTGTATGTTGTTAATAGTATTGAGGAATTGATTGTTGTTTGGTTGAGGAGTTTGATTGTATGATGTTCTGAGAGGCTGGTTTAGAGCCTCGGTGTCTTAACTACTATCATTATACTGCCGAAATTACGTTGTGTCTTGACTGATTGTAGGTGGGGTCGAGTTGGGGCGTAACATTTAAGTGGTATCAGAGCGCAAATTAGCTGTCAGCCGGGGTATTCTCAGAATGTGGGTAACGGTCTTAGCATGAAAGTATGTATGAAGTGAAAGAAAAGTGAACTATGTGTTAATATGGTTAAGTGATTATGTGATTTAGTGCTTATGTGATTTTGTGATTAATTTGTTTATGTGATTGATACTTAAGTGATTTATGTGTTTATGTGAATTGTTGCTTATTTGCTAATAATTGTCTATAGCCTGTTTACGTGCTATAACCTGTGCTAACTCTTTGATTAGTAGAATGACGGGTAGAACGAGGACCAGAGGTAGGACTGAGATGACTGATGAGGTTTCGAGAAATGTGGAACCAGGCCAAGTTAGGGAGGATGATCGTATAGGTGCAGCTTTTGATTGAATGAACGAGATCATGGCCAGTTAGGCACAGTTATTGGAAGGGCGGACTGCCCAGAATCAGGCATTGCAGAATCAGTTGTTGATTGCACAAGGTGGGTACCACGGTCGTGGTACACTGAAAGAGTTTTTAGGGTATTATCCACCGCGGTTTCAGGGGGAGCCAGATGACAGGAAAGCTGAGGCGTGGGTTAGTAAGGTGGAGAAGATTTTTGACCTTCTTGATTATACCGATGAGTGGAAGGTCACTTTTGCCGTGTACTTGCTGGATGATGAGGCATAAGAATGGTGGCGCATGGTGAAAACTAGATGGGAGACTCAGGGTATTCCATATGTTTGGGATACCTTTCTGTTAGCTTTCGGGGCAAAGTATGTCCCAATGATCGCGAGGGAGCGGAAAGAGACAGAGTTTCTAGCCTTAGTATAGGGAGATACTTCAGTGGCTCAGTATGAGGCCACTTTCACTAGGTTGTCCCAGTATGCACCAAAGTATGTGGCTGATGAGGAACGTAAGACTCATTGGTTCATGTTGGGGTTGAGGCCCGAGATTCAGGATGCGATGGCCCTGAATCGGTATGATATACTTATGGAGGCCTTTGATGCAGCTTCTAGACTGGAGAAGAGAAATGGCGAACAGATTGTGTCTAGTCAGCCTAGCAAGAGGCCCTTCTAGCCACAGGGTCAGCAGGGCATATATAGGCCTCCCGTACAGCAGGTTGTATACAGGCCGCCAGTTCAGCAGGGTTCTTTCAGGCCACAGGGTCAGCAAAGTTATTATCGGCCACAGTTTCAGCAGGGGTCCTATCAGGTTCAGTCCCAATAAAGGCCAGCCCAGTCTTAGGGTCAATACAGGCCTAGTTTTGTTAGACCTCAGTAACAGGTTGGTACAGCTGCTTCTTCAGCTTCTGGTTCTTCCAGGGGCAGTGTCAGTGCTTCATCACCGCAGGGTACTTACTCAAACGCCAAGGCCATGTGGAGGCTGACTGCAGAGTGAAGTCAGGGGCTTGTTTGGGTTGCGGTAGCAATCAGCATAGGGCGAGGGATTGCCCTAGATATCAGATGACTGAAGGTCGGGCAGCGACTCAGGATTATTAGGGTAGACCTGCGGGCAGTGCACCTCAGCAGCAACGGGTTCAGGCTCGGGCCTACGCAGTTGACTTGGAAGAGATGCTTGAGGAGACTGCAGTTGTGGAAGGTAACTTCCTTATACTTGATCAACTTGTTAAAGTGTTGATTGATTCTGGTGCTACGCATTCTTTCATTACTCCTGCTTGTGTGCAACGTGTTAATGTGCAACCTGAAAGACTGCCTTATGTGGTTGAGATTAGTACCTCTTTGACTGATAAGTATATTACTGGCTTAGTATGTAAGGATTGTATAATTCATGTTAAGGGGTATAATTTTCCTTCGGACCTTATCTTATTTCCTATCCGGGGGTACGATGTTATCTTGGGTATGGATTGGCTTTCTAAGTATGATGCCCAGTTGAACTGTAGAACAAAGGTAGTACAGTTTCGTTTGCCAGATCAGCCAGTAGTTGAGGTAGTAGGGAACCGGGGTACTAAGACGAGTTTTGTTATCTCAGCAACTAAAGCCGTTAAGTTGGTGAGTAAGGGGTGTTCGGGTTATCTAGCTTATTTGATCAACAAGCCATCTGATAAGCTACAGCTGGAGGAAGTTCCTATTATTCGGGAATATCCTAATGTATTTCCCGAGGAGTTGCCAGGGTTACCGCCAGAGAGAGATGTGGAGTTTGTGATCAATCTTGTTCCCGGTACTCAACCTATTTCTAAATCAGCGTACCGGATGGCACCAGCTGAGTTGAAGGAGCTGAAAACTCAGTTGCAGGAGTTAATAGAGAAGGGTTTCATTCAGCAGAGTTCTTCACCTTGGGGAGCTTCTGTTTTATTTGTGAAGAAGAAGGATGGTACCTTGAGGTTATGCATTGATTATTGTGGTTTGAATCAGGTAACCATCAAGAACAAGTATCATTTGCCACTGATTGACGAGTTGTTTGATCAACTTCAGGGAGCCAAAGTCTACTCTAAGTTTGACTTGAAGCAAGGGTATTATCAGCTTCAGATTTGCACGGAGGATGTTCCGAAGTCTGCTTTCAGGACTCGGTACGGGCATTATGAGTTTGTAGTTATGCCCTTTGGATTAACTAATGCACCGGCAACATTTATGGACCTTATGCATCGGGTTTTTCAGCCGTACTTGGACCAGTTCGTGGTGATCTTTATTGATGATATCTTGGTTTATTCTAAGTCTGAATTGGAGCACGAGCAACATCTACGGCTTGTCTTACAGAAGCTGCAGGAGCATCAGTTATTTGCCAAGTTCAGCAAATGTGAATTTTGGTTGCAACGCATATCTTTTCTTGGTCATGTTATCACACAGAGCGGTATATCTGTAGATCCTACTAAGATTGAATCGGTGATGTCTTGGAAACGTCTGGAGAATGTTTCGGAGGTTCGTAGATTTCTTGGCTTGGCGGGTTATTACCGTAGGTTTATCAAGGACTTTTCGAAGATTGCCGGACCACTTTCTAAGTTAACTCAGAAACAGACTAGCTTTGTTTGGGATGAGAAATGTGAGAGTGGGTTTGAAGAGTTGAAAAAGAGATTGACTACTGCTCTAGTACTTGCTCTACTAGAGGGGACCGATAATATGGTCATTTACAGCGATGCATCCAAGGAGGGCTTAGGATGTGTTATTATGCAGAATGGTTGGGTTATTGCCTATGCTTCTACAAAGTTGAAGCCTTATGAGGTGAACTATCCGACTCATGATCTTGAGTTGGCAGTTGTTGTATTCGCACTGAAAAAGTGGCGTCATTATCTGTGGGACAGTAAGTTTGAGATTTTCACTGATCATAAGAGTCTTAAGTATTTATTCTCACAGAAGGAGTTAAATATGCGTCAGCGGAGGTGGATGAAACTTCTTGGAGATTATAATTGTTCTATTAGTTATCTGCCAGGAAAGGCAAATGTTGTAGCAGACGCTCTTAGCCGTAAGACGAGTGTTTCTTGTTTGGCTATCAAGAAGTGGGAGGTTCTTGAGGAATTCACTTATTGGAGAGTGGAGTTGACTCAGGTTGGGGTGATGTGGTCACATCTCCATATTCAGCCTTTATTGTTGTCTCAAATCAAAGAAGCTCAGCAACTTGATGTTAAACTTCAGAAGATCAAGGATCAGATCACGGATGATCAATCTGATTTCAAATTACACTAGGATGGTATTCTTCGGTTTCAGAACAGTGTTTGTGTTCCCGATGAACCGGGCCTGAGGCGAGGTATTCTGGAAGAGGCTCATAATTCTAAGTACACCTTCATCCTGGTGGAAACAAGATGTATCGGGACTTGAAAGAACATTACTGGTGGAATAATATGAAGAGAGAAGTTGCTCAGTTCGTGTCTAGATGTTTGACTTGTCAGCGAGTGAAAGCCGAGCATCAACGACCTGCAGGTTTGCTTCAACCGTTGGCTATACCACAGTGGAAATGGGAGCATATTACGATGGACTTCGTCACTGGTTTGCCTAGAACTCCGAGAGGTAATGATGCAGTTTGGGTTGTCGTGGATCGTTTGACAAAGACAGCTCACTTTATTTCGATGCGGATGGGAGATGAAGTTACAAAGTTGACGGATCTTTATTTGGATCAGATTGTTAGATTTCACGGGATTCCATCTAGTATTGTTTTAGATCGAGATCCTCGATTTACTTCTCATTTGTGGGAGAAACTTCAGGAGACTTTGGGTACTCAGCTGAATTTCAGTACAACGTATCATCCACAAACCGACGGTCAGTCTGAGAGGACTATTCAAATTCTGGAAGATATGCTTAGAGCTTATGTTCTAGACTTCGGGAAGAACTGGGAGAAACATTTACCACTTGCCCAGTTTGCCTATAACAATAGCTATCAAGCTACTGTTGGGATGGCACCTTTTGTAGCTCTTTACGGTCGTAAGTGCTGTTTACCTTTGTATTGGGATGAAGTAGGGGAGATGAAGACTATTGATCCGACTATTATGCCAGAGCTTCTAGAGAAGATTGAGAATGTTCAGTTGATTAGGTAGAGAATGCTTACGGCGCAAAGTAGATTCAAGAGTTATGCTGATAAGCGTCGTAGGGACTTGGAGTTTGCAGTCGGAGATCGGGTTTTCTTGAGATTGTCTCCTCGTAAGGGGTTTGCTCGTTATGGTAAAGGTGGTAAGCTGAGTCCGAGGTTTGTGGGGGCGTTTAAGATTACTGGCATAGTTGGTAAGTTAGCATATCGGTTGGCTTTACCGGAGAATTTCTCTAATGTCCACGATGTATTTCACGTGTCTAATTTGCGAAAATATAATCCGTATCCTTCTCATATTCTTGAGCTAGAGCCGTTACAGCTTCGTGAGAATTTGACTTATGACGAGTGGCCGATTCGTATTCTTGATCAGATGGAACGAGAGTTGAGGTCGAAGAAGATTCTGATAGTCAAGGTATTGTAGAAGAATCACGGTATCGAGGAAGCTACTTGGGAAATGCGAGATCAGATGCAGCAGCAGTATCCAGATCTTTTCTGTTCAGCAAGTAAGAATTTCGGGGATGAAATTTCTTTAAGGGGGGAGAATGTGAGACCCCATATTTTGCTTTATTTCGATTTGCGTGCTTTATCTCGTTTTGCATGAATTGACATGTTTATGTGCTATATGACTTAGAATGTGTTAAATATGTGATTAATACTCCTAATACATGCTAAGTGTGCATCCATGAAATTTTCATTAAAAACGGAATCAGAAATTTTATCGTCGGTTTTGGTAAATAGTATTTTTGAACACCTGTCCGCTAAAATTTTTATAGGGATGTTTTAAACAATTTAAAACCTAGTCCTCGGGTATTAATAGACCCATGTTTGATTAAAACGGATTTGGAATCAGTTTTGGAATTTTAAAGATTTTTACACTTTCTTTTGCAAGAAAACGAGTTTTAAGCCAATTCGGGTGAAACTATTTTAATGTAACATTCTTTGTCACCTAAAATATAATGTCTAGAATTAATTTAAGTGTTAATTTAATAGTTGAGCAAGAAATACTCAAGAAATGAATTAAAAGACTAGAAAAACAATTAAAGGACTAAAAAACTAACTTTGACTTTCTTTTATTTTATTTGACCAAGCCTTATATGCATAATATTGCATCAACACACACAAAACACAATACAAAACACACACATGTCCGAGAGCCATAGAGAGAAAAATCAAAGCTTTTCTTCAAGTATCCAAAGCAATTTTTCATAGAAAAACCTAGTTTTTGTCCGTAGAATTTCGTGCCGAGTTGGATTCCGCTTGTTGGGCACGCATTGCACACATATCTAGGCTTGTATCGCATCAAAGGTGAGAGAAAAATTCTAGATCTCAAAAGTCATTTTTTATATTTTTGCTCATAATTGCATTTTGAACCGTTAGAATGTTAATTTGAAGTTATATTATTGCTCAGTGCATGCTAAGGATCGTTTATGTGTATTACTACGAGATTTGAACCATTGTAGCGAAATTATTTATTTTCGGGTATTAAAAGTTGATTAATTAGCCATTTGAGGATTATCTTGAGTTGTTGTGATTGGAATCGATTGCCGTCGATTTCTAAAAGTTTGTTAATTACGTGGTAACGCCATTGTAATGCTGAATTTTCAATTGCGATGTTTGGGTAAAAATCTGGAAATTTCAGCCTAGGTGCATTGAGGTTTTAGGGTTGTTGGGCTAGATTTTGATGTGTCTTGGTTGGTTTCTGAGAGGGTTAATGTAGTTGATTGAATGGGTGAGTGTTAAAAATAGATTTGGAGTGATTTGAATTAGTAGAATGTAAGATATGATTATTTGAAGTTTAGGTTGTCTTTCTTTAAATTGTTGAATTGAGCCTTTAGATGATTGGGTGGTGTTTGAGTGATTGAATTGTGAGTTGTTGATGGTTAGACTAGGGTTAGATTACGTGTTTAATGCATGTTAAGTTGGATGGCCTACTTTGTCATCTAACTTAGTTATTTGTTGTTTAATTGATTACTTAATGTTATATTGATGATTATTGATGATTATTGATTGATGATTGATGAACCGGGAGATAGGCAATTTTGCTAGATTGTCCTCCTGTGAATGCTGTTTGTTATTATTGCTGAGTGTTGGTATGTGTGTGCCACCTCTCGGGCAGCATTGGGCTGTCGGGTTGATAACAGCATGACTACCAAAGACTACCCCCAGCTCGCATGACGGAGGTGTCATGGAGGGAGGGGTTAGTGAGGTACCTCAGGTGCGTGAGTAAGGGGGAGTTATAAGAAGAATGGTTGATATCGTGATGGCGTTTGGAGCTACACCAACTAGAGTATCCTTTATTGATTGGTCATTATAGTTATGTGTTTATATTGTTATTGATGTTTTATTGTGTGTTTACTGCTCAAAGGATCAGTTCCAAGGAGTATAGTAAATACTGTTAGAGATCTATCTGATCCTCACTGAGCTTGTTTATGTAAGCTCACTCTCTATTATTGCATGTATATAGGTGTTATTGAGCAAGATTACGGGTACGTGCCTCCAGAAAGGGGATAATGTGCCGTATGTGGATGAGTCCTATGTGCCAGAGTCTTGTCCTTGATGCTTGAGATGTTGTATACTCTATTATCTTGTATATTAAACTAGTTGTCCTTTATTTATTTTGTAGTTTATGATGTAAAAGCTGTAGTTAAGGTAATGAACTAAATGATGCTAACTTAGTAGTCTTTCTTTTGTTATGATTTAGGTTGCTAAGTTGGTTTATAATCTATTTTGATATGTATGTTAATGTTAAGGTTATGTTGGAATAAAGGCGTATAACTAAGAATGATTATTGTATAATATAGTTATGTTGTATGTTGTTAATGGTATTGAGGATTTGATTGTTGTTTGGTTGAGGAGATTGATTGTATGATGTTCAGAGAGGTTGGTTTAGAGCCTCAGTGTCTTAATTACTGTCGTTATACTGCCGAAATTCCGTTGCATCTTGACTGATTGTAGGTGGGGTCTAGTTGGGGAGTGACAAATACACAACCCAAACCCTCCTTAGATGTATCACTATAGATTATTAGATTATCAGAACCCTCAAGTAGAGCAAGAATAGGAGCTGTGGTTAACCTCTTCTTTAATTCCTGAAAACTAGCCTCACATTTATCATTCCAGTCAAACATCGTCTTTTTCTGAGTAAGCTGAGTCAAAGGCCTTGCAATTTTAGAGAAATCATTGACAAATCTCCGATAATACCCAGCTAAGCCAAGAAAGCTACGGATCTCTGTAATAGTTTTAGGTTGTTTCCAAGTCAATCTTCGCGGGATCAATAGAAATACCATCATGCGCGATAATATGGCCAACAAAAGCAACTTCCTTAAGCCAGAATTCACATTTCCTGAACTTTGCGAATAGCTGATGCTCTGGAAGAGTCTGCAATACAATCCTGAGATGTTGTTCATGCTCCGCCTCAGATTCAGAATATACAAGAATATCATCAATGAAGATGGTACAAATTGGTCTAGATAAGGACGAAATACCCTCTGCATTAAGTCCATGAATGTGGCAACAGCATTAGTCAAACCAAACGGTAGTACAACAAACTCATAATGAGCATAGTCAGTTCTGAAAGCAGTTTTAGGAACATCATCTTTCTTAATTCTCAACTAATAATAACCTTGCCTTAGATCGAATTTAGAAAATACCCTGGTGCCTTGCAACTAATCAAATAACTCTTCAATTAAAGGCAAATGACATTTGTTATTGATAGTCACCTGATTAAGACCTCGATAGTCAATACATAAGCAAAGAGATCCGTCCTTTTTCTTAACAAATAGAACTGGTGCACCCAAGGTGAAGAACTCGGCTGAATGAATCCCTTCTCAAGCAAGCCCTACAATTGAACGTTCAATTCTTTCAATTCGGGTAGAGCCATTCTATACGGAGTGCTAGAGATAGGTGTAGTCACCGATAATAAGTCAATCATGAACTCTATCTCTCTATCAGGCGGTAACCCAGGTAATTCCTACGGCAAAAACACCTAAAAACTCTCTCACAATTGGTACATCATTCAATTTTAGCTTATCCGTAGGTTGATTAATCAAATAGGCCAAATAAGCATCACAACCTTTACTTAGCATTTTAGTCGCCTTAATAGAAGAAATTATACGAGTACCCGTAGACTTACGACTACCGACAATCTCAATTACAGGTTGATTAGACATTTCTAGCATCACAATTTTTCTTTTACAATCTAGATAGGGTGAACTACACCAGACCACACTGTGGTCAGACATAAGTGCACACGACTCCCCTGTGGTCTCAAAACTGCACTAGACGCCCCTATGGTCCGACTCTTAGGACACACCACCCCCCTCCATCAAATTTTTCGTCACTTTTGATGGCATGTGCAGCATACTCGTGTAAAATGTGATTTTTATTGATTTTTCACATATTTGACAATAAAATAATAGTAGTGATTGAAAACAAAAATATGGAAACAACAACTCACAACCACCATCGTCTTTGCCACCATCTCTACCTCCGGCCACCAACAGTGAAACACGAAAAGTGAAAGCTATCACATGGAGCCGAATCATTCCAAAGGCCAACTTTGTCCCTAATACATCTGATATAACCAATTCATGACAACTTTTAGATTAAGAATACAGAATTGTGCAAATTTAACAACTAATAGTATTTCCATTCAGACTTCATATTAACATCATTCTTGCAGAACATCCTCTGATTCAATCAACTCAACATAAGACAGCGCTAATACATAATGCTTCTTCCTGTGAGTCCAGTGAAGATGAAGCAAAACAAATCTCTAGTGGGAAATGCTGTATATACACATATATACATATATACCACCACCATCATCTCTGCCACTATCTACACCTTCGGCCACCAGCAGTCAACTACACCACCACCATCATCTCCGCCACCATCTCCACTTCTGGTTACCACTATCGGCACCATTACACCGCTACCGTAAAAGTAACTTTTGTCACCATTTCCAATCTCCACTACAAATTCAAATTAACAATTGGATTTTGGTTATATGTATATACATATGTTGAATGTTTTATGCCTGAATTCTACAAGACAAGGAAATGAATCAGCAAGCATTTCTTATTAAACACATGGCAGAACCAAGCTAACGATAGAAGCTGTTGGAGTTAGGGTTTATGGTAGTGGGTGAGGGTGGCTATGGTGGGGTTTAGTGGTGGTAGGGTGGCGGAGGGCGGAGGAAGGGAAGAAGAAGAAGAAGAAGAAGGTAGTTTCTTTTTTGTTGTGAAAAATGAAATTTTGGTCAATAAACACATTTATTTTATTGACAAAATTATTAACAAATCCAAGTTGCAATAAGCGCGAGTGTGCTGCACATGCCATCAAAAGTGACGGAAAATTTGACGGTGGGGGCGGTGTGCACCAAGAGTCAGACCATAGGAGGGTCTAGTGCATTTTTGAGACCACAGGGGGGTCGTGTGCACTTATGTCTGACCACAGGGTGGTCTGGTGCAGTTCACCCATCTGGATAAACATAATGTTTACTCAACCAGTCCATACCCAGAATTATTTCCAAGTCTTTAAAAGGTAAGATAATCAAATAAACAGGAAAGACTCAACCCCCAATGCACAATTTACAGGCTTTGCATACAGATTCAGTAAAAATTTTAATGCCCATAGGTGAACCTACCTCAATCTTATAAGGCAACATATCAATTTTCAACACAGAGATTGAGCGCACATAAGTGTGATAAATGAGTGTGTAGCCGCGGTATCAATTAAAACTGTAACTGATTTATGATTGAGAAGAAACCTTCTACCATAGCAGTCATATCTGGAAGCTCCTCTGCATCCAAAGCAAATACTCAGGCTTGCCCCCGTGGCGCTGGTGCTGTAGCTGGTGCTCAGGTCTAAGAACTCTGACCAGATGTCTAACCTCTGGTGTTCTTGAATTCGAAACATTCCTTGACCCTATGATGTTCAATCCTACAACCGGTACACCTGTTCAATTTCCTCCAGCAGTTCTCCTCAGTATGGCCTTGACGTTGACAGAAGCTGCACTGCTGGTGACGTCTTACAACAGTGCCTCCAGAATGAGCTCTGTAAGAAGAGGTAGTTAAACTACCATGCTGAGACTGTGCTATAACTGGACGAGACTGCCCTTGATTTTGATTCTGAAATGGTCGTGCCTGAGTTTGAGTAGGCCTAGTATAACTCTGAGTCTACCTCGGTTGCTGACTCTGACCAACTGAAATAGCCTACCTCTGAAATCCCTGACTCTGAGTCTAGTGTGGCCATTTACTTGGTTGGCTCAGTTCTCCAAACAGGTCTGCCTTGCGTTTCTCATACCTGGCAACTATCTTGTCAGCTGCTGCGTAGAAATGATAGTCTTGAGTGGACAAATTCAATGAAATATTGAGCCTCAACCCCATAACAAACGTTTGGATTCTCTTGCTCTCAGGTTGAATTAACGCCGGCACATAATAGGACAGACGAGTGAAAGTAGCATCATACTGGTCAACAGTCATATTGCCTTGTTTCAGATTAATGAACTCCGGTTCACGTCTTTCAATAGCAGTTTCAGTAATGTACTTCTCACAGAATTCTCTGTCAAACTCATCCCAAGTCCGTGGTACTACCTCTGCCGCCCATCTGGATTTCACGGTGTACCACCACTGCTCGGCATCTCCTTCAATCAAAAATTCAGCACATGCAAGCCGTCTCACATCAGAGTACTCGAGGCCTGTAAGAATCTTTTCTACCTTGTTCAACCACTGTTCAGCCTGCATATCATCGGGCTCCCAAAAGAAACTAGATGGCCCACGGTGTAGAAATTTCTCAACGTGGTTACTACCACTGCCTTCTGCTCTAGCCTGACCCTGAACTGGATTGCCCGCGGGAACATTTCCTTCCTGCCTCTGTAGTACCTGAGCAATCTGTCCTATTGCCGTAGTCAACTGAGCATTAATTGTCCACTGATCAACCTCTTCATCTCCAACATTCCGATTTATGTTCTGTCGACGAGGCCCCATCTCAAGCAGCTTCAATGCAAAGTGTTATAACATATATATATATGTAGTTTGCAAGTAAAGCACATAAGAAGAAGTTCAAATGAATCCACATAAAGTCACATATAATCATTAGAAGAGTATTCATATATAAGAAATACATATAAGTCACTTAATCATGGTTGACATTCTAGACTTATCACATTCAAACATTAACCCTTAAAAGACCTTTCACATTCCATTTCCATACTAGCATATTCATTACTAGTTCCATTTTCACTTAGTCAATCAAAGAATAATTGATTCATGGAATCACACAATCACATAATAGACCTCTACCCACAGACCGAGAAACCTATCCCGGCTTATGTATTCTAATAGCTCTAATACCACCTAAATGTCACGCCCCGACCCAACCCCAACCTAAAGGTTAAGTCCGGACCCAACAAACAGACAGAGTCTCCTTTGTACCGTGGACATTCTTAAAACCGGTAAACATTCACTTTAAGCCACACAACAATAGGAATACTGTCACGCCCTAACTCGACCCCTCCTATAATCAGTTAGGACGCAACGGAATTTCGGCAGTATAACGATAGTATATAGGACTCTAAGGCTCTAAACCAACATCAACACAACATCATACATCTAACAACTCCAATTAACTAATAACATACATAATAACCATATTATACAATAATCATCTCTCGTTATATGCCTCCATTCCAACATAATACATAAATCTTAATATACATTACAAACCATATTGAGCCAATCTAGCAACCTAATCAAAGACCAAAGAAAGGCTACTAAGACAGCATCAACTAATTCATTATCTTTTCAACATCTTTTACATAATGAACTACAAAGCATATAAAAGTCTAAAAAGTTAATATACAAGATAGTAAGACAATACAACATCAAGGATAAGACTCCGGAACATAAGACTCATCCACGTAAGGCACATTTTCCACATTCTCCTCTTCAGGAGGCACGTACCCGTAATACTGCGATAGTACACCTGTATGCATGCGATAATAGAGAGTGAGCTTATATAAAATAAGCCCAGCGAGGATCCGATAGATCTCGAACAAGGTTTACTAAACTCCTTGGAAATAATCCTTTGAGTCAGTAAACACACAATGAACATCAATAATCATTATAAATGCAACAATAGTAATAACTGTAAACATACAATAAGGATATAATACGTTTACTGATGAAGCTCCATACAACAATTCCATGCTCAACAACTCCTCCAAACTCAATGACACAATTCCTGAGGTACTTTGACCTTGACCCACACCCCATGGCCTCTCCGCCCATGCGAGATAGGGATTAACCATGATAACTGTGCCCGCAGCCCAGGATACCTCCCGAGGTGACACAGCATTATCAAAGCTCACAACAATGAGACTTAACATAAATAAACCGAGAGTTCAGCAAGAAAAGTGCCCGATTCCCGTAATCAATAATCAATCAATAATCTGAGAGATCAGCAACAAAAGTGCCCGATTCCCGTAATCAATAATAAGTAAATAAATTGGGAGATCAGCAACAAAAGTGCCCGATTCCCGTAATCAATAATCAATCAATAATCTGAGAGATCAGCAACAAAAGTGCCCGATTCTCGTAATCAATAATAAATAAATAAACTGGGAGATCAGCAACAAAAGTGCCCGATTCCCATAATCAATAAGAATCAATATAACATCAATATTTAATTAAATAACAAACGACTAAGTTAGATGACAAAGTAGGCCATCCAACTTAACATGCATGAAACACGTAATCTAACCATAGTCTAACCATTAACAACTCACAATTCAATCACTCAAACCACACCCAATCAACTAAGGCTCAATCTAACATTTTAAATAAAGACAACCTAAACTTCAAATAATCATATCTTACATTTTACGAATCCAAACAACTCCAAATCAGTTTCAAACACTCACCCGTTCAATCAACTACATTAACCCCCTCGGAAAAAAACCAAAACACATCCAAATCATGCCCAATAACCCTAAAACCCTAGTGTCTCATGGCTGAAATTTTCAGATTTTGGCACGGACATCACAATCGAAAATTCGGCCTTACAACGATGCTACCACGTAATTATCAAGTATTTAGAAATCGACAGCAATCGATTTCGATCAACGCAACTCAATTAATTCAACATTGAACAATTTAATCAAAATTTAATACCCGAAAAATAAAAATTAAGCTACATCAGATAGAAACTCGTAGTATTACCACTGAACGATCCCTAGCATGCAAGGAGCAATAATCTAACATCAGATTACAATTCTAACGGTTCAATCTTCATTTATACGCAAAAACATAAAAATGACATTTTGAGATCTAGAATTTTTCTCTCACCTTTGATGTAAACCAAGGCTAGAAATAGGTAGAATGGATTCCCAACAAGCAAAATCAAGCTTTGAATGAAGTGATTTGGCCTTGAAATGAAGTTTTTATGTGAAAATTACTTTGAAAAACCTTGAAAATGCTCTTATTCTTCCTCCCCCTTGAACTCACGGTTTTGTGTGTGTTTTGTGGTGTTTTTGGCTTGTTTTAATGTGTGTAACTACTTATGAGTAAGGTGGTCAACATTTAAATGAAAGTCAAAGTTAAAAACTTAGTATTTTTTAGTGTTTTCTTGTCTTTAAATGCATTTTCTTGATCACCAATGCTCAAAACAATTATGCAACACCCAAGTTATCTCAAGTGGGTTATTTTTAGGTGACAAGAAGTTTTACATTCAAACAATTCCACCCGAGTCGGCTCAAAACTCAATTTTTGTAAAAGTCGGTGTAAAAACCCTAATAAATTCCTAAGCCGATTTTAAAACCGTTTTCATCAAACACAGGTCTATTAAAGTCCATGGACTAGGTCTAGAAGGGTTAAAAAGACCAGCTTCAAAATTTTAGCGGACGTGTTTCGAAAATACTATTCACTGAAAATCGACGATAAAATTTCTAACTCCATTTTTGATGAAAATTTCATGAATGCACATTTAACATGTTCTAAGAGTATTGATATCAAAATTATCACATTCTAAGTCATGTAGCACATAGACAGGTCAATTCATGCAAAACGAGAATAAAACACGCAAAGCGAGATAAGGTCAAAAATTTGGGGTTTCACAAATACCATTTCCAATTAACTTAGCTTCAAGACCATTCAAGCCCTAAGCAATACAACCAGTTTAAACACATACAAGCATGCATTCACAAGACAACTTCTTTACAAAACCTCTAATCATGCCACTCCATGATAGCATTTGAACATTCTTAGAAAATTAAAGACAACCAATCCACCAGTCTTTCACCCCCAAGCATGCAAAGTAGCTAAAAGCAGAAATATAAGTTATTACATGCCATAGTTCCACATTTTCTACCATAAATATCTAGCTTCCAGCTTATAACTACACCAATACGTACATAAACACTTAGGCTACAAAATAGGACATAAAGTAGAATAAAAAAGATATCCACATAACAATAAGAACCATAAATCCACCTCAAGCAATTAGACACTACAACTAAGGTAATGGATTAGTCTGGACCTCCTATTCTTCACCCTCAACCAAATCAAGCTGGGGTTCAATCACAACGTCTCCTGAAACATGTTAGCGAGGTATGAGCAACCACAATTACCAGTGAGGGATAAAGACTACTCGAGACGTGCAATGCAACAATTATAATAGTTAAGCAGGAAAAATAAGTGAAGTACATTTGAACAGTAAATAAATATACATATCAAAGAATACAATACACTCAACCCCAAACACTCCATAATTCTCTTGTCTTCGATCACTTACCACGAGCCACGAACCACGAGCATTGTGCCGACAAATCCCCTAACACTCCAGTGGGTGTACTCCGGATGTACCCCGATAGTCCTACGACCTAACACCCCCTGGCAATCTCCGGACCAGACAAGTGAGAGAATAGGGCACGGAGATCGAATATCCACTGGCAAGCCCATTGCCGCCCAACCGATATTCAACTCATCTGCCCCTGACACTATGGTTGTACAACCACTATGCAATGCACTTATCAATGGCAACACGATAACAATAATGGAAGCAATAACACATGGGAGGTTCAACAAAGTAGGTTGTCCTCAAAAAAGTTAGAATATAAGCACTATCATATAAGCAACTGAACAGTTTACAAAGGGGCAATTATAAAATTCACATAGAACTATACCATAAGCTCTAGAATGTCTTAAAAACACATTTAAACACCCAAGGAACAATTACAAGACCAAAGAAGCGAGAGACAACCAATTTCCTACTTTAACCCCTTTGTAACTCAAACCGTTTTCCTTCTAAACTCATGTTATGGTTCTAGATTAGGAATCGGTCTATTCCATACTTCTAGTTAGCCCCTTAGGTACCCTTAGGACCCTCGAAGTCACCCAATTATCCGCATTTAGCCCAAAAACCCCAATTTTCCCTTTATGACTTTGTACTACATGTACCTCGACCGAGACTCAAACGGAAGCTAGCAAAGCATATTTAGAGCTACTTAGCCTAGGAATACCAAAAGTGAAGGCCAACTTTACTCGGATTCGCAATAGCCCCAAAACCCCTTTCAAAAAGTCGGCTATTTTATGCTTTTGTTATGTTCCGAGCTATTAAAACCTATTACACTACCTTCATTACCACCTAAAGCATCTATTTGGACCATTGAATCAAGCTATAAGGTTCAATTCCATAAAACCCTAGAATTCCCGTCACTATTCATGCCATACAATCAATGAGCAACTTCAACCATTTAAACTACAAAACAATAGCATAAATAAGGTCTCTACTACTTATATACAACATACATTAGCATATTTAAGCATTGCATAAGCATTTGATAACAAATCTAAGAATTCAATAAAGTTGTCACATTTTTCAAATGCAAAAATAGGTATTCAATCCCTCACCAATTCACGTAGAAACTCCTAGAAGGCTAGTAGACACCCTAAAGCACTTGCACCTAGCTTGGTTTAGCTTGAAAGGAGGATTTGATGAGCCAAAATCATCTTCTTCCTCTCCCTCTTGGCTATCGGGTTTGCTACAGTAAAAACAGGTTTTGCTCTTTTTTTTTGTTTTATGAGTTATAATGTGTATGTTGAGTAATATAAAGGGTGGGGTCTAGTTGGGAGTGTTTAATGCCTACCAAGATGTGTCTAGTTGGCTTTAAAACGAGTTTAATGTGCACTAACTAAGTTAATTAACTAAAACATAATGTTTCATTGCGTAACACTATTCATTTGTTGGCAAAATATTTCAAAACGAATGCTTTTATCGCTTTAAGCTCAAACACACATTTTTCTCATTCATAAAAAAATTAATATGATTTAAGAAAAATACTAATTCAAGGTAATTAAGCAGTTGAAAAATGGAATGAATAGTAGTCACTTAAAGAAACAAGTAAAGCACAGTAAAAATGCAGAAATAGTGGATACAACAGTTAAAAGATGTACGACAAAAATCTCATACGTCACAGGGAGCCTGGCCCCTTCTTCTATCTTATCTACTGCCTTGCTCCTCGGCTCTAGACTGCTCCAGCCACTCGTTGTAATAGCTTGCTTCTCGGGTGGTTCACACCCTGGGTAGTGCCGTTGAGCCAGAGTGGGTTCAGCAATCGGCCTATGTTTCCAGGCGCACGCATAAAGGCATGATTAGTTCCACAAATCTCACTGCACTGACCATAGTAAACTCCTTCTTGTTGTACTGAAATAGAGATCTGATTTAACCGACCAGGTACATCACCACATTTGACACCTAAAGAAGGTATAGCCCAACTATGAAGTACATCAACATATGTAAAAATAATACATACATGCGTTTTGGCTGGTACAACCACTATATTTTCCACCTCTAATAAATGTGATTGACCCAATTCTGGATCATCTTCTGGAATCGTACAACTGTCAAAAGTGAGTGACTGTTCATCGGAACTGTTATAGTCCGAATACTCATAAGGTTGGGTCAACGCCTGCCTCCCCCCAAACTGTACTTGCAAGTTTCCCCGCAAAAAGCTTTCTACGCCTACTCTTAGAAAGAACACTATTTTTCTTTAGTTAAGTAGTTCTCCTGACCGTAAGACCCTTTATGAGTTAGGGTAATCGAAGGCCGGGGAAAGTAGATTGGCAACAGGGAACCATTTCTCACCCAGACCTACCTACCCTATGTTTTTTAGGGGGAGGTTAGAACCGAAAAAGATCCGGTTCTACACATATAAGACAGGTAGAAGATATGGGACAACCAGTTCACCACGAAAAGAAAATTCAATCCTATAGTCGTCTTCTTTGTTCAAAAAATGCTCAGTGGAAAGGGATGCTAGCCGGCTTGGCGAAGTTGTAGGCCCCACTAAATCAGATCCAGAGTGATTCCTCACCTATCCTGTCAAGGGCCTAGTTGAACGCTCGAGTATAGATTCCCTATGCTCATGTGAACAACCAGGGCTCGTAGATCTAAAAGGATCCATCCATAGGCCTGACCGGATATCCTTTGTCTAGAAACAAAAACAAAGTCAGTTTTTAGTAGTAGTTCATGAGACTTCGAATTCCCATGTTCTAGCGTGCATTATGCCAAGAGGTCCCACCCCCAACTCTAGCTAAGAAGTTGAGTCACCCTTCTTCTTTTTTCGTTGCAGCAAGTCAGTTGCGAGGAGCACCAGACCTAGACCTGTTCGGACGTGAGCTGAGCTTCCAACAATAAGATCCTACTACTACTTATTCCAGTGGATGAGATGATTTCCCTAGCTTTTGAGTTTCACGTACTTTTTTTCCATAAAAACAATAGAATAAAGAAAGAGATAGCCTATATCCTATATCGATCAAATGATCACTCTATGAATAGGTAAATTCTCTGTGACCTTCCACCATTCCAGATATTCCTTGCTTCTCGCTGCGAACGGCTCCTCGGTGGAGGAGTAGAAGCGCTGGTCATCTTCGGTCAAGTTACTTGTGCCTATTGTTACCTACCATAGGACCATCGTCCCCGAAGTGAAGAAAGAGAAGTAGGACCAATATGTTGTCCTCTCCCGACCCAGTAGTTTCACAACTACTACTGTGGTTGTTGCCAACGGGGATCCCCCATTCTGAAATGTTACTAGGCCAGCCCTTAGGTCCAAAGTTGTATGCCACTGCTATGGTACCGATAGATTTACTACTTCAGCACCGTTATCGGGCATTGCAGGCTGAGCATCTATTTCTCATATATCGTTCCACACTAAGAATAGGGATGTGTACTTCCAACAACAAGAAGAATGGAACCATAGGCTCCTATGCTGGGAGCATTTCAAGGTATATGTCTAACCACCTCAACTCCTCATTTCTGGCATGCTATAGTTATTAAAGTATCTCGACGGTGGGAATGAGAGATTACCGGTAAGCTAGATGCTTTGCGAACCATATTCCACTTTAAGTAATTTCATTGCACTTAAATCACCGTCGTGAAAAGCCACACTCTGATACCATTGATGTCCAATAGCTTTGATAGTAATGGCTGGATCTACTACTACCTCGTCCATTGAGTATAACAGAGCAAATGATGGTATAGCAATGAACATTGGGATGATACTAGGAAATATGGTTCGAAGATTCTCGATAGTAGTTCCATGAACAATCCTTAGCGGGATTGGATTTTTTTATAATGAAAATTCCATAAAGCGTGAACCAAGATCCATGATATGAAAACCAAAATTAGAATGAGGAAGAAAAAGATATCGTGATGTAAGTCTATTATTCCTTGCATCATAGGTGTTGCTGTGTCTTGAGATCTTAATTGCCATGGTTCCGCTGTATCACAAGGAACAATTATGAGGAATAGCCATTCTAGAACAATCATTTGGTTTGGTTTATTCTTTGACTGCTCTGCTCCCCCCCAAAAAAAAAGAGACTTGTTCTTGCTTTCCTAATTCAGGAAGACAGAAATCACTGGTTGGGTTGGTCTGACCAAGAAAGGCATGGGAGTCGTTGGGTATTGCTTGGGCCGAGTTAAGTAAAGACTGGCTACCTAGCAAGAAAACGAATGCGCGTTAGTGCAATAGCTTTCGCGCCCCTTGCTTGTTCCCTCACTGTACACTTTCTATAAATCTGTCTTCATTATCAGCTGCATGGAATCGGAGATAGAACAATGGGAGGTTCAGTCTTACCGCGTACCATACTCAATTCAATGATCAAGCAATACGAATCTCTTTCTCTTTATATATGAAATTTCGGGGTCGGTAGTTAGCTGCGCAGCAACCAATGCATCTAACGGAAAAAAAAAATCTCAGATAAAGTCCATGTGGCCTCGTGATTAGACGAAGAGATTACTCCATCATGCACACTAAACCTAGGGTTTAGGCTCCATCTTCTAGATACGCAACCTCTGAGATAGAAGGAAGATCTATGTCACACTAGGAATCAACTGCCACTAACTAGAGAAAGAAGCGTATGACTACCCGTCACACTAGAACCAGTCTCCAAGAAAGGAAAGAAGAAAATGCGAGGGACTAACCAATTGGTAGGAACTCCCGGGATTGAGAGATTCATAGGGAAGGATGCCAAGGAAGGGCTAAGCACAAAAAAGGATAGAAGTTAAGAAGCGAAAAGAGAAGCCTAATTTTCTTTTCTCACTAGAGTTTGGACTCAAGTTCATTAGAGGACTTATCTAACTTTTAAGTGAAGGCCAAGGCCAGTTCACAGTAATGAATGGTGGTATCGGTCGGGGCAAGCACAACCCTCGTCCCTGCCTTTTTGTTTGAATCAGTGACGGTTCGGGCAGGCCCGTAGGACTGGAATTCTAAAATGAAGGAATGTCTAGCTTTTCCTATTCTAGTGCAGGTTCTTGCTCGGTATAAATCGCTTCACTTTGACTTGGCTTGACCCATGCCTTGACAAGTCTATTTCCCCTCCTTCCACCAGTAAAGAGAGCCGGAGTTAGGCCTTTGTATGAAGAATTGATTGATAGTAGGATCAATCATGTTTAGTTTCATTCAGGATCAACATGCCCCAGGTTTGAAGAATTCGATGACAGGCCTTCGCTGCACAAGATCCCAGAATTGGTCGATTCATAATCAGCTGGATTGGAGGGATCTGGTGCCACAAGGATCTTCAACGAGTTTGAAACTCTTTTTATTCCAGGCAACTGACCCAATTCTATGGAATTTGCTATAAGTCAAGTTTGTCGATGATACATCCTATATGAAGCAGTACTGTAGCCTTACAAGCTGCTTGAATGGGTAGCAGACTTTCTATCTACGCTGAGTTTTGATGCCCGACTCAAAGCCTCTTACTCTTCCCCTTCCACGAAGATACCCTATGCCGCCTAGTCTGCTTTTCTTTGCTTCCTAAAGTGCGATGGACAGACCGAGACCGTCGTTGGTTGACTCAGCTTGATATATTTCCAACGGTTTTCTCTTGTTCGAAACTAGGTCTATCTATATCTTTACCTAAGTCCTTGGTTTCCAAGATTGGCGGGGCTGACTTTGCTAAGAGATTCAGGTATAAATATTTGACTAAGGATTTCTCTCCTGTGTTAGTGCGAAACCTATCCAACTTCCATCATCTACCAGGTGTCTTTTCCATCATTCACATCTATAATGTGAAGAGGTTCATGCACACTTTCTCGAATACATCGATTTGGAGTTAGAGTTCTCTTAGGTCTCAACCACTCTGGATCGCATCGAGTTTTGCGGTTCACGACGGTCTGGTTGAAGAGCAGGGTTCCTTTTGACTTATGGCTTGGTCGCTTGCGCGCCTCTATTGCCTTACATTCGAGGTATCTCGTTAGAGATGCTTAGAGACGCTTTTAAGCCTAAGGAATTGAAGGTAGCACCTCTTCACTTATATGAATCTGAGGATTGAAGATGCTCGACCGATAGGGAGAGGTCTATGAGCTACTATTGGAGATTACCTTGGTTAAGGCGTGGATGTCCCAGTGGCTTCGTTAGTTCCTATGGTACTCTATTTACCGGAGCCTTGCATCCAGGTGTCTCTTTTGAGGACTTCTTTAAAGCTCCCATCGTGACAACGCACTTTTCAGTGTGTCATGAGGATCCACATTTGATCCATTTTGGTATCATGTGAAAACTTTATGATGAGGTTGCTAGGCGTGGAGTTGACTATAGGCCTCCAGTATTGGAGTCTGTCAGTGTTCTTCACCCAGTAGTTGTAATACCCCGATCCCTCTCAAGACCGGGAGTTCTATCAATCAATCTAAACACAACCCAAACCAAACCCGGGCATAAATTTTCAGGGAAAACGGACGGAGTCTCCCCTGTTCCTGGGCAAAAAGTAAAACCTGCGACAGCATATAAGTGGACCAATACCATGTCCAAACATTCAACCACCTCAAGGCCATCCGAGCCTTGGTTCACAACAAGCAAAACACAAGTAAATATACATTCAAGCTTAGCAATTAAACTACACCAACCTATATCATAAGCTAGACTATCATACATTTCTATATCTTTTCCTTTATCATTACAAATATACATTGAAGTTAAGCTACATTAACTAAATACATAATCTAGTGAAACTTAAATTACATCCCCTTTAACATTAAATACATATAATACATAAAAGCATACAACTTTACAACTTTGACAACTCAAGTCACATAGGCACGCAGGACAACTCTTCAAGCACGGACTTTCACGAAATCACGAACTTTCCAGCTAACATGGCATTTCCTGAAATGTGGTGGTGAGGAGTGAGTATACACAACACGTATACTCAGTGAGGGCGAGACAGATATCGAATTGGAGAGAAAGAAAGTCGTGCAATGCAAATAAGGCAGGTAAGCAACATAAATTATAAATAAGCAATCAAAACAAATAATCAATACAATAAGCAATTACTGAAAGCATTAACCCAACCATTCAATGATATACCACACTCTGAAGGCTATGGTTCACTCATACGAGCAAAGTACCATTTCACGAGCGATACATCAATCTCGAGCTTGATGTTGACAACGATGACAATAAGCGCGCATCCACCTTATAACACCAGTTTGGAATACCCCGGAAGTATCCATCAATCTATGACCCAAATCTCCCTGGGAGGCAGCCCAAGCGAGAAGAGGGAATAGCTACGGAGCTAGAGCAACCAACACTGGCAACCCGAGGCTACCCAGAGAGGCCCATCACTCACGTGCTGACACTATGCAATGCAAGACTCGATACAAGGCAATAAACGAGCGATAGCACAACAATACAAACTAGTGACAACAAACGAGATAACAAGCAATCACAATCAATACTAGCATTCAACTAACTTTTCAAGCATAACAAGCAATAATAAGCAACAATAACACCAATTAAACAAGTATATCAAGCAACCCTAAGCATTCTATAGGCATAATATCAAGATAACAAGCAAAATCACAAATCGACCCCAACTATCAAAACACTACCATAAACAAACGAGCCACGAGTTCTGGAACCCGACTTCGCCAATCCTCCTAGGTCACCATAAGGCACGTCCAAGGACCCCGAAACCCTACTTTACCCTAGAATTCGCGCAAAGCCCCGATTTCCCCCTTTGCTCGTTTGAACTACAACTATACCAACCAAACACCCAACCAATGCCATAATCGCACCAAAAGTGCTTCCATGGCCTCCCGAAACAATGCCAACACGCAAAACGAGAAAATGCCAAACTCGACCTAAACGACCCCGACTTTTACTAAGCCATTTTTCTCCGTTTTTCCATTACACATTCCAATTAAACCACACATTTAGGCATTCTAGCATATCTAGCATCTTCCTACATCAACAGAACGCGTAACGGAGCAACTTCATCGAAACGGGGGTTTACTATTCACAATTTACTATTCATCACACAATTTATATTTCAATTCAAATATTTAACCACAAAAAATGTTAAAAAGCTATAAATACATGTTCTACAATCAACAAGGAACATTCTTTAAGCAACAAAATGATTAAAACAACAATCTACGCATAAAATCCAAAAATCAAAGTTTAGATACAAATATTTCAAATGCACAAATAACGATGAAACCCTCACCTTAGACGCTCCTAGACGCTAGGAAAACCTCGTAGAGTGCCTCGGAAACCACCCCGTGCAAGCTCACGCAAAGATTTGGTGATTTGTAGTTGAAGTTTTCTTTTTTTTTCTCCTTCTTTTCCTCAAGTTTTCAAGTCTTTCTTCTCTGTTTTTTCGTGTGCAATTCTGCTTATTTAGGGAAAAAAAAAAAAGACAAGTCAAAGGTCAAAGTTTCGGTCAACCCGCTAAACCAAAACAACTATGCGCGACCTTACGAAAACGGCCATAACTTCTTCTAGAAAAGTCCAATTCACGAACGGTTTGAAGTCTCAGAAACTAGACTCATAGAGCTTTCCAACCATATATAATTTGCTACCTAACTCTTCCCCAATTGGTTCAGATTTAATTCCAAAGTTGACCCAAAATTTGACTAACTTAACATTGCATTTTTTTATTTCTAATCCCAAGTTTTCCCTTTATTAAACATTTCAAAATTTTTCACATTGTCCTAGTTGGTCAATGTAGATGAAAAGTAAACTAGTTTGGTCAAGAAGGTGAAAGGTCAATAAAATGCAATTTAAATGAACTTTAAATGCTATTGAATACATGCCAGGTTCGGGGTATCACATCCTCCCCCCCTTAAAACAATTGCGTCCTCGCAATTCTTCTTCCAATAGGATTCTGCATCATCTACAATCCAACTCTGACTAGTCTTCATTAGCTACTGAAAAAGTATTTAATCAAGATGACCAATAGGAAAGTTCAAGTAGAAATGCCAAGTAGTAACGCCAAATAGAAGCTCAAATGCAGATACCGTACAAGAATCCCGTTGACACGAATACCGAAGAAGAATAAATTCCAACTAGAAACGCCGAGATAGTACCAATAAAGACTAAAGCAAAGATACTGTAGATGTCATTAATACCACACAATAACGACAAGAAGAATACCTCATGCACGAATCTCCAATAGAAGTCTAACTGTTACTGCCCGAGAATTCCCAAGCAAGAAGCCAAATAAAAGCTCAAACAAAGGTTCTATCTAGAGGTCCAAAGAAGTACCCCACTGGTCATGAATTTCATAGAAGAATACCCAGTTAAGAGTGCTGAAGAAAATACTAAGAACCCAATCAAATATATTTCAATGTTCTAAAGAAGCCATCCAAATAATAACCCCATGGGACACCCAATTAGATTCCGAGTTTTGCTATCAAATGCTGAGAGGAATGTCAAAGGAAATAGCAGAGAAAATATAATGTGCCCAATAAAACAACCAAGTTGAATAACAAACATAGTTTCCCACCAAAGCCAAACTCTGAGGCCTCTTCACTATTTGCCAAGTGAAAACTTCATGCAACCTTGCCAATAAGGAAAATACCAATAGAACGCCCAATAAGAATTTCAAAGAATACCCTAAGTAGTATTATACAATAAGTCTGATAGGAACTCCAAATACCAAACCTACTGAGGAACACTGAAGAAGATATCCGAAACAATGCTCCAATAAGAAAGTAGCCAAGTTTGCTTAATAAGTAAATATTAAATAATTGG
Source organism: Ehretia macrophylla (assembly GCA_037974665.1). Classification (NCBI taxonomy): domain Eukaryota; kingdom Viridiplantae; phylum Streptophyta; class Magnoliopsida; order Boraginales; family Ehretiaceae; genus Ehretia; species Ehretia macrophylla. The sequence continues at coordinate 17,649,617 of CM075770.1, forward strand.
CCACTGAGAATTCCAGAAAATACCATTGAAGAATTTCCAATCAGGGATGCCAGTATCACACCAATAAAGACCAAGACACATATACCATAGATATTACTGTGCAGTAAGGCCGATTAAAATCCCAATAGCCAAATCCACCGAGAAATGCCAACAAAAGTCTCCAAAGAATACCCATTAAGAAAACCAAAGAATGCTCCAAAGAATAACCAAATAAACCCCAAGAGAAAGCTATTCTTTCACAACCGTTAAGCACAGAGGAAGACCATAAAGATTCGCCAATAACCGAGCTCCAAAAGCAAACACCAATTCCCAAATAAAGGCTAGTCAAATGACATTCATTTCCTGCCAATCCATACACCTTGAAAAGCCAGCGGTGAACCACTTTCTTCAGGGGAGGAAGATGACTTACTTACCATTTCAATAGGACATGTATGAATGCCAATATATCACAGTTATACATAAGCCTTAAGCTATTATGCCAGCAAGTTTACAAAATAGTTTATTCAACAAGGTCACTCAAGCATAACAATCAAGTCAAGCACAGCATAATCAATTCAAATCACAGCATAGCTAATTCAAGACATTTTAGTACACACATTACAAGTAATACTTCAAGCAAATAACAATCCACGAGGTCGATTCGAAAGGTCAATTCAATGCACAACTTGACACTTTATTTCACTTAGCACACAATTAACACATAACACATAACTATATCACATAGGAGCACACATTCATGTCAAGACACATAATCTCACATACAAGCATACACTTTCAAGACACACTTAGCAAGCACATATTCAAGGACCACTATCCACCAGACCGAGGACCCTGTCCCGGCTTATGAGCTAAACAAGCTCTGATACCATTTCTGTAATACCCCGATCCCTCTCGAGACCGGTAGTTCTATCAATCGATCTAAACACAACCCAAACCAAACCCGGGCATAAATTTTCAGGAAAAACGGACGGAGTCTCCCCTGTTTCTAGGTGAAAAGTAAAACCTGCGACACCATATAAGTGGACCAATACCATGTCCAAACATTCAACCACCTCAAGGCCATCCGAGCCTTGGTTCACAACAAGCAAAATACAAGTAAATATACATTCAAGCTTAGCAATTAAACTACACCAACCTATATCATAAGCTAGACTATCATACCTTTCTATCTCTTTTCCTTTATCATTACAAATATACATTGAAGTTAAGCTACATTAACTAAATACATAATCTAGTGAAACTTAAATTACATCCCCTTTAACATTAAATACATATAATACATAAAAGCATACAACTTTACAACTTTGACAACTCAAGTCATATAGGTACGCAGGACAACTCTTCAAGCACGGACTTTCACGAAATCACGAACTTTCCAGCTAACATGACATTTCTTGAAATGTGGTGGTGAGGAGTGAGTATACACAACACGTATACTCAGTGAGGGCGAGACAGATATCGAATTAGAGAGAAAGAAAGTCGTGCAATGCAAATAAGACAGTTAAGCAATATAAATGATAAATAACCAATCAAAACAAATAATCAATACAATAAGCAATTACTGAAAGCATTAACACAACCATTCAAAGCTATACCACACTCTGAAGTCTATGATTCACTCATACGAGCAAAGTACCATTTCACGAGCGATACATCAATCTCGAGCTTGATGTTGACAACGATGACAATAAGCGCGTATCCACCTTATAACACCAGTTTGGAATACCCCGGAAGTATCCATCAATCTACGACCCAAATCTCCCTGGGAGGCAGCCCAAGCGAGAAGAGGGAATAGCTACGGAGCTAGAGCAACCAACACTGGCAACCCGAGGCTACCCAGAGAGGCCCATCACTCACGTGCTGACACTATGCAATGCAAGACTCGATACAAGGCAATAAACGAGCGATAGCACAACAATACAAACTAGTGACAACAAACGAGATAACAAGCAATCACAATCAATACTAGCATTCAACTAACTTTTCAAGCATAACAAGCAATAATAAGCAACAATAACACCAATTAAACAAGTATATCAAGCAACCCTAAGCATTCTATAGGCATAATATCAAGATAACAAGCAAAATCACAAATCGGCCCCAACTATCAAAACACTACCATTTCCAAACGAGCCACAAGTTCTGGAAATCGACTTCGCCAATCCTCCTAGGTCACCATAAGGCACATCCAAGGACCCCGAAACCCTACTTTACCCTAGAATTCGCGCAAAGCCTCGATTTCCTCCTTTGCTCGTTTGAACTACAACTATACCAACCAAACACCCAACCAATGCCATAATCGCACCAAAAGTGCTTCCATGGCCTTCCGAAACAATGCCAACACGCAAAATGAGAAAATGCCAAACTCGACCTAAACGACCCCAACTTTCACTAAGTCATTTTTCTCCGTTTTTCCATTACACATTCCAATTAAACCACACATTTAGGCATTCTAGCATATCTAGCATCTTCCTACATCAACAGAACGCGTAACGGAGCAACTTCATCGAAACGGGGGTTTACTATTCACAATTTACTATTCATCACACAATTTATATTTCAATTCCAATATTTAACCACATAAAATGTTAAAAAGCTATAAATACATGTTCTACAATCAACAAGGAACATTCTTTAAGCAACAAAATGATTAAAACAACAATCTACGCATAAAATCCAAAAATCAAAGTTTAGATACAAATATTTCAAATGCGCAAATAACGATGAAACCCTCACCTTAGACGCTCCTAGACGCTAGGAAAACCTCGTAGAGTGCCTCGGAAACCACCCCGTGCAAGCTCACGCAAAGATTTGGTGATTTGTAGTTGAAGTTTTCTTTTTTTTTTTCTCCTTCTTTTCCTCATGTTTTCAAGTCTTTCTTCTCTGTTTTTTCGTGTGCAATTCTGCTTATTTAGGGAAAAAAAAAAAGACAAGTCAAAGGTCAAAGTTTCGGTCAACCCGCTAAACCAAAACAGCTATGCGCGACCTTACGAAAACGTCCATAACTTCTTCTAGAAAACTCCAATTCACGAACGGTTTGAAGCCTCAGAAACTAGACTCATAGAGCTTTCCAACCATATACAATTTGCTACCTAACTCTTCCCCAATTGGTTCAGATTTAATTCCAAAGTTGACCCAAAATTTGACTAACTTAACATTGCATTTTTTTATTTCTAATCCCAAGTTTGCCCTTTATTAAACATTTCAAAATTTTTCACATTGTCCTAGTTGGTCAATGTAGATGAAAAGTCAACTAATTTGGTCAAGAAGGTGAAAGGTCAATAAAATGCAATTTAAATGAACTTTAAATGCTATTGAATACATGCCAGGTTCGGGGTATCACATCCTTCCCCCCTTAAAACAATTGTGTCCTCACAATTCTTCTTCCAATAGGATTCTACATCATCTACAATCCAACTCTGACTAGTCTTCATTAGCTACTGAAAAAGTATTTAATCAAGATGACCAATAGGAAAGTTCAAGTAGAAATGCCAAGTAGTAACGCCAAATAGAAGCTCAAATGCAGATACCGTACAAGAATCCCGTTGACACGAATACCGAAGAAGAATAAATTCCAACCAGAAACGCCGAGATAGTACCAATAAAGACTAAAGCAAAGATACTGTAGATGTCATTAATACCACACAATAACGACAAGAAGAATACCTCATGCACGAATCTCCAATAGAAGTCTAACTGTTACTGCCCGAGAATTCCCAAGCAAGAAGCCAAATAAAAGCTCAAACAAAGGTTCTATCTAGAGGTCCAAAGAAGTACCCCACTGGTCATGAATTTCATAGAAGAATACCCAGTTAAGAGTGCTGAAGAAAATACTAAGAACCCAATCAAATATATTTCAATGTTCTAAAGAAGCCATCCAAATAATAACCCCATGGGACACCCAATTAGATTCCGAGTTTTGCTATCAAATGCTGAGAGGAATGTCAAAGGAAATAGCAGAGAAAATATAATGTGCCCAATAAAACAACCAAGTTGAATAACAAACATAGTTTCCCACCAAAGCCAAACTCTGAGGCCTCTTCACTATTAGCCAAGTGAAAACTTCATGCAACCTTGCCAATAAGGAAAATACCAATAGAACGCCCAATAAGAATTTCAAAGAATACCCTAAGTAGTATTATACAATAAGTCTGATAGGAACTCCAAATACCAAACCTACTGAGGAACACTGAAGAAGATATCCGAAACAATGCTCCAATAAGAAAGTAGCCAAGTTTGCTTAATAACTAAATATTAAATAATTGGCCACTGAGAATTCCAGAAAATACAATTGAAGAATTTTCAATCAGGGATGCCAGTATCACACCAATAAAGACCGAGACACATATACCATAGATATTACTGTGCAGTAAGGCCGATTAAAATCCCAATAGCCAAATCCACCGAGAAATGCCAACAAAAGTCTCCAAAGAATACCCATTAAGAAAACCAAAGAATGCTCCAAAGAATAACCAAATAAACCCCAAGAGAAAGCTATTCTTTCACAATCGTTAAGCACAGAGGAAGACCATAGAGATTCGCCAATAACCGAGCTCCAAAAGCAAACACCAATTCCCAAATAAAGGCTAGTCAAATGCCATTCATTTCCTGCCAATCCATACACCTTGAAAAGCCAGCGGTGAACCACTTTCTTCAGGGGAGGAAGATGACTTACTTACCATTTCAATAGGACATGTATGAATGCCAATATATCACAGTTATACATATGCCTTAAGCTATTATGCCAGCAAGTTTACAAAATAGTTTATTCAACAAGGTCACTCAAGCATAACAATCAAGTCAAGCACAGCATAATCAATTCAAATCACAGCATAGCTAATTCAAGACATTTTAGTACACACATTACAAGCAATACTTCAAGCAAATAACAATCCACGAGGTCGATTCGAAAGGTCAATTCAATGCACAACTAGACACTTTACTTCACTTAGCACACAATTAACACATAACACATAACTATATCACATAGGAGCACACATTCATGTCAAGACACATAATCTCACATACAAGCATACACTTTCAAGACACACTTAGCAAGCACACATTCAAGGACCACTATCCACCAGACCGAGGACCCTGTCCCGGCTTATGAGCTAAACAAGCTCTGATACCATTTCTGTAATACCCCGATCCCTCTCGAGACCGGGAGTTCTATCAATCGATCTAAACACAACCCAAACCAAACCCGGGCATAAATTTTCAGGGAAAACGGACGGAGTCTCCCCTATTCCTAGGCGAAAAGTAAAACCTGCGACAGCATATAAGTTGACCAATACCATGTCCAAACATTCAACCACCTCAAGGCCATCCGAGCCTTGGTTCACAACAAGCAAAATACAAGTAAATATACATTCAAGCTTAACAATTAAACTACACCAACCTATATCGTAAGCTAGACTATCATACCTTTCTATCTATTTTCCTTTATCATTACAAATATACATTGAAGATAAGCTACATTAACTAAATACATAATCTAGTGAAACTTAAATTACATCCCCTTTAACATTAAATACATATAATACATAAAAGCATACAACTTTACAACTTTGACAACTCAAGTCAAATAGGCACGCAGGACAACTCTTCAAGCACGGACTTTCACGAAATCACGAACTTTCCAGCTAACATGGCATTTCCTGAAATATGGTGGTGAGGAGTGAGTATACATAACACGTATTCTCAGTGAGGGCGAGACAGATATCGAATTGGAGAGAAAGAAAGTCGTGCAATGCAAATAAGACAGTTAAGCAATATAACTGATAAATAAGCAATCAAAACAAATAATCAATACAATAAGCAATTACTGAAAGCATTAACACAACCATTCAAAGCCATACCACACTCTGAAGGCTATGGTTCACTCATACGAGCAAAGTACCATTTCACGAGCGATACATCAATCTCGAGCTTGATGTTGACAACGATGACAATAAGCGCGCATCCACCTTATAACACCAGTTTGGAATACCCCGGAAGTATCCATCAATCTACGACCCAAATCTCCCTGGGAGGCAGCCCAAGCGAGAAGAGGGAATAGCTACGGAGCTAGAGCAACCAACACTGGCAACCCGAGGCTACCCAGAGAGGCCCATCACTCACGTGCTGACACTATGCAATGCAAGACTCGATACAAGGCAATAAACGAGCGATAGCACAACAATACAAACTAGTGACAACAAACGAGATAAGGCACGTCCAAGGACCCCGAAACCCTACTTTACCCTAGAATTCGCGCAAAGCCCCGATTTCCCCTTTGCTCGTTTGAACTACAACTATACCAACCAAACACCCAACCAATGCCATAATCGCACCAAAAGTGCTTCCATGGCCTCCCGAAACAATGCCAACACGCAAAACGAGAAAACGCCAAACTCGACCTAAACGACCCCGACTTTCACTAAGCCGTTTTTCTCCATTTTTCCATTACACATTCCAATTAAACCACACATTTAGGCATTCTAGCATATCTAGCATCTTCCTACATCAACAGAACACGTAACGGAGCAACTTCATCGAAACGGGGGTTTACTATTCACAATTTACTATTCATCACACAATTTATATTTCAATTCCAATATTTAACTGCAGAAAATTATAAAAAGCTATAAATACATGTTCTACAATCAACAAGGAACATTCTTTAAGCAACAAAATGATTAAAACAGCAATCTACGCATAAAATCCAAAAATCAAAGTTTAGATACAAATATTTCAAATGCGCAAATAACGATGAAACCCTCACCTTAGACGCTCCTAGACGCTAGGAAAACCTCGTAGAGTGCCTCGGAAACCACCCCGCACAAGCCCACGCGAAGAATCGAAGATTTGATGTTGAGATTTTCTTTTTTTTTTCTCCTTCTTTTCCTCATGGTTTCAAGCCTTTCTTTTCTGTTTTTTTTCATGTGCAATCTGCTTATTTAGAAAAAAAATGATAAGAAGTCAAAGGTTAAAATTCGGTCAACCCGCTAAACCAAAACAGCTATGCGCGACCTTACGAAAACGGCCATAACTTCTTCTAGAAAACTCCAATTCACGAACAGTTTGAAGCCTCATAAACTAGACTCATAGAGCTTTCCAACCATATATATTTTGCTACCTAACACTTTCCCAATTGGTTCAGATTTAATTCCAAAGTTGACCCAAAATTTGACTAACTTAACATTGCATTTTTTTATTTCTAATCCCAAGTTTGCCTTTTATTAAACATTTCAAAAATTCCCACCTTGTCCTAGTCGGTCAATGTAGATGAAAAGTCAACTAGTTTGGTCAAAGAAGGTGAAAGGTCAATAAAATGCAATTTAAATGAACTTTAAATGCTATTGAATACATGCTAGGTTCGGTGTATCACATCCTTCCCCCCTTAAAACAATTGCGTCCTCGCAATTCTTCTTCCAATAGGACTCTGCATCATCTACAATCCAACTCTGACTAGTCTTCATTAGCTACTGAAAAAGTATTTAATCAAGATGACCAATAGGAAAGTTCAAGTAGAAATGCCAAGTAGTAACGCCAAATAGAAGCTCAAATGCAGATACCGTACAAGAATCCCGTTGACACGAATACCGAAGAAGAATAAATTCCAACCAGAAACGCCGAGATAATACCAATAAAGACTAAAGCAAAGATACTGTAGATGTCATTAATACCACACAATAACGACAAGAAGAATACCTCATGCACGAATCTCCAATAGAAGTCTAACTGTTACTGCCCGAGAATTCCCAAGCAAGAAGGCAAATAAAAGCTCAAACAAAGATTCTATCTAGAGGTCCAAAGAAGTACCCCGCCGGTCATGGATTTCATAGAAGAATTCCCTGTTAAGAGTGCTGAAGAAAATACCAAGAACCCAATCAAATATATTTTAAAAGTTCCAAAGAAGCCTTCCAAACAATAACCCCATGGAACAACCATTTAGATTCCGAGTTTTGCTATCAAATGCTGAGAGGAATGTCAAAGGAAATAAGAGAGAAAATATAATGTGCCCAATAAGACAACCAAGTTGAATAACAAACATAGTTTCCTAGATGGACGAAAACTCCAAGGATAAACACCGAACTGATGAACAATATACCGAGACCAAACTCTGAGGCCTCTTCACTGTTTGCCAAGTGAGAACTTCATACAACTTTGCCAACAAGGAAAATACCAAGAGAACGCCTAAGAAGAATTTTAAAGAATACCATAAGTAGTATTATTCAATAATTCTGATAGGAACTCCAAATACTAAACCTACTGAGGAACACTGAAGAAGATATCCGAGACAATGCTCCAATAAGAAAGTAGCCAAGTTTGCCTAATAAATAAATACTAAATAATTGGCCACTGAGAATTCCAAAAATTACCATTGAAGAATTTCCAATCAGGGATTCCAGTATCATACCAATAAAGACAGAGACACATATACCCTAGATAATACTGTGCAGTAAGGCTGATTGAAATCCCAATAGCCAAATCCACCGAGAAATGCCAACAGAAGTCTCCAAAGAATACCCATTAAGAAAACCAAAGAATGCTCCAAAGACCAACCAAATAAACCCCAAGAGAAAGCTATTATTTCACAAGCGTTAAGCACAAAGGAAGACCATAGAGATTCGCCAATAACCGAGCTCCAAAAGCAAACACCAATTCCCAAATAAAGGCTAGTCAAATGCCATTCATTTCCTGCCAATCCATACACCTTGAAAAGCCAGTGGTGAACCACTTTCTTCAGGGGAGGAAGATGACTTACTTACCATTTCAATAGGACATGTATGAATGCCAATATATCACAGTTATACATATGCCTTAAGCTATTATGCCAGCAAGTTTACAAAATAGTTTATTCAACAAGGTCACTCAAGCATAACAATCAAGTCAAGCACATCATAATCAATTCAAATCACAGCATAGCTAATTCAAGACATTTCAGTACACACATTACAAGCAATACTTCATGCAAATAACAATACAGAGGTCGATTCGATAGGTCAATTCAATGCACAACTAGACACTTTACTTCACTTAGCAAACAATTAACACATAACACACAACTATATCACATAGGAGCACACATTCATGTCAAGACACATAATCTCACATACAAGCATACACTTTCAAGACACACTTAGCAAGCACACATTCAAGGACCACTACCCACCAGACCGAGAACCCTGTCCCGGCTTATGAGCTAAACAAGCTCTGATACCATTTCTGTAATACCCCGATCCCTCTCGAGACCGGTAGTTCTATCAATCGATCTAAACACAACCCAAACCAAACCCGGGCATAAATTTTCAGGGAAAACGGACGGAGTCTCCCCTGTTTCTAGGCGAAAAGTAAAACCTGCGACAACATATAAGTGGACCAATACCATGTCCAAACATTCAACCACCTCAAGGCCATCCGAGCCTTGGTTCACAACAAGCAAAATACAAGTAAATATACATTCAAGCTTAGCAATTAAACTACACCAACCTATATCATAAGCTAGACTATCATACATTTCTATCTATTTTCCTTTGTCATTACAAATATACATTAAAGTTAAGCTACATTAACTAAATACATAATCTAGTGAAACTTAAATTACATCCCCTTTAACATTAAATACATATAATACATAAAAGCATACAACTTTACAACTTTGACAACTCAAGTCACATAGGCACGCAGCACAACTGTTCAAGCACGGACTTTCACGAAATCACGAACTTTCCAGGTAACATGGCATTTGCTGAAATGTGGTGGTGAGGAGTGAGTATACACAACACGTATACTCAGTGAGGGCGAGACAGATATCGAATTGGAGAGAAAGAAAGTCGTGCAATGCAAATAAGACAGTTAAGCAATATAACTGATAAATAAGCAATCAAAACAAATAATCAATACAATAAGCAATTACTGAAAGCATTAACACAACCATTCAACGCTATACCACACTCTGAAGGCTATGGTTCACTCATACGAGCAAAGTACCATTTCACGAGCGATACATCAATCTCGAGCTTGATGTTGACAACGATGACAATAAGCGCGCATCCACCTTATAACACCAGTTTGGAATACCCCGGAAGTATCCATCAATCTACGACCCAAATCTCCCTGGGAGGCAGCCCAAGCGAGAAGAGGGAATAGCTACGGAGCTAGAGCAACCAACACTGGCAACCCGAGGCTACCCAGAGAGGCCCATCACTCACGTGCTGACACTATGCAATGCAAGACTCAATACAAGGCAATAAACGAGCGATAGCACAACAATACAAACTAGTGACAACAAACGAGATAACAAGCAATCACAATCAATACTAGCATTCAACTAACTTTTCAAGCATAACAAGCAATAATAAGCAACAATAACACCAATTAAACAAGTATATCAAGCAACCCTAAGCATTCTATAGGCATAATATCAAGATAACAAGCAAAATCACAAATCGGCCCCAACTATCAAAACACTACCATTTCCAAACGAGCCACGAGTTCTGGAAACCGACTTCACCAATCCTCCTAGGTCACCATAAGGCACGTCCAAGGACCCCGAAACCCTACTTTACCCTAAAATTCGCGCAAAGCCCCGATTTCCCCCTTTGCTCGTTTGAACTACAACTATACCAACCAAACACCCAACCAATGCCATAATCGCACCAAAAGTGCTTCCATGGCCTCCCAAAACAATGCCAACACGCAAAACGAGAAAACGCCAAACTCGACCTAAACGACCCCGACTTTCACTAAGCTGTTTTTCTCCATTTTTCCATTACACATTCCAATTAAACCACACATTTAGGCATTCTAGCATATCTAGCATCTTCCTACATCAACAGAATGCGTAACGGAGTAACTTCATCGAAACGGGGATTTACTATTCATAATTTACTATTCATCACACAATTTATATTTCAATTCCAATATTTAACGGCAAAAAATGTTAAAAAGCTATAAATACATGTTCTACAATCAACAAGGAACATTCTTTAAGCAACAAAACGATTAAAACAACAATCTACGCATAAAATCCAAAATTCAAATTTTAGATACAAATATTTCAAATTCGCAAATAACGATGAAACCCTTACCTTAGACGCTCCTAGACGCTAGGAAAACCTCGTAGAGTGCCTCGGAAACCACCCCGCACAAGCCCACGCGAAGAATCGAAGATTTGAAGTTGAGATTTTCTTTTTTCTTTTTTCTCCTTCTTTTCCTCATGGTTTCAAGCCTTTTTTCTCTGTTTTTTTTCGTGTGCATTCTGCTTATTTAGAAAAAAAATGATAAGAAGTTAAAGGTCAAAATTCGGTCAACCCGCTAAACCAAAGCAGTTATGCGCAACCTTACGAAAACGGCCATAACTTCTTCTAGAAAACTCCAATTCACGAACGGTTTGAAGCCTCAGAAACTAGACTCATAGAGCTTTCCAACCATATATAATTTGCTACCTAACTCTTCCCCAATTGGTTCAGATTTAATTCCAAAGTTGACCCAAAATTTGACTAACTTAACATTGCATTTTTTTATTTCTAATCCCAAGTTTGCCTTTTATTAAACATTTCAAAAATTCCCACCTTGTACTAGTTGGTCAATGTAGATGAAAAGTCAACTAGTTTGGTCAAAGAAGGTGAAGGTCAATAAAATGCAATTTAAATGAACTTTAAATGCTATTGAATACATGCTAGGTTCGGTGTATCACACCATTTGCTTTTGACCCAACAAGAAGTCCAGTATTGACTGCTATCCTTTGAGCTACTAGTGACCTTTGTGAGAGAAATTCCCTTTTGCTACCGACTGAAGCGAAGGTTAGTAGCCTTTAGTACCGTATGTCCTAAGTCTGACTGTGCTTAGGTCAGTGCATTGGCACCTGCTAAGTAAGAGATTTCTATTTGAGCTCTGTCTGTATTGAATGGAAGCAATAGGCTTAAAGCAGTTCGTCCTACCTTCCTCTCCTTATCAATCGAGTTGAATTCCATCCAGCCTTTCCCTATCGGTCGAGTTACTTCATACATTGTTCTATCAAACAAGCTTGTAAACACCTTATCAGTCGACTTACCTCATACCTTTGACTACTCCTGAGATATAGTCGAAACAATTTGTTACGGTGGAAAGTGGGGAGTGAAAAGACCAATGCAGCAGAGAACGACCGCATGAATCGAAATCCACTTATTATGATAGATGACCGAGTCAGAAAGGCTCTGCATTCTCCAAGTGGTTGATCTTATCTTAGCGTGCTAGCCGTTGCTTCATTTCGTATAGTGATAACGCTTTCTTTTTCTTAGCGCTCCACCCCCTCTTGTATAGTAAGGGAACTATGATTGTGCAGCTTTCTTTTATAGGGGTCTATTTTCTCTGACTTGACTCAGCTTGACCTACTTGACTCAGCGGTTAGAGTATCGCTTTCATATGGCCAGAGTCATTGGTTCAAATCCAATAGTAGGTAAACCAGACTGAAGCCACATGTTTTTGCCAGCATGACAGCAAGCACGGACTGGCAGCAAGGAGTCAACTAAATGATCAAAGTCTCGGTTGCTTCTACTTGTGGCCTTCTTCGATCACCTTGACACCTTAATATCAAGGAACCCCCTCATATTCCACAAGTAGATAGAGACCTGGAGGGTCGGAAACCCCAACGGGAAACCTTTCACCAGGCCACACGATTCTTTCGCGAAGCGCTCTCTCAGACGTTTCCACTTCTATCCCCACAAGAAAAGAGTTTCAAGATACCAAGCGACCAAGTGAAAGCAAACAGCTCCGAGCAAAGCTTCTGAGTGTACCCTTTGTTTCTACTCTTTCTCTCTTCTAAAAACAACTAAAAATTGAAATCGATAAAGCAAAATAAGTAATTTTTTCTTGTTTTTGGACATTCGACCAATGAGGTGGTGACACATGCACATGAACGTCTAAAGAGTGGGTTCCAAACCTGGGTAGCACTATATAACTCAATCCATTAGTTGGCTATTGGTGGATTTTTTTTATCTTAGAAAAAACTCTAAGATAGAGGAGACTATAAGGATATTTTTTTGATATAAGGACTTGCAAAAGTCGAATACTGGTAGAAGTAATGTCTCAGACTCGTAGAAGACAAGTGAAAAGTCTCTCGAGGTTTCTCCTTGGGAATTTTGCGAGAGTTTTCACCGCTTTGGAACAATAAGTTTCAAAATCTCGCAAATTTCCGCTTGGTTTTTCTCTACAAGCTCAGAAGGCCCCAAGACCCCCTTATAAGCCCTATAACCCCCCAGCCCCTATGCCAAATTAGTTAAGTGCAAGGAGGTTAAAGTAGAGGAGCTTCCTGGGTAGCAAGCTAGTTAGGAGATTAGTCACCTTTGGATTCTTAGGTGTTGTAGGGAGTCAGGGAAGAAAGCATGATAGAAGGCATGTCTCGAGGCTAGGTGATAGCAGAGAACTTTAGAGGTAGGCTAGAAAAGAAGGAAAGAGAAAATAGAGCGATTGGTAAGCCAAGGCTTGAAGATGCTCGACCGATAAGGAGAGAAAGAGTTTAGTTTTAGTTTCGTGGGAAGAATTACTTTTACTGAGAGAGAATCCAGTAGCTATCCAAGGGTTGCAAGCAAGCAAGCCAATCAGAAGCAAAGGTCAAGGTAGTCAGTGTTTGCTAAACGATGAAGTCAAGGCAGTCAGTGTCAATCAATTTCGGAACGGATAAGTTAGAAGTTAGAACATATCCCGATGTCAAGGTAAGACGTCCAGCTCTTTAAGAAAGAAGGTTCGTCCTAGCTTAGTCGAAGTCTAAGGCAAAACCTGAATCCCAATAGTGCTAAGCTAGTAGGATTTCCTCTTGGAAAGAAAGGACTATAGATCATAAGCTATTCAATTAGTAGACATGTTGGGAACTCTACAAGGAAAGGAACATCCTGTAGAAAGCTTTATCCTAAAATTGAATATATAATGAAGATCATCATTGAACGAAGGAGAACAATCGGGAGGGATATGATAGACTATGGTTCAAAGCTTCCGAACAAACTAGCTAGAGTTGGATCTGCTGAACATAAGGGAATAAGGAAAGAAACAAGCTTGGGTGCTTTTTTCTTGTAGTATGATATGTAGTAAAGTCGGCTGAACACAAAGCCAATCGAAGAGAAAGTCTCATTTCCTTCAAAAGGTAGGAGCTAAAATCTGGCTCGGTTAGGGTAGACCCAAGGGAAGAGCTAAGCACAAAGGTTTGAACCATGGGGCAGGGACAGTGACCAAGAACAGGAGAACACTCGGTCTAGGTCTTTCCTTGTGATCCTAATAAAGGCTCAGTGGCTTAATTAGGCTTGGGAGCAGGAGAAAAAGCCAGATGGACAACGATTGATAAGAATCGACATATTCGTCGTGGCAAGGAAGTTCAATTGTTGATTCGGAGAATGCCCTGAACCTTCGCCTTTGCTTTTCGTATTCCATGCGGCTTTCTCCATGTCTAATCTCAGGTTTTTCCTTATCTATGAACTCTATAGATTGATTGATCCACAAAGAGATTGTACCTACTTCAGTAGTTGTTTATCCTGAACCCTATGGCACTTCGTTGCTTGCTCCAGTGAGCTACCTATCTAATGAAAGGGATATTCTTCTCTATTTTTAGTGTGTGAACACGCTTGAAAGCGAAAAAGATGAACTTAGACTAATAAAAGGAAAGGGAAACTTTTCTTTTTGTCTAGGTCTGGCTCTACGAGCTTTGCTACTTCAACAAGGAATGGAGAAGGCCCCCCTTATCATAGGCGACCGAAGGCACAACTTGTTTAATAACAGCAAGAAGAAAGAAATTTGGCTCTTCTGGAAAGTGACTTTGACCAAATAGAGTATCCTTCCGTATAGGAGAAGGAAAGGCTCTCGCAGTAGTTGTTCTATAAGGGCTTTCATTAGTATTAGAAGGAAGGCGGTAAAAGGGTATTGAGCTAAGAATGCTTATACATGGCATAGGGCTTATAGAGAATGTGAGGGGCTCACTTGACAGAGTTACGAGCATTGTTCGTCGTGCTAGTTTCGCTACTCCAGTTCCAGTGGTAAACGAAACCTTATTTCTCTTGCTTTCGAGCATACGTCTATCTTTCAAGGGTTCCACTTTCTTTGGTAGCTTTGGGCAAGGCAGTATTGGTACTCAATAAATTTTGCTGACGCCGCTTTTGGCTTCAGGGAACAAGCAACGACTTTCGCGTTAGCTGCTTTCCCTTATGTTATACAAATAGTATTTTGTCACCTCTTTTTTCTTTATGATGTAGTAGTAGTGCGTGCGCTAGCACTTAGAGAAATTACACACTTTTCTCATTATGTTGTGCAAGCCAGCTTTCTCAAGGAGGAGACATGATTTAGCAGTTAATTGCATCTTGAAGAAGACCTCCTAAGGACGCCGGCCAGTAGAAAACTATTTAGATATTTTGAAGGAGACATACGAGAGGCGGCCAAAGATTCAGACTACGGTCGAAGCCAATTATAAAGGTTCGGAGGAAGATGAGACCCTTTCAAGGAGGTGATTGAGGCAGTATGATAATAACCTTTACAGCTACCTGTCCTTAGAAAGCGTCACCTCAAAAAAAAGGGTCCCCTTAATGTATGGGATGAGACCAAGTTAGATTAGTAGCTTGAGGGTCGAGTGTTTCGACCATAAAACACTTTTGGCATTGGCTCAGGATGCCCCGACTTAGGATGTATACTTCGATACACCCCTTACTCTGTAGGAATTGACATATGATTTTGAATCATCGTTGATGATGATTTTTTCACTACCGACTAGGGTAACCTTTCAATGATGGCCTGACTGAACATTTATGAGAAAAGCCCTATAAATTGTTGTACCAGATCGTTTCGAAAGATGTTTGCTTTGGTTAGTTTCCTTCAGTAGCCCACGAACTTCTGTTAGAGGTCTTCAAGCCTTACATGGCGGCAGGGTCATCACGAGCAATAAGCGTCGACAACATCCTTCTCCTACACATTGGGCAGTCCATTTCTAAGGACTCGGTGTTTAACCATGCCCATATGCTAGTTGAAACAATCTTACATTATTTACGATAAACCCCGAAGACACTGCTCAGTGTATGTCCTCCAACATTAAGTAGTATCTTGCGCTTAAATGGACTGGTCCTTCTTTTAGGGAAACTATATGCTTGTTTTCCCTTAGATCTGAGGGCGGCAATGTTGAGAGGGCGAAAGAACTTTTCTTTTTTCAAGCTTTCGAAAAGAGTAAGAGGTCCCTGGTCGATCGAATCCATGTATTTAACATTTTAGAATGTTCCTTTTTCTCCTCTGATTTTGCTCTGGCCTAGGAGTAGGAGCTTAGGTCAGGCATGCCCTTGATTCTTGTCGCTCATGCCTTGCCTTTTGCTTGCTTAATTTAGCTAATCCGATAATCATGAATCCCTTGCTCGCTTGGTTGCAGTTCATCTTTCTTCTGTTGTTAAGCGAGGGAAATCCATAGGTTAATTAATAGCTTTTTTTTTGTAAATAATAAATATGTGTCCCTTCCCATTTCTCTGTTGAGTTCATCTCGTAAAGGGGGCTATAGTTCAATAATATGGGCATTTCTCCTTATAAGAGGGAGGGCGTGTTAAAACCATCGCATAGGGGCTCCCGTATAAGCTCCCACAAGGATTGATAATAAGTATCAATTCGGCCTTCTTCAGAGATAAAAGGAAGAATCTATTTTCAATAGTATCTTGATTTCTATCTCAAGCTCGGTCATTGGCTGTTCTCATCAATCGATTAGACTATGGCAAATCACTTGTGTATTGGTCTTTGGGAAAGTGGTTGACGCTATTGCTCACAAATGGTCTTGATCGGTCTGTCAGTCCAACAAAGAAATCCACTCTAGTTGTTTCTTCTGTCTGGTCAAAAACTGGTATTCTGTTTATGGTGGTTGGGTCGGCAGCAAGCATAGGAGCTAAGGTCGAAAGGAAGGTGGAGTGAAGCACAGTCGGCAACAGATAATTGGCTCAGGCAATTCTTGTTATTGGTGCGGGTGTTATCGGGAATTGAGACAACCAGAAAAGGGACCGTTCTCCATAATTTGATTACGTATATCAACAAAGAGATGCATAATAAGCTTTGCTCAGGCGTCCTATCTCTCGATTTCGTGTTGGACTGCATGAATACACTGAATCAGGTGCCCTAGCCGAGCTAAAGTCTGATTTGATGAAATCTTTCGAAGAAGAGTCCAGTTAACCACTCCTATCATTGGCTTCCCGTATCCTCAGGAGGCCGCTTGGATGAAGAATTGGCAAATCAAGTATGGAATTAGAGCTCGGGTAGGGCATCAACCACAGCACAGGTTACGGACCTATCGAGATGCTTCCTTGTAGAACCCAACAAGGGCTGTAACTCAATAGAGTGAGTGGGAAACCTTGTAAATGTGAGCAGGAGAATATAGATGGGTCTGTCTTGTCTTAGACTAGCCCTACTCCATCCATCTTGGCTATCTTGAGCTTATGAATAAGCTTGGGGCTACTTTTCATTTTCTGCTTACTACTAGGGCTTCCAGCACTAATTCCTACGCTTTATTGGGTCTCATTGCCCCCCTATGACCTTCATAGCCTGATTAATACGCTTTAAAAGTGCACTTCTATGGCCCTTCGCCGAGCATTTTAGAGCTTCTTTCTCAGGATGTGCCTTTATTTTCACCGGTGGATTGGCATACTTATTGTGAACTTTTGTATGTGATTCTTGTTGTTCATTACCAGTGAGTGCAGCATTGATGTCCTTAAGAATTTCCCTATTTCCGTCTACACTTTCATCTGTTTGTGCTTGAAAAGATTCCTAGAAGCCTGCATGTAGTAAGGCCAAAAAAGGAATAAAGTAGGACAGTCTGCATCTCTCTATATTCCCATTCCTTATAAGAAGTCCTAGGAGCGAAGACAGTAAGGAAGCCAGTCTTTCCCTTCCTTGTACCTACTAACCCTACCCATATGCTTACCAAACATCGCCCCCTACTTTGACTTTGCTGCATTTTCCACTTGTATGAAATTTCTATCTCTCAAGAGTCAAAAGGCTACGAACGTCGCTAATCCAATAACACTTCTTTGTGATTAGCTTATAAAAGCAGAAAAAGGAGTTCCCGCATACCGTACTCTAAGAGCTCCCTAGTCCTCACTCTTAGTAGGTAAACCCTACTACCAGTAGTGCACTCAGTCCTTTCAGAGAAAACATCGGGCAAGGAAGACTTCCTTATTTCACTTTTATCTATACGATAAGTTTCCACATTTGCTGATTCCACTTGAGCAAAAACATCTTATTCAGCGGGTAATACCGCATCTATTTCTATGTAATATGGCACTGTACCTGCACTATGATCGGAGATGAATCTTATCCTTGCATCCCTTGTTTGGCTACTTTACTACTCTATTCAAAGCCTCAAAGACGTTGCCGAACCACTACTCGTACTAGTAGCTCATCTTCTTGTCCGTCCCTAGCTGCCTTGAGATATGAATCAGTTAAGATATCAACTTTTTTCTTTGAATATATGTATCTTTGTCTTACCTACCTGGGGATTTGATTGAACTACTCGAACTCTTTATCAACATCTGTTTTCAATGCTAGCTAGATTGCTCTGTTGTATTCCTTTGCCTGCCTCTGAGAGCATTATAGCTACGATCTTTCTTCTCTTACGAAATTTATAACCAAATGAAACTGATTCAATGGCAGCCCTTCTTCCTTGTTCACAGAAATCATTTTCTAAATAGCAAAAAGAACAAGAGCAATCGTAGCTAAGTCAACTCTATCCATTCTTGTTCCAAGCTAAAAGCTTGAGGAATAAGAGCTTATTCAACTCGAGGGTCAAAGAAGACCAATGAAATCTCGATTCAACTACAAGCCTAGATTACTAATGGAAAGAAGAGCCCAGAACATTGACCAACCCTAGAGAAAAGGTCAAAGCTAAAGTCGAAGAGGCTGTAGACAAAGACCTTCCTATCGGAGGCACTTTTACAAAGTTTCCATAGGGAATCCCCAGAGTATATACCCTTTTTTTGTGTGAAGCTACCTGCTTTTAGCAATACAGGTTGTTTTTCGCAATAGGCCAATATGTCTCTCTGAACGGTGGTGTGATAACCCAAACCCGGCATGTATTTAATAGCATTTGACTGCATTTAATTAAATGTTTAATTAGTTAAATCAACCAATTTGCACTATTTTAATATACCTCTTGGAAGCATTTAGTAATTGTATAATGAATAATTAAAAAATTATTATCTATTTCTATTAATTATAGTAATTGAATTTATTCTCTTGTATTTAATTAAGTGTCATCTTAAATGTTAATATTTAATTGCACTTGATTACATGTTTATATTTACTTAATCATTCGTATTTTGGCATTAACTTCATAATTCTTTAAAATATTCTAGGAATAGTTAAATTAATTATTTTTAAATGAATATTGATTATTTTGATTGTTTTGATTATTTTAATAATCGGTTTTAATTGTTTGCATTAAAAATCACTCAGTTTTCAAATAAATGGGAAAAGTAACTCCGAGCCGAAGTGAATTTTAATCTTTTCTACTATTCTACTTTTCAAAAATTATAGTTTTCTATTAGTGTTCATCATTTGATTAGCGATCGTTTATTGACCGTTCGATCGTAGCATTTCAAAAATGAAAGTTATAAGAATATTTCTCGGATTTCGTAAATAATGTTTCTAGTTTAAATTAGCTAGTTTTAGTCTGTTTTCATTAAAATTGCATTGCTCTAACTTGAATTGGATTAAATGGCATCAAAATAAGCTTATTTGACTAATTTTAACTTAAGCTTGACCTTGCAAAAGACCAAAATGCCCTTTGTCACCTTTTAAATAATAAAACAAGGCTAAAATTAAAAAAACAAAAACAAACTTCAAAATGCCCTTTGAGTCCTTCTCACGGCCGAATGGTCTTAAGGAGAAAAAGAAAAGATTTTTCTTGCATTTTCTTCAACAATTGCGTGTGGAATTGCTCGGGGGTCGTGGCTCAGGTCCTTGTGGGTCATGGTCTTCAATCTCTGTGAGGGTTTTCACGCTTTTGTGCATATTATATGAAATTTGATTTTTGATTCAAATTTTTAGATTTGATATTTAATGTGTTATAATGCTTAAAATTGATTGGAAATGCTTCTTTAGGGTTCGTAGAGCATTGCTTGATAGTTATTTAGCAATTTTTATGGTTGAAACTGTGTATTTGAAATTGGGGAAGAATAATGAATAGTGAATTATGAATAGTAAACCCTAGAATTCGGATTTCGATCCAAATTGCGATTGCTTGATTTGGATAGGTGCCATTACTGATAGAAAGATAAAATGTGTGATAAAAATGGATCGGCCTTTGTTAAAATTGGAAATTAGACAAAGAAACGTAAAGGGGCCGTTTGACCAAAAGTTGACCGTGCTCGAATTGAGTTGGGGGTTTTGAAATTGAGGGAATGGACGCACTTTTGGCGCTGTTGGGGTATTGATTGAATGACCGGTTAGCATAGTTGTAGTTCAAACGCAGTAGATGGACTTTCGGACCTCAGGTGAGAAAGGGAAGTTTAGTGACATAGAAACGTGCCTTGTAGTGCTTGAGTGAATGTAGTGAAATCGGTTTCCTAATCCCGTAGCTCGTTTGCTCGTAATTGCCTTTGGAAGTTAGGGATTGAATAGTAATATTTGTCGTTTTCGTGTTTGAACTGCTGTTACTTGTTTAATTGGTGTTATTGTTGCTATTAAAGATAGTTATGCTTTAAAAGTTAATTGAATGCTAGTATTGGTTGTAAATGCTTGATATCTCGTTTATCGCCTCTAATCTGTATTGTTGTGCTATCGCTCGTTATCGCCTTGTGTCGTGTCTTGCATTGCATAGTGTCAGGCACGTGAGTGATGGGCCTCTCTGGGTAGTCTCGGGCTGCCAGTGTTGGTTGCTCTAGCTCCGTGTCCTATTCTCATTCTCGCTTGGGTTGCCTCCCAGGGAGATTTGGGTCGTAGAATTGATGGATACTTCCGGGGTATTCCAAACTGAAGTTATAAGGTGGTTGCGCGCTTATTGTCATCGTTGTCAACATCAAGCTTGAGATTGATGTATCGCTCGTGAAATGGTACATTGCTCGTATGAGTGAACCATAGCCTTCAGAGTGTGGTATAGCTTTAAATGGTTGTGTTAATGCTTTCAGTAATTGCTTATTGTATTGATTGTTTGTCTTGATCGCTTACTTATCAGTTATATTGCTTAACTGTCTTATTTGCATTGCACGACTTTCTTTCTCTCCAATTCGATATATGTCTCGCCCTCACTGAGTATACGTGTTGTGTATACTCACTCCTCACCACCACATTTTAGGAAATGCCATGTTAGCTGGAAAGTTCGTGATTACGTGAAAGTTCGTGCTTGAAGAGTTGTCTTGCGTGCTATGTGGCTTGAGTTGTCAAAGATGCAAAGATGTATGTTACATGTGTTGTTTGTATTTAGTGTTAAAAAGAATGTAATTTAAGTTTTATTAGATTATTGAAGTGGTTTGATAAGTTAGATTATGTATCTAGTTAGTATAGCTTAACTTTAATGCATGTTTGTAATGTCCAAAGGAAAATAGTTAGAATGGTATGATAGTCTATTTTATGCAATGGGTTAGCATAGTTTAATTGCCTAGCATGAATGTTCTTGTCAAAGATGAAAAGAGATAGGTTAGCTTTTAAGTTGGAAATGTATATTTGGTTGTGTTCGCTTGTTGAGAACCAAGGCTTGGATGGCCTTGAGGTGTTTGTATGGTTGGACACGGTGCTGGTCCACTTATATGCTATTACAGGTTTTACATTTTGCCTAGAAACAGGGGAGACTCCGTCTGTCTTTCCCTAAAATTTTGCCCGGGTTTGGAATTGGGTTGTGATTAGATTGATTGATAGAACTCCCGGTCTCGAGAGGGATCGGGGTGCTACAGGTGGTATCAGAGCTTGTCTAGCTCATAAGCCAGGACAGGGTCCTCGGTCTTGTGGGTAGTGATCCTTGAATTTGTGCTTGTTAAGCGTGTCTTGAAAGTGTATGCTTGTATGTGAGATTGTGTGTCTTGACTTGAATGTATGCACCTATGAGATATAGTTATGTGTTATGTGTTAAATGTTTCTCAAGTAAAGTGAAGTGTCTAGTTGTGCATTGAATTGACCTATTGAATTGGCATCGTGAATCGAATCGACCTCATGAATTGTTATTTGCTTGAAGTATTGATTGTAATATGTGTATTGAAATGTCTTGAATTGGTTGTACTGTAATTTGAATTGATTATGTTGTGCTAGACTTGATTGTCGTGCTTGAGTGATTTTGTTGAATAAACTCTTTTGTAAACTTGTTTGCATAATAGTTTAAGGCATATGTATAAATGCGATATCTTGGCATTCATACATGTCCCGTGAAAATGGTAAGTAAGTCCTCTTTCTCCCCTGAAGAAAGTGGTTCACAGCTGGCCTTTCAAGGTGTATGGATTGGCAGGAAATGAATGGCATATAATTAGCCTTTATTTGGGAGTTGGTGTTTGTCTTTGGAGCTCAGTTATTGGCATACTTCTAAGACTCTTCTTTGTGGTTGGCAATCATAAAAAGATAACTTTCATTGGGGTTTCTGTATGATGGCTCTTGGTAGCATTCTTGTGGAATTCTTATTGGGTTTCCTTATTGGCAAGGTTGCAGGAAGTACTTATTTGGCAAACAGTGCATGGGCCTCGGAGTTCGGTTTTGTATATTGTGCACCAGCTCGGTATTTTTCATCAGGGTTTTCGTCTAGCTGGGAAATTGTATGTGTTATCTAACTTGATTGTCTTATTGGGCAATTCTTGGTATTTTCTTACTGGAGCACTGTTCGGGTATTTTCTTTGGCATCCCTCAGTTGGTTTGGTAATTGGAATTCTTATCCGACTAATTGTGTAACATTACTTACGGTATTCTTTAGAATTCTTAGTGGGCATTCTACTAGTATTTTTCTTATTGGCATTTATTGGAAGATCCTACACTTGGGATTCTGCTTGGACTTATTATCTTGTATTGTTTGCGGCTTCTCCTTTGGCCTTTCTACTCAGGGGAATCTATACTTGCTGTTTGACTAAGATGTTGCGGTAGGGACTCAGTGATTGGAGGATTTCATTTAGAGATTGGCCTCTGGTATTCTTCTCTATATTCTTTTACAGAACTTTCCGCTAGGTCTACTTACGGTAATCAGCACTGCATGAGGTGCATCTACTCTGGCTATCTTTTAATTTTCTTATTTGGTACTTGTTAGACTTCTATTGGAGATTCGTAAATAGGGCATTCCTTCGGTATTCTTCTTGCCATGAATATGTGGTATTGCTATCATCTACAGTATCTTTGCTTCAGTTTTTAGTTGGTATTTTCTCGGCATTCTTGGTTGGAATTTCTATTCGAGTTTTCCTACGAGCATCTTTAATCACTACTTGCTAAGCAGCTGAAGAAGATTAGTCAGAGTTGGATTTCAGTGGATGCGAAGTTCTCTTGGAAGAAGAATTGCGAGGACGCAATTGTTTTAAAGGGGGAAGGATGTGATAACCCGAACCCGGCATGCATTTAATGGCATTTAATTGCATTTAATTAAATGTTTAATTGGTTAAATCAACCAATTTGCACTATTTTAATATATCTCTTGGAAGCATTTAGTAATTGTATAATGAATAATTAAAAGATTATTATCTATTTCTATTAATTATATTAATTGAATTTATTCTCTTGTATTTAATTAAGTGTCATCTTAAATGTTAATATTTAATTGCACTTGATTACATGTTTATATTTACTTGTTCATTCGTATTTTGGCATTAACTTAATAATTCTTTAAAATATTTTAGGAATAGTTAAATTAATTATTTTTAAATGAATATTGATTATTTTGATTGTTTTGATTATTTTAATAATCAGTTTTAATTATTTGCATTAAAATCACTCGGTTTTCAAATTAATGGGAAAAATATCTCTGAGCTGGAGTGAATTTTAATCTATTCTACTATTCTACTTTTCAAAAATTATAGTTTTCTATTAGTGTTCATCATTTGATTAGCGATCGTTTATTGACAATTCGATCGTAGCATTTCGAAAATGAAAGTTAGAAGAATATTTCTCGGATTTCGTAAATAATGTTTCTAGTTTAAATTAGCTAGTTTTAGTCGGTTTTCATTAAAATTGCATTGCTCTAACTTGAATTGCATTAAATGGCATCAAAATAAGCTTATTTGACCAATTTTAACTTAAGCTTGACCTTGCAAAAGACCAAAATGCCCTTTGTCACCTTTTAAATAATAAAACAAGGCTAAAATATATAAAAAAAAAACAAACTTCAAAATGCCCTTTGAGTCCTTCTCATGGCCGAATGGTCTCAAGGAGAAAAAGAAAAGATTTTTCTTGCATTTTCTTCTACAATTGCGCGTAGAATTGCTCGGGGGTCGTAGCTCGGGTCCTTGTGGGTCTTGGTCTTCAATCTCTGTGAGGGTTTTCACGCTTTTGTGCATATTATATGAAATTTGATTTTTGATTCAAATTTTTAGATTTGATATTTAATGCGTTATAATACTTGAAATTGATTGGAAATGCTTCTTTAAGGTTCGTAAAGCATTGCTTGATAGTTATTTAGCAATTTTTACGGTTGAAACTGTGTATTTGAAATTGGGGAAGAACAATGAATAGTGAATTATGAATAGTAAACCCTAGAATTTTTGATTTCGATCCGAATTGCGATTGCTTAATTTGGATAGGTACCATTATTGATAAAAAGATAAAATGTGCAATAAAAACGGACCGACCTTTGATAAAATTGGAAATTAGACAAAGAAACGTAAAGGGGCCGTTTGACCAAAAGTTGACCGTGCTCGAATTGAGTTGGGGGTTTTGCAATTGAGGGTATGGAAACACTTTTGGCGCTGTTGTGGCATTGATTGAGTGACCGGTTAGCATAGCTGTAGTTCAAACGCAGTAGGTGGACTTTCGGGCTTCGGGTAAGAAAGTGAAGTTTAGTGACATAGAAACGTACCTTGTAGTGCCTGAGTGAATGTAGTGAAATCGGTTTCCTAATCCCGCAGCTCGTTTGCTCGTAATTGCCTTTGGAAGTTAGGGATTGAATAGTGATATTTGTCGTTTTCGTGTTTGAACTGTTGTTACTTGTTTAATTGGTGTTATTGTTGCTATTAAAGATAGTTATGCTTTAAAAGTTAATTGAATGATAGTATTGGTTGTAAATGGTTGATATCTCATTTATCGCCTCTAATCTGTATTGTTGTGCTATCGCTCGTTATCGCCTTGTGTCGTGTCTTGCATTGCGTAGTGTCAGGCGCGTGAGTGATGGGCCTCTCTGGGTAGTCTCGGGCTGCCAGTGTTGGTTGCTCTAGCTCCGTGTCCTATTCCCATTCTCGCTTGGGTTGCCTCCCAGGGAGATTTGGGTCGTAGAATTGAATGGATACTTTCGGAGTATTCCAAACTGAAGTTATAAGGTGGTTGCGCGCTTATTGTCATCGTTGTCAACATCAAGCTCGAGATTGATGTATCGCTCGTGAAACGGTACATTGCTCGTATGAGTGAACCATAGCCTTTAGAGTGTGGTATAGCTTTGAATGGTTGTGTTAATGCTTTCAGTAATTGCTTATTGTATTGATTGTTTGTCTTGATTGCTTACTTATCAGTTATATTGCTTAATTGTCTTATTTGCATTGCTCGACTTTCTTTCTGTCCAATTCGATATCTATCTCGTCATCACTGAGTACACGTGTTGTGTATAATCACTCCTCACCACAACATTTAAGAAAATGCCATGTTAGCTGGAAAGTTCGTGATTACGTGAAAGTTCGTGCTTGAAGAGTTGTCTTGCGTGCTATGTGGCTTGAGTTGTCAAAGATGCAAAGATGTATGTTACATGTGTTGTTTGTATTTAGTGTTAAAAAGATTGTAATTTAAGTTTTATTAGATTATTGAAGTGGTTTGATAAGTTAGATTATGTATCTAGTTAGTATAGCTTAACTTTAATGCATGTTTGTAATGTCCAAAGGAAAATAGCTAGAATGGTATGATAGTCTATTTTATGTAATGGGTTAGTGTAGCTTAATTGCCTAGCATGAATGTTCTTGTCAAAGATGAAAAGAGATAGGTTAGCTTTTAAATTGGAAATGTATATTTGGTTGCATTCGCTTGTTGAGAACTAAGGCTTGGATGGCCTTGAGGTGTTTGTATGGTTAGACACGGTGCTGGTCCACTTATATGCTATTACAGGTTTTACATTTCGCCTAGAAACAGGGGAGACTCCGTCCGTTTTCCCTAAAAATTTTGCCCGGGTTTGGAATTTGGTTGTGATTAGATTGATTGATAGAACTCCCGGTATCGAGAGGGATCGGGGTGCTACAGGTGGGAGAATCACACCTAAGTGGATTGTCTATCTGTCTAAAGAGGTACCCAAACTCGGTGTGTGACACCCGAGACTTAGTTGTACATTTATCTAGTGTTGCATCCACTAATTGCGCATTTATTTTGTGCATTACTTGTTGCTTTCTTTGGCTACTATTCATTGCATTTTTCAACTGGTTATTTTCTTTGAATTAGCATTTTTCTTAAATCATATTAATTAATTTAGGAACGAAAAAAATGTGCAATTGAGCTTAAAGGGATAGGAGTGCCTATTTAGAAAATATTTTGTCGAACTAATTAATAGTATTACGCAACTAAACTATGTGTTTTAATTAGCTAACATTAAATTTTACATTAGGATTTGTTTCTAGCGAGCTAAACTTATTTTAATAGTCAACATATGCACCTAACTTCACCCCACCCTTATTATGCTCAACATAAAACAATATAAGCTCATAAAACACACAAAAAAAAAGCTGAAAAAATAGGCTGAAACTCGACAGCCCTCTTTGTGCAAGAGGAAGAATTTTGCTTCATCAAACCTTCAATCCAAGCCAAGCCAAGCTAGATGCAAATAGTTTAGGGTGTTTGCTAACCTCCCAAGAGTTTCTACGTGCATTGGTGAGGGATTTCATACTTGTTTTTGCATTTGAACAATGTTGGTCATTTCTTGAATTTCTTGATTTTCTCTTAAATGCTTATGCAATGCTTAAATATGCTAATATATGTTGAATACAAGTAGTAGAGACCTTATTTATGCTATTGTTTCGTAGTTTAAACGGTTGAATTCGTTAGTTGATTGTATGGCATGAATAGTGACAGGATTTCTAGGGTTTTGTGAAATTGAACCTTTTAGCTTGATTTAATGGTCCAAATAGATGCTATAGGTACTAATGAAAGTAGTGTAAAGGCCCCGTAATGGTTTTATAGCTCGTAACATAACAAAAGCACGAAGTAGGTGACTTTTTAAAAGGGATTTCGGGGCTATCGCGAATCCAGGTTGAATTGGCCTCCACATTTGGTATTCCTAGGCTATATAGGATCTAAATAAGCTTTTCTAACCTTTGTTTGAGTCCTGGTTGAGGTACGTGTAGTACAAAGTCATAAGGGAGAAATTGGGGCTTTTGTGCTAAATGTGGGAATTTGGGTGACTTTGAGGGTCCTAACGGTGCCTTATGGGTTAATTAAAAGCATGGAATAGGTCGCTTGCCAATCTAGAACAATAGCTTGAGTTTGGAAGGTAAACGGGTTGAGTTACAAAGGGGTTTAAGTACAAATTCGATTGTCTCATGCTTCTCAGACTTGTCATAACTCCTTGGGTGTTTAAATATGTTTTTAAGATATTCTTGAGCTTTTGGTATAGTTCTATGTGAATCATGATTATGCCCTTTTGTAATCGCTTAGTTATCTATATGTTAATGCTTCTATTCTAATTGTTCCGAGGTCAACCTACTTTGTTGATCCTCCTATGTGTTATTGCTTCCATCATTGATATTGTATTGCCATTAATAAGTGCATTGCATAGTGGTTGGGCAACCATAGTGTGAGGGGCAGATGAGTTGAATATCGGCTGGGCAGTAGCGGGCTTGCTAGTGGATATTCGATCTCTGTGCCCTAGTCCCTCACTCGCCTGGTTCGGAGATTGCCAAGGGGTATTGGGTCGTAGGTTTCTCAGGGTACATCCGGAGTACACTCACTATAGTGATTGGGGTTATACCAGCACATTGATCGTGGATCATGGTTTGTGGCTCGTGGTTCGTGATCAAAGATAAGAGAATTCTGGAGTGTTGGGGTTAAGTGTATCGTATCCTTTTAATATGTGTTCATTTGCCATTGCTATTGTCTTTTAATTGCTTTAATTGCTTAAGTGCTTTATCTGATGCATTGCACGTCCAGTTGGCCTTTATCACTCACTGGGCAATAGTGGTTGCTCATACCTCGCTAACATGTTTCAGGAGCCACTGTGGTTGAACCCCAGCTAGATTTGGTTGAGGGTTAAGAGTAGGAGGTTCAGACTGATCAACTGCCTTAGTTGCAGTGTTCTAGTTGCTTGAGGTGGATTGTAGTCCCTGTTGTTATTTGAGGACTTTGTTTGTTCTTTTTGTGTCCTATTTTGGAGCCTTGAGCTCATGTATATATTGTTTAGTTGTAAGTTTGGATTTAATGAATGATAAGTATCCATGGCATGTAATAACTAGTATTCTTACCTTTAGTTGTTGCATGCTTGTGTGTTGACTTTGGGGGTTGCAATGGTTGTCATTAAATTCTAAGAATGTTTAAATGCTATCATGGAGTGATATGATAAGTGATTTTGTGAGAAGTTTATATTGGGAATGCATGCTTGTACATAACTAAACTGGTTGTACTACTTAAGGCTCGGATGGCCTTGAAGCTTGGTTCTAATTAGAAATGATATTCATATTGTTTTGTGGCTTGAATTGTATGATTACAGGTTTTTAGAATGTCCACGGTATAGAGGAGACTTTGTTCGTTTGTCGGGTCCCGACTTAACCTTTAGGTTGGGGTTGGGTCGGAGCGTGACATTTATGTGGTATCAGAGCAATTAGAATGCATGAGCCGGGATAGGTTTCTCGGTCTGTAGGTAGAGGTCTATTGTGTGACTGTATGATTGCATGAATCCGTGACTCTTTGATTGGCTAAGTGGAAATTGATTTGGTAAAGAACATGCTAGCATATAAATGGAATGTGAAAGGTCTTTTTAAGAGTTAATGATTGAATATGGAAAGTTTAGAATGTAGAGTATGATTAAGTGACTTATATGTATCTCTTTTATATGAAACACTCTTATGCTCTTATATGTGACTTTATGTGAATTAATTTGAACTTCTTCTTATGTGCTTTACTTGTAAACTACATATATACCTGTCATAACACTTTGCATTCTAGCTATCCGAGATGGGGCCTCGTCGGCAGAACAGAAATCAGAATGTTGAGGAAGATGAAGTTGACCAGCAGATAATTAATGGACAGTTGACTGCTGCTATAGGGTAGATTGCTCAAGTACTTCAGAGACAGGGAGGAAATGTCCCAACAGGCAATTCGGTTCAGGGTTAGACTGGAGCAGAGGACAGTGGTAGTAACTACCTTGAAAAATTTATGCACCGTAGACCATCTAGTTTCTTTGGGGAGCCAGATGATATGCAGGCTGAATAGTGGTTGAACAAAGTAAAGAAGATTCTTACAGGCCTCGAGTACTCTGATGCGAGGTAGGCTGCATGTGCTGAATTTTTGCTCGAGAGAGATGCCAAGCAATGGTGGCACACCGTTAAATCCAGGTGGGAGGCGGAGGCAGTACCACGGACTTGGGATGAGTTTGTTAGAGAATTCCGTGATAAGTATATTACTGAAATGACTATTGAAAGACGAGAGCAAGAGTTCATTAATTTGAAACAGGGCAACATGACCCTTGATGAGTATGATGCTACATTTACTTGCTTGTCCCGCTATGTTCCTACATTGGTGCAGCCAGAGATCAAGAGAATCTAGAGATTTGTTATGGGGTTGAGGCCCGATATTTCATTGAATCTGTCCACTCAAGATTATCCTGTTTCGATAACTGAGCAAGCCGAGTAAACGGCCACACCAGACTCAGAGTCTGGGATTTTAGAGGCAGGTTGTTTCAGTTGGTCAGAGTTAGCAGCCGAGGCAGACTCAGAGTTATACCGGGCCTACTCAGACTCAGGCACGACCAGTTCAGAGTCAAAATCAGGGGCAATCTCGTCTAACTGTAGCACGATCTCAGTAGGGTAGTTCAGTTACCTTTTCTTACAGAGCTCCTTCGGGAGGCACTGTTGCAAGATGTCACCAGCAATGCAGCTTCTGTCAACGTCAGGGCCATACTGAGGAGAACTGTTGGAGGAAATTGAACAAGTGTACCGTCTGTGGGAGTGACCAGCATAGGGTCAAGGATTGTTTGAAATTCAAGAACACCAGAGGTCAGACATCTGGTTAGATTTCTCAGACCAGGGCGCCAGCTGCAGCATCAGCACCACAGGGGTAGGCCTGAGTATTTGCTTTAGATGCAGAGGAGCTTCCTGATACGACGGTAGTTGTTGAAGGTATTTTTCTTCTCAATAATAAATCAGTTACAGTTTTAATTGATACCGGGGCTACACACTCATTTATCACACTTATGTTCGCTCAATCTACTGCATTGAAAATTGATAAGTTGCCTTATAAGATTGAGGTGGGTTCACCTGTGGGCATTAAAATTTCCACTAAATCTGTGTGTAAAGCCTGTGAATTGTGTATTGGAGGTCGAGTCTTTCCTATTGGTTTGATTATCTTACCTTTTAAGGACATTGAAACAATTCTGGGTATGGATTGGTTGAGTAAATATTATGCTTATCTAGATTGTAAAAGAAAAATTGTGAAGCTAAAACTGCTTAATCCACCTATAATTATGATTGTCGGTAGTCGTAAGTCTATGGGTACTCGTATAATTTCTTCTATTAAGGTGACTAAAATGCTGAGTAAAGGTTGTGATGCTTATTTGGCCTATTTGATTAATCAACCTATGGATAAGCTAAAACTGAATGATGTACCTATTGTGAGAGAGTTTCCAGGGGTTTTTCCTGAGGAATTACCTGGTTTACCACCTGATAGAGAGATAGAGTTTATGATTGACTTATTACCGGGGACTACACCTATCTCTAGGACTCCATATAGAACGGCTCTACCCGAATCGCAAGAATTGAAAGTTCAACTGCAGGGCTTACTTAAGAAGGGATTCATTCAGCCGAGTTCTTCACCTTGGGGTACACCAATTTTATTTGTTAAGAAAAAGGACAGATCTCTTTGCTTATGTATTGATTATCGGGGCCTCAATCAGGTAACTATTAAAAACAAATATCCATTACCTTTAATTGAAGAGTTATTTGATCAGTTGCAAGGCGCCATGGTATTTTCTATATTTGATCTGAGGCAGGGTTATTATCAGTTGAGGATTAAGAAAGATGATATGCCTAAAACTGCTTTAAGAACTCGTTATGACTACTATGAGTTCGTTGTTCTGCCGTTTGGTCTGACTAATGCTCCCGTCGTATTTATGGATTTAATGCAGAGGGTATTCCGTCCTTATTTGGACCAATTTGTGGTTATCTTCATTGATGATATTCTTGTATATTCTAAATCTGAGGCGGAGCATGAACATCATCTAGAGATTGTATTGTAGACTCTTCCAGAGCATCAACTATTCGCAAAGTTCAGCAAATGTGAATTTTGGCTAGAGCAAGTTGTTTTTCTCGGCCATATTATCTCGCAGGATGGTATTTCTATTTATCCCGCGAAGATTGAGGTTGTATTAGCCTAGAAACGACCTGAAACCATTACAGAGATCCGTAGATTTCTTGGCTTAGCAGGGTATTATCAGAGATTTGTCAAGGATTTCTCTAAAATTGACGAACCTTTGACTCAGCTCACTAAGAAAAGGATGGTGTTTGACTGGAATGATAAATGTGAGGCTAGTTTCCAGGAATTGAAGAAGAGGTTGACCACAACTCCTATTCTTGTTTTGCCTGAAGGTTCTGACAACCTGGTAATCTATAGTGATGCTTCTAAGGAAGGGCTAGGCTGTGTATTGATACATAATGGAAGGGTTATTGCATATGCCTCCGAGAAATTGAAACCTTATGAACTCAATTATCTGACCTATGATCTTGACCTCGCATCTATTATTATTGCATTAAAGAAATGGCGTCATTATCTATCCGGCAACAAATTTGAGATCTTCACAGATCATAAGAGCCTGAAATATTTGTTTTCACAGAAAGAGTTGAACATGAGGCAGAGGAATTCGCTGGGATTACTTGAGGATTACAACTGCACTATTAATTATCTTCCAGGCAAGGCCAATATTGTTGCTGCTGCTTTGAGCCGAAAGGCTACTGTTGCTAGTTTGATTATCAAGAATTGGGAGTTCATGGAAGAACTATGCTTATGGAAGCCTAAGACTTCAGATTCTGGTATTCAATTCGCAAGTTTGCAGATTCAATCTCTATTATTATCCAGGATTAGAGAAGCTCAACAAACTGATTTTCACTTGTTGAAAATCTTAGAAAAGTCTAGAGGGTGAGAGTCGGATTTCAAACTGCATGATAATGGTATTCTTAAATTCAAAGGTAGAATCTGTATTCCGAGTGAGCCATCCTTGAAGAAAGATATACTTGCTGAGGCACACAGTTCCAGATATACTATCTAAAACAGAACTTTTGGTGGAACAACACGAAGAAAGAGATTGCCGACTATGTTGCTAGATACCTTATGTCACGCCCCAACTCGACCCCACCTACAATCAGTCAGGACGCAACAGAATTTCGGCAGCATAACGACAGTAAATAGATTTCCGAGGTTCTAAACCAACCTCATTAATAACATTAAACATCCAATTCTATAACCATACAAACAACAACTCCTCAACAGCATAACAACACACAACATAACCGTAATATACAATAATCAGTCTTCGTTATCTGCCTCCGTTCCAACATAACATACAATACCTCAACCTTATCATACATTTCAAAAATAAGTTGAGACCCATCTAACAACTTAACCATAGACAAAAGAAAGCCACTAAGTTAACATCATTTGGATCATCATCTTTTCAACATCTATTACAATAAGAACCATAAAGCATATAAAAGTCTACTAAGCTAATGTACATAACATTAAACAACATAGAATCATGGATAAGACTCAGGAACATATGACTCGTCCACGTAAGGCACATTTTCCTCCTCAGGAGGCACGTACCCGTAATCCGGCTCTGCAACACCTGTAAGCATGCAATAATAGAGAGTGAGCTTATATACATAAGCCCAGTGAGGATCCGATAGATCTCGAGCAAGGTCTACTAAACTCCTTGGAATAATCCTTTGAGTCAGTAAACACACAATAACACAAATAATACTATCATCACATAGCTATATAACCAATCAATAAAGGATACTCTATTTGGTGTAGCTCCAAACGCCATCACGATCTCAACCGTTCTTCTTATAACTCCCCATTACTCACGCACCCGAGGTACCTCACTAGCCCCTCCCTCCATGACACCTCCGTCATGCGAGCTGGGGGTAGCCTATGGCAGTCATGCCGTTATCAACCCGACAGCCCAACGCTGCCCGAGAGGTGGCACACACATACCAAGACTCCATAATCATCATCAATCATCAATCAATCATTTGGGAGATCAGCAACGAAAGTGCCCGATTCCCGAACTCAATAATAATCAATATAACATCAGTATAACATCAATATTTAATTAAACAACAAACAACGAAGTTAGATGACAAAGTAGGCCATCTGACCGGACATGCATTATAAACACAATTAAACCCTAAATTACTCATCAACAACTCACCATTCAACACTCAAACACCACCCAACCATCTAAAGGCATCGTTCAAGAAATTAAAGAATGACAACCTAAACTTCTAAACTTCATAACTTACAATCTACTAATCCAAACATTGCCAAATCAGTTTCTATCACTCACCCATTCAAACTACTACATTAGCCCTCTTAGAAATCCACCATAACACCTCAAAATCATGCCCGATAACCCTAAAATCCTAGGATGTCTTGGCTGGATTTTCCGGATTTTCACACGAATAATGTAATCGAAAATTAGGCATTACAACAGCGCTAACACATAATTATCAAGTATTTAGAAATCGACGGCAATCGATTTCGATCAACACAAGTCATTTAATTCAACTTTCAACATTTTAATCAAAATTAAATACCCGGAAAATAAAAATTATGCTACATCCGACAGAAATTCGTAGTATTGCATCAAAATGATCCCTAGCATGCAAGGAGCAATAATCTATCATCATATTTCAATTCTAACGGTTAAATTTTCATTTATGAGCAAAAGTATAAAAATGACATTTTGAGATCTAGAATTTTTCTCTCACCTTTGATGCGATATAAGCCTAGGAATGCGTGAAGTGCGTGCCCAACAAGCAGAATCCAAGTCGGTGCGAAGTTCTACGGACAAAAACCAAGTTTTTCTTTGAAAAATTGAATTGAAAAGCTTTGAAATCTCTTTTCTTTTTCTCTCCTTCTTCTCAAGGCAATGTGTGTGTTTGTGATGGTGTTTTGTGTTATTTTTAGTGTGTGTAGGTGATATAAGCTTATATGGTCAATAATTAAATAAAGTCAAAGTTAGTTTAAATTGGTATTTTTGTGTTTTAATGACTTTAATTGCATTTTCTTGATCACCAAAGTTCAAAACATTTATTCAACACCCAAGCTAGCTCAAGTAAATTATTTTTAGGTGACAAGAAGTTTTTCAATCCAACAATTTCACCCGAGTCGGCTTAAAACTCGATTTTTGCAAAAGTCGGTGTAAAAACCCTAATAAATTCTTAAGCCGATTTTAAAACCGTTTTCATCAAACACAGGTCTATTAAAGTCCGTGGACTAGGTCTAGAAGGGTTAAAAAGACCAGTTTCAAAATTTTAGCGGACGTGTTTCGAAAATACTATTTATTGAAAATCGACGATAAAATTTCTGATCCCGTTTTTGATAAAAATTTCATGAATGCACATTTAGCACGTATTAGGAGTATTGACATCAAAATTATATCTTTCTAGGTCCTATAGCACATAAACAGATCATATGCACGCAAAATGAGGTATAGCACGTAAAACGAGATAAGCAGAAAAGTGGGGTTTCACACCTTACATGTCAGAAAGTTAAAGTGGAGCATCAGAGACCTGGATGGTTGTTGCAGCCTTTGGCTTTTCATGAGTGGAAATGGGACCACATTACTATGGATTTCATGTCCGACTTGTCGAGGTCTTCGAAGGGTAATGACTTAGTCTGGGTTGTTGTTGATAGACTGACTAAAACTTCTCACTTTATTGCTACAAAGAAGACTGATTCTTTTGATAAACTAGTTGAGTTATATGTTGACAATTTTGTCAGACTTCATGGGATTCCAAGGAATATTGTGTCAGATAGATATCCCAGGTTCATATCTCAGTTTTGACAAAATATCCAGAAATCTTTTGGTACAACTTTGAGCTTCAGTACTTCTTATCACCCTCAGATGGATGGTCAATCTAAGAGAACTATCTTGATACTCGAGGACATGTTACGAGCTTGCAATCTGGACTTCGGAAATAGTTGGGAAAAGTATTTTCCAGTCGTAGAGTTCGCCTATAACAATAGTTATCAAGCTACTATTGGTATGGAACCGTATGAGGCACTTTATGGGCGTAAATGTAGGTATCCTCTCTATTAGGATGAGGTTGGTGAGATGAAGACTATCGAACCTACTTTGTTGCTTGAGATGAACAAAATGATTGATCATGTACAATTGATCAAAAAGAGAATGCTTGCAGCACAGAGCCGGCAAAAGAGCTATGTAGATAGACGTCGACATGATTTGAAATTTGTCGTGGGTGATCGGGTATTCCTAAAAATCTCTCGTCATAAAAGTTTGATTCGGCAGGGAAAATGGGGTAAGGTAAGCTCAGTCCGAGATATGTGGGACCGTTTGAAATAATTGAAACAGTCGGTGCATTGACCTACAGATTAGCTTTACCTCCTAGCTTGGGCAAAATTCATGATGTCTTCCATGTGTCTATGTTTCGGAAGTATCAGCTAGGTCCTTCTCATGTTCTTGAGCCAGAACCGGTAGAGATCAGTGAGACTTTGACTTATGCAGAGAAGCCTCTTCGGGTTGTAGACTAGAAGGTTCAGGAGCTGAGAACTAAAAGTATTCTGATGGTTAAAATTCTGTGGGATCATCACGGCTTAGAGGATGCCACATGGGAGAGAGAGAACCAGATGCGAGATCGCTATCCCGAGTTGTTTGCCGAATCATGTAAGAATTGGATGGATGCAATTACTTTAAGGGGGAGAGGGTGTGATGCCCGAGACTTAGCTGTACATTTATCTACTGTTGCATCCACTAATTGCACATTTCTTATGTGCATTACTTGTTGCTTTATTTGGTTACTATTTATTGCATTTTTTCAATTATTTATTTTCTTCGAATTAGCATTTTTCTTAAATCATATTAATTATTTTAGGAATGAGAAAAATGTGCAATTGAGCTTAAGCGATAGGAGCGCCTGTTTGGAAAATGTTTTGTCGAACAAATGAATATTGTTACGTAAGTAAACTATGTGTTTTAATTAGCTAACATTAAATTGCACATTAGGACTTCTTTCTAGCTAGCTAAACTCATTTTAGTAGTCAACATATGCACCTAACTTGACCCCACCCATGTTATGCTCAACATAAAACAATATAAGCTCATAAAACACACAAAAATAAAAAATAAAATAAAAAGCTAAAAAAATAGGCTGAAACCCGACAGCCTCTTTGTGCAAGAGGAAGAATTTTGCTTCATCAAACCTTCAATCCAAGCCAAGCCAAGCTAGATGCAAATAGTTTAGGGTGTTTGCTAACCTCCCAAGAGTTTCTACGTGCATTGGTGAGGGATTTCATACTTGTTTTTGCATTTGAACAATGTTGGTCATTTCTTGAATTTCTTGATTTTCTCTTAAATGCTTATGCAATGCTTAAATATGCTAATATATGTTGAATACAAGTAGTAGAGACCTTATTTATGCTATTGTTTCGTAGTTTAAACGGTTGAATTCGTTAGTTGATTGTATGGCATGAATAGTGACAGGATTTCTAGGGTTTTGTGAAATTGAACCTTTTAGCTTGATTTAATGGTCCAAATAGATGCTATAGGTACTAATGAAAGTAGTGTAAAGGCCCCGTAAGGTTTTAATAGTTCGTAACATAACAAAAGCACGAAGTAGGTGACTTTTTAAAAGGGATTTCGGGGCTATCGCGAATCCAGGTTGAATTGGCCTCCACATTTGGTATTCCTAGGCTATATAGGATCTAAATAAGCTTTTCTAACCTTCGTTTGAGTCCCGGTTGAGGTACATGTAGTACAAAGTCAGAAGGGGAAAATTGGGGCTTTTGTGCTAAATGCTGGAATTCGAGTGACTTTGAGGGTCCTAAGGGTGCCTTATGGGTTAATTAAAAGCATGAAATAGGCCGCTTGCCAATGTAGAACAATAGCTTGAGTTTGGAAGGAAAACGGGTTAAGTTACAAAAAGGATTTAAGTACAAATTTGATTGTCTCACGCTTCTAAGACCTTGTCATAACTCCTTGGGTGTTTAAATTTGCTTTTAAGATGTTCTTGAGCTTTTGGTATAGTTCTATGTGAATCATGATTATGCCCCTTTGTAATCGCTTAGTTATCTATATATTAATGCTTCTATTCTAACTGTTATGAGGTCAACCTACTTTGTTGATGCTCTTATGTGTTATTGTTTCCATTATTGCTATTGTATTACATTTAATAAGTGCATTGCATAGTGGTTGCACAACCATAGTGTTAGGGGCGAATTAGTTGAATATCAGTTGGGCGGCAGCGGGCTTGCCAATGGATATTCGATCTCCATGCCTTAGTCCCTCACTCGCTTGGTTCACAAATTGCTAGGGGTGTTAGGTCGTACATTTATCGGGGTACATCCGAAGTACACCTATTGGAGTGATTAGGGTTATGCCGGGACATTGATCGTGGATCGTGGTTCGTGGCTCATGGTTCATGATCAAAGATAAGAGAATTTTGGAGTGTTGGGGTTAAGTGAATCGTATCCTTTTTAATATGTGGTCATTTGCTATTTATATTGTCTTTTACTTGCTTTCATTGCTTAATTGTTTTACCAGCTGCATTACAAGTCTCGGGTAGTCTTTATCTCTCACTGGACAATTGTGGTTGTTAATACCTTGCTAACATGTTTCAGAAGACGTTGAGGTTGAACCCCAGCTAAATTTGGTTGAGGGTGAAGAGCAGGAGGTCCAGACTGATCAGTTACCTTAGTTGCAGTATTCTTGTTGCTTGAGGTGGATTATGGTCCCTATTGTTATTTGAGGACTTTGTTTGTTCTTTTTGTGTTCTATTTTGGAGACTTGAGCTCATGTATATATTGTTTAGTTGTAAGTTTAGATTTAATGAATGATAAGTATCCATGGCATGTAATAACTAGTATTCTTACCTTTAGTTGTTGCATGCTTGTGTGTTGACTTTGGGGGTTGCAATGGCTGTCTTTAAATTCTAAGAATGTTTAAATGCTATCATGGAATGGTATGATAGGCGGTTTTGTAAGAAGTTTATATTGGGAATGCATGCTTGTATATAACTAAACTGGTTGTACTGCTCAAGGCTCGGATGGCCTTGAAGCTTGGTTCTAATTAGAAATGATGTTCTTATTGTTTTGTGGCTTAAATTGTATGATTACAGGTTTTCAGAATGTCCACGGTACAGAGGAGACTCTGTCTGTTTGTCGGGTCCAGACTTAACCTTTAGCGTGGGGTTGGGTCGGGGCGTGACACGGCGCCCTCTCTAGGGCAACTTCTTCCTGCCTCCTCAAATAAGTTGTACCGAGAAAAAGGTTTGAAGATGCTCGACTGATAAGGAGAGGAATAGGCTCTCATCATATTGCAGCAAGGACATTGGGCATATTAGCAGGCCTATTCTATTCCATCCTAGTGTCCGTCCGCTCCAATGAACAGTTACTTTAGCTCTTCCAATCTACGAACGAGAGTTGTCTGGCTATTTAGTCTGGCTTTTGAAGCATACTCCTAATGCTTGTGCTTTACTAGTTTGGCAGCTCCGTAACAGCGAACACCAGCTCAAGTTCTCGATCAGTTTCAATGTAGGAAATTCCTTCCTCATAGCCATTCACTATAGTTCTTTCTTTTTAAAGGCTTGGTTATTTGGTAGCCTGTTCCGGAGGGTGGGATTGATAGCTTGACCTGAAAAAGGATGAGGACTTCATTACTTCCTCTGGCTAACCAACTGAGAGACTGACTAAGTTTACAGGTTGGAGATAAGCGGACTCCGTCTTCCTAGCCCTTGAAGGCGTACCGATTGATGCCTTTGTCATAGAAAGAATATCTAGGAAATCGAAAGCAGAGTAAGGGAAGTCGGTGAAAGGAGAAGGTTCAGTTAGCAACATTATCTTACTTCACCGTCTTTTGGGGATGAAGTAGTCCTTTTTCAAATAGCTGGTAGTTCAGCTAAGGCATTAACTAATGGGTAGGCATTGATCCAATAAGTCAATTGGATCCTTGGCCTGGAGGGAAAGAAAAAGAATAAGGCAAACTAGGAATGGACTGAAAGCAGGAATACAAACTGTTTGAGACTGAGCCTTCTATCGATTCACCGATTGCATCAAAGCCCTTTTAGGCATTTTTTTAGGCAGGCCAAGAGAGAGTTTGTTTTCCGAATAAGTTATAAGAGAGCCCCTTGCTTTAGTTGAAAGAAGGAAATTAAGTAAGGTAGACTAGGAAGATGAAGTCGTAGGTTAAAATGAGTTAGAAATGGAAGTTGGGGAGAAACTAAGACCTGCGGGTCTACTATCTATGTTCACCTTCCCTTTGCCATTTATATAGGAAATGCTAGGCTGGGTTGGGTGAAATTCCCTGACCGTCTTCTAGGGCTAGCTTTGCTTGCTTCTTTTAGGTGGGACAACTTACTAGAAAGATCAGAGAAGATGAGCTACTCACAGGAAATTACAGATCTGACTATTCACTTATAGCTGACTTCTCGACTTGGTACCAGTACTAGAAGAAGGGGAAGAAAACAACCAATATGAAAAAACAGGAGCCGATAGGCGATAACGAACCGCTTATCCCAGGCTAGTCTGTAGATCAGTCTCAGTACTTGAATCCGGGTCATGCTCTTAGCTTATAACAGTTAATGCCCTGATACGTGGCATGGATCAATTTAATAATTGAAAATCAGTGGATTATGAGTGGTCGTACTAAAGCCGGGGGGTGCTCGAATAGAGAAGGAAGTGGATTGACAGACCGAACACAAGCTTTTTGGACCCATAAACTATGTTCTTTCCACGTATAAAGGTCCAGAGA
The DNA here is from genome assembly GCA_037974665.1 of Ehretia macrophylla. Classification (NCBI taxonomy): domain Eukaryota; kingdom Viridiplantae; phylum Streptophyta; class Magnoliopsida; order Boraginales; family Ehretiaceae; genus Ehretia; species Ehretia macrophylla. The sequence goes on from CM075770.1 coordinate 17,689,857, forward strand.
GAGATCGATGGATGGATCGTTCGTCTGCTGTCTATCAAGCTGCAAAACTACCACTCAGATCCAAGGCGAAGCTGATCATAGACAAAAACAAGAAATAGTCACATCCTTATTCGATGGTACACTCTTTCACTTCCCCTTGGTCACATTCCATTTTCCATCGAGGTTGACTTCACATCGCTTTATTCAAATACGATAATTAAATTAGGGTGGATATAAAGCCATTTTTTCCAAATCCCCTACCACTTTGTTATCCTTGTCTCGGTTCCATACTTTGTTCGCCAGAGGATGAGCGACCAACTCCTTCCTGGTGGGAAATGACTTAAAAGCTACATTCAAGACTGAGGCGGGTCGAATCCCAACTCTCTATCTGAAAAAAGGACATAACGCTAATTCAGCATAAAAGGATCGGTTTATTCCTCCGCTGGAGAGGTAGATGAGGAACACAGTAGTTCTACTGCTGGGATTTCAGTCACTGCCGACCCCGATCAATAGTTTAATCCATTTCTTTCGTCGTTGGACTTGTCTGGCTAACATTCATATGCCCTTAAAGCCCTAAGGTAGCTATCTATTTTCTAGATTCTTAATAGCAAGCACAAAAGCAGAAAAGCTAGCCAAGTAACATTTAGAAAAGTCCCATCCATTGGTATACGCCCTATTTGAAATAGTGGAAATAGTGACTTCCTTAACAGTAGCTGGTAAGGCTAAAGTAGAGGCGGCTAGCTGTAATCGCTTACATGGGGAACTCCAATTAACAAAGCTAGTATGAAGAAGAGCCTACAAGACCGCTGACATCGTTCGAGACAAAGCCAGTATGTAGAGGGGCTAAGCCACAGTAGCGGACATGAATTGTTGGGATCATGCCCATTACAATAGCGTGAAGCGATAACAGAAAGCGGAGAATCCCAAATCTGGTCCATGTGAACTCGGTGATTAGACACAGAGATTACTCTTCCTGTGGCCCAGCAGGTTAGGCTCTTGCTTCTTATATGAAAATAAGGCATTATGGGGAAGCCATAATCTGCGGCCGGCAGGAGTCAGCGAGACATAACAAGTAACCCATCATATAGACGATTGTCCTGACAGACGAATCATATGTGCCCAGAGCTCATGGTCCATCAGAGGTAAAAAGGCCATTGAAAGAACGAGTGGCTAGTTCGTTTGAGTTGGTTCAGGAACTCAATTTCCTAGCTCAAAAGGAGAATCCGACATCCTTCTTGTCGTCCAACTCAAATGGGGTTAGTGGATCCCTTTAATTTAATGGAGTTATCATGGTTGTGAAAGATAGCTATTCTTCGAATCGAAAAAGAAATGTATGAATAGAGGCTTTGCCTTACGAGTGAACTGTCTTACCTAACGAGGGCTAAAAGAGACCCTCCTTGCTTCTGTGCAATTTACTAGTTTAAGGGAACTAAATTGATTATTACTAATGATAAATAGTAATCGGTAGGCCCTTACCCTATTTATTTTTTGGGTTTGGTAGCAAGGCAAGCGGGAGCAGGGTGTAGGGATAAAATCGTTTGGTTGGTAAGAACCATGTCGAACAAGTTCGAACTTGGAAAAAAAGCTATTGGGAATGGAAAAGCCTAGTTCTTCCAAGCCAGGCCAGAGAAAGCCTAAGCCAAAATGTTAAATAGTCGGAGATGGGTATACCGCCAAAAGTCCCGTTCAGCCACTTCCGGGTTGAAGGCTAAAGCACCTCTTCTCAATCGAAGGAAGAGAACGAGACGTATCTTACTTACGATCTTTTTTTGCAGCATCCATGAATCTTAATTAAAAACACCAGGCAATGAAATCGCACCCATTAAATAAAAGAAGACCGCTCGCCAACTACTATGATTAAAAGAACTACCATTGAACCGACTTTCTTCTCATTATACCTAATCTATTCAAAGCAAGCAGTCAATCCCTTCATTTCTCCCTTATTTTATTTAAATTTCCATCAATCCAAGCGCCTGGGCTCTCCTCCTGCTGGAACTTCCTTTACTTCAGGTCAGTGTTTTGAGATCGTTAAACATAAGCAGGAGATCGAGCATTCGCATAGAAAAAAGGTGAACAAATTAAAGTCCGTTCATGCCAATCCGGGTCTAGCCCTTTGATGTTGATTTGAGATCCCTAGTTACGGGTAAACCCAATCATTTATATTCTATATTAGTAGATCCCAGGGAAAAAGTCCTTTTAACGTCTCTAGTTGGAATGATCAATATAATTTTCAGTGAAAATAAGGTCCTTGTTCTTTCACATGTAGAAAGGAGAAGAGTGAAAGAGATTACCTAAAGGAATGGATTTGAACGATGGAGGGAAGGGGAATGAAAGAATAATATTTCACATAGGAAGAACCGGCTTCAAGCAAGCGGTGCGCTAAATAGGGTGGATGGGCAGGGAAGCTCAAGTAAGCGATTAATCTGTCCAGGTGGTGGTCACAACGGTTTTTCCATCAGGGAAATAGGTTACTCGTGTAACAACCCGATTCCCCTCGAGACCGGGAGTTCTATCAATCAATCTATTCACAACCCAATTCCAAACCCGGGCAAAATTTTTAGGGAATGACGGACGGAGTCTCCCCTGTTTCTAGGCAAAATGCAAAACCTGTAACAGCATATAAATGGACCACCACCGTGTCCAATCATACAAACACCTCAAGGCCATTCGAGCCTTCTTTCTCAACAAATAAACACAACAATTATATATATACATTTCCAGTATAAAAGCTAACCTATCTCTTTTCATCTTTGACAAGAACATTCATGCTAGGCAATTAAACTATACTAACTCATTGCATAAAATAGACTATCATACCATTCTAATTCTTTTCCTATGGACAATACAAACATGCAATGAAGTTAAACTATACTAACTGAATACATAAGCTGGCTTTTCAAATCACTTCGATAACCTAATAAAACTTAGATTACATTCTTTTTAACGCTAAATCCAAACAACACATAAAACATACATCTTTGCATCTTTGACAACTCAAGCTACATAGCACGCAAGACAACTCTTCAAGCTCGAACTTTCACGTATCACGAACTTTCCAGCTAACATGGCATTTCCTGAAATGTGGTGGTGACGAGTGAGTATACACAACACATATACTCAGTGAGGGCGAGACAGATATCGAGGTGGAGAGAAAGAATGTAGTGCAATACAAATAAGGCAGTTAAGCAATATAACTGACAAGTAAGCAATCAAAAAAAACAATCAATACAATAAGCAATTAATAAAAGCATTAACACAACCATTCAAAGCTATACCACACTCTGAAGGCTATGGTTCACTCATACGAGCAATTTACCATTCGATTCGATTCCACGAGCATTACATCAATCTCGAGCTTGATGTTGACAACGATGACAATAAGCGCGCAACCACCTTATAACTTCAGTTTGGAATACCCCGAAAGTATCCAATCAATTTTACGACCCAAATCTCCCTGGGAGGCAACCCAAGCGAGAATGGGAATAGGACACGGAGCTAGAGCAACCAACACTGGCAGCCCGAGACTACCCAGAAAGGCCCATCACTCACGTGCCTGACACTATGCAATGCAATACAAGATACAAGCAATAAACGAGCGATAGCACAACAATACAGATTAGAGGCGATAAACGAGATATCAAGCATTTACAATCAATACTAGCATTCAATTAACTTTTCAAGCATAACTATCATTAATAGCAACAATAACACCAATTAAACAAGTAACAGTAGTTCAAACACGAAAACGACAAATATCACTATTCAATCTCTAACTTCCAAAGGCAATTACGAGCAAACGAGCTACGGGATTAGGAAACCAATTTCACTACATTCACTCAGGCACTACAAAGCACGTTTCTATGTCACTAAACTTCACTTTCCCACCCGAGGCCCGAAAGTCCACCTACTGCGTTTGAACTACAGCTATGCTAACCGGTTATTCAATTAGCGCCACAACAATTGTAATACCCTGAACCTGGCATGTATTCAATAGCATTTAAAGTTCATTTAAATTGCATTTTATTGACCTTTCACCTTCTTTGACCAAACTAGTTGACTTTTCATCTACATTGACCAACTAGGACAAGGTGGGAATTTTTGAAATGTTTAATAAAAGGCAAACTTGGGATTAGAAATAAAAAAATGCAATGTTAAGTTAGTCAAATTTTGGGTCAACTTTGGAGTTAAATCTGAACCAATTGGGGAAGAGTTAGGTAGAAAATTATATATGGTTGGAAAGCTCTATGAGTCTAGTTTCTGAAGCTTCAAACCGTTCGTGAATTGGAGTTTTCTAGAAGAAGTTATGGCCGTTTTCGTAAGGTCGCGCATAGCTATTTTGGTTTAGCGGGTTGACCGAATTTTGACTTTTGACTTCTTATCATTTTTTTTTCTAAATAAGCAGAATGTACACGAAAAAAAATAGAGAAAAAAAGGCTTGAAACCATGAGGAAAAGAAGGAGAAAAAAAAAAGAAAATCTCAACTTCAAATCTTCGATTATTCGCGTGGGCTTGTGCGGGGTGGTTTCCGAGGCACTCTACGAGGTTTTCCTAGCGTCTAGGAGCGTCTAAGGTGAGGGTTTCATCGTTATTTGCGCATTTGAAATATTTGTATCTAAACTTTGATTTTTGGATTTTATGCGTAGATTGTTGTTTTAATCGTTTTGTTGCTTAAAGAATGTTCCTTGTTGATTGTAGAACATGTATTTATAGCTTTTTAACATTTTCTGTGGTTAAATATTGGAATTGAAATATAAATTGTGTGATGAATAGTAAATTGTGAATAGTAAACCCCCGTTTCGATGAAGTTGCTCCGTTACGCGTTCTGTTGATGTAGGAAGATGCTAGATATGCTAGAATGCCTAAATGTGTGGTTTAATTGGAATGTGTAATGGAAAAATAGAGAAAAACGGCTTAGTGAAAGTCGGGGTCGTTTAGGTCGAGTTTGGCGTTTTCTCATTTTGCGTGTTGGCATTGTTTCGAGAGGCCATGGAAGCACTTTTGGTGCGATTATGGCATTGGTTGGGTGTTTGGTTGGTATAGTTGTAGTTCAAACGAGCAAAGGGGGAAATCGGGGCTTTGCGCGAATTCTAGGGTAAAGTAGGGTTTCGGGGTCCTTGGACGTGCCTTATGGTGACCTAGGAGGATTGGCGAAGTCGGTTTCCAGAACTCGTGGCTCGTTTGAAAATGGTAGTGTTTTGATAGTTGGGGCCGATTTGTGATTTTGCTTGTTATCTTGATATTATGCCTATAGAATGCTTAGGGTTGCTTGATATACTTGTTTAATTGGTGTTATTGTTGCTTATTATTGCTTGTTATGCTTGAAAAGTTAGTTGAATGCTAGTATTGATTGTGATTGCTTGTTATCTCGTTTGTTGTCACTAGTTTGTATTGTTGTGCTATCGCTCGTTTATTGCCTTGTATCGAGTCTTGCATTGCATAGTGTCAGCACGTGAGTGATGGGCCTCTCTAGGTAGCCTCGGGTTGCCAGTGTTGGTTGCTCTAGCTCCGTAGCTATTCCCTCTTCTCGCTTGGGCTGCCTCCCAGGGAGATTTGGGTCGTAGATTGATGGATACTTCCGAGGTATTCTAAACCGGTGTTATAAGGTGGATGCGCGCTTATTGTCATCGTTGTCAACATCAAGCTCGAGATTGATGTATCGCTCATGAAATGGTACATTGCTCGTATGAGTGAACCATAGCCTTCAAAGTGTGGTATAGCTTTGAATGGTTGTGTTAATGCTTTCAGTAATTGCTTATTGTATTGATTATTTGTTTTGATTGCTTATTTATCAGTTATATTGCTTAACTGTCTTATTTGCATTGCACGACTTTCTTTCTCTCCAATTCGATATCTGTCTCGCCCTCACTGAGTATACGTGTTGTGTATACTCACTCCTCACCACCACATTTCAGGAAATGCCATGTTAGCTGGAAAGTTCGTGATTTCGTGAAAGTCCGTGCTTGAAGAGTTGTCCTGCGTGCCTATGTGACTTGAGTTGTCAAAGTTGTAAAGTTGTATGCTTTTATGTATTTAATGTTAGAAGGGATGTAATTTAAGTTTCACTAGATTATGTATTTAGTTAATGTAGCTTAACTTCAATGTATATTTGTAATGACAAAGGAAAAGAGATAGAAATGCTTATGATATAGGTTGGTGTAGTTTAATTGCTAAGCTTGAATGTATATTTACTTGTATTTTGCTTGTTGTGATCCAAGGCTCGGTTGGCCTTGAGGTGGTTGAATGTTTGGACATGGTATTTGTCCACTTATATGCTGTCGCAGGTTTTACTTTTCGCCTAGAAACAGGGGAGACTCCATGCGTTTTCCCTGAAAATTTATGCCCGGGTTTCGTTCGGGTTGTGTTTAGATCGATTGATAGAACTCCCGGTCTCGAGAGGGATCAGGGTATTACAACAGCGCCAAAAGTGCTTCCATGCCCTCAATTGCAAAACCCCCAACTCAATTCGAGCACGGTCAACTTTTGGTCAAACGGCCCCTTTACGTTTCTTTGTCTAATTTCCAATTTTAACAAAGGCCGATCCATTTCTATTGTACATTTTACCTTTCTATCACTAATGGCACCTATCCAAATCAAGCAATCGCAATTCGGATCAAAATCCAAAATTCTAGGGTTTACTATTCAAAATTCACTATTCATTATTTTTTTCCAATTTCAAATACGCAATTTCGACCGTAAAAATTGCTAAATAACTATCAAACAATGCTCTACGAACTCAAAGGAAGCTATATCAAGCAATTACAGACATTATAACACATTATATATCAAATCTAAAAATTTGACACAAAATTCAAATTCGAATTTAAATGCACAAAAGCGTGAAAACCCTCACAGAGATTGAAGACCAAGACCCGCAAGGACCCGAGCCACGACCCCCGAGCAATTCCACGCATGATTGTAGAAGAAAAATGCAAAACAAATTTTCTTTCTTTTCCCTCAAACTTTCGGCCATGGCAAGGACATAATTGGTATTTTGCAAAAAAAATTTCTTGATTTTTGCCTTGTTTTATTATTTAAATTGGTGACAAGGGCATTTTGGTCATTTGCAAAATCAAACTTTAGTTAAAAATGGTCAAATAAGCTTATTTTGATGCCATATAAATCTAATTCAAGTTAAAACAATGCAATTATATGAAAAACAACTAAAACTAGTTAAATTAAGCTAAAACATTTTTCACTAAGTCCGAAGAATATTTCTCTAACTCTCATTTTCGAAATACTACGATCGTACGGTCAATAAATGATCGCTAATAAAGTGATGAGCAATAATAGAAAACTTTAATTTTTTTGAAAAGTAGAATAGTAGAATAGTTTAAAATTCACTCCGACTTGGAGTTACTTTTCTCATTTATTTGAAAACTGAGTGATTTTAATGCAAGACCGTTGAAACCGATTATTAAAATAAACAAAACAATCAGAATAATCAATATATATTTAAAATAATTAATTTAACTATTTCTAGAATATTTTAAAGAATTATGAAGTTAATGTTGAGATACAATTGAATAAGTTAATATTAGCACGTAATCAAATGCAATTAAACACTAACATTTAAGATAACACTTAATTAAATGCAATTTAAATGCCATTAAATGCATGCCGGGTTTGGGTTATCACATCCTTCCCCCCTTAAAATAATTGCGTCCTCGCAATTCTTCTTCTAATAGGACTCAGCATCCACTGAACCCAACTCTGACTAATCTTCATCGGCTGCTGAGCAAGTATATTAAACAAGAAGACCAATAGGGAAGTTTAAGAATAAATTCCAAGTAGTAATGCCGAATAAAGGCTCAAATGTAGATACCGTACAAGAATCCTATTGATACGAATACCGGAGAAGAATAAAATTCCAACCAAGAGCGCCGAGATAATACCAACAAAGACTAAAGCAAAGATATTGTAGATGATATCAATACCTCATATTAATGGCAAGAAGAATACCGAAGGAATACCCTATTTACGAATCTCCAATAGAAGTCTAACAAGTACCAAATAAGAAAGTTAAAAGATAGCCAGAGCAGATGCACCTCATGCAGTGCTGATTATCGCAAGTTGACCTAGCTGAAAGTTCTGTAAAAGTATATAGAGAAGAATACCAAAGGCCAATCTCTAAATGAAATCCTCCAATCACTGAGTCCCTACCGCAACATCTTAGTAAAACAACAAGTATAGATTTCCCCTGAGTGGAAAGGCTAATGGAGAAGCCGTAAACAATACAAGATAATAAGTCCAAGCAGAATTCCAAGTGTAGGATCTTCCAATAAATGCCAATAAGAAAAATACTAGTAGAATGCCTAATAAGAATTCCAAAGAATACCGTAAGTAATATTACACAATAAGTCCGATGGGAATTCCAATTTCCAAACCAACTGAGGGATGCCAAAGAAAATACCCGAACGATGCTCCAGTAAGAAAGTACCAAGAATTGTCCAATAAATAAGTACAAGATAAATGACCACTGAGAATTCTAGAGAATACCATTGAAGAATTTCCAATAAGGGATGCCAGTAACACACCAATAAAGACCGAGACACATATGCCATAGATAATACTATACAGTAAGTCCGATTGAAACCCAATAGCCAAGTCTACCGAGAAGTGCCAACAGAAGTTCCAAAGAATACCCAATAGGAAAATCAAAGAATGCTCCAGAGAACAACCAAATAGAACCCCAAAAGAAAGCTACTCTTTTTATGATTGCCAACCACAAAGAAGACTCTTAGAAGTATGCCAATAACCGAGCTCCAAAAAACAATTACCAACTCCCAAATAAAGGCTAATCAAAACTGCTCATTCCCGTTAATCCATATAACTTGGAGGACCTGCTACTAACCACTTCTCTTCAGGGGAGGAAGAAGTCTTTGTGACACCCCGATCCCTCTCGAGACTGGAGGTTCTATCAATCGATCTAATCACAACCCAAACCAAACCCTGGCAAAAATTTTAGGGAAAACGGACGGAGTCTCCCCTGTTTATAGGCGAAATGTAAAACCTGTAATAGCATATAAATGGACCACCACCGTGTCCAACCATACAAAACTTCCTCAAGGCCATCCGAGCATCGGTTCTCAACAATTTAAACTCAGCAAGTATACATACATTTCCAATTTAAAAACTAACCTATCTTTTTCATTTTGACAAGTACATTCAATCTAGGCAATTAAACCATACAAAGCTACTGCATAAAATAAACTATCATGCCATTCTAATTCTTTTCCTTTGGACATTACAGCCATGCATTGAAGTTAAGCTACATTAACTATATACATAATCTAACTTATCAAACCATTCCAACTACATAGCTAAATTTATATTACATTTCTTTTAACAATAATTACATACAACATAAAAGCATACAACTTTACAACTTTGACAACTCAAGTCACGTAGGCACTCAAGACAACTCTTCAAGCACGGACTTTCACGAAATCACGAACTTTCCAGCTAACAGGGCATTTCCTGAAATGTGGTGGTGAGGAGTGAGTATACACAACACGTATACTCAGTGAGGGCGAGACAGATATCGAAGTGGAGAAAAAGAAGATCGTGCAATGCAAAAAGGTACAGTTAAGCGATACAATCAATAAAAGGCATACAATATAAACAACAATACAATTAAACAACTAAAGAAAGCATTAACACAACCAATCAAAGCTATACCACACTTTGAAGGCTATGGTTCACTCGAGCGAGTAATGTACCGATCACGATTCCGATGACTTTAACGATGACGCGCCGGCCCAAACCACCTTATAACACCAGTTTGGAATACCCCGGAAGTATCCATCAATCTACGACCCAAATCTCCCTGGGAGGCAACCCAAGCGAGAAAGGGAATAGCAGCGGAGCTAGAGCAACCAACACTGGCAACCCAAGGCTAACCAGAGAGGCCCATCACTCACGCGCGAGACACTATGTAATGCAAGACTCGATACAAGGCGATAAACAAGCAATAAAGCCACACGTGGGAGAATAACAAAGTAGGTTACTCTCGCACGCAATAGCAGCAATCGATAAGCAATTCAATCCAAAACAACTCAAACAAGTATTTCAAGTAATTCTAAACATTCTATAGGCATAAAGACAAGAAAACACACAAAAACACAAATCAGCCCCAACTATCAAAACGCTACCATTTCCAAACGAGCCACGAGTTCTGAAAACCGACTTCGCCAACCCTCCTAGGTCACCATAAGGCACGTCTAAAGACCCCGAAACCTTACTTTACCCTAGAACTCGCGCAAAGCCCCGATTTCCCCCTTTCTCGTTTGAACTACAACTATAACAACCAAACACCCAACCAATGCCATAATCGCACCAAAAGTGCTTCCATGGCTTCCCGAAGCAATGCCAACATGCAAAACGAGAAAACGCTAAAGTCGACCAAAATGACCCCGACCTTCCCAAAGGCATAATTCTCGTTTTGTCCACTACGCAACCCAAACAAACCACACATTTTAGCATTCTAGCGTACCTAGCACATTTCTACATCAACAGAAAGCATAACAGCGCAACTTCAACGTTTCAAGGTTTTACTATTCACAAAACACTATTCAATTAACAATTTAATTTGCAATCACAACATTTAACCGCAGAAAATGTTACAAAGCTATAAATACATGTTCTACAAATGCCAAGGAACATTCTAGAAGCATCAAATCGCTTTAAATAACGATCTACGGATAAATCTAAAAATTGACAAAGTTAACATACACAACGTATAAATGCGCAAATAACATGCTTCCCTCACCTTAGACGCTCCTAGACGCTAGGAAGACCTCGTAGGATGCCTCGGAAACCACCCCGTGCAAGCTCCCGCGAAGAAATGAAGATTTTGGCTTGAAATATTTTTTTTTCTCTCCTCATTTTCGGCCCTGCTAAGCTGCTGTGCAGTTCTGTTTTTTTTTATTTTGTGTTATTTAGGCTATTTTAAAGAGGTCAAAGGTCAAAAGGGTCAAAGCTTTGGTCAAGGTTGGTCAAACAACTTAAAACTAGTCAAAATGGCTTACTTTTGTGCATTTTTAAGCTAAATAACTGTCACGCCCCAACTCGACCCCACCTATAATCAGTCGGGACGCAACGGAATTTCGGCGGCATAACGACAGTAAACAGATTTCCGAGGTTCTAAACCAACCTCATTAAACATCATACATCCAGTAATTCCTCAATACAAACAACAACATACAACACAACCATATTATACAATAAAACATCCTCGTTATACGCCTCCGTTCCAACATGACATACAATACCTCAACTTTATCATACATTTCAAAAGTAAGTTGAGACACAACTACAATTTAAACATAGACAAAAGAAAGCCACTAAATTAACATCATTTGGTTCATCATCTTTTCAATATCTATTACATTAAGAACCGTAAAGCATATAAAAGTCCATTAAGCTAATATATATGACGTTTAACAACATAGAATCATGGATAAGACTCAGGGACATATGACTCATCCACGAAAGGCACATTTTCCACATTCTCCTCTTCAGGCAGCACGTACCCGTAAGCTTGTGAAAGTACACCTGAAACATGCATTAATAGAGAGTGAGCTTATATACATAAGCCCAGTGAGGATCCGATAGATCTCGACAGTATTCACTACGCTCCTTGGATTTAGTCCTTTGAGCAAGTAAACACACAACAACATAATAACATAAATAAAGCTATCATCACATAACTATATAACCAATCAATAAGGATACTCTATTTGGTGTAGCTCCAAACGCCATCACGATCTCAACCGTTCTTCTTATAACTCCCCATTACTCACGCACCCGAGGTACCTCACTAGCCCCTTCCCTCCATGACATCTCCGTCATGCGAGCTGGGGGTAGCCTATGGCAGTCATGCCGTTATCAACCCGACAGCCCGACGCTGCCCGAGAGGTGGCACACACATACCAAGACTCCATATTCATCAATCATCATGCAAGCATAAATCAATCAATCAATTGGGAGATCAGCAACAAGAGTGCCCGATTCCCGCATTCAATAATAATCAATCAATAACATCAATATAACATCAATATTAAATTAAACAACAAACAACGTAGTTAGATGACAAAGTAGGCCATCTAACCGGACATGCATAATATACATAATTAAACCCTAAATTACTCAACAACGACTCACCATTCATCACTCGAACACTACCCAACCATCTAAGGCATCGTTCAAGAAATTAAAGAATGACAACCTAAACTTCTAAAATTCATAACTTACAATCTACTAATCCAAACATTGCCAAATCAGTTCCTATCACTCACCCATTCAACCTACTACATTAGCCCTCTCGGAAATCCACCATAACACCTCTAAATCATGCCCGATAACCCTAAAATCCTAAGATGTCATGGCTGGATTTTCCGGATTTTCACACAAACAATGTAATCGAAAATTCGGCATTACAACAGCGCTAACACGTAATTATCAAGTATTTAGAAATCGACGGCAATCGATTTCGAGCAACGCAACTCAATTAAATCAACTTTGAACATTTTAATCAAAATTAAATACCCGGAAAATAAAAATTATGCTATATCCGACAGAAACTCGTAGTATTAGTATATAATGATCCCTAGCATGCAAGGAGCAATAATCTAACATCAGATTACAATTCTAACGGTTCAATCTTCATTTATACGCAAAAACACAAAAATGACATTTTGAGATCTAGAATTTTTCTCTCACCTTAGATGCGATATAAGCCTAGGAATGCGTGCAATGCGTGCCCAACAAGCAGAATCCAAGTCGGTGCGAAGTTTCACGGACAAAAACTAGGTTTTTCTTTGAAAAATTGGATTGAAAGCTTGAGTTTTCTCTTCTCTTTTTCTCTCCTCAACCTCACGGCAATGTGTGTGTGGGTGATGGTGTTTTTGTGTTGTGTGAGTGTGTGTTGAGGACATTTGCTTATAAGGTCAATTATTTAATTAAAGTCAAAGTTATTTTAATAGGTATTTTTGTGTTTTGAATGACTTTAATTGCATTTTAGTGCTCACCAAGTTAAAATTAATTATGCAACCCCCAAGATATCTCAAGTGAGTTATTTTTAGGTGACAAGAAGTTTTACATTCAAAGAATTCCACCCGAGTCGGCTTAAAACTCGATTTTCGCAAAAGTCGGTGTAAAAACCCTAATAAATTCTTAACCCCATTTTTAAACCGTTTTCATCAAACACAGGTCTATTAAAGTCCGTGGACTAGGTCTAGAAGGGTTAAAAAGACCAGTTTCAAAATTATAGCGGACGTGTTTCGAAAACACTATTCACTGAAAATCGACGATAAAATTTCTGACTCCGTTTTTGATGAAAATTTCATGAATGCACATTTAGCACGTATTAGAAGTATTGACATCAAAATTATAACTTTCTAGGTCCTATAGCACATAAACAGATCATATGCACGCAAAACGAGATAAAACACGTAAAACGAGATAAGCAAGAAAGTGGGGTTTCACATTCTCCCCTCCTTAAAAAAATTGCGTCCTCGCAATTCTGCATCGATTCATAGAAAAGCTCAGGTGCTGGCTCAAACATACGGATTGAAAGACCGAAAACCAAATTCCGAATACCATTTGAGAACACCAAGCAAAAGACTGAACAAGGTGGGCGACAAGAAATGCCAGTTAGGAAGCCTAAATAAGAATGGCGATTAAGAACACCGACTAAGACTTCCGGATGAGAATCTCAAATAATTGCTGAAGAAAATGCCAAACATAGATCCCGTAATAGAGTACCAACCAAGAATACCAAGTAAGAGCTTCAACAAGATCACCGAGCGAGAATACCAAATAATAATCCCAATATAAGAACTCCAGATAATACCGTATCAGAATTCCACGTAAGAATACCGCATAGAAAATACCATAGATGATGTCCAAAGAAGTATGCTGAATAAGAATTCCATATAGAAATCTCGAAGAAGAATGCCGAATAAGATTACCGTTTCCCCAAAAAAATCCAAATAAGAATTCCAAATGGAATACCAAATACCGAAAGTCATATACCGGATAAGAACACCAAGCAAGAATTCCAAATGAAGATACCGAAGAAAAAGCCAAAGGCTGATCACTAAATACCAACTCTGAGCAATGAGTACCACCTACTGATCTCCATAACCATTGATCTTACTGTTCCTTCTTCTGTTAATCCACTTTTAGGGAGATCCGCTACCAGTCAACTCTTTCAGGGGAAGAGATTACTTACTTTTTTACAGGTAATACATTTACACAATTAATAACATATAAAGTAAACTGTTCATAACACACATAACACTTTTAGTTCAATTTGTTCATTCTATGAATCTGGTAACTATGTTAGAGTTCAGTAATTCCTAATCAGATTTGTAAGATATCTAGCACAATTTAAAATATAATCTACAAAAGATAGATTCACACGTTGTTACTAATACCAAAAGCACGTACCCAGAAAATCAATTAAACACACATAATATCACATAAATGTACTAAGTACAAAATCTTCATATAAGCAAATTGAGCACGTACCACACACTGGTCACATAAAACACATTGAGCACATAACGATTCACATAAAGCACATTGACCACATTTAATTCACTTAACACATAAGGCATATTGATCACATTGAAATTTAGTCACATAAGTAGATTAATCACATAAACATATTAACATGTAATTCACTTTTCACTTAGTACATACATTCATGTTAAGACCTCTACACACATTCCGAGGATACCCCGGCTGGCAGCTAATCAAGCTCTGATACCACTTAAATGTCACACCCCAACTCGACCCCTCCTATAATCAGTCGGGACGCAACGGAATTTCGGCGGCATAACGACAGTAAACAGATTTCCGAGGTTCTAAACCAACCTCATTAAACATCATACATCCAGTAATTCCTCAATACAAACAACAACATACAACACAACCATATTATACAATAAAACATCCTCGTTATACGCCTCCGTTCCAACATGACATACAATACCTCAACTTTATCATACATTTCAAAAGTAAGTTGAGACACAACTACAATTTAAACATAGACAAAAGAAAGCCACTAAATTAACATCATTTGGTTCATCATCTTTTCAATATCTATTACATTAAGAACCGTAAAGCATATAAAAGTCCATTAAGCTAATATATATGACGTTTAACAACATAGAATCATGGATAAGACTCAGGGACATATGACTCATCCACGAAAGGCACGTTTTCCACATTCTCCTCTTCAGGAGGCACGTACCCGTAATCTTGTGAAAGTACACCTGAAACATGCATTAATAGAGAGTGAGCTTATATACATAAGCCCAGTGAGGATCCGATAGATCTCGACAGTATTCACTACGCTCCTTGGATTTAGTCCTTTGAGCAAGTAAACACACAACAACATAATAACATAAATAAAGCTATCATCACATAACTATATAACCAATCAATAAGGATACTCTATTTGGTGTAGCTCCAAACGCCATCACGATCTCAACCGTTCTTCTTATAACTCCCCATTACTCACGCACCCGAGGTACCTCACTAGCCCCTTCCCTCCATGACATCTCCGTCATGCGAGCTGGGGGTAGCCTATGGCAGTCATGCCGTTATCAACCCGACAGCCCGACGCTGCCCGAGAGGTGGCACACACATACCAAGACTCCATATTCATCAATCATCATGCAAGCATAAATCAATCAATCAATTGGGAGATCAGCAACAAGAGTGCCCGATTCCCGCATTCAATAATAATTAATCAATAACATCAATATAACATCAATATTAAATTAAACAACAAACAACGTAGTTAGATGACAAAGTAGGCCATCTAACCGGACATGCATAATATACATAATTAAACCCTAAATTACTCAACAACGACTCACCATTCATCACTCGAACACTACCCAACCATCTAAGGCATCGTTCAAGAAATTAAAGAATGACAACCTAAACTTCTAAAATTCATAACTTACAATCTACTAATCCAAACATTGCCAAATCAGTTCCTATCACTCACCCATTCAACCTACTACATTAGCCCTCTCGGAAATCCACCATAACACCTCTAAATCATGCCCGATAACCCTAAAATCCTAAGATGTCATGGCTGGATTTTCCGGATTTTCACACAAACAATGTAATCGAAAATTCGGCATTACAACAGCGCTAACACGTAATTATCAAGTATTTAGAAATCGACGGCAATCGATTTCGAGCAACGCAACTCAATTAAATCAACTTTGAACATTTTAATCAAAATTAAATACCCGGAAAATAAAAATTATGCTATATCCGACAGAAACTCGTAGTATTAGTATATAATGATCCCTAGCATGCAAGGAGCAATAATCTAACATCAGATTACAATTCTAACGGTTCAATCTTCATTTATACGCAAAAACACAAAAATGACATTTTGAGATCTAGAATTTTTCTCTCACCTTAGATGCGATATAAGCCTAGGAATGCGTGCAATGCGTGCCCAACAAGCAGAATCCAAGTCGGTGCGAAGTTTCACGGACAAAAACTAGGTTTTTCTTTGAAAAATTGGATTGAAAGCTTGAGTTTTCTCTTCTCTTTTTCTCTCCTCAACCTCACGGCAATGTGTGTGTGGGTGATGGTGTTTTTGTGTTGTGTGAGTGTGTGTTGAGGACATTTGCTTATAAGGTCAATTATTTAATTAAAGTCAAAGTTATTTTAATAGGTATTTTTGTGTTTTGAATGACTTTAATTGCATTTTAGTGCTCACCAAGTTAAAATTAATTATGCAACCCCCAAGATATCTCAAGTGAGTTATTTTTAGGTGAAAAGAAGTTTTACATTCAAAGAATTCTACCCGAGTCCGCTTAAAACTCGGGTTTCGCAAGACTCGGTGTAAGAACCCTCATAAATTCTTAAGCCGATTTTTAAACCGTTTTCATCAAACACAGGTCTATTAAAGTCCGTTGACTAAGTCTAGAAGGGTTAAAAAGACCAGTTTCAAAATTATAGCGGACGTGTTTCGAAAACACTATTCACTGAAAATCGACGATAAAATTTCTGACTCCGTTTTTGATGAAAATTTCATGAATGCACATTTAGCACGTATTAGAAGTATTGACATCAAAATTATAACTTTCTAGGTCCTATAGCACATAAACAGATCATATGCACGCAAATCGAGACAAAACACGTAAAACGAGATAAGCAAGAAAGTGGGGTTTCACAATAACTATCACCAAAATTAATTCTAGCTAGTAACAATTAAAATATAAAATTTAAGTAATCTAAATACTAGTTTCACTATTTGCTGAGGACTGGAAACCGTTTCCTAACTAACGCTCTCGATATGCAATGTACGTTGCGACAACAAAAGAATAACAATTAATTCTCAAAGAATCTAAGAAATATATCATTTTTGGAAAGCATCATTGTTTAAAATTTACTCCGGCTCGGAGTTACTTTTCTCATTTATTGAAAACCGAGTGATTTTAACACAAAACAACCACAACCGATTATTAAAATAATCAAAACAATCAAGGTAATCAATATTCATTTAAAATAATTAATTTAACTATTTCTAGAACATTTAAAAGAATTATGAAGTTAACATTAAACTACAAATGAAGGTTAATATAAACACATAGTCAAACACAATTAAACCCTAACATTTAAGATAACATTTAATTAATCACAAGAGAATAAATTCAATTACTATAATTAATAGAAGTAGATAACAACCTTTCAATTATTCAATATATATTTACTAAATACTTCCAAGATAAATATGAAAATAGTGCAAATTGGTTGATTTAACTAATTAAACATTTAATCAAACGCAATCAAGTGCTATTAAATGCATGCCGGGTTCGGGTTATCACAGTCTTTCTTACCATTTCAACAGGACATGTATGAATGCCAAGATATCACATTTATACACATGCCTTAAACTATTATGCAAGCAAGTTTACAAAAGAGTTCATAAAATAGTTTATTCAACAAAGTCACTCAAGCACGACAATCAAGTCAAGCACAACATAATCAATTCAAATCACGGTATAACTAATTCAAGACATTTCAATACACACATTACAAGCAATACTTCAAGCAAATAACAATTCACGAGATCAATTCGATTCACGATGCCAATTCGATAGGTCCATTCAATGCACAACTAGACACTTCACTTTACTTGAGAAACATTTAACACATAACACATAACTATATCACATAGGTGCATACATTCAAGTCAAGACACATAATCTCACATACAAGCATACACTTTCAAGACACACTTAACAAGCACACATTCAAGGATCACTACCCACCAGACCGAGGACCCTATCCCGGCTTATGAGCTAAAGCTCTGATACTACCTGTAACACCCCGATCCCTCTCGAGACCGGGAGTTCTATCAATCAATCTATTCACAACCCAATTCTAAACCCGGTCAAAATTTTAGGAAAAGACGGGCGGAGTCTCCCCTGTTTCTAGGCAAAATGCAAAACCTACAACAGCATCTAAAAGGACCAGCACTGTGTCCAACCATACAAACACCTCAAGGCCATCCGAGCCTTGTTTCTCAACAAATAAACACAACAATTATATATACATTTCTAGTTTAAAAGCTAACCTATCTCTTCTCATCTTTGACAAGAACATTCATGCTAGGCAATTAAACTATACTAACCCATTGCATAAAATAGACTATCATACCATTCTAATTCTTTTCCTATGGACAATACAAACATGCAATGAAGTTAAACTATACTAACTGAATACATAAGCTGGCTTTTCAAATCACTTCGATAACCTAATAAAACTTAGATTACATTCTTTTTAACGCTAAATACAAACAACACATAAAACATACATCTTTGCATCTTTGACAACTCAAGCTACATAGCACGCAAGACAACTCTTCAAGCACGAACTTTCACGTATCACGAACTTTCCAGCTAACATGGCATTTCCTAAAAAGTGGTGGTGAGGAGTGAGTATACTCAACACGTATACCCAATGAGGGCGAGACAGTTATCGAGGTAGAGAGAAAGAAAGTCGTGCAATGCAAATAAAGTAGTTAAGCAATATAACTGACAAGTAAGCAATCAATATAAACAATCGATACAATAAACAATTAATAAAAGTATTAACACAACTATTCAAAGCTATACCACACTCTGAAGGCTATGGTTTACTCATACGAGCAATGTACCATTCGATTCGATTCCACGAGCATTACATTAATCTCGAGCTTGATGTTGACAACGATGACAATAAGCGCGTAACCACCTTATATCTTCAGTTTGGAATACCCCAAAAGTATCGAATCAATTCTACGACACAAATCTCCTTGGGAGGCAACCCAAGCAAGAATGGGAATAGGACACGGAGCTAGAGCAACCAGCACTGGCAGCCCGAGACTATCCAGAGAGGCCCATCACTCACGCGCCTGACACTATGCAATGCAAGACACGATATAAGGCGATAAATGAGTGATAGCACAACAATACAGATTAGAGGCGATAAACGAGATATCAAGCATTTACAATCAATACTAGCATTCAATTAACTTTCCAAGCATAACTATCATTAATAGCAACAATAACACCAATTAAACAAGTAACAGCAGTTCAAACACGAAAACGATAAATATCACTATTCAATCTCTAACTTCCAAAGGCAATTACGAGCAAACGAGCTACGGGATTAGGAAACCGATTTCACTAGATTCACTCAGGCATTACAAAGCACGTTTCTATGTCACTAAACTTCACTTTTCCACCCAAGGCCCGAAAGTCCACCTACTGTGTTTGAACTACAGCTATGCTAGCTGGTCATTCAATCAGTGCCACAACAGCGTCAAAAGTGCTTCTATGCCCTCAATTGCAAAACCTCCAACTCAATTCGAGCACGACCAACTTTTGGTCAAACGGCCCCTTTACGTTTCTTTGTCTAATTTCCAAATTTAACAAAGGCCGATCCATTTCTATTGCACATTTTATCTTTCTATCACTAATGGCACCTATCCAAATCAAGCAATCGCAATTCGGATCAAAATCCAAAATCCTAGGATTTACTATTCAAAATTCACTATTTATTATTTTTCCCCAATTTCAAATATGCAATTTTGACCTTAAAAATTGCTAAATAACTATCAAACAATGCTCTATGAACTCAAAGGAAGCTATATCAAGCAATTACAGGCATTATAACACATTATATATCAAATCTAAAAATTTGACACAAAATTCAAATTCGAATTTAAATGCACAAAAGCGTGAAAACCCTCACAAAGATTGAAGACCAAGACCCGCAAGGACTCGAGCCACAACCCCCGAGCAATTCCACGCATGATTGTAGAAGAAAAATGCAAAACAAATTTTCTTTCTTTTCCCTCAAACTTTCGGCCATGACAAGGACGCAATTGGTATTTTGCAAATTGTTTTTCTTGATTTTTGCCTTGTTTTATTATTTAAAAGGGTGACAAGGGCATTTTGGTCATTTGCAAAATCAAACTTTAGTTAAAAATGGTCAAATAAACTTATTTTGATGCCATTTAAATCTAATTCAAGTTAAAACAATGCAATTAAATGAAAAACAACTAAAACTAGTTAAATTAAGCTAAAAACATTTTTCACTAAGTCCGAAGAATATTTCTCTAACTCTCATTTTTTAAATACTACGATGGAATGGTCAATAAATGATCGCTAATAAAGTGATGAGCAATAATAGAAAACTTTAATTTTTTTGAAAAGTAGAATATTAGAATAGTTTAAAATTCACTCTGGCTCGGAGTTACTTTTCTCATTTATTTGAAAACCGAGTGATTTTAATGCAAGACAATTAAAAACAATAATTAAAATAAGCAAAACAATAAAAATAATCACTATCCAATTAAAAATAATTAATTTAAATATTTCTAGAATATTTTAAAGAATTATGAAGTTAATGTTAAGATAAAATTGAATAAGTTAATATAAGCAAGTAATCAAATGCAATTAGACACTAACATTTAAGATAACACTTAATTAAATGCAATTTAAATGCCATTAAATGCATGCCGGGTTCGGGTTATCACAACTCGTGCTCGGAACCATGTGTCTTATGGAAGCAAAGGAAGCCTTTCTTCGAATAAGAAATGGTCATCTTGTTCTGCCTTAATGGCTTTCCTGTCACGCCCGACCCAACTACACGTAAAAGGTTAAGTCTGGACTCGACAAACGGACAGAGTCTTCTCTGTACTATGGATATTCTGAAAACCTGTAAACAATCAAATAAGGCCGCAAACAACAGGAATATCATTTCTAACTAAGACTTAGCTTCAAGGCCATCCCAGCCTTAAGCATTGCAAATAGTTTAGAAACAAACAAGCATGCATTCCCAATACAAACTTCTTACAAAACCGCTTATCATGCCACTCCATGATAGCATTTAAACATTCTTAGAATTTAAGGACAACCATTGCAACCCCTATAGCCAACACACAAGCATGCAATAACTAAAGGTAAGAATACTAATTATTACATGACATGGATACTTATCATTCATTACATCCAAACTTACAACTAATCTATATATACATGAGGTCAAGGCTCCAAAATAGACATAAACAAATAGCAAAGTATTTAACACAAAAAGCACCACAATCCACCTTGACAAGAAGGTGTGAGGCCCGACCCTGAATAACGTGTCTTACCTCGATTTACGTAACTTAAACTAAAAATTATACGACCGACCTTGGAGTTGCAATTTCTTTTATATGTAATGATGTTAGGTGGGAGAGAATTATGAATTGAAGATTGTCTTGGAAGTATGATCATCAACTTGCAGTCAACAGAGTTTATTTCAATTGAGGTCTTTGTTTAGGTATCATCCTAAGAGATAAATGAGAGCTAAGAGAATTATTGTTAAGTGTAACGATTGAAGATTTAATTGTCTGTCATTTCGAGAATTGCGCGGACGCAATTTCTTTAATGGGGGAAGAATGTGAAACCCCAATTTTTTGTCTTTACCTCGATTTGCGTGTCTTTACCTTGATTTTGCGTGATTTGACTTGTTTATGTGTTATATGAGTTAGAATGTCTTAAATATGTAATTTATATTCCTATTACATGCTAAGTGTGCATTCATGAAATTTTCATCAAAATTGGCATCAGAAATTTTATCGACAATTTTTATGAATAGTATTTTGAACACCTGTCTGCTAAATTTTTTACAGGGGTATTTTAAACGTTTTAAAACCTAGTCCTCGAGTATTAATAGACCTGTGTTTGATTAAAATGAATTTTAAATCGGTTTTAGAATTTTAAAGGTTATTTCATTTTCTTTTGCGAAAATTGAGTTTTAAACGGAATCGAGGGAAAATGTTTACATGTAAAACTCTTTGTCACCTAAAATAAATTATCTAGAAATAATCTAAGTGCTTATTTAATGTTTTGAGCAAAACATAGTCTAAAATTATTAAAAGATTAGAAAACAATTAAAAGACTAAAAATTAACTAAGTGTCAACTTTGACTATTTTTATTTTGTTTGACCTTTGTATATATTTCATCAACACACATTAGCAAAGCACAAAAACACACTCACTCACACACACAAGGCTGAGAGCCATAGGAGAGAAAAGAGAAAGAAATTTCAAGGTTTTCAAATGCAATTTTTCATTAAAAGTTGCAATTCAAAGCTAAATCTTGTCAACCAAAGCTTGAATTCACTTGTTGGGCAATCATTGCACATCTTTCTTGCATCAAAACACATCAAAGGTGAGAGAAAAATTATAGATCACAAAATGTCATTTTTATGTTAATTCATAAAATTGAAATTTTAGCCATTGAAATGTTAAATTGATGTTATACTATTGCTCAATAGATGCTAAGGATTGATTATATGTATTTATATCAGTTTTTAACTGTTGTAGTATGAATTTCTATTTTCGGGTATTAAAAATTGAGAATTTGGCTATTTGTTGAATAAATGATGTTGTGGTTGTTGGAATTTCTTGCTGTTAGTTTCTAAAAGTTTGTTAAATACGTGGTAGTAATGTTGTAATGCCAAAATTTTGATTGTGATGTCGGTGTGAAAGTCCGAAAATTTCAGCCTTGATGCATTAGGGTTTTAGGGTTGTTGGGCTTGATGTGGATGGTTTATAGTTGGTTTCCGAGGGGGTTAATGTTATTGATTGAGTGGGTGAGTATTAGAAATTGGTTTGGAGGTTATCAAATTAGTAGAATTAATGTTGTTGATTGAGTGGTTGAGTGTTAGAAACTGGTTTGGAGGTTATCGGATTAGTAGAATGTAAGTTATGACTTTTAGAAGTTTGGGTTGTCTTTCTTTAAAATGTTGAATTATGTCTTTGGATGTTTGGGTGGTGTTTGAGTCATTGAATTGTGAGATGTTGATGGTTAGACTAGGGTTTGGTTGTGTGTTTAATGAATGTTAAGTTGGATGGTCTACTTTATCATCTAACTTAGTTGTTGAGTTGTTAATTGTTTATTTGATGATATGTTGTTGAAATGTTATTAATTGATTATTGATGAACCAGGAGATAGTCAACCTATTTTATTGTCCTCCTATGATAATTGATTATTGATGAGCTGGGAGATAGTCAACGTGAAAGGTTGTCCCCCTGAGATTTGAATGATTATTATTATTGTCATGAGTCTTGATATGTGTGTGCCACCTCTCGGGCAACGTCGGGCTGTCGAGTTGAAAACAGCATGACTATCATAGGCTACCCCCAGCTCGCATGACGGAGGTGTCATGGAGGGAGGGGCTAAAGAGGTACCTCGGGTGCGTGAGTAATGGGGAGTTATAAGAAGAACGGTTGAGATCGTGATGGCGTTTGGTACTACACCAACTAGAGTATCATTTATTGATTGGTCATTATAATTAATGTGCTTATATTGTTATTGATGATTATTGTGTGTTTACTGCTCAAAAGATGATTTCCAAGGAGTATAGTAAATATTATTAGAGATCTATCGAATCCTCACTGGGCTTGTTTTATACAAGCTCACTCTCTATTATTGTATGCATACAGGTGTTATTAATCCAGATTACAGGTACGTGCCTCCAGAAGAGGATAATGTGCCATATGTGGACGAGTCCTATGTGCCAGAGTCTTGTCCTTGATATCTGATGCTGTACTCTTTTGTTATCTTGTATATCAAAACTAGTTGGTTTGTATTTATTTAGAAGTTTATGATATATAAGATGTTGTAAAGATAATGGATTAAAAGTTGCTAGTTTAGTGGTCTTGTTTTGGAATATGATTAGGCTACTAGATTGGTAATAATCTATTTTGGGAATGTATGTTATATAGTAAATGTATGATGTTGGAACGAAGGCGTATAACCTATGGATGCAATGGTAAAAGAATGTTTATTGTATATTGTGGTTGTGTTGTTTAATTGTTGAATTTTTGTGGAGTTGGATGTATGAGTTTTGAAGAGATTGGTTTAGAGCATCGGTGTCCTAATTACTGTCGTTATACTTCTGAAATTCCATTGCGTCGTGACTGATTGTAGGAGGGGTCGTGTTGGGGCGTTACATTAAGTGGTATCAGAGCGTATAACAACTAAGCATGCAAGTATGTATTAAGTGAAAGAAAAGTGAAACATATGTTAATATGTTTATGTGTTTAATTTATTTTTGTGTCTAACTTTCTATGTGATCAATATGCTTTATGTGTTAAGTGAACTAATGTGGTCAATATGTTTTATGTTATAATGTGTGTTACATACTCAATGTGTTGTAGTTAATATGCATTATGTTATTAATGTGCATTATGTGACAAATGTGTTTTATGTGATTGAAGTGTCTTGTGTGAAGTTAGTTGTTTATGTGGTTTTAATTGTTTATAACCAGCTTATGTGAAACAATGTGCTTTAGGTGTTCAATGTTCTTTAAGTGACCAATGTGAGTTATGTGATCAACTTGTCTTATGTGAAGTTTGTTGCTTATGTGACTTTAATTGTTTATAACTTACTTTCGTAATATAACATGTTTATGTGATATTGGCTTTCTATGTGTTGAATTGTGTGTTATGTGATAATGTTGTAATATATGATAATCATGTAATATGTTGGTACTTGTTTTCATGAGATATAATTGTATATATGCTATAACTGTGGGTGATTCTTTTGGGTGAGGTAAGGATGACTGAAGGAGCTCTCGGAAATAGAGGTAGGCCATGATTTTGAATTATTATTATTCTAGTAGTTTATCAGTGAGATTTTAATTGTTATGTTTATGGATTTTAATCTCAATTTAATGGATCTGTTCTTGATGTTCCTTTAGCGAGAATGAAGTTGTTTGAGGAAATAGCAATGTATCTTGATGATTATAATTACTTTTGTTGCCATGTTTAACTTGTTGTTACTTGGAGATGGATAATAAGTTGAGGTTTTCGTGAGGTTGTGATTAGACACTTTTGGAGTCTCACCTCAGACTATACTTTCTTGAGGTTATTTTAGAATGAATTTATTTGAGGAATTAGTGATGTATATTTGTGAATGGAATGAAGTGTAGTATAACATGTATATATTTCTACTATTTAGGATTGCTATATTATTAATGGATATTTTGGATTTTTGATCGTTAAACCTTAGATCCAATTGGAGTAATTCCTGACTAAAGTTACTTTATTCGAATATGTAATTGTTGGGATGTAGAGTTATTTGAGGAAATAAGAATGCATTTTGGTGGCTAAACATTTACTTGCCTACATCGAGCTTTTGAGTTCTAGGTGGTATAACTTTCTAAATTGATTGATTGGGGATTCTCTTGTGTTATAATGGGTTAGTATGAATCTATATTGTGTTATCAGATTTTGGAGTCTTCATCAGTGAATCTTGTTGGATAATTGGTGATTTATCTTGTTTAATGATTGGTCTGGTACGAAATATAAATTTTGGAGTGATTGTATGACTCCTCAGGTTCTCTAGATCTCCTTAGTGTCTTTTTTTGAAGATAGATAGATTGTAGGATTTGACTTGTTGGTGTTTAAGTGTGTAGATGGGATACCCCTTTTGTGCTTCCTATTCTATTGGGCTTATTATTCTTTTCTACTCTATTCTCACTTATTTGAGAGAGAGTTATATTTTTCTAACATATCAATTGTTTCTTGAAAGTTTACTTATTGGATTAATGAATCATATACTCATTTGACATTGTTTCTATTCTTAACATTCATATTTGCTTCTTATAGCAATGTCGCTTATTGGAGTTAAGGTTTGAGACTTCTATATTTCATTCTATATCTCCAGCCATTGATTTCAATATTTCATTTCATCCTATTACTATTCATTTGAAAGTAATTTTTCCTTTGTTATACCATTTTACTTGTTCGAATTTCACTTGCTTGATGTACTCCCTACCTAAGTACATCATTGTCATTCTTGTTGATCCTTGTTAATCCTATTGTTTTATTATTAAATCTTGAGACTTTTTTTTGTTTGTACTTGTTCACTCAAAGTACTCGGCACTGTCCTGTTGTTATCATTTCTTATTCGTGTTTTTTTTTTGGTATTACGTGCTGAGATATTCTTGCCACTCATGTTTTCTATTGAATTAATCATCTCTTATTTCTTAATTTCATTTCGCCTCAAGTACAACTTACTTGTTGGTTCCTTAAACAATCATCGAGAATTGAAATGTCTACTTGTTCAGGAATTTTTGTTCAACATACTCAGCATTGTTTTGACTCGTCATCATCCTTTGTTTGTACTTATTTAACTGATAGGTGCTGAGACATTTCTTATCTTAGTTATTATGCCTCCTTATTAAACTATTAGGCTCTTGATTCTCTAACCTATTTGACCTCTTGTTCACTTGATTGTTGGCTTGAATATGACTTTCCATAATCTTATTTCCTTGTAAATTTCATAAGAGCCATATTCTGACCAATGTCACTTTTAAGATATTCCCTTGATCAGTAATCATTCATGTTATCGTGAATGAGTTTTTAAACCCTTGGGGTGTTCATAAAGCTCTTTTGTGTAGTAGGGGATGATTGATAAGTAATGGTGTCATGCTAAGACCTTGGAGTTGCAATTTTTTTTATATGCAATATGATGTCAGGTGGGAGAGAATTATGAATTGAAGATTGTCTTGAAATTGTGATCATCAACATGCGGTCAACGGAGTTTATTTCAATTGAGGTCTTTGTTTAGGTGTCATCCTAAGAGATAAATGGGAACTAAGAGAAGTATTGTTAAGTGTAACGATCGAGGAATTATTTGTCTGTCAGTTTGAGAATTGTGCGGACGCAATTTCTTTAAGGGGGGAGGGAGAGAGAATGTAAAACCCTAGTTTTCGTCTTTACCTCGATTTGTATGTCTTTGCCTCGATTTACGTGATTTGACCAGTTTATGTGTTATATGAGTTAGAATGTGCTAATTATGTTATTTATATTCCTATTACATGCTAAGTGTGCATTCATGAAATTTTCATAAAAAACGGAATCAGAAATTTTATCGACGATTTTTGTGAATAGTATTTTGAACACCTGTCTGCTAAATTTTTTACAGGGGTATTTTAAACGTTTTAAAACCTAGTCCTCGAGTATTAATAGACCTGTGTTTGATTAAAATGGATTTTAAATCGCCTTTGGAATTTTAAAGATTTTTACACTTTCTTTTGCGAAAATCGAGTTTTAAACCGAATCGAGGGAGAATATTTGCATGTAAAACTCTTTGTCACCTGAAATAAATTATCTAGAAATAGTCTAAGTGCCAATTTAATGTTTTGAGCAAGAAATAGTCGAAAATTAAATTCAAAAACTAGAAAACAATTAAAAGACTAAAAATTAACTAAGTGTCAACTTTGACTATTTTTATTTTGTTTGACCTTTGTATATATTTCATCAACACACATTAGCAAAGCACAAAAACACACTCACTCACACACACAAGGCCGAGAGCTATAGGAGAGAAAAGAGAAAAAAATTTCAAGGTTTTCAAAGGCAATTTTTCATTAGAAGTTGCAATTCAAAGCCAAATCTTGTCAACCAAAGCTTGAATTCACTTGTTGGGCACTCATTGCACATCTTTCATGGATCAAAACACATCTAAGGTGATAGCATAATTCTACATCTCAAAATATCATTTTTATGTTAATTCATATAATTGAATTTTTAGCCATTGAAATGTTAAATTGATGTTATACTATTGCTCAGTAGATGCTAAGGATTGATTATATGTATTTATATCAGTTTTGAACTGTTGTGGTATGCATTTCTATTTTCGGGTATTAAAAATTGAGAATTTGGCTATTTGTTGAATAAATGATGTTGTGGTTGTTGGAATTCCTTGCTGTTAGTTTCTAAAAGTTTGTTAAAAACGTGGTAGTAATGTTGTAATGCCAAAATTTTGATTGTGATGTTGGTGTGAAAGTCTGGAAATTTCAGCCTTGATGCATTAGGGTTGTAGGGTTGTTGGGCTTGATGTGGATGGTTTATAGTTGGTTTCTGAGGGGGTTAATGTTGTTGATTGAGTTGTTGAGTGTTAGAAACTGGTTTGGAGGTTATCAGATTAGTAGAATGTAAGTTATGACTTTTAGAAGTTTGGGTTGTCTTTCTTCAAAATGTTGAATTATGCCTTTGGATGTTTGGGTGGTGCTTGAGTGATTGAATTGTGAGATGTTGATGGTTAGACTAGGGTTTGGTTGTGTGTTTAATGCATGTTAAGTTAGATGGTCTCCTTTGTCATCTAACTTAGTTGTTGAGTTGTTAATTGTTTATTTGATGATATGTTGTTGAATTATTATTAATTGATTATTGATGAACCGGGAGATAGTCAATCTACTTTATTGTCCTCCCGTGATAATTGATTATTGATGAGCTGGGAGATAGTCAACGTGAAAGGTTGTCCTCCTGAGATTTGAATGATTATTATTATTGTCATGAGTCTTAGAATGTGTGTGCCACCCCTCGGGCAGCGTCAGGCTGTCGGGTTGAAAACGGCATGACTATCATAGGCTATCCCCAACTCGCATGACGGAGGTGTCATGGAGGGAGGGGCTAAAGAGGTACCTCGGGTGCGTGAGTAATGGGGAGTTATAAGAAGAACGGTTGAGATCGTGATGGCGTTTGGTACTACACCAACTAGAGTATCATTTATTGATTGGTCATTATAATTAATGTGCTTATATTGTTATTGATGATTATTGTGTGTTTACTGCTCAAAAGATGATTTCCAAGGAGTATAGTAAATATTGTTAGAGATTTATCGAATCCTCACTGGGCTTGTTTTATACAAGCTCACTCTCTATTATTGCATGCATACAGGTGTTACCAATCCAGATTACGGGTACGTGCCTCCAAAAGAGGATAATGTGCCATATGTGGATGAGTCCTATGTGCTAGAGTCTTGTCCTTGATATTTGATGCTATACTCTTTTGTTATCTTGTATATTAAAACTAGTTGGTTTGTATTTACTTAGAAGTTTATGATGTATAAGATGTTGTAAAAATAATGGATTAAATATTGCTAGTTTAGTGATCTTGTTTTGGAATATGATTAGGCTACTAGATTGATTATAAACTATTTTGGGAATGTATGTTATATAATAAATGTATGATGTTGGAACAGAGGCGTATAACCTATGGATGCAATGGTAAAAAAATGTTTATTGCATATTGTGGTTGTGTTGTTTAATTGTTGAATTGTCGTGGAGTTGGTTGTATGAGTTTTGAAGAGGCTGGTTTAGAGTCTCGGTGTCCTAATTACTGTCGTTATACTGCCGAAATTACGTTGTGACCTGACTGATCGTAGGAGGGGTCGAGTTGGGGCGTTACTGTGCCTACACACTAATCTAGAAAGATTCTTGCACAAAGCACTACGCAATAGAATAATCCTACACAATCCACTTAACCATTACAGAATGAGTGGTCAATGATAAATCACCTTGCCTTTCATTTAGAGGAGGCAAAACAGTAAATTAAATAAGGTAGAGCTCTGCGATAATAATATTCTTTCACTACCAAAGCTTCGGAGTTCTATTCCTTCTTACGTCCAATCTCAAGGATAAATTCAACCTAACTCGCACTACATGAAAGGACAGAGCCTAATAGGTCACTCAGTTCCTTGCCTTAGGGCACGATGTCACTTCCTTTTCTTCCCCTTCTTGCATCTCGGAGGGCTTTCTTTTGCCGGATAGTAGGTATCTTCCCTATTGAGTAAGGTGCAAAAACCTTGCAAACAGTCTTTCTTTGTCCTAATCTTCCTGTGCTTTGTCCCTTCTTGCAACATAATTCGATGCCATCCTCATCTACTTGATTTATTCACTGGCCCACCATTCACTTTCCCTGAAATTAAAGGGAGTTAGGAAGAAAGAAGATCTTTCATACCTATTTCGCCTAGCAGCACGACACTTGGATTGCTCTCCCACAACCCCATTTTCACGGTTTAGGCTACTCCCATTTCGCTCGCCGCTACTAGGGGAATCGCTTTTGCTTTCTTTTCCTTTGGCTACTAAGATGTTTTAGTTTGCCAAGTTGTCTCTTGCCTGCCCATGGATTCAGCAGCAGTTCGAAAGGTTGCCCTATTCGGGAATCTCCAGATCTATGCTTATTTTCAACTCCCCTAAGCATTTCATCGATTACTACGCCATTCATCCTCTCTGGGTGCCTAAGTATCCACCATAAGCCTTTCCATTCTCTGTCTTTTCCAGCTCTATTCCCGATGCCTATATCCATCATTCTGACATAGTGAATGTCCTACTATTGTAATACAATTAGTATTTGTTAGTCCTAAAAGCGTAGGGGAGTGAGTATGAGTTAGTTCCCTCACTCCCACTAGAATCGAGACTTTAATGTCTTACCGTTCGAGACCCATGCCCCTGGGTCCCTTGATAGAAAGGGTACTCTCAATCGCCGAGGGTGCAAGAAGAAAAAAGTTAGGAAGTCAAGTCAAACCTCTCCCTATCGGTCGAGCATCTTCACTAACCCTTTCTTACCGAAACTGACAGGCCTAGTGTAAAGATAAGGATCTAAGAAAGATAGATAAAATCGATTTTTTCGATAGAGCTACAAAACGACACATTGACTTAAACTCTTCTAGCCCACAACTCCTAACTAACCTTTAGGCGAGCGAAGGAACTTCCCATACGGGACCGGGGAGGCACAAGCGGAAGTAAGAAGAATCAGCTGCACATTCATCTTCCTCTAGAAATGGCAATTTCTTTTTCATTGACATCTAGGATGAGAAGGAATTAGCACATTCAACTTCCTCAACAGTTAGCTTCTACCACTATTACTCACTCTTCCTTTTAGTTTAAAGAGAGAGGGCTTTCAGGATTTTAAGAAAGAGAGGACATGCTCCATAGTAGAATCAGGAAGGGAATGAACTGATTGACTGACGGCAAGGCACTAATTGCACTAGTATTGTACTCATGTATATATTACGAGATTACACCGACCGGAGAATGCCGGGTTCTTTCACTATGACTTTCTTCATATTCTCTACAGGCTCATGGGAAGTTTCTTACTAGTGAACCCTCGAGAACTATCTAAGGTCTATTCTTTAGCCTTAGCAGTGTATGGGCAGTCAAGAGGAATGCCTTTTTCCCTTTAGCATGGATAATCTAGCCAATTATCTTATTCTTATATATAGGCGATCCTGGCCTCTACTCGAAGGTTAGCCCCTTTTGCCAGCCTTGAGGAGTGAGAGAGTTTCACAACTTGGGATCCCCCCTTGAGAAGAGAGGCCGAACCTTTGTTGGAAGGGTTAGGGATAGAAAGAAGAGTGTGACGACAGTTTCAGTTTGGGTCTAGACTAAGAGCTGGACGAGCGGCTTGGCCTCCTCCTTGTGGAAAGCGGGGGAGGGTTTTTTCCATTTCCACGGGTTGGCACCTCGTCTGGACATCTTGAGACTAAGGTCTCTCACTCTCCCTATTATGCTCAATACGTCCTCAGTTTTTTTGTGAAAGGGTCATGCCGTAGCCGTATTGGCTAGAGGTCGATTAAGAGTTCTTACTTTGTGGGGTTCCCACTTCCACTCCTCCATTCTATTTCCTCTTATGATGGCAGGACTACGATTCAGCTTCTGGGTTCTTCTTTAGTCTTGACTGCTGGTTCTAAACAGAATGGGCTCCTTTTTACGTCTTGAAAGAAAGGGGGCTTTTATCACTACTTTTGTCAGTCAAGAGGTTTCCATCTTAGTCTTCCCCATCCTCCCTCCACCTGACTCTAATTGGCTTGGTCTCAAGTGCACCAGAAAGTCACCTTTCGTGGTCTTGGAGTTCATCTCCGAAAAAACTCGATCTAGAGGGGTTCTTCTGTGTTCACTACTGCTACCTTCTTAGTGGTCATCGAATCTCTTCTCTCCCAACTGCCTTGGGCGGAAAGTTTCATTGCTCGTCTTCTTCCCTGAAATGCCTGTTAGTGCCTTCTTTCTCACTACTTAACTTTCAGTGGATTTAGTATGCAATTAAATAAACTATAGAAACCTTCAATACCTTGATATATCCCGCCTTGTGAGACTCCCTTTATTCAGTGAATTGTAGGCTGCAACTAGTGGGTTCTCTTCAAAGTATTAAAGGTCCACTCATTAGCCTTAGCAGTTGACGAGTAGTACAAGACTCTTTTATAGAGAGAACCTAGCCAATTATCTTATAGAAGGTGCTTCCTTACCTCTACTCGATCGGAGGCAGCCTTCGCTGCCGTTACAATGGGAATGCATCCGCCCTCGCCCTAATGGGAATTAGAGGCCGATCGATGGAAACTTGTAGTCAGTCTTCTACGAAGCTGTAGCTAGTAATTTTTGTCCCTGAGGTTTTGTTAAAAAATCAATTTTGTCACTGCCGTTAACTTTTATTTAACGGTCAATGGTTTGACCGAGATAAAAGATTAAAATACCCTTATATTTATCTATTATAGATTAGGTGGTAAAGAAAAATAAAATAATGTCAAATGTGCACAAAATATATTCTAAAAAATTAGCTATTATTGCACAAACTATATTCCAAAATAAAAAATAAAAACAAAATGTAATCTTTATATACATAAATAAATAAAAAAGAATTACAAAAAAAAACCAACACCCTGTCGACGTCTCTTTTTTGTAATGCAATCTTTTTTTTTTTTGTAAAAATAGAAATATAACACGACTGTCCAAGTAGGAAATCCATTAATCATGCAAAAGAGTTGATTTAGTACAAAGGAGACAACTTAATTATTTGCACAAAGATTGCAAATGACATAGGCGTGAAGTAATTATTCGCACAGGGACCTATATCAACAAGAAAACTATGGAGCAAACTAACATGATGAACAAGAATAGGAAAGAATCAACAAGAATAGGATAGAGAAATCAATTTTATGCTAAACATTTTAGTACATTGTAACATATTCAACCATTAAGCAAACTAACATTAGCAGAGAGAAGTAATACATTTATGAAATTCATAAAAACAACTTAGGACCACCTCTTGAATATAAAGTTTTTGCATATTTTAAACGAAAATAACATCGAGACAGCTAGAAATTATCATCAAAATGGAAAAAAGTTGCAGTTATTTCAAAACGTACCAGATGTCCAACAACGATAACTTCACAAATGCTCAAAAAAATCCTCGAACTTGACAAAATTAACATAAAAAACAATAGATTTTAGAAAGTAACCGAGCCCACAGCCAAAAAAAGGAAATATAACAAGGAAGCTCAGGAGAAGAAATTATAATAAAGCTTGAATACGGAGGTAACCGTCATGCAACTTGCTGTCTTCCTAGCAGCCAAAAAACTCTATTTGGAAAACTGATACTACAAAGCAAAGAGGAACCGACCAAAAAACTCTTTTGGTAAGAACTAAGTACAACAAAGCAAAGAGGAAAGAAAATATTCAGATGCAAGACAACAACAAAGGTCAGCAGAAGGACTCACAACGAAACCTAAATAAGGGTCATCCAAATTCCTATCTTCCTTTCTTGCGCAAGTATTGCAATCAACAAAATAATCAAGGATAGCAGCAGATATTCACATACTAGACAATTTATTATAGACCCAGAGCCAGAGTGCCAGACTAAAAAAATAGATAAGCCAAACCGACAAGATCAATGTGCAATCTTCTACTCCGAATGCTCATATCCATCACACGTACCAAGATAGCCATACGATGGGCATCTGACATCAGCAAAAAGTCAAGAACCTCATCTTCTCCAAAAATTGCATACAAGAAAAAGGTACCAAGGAAAAGCAAAAATTCAAAGTGCAAAAACTATCAAAAAGAAGACATACCACACAATGATCCAGCATAAGCAATTGATGGAGTTTTGCCGATTCCGAAAAAAGTAAAGTACACTTTGTCAACTATTGCTACATTAGCATATATATAATCGAATAGCAAAGACTCAATGAATCTTACAAATTTAATTTCCAATTCTAATTATACATAACTGGAATTATCAACTAGCTAAAATCTTTTTAGTAGACCATCCAACCTCAAAAACTTATTATGTCCATAAGGTATCCCACAGATCCAAAGGCAAGCAAAGCAGCCTAGATAATTAATAAGAAGACCATCCAGTTGATCAAACTCACCAAAGATTATTTACTTTACCTCTCAACCTTCCCATCCTTCATTGAACACCGATTCCTAATCAGAATCCAAGAAGTATTCCTCTGCAAACCACAGTAAATATTACTATAAAACAAAAAGATGAAATCCTGAACTAAAAAAATCAGAAAGTAAATAAAAAAGAGAGACAAACTCAAATACTCCAAAGGAGATGATCTAACACATCGCTCCCAAAAAAATCCTCAGACCTAACAAAATCAATCAAAAAATCAACAAAAATCAGAAAGTAAATAGAAAAGAATACTTGTTTGCCTTGGAGAACAAACAGTTCATGATAATGTAGCAAAACAGAGAACCTAGACAAGCAAATTTCAAAAATTTGGATCATAAAGTCAAAAATATTTTAAGAAAAAATTTACCAAAAGATAATGATAACACAAAGATACAATAGTCAAGAGAAGACATCACGTTAAAACACCCAAAAATACAAAAAGGATACAACAGTCAAGAAAAGATCTCACGTTAAAACACCCTAAAATACCAAAAGGATATGATCCAAATTTCTGAAAAGGAAATTTCAAAAATTTGGACCATAAAGTCAAAAATGTATTAAGAAAAAATACCAAAAAGATAATAATAACACAATGACACAATAATCAAGAGAAGGTCTCACATAAAAAGGATGCTTAATAGCCAACTGGTCTTCTATCACCGAAGCAAGGTGAGGATGACCTGCAAAGAAATTGTTAAAGATATAACAAAACATAGAACCTAGAAAAGCAAATTTCAGAAACTTGGACCATAACCGGAAAAAATATATTAACAAAAAATTCCAAAAGATAATGATAAAAAAATAACACAATAGTGAAGATTTCATCTAAAAAGACAAAGATATGATCTCACCTAAAAAGACCCTGAACAGACAGCATGCCATCACTGAGCAAGGTGAGGATGACCTGCAATGTAGAGTAAAATTGTCCACTATCATAAGGAGTATCATAAGGATTTGCCTACTTATTGGATCAAAAGGAATGTCAATCAGAGAAGCAGTGTAACACCCCGATCCCTCTCGAGACCGGGAGTTCTATCAATCAATCTAATCACAACCCAAACCAAACCCGGGCATAAATTTTCAGGGAAAACGGATGGAGTCTCCCCTGTTTCTAGGCGAAATGTAAAACCTGCGACAGCATATAAGTGGACCAACACCGTGTCCAACCATACAAAACTACCTCAAGGCCATCCGAGCCTCGGTTCTCAACAATTAATCTCAGCAAGTATACATACATTTCCAATTTAAAAGCTAACCTATCTCTTTTCATTTTTGACAAGTACATTCAAACTGGACAATTAAACCATACTAAGTTACTGCGTAAAATAAACTATCATGCCATTCTAATTCTTTTCCTTGGAACATTATAAACATGCATTGAAGTTAAGCTTTGCTAACTGATTACATAACTAGATACATAATCTAACTTATCAAACTACTTCAACAATCTAATGAAACTTAAATTACATTCATTTTGACATTAAATACATACAATACATGAAAGCATACATCTTTGCATCTTTGACAACTCAAGCCACATAGGCACGCAAAACAACTCTTCAGGCACGAACTATCACATAATCACGAACTTTCCAGCTAACAAGGCATATCCTGAAATGTGGTGGTGAGGAGTGAGTATACACAACACGTATACTCAGTGAGGGCGAGACAGATATCGAATTGGAGAAAAAGAAAGTCGTGCAATGCAGATAGACACAACTAAGCAATAAAGTCAATAAGAAAGCATTCAATACAAACGACAATATATTAAATATTCAAGAAAGCATTAACACAGCCATTCAAAGCTATACCACACTCTGAAGGCTATGGTTCACTCTTACGAGCAATATACCATTTCACGAGCAATACATCAATCTCGAGCTTGATGTTGACAACGATGACAATAAGCGCGCAACCACCTTATCACACCAGTTTGGAATACCCCGGGAGTAACCATCAATTCTACGACCCAAATCTCCCTGGGAGGCAACCCAAGCGAGAAGAGGGAATAGCTACGGAGCTAGAGCAACCAACACTGGCAATCCGAGGCTACCCAGAGAGGCCCATCACTCATGCGCTGGACACTATGCAATGCAAGACTCGATACAAAGCGATAAACAAGCGATAGCACAACAATACAAATTAAAGAAGATAAACGAGATATCAAGCATTATTCAACCATTGTTAAACATTTCAAACAATAATCAACTTTAACAAGCGTAATAAGCATTAACAAACATTTGCAATCAAATAAGTAACAAGAACAACACCAACTAACATTATCAAGCAATAACAAGTATTCTATAGACATTATAAGCTTTCTATAGGCAACATAAGCATTCTATAAGCAATATTCTATGAAAACACACAAAATCACGAAAATGACCCCAACTTACCAAACGCTACTACTTTCAAACGAGCCACGAGCTTTGAAAACCGACTTCACCAATCCTCCTAAGTCACCATAAGGCACGTCTAAAGACCCCGAAATCCTATTTTACCCTAGAATTCACGTAAAGTCCCGATTTCCCCCTTTGCTCGTTTGAACTACAACTATACTAACTAAACATCCAACCAACGCCATAATCACACCAAAAGTGCTTCCATGGCCTCCCGAAACAATGCCATCACGCAAAACGAGAAAACGCTAAATTCGACCTAAACGACCCTGACTTTCATCAAGGCATATTTCTCGTGTTTTCCATTACGCAACCTAGACAAATCATGCATTTAGACATTCTAGCATACCGAGCACCTTTTCACATCAACAAACAGCATAACAGCGCAACTTTATTGTTTCAAGGGTTTACTATTCATAATTTACTATTCATTATTCAATTTAAATTGCAATCTCAATATTCAACCGCAGAAAATGTTAAAAAACTATAAATACATGTTCTACAATCAACAAGGAACATTCTTTAAGCATTAAAACGATTAAACTAACGATCTACGCATAAAATCCAAAAATCAAAGTTTAGATACAAATATTTCAAATGCGCAAATAACGATGAAATCCTCACCTTAGACGCTCCTAGACGCTAGGAAAACCTCGTAGGACGCCTCCGAAACCACCCCGTGCAAGCTCACACGAAGAATTGAAGATTTGATGTTGAATTTTCTTTTTTTTTCTCTCCTTATTTTTTCTGCCCTTTCATGTTCTGTTCAGCTCTGATTTTTCTTTTATTTTGTGCTATTTTAGGCTATTAAAAGATGGCACAAGGTCAAAATGGTCAAGGCTTGGTCAATGCTCACTTAAGTTGGTCAAACTAGCTTATTTTATGCATTTTTAGGCTAAAACAACTAAGAAAATATCAATTCTAGCTAACAACAATTAAATTATAAAATTTAAGGCACTAAAATACTAGTTTCACTATTTGCTGAGGACTCAAATTCATTTCCTAACTATCTCTCTCGATATGCTATGCACTTTGCGTCAATAGAAGAATAACAATTAAATCTCGAAGAATCTAAGAAATATATCATTTTTGGAAAGCATCAAAGTTTAAAATTTACTCCGGCTCGGAGCTACTTTTCATTTAATTGAAAACCGAACATTAAGAAGCAAAAAAAATAAAACAGATTAACAATAATATGAAAAGTAGTTGATATTCCCTTAAAATAATTAACTCAAGTATTATTTCAATTACTTCTAAAAGAAATATGTAAATAAAGCTACAAATAAATGTTTAACTAAAAATAAACACAAATTCAATGCCAACATTTAAGATGTCACTTAGTTAAATGCAATTAAATGCCTTTAAATGCATGCCGGGTTCGGGTTATCACATCCTTCCCCCCTTAAAACAATTGCATCCTCGTAATTCTTTTTCCAATAGAACTCAGCATCATCTGAAATCCAATTCTGACTAATCTTCATCGGTTGAAGAATCCCGTTGACACGAATATCGAAGAAGAATAAAAATTCCAACCAAGATCGCCGAGATACTACCAATAAAGACTAAAGCAAAGATACTGTAGATGTTATCAATACCACATACTAATGGCAGGAAGAGTACCGAAGGAATACCCTATTTAAAAATCTTCAATAGAAGTCTAACAAGTACCTAATAAGAAAGTTAAGAGATAGCCAGAGTAGATGCACCTCATGCAGTGCTGATTACCGTAAATAGACCCAGCTGAAAGTTCTATAAAGGAATATAGAGAAGAATACCAAAGGCCAACCTCTAAATGAAATCTTCCAATCACTGAGTTCCTACCGCAACATCTTAGTCAAACAGCAAGTATAGATTTCCCCTGAGTGGAAAGGCCGAAGGAGAAGCCGTAAACAGTATAAGATAATATGTCCAAATCAGAATTCCAAGTGTAGGATCTTCCAATAAATGCCAATACGGAAAATACTAGTAGAATGCCCAATAAGAATTCCAAAGAATACCGTAAGTAATATGAGATAATGAGTCTAATAGGAATTCCAGTTACCAAACCAACTGAAGGATGCCAAAGAAAATACTCGAACAATACTCCAGTAAGAAAGTACCAAGAATTGCCCAATAAGTAATACTAAACAAATGACCACTAAGAATCCTAGAGAATGCCATTGAAGAATTTCCAATAAGGAATACCAGTAACACTCCAATAAAGACCGAGACACATATACCTTAGATAATACCATGTAGTAAGGCCGATTGAAATCTCAATAGCCAAATCCCCCGAGAAATGCCAATAAAAGTCTCCAAAGAATACCCATTAAGAAAACAAAAAAAAAAAAAAAAAATGCTCCAAAGAATAACCAAATAAAACCCCAAGAGAAAGCTACTCTTTCACAACTGTTAAGCACAGAGGAGGACCATAGAGATTCGCCAATAACCGAGCTCCAAAAGCAAACTCCAATTCCCAAATAAAGGCTAGTCAAATGCTATTCATTTCCTGTCAATCCATACACCTTGAAAAGCCAGCGGTGAACCACTTTCTTCAGGGGAGGAATAAGTCTTTCTTACCATTTCCACGGGACATGTATGAATGCCAAGATATCACATTTATACACATGCCTTAAACTATTATGTAAGCAAGTTTACACAAGAGTTTTCAAAACCATTTAATCATCAAAGTCATTCAAACATGACAATCAATTCATGCACAACATAATCAATTCAAATCACGGCACAACCAATTCAAGACATTCCAATACACACATTACAAGCAATACTTCAAGCAACTAACAATTCACGAGGTCGATTCGATTCACGAGGTCAATTCAATAAGTCAATTCGATAGACAACTAGACATTTCACCTTTCTTGAGAAACATTTAACACATAACACATAACTATATCACATAAGTGCATACATTCAAGTCAAGACACACAATCTCACATACAAGCATACACTTTCAAGACACACTTATCAAGCACACATTCAAGGATCACTACTGTGATAACCCGAACCCGGCATGCATTTGATAGCACTCGACTGCATTTG
The DNA here is from genome assembly GCA_037974665.1 of Ehretia macrophylla. Taxonomy (NCBI): domain Eukaryota; kingdom Viridiplantae; phylum Streptophyta; class Magnoliopsida; order Boraginales; family Ehretiaceae; genus Ehretia; species Ehretia macrophylla. The sequence continues at coordinate 17,729,827 of CM075770.1, forward strand.
ATTAAATGTTTAATTAGTTAAATCAACCAATTTGCACTATTTTAATATTTCTCTTGGAAGCATTTAGTAGTTATATATTGAATAATTAAAAGATTATTACCTATTTCTAATAATTATAGTAATTGAATTTATACTCTTGTGATTAATTAAGTGTCATCTTAAATATTATGGTTTAATTGTATTTGACTACGTGTTATATTAACTTTCATTTGTATCTTAATATTGACTTCATAATTCTTTAAAATGTTCTAGAAATGGTTAAATTAATTAATTTAGATGAATATTGATTACCTTGATTGCTGCGATTATTTTAATAATCGGTTTTGGTTGTCTTGCATTAAAATCACTCAGTTTTCAAATAAAAGATGAAAGTAACTCCGAGCCGGAGTAAATTTTAAACTATGATGCTTTCCAAAAATGATATATTTCTTAGATTCTTTGAGATTTAATTGTCACTTCTTTGTTGACGCAAAGTGCATAGCATATCGAGAGCGATAGGTAGAGAACGGTTTCTAGTCCTCAGTAAATAGTGAAACTAGTATTTAGATGACTTAAATTTTATATTTTAATTGTTGCTAGCTAGAATTAATATTTCCATAGTTGTTTTAGCTTAAAAATGCATAAAAAATAAGCCTATTGACCAATTTTAAGTAGTTGACCAAGTGCCTTGACTATTTGACCAAGTGGTCATCTTTTAAATAGGCTAAAACCTTGCAAAATAGAAATAAAACCAGCTGAAAACAGTACCTGCTGGCCGAAACCAAGAAAAGAAAAGAAAAAAAAAATTCAACCTTTCAAATCTTCAAATCTTCGCGTGAGCTCGTGCAGGGTGGTTTCCGAGGCATCCTATGAGGTTTTCCTAGCGTCTAGGAGCGTCTAAGGTGAAGGAATCACGTTATTTGCGCATTTAAATGTTATGTATGTCAACTTTGTGAATTTTGAGATTTATCCGTAGATTGTTGTTTAAAGCGTTTTGATGCTTCCGGAATGTTCCTTGACAATTGTAGAACGTGTATTTATAGCTTTTTAACATTTTCTGCGGTTAAATGTTGAGATTGCAATTTAAAATGTCAATTGAATAGTATTTTATGAATATTAAACACTTGAAACGATAAAGTTGCACTGTTATGCTATCTGTTGATGTGAAAAGGTGCTAGGTATGCTAGAATGTCTAAATGCATGATTTGTTTAGGTTGCGTAATGGAAAAAATGAGAAAAATGGCTTAGTGAAAGTCGGGGTCGTTTAGGTCGAGTTTGGCATTTTCTCGTTTTGCGTGATGGCATTGTTACGGAAGGCCATAGAAGCACTTTTGGTGCGATTATGGCGTTGGTTGGGTGTTTGGTTGGTATAGTTGTAGTTCAAACGAGCAAAGGGGGAAATCGGGGCTTTGCGTGAATTCTAGGGTAAAGTAGGGTTTCGAGGTCCTTAGACGTGCCTTATGGTGACCTAGGAGGATTGGCGAAGTCGGTTTCCAAAGCTCGTGGCTCGTTTAGAAATTGTAGTGTTTTGATAGTTGGGGTCGATTTGGGATTTTGCTTGTTATCTTGATATTGTGCCTATAGAATGCTTAGGGTTGCTTGATATACTTGTTTAATTGGTGTTATTGTTGCTTATTATTGCTTGTTATGCGTGAAAAGTTAGTTGAATGTTAGTATTGATTGTGATTGCTTGTTATCTTGTTTGTTGTCACTAGTTTGTATTGTTGTGCTATCGCTCGTTTATTGCCTTGTATCGAGTCTTGCATTGCATAGTATCCAGCACGTGAGTGATGGGCCTCTCTGGGTAGCCTCGGGTTGCCAGTGTTGGTTGCTCTAGCTCCGTAGCTATTCCCTTTTCTCGCTTGGGTTGCCTCCCAGGGAGATTTGGGTCGTAGAATTGATAGATACTTTCGGGGTATTCCAAACTGGTGTTATAAGGTGGTTGCGCGCTTATTGTCATCGTTGTCAACATCAAGCTCGAGATTGATATATCGCTCGTGAAATGGTATATTGCTCGTAAGAGTGAACCATAGCCTTCAGAGTGTGGTAATACCTTGAATGGTTGTGTTAATACTTTCTTGAATGTTTAATATATTGTCGTTTGTATTGAATGCTTTCTTATTGATTTTATTACTTAGCTGTATCTATTTGCATTGCACGACTTTTTTTCTCTCCAACTCGATATCTGTCTCGCCCTCACTGAGTATACGTGTTGTGTATACTCACTCCTCACTACCACATTTCAAGAAATGTCATGTTAGTTGGAAAGTTCGTGATTCGTGAAAGTTCGTGCCTGAAGAGTTGTCTTGCGTGCCTATGTGGCTTGAGTGTCGAAGTTGTAAAGATATATGCTTTCATATGTTGTATGTATTTAATGTCAAAAGTATGTAATTTAAGTTTCGTTAGGTTGTTGAAGTAGTTTGATAAGTTAGAGTATGTATCTAGTTATTATAACTTAAATTCAATGCATGTTTGTAATGTTCAAAGGAAAAGAGTTAGAATAGCATGATAGTTTATTTTATGTAGTAGCTTAGTGTGGTTTAATTGTCAAGTTCGAATGTACTTGTCAAAAATGGGAAAAAAATAGGTTAGCTTTTAAATTGGAAATGTATGTATACTTGCTGAGTTTAAATTGTTGAGAGCTGAGGCTCGGATGGCTTTGAGGTGGTTGAATGTTTGGACATGGTATTGGTCCCCTTATATGCTGTCGCAGGTTTTACATTTCGCCTAGAAACAGGGGAGACTCCGTCCGTTTTACCTAAAATTTATGCCCAGGTTTGGATTTGGGTTGTGATTAGATTGATCGATAGAACTCCTGGTGTCGAGAGGGATCGGGGTGTTACACGTGGTATCAGAGCTTGTTTAGCTCATAAGCCGGGACAGGGTGCTCGGTCTGGTGGGTAGTGATCCTTGAATGTGTGCTTATTAAGTGTTTCTTGAAAGTGTATGCTTGTATGTGAGATTGTGTGTCTTGACTTGAATGTGTGGTCCTATGTGATATAGTTATGTGTTATGTGTTAATTGTGTGCTAAGTAAGGTGAAATGTCTAGTTGTCTATCGAATTGACTTATTGAATTGGCATCGTGAATTGAATTGACCTTGTGAATTGTTATTTGCTTGAAGTATTACTTGTAATGTGTGTATAGAATGTCTTGAATTAGCTATGCTATAATTTGAATTGATTATGTTGTTCTTGACTTGATTGACGTGCTTGTGTGGCTTTGTTGAATAAACTATTATGCAAACTTGCTTGCATAATAGTTTATGGCATGTGTATAACTGTGATATATTGGCATTCATACATGTCCTATGGAAATAGTAAGAAAGACTTCTTCCTCCCCTGAAGAAAGTGGTTCGCCGTTGGCTTTTCAAGATGTGTGGGTTGGCAGGAAATGAATGGCATTTGACTAGCCTTTATTTGGGAATTGGTGTTTGCTTTTGGAGCTCGGTTATTGGCGAATCTCTATGGTCCTCCTCTGTGCTTAACAATTGTGAAAGAGTAGCTTTCTTTTGGGGTTTTATTTGGTTATTCTCTGGGGCATTCTTTGGCTTTCTTAACGGGTATTTTTTTGGGGACTTCTGTTGGCATTTCTCGGTAGATTTGGCTATTGGGGTTTCAATCGGCCTTACTGCACAGTATTATCTGTGGTATATGTATCTCGGTCTTTATTGGTGTGACATTGGCATCCCTGATTAGAAATTCTTCAATGACATTCTCTAGGATCCTTAGTGGCCATTTATTTAGTATTTACTTATTGGACAAACTTGACTACTTTCTTATTGGAGCATTGTTTCGGATATCTTCTTTAGTGTTCCTCAGTAGGTTTGGTATTTGGAGTTCCTATCAGACTTATTGTATAATACAACTTATGGTATTCTTTGAAATTCTTATTGGGTGTTCTATTGGTATTTTCCTTATTGGCAAAGTTGTATGAAGTTCTTACTTGGCAAACATCGAAGAGGCCTCAGAGTTTGGTTTCGGTATATTGTTCACCAGTTCGGTGTTTATCCTTGGAGTTTTCGTCCATCTGGGAAACTATGTTTGTTATTCAACTTGGTTGTCTTATTGGGTACATTATATTTTCTCTGCTATTTCCTTGGACATTCCTCCCAGCATTTGATAGCTAAACTCGGAATCTAATTGGTTGTTCAATGGGGTTATTATTTGGAAGGCTTCTTTGGAACTTTGGAAGTATATTTGATTGGGTTCTTGGTAATTTCTTCAGCACTCTTAACAGGGAATTCTTCTATGAAATTCATGACCAGCGGGGTAATTCTTTGGACCTCTGGATGGAACCTTTGTTTGAGCTTTTATTTGGCTTCTTGCTTAGGAATTCTCGGGCAGTAATAGTTAGACTTCTATTGGAGATTCGTTCGTGGGGTATGTGACGCCTGAGTTTTAGCCATGCATTCAATTACTGTTGCATCCCTTGTTTGCGCATTTCCTTCTGTGCATTATTAACTGTCTTCTTAAATTACTATTCACTCCATTTTTAACTTCATGCTATTAGCGAATTAACATTTTTATTAAATCATATTAATTGTTAGAGTAGTGGGAAAAATGTGCATTTGAGCTAGAGGCGATAGGAGAGCTCGTTTAGAAAATGATTTTTGTAGTTGTATGAATAGTGTTACGTAACATAACTTAGGGAATGAATTAGCTAGCATTCATTTTACTATCTAGGCTCGTTTTAAGCTAACTAAGCGCATTTAGTGAACCATTTAAGCAAGCAACTTAGCCCCATTTAATATATAACTCACACAACACACACATTAGCTCATAACTTAGCAAAACAAAAAACAAAAAAAGAGAGCATGCTGAAAACACTGTAGCAAATCCGAGAATTGCATAGGAGAAGAAATAGAGTTTTTTTTGCTCAACAAATCCTCATTCCAAGCCAAGCCAAGCTAGGTGCAAGTGGTTTAGGGTGTCTACTAGCCTCCTAGGAGCTCCTACGCGCATTGGTGAGGGATTTCACGGCTTATTTTCGCATTTTAAAATAGTTGCTATTTTTTTGATTTGTTGAAAATGTGTTCAAATGCTATTGTATTGATTATCTATGCTATTATACCTTGTATATGAGTGCTAGAGAACATATTTGAACCATTGTTTCGCTTTTTAAACGGTTGGAATCGTTAGTTTAATTCATGAGGTGAAGAGTGACAGTTTTCTAGAGTTTTGGGTAATTGCTCGAATTAGCTTGATTCAACACTCCTAATAGATGCTTTAGGTGCTAATGAAGGTAGTCTAATAGCCCCGTGCACTTGAATTGCTCTAAAATCGCACAAACCGTAAAATACTCGGGTTTAATAAAGGGGTTTCGGGGTTAAAACGAATCCGGGTGGGTTCGGGCTCTACTTTTGGTATCCTTAGGCTACCTAGGTGCTATAGAAGCTTTGCTAATCCTTGTTTGAAGCCCGGATGAGGTAGGTGTAGTGTAAAGCTATAAGAGGAAATTTGGGACTTTCGAGGTTATTGCGGGCGTTTGAATGAGTTAGAGGGTTGAAAGGGTTCCTTGAGGGTTAGTTAGAAGGTTGGTAGAGTTTCCCTTTAAATTTGAATCATTGACTTTGGTTTGGAGGAGAAATAGCTTGAATAACAAAGGGGTTTAGGTGCAATTTCGGTTGTCTCGCGCTTCTAAGACCTTGGCATGACTTCTTGAACGTTTAAATGTAGTTTCAAGTTGGTGTGGAACTTTTGATGTAATTCTAATTATATCTTGTATATGCCCTTTTGTAAAACTGCTTATTTGCTTGTATAAACTGCTTCTATTTTAACTGCATTGAGGAAACTTCGAGCTTAAAACTGTATTAATTGGAGAAGGATTAGGGGTTGAATTATATACCACTAGAAAGCCTTACGAGTCTAGTTTCTACAGCTTTTTACGGTGCATTAATCGGAGTTGTCTAGAGCAAGTTGTGATCATTTTGGTGAGATGTGCCAGAAATGCCCTGTTACGCGAGAATCTGAATTTTTTTGTTATTTTGCTATAGTAATGGTATAATTCAGTTCTAATTGGATGTATTCGATCAAGACCTTATTGTGTAGTGTCCTTGGATGATTAATAACGTAATGGGGCTCTTATAGTTATGTTGTTTTCATGAATTGTAATTGAAATCTAATTGCTAGTAAAGTTAATTTAAATTGAAAGCTATTCTATTCGACTGTGAATGAGAAATGCTAGTAGAGTTGTGATGGTCACCACCTTTAGACATAGGTAATGTTTCTATATATGCTAAACAATTCAACTATTAGAATTAGTTGTTGTTATCAATGTGCAACTAGTGAACACTTAGAAAGGTCAAGTAAACTATGTGGAAGAATGTGTTTAACACTTTTTGAAACTACATGTAAGGTTAATTGTAAGTTGATAGTTGTCTATTATATGTTAAATGTAACTAACTTAAGTTAATACTACTAGTGATATGTTAGAATCTTAGCTTGAAGTATAGTTATTTTACTAAAATAGTATGTTAGTTATTAAATGGTTGATAGTTAACTTTTCTATTAGTTGATAAATGCATTTCTTTCCCTATGTGCTAATGTTGGGCTATCTTCATAGAGATATTACTAACTATTGTAAGTAAAGTAGAATATGAATTAGAAGTTCATTAAAGTAATAAAAGACTAGGTAGTGTCATTGTGAATGAATGTGTCATTTGAACATTAAAGTAACCTAACCTTTATTATCTATATATCCTTTGGAGAAATTCTTTGAGTTGAGTTAATGGCTAGTTTATTGTTATGTGGAGTGAATTAATTTCTTGTACAAGTTATTAACTAAAGTAAAATGAGAAATAGTATGAGTAACTGCAGGCTCATGTGTTGATTTTAGTTAAACTAAATTCTAGCTCGATTTATATCTAGTTATAGCATGCTGGTTGAATCATTCTCATTTAAGTTTTTGAACTATCTTCTTAATTAACTTGTAGACTATTGAAAATATGGAATATATGTTAAGTTAAAGTATATAAAAGTGGTATTTTGTTAAAAATAGAATTCTAATAGATATTGTATATATGCTAAATAAGCGAAGTTATAAGTTAGCTAACTTAGAATGAATGTTGTAGTTAAAGAGTAATTGAAGTAATGTTTGCTCATAGGTTCAAGGTGACTGGAAATGATGTGATTCAAACTTACATCTTGGAGCTCGGTAGAGGTGAGGGAGACTTCATCCTTATGTGCATAATAGTTTATTTACTTGTACTTAGATTATGTGCACTTATTGTCTATATATTGTGTGTGAGGGCAACCTACTTTGTTGTCCCTCAACCATGTGTTTATTGATTTATACTATTGTTATCATTTTGAGTGCATTGCATCGTGGTTGCGCAACCATTCGGGCATGGTAGTGTCGGGGAAACCGGGCGGCATCGGGCTTGCCGGTCCACCTCGGCTACCATGGTTGCCCAGTCCCTCTCTCGCTTGGGATGCCGCCCAGGGAGAGTTGGGTCGTAGGATTTCAGGGTACATCCGGAGTACACCCGTTTGGAGTTATAAGGGGATGTCGGCTTATCGATATTAGTGTCATTATTACATCGAGTTTTAGTTCGTGGCGTCGCTGGTGTGCCTCTGCCCTTCGGGGTATTCGCTTAGCCGGGACGTTACAGAAGTCAAAGTGTATCGTATCCTTTTTAATGTGTAGTAACTTGTTGTTTTAATTGTTCTTTGGTTGTAAAATACTTTATTTGTACTAACTGCTGCATTGCACGTCCCCAGTAGACCTTATCCCTCACTGAGCAATTGTGATTGCTCATACCTCGCTAAACATGTTTCAGGAAGTGCTGAGGGTGAACCCCAACTAGTTGAGGTGCTAGTGGAAGAGGAAGAAGTTCAGGCTGAGCCTTTGCCTTAGTTGTTGTGTGTTTGTTGTCTAAGGCGGATTTTCCTTCTTGTTGTTACATGGTGTACTTGTATTGCTATAGCATGATCTATTTTGTGGCCTTAAGGCTATGTATATTCTTGTAGTTGCAAGTTGAAAGTTGTTGCTTGTAATGTTAGCTTTGAGATATTATGGTTTGTAATAACTTTTAATTCTCCTTTTAGTTCTTGCATGCTTGGGGGTATATGTTTAGAGGTGTTGATTTCAACTTCTAAAATTGCTCTAATGTTATCATAGGATGACATGTTAAAAAGGTTTAATGAAAAGTTAAGTTGGGTGCATGCATGTGTGATTTGGAGCTGTTGTTTGTCTCCTGGCTTGGATGACCTTGAACCTTTGAATTTTAATTATAAAAGCTTGTTTTAGTATATTGTGGCTATTTTGAGCATTTACAGGTTTGAAAAATGTCCGAAGTACAGAGGAAACTCTGTCCGTTTTTTTTCCTAAAATTTTGTGACCGAGTTTGGTATTGGGTTGAGAATAGCATGGTTATTAGAGCCTCCGGTCTCGTGAGGGATCGGGGCGTTACGGGGTATTCTTCTTGTCGTTATTGTATGGTATTAATGACATCTACAGTATCTTTGCTATAGTCTTTATTGGTATTATCTCGGGGTTTCTGGTTGGAATTTATTCTTTTTCGGTATTCGTGTCAACGGGATTCTTGTACGGTATCTACCTTTGAGCCTTTATTTGGCGTTACCACTTGGCATTTCTACTTGAACTTTTCTATTGGTCATCTTGATGAAATACTTGTTCAGTAGCTAATGAAGATTAGTCAGAATTGGATTTTAGATGATGCTGAGTTCTATTCGAAGAAGAATTGCGAGGACACAATTGTTTTAAGGGGGGAAGGATGTGATAACCCGAACCCGGCATGCATTTAATAGCACTTGACTGCATTTGATTAAATGTTTAATTAGTTAAATCAATCAATTTGCACTATTTTAATATTTCTCTTGGAAGCATTTAGTAGTTGTGTATTGAATAATTAAAAGATTATTATCTATTTCTAATAATTATAGTAATTGAATTTATACTCTTGTGATTAATTAAGTGTCATCTTAAATGTTAGGGTTTAATTGTATTTGACTACGTGTTATATTAACTTTCATTTGTATCTTAATATTGACTTCATAATTCTTTAAAATGTTCTAGAAATGGTTAAATTAATTAATTTAGATGAATATTGATTACCTTGATTGCTGTGATTATTTTAATAATCGGTTTTGGTTGTCTTGCATTAAAATCACTCGGTTTTCAAATAAAAGATGAAAGTAACTCCGAGCCGGAGTAAATTTTAAACTATGATGCTTTCCAAAAATGATATATTTCTTAGATTCTTTGAGATTTAATTGTCACTTCTTTGTTGACGCAAAGTGCATAGCATATCGAGAGCGATAGGTAGAGAACGGTTTCTAGTCCTCAGCAAATAGTGAAACTAGTATTTAGATGACTTAAATTTTATATTTTAATTGTTGCTAGCTAGAATTAATATTTCCATAGTTGTTTTAGCTTAAAAATGCATAAAAAATAAGCCTATTGACCAATTTTAAGTAGTTGACCAAGTGCCTTGACTATTTGACCAAGTGGTCATCTTTTAAATAGGCTAAAACCTTGCAAAATAGAAATAAAACCAGCTGAAAACAGTACCTGCTGGCCGAAACCAAGAAAAGAAAAGAAAAGAAAAATTCAACCTTTCAAATCTTCAAATTTTCGCGTGAGCTCGTGCGGGGTGGTTTCTGAGGCATCCTACGAGGTTTTCCTAGCGTCTAGGAGCGTCTAAGGTGAGGGAATCACGTTATTTGCGCATTTAAATGTTATGTATGTCAACTTTGTGAATTTTGAGATTTATCCGTAGATTGTTGTTTAAAGCGTTTTGATGCTTCTAGAATGTTCCTTGACAATTGTAGAACGTGTATTTATAGCTTTTTAACATTTTCTGCGGTTAAATGTTGAGATTGCAATTTAAAATGTCAATTGAATAGTGTTTTATGAATAGTAAACCCTTGAAACGATAAAGTTGCGCTGTTATGCTGTCTGTTGATGTGAAAAGGTGCTAGGTATGCTAGAATGTCTAAATGCATGATTTGTTTAGGTTGCGTAATGGAAAAAAATGAGAAAAACGACTTAGTGAAAGTCGGGGTCGTTTAGGTCGAGTTTGGCATTTTCTCGTTTTGCGTGATGGCATTGTTTCGGAAGGCCATGGAAGCACTTTTGGTGCGATTATGGCATTGGTTGGGTGTTTGGTTGGTATAGTTGTAGTTTAAACGAGCAAAGGGGAAAATCGGGGCTTTGTGCGAATTCTAGGGAAAAGTAAGGTTTCGGGGTCTTTAGACGTGCCTTGCGGTGACCTAAGAGGATTGGCGAAGTCGGTTTCCAGAACTCGTGGCTCGTTTGGAAATGGTAGTGTTTTGATAGTTAGGGCCGATTTATGATTTTGCTTGTTATCTTGATATTGTGCCTATAGAATGCTTAGGGTTGCTTGATATACTTGTTTAATTAGTGTTATTGTTGCTTATTATTGCTTGTTATGCTTGAAAAGTTAGTTGAATGCTAGTATTGATTGTGATTGCTTGTTATCTCGTTTGTTGTCACTAGTTTGTATTGTTGTGCTATCGCTCGTTTATTGCCTTGTATCGAGTCTTGCATTGCATAGTGTCCAGCACGTGAGTGATGGGCCTCTCTGGGTAGCCTCGGGTTGCCAGTGTTGGTTGCTCTAGCTCCGTAGCTATTCCCTTTTCTCGCTTGGGTTGCCTCCCAGGGAGATTTGGGTCGTAGAATTGATGGATACTTCCGGGGTATTCCAAACTGGTGTTATAAGGTGGTTGCGCGCTTATTGTCATCGTTGTCAACATCAAGCTCGAGATTGATGTATCGCTCGTGAAATGGTATATTGCTCGTAAGAGTGAACCATAGCCTTCAGAGTGTGGTATAGCTTTGAATGGTTGTGTTAATACTTTCTTGAATGTTTAATATATTGTCGTTTGTATTGAATGCTTTCTTATTGATTTTATTGCTTAACTGTGTCTATTTGCATTGCACAACTTTCTTTCTCTTCAACTCGATATCTGTCTCGCCCTCACTGAGTATACGTGTTGTGTATACTCACTTCTCACCTCCACATTTCAGGAAATGTCATGTTAGCTGGAAAGTTCGTGATTTCGTGAAAGTTCGTGCATGAAGAGTTGTCTTGCGTGCCTATGTGGCTTGAGTGTCGAAGTTGTAAAGATATATGCTTTCATATGTTGTATGTATTTAATGTCAAAAGTATATAATTTAAGTTTCATTAGGTTGTTGAAGTAGTTTGATAAGTTAGATTATGTATCTAGTTATTATAACTTAACTTCAATGCATGTATGTAATGTTCAAAGGAAAAGACTTAGAATAGCATGATAGTTTATTTTATGTAGTAGCTTAGTATGGTTTAATTGTCAAGTTCGAATGTACTTGTCAAAAATGGGAAAAAAAAATAGGTTAGCTTTTAAATTGGAAATGTATGTATAATTGCTGAGTTTAAATTGTTGAGAACCGAGGCTCGGATGGCCTTGAGGTGGTTGAATGTTTGGACACGGTGTTGGTCTACTTATACGCTGTCGCAGGTTTTATATTTCACCTAGAAACAGGGGAGACTCCGTCCGTTTTTCATAAAATTTATGGCCGGGTTTGGATTTGGGTTGTGATTAGATTGATCGATAGAACTCCCGGTCTCGAGAGGGATCGGGGTGTAACAACTACCCACCAGACCGAGGACCCTATCCCGACTTATGAGCTACTTAAGCTCTGATACCACCTGTAACACCCTGATCCCTCTCGAGACTGGGAGTTCTATCAATCAATCTAATCACAACCCAAACCAAACCCGGGCATAAATTTTCAGGGAAAACGGACGGAGTCTCCCCTGTTTTTAGGCGAAATGTAAAACCTGCGACAGCATATAAGTGGACCAACACCGTGTCCAACCATACAAAACTACCTCAAGGCCATCCGAGCCTCGGTTCTCAACAATTAAACTCAGCAAGTATACATACATTTCTAATTTAAAAGTTAACCTATCTCTTTTCATTTTTGACAAGTACATTCAAACTGGACAATTAAACCATACTAAACTACTGCGTAAAATAAACTATCATGCCATTCTAATTCTTTTCCTTGGGACATTACAAACATGCATTGAAGTTAAGCTATGCTAACTGATTACATAACTAGATACATAATCTAACTTATCAAACTACTTCAACAATCTAATGAAACTTAAATTACATTCCTTTTGACATTAAATACATATAATACATAAAAGCATACATCTTTGCATCTTTGACAACTCAAGCCACATAGGCACGCAAAACAACTCTTCAGGCATGAACTGTCACATAATCACGAACTTTTCAACTAACAAGGCATATCTTGAAATGTGGTGGTAAGGAGTGAGTATACACAACACGTATACTCAGTGAGGGCGAGACAGATATCGAGTTGGAGAGAAAGAAAGTCGTGCAATGCAAATAGACACAGCTAAGCAATAAAATCAATAAGAAAGCATTCAATACAAACGACAATATATTGAACATTCAAGAAAGCATTAACACAGCCATTCAAAGCTATACCACACTCTGAAGGCTATGGTTCACTCTTACGAGCAATATACCATTTCACGAGCAATACATCAATCTCGAGCTTGATGTTGACAACGATGACAATAAGTGCGCAACCACCTTATAACACCAGTTTGGAATACCCCGGGAGTAACCATCAATTCTACGACCCAAATCTCCCTGGGAGGCAACCCAAGCGAGAAGAAGGAATAGCTACGGAGCTAGAGCAACCAACATTGGCAACCCGAGGCTACCCAGAGAGGCCCATCACTCACGCGCTGGACACTATGCAATGCAAGACTCGATACAAGGCGATAAACAAGCGATAACACAACAATACAAAATAGAGGAGATAAACGAGATATCAAGCATTATTCAATCATTGTTAAACATTTCAATCAATAATCAACTCTAACAAGCGTAATAAGCATTAACAAACCTTTGCAATCAAATAAGTAACAAAAACAACACCAACTAACATTATCAAGCAATAACAAGCATTCTATAAACATTATAAGCATTCTATAGGCAACATAAGCATTCTATAAGCAATATAAGCATTCTATAAGCAATATTCTATGAAAACACACAAAATCACGAAAATGACCCCAACTTACCAAACGCTACTACTTTCAAACGAGCCACGAGCTTTGGAAACCGACTTCACCAATCCTCCTAGGTCACCATAAGGCACGTCTAAAGACCCCGAAACCCTACTTTACCCTAGAATTCACGCAAAGTCCCGATTTCCCCCTTTGCTCGTTTGAACTACAACTATACTAACCAAACACCCAACCAACGCCATAATCGCACCAAAAGTGCTTCCATGGCCTCCCGAAACAATGCCATCACGCAATACGAGAAAATGCTAAACTCAACCTAAACGACCCCGACTTTCATCAAGGCATTTTTCTCGTTTTTTCCATTACGCAACCTAAACAAATCATGCATTTAGGTATTCTAGCATACCTAGCACCTTTTCACATCAACAGACAGCATAACAACACAACTTCATCGTTTCAAGGGTTTACTATTCATAAATTACTATTCATTATTCAATTTAAATTGCAATCTCAATATTCAACTGCATAAAATATAAAAAAAACTATAAATACATGTTCTACAATCAACAAGGAACATTCTTTAAGCATTAAAACGATTAAACTAACGATCTACGCAGAAAATCCAAAAATCAAAGTTTAGATACAAATACTTCAAATGCGCAAATAGCGATGAAACCCTCACCTTAGACACTCCTAGACGCTAGGAAAACCTCGTAGGACGCCTCAGAAACCACCCCGTGCAAGCTCACGCGAAGAATCAAAGATTTGATGTTGAATTTTCTTTTTTTTCTCTCCTTATATTTTCAGCCCTTTCATGTTCTGTTCAGCTCTGATTTTTCTTTTATTTTGTGCTATTTTAGGCTATTAAAATATGGCACAAGGTCAAAATGGTCAAGGCTTGGTCAATGCTCACTTAAGTTGGTCAAACTAGCTTATTTTATGCATTTTTAGGCTAAAACAACTAAGGAAATATCAATTCTAGCTAACAACAATTAAATTATAAAATTTAAGGCACTAAAATACTAGTTTTACTATTTGCTGAGGACTCAAATTCATTTCCTAACTATCTCTCTCGATATGCTATGCACTTTGCGTCAATAGAAGAATAACAATTAAATCTCGAAGAATCTAAGAAATATATCATTTTTGGAAAGCATCAAAGTTTAAAATTTACTCCGGCTCGGAGCTACTTTTCATTTAATTGAAAACCGATCATTAAGTTGCAAGAAAAATAAAACCGATTAGCAATAATATGAAAAGTAGTTGATATTCCCTTAAAATAATTAACTCAAGTATTATTTCAATTACTTCTAAAAGAAATATGTAAATAAAGCTACAAATAAATGTTTAACTAAAAATAAACACAAATTCAATGCCAACATTTAAGATGTCACTTAGTTAAATGCAATTAAATGCCTTTAAATGCATGCCGGGTTCGGGTTATCACAAGCAGCAATGACAATATCTAGTGACAAGTACACGCTGAAAATATCATTGACCATCTTGATTCATTTAAATATGGATGATTATACTGATTCTATTGACTAGCACAAAGGTAGAATGTACCTAGAAGAAGGTATCAATAGTTTATCCAAGGCAAGGAAGATATAATCTTCAGCAAATTTTAAATTTGACAAGTGCGTATGTGGATGCATTCCAAACTTGAAGTTGCATTGAAGTAGAGCAACAAATGATAAAATTTACAAGTGGTAAGTTGTTGTGTTATTTCTAACGCAAGTGCATATATCGCAATAAGTAATAAAGTAATAAGTAAAGATCGTTCTCACGAGAACTGTGCTCTAACTTTATTTGGACAAACACGAATTGAGAGTTTGTAACTAATGACTAAAGAAATTATAGAACTTATAAAAATAGCAACTAAAACAACTACGAAATTAACAAAAGATGGTAATTCAATAGTTAAAAAGCTCTAGGGATTCTGATTTCACCAAGATTAATCCTACTTGAAACTATTGATTTAAATCAATTGATGCCTATTCTCTACGTTGCCAGCAATTTTGCTAAGGTTAATATTTCTCAAGCATCAATAACCTATCCTAATAAGAAAGCTAACTACATCTCTGTGATAACTGTGAACTTATGGAATGCATTAAGCCTTAGAAATTCAAATGCGGCACTAGATCTAATAACTATCTCTAGCTTATGATGATTTAATGGTATTTCACACGTGGTCTAATTTAGTTATCACTTATCAGTCTCAAACCAAATCACGAATCATGCAATTGTTGATCAGGCAATCACAAGCATTAAACTTAGCATGAAATACTCAACGCATATATGGAATAGTTTATCAATCAATCAAAACCAAAAGCATCAAATATTCATAATCTAGCTACATCGTAGCCCTAGAAAGATAACTTAGAACATCATAAAGAAATTAAATAAAATCTCAATTGTAACGTAAATCATGATAATAGAGATAGAAAAACAAGGATTTTAAGAAGAATTGGGGTAGAAATCCGTCTCTGGATCGTTCTTCCGTCTTCAACTCGTGAATCCCCTCTTTCTTTCCCTCTAGAACGTTGTCTCTGCTCACAAAACCAGCCGCCAGAAAAAGCCTTCCTTTCAAACGTTTATTTTCCTCTTTTTAACATAGGGTTTCTTTCTTTCGCGCCTTTTACAAAATTGCCCTTAAATTTTCTACGACGCTGCACAACTGTGCTATGACTGCGCTATTTTTAGTTTCTCTTCAATTGTTTCACTAGTTGCATGAAAGCTCTCCCTTAGTCATTTTTTTTCAATCTCTGCCTCAAAATCCAAGTTTTCTCATATAATTCACCTATATCGCAAAACAAACATGAAACCAATCAAATTGCTCATAAATTACTCAAGAACTAACCAAATTTAAGTGAAAGGTGCTGAAATCATTTGCCAATAATACACCCAAGAAACACTCCCAAACTTAAGATTTGGTTGTCCTGAAGCAAAAGACACAACTAAAGAAAGAAACAACCTAAAAACTAAAGACTCAACACAAGACAACTCATGAAAGCAATGTTACGGGATAATAATTTTTTCACAGCCTCAGTAGCAACCTTTCACATCTCAACCTTAAAAGGAAATTTTCAATTATAAGAATGAGAAATATTAACTTCACATAATTTGCATTTTACTTCAAATCCTCCAAGTAAGTGTGTGAATAGCCTCTATCATAATCAACTGTACCCGGATGAGTTTATGCAAGTTAAGTGAATTGCCAATGTGGATCTTTTATTTTCAATCACTTAGGACTTCATAGGCTTACTTTTCATGTCACTCTCCACTAATGTAGGTTAATCATAGCATTAAAGATCAGTAGGACTTTACATTTGGTTGTAACGTGTGGCTAGGGTCAAGGTAGGATAATGGATATAACATAAGGCTAAACTACCCGTAAGCACACAATTATTCGAGGATGTTCAATGGAGCACATGCCAACTCTACTTCTTACCACCACAATTATTCAACATATCTCTTTTCTTTCTTCTTTCATTTCACTTGCTTAACATTCATCCACAACCATTATAAACACAAAAAGAATTCACACTCCCCCAAACTTGCATTTTGATATTAACTACAAGGAGTGTGGCTATTCTCATTTCTTTTCATTCTTTTTTTTTTCTCAATATTTTATTTTTTTCTGAAACAAAACAACACATCACCAAATCATCAAACCTCCCATCATTCAATACAAAACATGGCTCCATATAATCATCCTAGAACAATCATATGTTACAAGTAGGAAGGTCATTAATTAGGAAAACCAGACTTGACAAGTTAAGGAAGAATTTATAAGTTGCATAAGAAAGAAAAGGCTAACATAGGCTTAAAAGGGTGGACTAGGGATATTCAATTATTACACGGGTTGGCTTGAAAGACTCAAACGATCCAAAGATGACCTAAATCATTTCTCTAATGCTATGCAACCTAGGATTTCGCCTCGAGTGACAATCAAGCAAGTTCTAAAGTCCTATAATCATTTTTCTTTTCACTTAAACTCACATAAACCTTCTTTAAGTATCAACATTACTAGACGAAGTTAAGTGCGCAATAGGTGGGGATTTTCTGTAAAACGAAACTATGTTTCAGTTAATTATCCTCGTTACTGTCATGTACTCGTTACGCTACTCATCATCCGCCTATTTCTTATCTTTCCAACATCACTTTCAAAAAAGAAAAAAAATCAAATTTTTCTGATTTTTTTTTCTTCTGGAATAATAAAAATAACAAAACACATGAAAAGAAAACACATAAAACAACCATGAAAGGAACAAGTGCACAAGCAAGTAACTAAGAACCACCCCCAAACTTAGAAGGAAACATTGTCCTCAATGTCAAAGTTGTAAAGAAAGAAAAATATAGGACTTCCCTGAATATCCGCTATACTCATTCCTCATCCGCAGATTGAACCACGTCTTCTTTTGGAGGACATTGCTACCTAGAATTATTAGTCAATGCCACCAGTGCACCTACACACCAATACAATCACTGCAACTACTATAGTTCATCTCAACAATCTAATGCAATCAAGAATCACCCAACAAACACAAAATAGGTCCAATCACAAGTCAACTAATCAACTATGTTCCTTACTTTGGTGATAGCTTTAACACCCAGTTAACATCCAATTCTGGATCCTTAAACTGCTCCACTTAAGAAAAATAACTTACCATCACTGTAAGTCAGTCAATAGAAACACTGTGCGCTCACAACAATACGATATCCACTGCAAGCACGTGCCACCCAACAGACTCAAGAGAGGTAAATTCAAGAGACGTGGACAATGATCACAACCAGTCCCAATACATACCTAGCACTCAAAACACAATTACAACCATTATAACTCAACTAACAACAACACAATGTAGTACAAATTTCACAATCAATACCCAACAAACAACAACCACGAATACCCATAATCACCAATAGTTTATCGCACATCAACAATACCCCAACAGAGCCAAACAATAGAAAATACTCACAACTTGAGACTCCTCAACTGCCTGCAAAACTTCATTGACGCCGCCTCTTCAGATCCGATGAGACTGCTACTACCAGAACAGCCTAATGCCCTTGCCTCGTCAGTTGGTTAGCCCGTGAACCTCGACGTCATTGATGCCAGAGTCCGAAAGCTTCTCGCCATCGTTAATGTGTTGCACGAGGGGTTTGGGTCTTGGTTAGTGTGTTTGTTGGTTTTGTGTTAAGAGTGAAGAACAGAGACGTAAGATTTAGAAAGATTAGAAATTTGAATGGATTTGATGCATGAGGTATGGCTGCAATGGGGGTGACGAGTTAAGGGTTTGAGTATTTTTAGAGGAATTGGGTTTAGGTTAACATGGGTAGAAGGGTAAAGCTGCTTAGATGATTTGGGTTTTGAGTTGTAGGATCTGATAACTTAGGATATGAAATGGGTTTGGTTGCGTAGGTTGTGGTTTTTATTATTTAGGTATGTAGGATTTGGGTTTGGTTATGCGACATGGGGTTGGGTAAGGGGCTGAAAGAATTTTTTTTTTTCGGAACGTCAACTGTAGGGACGCCAACGCAGCTGTGCCACTTTTTAGCGCAACAGTGCTACTCTTTTTTCTATCAACTCCTCACGAACGTAACTTTTTAACTCCGCTAACGCAGCTGTACTAAATTCTAGCGCAATAGCGCTACCTCACAACTTTATTTCTTCTTGCTTGTGAGACCCCAGATCCACATACATGTGCATTTACTGTTTAGTGTCATTCATTTGTATATATTTATGTGTCTTTATTTCTTAAAATGCTTAGTTAAGGATAGTCTCTATTCATAAGAATTTTTGACTGTTTTATTTTCCTGATTTTAAATTTGTCCCATGTTACTTGACATTTAGGAGGCATGAACGAATTGAAATTAGGTGAATAGCATGAGGGAAAGGGGGGTAGAAAAATTATGTAGTGTCCCATTATGAATAGTTTTTTTCAGCATTTTAGTGTTTAGCATTAGTTTTAACTTCATTTAACTACACCACTACTACACAACAAACAAAATAAACCAACTCACACACATACACACACATATAATCAGCCACATACACACACACACACACACACACTTAAAACAAAGCAAAACACACTCCTCACACACACACAAAACAAATGACCAAAGAGAGACAAAAAAAAAATAGAGAGAAAAACATGATAAGAAAAAAAAAAGAGGAAGAAGGGGAGGAAGAAGGGGGTGCAAAAGCTCAACCTTGCATCCTAGCTCATTTTTGGTAAGCTATTTCATGATTTTGTGCAATTATTTGTTCAATTTTTACTTGTTTAAAGTTAGGGCAAATTTCTAGATTTGGTTTAAATGTTGATTTATTGGTTGAAATTGCTTCTAATGATGATTATTAGGCTAGTAGATCATTCTTTTATGCTTTGTATAGTTGGTTAGCCATGGAAATGCAAGTTTTAAGTTGGGGAAGATAATATTGTGCAGTGAATAGTAAAATCCAAAAATTTGAGATTTTTGTTCCGAATTGTGTTCTATCGCTTTGGTTAGGTGTCATGAATTCTTAGAAGGCTAAATGTATCATTTAAACGGATTTATCATAGTTAGAATTGGCAAATTTGCATTGGATCATAAAGGGGCCATTTGTGCATTTTGGGCCGTTTGGATGATTTGAGTGTCTTTAGAGCTTTGTTGTGGTTGGTTGATGATTATGGAGTGCCTAGTAAGCTTGTAATATTCCCTTGTGGCTTGGTAGCTAGTTAATATGATTAGAATTGGAGAATTTGGATTGAGATCAAATGGGAACGTTTGAACGAAGTGTTGACCGAGTTGGTTTTGAGATGTTGGATAGTCTTAGATATGCTAGGAAGTAATTATGCCACATTTCTAATGTTAATTTGGTGATTGGAATTGGTAGTTGTAGTACAAATGGACAAAGGGCCAATTCGGGGCTTTGTAGTAAACGCAAGTTTAAGTGAGGTTTCGTAGCATAGAAACTCAACATAAAGTGACTATATTTGAGTTGTAAAATCAGATTTCAAGTATCATAACTCGTTTGGATGTGGTAGCTTGTGAAAGTTAGAGAAATGAATAGTGTTTTATTAAGTTTTGTGACTTTGGTTCAATTGATGGTTTTGGTGCTTACATTAGATGTCATAAGTACTGGATTGACTAATTTGATGCTTGGGTGTGTTAGAGTGTGGATTGAACTTGTGGAGAATTGATTGATCATAAAGGGGCCTTTGATGGTTTTTTGGAGGGCTTGGTTGTGGTTCATTGGTGATTGTGGAGTTGTTAGTTGTGTTGATTGATTCTTATGAGATGTGTTGTGTGGTTTTGGTGAATAAATTGAGGAATGGGAGAATAATTGATCAAAAGGACTTTTAATGCTAAGTATTAATTATAGTTAAAGTGAGTTTCGTTGATGTTAATTAGTTATTGTAAGATGCCTACTGTGGTAGTTGAGGTGAATGGATTAGAGTATGTGAGATTGAGTTATCAAGAGCTCTAGGTGTCAAGTGTTTGCTATAGTTTAAAGATAAATTACTTGATGTTTAATGGCATTATTGAGTAGTTCGTGAGGTTAGTGGATGTTTGTGATGTATTCATTGTACTTGTAGTGTAAATTTAGTAATGAATGACTTGAATTATTGCTTGAGGGTATAAAGGATTACTTAATGAGTGTTGTATGGTTGGTTATTGATTTGAGTATATAGATTAGTTAAGTTAAGCATTGAATGGAATTGGTTAAATGCTACTTTTCTTATATTCTAATTGGAAAGGTAGGGTTGATTGAAAGGCATTAATTAATTGAGATCTATGAAGTTTAAGAGTGGTTAATGTGTGACTTTAGTGGTTAGTAGAAATCGAAATAGTGAGTTGCTAATAGAGTATAACGCAGTGATTTGTAATGATTCTTGGAGAATGCTAAGAGTATAAGAATGAGAATTAGGAGAATGTTTAACTAATTGGAGGAATGGTAGTGATTGAAGTGTGTGATCATATGACTTCGACTAGAGTCAGAGTATAATTTGATTGGAGATGATAAGTTATGTTAAAGGTTATTTGCTTAATTTTGAGAGATGATGGATATGCTTGGCATGGATTGAATTAATGGAATTCTTGAAGTGTTTAAATGAGGGGTTTTGGTGATAGTTTAGGCTGGAATTATGAGTTTAATTGCCTAAGTATAAATGTTGTTTTTAAGTGAATCATTGAGCTAGTATTGATTGTTAGCAAAGAGTGATTATTGGAACTTAGTATTGATTGAAGTTATGAGCTAAAGTAATAGTTCTAGGAAGATTGCTATCTTGGAAGAATTAGAATAGTTAAGTGTCCTCGATTCGAGAATGTGTTAAATGTTTATTGATTTCTATCGTGAATTGAATTGTATGTTTAAGTTCTTATGCATATAGTTGATTGTATTATGTGTTGTTAATCGAAGGGATTGGTGCATTCGGAGATTAATTGGAGGGGCATAGCTAAATTCTCATAGGTTTGGTTATTAAAGGTGAGGGATGCATCTTACTGGGCATTTTAATTGATTTATCGTCCTGTATTATAATGATATTGTATAGTAGATAAGTATTGAACTATTGTATTGAGTTAGAACATGTTTTAAACTAAATTGCTTATAATTGTTTATCGGTTTATGTGACTTATTGAATTGTTTCGATTATTGTTATATTGAATGCATTGCATCGTGGTTGCGCAACCATATTGGTTGGTAGTGTTGGGGAAGCCGGGCGGCATCGGACTTGCCGATATACCTCGGTTACCACCCACTGGAGTGATTGGGGTTATGCTGGCGTTGTTATGGAGTGTATAGGGTTATTGATGTGATGGTGAATTGGAGTGAATACGGACTGTTATCATATCTTTTCATTGAGTAACTCTCTCTTGGGCCTTTGTTCCTTGGAGAGTTACATTTGTTGTTTATTGTTTTAATGTTATTACATTTTGTTAATTGATCGTATAGTATTGCCAATTGTAGATATAACTTGTTTATATGCATTGCACGGATCCCTTTGCGAAAGTTTCCCGTATTCTTGTTCCCCTCCCTCACTGAGCAATAGTGGTTTGCTCACCTTCGTTCCCACCTTTCAGGTTTATCAGAGTTAGAAGAGCAGATTCATGTGTTTTATGTTAGATTGTTGATCGAGGTTGATTGCTTTGTGTAGTTTAATGTTTGAGAAGTGATGTATTGTATTAATGAAGTTTAATGAGTGTCTTGTATATAGTTTATATCCTATTATTCATATTTGCATTTACTTTAAGTAGGACCTTGTAATAAGTCAAATTTTAGTGTATTTGGGTAGTTGATTTGATAGCTTATGTAATAGGATAGCGTAGTTTATATTCAATGCTTGTATGTAGTTATTTTAAGGAAGAGTAGGTTAGTAGTTGTATTCGGAAATGTACTTTTGTTGTGAACCAAGGCTCGGATGGCCTTGAGGAATTGTTGTATGTTTAGACATGGTACTGGTCTATTTCTATATGTGTGCAGGTAAATCGTTTGTCCTATAAATAGGGAAAACTCCGTCCGTTTTTCCTAAATTTTGTGCCCGGGTTTGGATTTGGGTTGAGTATAACATAGTTAATAGAGTCTCCGGTCTCGTGAGGGATCAAGGCGTTACATTGCTTTTCTCTTCCACGCACGCATCCCCTTCAATCCAAACACCAATTTTTCCATATTTTTTCCCTTAATCGACATGGTAGAACTTCTCTTTGCCTCGGCTTTCCCCAAACTTGTTCTTGAACCTAGCATGACAACAAAAATTAACCATTAGCTACGACAACTATAACTCAAAAATTAACTAAAAATAACTAAAACTATTAAATCAAAAAAAGTAAAAAAATTCGGGTTGCCTCCCAAAAAGCACTTGTTTTAACGTCGACAGCCCAATGGATCAATTTTTCATGATGAGTTAAAGTGGACAACGATCTTGTGCTTATAGAACTCATCATCCCAATAAGTCTTCAACCGTTGGTCGTTGACCTTGAACGTCCCTTTCTCTGAATGGGTGACTTCCACAACACCTTAGTCACAACAAAGGGGTCAGACCATCTTGACTTGCGTTTTCCAAGAATCTATGGGTTATAAAGAAGTATTTGTTGCCCAGGAGAGAAATTTTTTCCCGAAACAGGTTTGTTATGCCACTCGTTTGTCCTTTCCTTGTAACCTCTTGCTTTCTCATTCGCTTCATCACAAGATCCTTCTAGCTTATTCAATTGCAAGAATTTTTTCTCACCCACTGCTTGCACACCCATGTTTAGTTGTTTAATAGACCAATATTCCTTGTGCTCTACTCCCACCGGAATAAAAGAATCATCTTGTAACAAGCTAGCCTCCAAGGGATCCAATTGACCCCTATGGTTACACACTATAGCTTTTAAGGCATCAATGCAAAAACAACTGTCACTGGCTTCTGGGTACTTGATAGCTTTTGTCATGCCCTGGGACCAAGACTCGCGGAGGTTAAGGTCGGAGCACAATATGTCATTCAGCTTAATACCTAAAAGATCTCTATTTAATAACCTAAACATTTATTAACTTCCACAAGTAACTTCAAAAGAATGCACATGACATTTGACATAAAAAGCCACAACAACCTGTTTCATAATTACAAGACCTAGCATCCCTGTTTGTACTTCCTACGTGGCTAAATTCAGACATTTAGGCCTCAAAAGAATGGTAATCAAACTTAGTATGTAGTTAATTGTTCCAAAAGAATATTACATAACACAAGGTTGTTCAAAAGTACATCATCAGTTCCTATTATCAAACTAAGTCTGCAACGCAAGCATGGAGGTCAACAAAGGCAGAAGTCAGTCTCATCACATAAAGCCTCATTGTGATAACCCGAACCCGACATGCATTTAATGGCATTTAATTGCATTTAACTAAGTGACATCTTAAATGTTGACATTGAATTTGTGTTTATTTTTAGTTAAACATTTATTTGTAGTTTTACTTTCATATTTCTTTTAGAAGTAACTAGAATAATACCTTAGCTAATCATATTATCGGAATATCAACTATTTTTCATATTTGTGTCAATCGGTTTTATCTTTTCTTGCACTTAAATGCTCGGATTTCAATTAAATGAAAAGTAGCTCCAAGCCGGAGTAAATTTTAAACTATGATACTTTTCAAAAATGATATATTTTCTTAAATTCTTTGGGATTTAATTGTTATTCTTTTATTGTCGCAAGGTGCATAGCATTTCGAGAGAGATAGTTAGGAAATGAATTTGAGTCCTCAGCAAATAGTGAAAACTAGTATTTAGTGTTTTAATTTTAGTGTTTTAAGTTATATTTAACTGGAATTGGATTTATGTTACTAGTTTTAGCTTTAAAATACATGAAATAGGCTAGTTTGACCAATTTTTAAGTGGTTTGACCAAGGGGCTTGACCTTTGTCATCTTTAAAATAGCATATAATAACACACCCAAAAAAAAGAAGGCTGAAAATCATAAGCATAGGGCCGAAAATATGAAGGAGAGAGAAAAAAAATTTCAAATTCAAATCTTCGATTCTTTGTGTGAGCTTGCACGGGGTGGTTTCCGAGGCGTCCTACGAGGTTTTCCTAGCGTCTAGGAGCGTCTAAGGTGAGGGTTTCATCGTTATTTGCGCATTTGAAATATTTGTATCTAAACTTTGATTTTTGGATTTTATGCATAGATCGTTAGTTTAATCATTTTAATGCTTAAAGAATGTTCCTTGTTGATTGTAGAACATGTATTTATAGCTTTTTAACATTTTCTGCGGTTGAATATTGAAATTGAAATATAAATTGTATAATGAATAGTAAATTATGAATAGTAAACCCCCGTCTCGATGAAGTTACTCCGTTACGCATTCTGTTGATGTAGGAAGATGCTAGATATGGTAGAATGCCTAAATGTGTGGTTTAATTGGAATGTGTAATGGAAAAACGGAGAAAAATAGCTTAGTGAAAGTCGGGGTCGTTTAGGTCGAGTTTGGCATTTTCTCATTTTACGTGTTGGCATTGTTTCGGGAGGCCATGGAAGCACTTTTGGTGCGATTATGGCGTTGGTTGGGTGTTTGGTTAGTATAGTTGTAGTTCAAACGAGCAAAGGGAGAAATCGGGACTTTGCGTGAATTCTAGGGTAAAGTAGGGTTTCGGGGTCTTTAGACGTGCCTTATGGTGACCTAGGAGGATTGGTGAAGTCGGTTTCCAAAGCTCGTGGCTCGTTTGAAAGTAGTAGCGTTTTGAAAGTTGGGGTCATTTTGGGATTTTGTGTGTTTTCATGGTATATTGCCTATAGAATGTTTATAATGCTTATAGGATGTTTATAATGCTTATAGAATGCTTATAATGCCTATAGAATACTTGTTATTGTTTGATAATGTTAGTTGGTGTTGTTCTTGTTACTTATTTGGTTGTTAATGCTTGTTAATGCTTATTACGCTTGTTAGAGTTGATTATTGATTGAAATGTTTAACAATTGTTGAATAATGCTTGATATCTCGGTTATTTCCTCTATCTGTGTTGTTGTGCTATCGCTCGTTTATCGCCTTGTATCGAGTCTTGCATTGCATAGTGTCCAGGGCGTGAGTGATGGGCCTCTCTCGGTAGCCTCCGGTTCCCAGTGTTGGTTTCTTTAGCTCCGTGGCTATTCCCTGTTCTCGCTTGGGTTGCCTCCCAGGGAAATTTGAGTCGTAGAATTGATGGTTATCCCTGGGGTATTCCAAACTGGTGTTATAAGGTGGTTGCGCGCTTATTGTCATCTTTGTCAATATCAAGCTCGAGATTGATGTATCGCTCGTGAAATGGTATATTGCTCGTAAGAGTGAAGCATAGCCGTCAGAGTGTGGTATAGCTTTGAATGGTTGTGTTAATGCTTTCAGTAATTGCTTATTATATTGATTGTTTGTCTTGATTGCTTATTTATCAATTATATTGCTTAACTGTGTTATTTGTATTGCACGACTTTCTTTCTCTCCAATTCGATATATGTCTCGCCCTCACTGAGTATACGTGTTGAGTATACTCACTCCTCACCACCACATTTCAGGAAATGTCATGTTAGCTGGAAAGTTCGTGCTTGAAGAGTTGTCTTGCGTGCTATGTGGCTTGAGTTGTCAAAGATGCAAAGATGTATGTTCATATGTTGTATGTATTTATTGTTAAAAGAAATGTAATTTAAATCTAGCTAAGTAGTTGAGGTAGATTGATAAGCTAGTTTATGTAATCAGTTAGCTTCGCTTAACTTCAATGCATGTTTGTAATGTCCAAAAGAAAAGAGCTTGAATGGCATGATAGTTTGTTTTATGCAGTAGCTTAGTATGGTTTAATTGTTAAGTATGGATATACTTGTAAAAGATGAAAAGATATAGGTTAGCTTTTAAATTGGAAATGTATGTATACTTGCTGAGTTTAATTGTTGAGCTCGGATGGCCTTGTGGTGGTTGAATGTTTGGACATGGTATTGGTCCACTTATGTGTTGTCGCAGGTTTGTTTTTTGCCTAGAAACAGGGGAGACTCCGTCCGTTTTCCCTAAAAATTTTGCCCGGGTTTGGAATTGGGTTGTGATTAGATTGATTGGTAGAACTCCCAGTCTCGAGAGGGATCGGGGTGTCACAGGTGGTATCAGAGCTTGTTTAGCTCATAAGCCGGGACAGGGTCCTCGGTCTGGTGGGTAGTGGTCCTTGAATGTGTGCTTGTTAAGTGTGTCTTGAAAGTGTATGCTTGTATGTGAGATTGTGTGTTTTGACATGAATGTGTGCTCCTATGTGATATAGTTATTTGTTATGTGTTAATTGTGTGCTAAGTGAAGTAACGTGTCTACTTGTGCATTGAATTGACCTATCGAATTGGCATTGTGAATCGAATCGACCTCGTGAATTGTTATCTGCTTGGAGTATTGCTTGTAATGTATGTATTGAAATGTCTTGAATTGGTTATACTGTGATTTGAATTGATTATGTTGTGCTTGATTTGATTGTCATGCTTGAGTGACTTTGTTGAATAAACTCTTTTGTAAACTTGCTTGCATAGTAGTTTAAGGCATGTGTATAATTGTGATATATTGGCATTCATACATGTCCTATTGAAATGGTAAGAGAGACTTCCTCCCTCCCTGAAGAGAAGTGGTTAGTAGCAGGCCCTCCAAGTTATGTGGATTGACGGGAATGAGCAGTGCTTGACTAGCCTTTATTTGGGAGTTGGTGTTTGTCTTTTGGAGCTCAGTTGTTGGCATACTTCTAAGACTTTTTCTTCGTGGTTGGCAATCAAAAAAAAAGATAACTTTCTTTTGGGTTTCGGTATGATGGCTCTTGGTAGCATTCTTTGGCTTCCTTATTGGGTATTCTTTGGAACTTCTGTTGGCACTTCTTGGTAGACTTGGTTGTTGGGGTTCCTCTAAGATTATCTCCTATGCTTAGTATAAATGATTTTCTTTGGAGTTCTACATGATAACTCTTTGGAGCATTTTCTTAATATTTCCTTGTTGGGCATTCATCGAGTTTTTCTATATTGGCATTTCGTGGAAGACTTGGTTGGGATTTTAATCAACCTTTGGTGTTCTTTCCGCATTCCTATGGGGAACTTTGATTTGAGTCTACTTACAATGATCAGCTTTGCATGAGGCGTACTATTTTGGTATTCTTTGTGAACATTTCTCAGTGGATTTGGCAATCGGAGTTCTTATTGGACTTGCTGCATAATATTGTCTACAATATCTTTGTTCTGGTCTTTCTTGATATTTTATTGGCAATCATGATTGGAAATCTTCAATAGTATATGGTGTACCTGCACGGCATTTCCTTTGGTATTTTACCCAATATTCGATAGCAATATTATTTTGGGAATCTACTTGGTTATTCAGCTTGGTGTTCATTCATGGACTTTTGATAAGTATATATATGTTGGCGTACAATTTGGATTTCCTATTCAGATGCTTCTTGAGCTATATATTGAAAGACTACCTTGAAACTTCTGTAATATGGTTGACTGGATTTCTTGTTTGGAGTCTTCCTGAGTAGTACTTGGGATTCTTGTTTAGACTCTGCTTCAGATTGTTTATTGGTATGTTCTTAGTACTTTTAGTTGGGATTTTATTATGGCATTCTCTAGGATCCTTAGTGGCCATTTATTTAGCATTTACTTATTGGGCAAACTTGGCTACATTCTTACTGGAGCATTGTTCGATGGGCATTCTACTGGTATTTTCGTTGTTGGCACTATTGGAAGTCTTACACTTGGGATCTTGTTCAGAATTATTATCTTATATTGCTTACGGTATGCTGTGGAATACTTTAGGCATCCTTGATGGTAAGTTGTATAAAGGTTGCACTCGGCAAATGGCGAAGAGGTCTTGGAGCTTGGTCTTATATGGGCTGCATCTATTTTGGCCATCCTTTGACTTCCTAATTTGATACTTGTTGGATTTTTATAGAGGATTCGTATATTGGTAATATCTACAGTATCTTTGCTTTAGTCTTTATTGGCATCTTCTCGGCACTCTTAGCAGGGAATTCTTTTATGATATTCTTGACCAGCGGAATTCTTATTTGGATTTCAAAATGGTATTTTCAATTAAACCTTTATTTGGTTTTATTGTTTTGGAGTTTTCAGTCAGTACTATTGGGGTTTCTTAGTAAGGTATTCTTCAAGCATTCTTAATCAGTGTCTTGTTCAACAACCAATGAAGAGTGGTCAGAGTTGGATTTCAGATGACGCAGAGTTCTATTGGAAGAAGAATTGCGAGGACGCAATTGTTTTAAGGGGGGAAGGATGTGATAACCCGAACCCGGCATGCATTTAATAGCATTTAATTGCATTTAACTAAGTGACATCTTAAATGTTGGCATTGAATTTGTGTTTATTTTTAGTTAAACATTTATTTATAGTTTTACTTTCATATTTCTTTTAGAAGTAACTAGAATAATACTTGAGCTAATCATATTAACGGAATATCAACTACTTTTCATATTTGTGTCAATCAGTTTTATTTTTCTTGCACTTAAATGCTCAGATTTCAATTAAATGAAAAGTAGCTCCGAGCCGGAGTAAATTTTAAACTATGATACTTTTCAAAATGATATATTTTCTTAAATTCTTTGAGATTTAATTGTTATTCTTTTATTGTCGCAAGGTGCATAGCATTTCGAGAGAGATAGTTAGGAAATGAATTCGAGTCCTCAGCAAATAGTGAAAACTAGTATTTAGTGTTTTAATTTTAGTGTTTTAAGTTGTATTTAACTGGAATTGGATTTATGTTACTTGTTTTAGCTTTAAAATGCATGAAATAAGCTAGTTTGACCAATTTTTAAGTGGTTTGACCAAGGGGCTTGACCTTTGTCATCTTTAAAATAGCATATAATAACACACCCAAAAAAAAGAAGGCTGAAAATCATAAGCATAGGGCCGAAAATATGAAGGAGAGAGAAAAAAAATTTCAAATTCAAATCTTCGATTCTTTGTGTGAGCTTGCACGGGGTGGTTTCCGAGGCGTCCTACGAGGTTTTCCTAGCGTCTAGGAGCGTCTAAGGTGAGGGTTTCATCGTTATTTGCGCATTTGAAATATTTGTATCTAAACTTTGATTTTTGGATTTTATGCATAGATCGTTAGTTTAATCGTTTTAATGCTTAAAGAATGTTCCTTGTTGATTGTAGAACATGTATTTATAGCTTTTTAACATTTTCTGCGGTTGAATATTGAAATTGAAATATAAATTGTATAATAAATAGTAAATTATGAATAGTAAACCCCCGTTTCGATGAAGTTGCTCCGTTACGCGTTCTGTTGATGTAGGAAGATGCTAGATATGCTAGAATGCCTAAATGTGTGGTTTAATTGGAATGTGTAATGGAAAAACGGAGAAAAACGGCTTAGTGAAAGTCGGGGTCGTTTAGGTCGAGTTTGGCGTTTTCTCGTTTTACGTGTTGGCATTGTTTCGGGAGGCCATGGAAGCACTTTTGGTGCGATTATGGTGTTGGTTGGGTGTTTGGTTGGTATAGTTGTAGTTCAAACGAGCAAAGGGAGAAATCGGGACTTTGCGTGAATTCTAGGGTAAAGTAGGGTTTCGGGGTCTTTAGACGTGCCTTATGGTGACCTAGGAGGATTGGTGAAGTCGGTTTCCAAAGCTCGTGGCTCGTTTGAAAGTAGTAGCGTTTTGAAAGTTGGGGTCATTTTGGGATTTTGTGTGTTTTCATGGTATATTGCCTATAGAATGTTTATAATGCTTATAGGATGTTTATAATGCTTATAGAATACTTATAATGCCTATAGAATACTTGTTATTGTTTGATAATGTTAGTTGGTGTTGTTCTTGTTACTTATTTGGTTGTTAATGCTTATTACGCTTGTTAGAGTTGATTGTTGATTGAAATGTTTAACAATTGTTGAATAATGCTTGATATCTCGGTTATCTCCTCTATCTGTGTTGTTATGCTATCGCTCGTTTATCGCCTTGTATCGAGTCTTGCATTGCATAGTGTCCAGCGCGTGAGTGATGGGCCTCTCTGGGTAGCCTCGGGTTGCCAATGTTGGTTTCTTTAGCTCCGTGGCTATTCCCTTTTATCGCTTGGGTTGCCTCCCAGGGAGATTTGGGTCGTAGAATTGATGGTTACTCCGGGGGTATTCCAAACTGGTGTTATAAGGTGGATGCGCGCTTATTGTCATCGTTGTCAACATCAAGCTCGAGATTGATGTATCGCTCGTGAAATGGTATATTGCTCGTATGAGTGAACCATAGCCTTCAGAGTGTGGTATAGTTTTGAATGGTTATGTTAATGCTTTCAGTAATTGCTTATTGTATTGATTGTTTGTCTTGATTGCTTATTTATCAGTTATATTGCTTAACTGTCTTATTTGCATTGCACGACTTTCTTTCTCTCCAATTCGATATCTGTCTCGCCATCACTAAGTATACGTGTTGTGTATACTCACTCCTCATCACCACATTTCAGGAAATGCCATGTTAGCTGGAAAATTCGTGCTTGAAGAGTTGTCTTGCGTGCTATGTGGCTTGAGTTGTCAAAGATGCACAGATGTATGTTCATATGTTGTATGTATTTATTGTTAAAAGAAATGTAATCTAAATCTAGCTAAGTAGTTGAGGTAGATTGATAAGCTAGTTTATGTAATCAGTTAGCTTAGCTTAACTTCAATGCATGTTTGTAATGTCCAAAAGAAAAGAGCTTGAATGGCATGATAGTTTATTTTATGCAGTAGCTTAGTATGGTTTAATTGTTAAGTATGGATATACTTGTAAAAGATGAAAAGAGATAGGTTAGCTTTTAAATTGGAAATGTATGTATACTTGCTGAGTTTAATTGTTGAGAACCGAGGCTCGGATGGCATTGTGGTGGTTGAATGTTTGGACATGGTATTGGTCCACTTATGTGCTGTCGCATGTTTGGTTTTTGCCTAGAAACAGGGAAGACTCCATTCGTTTTTCCTAAAAATTTTGCCTGGGTTTGGAATTGGGTTATGAATAGATTGATTGATAGAACTCCCGGTCTCGAGAGGGATCGGGGTGTCACACTCATCGCCCTTAACCTGTATAGTTGACTAGGCCTCGGTCTCACCTGTAAGTATTAGAAAGAGGGGTGAGCTAGTCCTGCGTATAACTCA
Organism: Ehretia macrophylla; assembly: GCA_037974665.1. Lineage (NCBI taxonomy): Eukaryota > Viridiplantae > Streptophyta > Magnoliopsida > Boraginales > Ehretiaceae > Ehretia > Ehretia macrophylla. The sequence continues at coordinate 17,761,418 of CM075770.1, forward strand.
GTGAGGATGAGAAAGGAAGGATTTCACAAAGGTTTTATATTTTCGCAAACTTCTTTCCAAAACCATGCTATGCATATACATCAAGAATAACAAAATTAACATGGATGACAGATATACAGGAACGGATTAAACAACGTATCAATCATGTATTTCTACTCTTCAAGGGTTGTACCAAGCAAGAGTAGACAAAACTAATAAGTGAACGTCATACATGGCAACAACATCAACACCAATACTCAATTCTACTCTCCAAGGGTTGTACCAAGCGAGAGAGTATGCTAATGATACGTCCCAACTCTCCAAGGGTTGTACCATGCGAGAGAGAATACTAATAATATGTCCCAACTCTCCTAGGGTTATACCAAGCGAGAGAGAGATAACACCAAAAATACATCTCAACTCTCCAAGGGTTGTATCAAGTGAGAAGGTATGCTAATAATATGTTTCAACTCTCCAAGGGTTGTACCATGCGAGAGAGGGATGTGTATGATTCAAACTTAATCAAGCATACCTAAGCAATTTACATGATTCAACATATTCAAGCATATTCATGGCTCGAGCATAAACCAAGCATGTTCACGTATATTTCATGTACATAACATATAAGCGTGTAGTCGTAAGTGCACCGTTTGGACAATCATGAATCCAACACCCAACATGGTGGAACATAATAATAACATTTAGAAAGTCATAACATAGCCATGTAAATTTATCAATCAACACCACTTAAGTGAATAATTAACAAGGACTTTATATACTTCTCTAACTACAAGATTAATCAGTATGTAACCTCAATATCATCTCAAATCATACATATCTATATCATAACAAATCTGGATGGCCTGCTATATCCTTAGAAATCATCAAACAAACCAATCTAAAACATGAAATAGGCAACTATAAGGCATACAAGTTGTATAGGGCTTCATAATCAAGTTCCTATGCAAGATCTATTAACATTTATTCATAAAATCTACTTAAAACATACAAAATCAACCACTTAAATCTTTGTCTAGTTCTTATTTCAATCATATAGTCCCGATCTACGTAATATAAACACATAATCACCAACATAGTTCTTCATAACATGACCTGACTTTCTTCATTCAGTTACCCTAGCAAATGATTTTGGAATTTAGTGAATCATATATCGAATCGAATATCTATGAATTATTTAACTCTGGCTGCAAATTTCACTCAATTTCGACTTAAGATCTAAAAGTTATGACTATTTTCGTAAGACTGCACAAAAACTATCCAGCACCAGTACCTATCCAGGTTGACCTATGATTTTTGCCATTTTTGGGGGTCTTAAAGTCAAAATTATCCTTAGTCTATTTCTGCAATATTTGTTCAAAACTGAAAAATATAGTGACCCTACAAATTTTAGCCTTTTAGAGATCGTTTACTATTTTTAATACGCAAAAGAAACTTAAGGCAGTGAGTTGTCAGATTTCACAAAAAATCCTGTAACCTACTGTCTCATGTGTTTTTTAGCATGAAAATGATTTTTCCTTATGACATGGCCAACTGGATAAATGTTCCTTTATGAGTTTCTACCTTCTCTGAATTTTCCATATTTTTATAAAATCATCTACCTATAAAAACGGGATAAAAATTTCAGGTTTGTACAAATCTGTCAAGTGACAGTAAAATTCCCAATACCTACTGTCTTGTGTATTTTCGGGCATGAAAATGATTTTTCCTCATGACATGGCCAACATAATAAATGTTCTTATATGAGTTTTCTACATTTTCTGAATTTTTCAGATTTTATAAAATCATCCACCCATAAAAACAGGATAAAAATTTTGATTGCTCAAATCTGTCTATAATGGTTATTCTGAAAATTCTTGTATGTTTTGCTACCATATCATCAATAACAACACCTATTCATTCAAACAACCTCTAGCAACCTAAATAAGCAACATACAACTATATTTGTATAGCTAGATACAAGCTTCATCCTTAATAACATTCAAAAAATTTAGAAACATAACCTTGGTTTAAATCATCAACAAGCATGCTTTCAACAATTCTAATCCATGGAATTTCAAATATAACTCCATACAAGCCTCATGAACCCATTATTATGCATTTATATCTCATAAATAACTATTTTGAAAGAACCCTCACCTTTGCTCTTGTGTTCTAGACGAAAATGGATCAAGACTCCCTTGAAGAAAACTAGGAAACACAAGGAAAGATGCTAGGGATGGCTTGGAGATCTTCTTCCCCCTATTCCTTTCTTCTCTTGGTTGAGTTCTCTAGTGTGTGTGTAGATATTTTGTGTGTGTTGAGTGGTGTAGTGTGTGTTGAGATAATATCTAAGTTGTCTAATGACGAAAGTGCCCTCCAACTAAACTATGCTTTACTAGCATGTCATTTTGTCCTACTCAAGTTATTTTGGTTATAATCTAAGTATTCTAGTTAGATAGCTTACGCAATAAAATCCAATTATCGTATAGGGTATTTAAAATACTCGAATGCACGGTAACTAATGCAATGCACGTAAATCAAGACAAATGCACATAAATTAATTTAAAAGCATACAAAATGATTTAATTATGTATGATATAACCTATATGCATACGTGGTCTCGGACCGGGTCTTACAGCTTTGAAAACATTAAAGGTTACCTCTTCCTCTTGTGCTCACAACCTAAGCTCACCCTTTCGAACATCAATAAGTGCTCCCTAGGTTGCATGGAAAGGTCTTCCAAGAATGATAGGTATTTCCTTGTCTTCCTCCTTATCGAACACTATAAAATCTGCAGGAAAGATGAATTTATCGACTTTGACAAGCACATCTTCAATGACTCCCCTAGGATGCTTTTACGAGCGATCAGCTAATTACAGTGTTACAGTAGTGGGTCTTGCCTCTCCCAAACCAAGCTTCCTGAAAATAGACAAAGGCATCAAATTAATACTGGCACCTAAATCACATAACGCTCGCTCAAAAACAACATTGCCAATTTCACATGGAATAGTAAAACTCCCTGGATCCTTAAGCTTTTGTGGTAGCTTCTTTTGTAGGATAGCGCTGTACTCCTCTGTAAGTGCAACTGTCTCATAATCTCCAAGCTTCCTCTTATTCGAAAGAATGTCCTTCATAAACTTCATATAACTCGGCATTTGTTCAAGCACATCAACGAATGGAATATTGATGTGAAGTTTCTTGAAGACTTTAAGAAATTTAGCAAAATACTTATCAAGCTTATTTTTCTGCAATCGTTGAGGGAATGACATAACCACATGTGGCTCCTTCATAGGTTGTGGCTGAGCTTCTACTTTCTCTTTATCTTCTGCCTCATTCTTTGCTTTACCTTTTTCAACCTTCTTGGTTTTTACTGGCTCTTCTAACTCCTTGCCGCTTCTCAAAATGATCAATTTGCAATGCTCTATGCCATCTCTTCTGGGATTTACCTCCAAAGTACTAGGTAAACTTCCATGTTGTCTTTCAGAAAACAAAGTAGCCATTTGAGTAAACTGCACCTCTAAATTTCTGATTTGTACGGATTGGTTCTGGAGGGCAGTCCAAGTTTCATTCACAAACTGAGTTTGCGAATTAGCCAACTGAGCAATTACCTCCTCTAGGTTCACCTTCTTCTCTTGTGGTGGGTTGTTTTGTTTAGGTTGCAACACATTTTGCATATTCTTGTATGACAAATTGGGATGAAAACGCAACCCAGGATGATATCTGTTGGAAAATTGATTGTACTACTGCCCATTAAAGTTCCCTACATACTGTGCTTGTTCTTCTATGCCTTGCGCAAATGGATTTCCAACCTGACATTCTGCACTATAATGTGGACCACAACAAAACTCACTCACCACTGCCGCTTGGACAGCATTAGCAGTTACTTGATTATTCTATATCTGTTTTGCGAGGTTATCAATTTTTGCTGCCAAAGCAGTTATGGCATCAATCTCATGGATCCCAGTTGTCTTCTTTGGTGTGACTCTCTCACTCGACCATTGCATGTTGTTCAAAACAATATCCTCAAGCAACTCGTAAGAGCCATATGTTGTCTTGTTCATTAAAGCTCCTCATGCTGATACATCAATCAAAGTTCTTGTGGTGTTAATCAGCCCATTGTAAAAATTTTCTGAACCTGCATCCACTTGGGTACTCCATGGTTAGGGCATTTTCTCAACAAACCTTTGGACCTTTCCCATGCTTCACAAAGAGTTTCCCCTTCAGGCTGAGCAAAGTTGTTGATTTCAATGCGCAGCTTCGCTATCTTCCTAGGTGGAAAGAATCTTGATAGGAATTTGTGCACCAAGTCTTTCCATGTGGTGATTGAATCTGAAGGCAGCGAATTCAACCATTCCTTAGCTTGATCCCTCAAGGATAAAGGAAACAAGCGAATGTGCAAAGCTTCATCAGTGACTCCATTGTACTTAACAGTTCTGCAGACTTCTAGAAAATTCACTATGTGCTGATTAGGATCCTCAGAGGGCAGTCCATGGAATTGAATATTCTGAATCAACTGAAGTTTCACTGTCTTCAAATCAAAATCATTTGCCTGAATCGTTGGCCTCCTAATCATAAGTTGAATTCCAGTGGGTGGCAAAGCATACTCTCGCAGTGTTCTAGGTGGATTTGCTTGATTATTTCCTTCTTGTACTTGAATAATTGCAGACATAGTATCCTGAAAATAGTGGGTAGTAACTCTTTTATCCTTTCTATGCTTTCAACAAGTGTGTTCTATCTCAGGATCGAAAGACAACAAAGTACCACTTCTCAACTTTCACATGCACTTAAAACATTATGTTCCTGAAACGCAAGTAACAAAAATAAGAAAAATGACTACAAAATAAAATAAAATCCAAAGTAAAATTAAAGTTCTTTGGTATAGATATTGATAATGGCACAGTCTCCAGCAACGGCGCCAAAAACTTGTTGTGTGATTTCTAACGCAAGTGCACGTATCGCAACAAGTAATAAAGTGATAAGTAAATATCATACCCACGAGGACTGTGATTATTAACTACCGAAATTAATGTAGCTCTAACTTTATTTGGATAAACACGAATTGAGAGTTTGTAACTAACAACTAAAGAAATTATAGAACTTATAAAAATAACAACTAAAACAACTACGAAATTAACAAAATATGGTAATTCAATAGTTAAAAAGCTCTAGGGATTCTGATTTCACCAAGATTAATCCTACTTAAAACTATTGATTTAAATCAATTGACGCCTATTCTCTACGTTGCCAGCAATTTCACTGAGGTTAATATTTCTCAAGCATCAATAACCTATCCTAATAAGCAAGCTAACTACATCTCTATGATAACTGTGAACTTATGGAACGCATTAAGCCCTAGAAATTCAAGCACTGCACTAGACCTCATAACTATCTCTAGATTATGACGATTTAATGGTATTTCACACGTGTTTTAATTTAGTTATCACTTCTCAGTCTCAAACCAAATCACGAATCATCCAATTGTTGATTAGACAATCACAAACATTAAACTTAGCATGAAATACTCAATGCAAATATGGAATAGTTCATCAATCAATCAAAACCAAAAGCATCAAATATTCATAATCTGACTACATCGCAGCCCTAGAAAAATAACTTAGAATATCATAAAGAAATTAAATAAAATCCCAATTGTAACGTAAATCATGATAATAGAGATAGAAAAACTAGGATTTGGAGAAGAATTAGGGCAGAAGTCCGTCTCTGGATCGTTCTTATGTCTTCAACTTGCGAATCCCCTATTTATTTCCCTCTAGAACGTTGTCTCTACTCACAAAACCAGCCACCAGAAAAAGCCCTTATTTCAAACGTTTATTTTCCTCTTTTTAACATCGGGTTTGTTCTTTTCGCGTCTTTTACAAAATTGCCCTTAAATTTCCTGCGATACTGCGCAGCTGAGCTATGACTACGCTACTTTTAATTTATCTTCAATTGTTTCACAAGTTGCATGAAAGCTCTCCCTTAGTCATTTTTCTTTAATCTCTGCCTCAAAGTCCATGTTTTTTCATATAATTCACCTACATTGCAAAACAAATATGAAACCAATCAAATTGTTCATAAATTACTCAACAAACCAAATTTAAGTGAAAATATGCTGAAATCATATATCAATAATACACCCAACATAAGTCATACTAGGTGAAAACTAAACCAATAGGAAATACTACAAGTGTGACGCCTGAGAACTTCACCATACATTTATTTACTGTTGCATCTACTATTTGTGCATTTTCACTATGCATTGCTTGTTGCTTATGTGGTTACTATTCATCACGCTTTTCAACTACTTAATTACTTCGAATTAGTATTTTTCTTAAATCATATTAATTATTTTAGAAATAAAAAAATCTGCATTTGAGCTAAAAACGATAGGAGCATCCGTTTAGAAAATGATTTGTTAAAACTAATGAATAGTGTTACGTAACTAAACTAGGTGTTTTAATTAGCTAACATTAATTGCACAATTAGGACTTATTTCTAGCTAGCTAAACTCCTTTTAATAGTCAATAGGTGCACCCAAACATAACCCCAACTTAATATATACTCACATAACACTTTATAACTCATAAAAACACACACAAAAAAGTGCAAAAGCTGAAATTACTGTAGAAATCTGAACAGCTTTGTGCAGCCAAGGAGGAGAGTTTTAACTCATCAAATCTCCATTCCAAGCCAAGCCAAGCTAGGTTCAAGTAGTTTAGGGTGTCTACTAACCTTTGCCGAGCTCCTACGCGCTTTAGGTGAGGGATTTCATGTTTGTTTGTGCATTTTAAAAATGTTGTTCATTTCTTGAATTCTTAGATTTGTTATCAAATGCCTATGCAATGCTAAAATATGCTTATGCATGTTGTATATAGGTAGTAGAGACCTAATTTATGCTATTGTTTTATAGTTTAAACAATTAAAATCGCTTGTTGATCGTAGGGTATGAATAGTGACGGGAAAACTAGAGTTTTCTAAAATCGGACCTTATAGCTTGAATTAATGGTTCTAATAGATGCTTTAGGTACTAATGAGAGTAGTGTAAAGGCCCCGTAGGGTTTAATTGCTCATAACCTAGCAAAAGAATGAAATAGCCGACTTTTAAAAAAAGATTTTGGGGTTATCGTAAATCCGGGTTAAATTGGCCTTCACTTTCGGTATTCCTAGGCTAAGTAGGCTCTAAATATGCTTTGCTAGCTTCCGTTTGAGTCTCGGTTGAGGTATGTGTAGTACAAAGTCAAAAGAGAAAAATTGGGATTTTTGTGTTAAACGTGTGTATTTGGGTAACTTCGAGGGTCCTAAGGGTGTTTTATGGGATTAATTAGAAGTATGGAATAGCCCGCTCGCTTAACTAGAACATTAACTTGTGTTTAGAAGAAAGATGGCTTACGTTACAAAGGGAAAAAAGTAGGAAATCGGTTGTTTTGCACTTCTATGACCTTGTAAATGTTTCTTAGTTTAAATGCACTTTTAAGTTAATTGTGAGCTTTTGGTAATGTTTTGTGAAAAATATGTAATTTACCCTTTGTGTTCATTTGGTTAATTTCGTGATATGCTTGTATATTGCTTATATTGTTTATGTATTACTTGTTAAGGATTGAGTAAATATGCTTATATCTTGTATAATGTTTACATTACTTGTATATTGTGTTGTATGGGTGAAGATATACTTAAGACTTGTAACTGGGCTGCTAGAATGATTGCTTGGATGGTATGTTTAGCCAGAGTATATAAAGGTGGTTGTTCCTAAAGATAGAATTCTAATGGATATTGTATGCCAAATAAGTGAAGTTATAAGTTAGCTAACCTAGCTGAATAATTAATGAATGTTGTAGTTAAAGAGTAATTGAAGTAATGTTTGCTCATAGGTTCAAGGTGACTGGAAATGATGTGATTCAAACTTACATCTTGGAGCTCGGTAGAGGTGAGGGAGACTTCATCCTTATGTGCATAATAGTTTATTTACTTGTACTTAGATTATGTGCACTTATTGTCTATATATTGTGTATGAGAAAAACCTACTTTGTTGTCCATCAATCATGTGTCTATTGATTTATTCTATTGTTATCATTTTGAGTGCATTGCATCGTGGTTGCGCAACCATTTGGTCATGGTAGTGTCGTGGAAACCGGACGGCATCGGGCTTGCTGGTCTATCTCTGCTACCATGGTTGCCCAGTCCCTCTCTCTCTTGGGATACCGCCCAGGGAGAGTTGGGTCGTAGGATTTCAGGGTACATCCGGAGTACACCAATTTTGGAGTTATAAGGGGATGTCGGCTTATCGATAATAGTGTCATTATTACATTGGGATTTCAGTTCGTGGCTCATGGTTCGTGATTGAAGAACAAGTGAATTGTATCATTTTTAATGTGGGGTAACTTGTTATTTTGATTGCTCCTTAGTTGTTTTAAATGCCTATTGAGTTATCTGCTACAATGCACGTTCCCGGTAGACCTTATCCCTCACTGAGCAATTGTGATTGCTCATACCTCGCTAAACATGTTTCAGGTGGCACAGTTGGATGAGTTGCCTTGGTTGATGTGTGCTATTGCTTGAGATTGGAGTGTTTGCCTGCTAAATTGTGGAAGATTTTATTTGTATTATGTCTTGTTCTATTTTGTGCCTATATGTTTGTATATATTTGGAGTTGTTGAAGAACTGTAATAGCTAGGTTAATGTATGGCTTGAATGGTAGTAGATTGTAATAGTTTATCCTTACTTTCCGTTATACTGCTTGCTTGGGTGTTAATGAAAGTTAATAGTCGTTTGGCTTTAGTTTATAAGAAGGTCTAATGATTAAAATAGAGTGGTATGATAAGCGGATTAAAAAGATAAGGTTTCGATGATTGTTAAATGCATGCTTGTGTGTGTTTTCTGTCTTACTCAAGGCTCGGTCGGCCTTGAAGCTGGGAATGTTGGGGAGATGAAGTTAGTGAATGTTGTGGATGTTGGATTTTGTGTGGTTTGTGGCTTCGTTGTCTGTTTACAGGTTTTGATTTGTCCTATAAACAGAGGAGACTCCGTCCGTTTTTCCTAAAATTTTATGACTGGGTTGGAATTGGGTTGAGAATAGCATGGTTATTAGAGCCTTCGGTCTCGTGAGGGATAGGGGCGTTACAACAAGAAGTACAAAATATTTGACCAAAAGATAGCAAACCATTATTATAAATTGCAGACTTGAACTTGAACTTGAACTTGAACCAAGCCCATTGGTATAAAGACACTTAGCGCCAATCAGAAAAGAGAATCTGTACATATCAAATGATGAAGACGTACACAAAGACACCAAAGAAAACTATCAAAATGCTAACAATGTTATGGTTTTTAATCACAAGAGCATAAATGAGAAAATATACTCCAAAACATAGAGAGGAACTGCCCCAAACGTTTCTCAGACCTGAGAATAGAACAATGGAAGAATCACGTATATGCACTTTGGCAATTAAAAATGAGATGAAAAGGTAATGAGGACAAAATCATTGTTACAAAACAAAAACAACCATGTTTGATTCTATATTGAAAAATATAGAACAGAAGAACAGGGTACTTTTGAATTTGCAATCAATGAGAAAACAAAGGAAAATAATTAAGAACAAAGCAACAAGAATGAAGAGACCGGGAGCAATGGAAGAATCACGTATATGCACTTTGGCAATTAAAAATGAGATGAAAAGATAATGAGGGCAAAATCATTGTTACAAAACAAAAACAACCATGTTTGATTCCATATTGAAAAATATAGAACAGAAGAAGGGGGCACTTTTGAAATTGTAATCAATGAGAAAATAGAGGAAGAAAATTAAGAACAAAGTAACAAGAATGAAGAGACTAGGAGCAATTATGAAACCTCTATTCAAAACATGTTGAGGAAACTATGGGCAAGCATATGATGGAGCTAGTACAACAAACGTTAGACATAATAGTGTAGAATCTTTATCCTACAGCTTCTCTGCCTTGTTTCCAGTACCCGCAATAGTGATAGCAGTGGATTTTGCAAAAGAAGAAACTACAACCGCTCTGTTTATAGGAGAAAAGATAAGACCCACAGGCAGAACAAAGAAGGAAGATGATTGGATAAAAGATAACAAGGCAGTTAGGGAGAAGGAATTAAAAGAAATCCTGAATAGCTAAACACCATTCAACTCTGGCATCTTATCACCTGCAAGTACTGCAATTAACAAAGTATAGAAGGACAAGAACAAATTTTCAAACATAGACTAAAAGTACCAAAAAACCAAACCAACGAGGTCGACTTCCATTCATCTCCAATAGTTTCTTCTGTCCATCCCCGCATACCACAATGGGCACTCTACACGTAATCGAAAAGTCAAATAAGAGCCAGAATCTACAGAGAAGTGAGAATCACATATAGAAGCAATAACAAAAACCAAATCATTAGCACTAAAGGAGGTATGAAGGAACATCTCCCCAAAATTGCATAAGACATAAGACACGGAAGGAAAAAAAAGATCAGAAGCACATAGACTATGAAACATGAGAAGACTCCTTGACAAGAAGGACATAGATTAAAAGGATCAAAAGGGTCGAAAGCAAAGCAACATAGATCATCAATAAGACCACCCAATTGATCAAATTCACCAAACATCATGATAACCAAAGATTATTTATATACCTCTCAACCTTCCCATCCTTCATCTAATAATAAAACGTAATTGGAATCCAAGAAAACCTTTTAGCACCTGCAAACCACCATAAATATTACCACAAAATAGAAAAGTGCAATCTCTAAAGCAACAGACATCAAAAAGTAAACACAAAAGAGATACAAACTCAAACACTCAAAAAAAAGGTAACCACATCTCTGCATAAAAATCCTCAAACAAGCAAAAAATCAACAAAAATCAGAAAATGAATTAAAAAGAAGGCCTCTTTGACTTGGAGAACAAACAATTAATGATAATGCAGCCAAACAGAGAACTTAGAAAAGCAAATATCAGAAACTTGGACCATAACTGGAAAATTATGTTAACATAAAAATACGACAAAGATAATGATAACAGAATGACACAATAGCAGAGAAGATATCACATAAAAGCCCTAAAACAGACAGTTGACCTTATCACCGGAGCAAGGCGAGGATAACCTGGGAACAAATAATTAATGATATTCCAAAACATGGAACCTAGAAAAGCAAATTTCAGAAACTTGGACCATAATGACAAAAATGTAGTACCAAAAAGGACCAAATAGATTATGATAACATAATGACAAAATAGACAAGATAAGATCTCACATTAGAACATCAACTGGTATCTAGCTTAGAGCAAGATGAGGATGACATGTGAACAAATAGTTAATGATATTGCAAAACATGGAACCAAGAGAAGAAAATTTCATAATCTTGGACAATTACGACAAAAAGGTATTAACAAAAAAAGCCAAATAGATAATGTGATAACACAATAACATAATAGTCAAGATAAGACTTATATTAGAACACCAGCCAGTCGTCCATCACTAGAGCAAGGTGAGGATGACCTACGGTCTTGAGTAAAATTGTGTGCTATCAATCCATAAGCAGTATCATAAGGAATTTGACTACTGATTCAATCAAAAGCAATGCGGTGTTGAAGGGTAGAGGTAGAAGGCTGACAGGTTCTGGAGAAGAAACAATGACAATATCTAGCAACAAGTACATGCTCAAGTATCATTGACTAAAATTGTGTGCTATCAATGCATAAGCAATATCATAAGGGATTTTCCTAATGATTCGATCAAAATCAATGCAGCGTTGAAGAGTGGAGGTAGAAGGCTGACAGGTTCCGGAGGAGAAGCAATGACAATATCTAGCAACAAGTACTTGCTCAAGTATCATTAATTAACACACTATCAATATGAACAATTCCACCAATTGACTAACATATAGGTAAAATACACCTAGAATAAGGTATCTGCATTTTATCCAAAGGTAAAGAAGACCTCAATCTTCAGGAAATTTAAATCTGGCACATGCCCATATAGATGCATTCTATGTTGGAAACTGCATTGAAGTAGAGCAACAAATAACAAAATTCAAAAGTGTTAGGTCACACTAGGCACAAACTAAACCAACAGAAAATACTACCAAAAATCCAAAAAATATTTGACCAAAAAATAGCAAAGCATTATAAAGGGAGAAACTTGAACTCGAACAACGCCCGTTGGTATAAAGACACTTGGCACCATAAAAAAAGAGAATCTGCACATATCAAATGATAGAGACATCAATAACTCAAAGGCCCCAAAGAAAACTATCAAAATGTAAACAATGCTGTGGTTTTAAATCACGACAAGATGAATGAGAAAAATATACTCCACAACATTGAACTTGAGAAGAAGAATCAGATATAAGAACTTTGGCAATTGAAAATGAGATGAAAATAAACAAGGAAAAAAAACATTGTTCCAAACTAAAAACAACCATGAGCCCTCTAAGAACTAAATCATTTCATATTGAAAAACATAGAATAGAAGGTGTCCACTTCTAAAATGGCAATCAATGTGAAAATAGAGGAAGAAAAATTCAGAACAAAGGTAACAGAATGAAGACACCATAAACAATTATAGAACCTCTATGCAAAACATGTTGAGAAAACTATGGATAGGAATGTGATGTTAATAAAGCCAACCTAGGACATGCTAGTGTAGGATTTTTATCTTGCATCTTCTCTGCCTTGTCTTAAATAGCCATAATAGTGACAACAACTGATTATTCAAAAGAGTTTTTCGTGAAGTTAGATGAGCAAGTAAACCTCTTGTATATAGGAGAAAAAATGAGACCCAAAGGCACAACGAAGAAGGAACATGTTTGTATAAAGGAAAGGGAGCTAAGGAGAAGGAAATACAAGAAAGTTTGAATAGGTAAAACACCATCCAACTGGCTAGCTTCCTATCCCTTGCAAGTACTACACAATCAACAAAATATAGAAGGATCGCACCAAATTTGTAAATACCATAAGTTTTTCTTATATAGCAAGACTAAAAATATAAAAGAACCAAACCAACGAGGTCAACTTTCGTTCTTCTCCTCCAGCTGTTTGTATCTATCTGACATACCACAATGGGTCCTATACATCACTGGAAAGTCAAATAAGAGCAAGAATCTACCGATGCACGAGAATCACATATAGAAGCAATTAAACCCAACCAAATCACCACCACTAAATGAGATATGCATATGACATAAGACACCAAAGGAAATAAATCATCAGAAGCACATAAACTGTCAAACATGAGATCTACTGATGGGGGGACAAAGATTACCATAGTTGGAGGAAGAGCAGTAAGAAAAGACCATGTTGGTCCTTAATAACCTAAAAGGGGGGGGGGGAATTAGGTTATTTAGGCAAGATTTAGCAATTTAAAATTTTTTAATATAGAGGCAATGTCTAGTAAGGATTGATAATACACAAGAAGCTCTTGTAGGCAATTTATCAAACACTTGATGAGCATATAAATATTTAACACTAGATATGCAATTAGAGTTTCAAGGTAAAATCTCAAATAGATATCTCAACAATTACCAAGTAATTAAAATGAGCAATATCCACACGAAAGTAAATAACTTGGAAATAAAGAGAATAGAGTAAGAGAAATCAAACACGATGATTTTCAAGTGGTTCGCACTCCCGGGGGCCTAGTCCACCACCTAAGGTCTTCTCTTCCCTTAGGATTTTAATAACACTTCACTATGATGCTTCTTCAAATGTTGGTGAAGCAAGAACCAACTACAATTACTCTTGAATCCACAAGAGTCACACAAGCTCCTTCAAATGTAGGTGAAGCTTAACCTACTACTCTCTCTTCCTTTGAGTCCACAAAGGATTACAATACTTCTTCTCACAATGATTCTCTCAATCTATGTGAAAGATTGTATTACAAAGATTATGTGATAGAATAAATGAAAATTGCAACTCCTATTTGAGTTTGATATTACACTTTTGAAAAATGATTTGAATGCTCAAAAGATATGATAATGATAGCTCAGGATTTCTCAATAGGAATGATATGAAAGCTCTTTGATAATCTGAAAATTGTGGCTTGGAGAGATGATATTGAGGGTGAGAAGGCATGGCTTAAAAAGAGGGAAAGATTAGACAAAAATCGGATTTTAAGGAAGATTTCCGGATTTTCCCGTTAACTCATCCGGGCGCTGAGGCATTGATCCGGGCGCCCGGAATGTGCATGTATCGCCCGGAAAGGTCATTTTTGCCAGGCGTTGCACCTTCTATCCGGGCGACCGAAAAATGCCGGTAACGCCCGGATGCCATAAAAAATGCTGAAAATGTATTTTTAGCCCAGAAATATTTGGGCATATTGAAAAAGAGATTTCTTAGCATTTTTTAACATCCTAAAAAAATTTCAAACAGTTGAAAGGTATTTTTATAAAATGATTTCAAAACCAAGAGTTTGAAATAAATTTTTTTTTTTTTTTTTTACGAAAGATTTTGAAATAAGAAAACAAATTTTTTGAGAAATTTTGAGCGATACAAATCATACTTAGGCAAGCGACAACTTTTAAGCCCGGTACCCCTTATGTCACCACTTCTCCTTCCTTGTGACTCCCTCTTTATCTACGAGTCAATAACTTGAATTCTTTAGGGCTTGGATACAATTTGATAGTGCTTGGTTTTTGATCAAAAAAAAACTTTATACTCTTGACTGAAACAACTTGATCCAATGTTGGTGTAGACTTGCTTTGGAAATAAGGTCTTACAAAAAAAATGCTAAAGCACAATTAAGATGTTTTGTTATTATCAAAATAAAGATTATAGACTTTTCAGGCCAACAATCTCCCCCTTTTTTATGATAACAAAACATTGAAGTTAACAAGCATGAAATAGTTGAAATTTAAAGAATAAAACTTGATTTAAGGTCTCCCCCTCAATTTGTGCTTGATAAAATTTAGTCTTGATCCTGAAAAGCAAAACTCCCACTGAATAAGTGCAATGATAGGCATATTTATTTCAATACTTTCTCCTCCTATTTGTCATCACAAAAAAGCATTCTATAGCAAATGAACACAATAGTAGGCGACAACAGGCATAAAACAAGAGATAGGAAGAAAAAAAAATACAACGCATTAATGACAAGAAAAAAAAATATCCAACCAATGTTAAAAGAAAAGGAAGAAAAACAGCAGGAGTGTTTGAGGAAAGATTCAACTGAAAGCAAAATAAAATTGTTTGAGGAGAGAACACAACTTAAAGCATCCATAGACTAAGAACCAATGTGGTGATCATATAAAGCCTTCAGCATCTGCTCCATTCTGTCCAAACGAACATCTTGTGCATGCAGGTGTGCACGAATTTCATCAAGGGAGGAGGAGTGAGAGGAAGACGGTCTAGCCCTTTGTCCTTGAGAAGTGCCAACACCACTGCTGCCTTGCCGTTCCATAGGATCTCTAAAAGTAGTGGGGTCAACATCAAGGGATTCAAACACAAGAGGATCATCACTCGTATCATCACCAATATTGAGAACACGAGAGTTATGAATTTTCAGCTTTTGGCGAGTGAGGCTAGTAACATTGAGAAGATAGGATCTATCACTAATGGCCTCAAACTCATGATCTCATGGAACTTCTAAAGACTCAAACAGGTGAGTTAAGGGAACCCTATAAGCAAGTTGATTTTGAGCCTCCTTGGTGTGAATGATATGGTTAATGATGATGTGCGGAAGATTGATACGTTTAGCTTCATACATCAAATACATCAACAGTGCAGTGAATTTTGGAATTGAACCATCCTTAACTTCCCGTGGAATAATGACCTCATGAAGAATATAAAAAAGCAGCTTCTTTTCTGGAGTGAGATCCTTAGTCTTAGGATATCCTAAGGAGCTTGTTCCTGTACCTTCCCATATAAATTCTATAACACTGGCTTCTAAGTTTTCAAGAACACCTTCTGGCATACCTCTATATGAATAAAGTTTGGTTCCTTGATTAGGAATCCCAAAGGCTCTAGCAACAATACTTGCAGTTAATTCTAGTTCCTTAGACTTAACTTGACTATTTAGTTTCATGGTGGTGAAGTCTAAGTTAACATAGTAATAGAATTCTCTAATCCATGCAGTATTGCCTTTGTTTTCAAATCTTAACATAGGTAGCCACCCTTGAGCATCTAAAAGCTGATAAATTCTAGTACCATTAAGCAAGGTGGGAGGATCTAAAATCTTACCCCATAGGATGTTTTGTTGAGGAAAAGCATCTGGATTTACAATGATCTGAGGGCCAGAGGATGAAGATTCTCCTTGCTTGCGTTTCCTGGAGTCAGCCCTTGGTGGTGCCATTTGAATTTGAAGGTTGAAGAAGCTTGTTAGAAGAAAGGTTTAGTTGAGGAATTTCACCGAGCACCTTGTATACAAGGTTTTTTAAGGATTGGGTGTTGAAGATTTTGAAAGCTTTGATGATGAAAACACAAGAGATTGATAATTAAAAAGTGTTTTGATGCAAATAATGGTGAGTGATGGTGAGGATGTTGGTGATTAAATAGAAGAGATTGAGAGAAGAAAGAGTTTATATTTGAGAAGGTATGAAAAAGTGAGAAGAGAGGAAGGAGATTTCGGTTTTTCAAACAGCTCGATCCGGGCGATAGGCCCTTTTTCCGGGCGCCCGGATGAGGGTAGTAACGCCCGGCAGAGAGTGATGTTTCGGTCGATACATGCTTCTTCCGGGCGCCCGGAAGAAGGCAGTAACGCCCGGATCACTATTTTGCCGAAAAAAGCAATATTTTGACAGGTTATGTGATCCAAAGCATTCCTAGTTCCCTTCTAATAGCACAAAATTGATTCTCATGCAAAGGTTTTGTAAAAATATCGGCCAATTGATGCAAGGAATCAACAAAAACAAGCTCAATATCCCCTTTTTTCACATGATCTCTTAGGAAATGATGACGAATTTCAATATGCTTAGTTCTAGAATGTTGAATAGGGTTCTTTGATAGGCTTATAGCACTTGTATTATCACACCTGATAGGCACATGATCATATTCGAGACCAAAGTCAAGTAAAGTTTGTTTCATCCAAAGAATTTGTGCAACACAATTTCCTATAGCTACATACTCTGCTTCTGCTGTTGAAAGAGCTACACTATGTCGTTTCTTACTAGACCATGAGACTAAGGCATGTCCTAGAAATTGACAACTGCCGCTAGTGCTTTTTCTATCGATCTCACATCCCGCATAATCAGCATCGGAGTATCCTAAAAGTTCAAAAGATGTGCCTTTAGGATAAAAGAGTCCTAGATTGATGGTACTCTTAAGGTATCTAATAATCCTTTTTACAGCATTCAAGTGTGATTCTTTCGGAGAAGATTGAAACCGAGCACATAAGCATACAGAAAACAAAATATCAGGTCTTGAGGCAGTTAAATAGAGAAGGCTTCCGATCATACCTCGATATAGCTTTTCATCAACAGATTTACTATTTTCATCTTTGTCAAGTTTAATTGACGTTCCCATAGGGGTGCTCATTTCTTTTGCAGTTTCAAGCCCGAATCTTTTGATGAGTTCCTTAATGTACTTGGCTTGATTAATGAAGATCCCTTCTTTTGTTTGTTTGATTTGAAGTCCAAGGAAGAAATTTAATTCTCCCATCATGCTCATTTCAAATTCTTTGTGCATACATTCAGAAAAGTACTTGCAAAGGGATTCATTAGTAGCACCAAAGATAATGTCATCAACATAAATTTGAACAAGCAAGATGTCTTTAGCTTTTCTTTTTACAAATAGAATAGAGTCTAGTTTACCTCTAGAGAACCCGTTTTCAAGTAGATAATTACTTAATCTATCATACCATGCCCTAGGTGCTTGTTTAAGTCCATAAAGAGCCTTTTGAAGTTTGAATACATGACTTAATAAATTTGTGTTTTCAAAACCGGGTGGTTGTTCAACATAAACTTCTTCTTGAAGATATCCATTTAAGAAAGCACTTTTAACATCCATTTGATAGAGTTTGAAGTTCATGAAACATGCATATGCTAGAAACATTCTAATGGATTCAAGTCGAGCTACTGGTGCAAAGGTTTCTTCATAGTCTATTCCTTCTTCTTGATTATATCCTTGAGCAACTAATCTAGCCTTATTTCTAGTTACATTACCGGATTCATCTAGTTTGTTTCGAAAAACCCATTTTGTACCAATAATCGGGTAATTACTAGGTCTTTCAACTAAAGTCCAAACTTGATTTCTTTCAAATTGATTAAGCTCTTCTTGCATAGCAATAATCCAATCATCATCCAATAAGGCTTCTTTGATATTTTTAGGTTCAATTTGAGATATAAAAGCTACATGTTCACAGAAAGTATTTAGATTGGAACGAGTTCTTACACCTTGTGATGGATCCCCAAGGATTTGATCATTTGGATGATTTTTGACAAATTTCCAACACTTTGGGAGATCTTGATTTGTTGATATGATTTGATCATTTGAGGTTGGTTGTACTTCCTCTATTTGAGTATCAATCTGATTGCTTGTGGATGTATTGCCTTCTTCACTTGTCGGAATAGGTTGACTTTGTTCTTCAACTTGTTGAAAGCTCATACTATCGTCTTCATCCTTTCTTGACATAAATGGGTTAGTTTCATCAAAGTTAATATGCATAGATTCCTCAATTACAGAGGTTCTTTTATTGTAAACTCGATATGCCTTGCTTCTAGAAGAGTATCCAATAAAAATACCTTCGTCGGACTTTGAATCAAACTTACCAAGATACTCCTTATTATTTAAGATGAAGCATTTACATCCAAAAACTTTAAAATGTGAGATATTTGGAGTACGTCCTTTCCATAATTCATATGGAGTTTTCTTTAGAGAAGGTCTAATTAAAACTCTATTTAGAGTATAGCAAGCTGTATTTACAACTTCTCCCCAAAAGTATGTAGGCAAGTTGTTTTCTTTCAACATTGTTCTTGCCATTTTTTGTAAAGTTCGGTTTTTCCTTTCAACAACCCCATTTTGTTGAGGAGTTCTAGGAGCCAAAAAATTATGTTCAATGCCATTTTGTTCACATAATTCCACAAAAGATGCATTTATGAATTCCGTGCCTTGATCACTGTGAATGCATGAAATATAGTATCCTTTCTCATTTTGCACTCTTTTACAGAATTTTGCAAATTCATTGAAAGCATCACTTTTGAAAGCAAGAAACATTACCCATGTGTATCTAGTGTAATCATCAACAATAACAAAAACATATCTAGATCCTTCTAGACTCATTACATCCATTGGTCCAAAAAGGTCCATATGAAGTTTTTGTAGAGCTTTTGATGTAGACACATGGCTAATAGTTTTGAAAGAAACTTTATGTTGTTTTCCAAATTGGCATGCATCACATAAATGATCTTTTTCAAACTTGGTCTTAGGAAGGCCTCTCACAAGATCCTTTCGAGAGAGTTTACCAAGTAGATCCATACTAATGTGTCCTAATCTTCTATGCCATAACCAAGAACTTACATTTGTTGTGATTAAACAATCAATATTTTGGCAAGATATACTTTCAAAGTCAATAATATAGACATTTTCGTGTCTATTTGCAGTAAACACCACATTTTTCATTTTGTCAAAAATGGTGCAACATGATGATTTAAATTCAACTAAATAATCATTATCACATAGTTGGCTTACACTAAGCAAATTATGTTGCAATCCTTTCACAAGTAGCACATCATGAATGGATATTTTATTTCCAATGCTACCTTTGCCAATGATTTTACCTTTTTCATTATTTCCAAAGCTCACAAAACCTTTGTAATTTTTGATAGGCTCATAGAAAAGAGATGGATCACCGGTCATATGCCTTGAACATCCACTATCAATGACCCAATTTCCTTCATACTTCATCCTTAGGGTAACCTATATACAAAAACAAAATTTAGGTCCCCAAGTTCTATTGGGTCCTATATTGTTAGTATTGACTTTTAACACTTTTGATAATCCATTTTGGTTTAAGCCAAGAAGGAATTTTGGAGTCTCTACCTATCATATTTCGAAATTTACAATGTGATGTTATGTGACCTTGTCTTTCACAATAGGTGCATGTTTTTTGAAATCCTTTAGATGTTGATGCTTCATTTGTAGATGATGATGCTTTAACAAAATAGCTTTTAAAAGATTTTTGTTTTGAAGAAGGTTCATATCCTAATCCACTTTTATCAAAAGCCATTTTTTGAGAACCAAGAATTTTATCAAGGTTTTCTTTTCCTTTTGTAAATCTTACAAGGTTTCTATTTAATCCTTGATTTTCTTTTTCAAGCTTTTCAATTTTTGTTTGAAGATTATTATTTTCGAAATGAATTTTAAGTGCTTTTTCATGAGCAAAATTTCGATCTTTTTCAAGCAACTTATTTTCTTCTTTTAAGGTATTATTCTCTTTTTGAAGTTCATGTATCTTAAAAATTGCAATTTCAAAACTATCATGCATTTTTGAGAATTCATTTTGTAATTCTTCAAAAGAACATTCATTTTCAATTAATGAGCTAGAGGTGTAATATTCGGAGTTAAAGGAAGAACATACCTCATCATCTTCTTTTGTCATAAGACAAACGATGTTTGCCACTTCTTCATTTTCACTTTCCTCACCGGTTGATGCATCGTCATCAACGTATGTTGCCTTCAAGGCTTTTCCTTCCTTGGTTTTGATTAGTTTTGGACAATTTGCTTTTATATGACCCGTCTTGTCACAATTGAAGCATCTTCCTTCTTCTTTTGATTTGTTTCTTCCTTTGTTCATAAACCTATTGTAGGGAGCTTTGCTTACCTTTTTGAATTTAAGAAATTTCTTAAAGTTCCTTGTAAGAAGAGCTATCTCATCATCATCTTCTTTGTTTTCTTCTTCTTCATCACTTGAGTAAGCCTTTGATGCAAGAAGCGCAAGTGACTTTTTATTATTCCTCTTTTCTTCTTCTCGATCTTTCCTCTTCAACTCATGACTTATAAGAGATCCCATAAGTTCACTAAGAGTGAGAGTTTTGTGGTCTCTAGCTTCTTCAATAGCCGTTACTTTAGCTTCCCATGGCTCGGTTAAGCTACGGAGAACTTTTCCTACCAATTCTTCATTAGAATACTCTTTTCCAAGAGATTTTAGAGCATTAACAATATCGGTAAATCTAGAAAACATTTGTTCTATATTTTCATCAAAAGACATTTTGAACATTTCATATTTATGAACAAGCATGTTTATTCTAGTTTCTTTAACTTGGTTGGTGCCCTCATATGTAACTTCTAATTGATCCCAAATTTCTTTAGCACTTTTGCATCCGGAAATTTTATTGAACTCATTTGAATCTAAAGCAAGATATAGCATATTCATAGCTTTATAGTTTCTTTCACACATTTTGAAGTCATCATCATTATAATCTTTTTCCGGTTTGGGGGTAGTGATACTTTGTTCTCCTTCCTTTTTAGTTAAAGTAGGATTGATTGGTCCATTTTTTATCACATTCCAAACTCTTATGTCATTTGCTAGAATATAGATTCTCATCCTAGTTTTCCAAAAAGAATAGTTTGTTCCATTAAACAATGGTGGTCTAGAGGAAGATTGTCCTTCAACTATATTAGACATTGATGAGCTTGCCATAGGGATCCTCTACTAGATGTTAAGCTATATGTAGAGTACTAGCTCTTGATACCACTTGTTGGTCCTTAATAACCTAAAAGGAGGGGGGGGGGTGAATTAGGTTGTTTAGGCAAGATTTAGCAATTTAAAATTTCTTAATATAGAGGCAATGTCTAGTAAGGATTGATAATACACAAGAAGCTCTTGTAGGCAATTTATCAAACACTTGGTGAGCATATAAATATTTAACACTAGATATGCAATTAGAGTTTCAAGGTAAAATTTCAAATAGATATCTCAACAATTACCAAGTAATTAAAATGAGCAATATCCACACGAAAGTAAATAACTTGGAAATAAAGAGAATAGAATAAGAGAAATCAAACACGATGATTTTCAAGTGGTTCGCACTCCCGGGGGCCTAGTCCACCACCTAAGGTCTTCTCTTCCCTTAGGATTTTAATAACACTTCACTATGATGCTTCTTCAAATGTTGGTGAAGCAAGAACCAACTACAATTACTCTTGAATCCACAAGAGTCACACAAGCTCCTTCAAATGTAGGTGAAGCTTAACCTACTACTCTCTCTTCCTTTGAGTCCACAAAGGATTACAATACTTCTTCTCACAATGATTCTCTCAATCTATGTGAAAGAATGTATTACAAAGATTATGTGATAGAATAAATGAAAATTGCAACTCCTATTTGAGTTTGATATTACACTTTTGAAAAATGATTTGAATGCTCAAAAGATATGATAATGATAGCTCAAGATTTCTCAATAGGAATGATATGAAAGCTCTTTGATAATCTGAAAATTGTGGCTTGGAGAGATGATATTGAGGGTGAGAAGGCATGGCTTAAAAAGAGGGAAAGATTAGACAAAAATCGGATTTTAAGCAAGATTTTCGGATTTTCCCGTTAACTCATCCGGGCGCTGAGGCACTGATCCGGGCGCCCGGAAGGAGCATGTATCGCCCGGAAAGGTCTTTTCTGCCGGGCGTTGCACCTTCTATCCGGGCGACCGGAAAATGCCGGTAACGCCCGGATGCCATAAAAAATGCTGAAAATATATTTTTAGCCCAGAAATATTTGGGCATATTGAAAAAGAGATTTCTTAGCATTTTTTAACATCCCAAAAAAAATTTCAAACAGTTGAAAGGTATTTTTATAAAATGATTTCAAAACCAAGAGTTTGAAATAAAAAATATATATATATATTTTTTTACGAAAGATTTTGAAATAAGAAAACAAATTTTTTGAGAAATTTTGAGCGATACAAATCATACTTAGGCAAGAGACAACTTTTAAGGCCGGTACTCCTTATGTCACCACTTCTCCTTCCTTGTGACTCCCTCTTTATCTACGAGTCAATAACTTGAATTCTTTAGGGCTTGGATACAATTTGATAGTGCTTGGTCTTTGATCCAAAAAAAGCTTTCTACTCTTGACTAAAACAACTTGATCCAATGTTGGTGTAGACTTGCTTTGGAAAGAAGGTCTTACAAAAAAAATGCTAAAGCACAATTAAGATGTTTTGTTATTATCAAAATAAAGATTATAGACTTTTTAGGCCAACAGATCATCAAGATGTTAATAATGCAGTTTGTAGTTTTGGTCATGACTGGATAAATGAGAAAATATACTTTACAATAAAGAACTTGAGATGACCCTCTAAAAGTTTTTCAGACTGGAGAATAGAATATCAGTAGAAGAATCAATAAGGTCAATGAATACGCTAAGAATAAGGTCAATTAATATTGAAAAACATCAAACCTAAGTCGAGCTTTTGAAATAGCGATCAAAGAGAATATTGGAGAAAAACAAACAACAAAAGAGTAACAAAAGATCAAGAGACTAGAAGAAAGAGAAAAACCTATGTTGAAAACATGTAAAAGGAACTTCTTATACTGACACGAATTGAGTTATACTCAATAAAGAAACTATGGCAGGCCTGTAACGGAGCGGCAACATCTGATTTAGCTGTCTGACAAACACGCCAGGTACAGAAAAGGTTGAATATGCAACCTCC
The DNA here is from genome assembly GCA_037974665.1 of Ehretia macrophylla. Classification (NCBI taxonomy): domain Eukaryota; kingdom Viridiplantae; phylum Streptophyta; class Magnoliopsida; order Boraginales; family Ehretiaceae; genus Ehretia; species Ehretia macrophylla. Next base: position 17,784,978 of record CM075770.1, read on the forward strand.
ATCAAACTCACTGGCTTCTTATCAAGGGCAAGTATTGCAATCAAGAAAAGATATAAGACAATGAATTTTTCCATACAACACCAGTTTCTTCTAAATCATGACTGACAAAGCCAATAAACCTTTCCAACAAATAAGGTCAGTTTGTGTAATTCTCCTCTGGCTACTTCTGTCTATCCCCACATCCCACAATAGCCACTGGAAATCACAAGAAAATAAAAAATAAAAGCTAGCATAAATAGAAGAAATGCAAGAAGTTAAAAAATTACAGTCATTGCACATAGGTACTAGAATCCAAAGGACGAGAAATACGCTCCAACACAAATAATCCAACAGGTTGTTCCAAAGAATCTAGTGACCTAAAAATTAGTAGAGAAATCAATAGTTCACCATATTAAGAAGACCTATTTTCCGATAAAAAAAAGTTTATCATATTTGCAAAATAGAAACTAAACTCAAGAACATTGGACTTCAAACGACAGAAAGATGTCTAGGGGAATAAATCAAAAAAATAAAGGCGCCAAAGGCATGAGAAGACCTCACACAAAGACCCAAAGGCAAGAGAAGAACTGCATAGAAGTTAGCTAAAAATAGCATAATTCACATTGCTCATCCATACAAAAAACTAACCAATACAAATATAACACTACTACCCAAGTAGGGAAACCCATTAATCATGCAAAAGAGTTGATTTAGCACAAAGGAGACAACTTAATTATTTGTACAAAGATTGCGAATGACAGACATGAAGTAATTACACACAGTGACCTATATCAACAAGAATAGGACAGAGAAATCAATTTCATGCTAAACATTTTTGTACATTGTTACATATTCAACACCATGGAGCAAACTAACATTACCAGAGAGGAGTAATACATTTATGAAATTCATAGAAACAACTTAGGACCACCTTTTGAATATGAAGTTTTTGCAGATTTTAAACAAAAAATAACATTGAGACAGATAGAAATTATCATCAAAATGAAAAAAAGATGCAGTTATTTCAAAACTTACCAGATGTCCAAGGACAAGAAATACACTCCAACAACAATAACTTCACAAATTGCTCAAAAAATCCCTAAACTCGACAAAATTAACGGAAAAAGCAATAGATATTGGAAACTAACCGAGCCCACAGCCAAAAAAAGGAAATATAACAAGGAAGCTCAGGAGAAGAAATTATAATAAGGGGCCTTCTACAATATAGGGTGTGGGAAACGGGATGGGAGGTTGCGAGCCGTTGATTAAAATCGACGGCTGTCGATCGTGATTTTTTTTTTTTTGTGCTTTACTTTAATGTGTAATTACGATTATAACCTTAAGTGAATAATGCTGTGGGACCCACATAATACATGATTGGACACTTGGCTGAGCAATTTATACACGTGTTAAGTGTTTGATATGGTAATTTACTTTACTACCCCTGGTTGAATAATATGAAATAGGGCCACAAAATAGTAGATTTACTAAATTACCCTCGGCAAAAAAATATTAGAAATCATGTAATTACTTATATACCCTTAATTGAATTGTATTAGGACAAAACTTGTTGTCATCTTCAAATTTCCTCTATCACAACCCATTTCCATACCCTATTTCAAAATTACGATATACAAGGACTCGATTACGGGAAACACAACTCTAATTACGAATTGTTAGTTCTATATGCAATTCTTAACATACTTTAACATAGCTAAAAACACAATGTCACAAAATGTTCCATCTCAACATTTGATTGCCTATTTAACCATGTTCTAAATTTTAAGGTTAATTAAACATTGTCATCTGCATTAATTACTTTATTTCTATTAGCACATGATATACTTACGACACAAACAGTTACATACTAAATACTTCTACGAACTATAAGCACAAAAATTATTGATCAAGTCTTCAGGAATACGAAATGTTACACTACAACTATGAATATCACCACTTAAATTATGTTCGCTTATTTTTTATTACCAATAACTTTCTCAACCTTGCCTCTTCATTTCTCCAACAATCCAGCACCAAGTGCTCACTATAAATTTAGCCCATAAGTGTTTAATCACATTTAACATGCATTAATAGTCTCTCATACTACAATTTCTCTTTCATATATAGTATTTGTTACGTTATGGCTTCATACTTTGAGGGTTTACCTAAAGAATTAATAGAACAAATTCTTGTTCGTGTTGTATCATCCTCGTCAATTGATCTTGTAAATGCAAATTTTAAGGTAATACAATATCTTATATTACTTTTTCATTATCTTTTATCTTTACACAAGTTAAACTATGTTAATGCGGGTTAGATGTTTCCTAATTTTGGCACCTACTTTTACAGTTGCAAGTTATTTGGAAGTATCGGTGAATCAAACTACGTATTCAAACATATCAACATTCACAACATTACGCCCGAGCCGTGGTGGTGGAATACCTAAAATGAAATGGATGTTCTCGAACAAAGGTTACGGGACAGTGAAAACGTAGAGTATTTATACCAAATAGGAGCTATAAGTTTTACAAAATCCATACTACAATTTTTTTCCTATTACAATAATGCACCCCACCATTGCAAAAATATAAATTTATGTCTCCATAAATGGTTCTTTTGCCGCATGAGAGTTATTGGACATACGGGGACAAGACATTTGGATATCAATGTTTGAACAAAACGGCAAGTTCTGGTCATCTTGGTGTGAATTATGCGTTGTTAGTCATTAAGTTATTTGCTGCTAATCCATCAAGAGAGGAAGCGATAGCAAACCTAGGCATGTTTATAAGGAATTCGAAGACAAAGGCAGAAGAGTGTCGTCAAAGTTTGTCCAAAATTTTGTCTAAACTATGGGGATATCAGCCTATCATCCAGAAAATTGTATGTTGTCAAATGCATAATCCACCCAAAATATAAGGACATGTTGGCTTGGGATTCAAGACTGCGAGCCTGTACACAAAGAATATGCAATAGATGTTTATGTGACGTACACATCATGAAATTATTTCCTAATATTATCTACTAAACATCTAATTAAATGTAACAGTTTAGCTATATTATTATATATTTTGTTTTATTTAATGTAAATTTTTGCATTTATACTCTTTATTTTTTTTCCCTAAAAGGGTCTAACGCATACATATATTTTAAAGATTTTCTAAATTTTTACGTTATGAAGATACAACAAACGCACAATTCGAAACTTATTTCAATAATTTTCCTTGCCTAAGGATAATTTCATCATCTCCCACATTTCTACTTCTATATCAAGGGTTTTTTCATCTTTTTACACAATACTCTTATTTTATTATTTACCCATTTTGGTAATTTCAATGTTATATTAATGAAGGATTTTTCGGTCATTTTTCATGATGGTATAATGGACAGTAACATTTTGAAATGCTAAACTCTTCTCCCTTTGACACATGTGTATTTTGTATTGGTTTGGTAGTCAAAATCAAGCAGAACATATTAATTGTCTCGTCCTTTGAGGGGCGTAAATGTCATTTAACAATTTTTTTGGCTTTATCATCTTAATAAAAGCCTAACTTCTAGAGGGACCCACTACCACATGTCAATCCCTGTTGCGACCCCGTTTCCCAAAACCCCATTTTGTAGAAGTTCCCTAATAATAAAGCTTGAACAGTAACCGTCATCCAACTTGCCGTCTTCCTAGCCACCAAAAAACTCTGTTTGTCAGACCGCAAAGAGGAAGCGACCAAAAAACTCTTTTAGTAAGAACTAAGTACAACAAAGCAAAGAGGAAAGAAAATATTCAGATGCAAGATAACAACAAAGGTCAGCAGAAGGACTCACAACGAAACCTAAATAAGTAAGGGCCATCCAAATTATTGTCTTCCTTTCATGCACAAGTACTTGAATCAACAAAATAAACAAGGATAGCAGCAGATATTCCCATACTAGACAATTTATTATAGGCCAGAGCCAGAGTGCCAGAATAACAAAATAGACAAGCCAAACCGACAAGATCAATGTGCAATCTTATACTCTGGATGCTCATATACATCCCCACGTACCAAGATAGCCACACAATGGGCACCTAACATCAGCAAAAAGTCAAAAAACATTAGAATCTATGAAATGCAAGAATCACAGAGTAGAAGGAATAAATCCACACCAAAACATGAGTATATACAGGGACCACGTGACCACCATTTGTTAGAAAACCAACCTCTTGCTGTCAAGAACCTCATATTCTCCAAAAATTGCATAAAACAAAAAGATGGAATCCTGAACTAAAAAAATTAGAAAGTAAATAAAAGAGATAAACAAAGTCAAAACACTCCAAAAGAGATAATCCAACAAATCGCTGGCAAAAAATTCCTCAAACCTAACAAAATCAATCAAAAAATTAACAAAAATCAAAAAGTAAATAGAAAAGAAGACTTGTTTGCCTTGGAGAACAGACAATTCATGATAATGTAGCAAAGTAGCAAACCTAGACAAGAAAATTCATCATGAAGCCAAAAATGTAATAAGGAAAAATTACCAAAAGATAATGATAACACAATGATACAATAGTCAAGAGAAGATCTCACGTTAAAACACCCTGAATACCAAAAGTATTTCAAAATTTTGGATTTTAAAGTCAAATGTAAAAATACCAAAAAGATAATGATAACACAATGACACAACAATCAAGAGAAGGTCTCACATAAAAAAGACCCTAAATAGCCAACTGGTCATCTATCACCGAAGCAAGGCGAGGATGACCTGCAAAGAAATTGTTAATGATATAGCAAAACATAGAACCTAGAAATGCAAATTTCAGAGACAACAACGCCAAAAATATATTAACAAAAAATACCAAAAGATAATGATAACATAATAACACAGTAGTGAAGATAAGAATTCACCTAAAAAGACAAAGATATGATCTCACCTAAAAAGACCTTGAACAAACAGCATGCCATCTATCACCAAGCAAGGTGAGGATGACCTGCAATGTTGAGTAAAATTGTCTGCTATCAATTCATAAGGAATATCATAAGGATTTTCCTACTCATTGGATCAAAATGAATGTCATTTAGAGAAGCAGCAATGACAATATCTAGGGACAAGTACACGCTCAAAATATTATTAACCATCTTGATTCATTTAAATATGAACGACTAAACTGATTCTATTGACTAGCATGCAGGTAGAATGTAGCTAGAAGAAAGTATCAACAGTTTATCCAAGGCAAGGAAGACTTAATCTTTAGCAAATTAAAATCTGACACATGCCTGAAGGCACTATAAAGGCTCCAGCTTCATAATGAAGGCACAAAAGGCGTCAGCTTTAAAATGAAGGCCCAAAAGGCGTCAGCTTCAAAAGCGGGAGCCCAACGGGATTGTCTCGAGATATGTAAATAACAAAAACATGCAAGCACAACGGAAATAATAACAATTAAAATTTGCATGTAAACAAGTTTGTATTTACATAAACTCAAGAGTAAATCCATAACTAGTAATTAAAAGTAAATACAATAAAGTATATAAATATATACAAATGGATTTAAAACGAAATACCTCACGTGGAGAACTCGGATGTAGACACTTGAAGAAGATCTTGACTCGGGGAAAGCTTCTTCGCACGTGTGCAAAGGTCCTAGTCAGTCCACAGGTATCCAAAAGCAAAGGACAACTAACTAATTGTAGTGCTAGCTTAGTTAAGTCCAAGAGCTCAGTAAATTAAGAGTTAAAAACTTAGAAACAAAAGTTTCCTATCTCTACTAGACTTGGCCGAAAATACCAAGAGAAAAAATAGAACAATATGCTTCTAAAAGAGAGAAAATTTCGGCCATAAGGTGCAAACATGAATGAAGACCTTGTCTTCTATTTATAGATGCATGAACATGCTCATCAAATGCCAAGTGTCATGATCTAAGCAAATCAAGAAGCCAAGTGTCCTAATCCTATGCATGGCCGGCCAAAGGGGGGCAATTTGGACAATTTTGCTTGGATCTTGTTGTTTGTCATTTTGTGCAAGTTGTCTCTTGTCCTTTTGTGTTTCGTCTTTTAGTACTTGTCTTTTTGTGCAACTTGTTGTTTGTCTTTTAGTGAAGACAAACATTAATTATTCCTAAACCCTTTTAGAATAATTAATTTGCAAATTGACCCCTTAATCTATTTGCACTAAAGCCCTAATACTTTTCAGCATTTATACTTTGGCCCCAAAACTTTTAAAAATTACAATTTCGGCCCTCTTAACCGGTAATGTCCAAAATCACATCGTTAACACTTGAACGTGTTTCCAACTCAATACCAAGCTCATAAATTGCTTTATTCATGATACCCTAAGTGTGTGACTTTTTAGGTTCATGATCGTACAACGATAAATGATCGATTCCGAAAATTTCTCCGTCATTTTTTGAAATACCTTCATGTTCATGAGTGACGCGCTAGCAACGAATGTATCATGACAATATGTACATTAATGAAGTCAAATTCCAACGAACCTATTTATAGTCGCAAATTAGCGTGTAGTCCGATCTTTCTGTTAAAATGTCTCGATCGTTGTTGGGACCATGAAATGATTAAGTCCGCTATACGATTCTATGCATAGATCTAATACGGTGGAATGAGAGATGACATCTATGGAAAAACACCTTTCCATCTTTCAACTACCCCGGCCGAGGATTTCTCATTTCGGACGACCGATACTAGATCGCATAGGACATCGCCTCACTGTCGGAGGTTAACAGATCCTATCTTGACAATTATCTGTCATTCTATATTACAAGACTAAACTACAAGAGGCCGTATCTCACCCTCAAAGAAGGCAAGCATTGTCCAAACGCAAGATTTAACCCCTAATATAGCTGGCAGCCGTAATTTCTCAAGTCTAAGGATTAATTTGCACAATTTGCAACGAATGACAAACTATTAATCCAAAGTCATGTAGTTTCGTCATTCCGGTCACATTCAATGATTTGTTCAACCAACGATCATTCACATATGAGTTAATCACACCTCTATGTTGTTGTAGCTCAACGCTCACTACCCTTTATCGTTAACATCTCTATGTTAATCAAAGGTAACTACATATGATAGTCCGTACTTGATTATTCTAGTCCTGGTCGAATAATCTAAGGACTATGAATGCTTTTGAATGTTTATCATGTCGAAGAAATATACAGTCGAATTCTCATCACATTAAGAATATACTTCTTCTCAGAAAAATATTAAGAACATATTCATATAATTGAACGGAGAATATGAACATCCAATAACCATGGCATTGAGATTTATATCAAAATGCCCTATATAGGTCATCTAACTATATAGCATTATGGCATATCCCTAACAATCTCACACTTGCATTAATGCTATAGAATGCAACCTTCAGCGCATATCTACATGGTATCGCATCCCCATCTTCTCAAGATGACGTTCTAATTGAAATTGACTCATGGGCTTAGTAAATGGGTCAACTATTCTCTAATGTAGGAACTTTCTGCAGACTTATATCTTTTCGAGTAACTATCTCTCGAATGATATGAAAATGCCTTTCAATGTGTTTGGATTTGTGATGAGATCTAGGTTCCTTAGCTTGTACAATAGCTCTATTGTTGTCGCAATACAGCGGTATTGGCAACTCAATGGAATGAACCACTTCTAGCTCTAACAAGAACTTCATCATCCAAACAGCTTCCTTTGCTGCATTAGATGCAGCAATGTACTTGGCTTCTGTAGTGGAGTCTGCAGTAACTGGTTGCTTGGAACTTTTCCAACTTACTGCTCCTCCATTACAAACAAATATAAATCCGGATGTAGACTTTCTATCATCCGTACCAGATCGAAAATCTGAAACTGTGTACCCGTATATCCGGAGTTCTCCTTCTCCATAAATCAGTGCAAGGTCCTTAGTCCTTCGTAAGTACTTAAGGATATGCTTCACAGCCATCCAGTGTTCTTCTCCTGGATCGGACTGATATCTGTTCACAAGGCTTACAGTATATGCAATATCATGCCTTGTACATAGCATGGCATACATGAGACTGCCAACAGCTGAAGCATAAGGCACATGTTCCATACGTTGCCTTTCATCCTCAGATTTAGGAGACATGTTCTTGGAAAGATATATTCCATGTCGGATAGGCAGAAGACCTTTCTTAGAACTCTCCATATTGAATTTCTTCAATACTTGCTCTATGTACAAACTTTGAGACAAGTCAATCAATCTTTTTTTTCTATCTCTATAGACACGAATCCCTAAGATATAAGAGGCTTTGTGAGAACCCAGATTTCGTATTTGCCTAGATTTGCGTGATTTGACCTGTTTATGTGTTATAAGAGTTAGAATGTGCTACTTCTGTGATTTATATTCCTATTACATGCTAAATGTGCATTCATAAAATTTTCATAAAAAACGGCATCAGAAATTTTATCGATGATTTTGTGAACAGTATTTTGGTCACACGTCCGCTAAATTTTTTACAGGAGTGTTTTAAACGTTTTAAAAACTAGTCCTCAGATATTAATAGACCCATGTCGGATTAAAATGGATTTTCAATCGGATTAGGAATTTTAAAGATTTTTACGCCTTCTTTTGGGAAAATCGAATTTTTAATCGACTCGGGTATAAGTTTATGCATGTAAAACTTGTTGTCAAATAAAAATATGTTACTTAAAAATAGTCTAAGTGTTAATTCCTTTCTTGTGAGAAAAATAGTGAAGAAACTAATTAAAAGACTAAAAATACTAGATTAAAAGACTAAGAAATCAACTTTGACTATTTTAATTTTGTTGACTTTGAGCTTATAAGCATCAACACACACTAAAATGCTCACAAAACATACTCACAAACACACACAAGGCCGAGAGGTTGAGGGAGAGAAAAAGAAAAGAATTTCAAAGGTTTTCAAAGCAAAATTCTCTTGAAAAAACCTAGTTTTTGCCCGTAGTTTTGCAAACCAAGCTAGGTTCCCCTTGTGGGGCATGCATTGCACGCATTCCTAGGCTTATTTCGGATCAAAGGTGAGAGAAAAATTCTAAATCTCAAAACGTCATTTTTATGTAAATTCATATAATCGAATTTTTAGCCATTGAAATGTTAAATTGTTGTTAGATTATTGCTCAGTGGATGCCAAGGATCATTTATATGTGTTTATAGCTGTTTTGATCTGTAGTAGCATGTATTTCTATTTTTCGGGTATTAGAAATTGAGTTATAGCTTCAATGTTGAATAATTGTTGTTATGGTGGTTGGAATTGATTGCTGCTAGCTTCTAAAAGTTTGATAATTGCGGGGTAGTAATGTTGTAATGCCAAAATTTTGATTGTGATGTCGTGGTGAAAGTCCGGAAATTTCAGCCATGGTGCATTGAGGTTTTATGGTTGTTGGGTTTGTTTTAGATGGCTTTTGGTTGGTTTCCAATGGGGTAAATGTAGATGCATGTGTGGGTGAGTTATAGGAAATGGTTTGGAGGTTATCGGGTTAGTAGATTGTGAGTTATGAAGTTTGGAAGATTGTGTTGACTTTTCTTGAAATGTTAAAATGTTGTTTTGAATGTTGGGTAGTGTTTGGGTAGTTGATTCTTGGATTGTTGTTGGTTGAGATCGGGGTTGAATGTTGGTTTAAATGCATGTTGAGTTGGATGGCCTTCTTTGTCATCTAACCTAATTGTTTCCTAATTGTATAGTTGTTGATTGTTGAATGTTGTTTATATGGTTGTTGAAATATTGACTATTGATTGTGGAAAGAGAGAGTCGGGTAACCCTCGTTGTTGGCTTCTCGAATCGAAATTGTTATTGTTATTAAGAGTCGGGAGTCGGGCAACCCTCGTTGTTGGCTTCTCGAATTAAGTCTCATTGTTGTGAGCTTTGATAATGTTGTGTCACCTCGGGAGGCATCCTGGGTTGCTGGCATAGTTATCTTGGCTAATCTCTATCTCGCATGGGCGAAAAGGCCATGGAGTGTGGGTCTAGGTCAAGGTAGCTCAAGGTCATGTCATTGGGTTTGGAGGAGTTGAGGAGCATTGAAAATTATGTATGGAGCTTCATCAGCAAATGTATCGTATCTTTATTGTGTAATTATTGTTATTGTTGTTGTTGCACTTATAATATTATTGATGTTTATTGTGTGTTTACTGCTCACGGGATGATTTCCAAGGGGTATACTAAATGCTTTTAAGAGATCTATCGAATCCTCACTGGGCTTGTTTTATATAAGCTCACTCTAAATTCTTGCATGCATGCAGGTGATATTGAACAAGATTCCAGGTACGTGCCTCAGGAAGTTGAGAATGTGCCATATGTGGACGAGTCCTATGTGCCAGAGTCTTGTCCTTGATATTTTGATATGTAGTTCTCTTTTGTTATCTTGTATATTAAAACTAGTTGGTTGTATTTACTTAGAAGTTTATGATGTATAAGATGTTTTAAAGATAGTGGATTAAATGTTGCTAGCTTAGCAGTCTTGTTTTGGAACATGATTAGGTTGCTAGATTGGTTATAAGCTATTTTGGAAATGTATGTTATATAGCATATGTATGATGTGGAACAAATGTGTATAACCTATGGATGCAATGGTAAAATAATGTTTAATGAATATTATGGTTGTGTTGTTATTATTGAATTGTTTGTGGAGTTGGTTGTATGAGTTGAAAAGAGGTTGGTTTACAGCCTCGGTATCCAAGTTACAGTCGTTATACTGCCGAAATTCCGCTACGTCCTGACTGATTGTAGGAGGGGTCGAGTTGGGGCGTGACGTTAAGTGGTATCAGAGCACATATTAGTTGTCAGCCGGGGTATTTGTAACACCCTGTTCCCTCTCGAGACCGGGAGTTCTATCAATCAATCTAACCACAACCCAAACCAAACCCGGGCAAGATTTTAGGGAAAGACGGACAGAGTCTCCCCTATTTCTAGGCAAATTGCAAAACCTGTAATAGCATATAAATGGACCAACACCGTGTCCAACCATTCAACCACCTCAAGGCCATCCGAGCCTTGGTTCACAACAATTTAAACTCAGCAAGTATACATACATTTCCAATTTTAAAGCTAACATATCTCTTTTCATTTTTGACAAGTACATTCAAACTAGACAATAAAACCACACTAAGCTACTGTATAAAATAATCTATCATGCCATTCCAACTCTTTTCCTCTAGACATTACAAACATGCTGTGAAGTTAAGCTATGCTAATTGATTACATAAACTAGCTTATCAATTCACCTCAACTACTTAGCTAAATTTAAATTACATTTCTTTTAACAATAAATACATACAACATATGAAATCATATATCTTTACATCTTCAACACTCAAGCCACATAGGCACGCAAGACAACTCTTCAGGCACGAACTTTCACGAAATCACGAACTTTCCAGCTAACATGACATTTCCTGAAATGTGGTGGTGAGGAGTGAGTATACACAACACGTATACTCAGTGAGGGCGAGACAGATATCGAGGTGGAGAGAAAGAAGATCGTGCAATGCAAATAGGTACAATTAAGCAATACAATCAATAAAAGGCATTTAATATATACAACAATACAATAAACAATTAAGAAAAGCATTAACACAACCATCAGAGCTATACCACACTTTGAAGGGTATGGATCACTCGAGCGAGTAATGTACCGATCACGATTCCGATGACATTAACGATGACGCGCCGGCCCAAACCACCTTATAACACCAGTTTGGAATACCCCGGAAGTATCCATCAATTCTACGACCCAAAACTCCCTGGGAGGCAACCCAAGCGAGAAGAGAGAATAGCAGCGGAGCTAGAGCAACCAACACTGGCAACCCGAGGCTACCCAGAGAGGCCCATCACTCACGCGCGAAACACTATGCAATGCAAGACTCGATACAAGGCAATAAACGAGCAATATCAAGCATTCTCAACAATCGATAAACATTTCAATCAATAATCAACTCCAACAAGTGTAATAAGCATTAACAAGCATTTGCAATCAAACAAGTAACAAGAACAACACCAACTAACATTATCAAGCAATAACAAGCATTCTATAGGCATTATAAGCATTCTATAGGCAACATAAGCATTCTATAAGCAATATAAGCATACTATAATCAATATAATCATTCTATGAGCAATATAAGCATTCTATAATCAATATAAACATACTATAAGCAATATTCTATGAAAACACACAAAATCACAAAAATGACCCCAACTTCAAAACACTACTACTTTCAAACGAGCCACGAGCTTTGGAAACCGACTTCACCAATCCTCCTAGGTCACCATAAGGCACGTCTAAAGTCCCCAAAACCCTACTTAACCCTGGAATTCACGCAAAGTCCCGATTTCTCCCTTTGCTCGTTTGAACTACAACTATACTAACGAAACACCCAACCAACGCCATAATCGCACCAAAAGTGCTTCCATGGCCTCCAGAAACAATGCCATCATGCAAAAAGAGAAAACGCTAAACTCGACCTAAATGACCCCGACTTTCACCAAGTCATAATTCCTGTTTTTTTCCATTACGCAACCCAAACAAACCATGCATTTAGGCATTCTAGCACACCTAGCACATTTCTACATCAATGGACAGCATAACGGAGCAACTTCATCGTTTCAAGGGTTTACTATTTATAAAACACTATTCATTAATCAATTTAAATTGCAATCTCAACATTTAACCGCAAAAAATGTTAAAAAGCTATAAATACATGTTCTACAATCAACAAGGAACATTCTTTAAGCAACAAAATGATTAAAACAACAATCTACGCATAAAATCCAAAAATCAAAGTTTAGACACAAATATTTCAAATGCGCAAATAACGATGAAACCCTCACCTTAGACACTCCTAGATGCTAGGGAAACCACGCTGGATGCCTCGGAAACCACCCCGCACAAGCTCACGTGACGAAATGAAGATTTGAAGTTGAAATGTTTTTTTTTTCTTTTTCCTCCATGGTTTCAGCCATGGCCTTTATTTTTCGGGTTTTGCTCTTTGTTTCGTATTTCATACATAAATAAAAGATGACAAATGGTCAAAGCTTCGGTCAACCCGCTAAACCAAAATAGCTATGCGCGACCTTACGAAAATGGCCATAACTTCTTCTAGAAAACTCCAATTCACGAACGGTTTGAAGCCTCAGAAACTAGACTCATAGAGCTTTTCAACCATATATAATTTGCTACCTAACTCTTCCCCAATTGGTTCAGATTTAATTCCAAAGTTGACCCAAAATTTGACTAACTTAACATTGCATTTTTTTATTTCTAATCCTAAGTTTACCCTTTATTAAACATTTCAAAAATTTTCACCTTGTCCTAGTTGGTCAATGTAGATGAAAAGTCAACTATATTGGTCAAAGAAGGTGAAAGGTCAATAAAATGCAATTTAAATGAACTTTAAATGATATTGAATACATGCCAGGTTCGGGGTATCACAGTATTCTCAAAATATGGGCAGTGGTCTTATCATGAAAGTATGTATGATGTGAAAGAAAAGTGAAGTATATGTTTATATGATTAAGTGACTATGTGATTACGTGATTAAACTATTTAAGTGACTAATATTTAAGTGACTTACGTGCCTTCTGTGAGTTGTTGCCTATGTGTTGTTAATATTCTATAGCCTGTCTATGTGTTATAACTTGTTCTAACTCTTCGAAAGTAGAATGGCGGGACGTCCGAAAACACAAGCTAGGCCTGCGGATGGTAACGAGGCACCGGGTAATGCAGCATTAAACCGGGATCAGGGTTATGACCGTATTGCCGCAGTGATGGATAGAATGTCAGAGGTCATGGCAGGGTAGGCTCATACTTTGGCAGGGCAAGCTGCCCAACCACAAACTATACAGACCCATTTACAAAATGTCCAGGGAGGTTACCAGGGGCGTAGTATGTTGAAAGAGTTTTTGGGGTATTTCCCACCGAGGTTTTAGGGGGAGCCAGATAATCAGAAGGCCGAGGCGTGGATTAATAAACTTGAGAAAATATTTGATCCTCTTGACTATACGGATGGGAGGAAGGTTACTTTTGCAGTATACTTACTTGATGACAAGGCTAGGGAATGGTGGCATACCGTGAGGTCAAATTGGGAGACTCGGGGTATTCCTTATGTTTGGGATACTTTTCTTCGGGCATTTCGGGCCAAGTATATTCCCAGGATTGCGCATGAGCGCAGGGAGGCAGAGTTCACATCGTTGGTTTAGGGTGATTCCATAGTGGCCCAGTATGAGGTCAATTTTACCAGGCTGTCCCGGTATGCACCGGAGTTTGTACCAGACCAGGAACGTAAGACTAAGGGGTTTGTTTTGGGTTTAAGATCTGAGATTCAGGATCCTATGGCCTTGAATCAGTATGATGTATTTTCTGAGGCCTTTGATGTGGCTTCCAGGCTGGAGAAAAGGAAAGTGAAACAACTTAGTTCTGGTCAGGCTAGTACAAGGCCATTTCTGCCGCAGGGCCAACAGGTTGGGTATAAACCTTCAGTACAAGAGGGTGGTTATAGGCCTGCGGTGTAGCAGGGTTCTTTTAGACCACAGGGGCAGCAGAGTTTCTTTAGGCCCTAGTTTTAGCAAGGATCTTATCCGGCACAATCCCAGTATAGGTCGGCCTAGTCTCACGGTCAGTATAGGCCCAGTGTTGCGAGACCTCAACAGCAGGCTGGTACAGCTGCTTATTCAGTTTCTGGATCTTCAGTAGGTAGTGTCAATGCTCCGTCACTGCATTGTACTTTTTGTGACCGTAAGGGCCATACGGAGGCCAACTGTCGGAAGAAGGCAGGGACATGTTTGGGTTGTGACAGCAACCAACACAGAGTAAGGGATTGCCCTAGATATCAGGGTTCTGGGAGTCGGCCAGTGACTCAGGGTTATCAGGGTGGACCTGCCGGCAGTGCATCCCAGCAGCAGCGGGTTCAGGCTCGGGCCTCCGCAGTGGATTTGAAGGAGATGCCTGAGGCAACAACTGTTGTAGAAGGTAACTTTCTTATACTCAATCAACTTGTTAAAGTGTTGATTGATTCTGGTGCTACGCATTCTTTCATTACCCCTACTTGTGTGCAACGTGTTAACATGCAACCTGAAAGATTGCCTTATATGGTTCAAATTAGTACTTCTTTGACTGATAAATATGTGACTCGCCTAGTATGTAAAGATTGTAAAATACATGTTAAGGGTCAAGATTTTCCTTCGGACCTTATCTTATTTCCTATCCGGAAGTATGATGTTATCTTTGGTATGGACTGGCTTTCTAAGTATGATGCTCAGTTAAACTGTAGAACAAAGGTAGTATGGTTTCGGTTACCAGAACAGCCAATGGTTGAGGTAGCGGGGAACCAGAATGCTAACACTAATTTTATTATCTTATCAACTAAAGCTATTAAGCTGGTGAGTAAGGGGTATTCAGGGTATCTAGCTTATTTGATCATCAATCCATCTGATAAGCTGAAGCTGGAGGAAGTTCCTATAATTCGGGATTATCCCAATGTATTTCCCGAGGAGTTGCCAGGATTGCCGCCAGAGAGGGATGTTGAGTTTGTAATTAATGTGATTCCCGGTACTCAACCTATTTCTAAATCAGCGTATCGGATGGCACCAGCTGAACTTAAGGAGCTGAAAACTCAATTGCAGGAGTTATTAGAGAAGGGATTCATTCAACAGAGTTCTTCATCGTGGGGAGTACCTATCTTATTTGTAAAGAAGAAGGATGGTACCTTGAGCTTATGTATTGATTATCGTGGTTTGAATCAAGTGACCATCAAGAACAAGTATCCTTTACCACTGATTGAAAAGTTGTTTGATCAACTTCAGGAAGCCAAAGTCTACTCTAAGTTTGACTTGAGGCAAGGGTATTATCAGCTTCAGATTCGTATGAAGGATGTTCCGAAGTCTGCTTTCAGGACTCGGTACGGGCATTATGAATTTGTGGTCATGCCCTTTGGATTGACTAACGCACCGGCAGCATTCATGAATCTTATGCATCGAGTCTTTCAGCCATACTTGGACTAGTTCATGGTAATCTTTATTGATGATATCTTGGTTTATTCTAAGACTGAATCGGAGCACGAGAAACATCTACGGCTTGTCCTACAAAAGCTGCAGGAGCATCAGTTGTTTGCAAAGCTCAGCAAGTATGAATTTTGGCTACAACGGATATCTTTTCTTGGCCATGTGATTACACAGAATGGTGTATCAGTGGATCCCACTAAGATTGAAGTGGTGATATCTTGGAAATGGCCAGAGAATGTTTCTGAAGTTCGTAGCTTCCTTGGCTTGGCGGGTTATTACTGTAGGTTTGTGAAAGACTTTTCTAAGATTGCAGGGCCACTTTTTAAGTTAACTCAGAAACAAACCAACTTTACTTGGGATGAGAAGTGTGAGAGTGGGTTTCAAAAGTTGAAAAAGAGATTGACTACTGCTCCAGTACCTGCTCTACCAGAGGAGACCGATAATATGGTTATTTACAGTGATGCATCCAATGAGGGCTTGGGTTGTATACTTATGCAGAATGGTCGGGTTATTACCTATGTATCTCGAAAGTTGAAACAATATGAGGTTAACTATCTGACTCATGATCTTGAGTTGGCAGCAGTTGTTAGTGGCGTCATTATATATTGGGCAGTAAGTTCAAGGTTTTTACTGATCATAAAAGTCTGAAGTACTTATTCTCACAGAAGGAGTTGAATATGCGTCAACGAAGGTGGATAGAACTTCTTGGAGATTATAATTGTTCTATCAACTACCTGCCTGGGAAGGCAAATGTTGTAGTAGATGCTCTTAGCCGTAAAGCAAGTATTTCTTGTTTGGCTGTCAAGAAGTGGAAGGTTCTTGAGGAAATTAGTTATTGGAGATCGGAGTTGACTCAGGTTGGGTGATGTGTTCACATCTCTGTATTCAACCTTTATTGTTGTCTCAAATCAGAGAAGCCCAACAACTTGATTCAAAACTTTAGAGGATCAAGGATCAGATCATGAATGATTAGTCTGACTTCAAATTACATGAAGACGGTATTCTTCAGTTTCGAAACAATGTATGTGTTCCCGATGAACTGGGTTTGAGGAGAGGTATTCTGGAGGAGGCTCATAATTCTAAATATACCATTCATCCCGATGGAAACAAGATGTATCAGGATTTGAAACAGCATTACTGGTGAAATAACATGAAAATAGAGGTTGCTCAATTTGTATGCAAATGTTTGATTTGTCAGCGAGTGAAAGCCGAACATCAACGACCCGCAGGGTTGCTTCAACCGTTGGCAATACCGGAGTGGAAGTGGAAGCATATTATGATGGACTTCATCACTGGGTTACCTAGAACACCGAGATGTAACGATGCAGTTTGGGTTATTGTGGACCGTTTGACGAAGAGAACTCATTTTATTCCGATGAGGACGGGAGATGAAGTTGCAAAGTTGATTGATCTTTATTTGGATCAGATTGTTAAACTTCACGGAATTCCATCTAGTATTGTCTCAGATCGAGATCCTCGGTTTACTTTTTGATTGTGGGAGAAACTTCAAGAAACTTTGGGTACTCAGTTGAAATTCAGTACAACGTATCATCCGCAGACCGACGGTCAGTCTAAGAGGACTATTCAGATTCTGGAGGATATGCTCAGGGCTTGCTTTCTGGACTTTGGGAAGAACTGAGAGAAACATCTACCACTTGCCGAGTTTGCCTATAACAATAGTTATCAAGTGACTATTGGGATGGCACCTTTTGCAGCTCTCTACGACCGTAAGTGCCGATCACCTTTGTATTGGGATGAAGTAGAGGAGATGAAGGCTATTGATCCGACTATCATGCTAGAGCTTCTAGAGAAGATTGAGAATATTCAGTTGATTAGGCAGAGGATGTTGACAACGCAGAGTAGATACAAGAGTTATGCTGATAAGCGCCATCGGGATTTGGAGTTTGCAGTCGGGGATTGAGTTTTCTTGAAATTGTTTCCTCGAAATGGGTTTTCTTGTTATGGTAAAGGTGGTAAGTTGAGTCCGAGGTTTGCAAGGCCGTTTGAGATTACTGGTAGGGTTGACAAGTTAGCATATCAGTTGGCTTTACCAGACAACTTCTCTAATGTCCACGATGTTTTTCACGTATCTAATTTGCAAAAATATAATCCAGATACTTCTCATGTTCTAGAGCTAGAGCCGTTACAGCTTCGTGAGAATCTGACTTATGATGAGCAGTCAATTCGCAGTCTTGATCAGATGGAACGGGAGTTGAGGTCAAAGAAGATTTCGATGGTCAAAGTGTTGTGGAACCATCAAGGGATTGAGGAAGCTACTTGGGAGAGGTGAGATCAGATGCAGCAACAATATCCATATCTTTTTTGTACAGCAAGTAAGAATTTCGATGACGAAATTTCTTTAAGAGGGGGGAGAACGTGAGATTCCAGATTTTGTCTTTGCCTAGATTTGTGTGATTTGACCTGTTTATGTGTTATATAAGTTAGAATGTGCTAATTCTATGATTTATATTCCTATTACATGCTAAATGTGCATTCATGAAAATTTCATAAAAAACGGCATCATAAATTTTATCGACAATTTTGTGAATAGTATTTTGGTCACACATCCGCAAAAATTTTTACAGGGGTGTTTTAAACGTTTTAAAAACTAGTCCTCAGATATTAATAGACCCATGTCGGATTAAAATGGATTTTCAATCGGATTAGGAATTTTAAAGATTTTTACGCCTTCTTTTGGGAAAATCGAATTTTTAATCGACTCGGGTATAAGTTTATGCATGTAAAACTTGTTGTCAAATAAAAATATGTTACTTAAAAATAGTCTAAGTGTTAATTGCTTTCTTGTGAGAAAAATAGTCAAGATACTAATTAAAAGACTAAAAATACTAAATTGAAAGACTAAGAAATCAACTTTGACTATTTTAATTTTGTTGATTTTGAGCTTATAAGCATCAACACACACTAAAAAGCTCACAAAATACACTCACAAACACACACAAGGCCGAGAGGTTTAGGGAGAGAAAAAGAAAAGAATTTCAAAGGTTTTCAAAGCAAAATTCTCTTGAAAAACCTAGTTTTTGCCCATAGTTTTGCAAACCGAGCTAGGTTCCGCTTGTTGGGCACGCATTGCACGCATTTCTAGACTTATTTCGGATCAAAGGTGAGAGAAAAATTCTAGATCTCAAAATGTCATTTTTATGTAAATTCATATAATCAAATTTTTAGCCGTTGAAATGTTAAATTGTTGTTAGATTATTGCTCAGTAGATGCTAAGGATCATTTATATGTGTTTATAGCTGTTTTGATTGGTAGTAGCTTGTATTTCTATTTTACGGGTATTAGAAATTGAGTTATAGCTTCAATGTTGAATAATTGTTGTTGTGGTGGTTGGAATTGATTGTTGATAGCTTCTAAAAAATTGATAATTGCGGGGTAGTAATGTTGTAATGCCGAAATTTTGATTGTGATGTCGTGGTGAAAGTCCGGAAATTTCAGCCATGGTGCATTGAGGTTTTAGGGTTGTTGGGTTTGTTTTAGATGGATTTTGGTTGGTTTCCGATAGGGTAAATGTAGATGCATGTGTGGGTGAGTGATAGGAAGTGGTTTGGAGGTTATCGGGTTAGTAGATTGTGAGTTATGATGTTTGGAAGATTGTGTTGACTTTTCTTGAAATGTTGAAATGTTGTTTTGAATGTTGAGTAGTGTTTGGGTAGTTGATTCTTGGATTGTTGTTGGTTGAGATCGGGGTTGAATGTTGGTTTAAATGCATGTTGAGTTGGATGGCCTTCTTTGTCATCTAACCTAATTGTTTCCTAATTGTATAGTTGTTGATTGTTGAATGTTGTTTATATGGTTGTTGAAATATTGATTATTGATTGTTGATAGTGGGAGTCGGGCAACCCTCGTTGTTGGCTTCTCGAATTGAAATTGTTATTGTTATTAAGAGTTGGGAGTCGGGCAACCCTCGTTGTTGGCTTCTCGAATTGAGTCTCATTGTTGTGAGCTTTGATAATGTTGTGTCACCTCGGGAGGCATCCTGGGCTGCGGGCACAGTTATCATGGCTAATCCTTATCTCGTATGGGCGGAGAGGCCAAGGGGTATGGGTCTAGATCAAGGTACCTCAGGGTTACGTCATTGGGTTTGGAGGTGTTGATGAGCATTGAAAATGGTGTATGGAGCTTAATCAGCAAGTGTATCAAATCATTATTATGTGTTTACTGTTATTGTTATCGTTGCACTTATAATGTTATTGATGTTTATTGTGTGTTTACTACTCAAGGGATGATCTCCAAGGGGTATAGTAAATTCTTTTAAAAGATCTATTGAATCCTCATTGGGCTTGTTTTATATAAGCTCACTCTTAATTATTGCATGCATACAAGAGATATTGAACAAGATTTCGGGTACGTGCCTCAAGAAGCTGAGAATGTGCCATATGTGGACGAGTCCTATGTGCCAGAGTCTTGTCCTTGATATCTGATATGTAGTTCTCTTTTGTTATCTTGTATATTAAAACTAGATGTTTTGTATTACTTAGAAGTTTATGATGTTTTAAAGATAGTGGATTAAATGTTGCTAGCTTAGCAGTCTTGTTTTGGAACATGATTAGGTTGCTAGATTGGTTATAAGCTATTTTGGAAATGTATGTTATATAGCATTGTATGATGTTGGAACGGAGGCGTATAACCTATGGATGCAATGGTAAAAGAATGTTTAATGTATATTATGGTTGTGTTGTTTATTGTTAAATTGTTTGTGGAGTTGATTGTATGAGTTTCAAATATGTTGTTTAGAGCCTCGGTATCCAAGTTACAGTCGTTATACTGCCGAAATTCTGTTGCATCCTGACTGATTGTAGGAGGGGTCGTGTTGGGGCGTGACAGGCTTCTCCCAGATCTTTCATGGAGAACTTGTTGTTTAACCAAATCTTAGTGGACATCATTTGTCCAACATCATTTCCCATGATTAGAATGTCATCAACATACAAAATCAGAAAAGTGGTCATGCTCCCACTGATCTTTTTGTATACACAAGGTTCATCATCATTTCTAATGAAACCAATCTCTTTGATCTCATTATTAAATCTGATGTTCCAAGAATGAGAGGCTTGCTTTAGACCATAAATTGATCTTTTAAGCTTACACACTTGATCTTTGTTGGATTTAAAACCTTCAGGTTGTTCCATATAGATATCTTCTTCAAAGTGGCCATTCAAGAACGTAATTTTAACATCCATTTGCCAGATCTCATAATCATAATGTGCAGTAATAGCAAGCATGATGCGAATGGACTTAAGCATAGCAACTGGTGAAAAGGTTTCGTCATAATTAACACCTTGTTTTTTACGAAAACCTTTCGCAACCAGCCTTGCTTTATATGTTTCCACATTTCTATCAATTTCAAGTTTCCTTTTGAAGACCCATTTACAACCTATAGGTACAATATCTTCAGGTTGGTCAACTAAGGTCCAAACATCATTTGAATACATGGAATCTATCTCTGTTTGCATAGCCTGCCGCCATTTCTCGAAATCAACATCTTGTATTGCTTCCTCATAATCAGTAGGATCATCCAAATGATCTTTATCCCCAACCACAAACAACTCTTGTGTTTCCTCAAGTAGATAACCATATCTCTCTGGAGAACGGTATACTCTACTAGATCTACGATGTCTTTGTGTGATGCCTGGTTCTGGATCTTGTTGAATTGGTTCAGGATCAAGACTTGGGTCAATTTTTGGTTCAGAAGACTCTTCTTCTATTATTATTTTCATCCCTCTACCTCCTTCTTGAACAAACTCCTTTTCAAGAAAGACGGCATATCGACTGATCGATATTCTTTGATCATCGGGAAAATAAAAATAATATCCTTTAGTCTCTTTAGGATATCCCACAAATCTCTATTTATCTGATCTAGCTTCCAACTTGTCCATCTTAAGTTTCTTAACATAAGCGGGACAACCCCAAATCCTAATGTGATTAAGACTTGGTTTCCTACCAAACCACATCTCATACGGTGTAGTAGGAACAACTTTAGTTGGAGCCCTATTCAACAAATAAATAGCCGCAAGAAGTGTATACCCCCACAATAAAATTGAAAGATCGGTGTAACTGATCATAGATCGTACCATATCCATTAATGTATGATTCCTATGTTCAGATACTCCATTTAATTGTGGTGTAGTAGGTAGAGTAGTCTGTGAAGTTATTCCAGCTTGTTTAAGATATTCAAGAAATTCAGTAATTAAGTATTCACCTCCACGATCAAATCGCAATGTTTTAATTCTCTTTCCCGTCTGGTTTTCTACTTCAGCTTTAAATTCCTTGAATTTTTCAAAAGCCTCAGATTTGTACTTCATTAAGTACACATAACCATACCAAGAATAGTCATCGGTGAAGGTTATGGAGTGGATATAACCACCGCGAGCCACTTCTCTAAAGGGTCCGCATACATCACTATGTATTAATGTTAACAATTTAGTGGCTCTTGTTCCTTTTTCCAACAAATGATGACTTGGTCATTTTCCCGAGAATACAAGATTCACATGTAGGCTTGGGTTCACATCCTAATGAATCAATGAGTTCATTTTGAGCCATCCATGTTAATCTTTTCTTGTTAATATGACTTAGTCTCAAGTGCCACAATTGCTTCACATTAATTTGAATATCTTTTGTTTGTTGCTCTTTTGAAGTGGACATTGAAGTTACATGCATGCATTCATCTAAATTCAAATGATAAAGTCCGTTCAACAAAGTAGCTGAGCCTCATTACGGTAATAAATATTACAGCTCTTGTTTGAAAAGGAAAATTCATAATTCTCACAAACAAGTTTAGGAATATTGTTTAACAGCATTTGGAACAAACAAAACATTTGATAGAGGCATAACATGACCAGCAGGCAGACAAACTTCAACATTTCCTTTGGAATGAGCCGCAACACTTGCTCCATTACCAACCTTCAGACAATCTCACGCTTCCGAAGCGTTATCCTGTAATTTAGACTCTGTAAGGACATACAGACATGTGTTGTAGCACCAAAATCTAAAATCCAAGACATAGAAGCCGGACTAATTGAAAAATTAGTTTCATTCACAGATTCAAAAGAAGATGTACCTCGTGTAGTGGCAGCAACCTGTTTCTCTTTCAACTCTTGAAGGTACAGGGGACAATTTCTTCTCTAATGGCCATCAACCTTGCAGTGATAACACTGCCCTTTAGGGATGGCTTCTTTCGTCTTTACACCTCAATGGGCTTAGGAGCAGTGTCCTTCTTCTTCTTGTTCTTTCTCCTTTTTCTATTCTTGGGTCTAAACCCAGAAGAAGAGGCAGCAACGAGGATAGTCTCATTCCCTTTTCCCTTGAACTGTGATTGCGCAGTGGTCAACATATTGGCCAGCTCGGGAAAAGAAGCAGAGAGTTTGTTCATCTGAAAGTTCACAATGAACTGATTGAAGGAAGGTGGGAGGGACTGCAGAATAAGGTCCGTGTGCAGCTTACAGTCCATGTCAAAATCATGCATCTCAAGTTGAGTAATCAGATTAATCATCCTGAGTACATGTTTGCTGACATCACCACCTTCTTCCAATCTAGCTCTGAACAACTCTTTTGACAGTTCATATCTGGCAACATCACTTCGCTCACCATACAGCTATTTCAAGTTCAAAATCATGCTAACAGTATCAGACATATTCTCATGCTGTTTTTATAGTTCATTTGACATTGAAGCAAGGATATAAGCCTTTGCTCCCAAGTCATGTTCTATCCAGAGCTGATGTGTTTCTTGATCTTCTTCAGTTACAGTTTCAGGAAGGGTAGCAGGAGGGGCTTTATCTAGAACATATTCAATCTTTTCCAATCCCAAAACAATTTTAAGATTGCGAAACAAATCGGGAAAGTTTGGTCCGGTTAAAGCACTTTTATCAAGGATACGGGCAATGAGATTTGAAATAGAAGCCATTATAAAAGTACTGCATAAATAAGTAGTACAGAAAGTAAGACTGCTAGTTGATGTAAAAATGCATAACTATTTAAGTATGGTCTTTACAAAAATAGTAACTCCCACTAACTTTATTGAATCTCATACTCCCAAAACGATAAACGCAAATCCGTTAGAATCCGGTAGTGGGAAACCAAATTCTCTCAATAATTTGCATCCCTCAAACCTTTGTGGCTATGTTGGAATAGAAATATCAAGAGTCAACAACTCTTTGTTGTCTATTTCACAAAATAGGTTATGGTCATATCTAGTCCCTAAATTACTTTGGCCTCAAACCTTTTTGGCTATGTTGATTAAGTAATTCAGTTAGACCCGACCCGTCATCTCACAGTTATCCCACAAATTGAATGAATAGCCTCAAGCTTTTTTGTGGCTATGTTGGCCGTTAGATTTTGGCAGACAATCACATCACTATGTTATACTAGCAATTTAATTAAACTTAGTACGAATCATGTCCCTCTACCTTTGGGCAAGACTGGACATAATCGCTTTGGATTCATTAAGTCCTAGGATGGCGGAGGACAATAGATCTAATATTGATTTGTACATTTGGGAGTTTTGTAATAGATCTCATCATGCATACATTAACAATCATATAGTAAATAATGCATACAACATGTATAAATGGTGAATAATGGACTTTAGAATAAATAAGAAAAAACTATCTTAAAACACATCACTATGTCTTCAAGATCTCCAACTCCTTTGGATTCATCTGGTTGCCTCCTCGCATTTCTTCTTGAGAATTTACATATAGTCCTCACTACAAAGTTCTCTCAAAAGCAAGAAAAATAAAATGAGACTTATATCTCAATTACAAACCGGGTATCCACTAATTCCATGATCAAGTTCACCATTTATGCATCATGTAGCTAGATTAAACTTATCACATAGATAATCAGGCTAAAAGAAAAACACCTAATAAACATCTTAACGCATCATATACAAAAGATAAACAAAGTCCATCTAATCTTCTATTAATGTTTTGACAACATGCATGAAAGAGAACTAACTCTAACATCAACCAAGCATTCTAAGACCAACAGAGTTCACAAGCCATATAGTCTCGATATGACACGTAAACCGAGATCTCCATATAAGGCATCCTCAGGCCCGATCATAGAAAACTTTTGGCTCGCTACAATCAAAGTTGATCTTTCTATGCGGGATGGAATCAACTCATATCTTTCACATAAACGTGTCAATAAACATTAAAAGATTAGATCTAATGTACATATTATGGACTTCCAAAACCGTGGCTCTGATACCACTTGAAGGCGCTATAAAGGCGTCAGCTTAATTATGAAGGCGCAAAAGGGCGTCATCTTCAAATGCGGGAGCACAATGGGATCGTCTCGAGATATGTAAATAACAAAACATGCAAGCGCAGCGGAAGTAATAACAATTAAAATTTGCATGTAAATAGGTTTGTATTTACATAAACTCAAGAGTAAATCCGTAACTAGAACATTAAAAGTAAATACAATAAATTATATACAAATGTATTTAAAACGAAATATCTCGCGTGGAGAACTCAGATGTAGACACTTGAAGAAGATCTTGACTCGGGCAAAGCTACTTCGCACATGCAAAGGTCCTAGTCGGTCCACGAGTATCCAAAAGCCAAGGACAACAAACTAATTGTAGTGCTAGCTCAGTTAAGTCCAAGAGCTTAGTAAATTAAGTGTTAAAAACTTAGAAGCAAAATTTTCCTATCTCTACTAGACTTGGCCGAAAGCACCAAGAGAAAAGAGAAAACAATATGCTTCTAAAAGAGAGAGAATTTCGGCCATAAGGTGCAAAGAAGAATGAAGGACTCGTCTTCTATTTATAGATGCATGATCATGTTCATCAATTGCCAAGTGTCATGATCTAAGCAATTGAAGAAGCCAAGTGTCCTAATCCTATGCATGGCCAGCCAAAGGGGGGGAAATTTGGACAATTTTGCTCACAACTTGTTGTTTATCTTTTTGTGCAAGTTATTTTTTGTCCTTTTGTGTTTCATATTTTAGCGCTTGTCTTTTTGGGCAACTTGTTGTTTGTCTTTTAGTGAAGACAAACATTAATTATTCCTAAACCCTTTTAAAATAATTAATTACAAATTGACCCCACAATCTATTAACACTAAAGTCCTAATACTTTTTAGTATTTACACTTTGGCCCCAAAACTTTCAAAAATTATGATTTTGGCCCAGTTAGCCGGTAATGTCCAAAATCACACCGTTAATACTTTAACGTGTTCTCAACTCAATAACAAGCTCGAAAATTTCTTTATTCATGATACCCTAAGTGTGTGACTTTCTGGGTTCATGACCGTACAGCGATAAAGGATCGATTCCGAAAATGTCTCTATAATTTTTCGGAATACCTTCATGTTCATGAGTGACGCGCTAGAAACGAACGTATCATGACAATATGTACAGTAATGAAGTCAAATTCCAACAAACCTATTTATAGTCGCAAATTAGTGTACAGTCCGATCCTTCTGTTAAAATGTCCCGATCATTATAGGGACCATGAAATGATTAAGTCTGCTATACGATTCTATGCATAGATCTAATTCGGTGGAATGAGAGATGACATCTATGAAAAAACACCTTTTCATCGTTCAACTACCCCGACCAAGGATTTCTCATTTCAGACGACCAATACTAAATCGCATAGGACATCGCCTCACTGTCGGAGGTTAAGAGATCCTATCTTGACAATTACCAGTCGGACTCATATCACAAGACTAAACTGCAAGAGCACGTATCTCACCCTCAAAGAAGGCGAGCATTGTCCAAATGCAAGATTTATCCCCTAATATAGCCAGCTGCCGTAATTTCTCAAGTCAAAGGATTAATTTGCACAATTTGCAACGAATGACAAACTATTAATCCAAAGTCATGTAGTTTGGTCATTCCAGTCACATTCAATGATCCGTTCAACCAACGATCATTCATATGTCAGTTAATCGCATCCCTATGCTGTTGTAGCTCAACGCTCGCTACCCTTTATCATTAACATCTCTATGTTAATCAAAGGTAACTACATATGATAGTCCGTACTTGATTATTCTAGTCCTGGTCAAATAATCTAAGGACTATGAATGCTTTTGAATGTTTATCATGTCAAAGAAATATGCAGTCGAATTCTCATCACATTAAGAATATATTTCTTCTTAGAAAAACATTAAGGACATATTCACATAATTGAACAAAGAATATGAACATCCAATAAACATGCCATTCAGATTTATATCAAATTGCCCTATATAGGTCATCTAACTATATAGTATTAGAGCATATCTCTAACAATGCCTATGTGGATGCATTCCAAACTTGAAGTTGCATTGAAGTAGAGCAACAAATGACAAAAGTCACAAGTGGTAAGTCACACTAGGTGAAAACTAAACCAACAGGAAATACTACAAAAAATACAAAATATTTGACCAAAGATAGCAAACCATTATAAAGTGAGGACTTGAACTTGAACTCGAACTCGAACCACGCCCATTGGTATAAAGACACTAAGCGCCAATCAGAAAAGAGAATCTGCACATATCAAATGATTAAGACATCAATAACACAAAGACACCAAAGAATACTATCAAAATGCTAATAATGTTGTGGTTTTGAATCACAAGAGCATAAATGAGAAAATATACTCCAAAAACATAGAACCTGAGAGAACTTGCCCCAAAAGTTTCTCAGACCTGAGAATAGAACAATGGAAGAATCACATATATGCACTTTGGCAATTAAAAATGGGATGAAAAAATAACCAGGACAAAATCATTGTTACAAAACAAAAACAGCCATGTTTGATTCTATATTGAAAAATATAGAACAGAAGAAGGGGGTACTTTTGAAAATTGCAATCAATGAGAAAATAGAGGAAAAATTAAGAACAAAGTAACAAGAATGAAGAGTCCGAGAGCAATTATAAAACCTATGTTCAAACATTTTGAGAAAACTATGGGCAAGCATATGATGGAGCTAGTACAACAATAGTTAGCCATAATAGTGTATAGGAGAATGAAGAGACCGGAAGCAATTATCTTGCGTCTTCTTTGCCTCATTTCCAGTACCCGCAATAGTGATAGCCGTAGCCAATTCTTCAAAAAAAGAAACTCTAACCTCTCTGTTTATAGAAGAAAAGATGAGACCCACAGGCAGAACGAAGAAGGAAGATGATTGGATAAAAGATAACAACGTAGTTAGGGAGAAAGAATTACAAGAAATCCTGAATAGCTAAACACCATTCAACACTGGCATCTTATCACGTGCAAGTACTGCAATTAACAAAGTATAGAAGGACAGCAACAAATTTTCAAATACTACATCAATATTTCTTATATAGCAAGACTAAAAGTACCAAAAAACCAAACCAACGAGGTCAACTTCCATTCATCTCCTACAGTTGCTTTTGTCCATCCCCGCATACCAAAATGCACACTCTACACGTAACCGAAAAGTCAAATAAGAGCCAGAATCTACAACGAAGCTAGAATCACATATAGAAGCAATAAAACAAACCAAATCACCAGCACTAAAGGAGGTATGAAGGAACATTTCTTCAAAATTGCATAAGACATAAGACACGGAAGGAAAACAAAAAAGATCAGAAGCACATAGACTATGAAACATGAGAAGACTCATTGACAGGAAAGACATAGATTAAAAAGATCAAAGGGATCGAAAGCAAAGCAGCCTAGATCATCAAATATCACAAAAAAATGATAACATAATGACACAGTAGTCGAAAAGATCTCACATAAAAGCCCAAAAACAAATAGTTGACCTTATCACCGGAGCAAGGCAAGGATGACCTACCAACAAATTATTGATGATATTCAAAAACGTGGAACCTAGAAAAGAAAATTTTAGAAACTTAGACCATAATGACAAAAATGTATTACCAAATAGATTATGATAACATAATGACAAAATAGACAAGATAAGATCTCACATTAGAACACCAGTTGGTATCTATCCTAGAGCAAGATAAGGACGACCTCTGAACAAATAGTTAATGATATTACAAAACACGGAACCAAGAGAAGAAAATTTCATAAACTTTGACAATAACGACAAAAAGGAATTCACAAAAAAAAAACCAAATAGATAATGTGATAACACAATGGCACAATAGTAAAGACAAGACTCACATTAGAACACCAACCAATTGTCCATCACTAGAGCAAGGTGAGGATGACCTACGATCTTGAGTAAAATTGTGTGCTAAGTAGTATCATAAGGGATTTGAATACTGATTCTGATCAAAAGCAATGCGGCATTGAAAGGTGGAGGTAGAAGGCTTTGACAGGTTCCGGAGAAAAAACAATGACTAAACTACAATCTCAAACACACACACACATACATTCTCTTTGATGCCTAAAAACACTGATAAAATAAATTAAGAACTTGAAACATACACGAAATTGACAAAAAAATTCAAAGCTAAACTACAATCTCAAACACATTCTCTCTGATATATCACGACAAAACAGAAACAAAAGTCAAGAACTTAAAACACTTGAAGAGCGATACCAAAATCAAAAATTTATACAGAGAAATACAGAAATCAAAAGCACACCAACTAACAAGGGATAGCCCGAGTTGGGGATGACACAGTCGGGTCACGTGCCGACCTTAAAGTCTAACCTAACCCAAAATTAGACCCAAGTAGCCCCTGCAGTTCTACCAGCCAATTCGATGGGACATAAAGCAAGGTACACAACTCAGACCAATAGACAATTCCTCTAACCACCGAGTAATAGCTTTGCCCACTGGTTGTTCGGTGCAGGTAGTCGGTGGCGTATCGGGCAACATTGTGCATTTATTGCTGCCTGAATTCAGATTAGTATAAATAGAGCTCCATTCCGCATTTATGAAGGTAACTCGTGCATTAAATACTCCCATCTACCGAATTCAACTCGAGCAAACTAATCATTTTTGCACCCGAAGGGAAGATACGGGTCGTCACCCCTCCTTTTCATTCTCTTTACTTGTGCAGGCTTGGAACTTGTTCAAGAAGCACAGCTCGGTCTAGAGCAAATGGACCGACCTTAACTGTTAGTCCTCGACAGTTGGGCGCCGTCTGTGGGAATCTCTAGTCTTACCAATCCCACCACCCATTGAGAAACCACCATGGTACAAACCCAAAGCTACAGCTTGCCAGCAGAGGTGTGAGACCCCGTACCGAGCCAATAAAGAGCCTACATGTATTTTATAACATTTCATAAATTTTTACATCATTTAATATACAATTATATTAATTAACGTGTATTTACCTTGATTCCCGTGCTTTTATTTCGAAATATGTGCATATATATCGCTTTACATGCACATGTCTCGTTTAACGTGTATTTAAATTTAATTATGTGTCTTTGAGTAATTTAGATAACGTAACTAATGATTAAATTATTCTATGTACATTTATCTCGATTTACGTGTATTTCATCGTTTAACATGTGTGTGAGTAAATTATATCATGTATCTAGTAATTGGAACCAACTAATTCAATAGGTAGTTAGTGTAACTAAACTAGAACTAAAACAATTATAATTAACACTAGGATCGCAAACTAGGAAAACACAATCTAGTTGGAGGGCACTCTCGTCATTAGGCAATTTAGATATTATCTATCAACACGTACTACACCACCCACATACACCAAATCTCTACAACACACACTACACCACCTACACACACCAAATCTCTACAACACACACTACACCACCTACACACACAGAATCTCTACAACACACACACACCCACAATCATCTACACATACACACACTACACGATTTTGCCAAGGAGAAGGAAGAAGAAGAAGAAGAAGAAGAAATGAAGGAAGATGGAAATAGAAGCAAGCCATTTTCAAGATCTTCAACTATTTTCAATCAACTTTCTTCCATTTCTAACTCTTGCAAAGGTAAGGGATGTTTTCAAAAGCTTTGCTAAAGCCATATGATTCATGGTTATGTGTTCATCTTGTTGTTGAGAATGATTAAGATGTACATGGTGTTATATTGTTCGCATGAGCTTTATTTGATGATTTAAGATTTCATGACTTGGTATTGTGTGGTTATGGCTTATGGGTGTTGTAGGATGCTAGATTAATGTCTAAGTGTAGGTGTTACTCTTGAAGTGAAGTTGGTTGAGTGTTATTGATATTTTGTTGTTGCTAGTTGAGCTCTAATGTGTTTGGTTGGAATTGAGTCTATATGTAAGTCATAGTATGCTTGAGTGATGTTGGAAACATGGCAGAAGGATGAGGAATAAGGTGTGTGCAAAGGAGTTGCAAGGGTAGTGGCAAGAATGGGTTGAATTTGTGGTTGAAGGTGAATTTGGGGTGAAAATTGTGCCTGTCCGGGGGTGAACCCGGTCGTGTTATCATGACCGGGTAACACGACCGGACAAAATTCAGTAACATCCGGTCTTGATACCCGGTTGTGATCAACATGCCGGACATCACGACCGGACTACCCACTTTCTGTTGACAGCTTTGCGCAACAATTTTCCGAAGACCATATCTTGGTCAATTCAACTCCGAATTACATTCCTTTGATTCTAGAACTATCTAGTTTCGATAAGATTTGATTATAGACTAAAATAAGAGTAATTGGAGTTCAGGAGAGTGAGAAAATTAACCTTATAAGTTGGGCTAATGCAAGAGGGTTCAGGATGCTTCATAGTTTCGTTCGAGCTTGGATTTTATTGTCGTTTTGAATTGTTTTAAGGTATCTTTACACCCTCCTTTGGTATATGACTATGTTGCATTCTTCTACATGGTATTAATATGGTTAAGCATGGTGAGTATTGGTTTCATGAATATCTAGACAATGCGCATATCACTATATGTTCGTATGAGGTCGCTACATGGTTAAACACTTGCATGATAAAGTAACCTTCCTCGTCGACCTCCACTTGCATGTTCATGTATTATATGAACTCTATTTGAATCATGATTTCACTATTATTATCTTGATTACTGTTACTAACCGGTGGCAACCTACTTTGTTGCTTCCGAGCTTGTTTGTTATTTTTGAAGTCCCTTCTCACTTGGGGTATCACCTTGGAGAGATGGACGGTATATATATATATATATAACACAATTAAGAATTCTAATGAACCTCATGGTAGAAGGTTTCCTGTATCACCTGGGCGGTATAGGGCTTGCCAGGATGAACAGGCTACCATGGTAAATTCGTGGTGTATATCCGGATTTCACCCTCATGTTTGGTGTTTGGGGTTATGACATTGTTAAAGATGATTTGACAAGAAAGATCGAGACTGGCTATCTCGAACAAGTTCAAGATATGATATCCTTTATTATGAGAATCCTACTCTCGCTTGGTCCCTTGAGGTCCTCGGAGATTAGAGATGTCTGATTAGTACAATGTTTAATTGATGTTTGATTAGTATGATGTTAAATTTGTTCTTGTATACTTGTCTTCCATGAAAATCTTGCTATAACATGAAACCAATCTCGCTTGGTCCCCGGAGGACCTTGGGGAGAAGAGTTGATTACTTATTATTATGTTTAATTTCGTTTCTTGTTACTTGATTAAGATTAAGTTTATTTTTTTCTGGTTATCCTTGTAAATTTTGACATTCTTGTAACTGTCATATATGCATAGCACGTTTTTAGAAAGAAGTTTACGAAAAGACAAAACCTTTGTGAAAATCCTTCCTTTTTCATTCTCACTGAGCTATATGTAGGACTAGCTCACCCCTCTTTTAACAATTTTAGGTGAAGATTAGCCGAGCAAGCTCCCATGGAGTTGCAAGGTTCATTGATGTGATGAGTTGGATTCCTGTTTATGTGATCTACATACCTGCTTGTGAAGATGTACTACTTGTTATAATAAGCATGATTTTGTACAATTGAACTATTTAATCTATTGTAATATTCTTTTGGGGTTAATTAGATACCTAGCTAAGTTGATTACTCTACTTAGTAGACCTAGGCTTGGAATGTTGACAGGTGGACTCGAGTATTGTAACATGTATCAAGGTGTTATAACCCTTTAAGGCAGATGTTTTTGGGAGAATTTGGAAGTCTTTTCAATCTTCTTATGGTATTTATTATGGATGTACATGTTATTAAATTAATAACTACTTGTTTCAAAGTTATCAAGTTGTCAATCTTAGGGATAAAAGTTACGAACGTCATGTTTCGGCCTTAGCCTAGCGATGGGTCAGGGTCGGGGTGTGATAACCTGAACCCGGCATGATTTTAATAGTATTTAATTATATTTAATTAAGTGTCATCTTAAATGTTAGCATTGAATTTCGTGTTTAATTTTAGTTAAACATTCATTTCTAGCATTAACTTCCTAATTCTTTAAAATATTCTAGAAATAGTTAAATTAATTATTTTAAATGTGTATTGATTTTTTTGATTGTTTTGATTATTTTAATAATCGGTTTTAATTGTCTTACATTAAAATTATTCGGTTTTCCAATAAATGAGAAAAGTAACTCCGAACCCGAGTAAATTTTAAACTATTCTACTATTCTACTTTTCAAAAAAATTAAAATTTTATATTATTGCTCATCACTTTATTAGCGATCATTTATTGACCGTTCGATCGTAGCATTTCGAAAATAAGAGTTAGAGAAATATTCTTCGGACTTAGTGAAAAATGTTTTTAGCTTAATTTAACTAGTTTTAGTTGTTTTTCATTTAATTGCATTGTTTTAACTTGAATTAGATTTAAATGGCATCAAAATAAGCTTATTTGACCATTTTTAACTAAAGCTTGATTTTACAAATGACCAAAATGCCCTTGTCACCCTTTTAAATAATAAAACAAGGCAAAAATCAATAAAAACAATTTGCAAAATGCCATTTATGTCCTTCCATGGCCGAATGGTCTCAAGGAAGAAAAGAAATGATTTTTCCTACATTTTCTTCTACAATCGTGTGTGGAATTGCTCGGGGGTCGTGGCTCGGGTCCTTGCAGGTCTTGGTCTTCAATCTCTGTGAGGGTTTTCACGCTTTTGTGCATTTAAATTCGAATTTGAATTTTGTGTCCAATTTTTATATTTGATATATAATGTGTTATAATGCCTGTAATTGCTTGATATAGCTTCCTTTGAGTTCGTAGAGCATTGTTTGATAGTTATTTAGCAATTTTTACGGTCGAAATTGCGTATTTGAAATTGGAGAAAAATAATAAATAGTGAATTTTGAATAGTAAACCCTAGAATTTCGGATTTTGATCCGAATTGCGATTGCTTGATTTGGATAGGTGCCATTAGTGATAGAAAGATAAAATGTGCAATAGAAACGGATCGACCTTTGTTAAAATTAGAAATTAGACAAAGAAACGAAAAAGGGTCGTTTGACCAAAAGTTGGTCGTGCTCTAATTGAGTTGGGGGTTTTGCTATTGAGGGCATGGAAGCACTTTTGGCGCTGTTGTGGCGTTGATTGAGCGATCGGTTAGTATAATTGTAGTTCAAATGCAGTAGGTGGACTTTCGGGCTCCAGGTGTGAAAGTGAAGTTTAGTGATATAGAAACGTGTCTTGTAATGCCTGAGTGAATGTAGTGAAATCGGTGTCCTAATCACGTTGTTTGCTCGTAATTGCCCTTGGAAGTTAGGGATTGAATAGTGATATTTGTCGTTTTCGTGTTTGAACTACTGTTACTTGTTTAATTGGTGTTATTGTTGCTATTAAAGATAGTTATGCTTTAAAAGTTAATTGAATGCTAGTGTTGGTTGTAAATGCTTGATATCTCGTTTATCACCTCTAATGTGTATTGTTGTGCTATCGCTCGTTTATCGCCTTGTATCGTGTCTTGCATTGCATAGTGTCAGGCGCGTGAGTGATGGGCCTCTCTGGGTAGTCTCGGGCTGCCAGTGTTGGTTGCTCTAGCTCCGTGTCCTATTCCCATTCTCGCTTGGATTGCCTCCCACGGAGATTTGGGTCGTAGAATTGATGGATACTTCCGAGGTATTCCAAACTGAAGTTATAAGGTGGTTGCGCGCTTATTGTCATCGTTGTCAACATCAAGCTCGAGATTGATGTATGGCTCGTGGAATGGTACATTGCTCGTATGATTGAACAATAGTCTTCAGAGTGTGGTATAGTTTTGAATGGTTGTGTTAATGCTTTCATTACTTGTTTATTGTATTGATTGTTTATATTGATTGCTTACTTGTCAGTTATATTGCTTAACTGCCTTATTTGCATTGCACGACTTTCTTTCTCTCTACCTCGATATCTTTCTCGCCCTCACTGAGTATACGTGTATAGTATACTCACTTCTCACCACCACATTTCAGGAAATGCCATGTTAGCTGGAAAGTTCGTGATTACGTGAAAGTTCGTGCTTGAAGAGTTGTCTTGCGTGCTATGTGGCTTGAGTTGGCAAAGATGTATGTTTCAAGTGTTGTTTGTATTTAGTGTTAAAAAAAAAGAATGTAAATTTAAGTTTTATTAGGTTGTTGAAGTGATTTGAAAAGCTAGCTTATGTATTCAGTTAGTATAGTTAACTTCAATGCATGTTTGTAATGTCCAAAGGAAAAAAGTTAGAATGGTATGATAGTCTAATTTATGCAATAGGTTAGTATGGTTTAATTGCCAAGCATGAATGTATTTGTAAAAGTCAAGAAGAGATAGGTTAGCATTTAAACTGAAAATGTATATTTACTTGTGTTCGCTTGTTGAGAACCAAGGCTCGGATGGCCTTGAGGTGTTTGTATGGTTGGACACGATGCTGGTCCACTTATATGCTTTTACAGGTTTTACCTTTTGCCTAGAAACAGGGGAGACTCCGTCCGTCTTTCCCTAAAATTTTTGCCGGGATTGGAATTGGGTTGCGATTAGATGGAATGATAGAACTCCCGGTCTCGAGAGAGATCGGGGTGTTACACGGGGCGTGACAAGAGGACTCACCCGCCTTGGGTGAGCACCTCAACACCATCCAAACACCAAGCCAAAACCCAACCCAGACCGGCATTGGAACGAGCCAGCGTATACACTTAGCCACATAGACTACCTAGTCCGAAGAGGACTTCACGGTGGGCATGGCACTCGAGATGAAGTTGATGTTCCAGATGTTCAAGGAACTCAGGGAACAGGTAACACGCCTGGTGGCGGACCCACCCGTAGCTCCTGTTGTGGCCCCTCAACTAGAGCAACCACGGTTCCGGATACCAGCTCAGAGGCGGGCTCAAGCCTAAAACAATGATGAAGGATCTCCCGAACCGGTAATCAGAGCGGACTAAGTCCGAAGCCGGAGGGCACCCCTATTGACCCCGAGCAGGCTAAGACCGCCGCTGCCATAGCCAAGGTCATAAATCTGCTTGGTGTCAGCCATCTCTCTCCCGAGGTTCTAGCCACACCGCTCTCCGCGAGCAATCGGAAGCAACACTTGGTGATGTACAATGGGGACGGCGACCCAGCAGTCATTTGCTTAACTTCAACCATCACATGACCCTCCATGATATGACAGACCGGATGAAAATGAAGGCGTTCCCGACCACCCTGCTAGGCAATGCACTAAATAGGTTCCAGAAACATTGCCCCAACACGGTCGAAAACTTCTATCAAATGGCAGAGGCATTCCTATCCCGATTCGCCGGAAGTCAACGTGCTACCCAACATACCTCGTTACTACTAACAGTGAAACAGCATAAGGGGGAAAGTTTGAGGACCTATACGGCCCGCTTCAACAAAGAATCCCTCCATATTCCCAACCTGGAAGACTCCATGACACTAATGGCCTATCAAAGTGAGCTCAAGTCGGGTCCCCTCACATCCTCCCTGGCTATTGACCCAGTGGACACTGTGGCCGAGCTGATGGTGAGGGCAGAGGAATATATTCATTCCGAGGAGATTCACCAGGCTAAGCGAGAAAATGACAAAGAAAAGGAGAAGAAGGGAGAACCCTAATCTGGGACCCAGCTCGGAAGCAAAGTGTCGGCCGACAGGGGCAAATAACCGCAGCAACAATAGAAATAAGGCCCGAGGTGAATGATCTTCTATATTTAGAGCTATGAGCATCATCTAGCTAAGAATCGAGCGGAAGCGAAACATGACATTCAAAAATTTCTGGAATTCAAAGCATGATGTTCATATGAAACTCTAATCTTGATATCATGTGATTAACATATGCAAAACATATATATAGAAAATATATATATTGACAAGAGATAGAAGTAGGAGATACCTCTTGTAGACAACTCATAGGAGGCATAAATCTGAAATTTCTTATCACTTCATGGAAGATACCATCCCTTGAAAGCACAAGAGCTCTAGTCGGTCCACACGAGCAAAGAATGGCTTCTCCATCTTCATGGCTGTTTTGTGCTAGCTTAACCATGGAAGATTTATGAGCTTGTTTGTGAATAAGAGAGCAAAACCATTTCTTCCTTCTTGTGTTCTTCATGGTTGCTTTTTTTATGAAGAAGAAGAAGAGAAGATTACTTTTCCTCTATCTACTTTATTTTTTTTCAGCCATGTTTCTCTATCCTTGAAGAGTTGAAGAATAAGACTTCTCTTTCTCTTTCTTGTGTTCACACGTGTAGAAGCAAGAGAGAAGAAGACTAGTCTCCTTCTTTTATTTTTCTTGTCTCTATTGGTTGAAGAGAAAGAAGACAAGTCTTCCCTATATTAAGGTTGTCTTGTCTTTCTTGGTTGAAGAGAAAAAAGACAAGTCTTCCTTGTATTTTGTGGTCTTGTCTCTCTTGTTGACTTTCTTGGAAGACAAAGAATATACATATATTGTGTAGTATTCTTCCACTAATGGAATAATATACACACATATATATATTGTGTAGTATTCTTTCACTAATGTAATAAAATACATATATATACATCATATTTATATTGTGTAGTACTTTTCAATATTCAACCTAATCACCATTAGTTGAAATTATGAAAAGAACCTTTTTATATTTTCATATTAGCCCCAACACTTACTAATAATTGCATATTGGCCCCAATAACTTTTAATGGTCAATTGCACAATTGTTAACTTCTTAACAATTCAAGAGAAATAAAATATAATTGTTAAGTCTTTAACAATTCAAGAGAAAACTAAATGCAATTGTTAACACTTTAACAACTCAAGAGAAACTAAATTAAGCTCAATAGGAAAAACATTTGTCATGCTCTATTATGCGTGACTTTCTCGATTCACCGCTATATAGCACTGAAGAAACATTGAACACTTTCAATGTTAATCAAACTATTCGATTTGTTTGGAGAATATCTCCCGTCATTCTCAAAACAGCTTCAGAGTTCTTGAGTGACGATCTAGCTACTAACGTATCAAGATAGTTTATAAAGCAATGAAATCTTATTCAAGTGAATCTATTTATGGTTACCGATTATCGTGCAATCCAATCCTTCGATTAATTGTCCCGTCGAGCAAGAACCATGATTCGATTAAGTTCATAAACTCGATACCATGCATAGATCTAACTGGTGTAATGAGAGACGACACATAGAAAACCCATTTTCCATCATTCATACCTCGGCCAAGGATTTTCTCATTAAACAACCAAGTCTAGATCGCATAGGACATCGCCTCATACCGGAGGTTAATGGATCCTATCTTGACCACTATCTGTCAATCACTATACCGAACGAATGAAACTATAAGAGGACACATCTCATCTCGTTTGTCGAAACAATCATTGTCCAAATGCTAGAATCAAACCCCAATATAGATGACAGTCGTAATGTCTCAAGTCTAAGGATTACATGCACAATCACAACGAATAGCAAATTATTAATCTGAAGTCATGTAATTTGTTATTCATGTCACATTCAGTAATCTATTCAACTAATAGTCACTCACATGTTTGTTAGTCACATCCCTAGCTGTTATGGCACGTGGCTCACCATCATTTATCATTAACATCCATATGTTAATCAAAGGTAACAACACATGTGATAGTCCGTAATAGATTATTGAAGTCCCGATCAAATAATCTAAGGACTATGAATACTTTAAGTATTTATCATATTAAGGAAATACGCCAACATATTCTAAATGCTTTTAGAATAGATTCCTATAATGAAAATATTAGGGACTCATTCATACACAAAAAAGAAGGAGAATATGAATGTGCTAATTATGTCAATATGAAAACACACATATATAGACATAGATGCCATAATGTACAAGTTAATGTCAAAATGTCCCACTATATGTCATCCAAATATGTAGCATTAGGGCATATCTCTAACAATCTCCCACTTGCACTAATGTTATGCTACATAGTATTAGCACAACATACAATGGTATCGAATATCCATCTTCTCAAAACGAGGACCTAGATGTGACAGATTAATAGCTACGATTAGTGGGTCAACTACATCGAGAGATGTGGCCATTTTCTGCAAAGACATATCTCAATATGATTATTGGCTACAGATGCAACACATGAAATTGGAAACACATTTCCAAATGTTTGGACATACAGTGAGACCTGGGTTCTACAAGCTTGTTTAGTAGCTACGTATAGTCGTAACACAAAAGTATCACAATTTAACGATAGGAACCATAACCAACTCGTATGATTTCCTCGATCCAAACAACTTCTTTCATAATATTACATATCACAAAAGACATGAGTTATGTAATGGAATCTACAGTTTTCTCAGAACCTTTCTAACTTGCTGAGCTCCCACTACAAATAAACGTAAACCCTAATATAGACATTCTATTATAAGATTCAGATTAAGAATCTGAACTAGTAAATCAGTCACTACGGAATTTACCTCCTCCATGAACAAAAATATATCTTTAGTGCTTCCCAAGTACTTAAGAATATACTTCAATTCTATCCACCATTCCCAAACTAGGATTGGACTGATATTTACTCGTAACACCTTACGGTTTACGCAATATCAAGTCTTGTACATAGTATAGCAAATATGAAGTTACTATAACTTGAATACAAATTTTCTACGCAACTAGAGTTTCTTGAACACCTTCAAAAAATACTCTTTGTACAATCTAAGGAATATGCCGAGTGATCTCTTTGTACTATTATCATAGCTACGAATTCACAAGATACGAACGACAAGTTCTAAATGGAGAACATTTAATATGACTAGACTATAATTAATAACAATCATCATTCATGATATCTAAGTCATCATTATTGCAGTCATAGAAAAGTAGATGTGTTCCCAGTATTCTTTTGCAATCACAATGTTCATTCACATTCTAAATGAAATCTAACTCTTTAATCTCATTTGAATTGGACGAAACAATTCCAAGAAATTTACGTAAAAATCCCCAAGTGGATTTATCAAGTATATTACTCATATCTATTGATCCAAATCATTAATATAGTAACACAATGAGCTATAATGTCTAACATAATACAAAGAGACTTAAGCACAATAATTGATAAAAAGATTACATCATGGTCAACCATTTGCCTTTGATGATATCTTTCAGAAACCAATCTAGCTATAAAAGGTCACCAGCCTTTTCTATTAACTTCAACCTTTATCTCGGAAATCAACATCCAGATTAAGTTAAAATATATGAAATCTAATCAATATGCTTTGCATTATATAGTTTCTTGGAGTCGATATCACATATACCATTTCTTTGTAAATCGTAGGATCTACTAATTGATTATTATCTTAAATACACAAACAACTTTTGTGCATCCCCAAAAAGATATCCAAATATTTCTTTTAAGTATGAGATACACTACTAGATTTGCAAAGATCTTGAGTGATGACACATTCCAAACCTTATTGAATAGATTCATTATTTTGGTCTAGGTGATTTTATAGCTTTAGAGGATACGTCTCCAATTTCTATTTTATTAGAAAGTAACTTCTTCTTGAACAAAACATTTTCTTCAAGAAAGATTACAATATAATAGATCAATAGACATTGATCATTAAATATAAATTATATCCTACAAAACAAGGATATACTATAAAATTACCTTTAACCAAAACTCCCACTAGTCATTTAAAAACTTTTCAATAAAAGTAGGAGAAACCAAAATTAACACATTTAATCCTTGGTTATTGTCCAACATATATCAAATATAAAGTTCTAGCAATAGTAGGAATTTACTATTCAACATAAAATTAAATTGAGGAAAGCATGACCCACAAATAAATATAATGATGAGTCAAACTAATCAACAATTGTACTATGTCCAACAAAGCACGGTTTCTTC
This sequence comes from Ehretia macrophylla, assembly GCA_037974665.1. Classification (NCBI taxonomy): domain Eukaryota; kingdom Viridiplantae; phylum Streptophyta; class Magnoliopsida; order Boraginales; family Ehretiaceae; genus Ehretia; species Ehretia macrophylla. Next base: position 17,826,038 of record CM075770.1, read on the forward strand.
ACTAAGAAAACCTTATTTAATTATGGGGCATTGTTAATTTCAATACTATATCAAAATTTGGGATACTCAAACAAAATAGTACTCAAGCATTTTACCTTCATGATCTAATCATAAGGCACTAATACCTTTTACTACACGAGCCTATTTTGAAATAGCTCCACATATATCAACATGTACTAATCCAAACAATTTAGTAGTTTTAATCCTTTATCAAACAAAGGATGACTACAATTGATTTGGATTATTTCAGTGATCTTAAAATTTGGTGGATGGTTATAATGGTTAACAATATGTTTGTAATACGTTCTTTCGTCCACATTAAGATAAATAAAGGCTATACCATAATGCGCTTTTACAAGCTTTAGGAATATACATTTTATTCCTAATATCATTTAGGTATAATCCTTAAAATACAAAATATGTCCAGAAGGCATCCAAACAAATTGTCTTTAGCTAACACAACAACCTTTGTTTAATTTGCTAACACTGAAAACATCTCACGCTTTTGAAAGTGCACTACTGAGATTAAGATTCTATCATCGAACACATTCACTAATGTTTCACTGGAATCCATAAAGTAGTACCAATCACAATCAAAGAAAATTTATAATTCATAGTAGTTTTACAACCTTGACATTCAAGTTATAAAGATACTTTGGATTAAAATCTCTTTTAATGTCCAATTTTAAGGCTATGAAAACATCATTTATACATGCCTATACAATCCTTAATTTTCTTCTTAGATATGCTCCTACTGGCTAATATAAATCATCTATCTTTGCCTTTCTTCTTTGCATTACCAATAAACAAAGAGGAAATACAAATATGAGAATAAATTCCATTTATATCTAATATCTCGCATTAAATATGCTTACCACAAAACCATTTGCTAGTTTAGAATTATATTCTTTACATCTTGCATACCCTTATGTAAACTACGAAAGAATACAAAACCTTAACATATTTAATTTGTTTTACTTATCATCCATACGTACCACAACTTTTCGTTTTGATACATTATCGAGATAAAAAATAACGGAGCATGTAATTCTAAGATTTTATTAAGTTTCTAAGAACCATTCTTAGATGATAACGTTAATCAAAAAGTTTGGTCCAGTTGTGCGATATAAAGTCTAATTAATTAAAAACGACGGGTTCATTGTTGTAGCCATAAATGTATGCAAAAAATAATATCACTAGTTGACATAAAACTTGTTAAAATATTTAATTTGGCCTTTAATTAAATGATACTTATCACTAATTTTATCGAGTCTCACACTTCCTAAATGAGATCATGAATCTAATTAAAGATTCATTAGTAGGTGACCTTAGTTCTCTTTAATATGAATACCCATCGGCTTTGGCGCATTATTAAAATATACATACAAAAAGTTAGCAACGATTACTATCTATATCACTATATAGGATATGGTCATTTTGCCTCTAAATCACCGTAACCTCAACTTTGGTGTATTATTGGAAACGTGATCTAGTTAGATTATACCCACCATCATAGTGTTGCGACAATTTGAATCCTGGACCTCAGCTTTGGAGCGTTATTGGTCTCATGATATTGGAACAACACAACATCACTATGCTTGCTAGGTAAATATAATACTTTCATGGAATATGTCTTCCTACCTTTGGGTTAGCCAAAACATACCCAATCGAGCACATATAACTTAGGATAGTGGAAGGCAACGATTAACACCTTTACCATTTTTCAATCTAATATGTTTGCACATAGAAAGATTTTGAACTTAATTAGGTCTCACTTTGCACATTAGTTCATTTACAAGCATACATCACATATAGGCAAATAAATAACATGCATGCAAAATCATACATCATGGTGGATCATGGACTTGGACTATGAATCAAATCAAGACAAAAATAAAACCTAAACAAACACATCAACATGTCTTCTTTGCTCTTATCTTCTTGATTTCTTCAAAGATCCAAAGCACCTCCAACACCTTGCAACCCTCCAATAGTCTTCTTGCAAACTTCTTGTAGAAATTACATACATTATGTCTCCCTACAATTTTCTTTCAATTGCAATAAAGTAAAATGAGACTTATGTCTCAATTACATACTAATGAATGATAGAATTAATTACAACGCCATCTAATGCAATTATAACCAATTAACCATTGACTAACCAAGTCCATGATCAAATTCGTCATTTATCATCTAACATCACAATGTAAGATAAAACTCATAAAGATAAGTAAATACATCATATACATAAACACAATAATGCTAAACAAGCAAGCTAGCACAAACTAATATATCCTATACATAAAATAAATGATAGCATGTTTGCAATAAGTTTCATATCTTGAGATTTTAACATCTCATGTTAAACAACTCAAAAGAACTAGACAAAACCAATTTTAAGTCCATACTTGTTGAGTAAGGCCCAATGCAAATCATTTATTAATTTCATGGCCCAATTTGAGTTCCAATGCTTATTTTAATCTTCACTAAGAAAAAAAACCTCATCTAATCTTATTAGACTAATGCCCATTGATTTTTAAGCCCATTGGATTTAACCAAAATCAAACCAATTAGTCATGGCTTTTAATTTATGACCCATCATAAATCTGCTGCACATATACTAAATGTTTTGACTCGTTTAGCCTATCCACAGTTCTCTAAAAATTCTTACATTTTGCAGAGACGTAGCTATTCGAGTGTAGATAGTTTTAGAATCAAACATAACTCAATTCAGAGTTAAATTGACTGAGTTATGTCCTTTGGAACACAACTGCGCAAATTGTCCAGCTTTACCCGAGAATTAGTGAACTTACTGATTTTGCTCAAAATGAAAATCTTAACCACGAAATTAGGAGATGCATATTAGAGGATGAAATGTTCTACTATCTCTATAGCATAACATACCCAAAAATTATCCCCAAACAACAACATTTGATTTGTTAAAACAGTCACGTAAAATCAGTGCGTAGAAATTTTTTCAGAAATGTTAAAACTTTTTCTTTGTTTTTTTGTGTTCAAGACTTTAGAAACTTTAAGCATACACATATGTAATCACATGAATCATCAAGCCTTGCTGTGATATCACTTGAAGGATCTTGTATATTTAGAGCTATGAACATCATCTAGCTAAGAATTGAGCGGAAGCGAAACATGACATTCAAAAAATTTTGGAATTCAAAGCATGATGTTCATATGAAACTCTAATCTTGATATCATGTGATTAACATATGCAAAACATATATATAGCAAATATATATATTGACAAGTGATATAAGTAGGAGATACCTCTTGTAGACAACTCATAAGAGGCATGAATCTAAAATTTCTTATCACTTGATGGAAGACACCATCCCTTGAAAGCACAAGAGCTCTAGTCGGTCCACACGAGCAAAGAATGGCTTCTCCATCTTCATGGCTGTTTTGTGCTAGCTTAACCATGGAAGATTTATGAGCTTGTTTGTGAATAAGAGAGCAAAACCATTTCCTCCTCCTTGTGTTCTTCATGGCTGCATTTTTTATGAAGAAGAAGAAGAGAAAACTACTTCTTCTCTATCTACTTTATTTTTTTTCAGCCATGTTTCTCTATCCTTGAAGAGTTGAAGAAGAAGACTTATCTTTCTCTTTCTTGTGTTCACCCATGTAGAAGCAAGAGAGAAGAAGACAAGTCTCCTTCTTTTATTTTTCTTGTCTCTATTGGTTGAAGAGAAAGAAGACAAGTCTTCCTTATATTAAGGTTGTCTTGTCTCTCTTGGTTGAAGAGAAAGAAGACAGGTCTTCCTTGTATTTTGTGGTCTTGTCGCTCTTGTTGACTTTCTTGGACGACAAAGAATATACATATATTGTGTAATATTCTTCCACTAATGTAATAAGATACATATATATACATCATATGTATATTGTGTAGTATTCTTCAATATTCAACCTAATCACCATTAGTTGAAATTATGAAAACAACATTTTCATATTTCCACATTAGCCCCAACACTTACTAATAATTATATATTGGCCCCAATAACTTTTAATGGTCAATTTCACAATTGTTAACTTCTTAACAATTCAAGAAAAACAAAATATAATTGTTAACTGTTTAACAATTCAAGAGAAAACTAAATGCAATTGTTAACACTTTAACAACTCAAGAGAAACTAAATTAAGCTCAATAGGAAAAATATCTGTCATGCTCTATTGTGTGTGACTTTCTAGATTCACCGCTATATAGCACTGAAGAAACATTGAACACTTTCAATGTTAATCAAACTATTCGATTTGTTTGGAGAATATCTCTCGTCATTCTCAAAACAGCTTCAGAGTTCTTGAGTGACGTTCTAACTACCAACGTATCAAGACAGCTTATAAAGCAATGAAATCTTATTCAAGTAAATCTATTTATGGTCGCCGATTATCGTGCAATCCAATCCTTCGATTAATTGTCCCGTCGAGCAAGAACCATGATTCGATTAAGTTCATAAACTCGAAACCATGCATAGATCTAACTAGTGTAATGAGAGACGACACATGAAAAACCCATTTTCCATCATTCATACCTCGGCCAAGGATTTTCTCATTAAACAACCAAGTTTAGATTGCATAGGACATCGCCTCATGCCGGAGGTTAATGGATCCTATCTTGACCACTACCTGTCAATCACTATACCGAACGAATAAAACTGCAAGATGACGTATCTCATCTCGTTTGTCGAAGCAATCATCGTCCAAACGCTAGAATCAAACCCCAATATAGATGACAACCGCAATATCTCAAGTCTAAGGATTATATGCACAATCACAATGAATAACAAATTATTAATCCGAAGTCATGTAATTTGTTATTCACATCATATTCAGTCAACTATTCAACGAATAGTCACCCCACATGTTTGTTAGTCGCATCCCTATGCTGTTATGGCATGTGGCTCACTATCCTTTATCATTAACATCCATATGTTAATCAAAGGTAACAACACATGTGATAGTCCGTAATAGATTACTGAAGTCCCGATCAAATAATCTAAGGACTCTGAATACTTTAAGTATTTATCTAAACGTTTTTAGAATACATTCCTATAATGAAAATACTAGGGACTCATTCATACACATAAAAGAAGGAGAATATGAATGTGCTAATTATGTCAATATGAAAACACACATATATAGACATAGATGCCATAATGTACAAGTTAATGTCAAAATGCCCCAATATATGTCATCCAAATATGTAGCATTAGGGCATATCTCTAACATGAGGTTCACAATGTTCACTCCCCTCAACACCCCAAGGAAACAGATTCTAATGGAAATTCAATAGCAGAACCACTTGCCCCCAGCACTCAAAATGTGGGGTCGGCCCGAGAAACGCAACAAAACCAAGTACTGCCATTACCACATGTATTATGGGTATACCACCGACGAATGCAGGGATCTTAAGTAGGAGATTGAGGCTCTGATATCCTGGGGGAACCTTATAAGGTACATCGATCAGCAGCTGTGAGACCCCATATTTTGCTTTATCTCGATTTGCGTGTTTTACCTCGTTTTGCATGAATTGACTTGTTTATGTGCTATATGACTTAGAATGTGCTAAATAAGTTATTAGTACTCCTAATACAATTTAAGTGTGCATTCATGAAATTTTCATCAAAAATGGAATTAGAAATTTTATCGTCGGTTTTGGTGAATAGTATTTTTGAACACCTGTCCGCTAAAATTTTTACAGGGGTGTTTTAAATGTTTTAAAACCTAGTCCTCGGGTATTAATAGATCCGTGTTTGATTAAAATGGATTTGGAATCGGTTTTGGAATTTTCAAGATTTGTACACTTTCGTTTGCAAGAAAACGAGTTTTAAGCCAATTCGGGTGAAACTATTTTTATGTAACATTCTTTGTCACCTAAAATATAATGTCTAGAATTAATTTAAGTGTTAATTTAATAGTTGAGCAAGAAATACTCAAGAAATGAATTAAAAGACTAGAAAAACAATTAAAGGACTAAAAACTAACTTTGACTTTCTTTTATTTTATTTGACCAAGCCTTATATGCATAATATTGCATCAACACACACAAAACATACTCAAAAGACACACACATGGCCGAGAGCCATAAAGAGAAAAACCAAAGCTTTTTTTCAAGTTTTCAAAGCAATTTTTCATAGAAAATCCTAGTTTTTGTCCGTAGAATTTTGTGCCAAGTTGGATTCCGCTTGTTGGGCACGTATTGCACGCATATCTAGGCTTGTATCGCATCAAAGGTGAGAGAAAAATTCTAGATCTCAAAAGTCATATTTTATATTTTTGCTTATAATTGTATTTTGAACCGTTAGAATGTTAATTTGAAGTTATATTATTGCTCCGTGCATGCTAGGGATCATTTATGTGTATTACTACGACATTTGAACCATTGTAGCGAAATTATTTATTTTTGGGTATTAAAAGTTGATTAATTAGCCATTTGAGGATTATCTTGAGTTGTTGTGATTGGAATCAATTGCCGTCGATTTCTAAAAGTTTGTTAATTACGTGGTAACGCCGTTATAATGCCGAATTTTCGATTGCAATACTTGGGTGAAAATCTAAAAATTTCAGCCTAGGTGCATTGAGGTTTTAGGGTTGTTGGGCTTGATTTTGATGTGTCTTGGTTGGTTTCCGAGAGGGATAATGTAGTTGATTGAATGGGTAAGTGTTAGAAACTGATTTTGAGTGATTTGGATTAGTAGAATGTAGGATATGATTATTTGAACTTTAGGTTGTCTTTCTTTAAATTGTTGAATTGAGCCTTTAGAAGGTTGGGTGGTGTTTGAGTGATTGAATTGTGAGTTGTTGATGGTTAGTCTAGGGTTAGATTACGTGTTTAATGCATGTTAAGTTGGATGGCCTACTTTGTCATCTAACTTAGTTATTTATTGTTTACTTGATTACTTAATGTTATATTGATGATTATTGATTGATGATTGACAAACCGGGAGATAGGCAATTTTGCTAGATTGTCCTCCTATGAATGATGTTTATTATTATTGCTGAGTCTTGGTATGTGTGTGCCACCTCTCAGGCAGTGTCGGGTTGTCGGGTTGATAACGGCATGACTACTAGAGGCTACCCCTAGCTCGCATGACGGAGGTGTCATAGAGGGAGGGGCTAGTGAGGTACCTTGGGTCCGTGAGTAATGGGAAGTTATAAGAAGAATGGTTGAGATCGTGATGGCGTTTGGAGCTACACCAAATAGAGTATCCTTTATTGATTGGTCATTATAGTTATGTGTTTATATTGTTATTGATGTTTTATTGTGTGTTTACTTGCTCAAAGGATCATTTCCAAGGAGTATAGTAAATACTGTTAGAGATCTATCGGATCTTCACTAAGCTTGTTTATATAAGCTCACTCTCTATTATTGCATACATACATGTGTTATTGAGCAAGATTACGGGTACGTGCCTCCAAAAGGGGATAATGTGCCGTATGTGGACGAGTCCTATGTGCCAGAGTCTTGTCCTTGATGCTTGAGATGTTGTATACTCTATTATCATGTATATTAAGCTAGTTGTCTTTTATTTTCCTTGTAGTTTATGGTGTATAAGTTGTAGTAAAGATAATGAACTAAATGATGTTAACTTAGTAGTCTTTCTTTTGTTATGATCTAGGTTACTAAGTTGGTTTATAATCTATTTTAATATGTATGTTAAAGTTAAGGTTATGTTGGAACGGAGGCGTATAACTAATAATGATTATTGTATAATATGGTTATGTTGTATGTTGTTAATGGTATTGAGGAATTGGTTGTTGTTGGTTGAGGAGTTTGATTGTATGATGTTCTAAGAGGTCAATTTAGAGCCTCAATGTTGTAATTACTGTCATTATACTGCCAAAATTTCGTTGCGTCCTGACTGAACGTAGGTGGGGTCGAGTTGGGGCATGACATTTAAGTGGTATCAGAGCGCATGTTAGCTGTCAGCCGGGGTATTCTCGGAATGAGGGTAATGGTCTTAGCATGAAAGTATGTATGAAGTGAAAGAAAAGTGAACTATATGTTAATATGGTTAAGTGAGTAAGTGATTATGTGATTTAGTGCTTATGTGATTATGTGATGAGTTTGTTTATATGATTGATACTTAAGTGATTTATGTGTTTATGTGAATTGTTGCTTATTTGCCAATAATTGTCTATAGCCTATTTACGTGCTATAACCTGTGCTAATTCTTTGATTAGTAGAATGATGGGTAGACTGAGGACCAGAGGTAGGCTTAAGATGACTGATGAGATTCCGAGAAATATGGCACCAGGCCAAGTTAGGGGTGATGATCGTATAGGTGCAGCTTTTGATAGGATGAACGAGATCATGGCCAGTCAGGCACAGTTACTGGCAGGGAAGGCAGCCCAAAATCAGGCATTGCAGAATCAGTTGTTGAATGCACAAGGTGGGTACCATGGTCATGGCACACTGAAAGAGTTTTTAGGGTATTATCCACCGCGATTTCAGGGGGAGCCGAATGATAGGAAAGCTGAGGCGTGGGTTAGCAAGGTGGAGAAGATTTTTGACCCTCTTGATTATACTGATGAGCGGAAGGTCACTTTTGCTGTGTACTTGCTGGATGATGAGGCAGAAGAATGGTGGCGCACAGTGAAAACTAGCTGGGAGACTTAGGGTATTCCGTATGTTTGGGATACCTTTCTGTTAGCTTTCTGGGCAAAGTATGTCCTGAGGATCGCGAGGGAGCGGAGAGAGGCAGAGTTTCTAGCCTTAGTGTAGGGAGATGCTTCCGTGGCTCAGTACGAGGCCACTTTCACTAGGTTGTCCCGGTATGCACCAGAGTATGTGGCTGACGAGGAACGTAAGACTCGTAGGTTCATGTTGGGGTTGAGGCCCGAGATTCAAGATGCGATGGCCCTGAATTGGTATGATGTAATGACGGAGGCCTTTGATGCAACTTCTAGACTGGAGAAGAGAAAGGGGGGGAACAGATTGTATCTAGCCAGCCTAGCAAGAGGCCCTTTCAGCTGCAGGGTCAGCAGGGAGTGTATAGGCCTTCAGTACAGCAGGGTGTGTATAGGCCGCCAGCTCAACAGGATTCTTTCAGGCCACAGGGTCAGCAGAGTTATTATCGACCGCAGTTTCAGCAGGGGTCCTATCAGGTTCAGTCCCAGTACAGGCCAGCCTAGTCTCAGGGTCAATACAGGCCTAGTTTTGTTAGACCTCAGTAGCAGGCTGGTACAGCTGCTTCTTCAGCTTCTAGTTCTTCTAGGGGCAGTGTTAGTACATCATCACCGCAGTGTACTTACTGCAAGCGCTAGGGCCATGTTGAGGCCGACAACAAGGTGAAGTCAGGGGCTTGTTTGGGTTGTGGTAGCAATCATCATAGGGCGAGGGATTGCCCTAGATATCAAAGGACTGAGGGTCGGGCAGCGACTCAGGGTTATCAGGGTCGATTTACGGGCAGTGCACCTCAGCAACAGCGGGTTTAGGCTCGGGCCTACGCAGTTGACTTGGAGGAGATGCCTTATGAGACTGCAATTGTGGAAGGTAACTTCCTTATACTTGATCAACTTGTTAAAGTATTGATTGATTCTGGTGCTACGCATTCTTTCATTACTCCTGCTTGTGTGCAACGTGTTAATGTGCAACCTGAAAGACTGCCTTATGTGGTTGAGATTAGTACCTCTTTGACTGATAAGTATATTACTGGCTTAGTATGTAAGGATTGTATAATTCATGTTAAGGGGTATAATTTTCCTTCGGACCTTATCTTATTTCCTATCCGGGGGTACGATGTTATCTTGAGTATGGATTGGCTTTCTAAGTATGATGCCCAGTTGAACTGTAGAACAAATGGAGTATAGTTTCTTTTTCCAGATCAGCTAGTAGTTGAGGTAGTAGGAAACCGGGGTGCTAAGACGAGTTTTGTTATCTCAGCAACTAAAGCCGTTAAGTCGGTGAGTAGGGGTGTTCGGGTTATCTAGCTTATTTGATCAACAAGCCATCTAATAAGCTACAGTTGGAGGAAGTTCCTATTATTCGGGAATATCCTAATGTATTTCCCGAGGAGTTGCCAGGGTTACCGCCAGAGAGAGATGTGGAGTTTGTGATCAATCTTGTTCCCGGTACTCAACCTATTTCTAAATCAGCGTACCGAATAGCACCAGCTGAGTTGAAGGAGTTGAAAACTCAGTTGCAGGAGTTAATAGAGAAAGGTTTCATTCAACAGAGTTCTTCACCTTGGGGAGCTCCTGTTTTATTTGTGAAGAAGAAGGATGGTACCTTGAAGTTATGCATTGACTATCGTGGTTTGAATCAGGTGACTATCAAGAATAAGTATCCTTTGCCACTGATTGATGAGTCGTTTGATCAACTTTAGGGAGCCAAAGTCTACTCTAAGTTTGACTTGAGGCAGGGGCATTACCAGCTTCGGATTCGCACGGAGGATGTTCCGAAGTCTGCCTTTAGGACTCGGTACAGGCATTATGAGTTTGTAGTTATGCCATTTCGATTAACTAATGCATCGGCAGCATTTGTGGACCTTATGCATCGGATTTTTCAGCTGTATTTGGACCAGTTCATGGTGATCTTTATTGATGATATCTTGGTTTATTCTAAATCTGAATTGGAGCACGAGCAATATCTACGGCTTATCTTACAGAAGCTGCAGGAGCATCAGTTGTTTGCGAAATTCAACAAATGTGAATTTTGGCTGCAACGCATATCTTTTCTTGGTCATGTTATCACACAGAGCGGTATTTCTATAGATTCCACTAAGATTGAATCGATGATGTCTTGGAAACATCCGGAGAACATTTCGAAGGTTCGTAGCCTTCTTGGCTTGGCGGGTTATTACCATAGGTTTGTCAATGACTTTTCTAAGATTGCAGGGCCACTTTCTAAGTTAACTCAGAAACAGACTAGCTTTGTTTGGGATGAGAAATGTGAGAGGGGTTTCAGGAGTTGAAAAAGAGATTGACTACTGCTCCAATACTTGCTCTACCAGAGGGGACCGATAATATGGTCATTTACAGTGATGCATCCAAGGAGGGCTTGGGATGTATTCTTATGCAGAATGGTTGGGTTATTGCCTATGCTTCTAGAAAGTTGAAGCCTTATGAGGTGAACTATCCGACTCATGATCTTGAGTTGGCAGCTGTTGTATTCGCACTGAAAAAGTGGCGTCATTATCTGTCGGGCAGTAAGTTCGAGATTTTCACTAATCATAAGAGTCTTAAGTATTTATTCTCACAAAAGGAGTTGAATATGCGTCAACGGAGGTGGATGGAACTTCTCGGAGATTATAATTGTTCTATCAACTATCTGCCTAGGAAGGCAAATGTTGTAGCAGATACACTTAGCCGTAAGGCGAGTATTGCTTGTTTGGCTGTCAAAAAGTGGGAGGTTTTTGAGGAATTCACTTATTGGAGACTGGAGTTAACTCGGGTTGGGGTGATGTGTTCACATCTCCGTATTCAACCTTTATTGCTGTCTCAAATCAGAGAAGCTCAGCAACTTGATGTTAAACTTCAGAAGATCAAGGATCGGATCACGGATCATCAGTCTGATTTTAAATTACATGAGGATGGTATTCTTCAGTTTCGGAACATGGTTTGTGTTCCTAATGAACCGGGTTTGAGATGAGGTATTCTGGAGGAGGCTCATAATTCTAAGTACACTATTCATCCCAGTGGAAATAAGATGTATCGGGACTTGAAACAACATTATTGGTGGAATAACATGAAGAGAGAAGTTGCTCAGTTCGTGTCTAGATGTTTGACTTGTCAGCAAGTAGCTGAGCATCAACGACCTGCAGGTTTGCTTCAGCTGTTGGCTATACCACAGTGGAAATGGGAGCATATTATGATGGATTTCGTCAATGGTTTGCCTAGAACTCCGAGAGGTAATGATGCAGTTTGGGTTATTGCAGATCGTTTGACAAAGACAGCTCACTTTATTTCGATGCGGATGGGAGATGAAGTTACAAAATTGACGGATCTTTATTTGGATCAGATTGTTAGATTTCACGGGATTTCATCTAGTATTGTCTCAGATTGAGATCCTCGATTTACTTCTCGTTTGTAGGAGAAACTTCAGGAGACTTTGGGTACTCAGTTGAATTTCAGTACAGCGTATCATCCACGGACCGACGGTCAGTCTGAGAGGACTATTCAGATTTTGGAGGATATGCTCAGGGCGTATGTTCTGGACTTCAGGAAGAACTGGGAGAAACATCAACCACTTGCCGAGTTTGCCTATAACAATAGTTATCAAGCTACTATTGGGATGGCACCTTTTGTAGCTCTTTACGGTCGTAAGTACCGTTCACCTTTGTATTGGGATGAAGTAGGGGAGATGAAGACTATTGATCCGACTATTATGCCAAAGCTTCTAGAGAAGATTGAGAATGTTCAGTTGATTAGGCAGAGAATACTTACGGTGCATAGTAGATTCAAGAGTTATGCTGATAAGCGTCGTCGGGACTTGGAGTTTACAGTCGGAGATCGGGTTTTCTTGAGATTGTCTCCTCGAAAGGGGTTTGCTCATTATGGTAAAGGTGGTAAGCTGAGTTCGAGGTTTGTGGGGTCGTTTGAGATTACTGACAGAGTGGGCAAGTTGGCATATCGCGGTTGGCTTTACCGTAGAATTTCTTTAATGTCCACGATGTATTTCATGTGTCTAATTTGTGAAAATATAATCCGGATCCTTCTCATATTTTTAAGCCAGAGCCGCTACAGCTTCGTGAGAATCTGACTTATGACGAGCGACCAATTCGTATTCTTGATCAAATATAACGAGGGTTGAGGTCGAAGAAGATTCCGATGGTCAAGGTATTGTGGAAGCATCACGGTATCGAGGAAGCTACTTAGGAGATGTGAGATCAGATACAACAGCAGTATCCAGATCTTTTCGTTCAACAAGTAAGAATTTCGGGGATGAAATTTCTTTAAGGGGGGGAGAATGTGAGACCCCATATTTTGTTTTATCTCGATTTGCGTGTTTTACCTCGTTTTGCATGAATTAACCTATTTATGTGCTATATGACTTAGAATGTGCTAAATAAGTGATTAATACTCCTAATACATACTAAGTGTGCATTCATGAAATTTTTATCAAAAACGGAATCAGAAATTTTATCGTCGGCTTTGGTGAATAGTATTTTTGAACACCTGCCTACTAAAATTTTTACAGGGGTGTTTTAAACATTTTAAAACCTAGTCCTCGGGTATTAATAGACCCGTGTTTGATTAAAACGGATTTGGAATCCGTTTTGGAATTTTAAAGATTTTTACACTTTCTTTTGTAAGAAAACGAGTTTTAAGCCAATTCGGGTGAAACTATTTTAATGTAACATTCTTTGTCACCTAAAATATAATGTCTAGAATTAATTTAAGTGTTAATTTAATAGTTGAGCAAGAAATACTCAAGAAATGAATTAAAAGACTGGAAAAATAATTAAATGACTAAAAACTAACTTTGACTTTCTTTTATTTTATTTGACCAAGCCTTATAAGCATAATATTGCATCAACACACACAAAACACAACACAAAACACACTCAAAACACACACACATGGCCGAGAGCCATAGAGGGAAAAACCAAAGTTTTTTTCAACATTTTTCAAAGCAATTTTTCATAGAAAAATCTAGTTTTTATCCGTAGAATTTCATGCTGAGTTGGATTCCGCTTGTTGGTCACACATTGCACGCATATCTAGGCTTATATCGTATCATAGGCGAGAGAAAAATTCTAGATCTCAAAAGTCATTTTTTATGTTTTGCTCATAATTGCATTTTGAACCATTAGAATGTTAATTTGAAGTTATATTATTGCTCAGTGCATGCTAAGGATCATTTATGTGTATTACTACGAGATTTGAACTATTGTAGCGAAATTATTTATTTTCGGGTATTAAAAGTTGATTAATTAGCCATTTGAGGATTATCTTGAGTTGTTGTGATTGGAATCAATTGCCGTCGATTTTTAAAAGTTTGTTAATTACGTGGTAACGCCGTTATAATGCCGAATTTTCGATTGCGATGTTTGGGTGAAAATTCGGAAATTTCAGCCTAGGTACATTGAGGTTTTTGGGTTTTTGGGTTTTTGGGCTTGATTTTGATGTGTCTTGGTTGGTTTCTGAGAGGGTTAATGTAGTTGATTGAATGGGTGAGTGTTAAAAATAGATTTGGAGTGATTTGAATTAGTAGAATGTAAGATATGATTATTTGAAGTTTAGGTTGTCTTTCTTTAAATTGTTGAATTGAGCCTTTAGATGATTGGGTGGTGTTTGAGTGATTGAATTGTGAGTTGTTGATGGTTAGTCTAGGGTTAGATTACGTGTTTAATGCATGTTAAGTTGGATGGCCTACTTTGTCATCTAACTTAGTTATTTGTTGTTTAATTGATTACTTATTGTTATATTAATGATAATTGATGATTATTGATGATTATTGATTAATGATTGATGAACAGGGAGATAGGCAATTCTGCTAGATTGTCCTCCTGTGAATGATGTTTATTATTATTGATGAGTCTTGGTATGTGTGTGCCACCTTTCGGGCAGCATCGAGCTGTCAGGTTGATAACGGCATGACTACCAGAGACTACCCCCAGCTCGTATGACAGAAGTGTCATGGAGGGAGGGGCTAGTGAGGTACCTTGGGTGCGTAAGTAATGGGGAGTTATAACAAGAATGGTTGAGATCGTGATGGCGTTTCGAGCTATACCAACTAGAGTATCCTTTATTGATTGGTCATTATAGTTATGTGTTTATATTGTTATTGATGTTTTATTGTGTGTTTACTGCTCAAAGGATCATTTCCAAGGAGTATAGTAAATACTGTTAGAGATCTATCGGATCCTCACTAAGCTTGTTTATATAAGTTCACTCTCTATTATTGCATGCATAAAGGTGTTATTGAGTAAGATTACGAGTACGTGCCTCCAGAAGGGGATAATGTGCCGTATGTGGACGAGTCCTCTGTGCCAGAGTCTTGTCCTTGATGCTTGAGATGTTATATACTCTATTATCATGTATATTAAACTAGTTGTCTTTTATTTTCCTTGTAGTTTATGATGTATAAGTTGTAGTAAAGATAATGAACTAAATGATGTTAACTTAGTAGTCTTTCTTTTGTTATGATCTAGGTTGCTAAGTTGGTTTATAATCTATTTTAATATGTATGTTAAAGTTAAGGTTATGTTGGAATGGAGGCATATAACTACGAATGATTATTGTATAATATGGTTATGTTGTATGTTGTTAATAGTATTGAGGAATTGGTTGTTATTGGTTGAGGAGTTTGATTGTATGATGTTCTGAGAGGTCGGTTTAGAGCCTCAGTGTCGTAATTACTGTCGTTATACTGCCGAAATTCTGTTGCGTCCTGACTGATCGTAGGTGAGGTCGAGTTGGGGCATGACAGCAGCCGCCTAGAAATCCCAACCAGTTAGCGAGTAGAGAGAGAGAGAGAAGCCCATCCAGGTGCCATGACCAGGATGGGCACTTAGCCGTCGTGGAAACCATTACTGGATGACTCGCATCAGGCGGGGAGACGTTGGTTGGTCGGAAGAGGTATGTTCGTGCCGGACGTGAACATTGGGCCGCTGTGGGTCTAATCGGGGAACTAGATAGGATCACCTTCTGGTCGGATGATCTCGAGGGAGTAATCCTACCTCACGATGACCCCTTGGTCATCAGCACCGAGATTGCCAACATCATTGTTAGAAGGCTAATGGTGGACACTGGGAGTTCAACAGAAGTTCTCTTCTTGAAGGCTTTTGAGCAAATAGAGTTGGACCGAAGTCAACTTCGACCATTGAAGGGAACACTTGCCGGCTTTACTGGGCACGACCACAAAACAGAGGGCGTTATCAACCTCACGCTTACTCTCCAGGATAGTTCAAAAAGGGCTTCGTTGCAAGCCAATTTCATTGTAATGGACTACAACTCAACTTACAACGGTATTTTGGGGTGGGTCACCCTAAGCCATTTCAGGGCCATACCCTCCACATACCATCAAGCGCTGAAGTTCCCAACTCCGGGTAGTATAGCCACAATCAGAGGGGCCCAGCTCTCAGCTAAGGAATGTTATGAAAGCTCCCTCCGACCAAAGTACCAGTCAGGGTGGGGACCCGACCTGCCCGAGGAGAAGAGGGATGCCAAAAGAGGGAGTCCTGCGGAAGAGCTGCAAGAGATAGAGCTTTCAAAAGAGCACAAGAAAGCCAGGATTGGAAGTGAGCTACCGAAAAACCTCAAGAAAGATATAAGCCAATTTCTCTTTGAAAATGAACATATATTTGCTTGGTCCGCCACTGACATGACAGGAATTGACCCGACTGTGATCAAGTACCACTTGAACACCGACCCTAACAACCATTGTCACGCCCCAACACGACCCCTTCTACGATTAGTCAGGACGCAACGGAATTTCGGCAGTATAACGACAGTAACTAGGACACCGAGGTTCCAAACCAACCTCATTAAACATCATACATCCAGCAACTCCTCAATTCAAACAACAACATACAACACAATCATATTATACAATAAACCATCCTCGTTATACGCCTCCGTTCCAACATAACATACAATACATCAACCTTATCATACACTTCAAAAGTAAGTTGAGACACCTCTACAGCTTAACCATAGACTAAAGAAAGCCACTAAGTTAACATCATTTGGATCATCATCTTTCAACATCTATTACAATAAGAACCATAAAGCATATAAAAGTCTATTAATCTAATATACAAGACCTTAAACAACATAGAATCATGGATAAGACTCAGGAACATATGACTCGTCCACGTAAAGCACATTTTCCACATTCTCCTCTTCAGGAGGCACGTACCCGTAATCCGGCTCTGCAACACCTGTAAGCATGCATTAATAGAGAGTGAGCTTATATACATAAGCCCAGTGAGGATCCGATAGATCTCGAACAAGGTCTACTAAACTCCTTGGAATAATCCTTTGAGTCAGTAAACACACAATAACACAAATAATACTATCATCACATAGCTATATAACCAATCAATAAAGGATACTCTATTTGGTGTAGCTCCAAACGCCATCACGATCTCAACCGTTCTTCTTATAACTCCCCATTACTCACGCACCCGAGGTACCTCACTAGCCCCTCCCTCCATGACACCTCCGTCATGCGAGCTGGGGGTAGCCTATGGCAGTCATGCCGTTATCAACCCGACAGCCCAACGCTGCCCGAGAGGTGGCACACACATACCAAGACTCCATAATCATCATCAATCAATCAATCAATTGGGAGATCAGCAACGAAAGTGCCCGATTCCCGCATTCAATAATAATCAATCAATCAATTGGGAGATCAGCAACGAAAGTGCCCGATTCCCGAACTCAATAATAATCAATCAATCAATTAACTTAGTTAGATGACAAAGTAGGCCATCTAACCGGACATGCATCATATACACAATTAAACTCTAAATTACTCATCAACAACTCACAATTCAACACTCAAACACAACCCAATCATCTAAAGGCATCGTTCAAGAAATTAAAGAATAACAACCTAAACTTCTAAAATTCATAACTTACAATCTATTAATCCAAACATTGCCAAATCAGTTTCTATCACTCACCCATTCAACCCACTACATTAGCCCTCTCGGAAATCCACCATAACACCTCCAAATCATTCCCGATAACCCTAAAACCCTAGGATGTCATGGCTGAATTTTCTGGATTTCCACACGAACAATGTAATCGAAAATTCGGCATTACAAAAGCGCTAACACGTAATTATCAAGTATTTAGAAATCGACGGCAATCGATTTCGATCAACACAACTCTTTTAATTCAACTTTGAACATTTTAATCAAAATTAAATACCCGAAAAATAAAAATTATGCTACATCCGACAGAAATTCGTAGTATTAGTATATAACGATCCCTAGCATGCAAGGAGCAATAATCTATCATCAGATTTCAATTCTAACGGTTAAATTTTCATTTATGAGCAAAAGTATAAAAATGACATTTTGAGATCTAGAATTTTTCTCTCACCTTAGATGCGATATAAGCCTAGGAATGCATGCTATGCGTGCCCAACAAGCAGAATCCAAGTCGGTGCGAAGTTCTACGGACAAAAACTAGGTTTTTCTTTGAAAAAATGGATTGAAAAGCTTGAAAATCTCTTTGGCTTTCTCTCCCTCAAACTCACGGCAATGTGTGTGTTTGTGGTGGTGTTTTGTGTTGTGTGAGTGTGTGTTGATGACATTATATGCAATTTAAAGTTTGGTCAAATAAAAAAAAAATGCAAGGTCAAAGTAATATTTAGTCCTTTAAATCATTTTCTTGTCTTTTAAATGCATTTTAACTATCTTCTTGCTCAAAACAAAAATGCAACTCTTAAGATAGCTCAAGTGGATTATTTTTAGATGACAAGAAGTTTTACAATCAAACAATTTCACCCGAGTCGGCTTAAAACTCGATTTTCACAAAAGTCGGTGTAAAAATCCTAAAAAATCTTAAGGCGATTTGAATTCCGTTTTCATCAAACACAGGTCTATTAAAGTCCGTGGACTAGGTCTAGAAGGGTTAAAAAGACCAGTTTCAAAATTTTAGCGGACGTGTTTCGAAAACACTATTCATTGAAAATCGACGATAAAATTTCTGACTCCGTTTTTGATGAAAATTTCATGAATGCACATTTAGCACGTATTATGAGTATTGACATCAAAATTATAACTTTCTAGGTCCTATAGCACATAAACAGATCATATGCACGTAAAACGAGGTATATCACGTAAAACGAGATAAGCAGGAAAGTGGGGTTTCACATTCTCCCCCCCTTATAGAAATTTCATCCTCGAAATTCTTACTTGATGTACGGAATAGATCTGGGTATTGTTGCTGCATCTGATCTTGTCTATCCCACGTAGCTTCCTCAATGCCGTGATGCTTCCACAACACCTTAACCATCGGAATCCTCTTCGACCTCAACTCTCGGTCCATCTGATCTAGAATACGAATCGGACGCTCGTCATAAGTCAAATTCTCTCGAAGCTGTAACGGCTCTGGCTCAAGAATATGAGAAGGATTCGGATTATATTTCCGCAAATTAGACACGTGAAATACATCGTGGACATTAGAGAAGTTCTCCGGTAAAGCCAACCGATATGCCAACTTACCAACCCTGCCAGTAATCTCACACGGCCCAACAAATCTCGGACTCAGCTTTCCACCTTTACCATAACGAACAAACCAATTTCGAGGAGACAATCTCAAGAAAACCCGATCCCCGACTGCAAACTCTAAGTCTCGACGATGCTTATCAGCATAACTCTTGAATCTACTCTGCGCCGTAAGCATTCTCTGCCTGATCAACTGAACATTCTCAATCTTCTTAAGAAGTTCTGGCATAATAGTCGGATCAATAGTTTTCATCTCTCCTACCTCGTCCCAATATAAAGGTGAACAGTACTTACGACCGTAAAGAGCTGCGAAAGGCGCCATCCCAATAGTAGCTTGATAACTATTGTTATAGGCAAACTCGGCAAGTGGTAGATGTTTCTCCCAGTTCTTCCCAAAGTCCAGAACACAAGCCCTAAGCATATCTTCCAGAATCTGAATAGTCCGCTCAGACTGACCGTCGGTCTGTGGATGATACGCAGTACTGAAGTTCAACTGAGTACCTAAGGTCTCCTGAAGTTTCTCCCACAAACGAGAAGTAAATCGAGGATCTCGATCAGAGACAATACTAGATGGAATACCGTGAAGTCTAACAATCTGATCCAGATAGAGATCCGTCAGCTTTGTAACCTCATCTCCTAACCTCATGGCAATAAAATGAGCTGTCTTCGTCAAACGATCCACGACAACCCAAACTGCATCATTACCCCTCGGTGACCTAGGCAACCCTGTGACGAAGTCCATCGAAATATGCTCCCATTTCCACTCTGGTATAGCCAACGGCTGAAGCAAACCTGCAGGTCGTTGATGCTCGGCTTTCACTCTCTGACAAGTCAAACATCTAGACACAAACTGAGCAACCTCCCTCTTCATGTTGTTCCACCAGTAATATTGCTTCAAATCCCGATACATCTTGGTTCCACCGGGATGAATAGTATATTTAGAATTATGAGCTTCCTCCAGAATACCTCGCCTTAAACCCGGTTCATCGGGAACACAAACCCTGTTCCGAAACCGAAGAATACCGTCCTCATGTAGTTTGAAGTCAGACTGATCACCCGTGATCTGATCCTTGATCTTCTGAAGTTTAACATCAAGTTGCTGAGCTTCCCTGATCTGAGACAATAATAAAGACTGAATACAGAGATGTGAACACATCACCCCAACCTAAGACAACTCTGGTCTCCAATAACTAAACTCCTCAAGAACCTCCCACTTCTTGACAGCCAAACAAGAAATACTAGCCTTCCGGCTGAGAGCATCTGCTACAACATTTGCTTTTCCAGGCAGATAATTGATAGAACAATTATAATCTCCAACAAGCCCCATCCACCTCCGCTGGCGCATATTCAACTCCTTCGGTGAGAACAAGTACTTCAGACTCTTATGATCAGTGAAAATTTCAAACTTACTTCCCCACAGATAATGACGCCACTTCTTGAGTGCAAAGACAACTGCTGCCAACTCAAGATCATGAGTCGGATAATTTTCTTCATAAGGCTTCAACTTTCGAGAAGCATAAGCAATAACTCGGCCATCCTGCATAAGAACACATCCCAAGCCCTCCTTGGATGCATCACTGTAAATGACCATATTATCGGTCCCCTCTGGTAGAGCAAGTACTGGAGCGGTAGTTAACCTCTTTTTCAACTCCTGAAATCCACTCTCACACTTCTCATCCCAATTAAAGATAGTCCGTTTCTGAGTCAACTTAGATAGTGGCCCCGCAATCTTCGAGAAGTCCTTGACAAACCTACGATAATAACCCGCCAAGCCAAGAAAGCTACGGACATCAGAAACACTCTCTGGCCGCTTCCAAGACATCACCGATTCAATCTTAGTGGGATCTACAGAAATACCGCTCTGTGTAATAACATGGCCAAGAAAAGAAATCCGTTGCAGCCAAAATTCACATTTGCTAAACTTGGCAAACAACTGATGCTCCTGCAACTTCTCTAATACAAGCCGTAGATGTTGCTCGTGCTCCGATTCAGATTTAGAATAGACCAAGATATCATCAATAAAAATCACCACGAACTGGTCCAAGTACGGCTGAAAGACTCGATGCATCAAATCCATGAATGCTGCCGGTGCATTAGTCAAACCAAAGGGCATAACAACAAACTCATAATGCCCGTACCGAGTCCTGAAGGCAGACTTCGGAACATCCTCCGTACAAATCCGAAGCTGATAATACCCCTGCCTCAAGTCAAACTTAGAGTAGATTTTGGCTCCATGAAGTTGATCAAACAACTCATCAATCAGTGGCAAAGGATATTTATTCTTGATGGTCACCTGATTCAAACCACGGTAATCAATACACAATCTCAAAGTACCATCCTTCTTCTTCACAAATAAAACAGGAGCTCCCCAAGGTGAAGAACTCTGCTGAATGAATCCTTTCTTCAATAACTCCTGTAACTGAGTCTTCAACTCCTTCAACTCAGCTGGTGCCATCCGGTACGCCGATTTAGAAATAGGTTGAGTACCGGGAACAAGATTAATCACAAACTCTATAGCCCTCTCTGGCGGCAATCCTGGCAACTCCTCGGGAAATACATTAGGATATTCCCGGATAATAGGGACTTCCTCTAGCTGTAGCTTATCAGATGGCTTGTTTATCAAATAAGCTAGATAACCCGAACACCTCTTACTCACCAACTTAACGGCTTTAGTTGCTGAGATAACAAAACTCGTCTTAGCACCCCGGTTACCCGCTACCTCTACTACTGGTTGATCCGGCAAGCGAAACTGTACTACCTTGGTTCTACAGTTCAACTGGGCATCATACTTAGAAAGCCAATCCATACCCAGAATAACATCATACCCCCGGATAGGAAATAAAATAAGGTCTGAAGGAAAATTATGCCCCTTAACATGTATTATACAATCCTTACATACTAAGCCAGTAACATACTTATCAGTCAAAGAGGTACTAATCTCAACCACATAAGGCAATCTTTCAGGTTGCAATTTAACACGTTGCACACAAGCAGGAGTAATGAAAGAATGCGTAGCACCAGAATCAATCAACACTTTAACAAGTTGATCAAGTATAAGGAAGTTACCTTCCACCACTGCAGTTTCCTCAGGCATCTCCTCCATATCAACTGCGTAAGCCCGAGCCTGAACCCGCTGCTGCTGTGGTACACTGCCTGTAGGCCTACCCTGGTAACCCTGAGTCGCTGCTCGACCCTCAGTCCTCGCATATCTAGGGCAATCCTTCGCCCTATGATCGATGCTACCACAACCCAAACATGTCCCTGCCTTTACCCTGCAGTCGGACTCCATATGCCCTGGGCACTTGCAGTAATTACACTGCGATGATGTGGCACTAACACTGCCTCTAGAAGAACCAGAAGCTGAAGAAGCAGCTGATACAGCCTGCTGCTGAGGTCTCACCACACTAGGCCTGTACTAACCCTGAGACTGGGCTGGCCTATACTGAGTCTGAACCTGATATGGCCCCTGCTGAAACTAAGGCCGATAGTAACTCTGCTGACCCTGTGGCCTATAAGAACCCTGCTGGGCTGGCGGCCTGTAGACAACCTGCTGTACTGGAGGCCTATATATAACCTGCTGGCCCTGTGGCTGATACGGCCTCTTACTAGGCTGACTAGAGACAATCTGATCCCCTTTCCTCTTCTCTAACCTAGAAGCTGCATCAAAAGCCTCAGTAAAGATATCATAGCGATTCAGAGCCATTGCATCCTGAATCTCGGGCCTCAATCCCAACATAAATCTACGGGTCTTCCTCTCCTCCACAGCTACAAACTCCGGTGCATACCGGGACAACCTAGTGAATGTAGCCTCATACTGAGCCACAGTAGAATCCCCCTGTACCAAAGACAAGAACTTAGCCTCTCTCCTCTCCCGTGCAACCCTCGGGACATACTTATCCCTAAAAGCAGTCAGAAAGGTATCCCAAACATACGGAACACCCTGGATCTCCCAACTGGCTCTCACAGTGCGCTACCATTCCTCTGCCTCATCATCAAGCAAATAGACAGCACAAGTCACCTTCCTCTCATCAGTGTACCCGAGAGAATCAAAAATTTTCTCTAACTTACTAATCCACGACTCGGCCTTCCTATCATCAGGCTCTCCCTGAAATCTAGGAGGATAGTACCCCAGAAACTCCTTCATAGTACCTCGACCGTGATTACCACTCTGTACATTCTGTATCTGAGCCTGCAACGCCTGAGTCTGAACAGCCTGACCTGCTAACAACTGGGCCTGCCCAGCTATCAAATCTGCAATTCGATCCATTGCTGCCCCTAACCCGACATCACCCCTATCACTGCCCTGTGCCACATTACCAGGAACCTCCTCTACAATCTCGGGCCTACCACGAGTCCTCGATCTACCGGCCATCGTACTAATCAAAGAGTTAGCACAGGTTAAAGCACGCAAACAGGTTATATACAACTTTTAACACATAAACAACAAACTCATATAAAGCACATAGATCACATAAGTTTCAATCACATAAGCAAATTGATCACATAATCACATAAGCACTTAAATCACATAATCACTTAATCATTTAATCATATCAATACATATTTCACTTTTCTTTCTTTTCATACATATTTCATGCTAAGACCTTTACCCACATTCCGAGGATACCCCGGCTGACAACTAACATGCGCTCTGATACCACTTAGACTGGCACGCCCCAACATGACCCCTCCTACGATCAGTCAGGGCGGAACGAAATTTCGGCAGTATAACGACAGTAAATAGGACACCGAGGTTCCAAACCAACCTCATTAAACATCATACATCCAGCAACTCCTCAATTCAAACAACAACATACAACACAATCATATTATACAATAAACCATCCTCGTTATACGCCTCCGTTCCAACATAACATACAATATCTCAACCTTATCATACATTTCAAAAATAAGTTGAGACACCTCTACAGCTTAACCATAAACAAAAGAAAGCCACTAAGTTAAGATCATTTGGATCATCATCTTTCAACATCTATTACAATAAGAAGCATAAAGCATATAAAAGTCTATTAAGCTAATATACATGACATTAACCAACATAGAATCATGGATAAGACTCAGGAACATATGACTCGTCCACGTAAAGCACATTTTCCACATTCTCCTCTTCAGGAGGCACGTACCCGTAATCCGACTCTGCAACACCTGTAAGCATGCATTAATAGAGAGTGAGCTTATATACATAAGCCCAGTGAGGATCCGATAGATCTCGAACAAGGTCTACTAAACTCCTTGGAATAATCCTTTGAGTCAGTAAACACACAATAACACAAATAATACTATCATCACATAGCTATATAACCAATCAATAAAGGATACTCTATTTGGTGTAGCTCCAAACGCCATCACGATCTCAACCGTTCTTCTTATAACTCCCCATTACTCACGCACCCGAGGTACCTCACTAGCCCCTCCCTCCATGACACCTCCGTCATGCGAGCTGGGGGTAGCCTATGGCAGTCATGCCGTTATCAACCCGACAGCCCGACGCTGCCCGAGAGGTGGCACACACATACCAAGACTCCATAATCATCATCAATCATCAATCAATCAATTGGGAGATCAGCAACGAAAGTGCCCGATTCCCGAACTCAATAATAATCAATCAATCAATTAACTTAGTTAGATGACAAAGTAGGCCATCTAACCGGACATGCATCATATACACAATTAAACTCTAAATTACTCATCAACAACTCACAATTCAACACTCAAACACAACCCAATCATCTAAAGGCATCGTTCAAGAAATTAAAGAATAACAACCTAAACTTCTAAAATTCATAACTTACAATCTATTAATCCAAACATTGCCAAATCAGTTTCTATCACTCACCCATTCAACCCACTACATTAGCCCTCTCGGAAATCCACCATAACACCTCCAAATCATGCCCGATAACCCTAAAATCCTAGGATGTCATGGCTGGATTTTCCGGATTTCCACACGAACAATGTAATCGAAAATTCGGCATTACAACAGCGCTAACACGTAATTATCAAGTATTCAGAAATCAACGGCAATCGATTTCGATCAACACAACTCTTTTAATTCAACTTTGAACATTTTAATCAAAATTAAATACCCGAAAAATAAAAATTATGCTACATCCGACAGAAATTCGTAGTATTAGTATATAACGATCCCTAGCATGCAAGGAGCAATAATCTATCATCAGATTTCAATTCTAACGGTTAAATTTTCATTTATGAGCAAAAGTATAAAAATGACATTTTGAGATCTAGAATTTTTCTCTCACCTTTGATGCGATATAAATGCGTGCTATGCGTGCCCAACAAGCAGAATCCAAGTCGGTGCGAAGTTCTACGGACAAAAACTAGGTTTTTCTTTGAAAAATTGGATTGAAAAGCTTGAAAATCTCTTTGGCTTTCTCTCCCTCAAACTCACGGCAATGTGTGTGTGTGTGGTGGTGTTTTTGTGTTGTGTGAGTGTGTGTTGATGACATTATATGCAATTTAAAGTTTGGTCAAATAAAAAAAATGCAAAGTCAAAGTAATATTTAGTCCTTTAAATCATTTTCTTGTCTTTTAAATGCATTTTAACTATCTTCTTGCTCAAAACAAAAATGCAACTCTTAAGATATCTCAAGTGGATTATTTTTAGGTGACAAGAAGTTTTACAATCAAACAATTTCACCCGAGTCGGCTTAAAACTCGATTTTTGCAAAAGTCGGTGTAAAAACCCTAATAAATTCTTAAGCCGATTTGAAATCCGTTTTCATCAAACACATGTCTATTAAAGTCCGTGGACTAGGTCTAGAAGGGTTAAAAAGACTAGTTTCAAAATTTTAGCGGACGTGTTTCGAAAACACTATTCACTAAAAATCGACGATAAAATTTCTGACTCCGTTTTTTATGAAAATTTCATGAATGCACATTTAGCACGTATTAGGAGTATTGACATCAAAATTATAACTTTCTAGGTCCTATAGCACATAAACAGATCATATGTACGCAAAACGAGGTATAACACGTAAAACGAGATAAGCAGAAAAATGGAGTTTCACAACCATCCAGTAAAACAAAGGCGACGACACTTTCATTATGATAAGCAGAGGATCATAGCTAAGCAGGTCAGAAAACTATTGGATGCCGAGCATATACAAGAAATCTTGTACCCCACCTGGTTGTCTAATGTAGTGTTGGTCTTCAAGAGCCCAGGAAAATGGAAATTGTGTATTGATTTTACCACCTCAACAAAGCTTGCCGAAATACTGTTTTCCACTACCTCGGATTGACCAGTTAGTGGACGCCACCTCAGGGTTTAAGTTGCTCTCTTTCATGGACGCCTTTAAAGGCTACAACCAGATAAAGATGGCGCAAGAGGATTAAGAAAAGACAGCTTTCATTACAGATCAGGGGCTCTACCTGTGACGCCCGAGATTCTACCGTACATCTTTTAACTGTTGCATCCACTATTTTCCCATTTTTACTGTGCTTTACCTGTTAGTTTATGTGGTTACTATTTATCACATTTTTCAAATGTTTATTTTCTTCGAATTAGCAATTTTTCTAAATCATATTAATTATTTTAGGAATGAGAAAATTGTGTTTTTGAGCGATTAGCATTAAGAGCATTCGTTTAGAAAATATTTTAGTGATTCAATGAATAGTATTACGTAGACTAATATAATAATTGGGTTAGCTAACATTAAATTGCTCCATTAGACCTATTTTAAGTTAGTTTGACTTATTTTATTGTCAACACCACATATCAATATAGCATAAATTAAACCTATATACATATTAGCATACAAACATAAGCATAATAGCATAAAAACAATTTAGATAATTCCTCCTATGTCCCTACCCAAACCCAACAGCCCATGAGAGGAGAAGAGAAGGATTTTTGCTCAACAACTCTTGGATTCAAGCCTTGGCAAGCTAGGATAAAGTGTTTTTGAGTGTTCTCTAGCCTTCTACGAGCTCCTACGCACTTCTGGTGAGGGATTTGCACGCTTATTTTGCATTTTAAAATGTTGCAACTTTCTTGAATTCTTAGATTTGCTATCAAATGGTTATGGAATGCTCAAATGTGATGATATATGTTGTATATAAGTGCTAGAGACCATATATATGCCATTGTTTTGTATTTTTAATGGTTGAATTCGTTCGTTGATTTAGGGCTTTGGATAGTGATGAATTTTCTAGGGTTTTGTAAAAACGAACCTTATAGCTTGATTCAATTATCCAAATAGATGCTTTAGGTGCTAATGAAGGTAGTGTAATGACCCCGTATGATTTAGTTGCTTGTAACTTAACAAAATCATGAATTAGGTAACTTTTTAAAAGGGGTTTCGGGACTATCGCGAATCTGGGAGGCCTTCACATTGGGTATAACTAGGCTATATAGGTTCTAAATAAGCTTTGCTAACTCTCGATTGAGTCCCGATTGAGGTACGTGTTGTACAAAGTCATAAGAGGGAATTTGGGGCTTTTATGCTAAACGCAGGTAATTGGGAAATTTCGAGAGTCCTAAGGGTGGCTTATGGGTTAATTAGAAGTATGGAATAGGTCACTTATCAATTTAGAACAATAGCTTGAGTTTGGAAGGAAAATGGTTTGTGTTACAAAGGGGAACAAGTAGGAAATTGGTTGTCTCACGCTTCTATGAGCCTGTAACTGTTCCTTAGGTGTTTAAATGTGTTTTTAAGACATATTTGAGCTTTTGGTAAAGTTCTATGTGAAATGTGTTAATTCCCCTTTGTAATCATTTAGTTGTTTATATGCTATTGCTATTGTTCTAACTGTTTTGAGAATAAACATCATAGTTAAAGAGAATCAAAGTTATATGCATGTTTATAATGAAGTTGGGTTATTTTAATGCTTAGCTATTGAAGTCTTGTGTGATAATGTTATTTGGAGGTATAGTAGTATCTAAGTGAACTAGAATGTATTCAAAAAGTATGATTAACCTAGTTGCTAACTGTGCCATATATGTCCATAATGCTAAATTAACGCTTGAATTGATTAGAGTATTGTTAGAATTTATTGTAGGCGTTTAAGATTGAATTGGAGCCATATCTTGCGTCCTGGAGCTTGGTAAATGTGAGGGTTGCATCATACTTGGCATCTTAACCGATTTATTGATTTTCATTATGATGGTTATTGTGTATGTCACGCCCCAACTCGACCCCTCCTATAATCAGTCAAGACGTAACGGAATTTCGACAGTAAATAGGATACCGAGGCTCTAAACCAACCTTCATAGGACATCATACCTCAACTCCATAAACCATACAACAAACAACTCCTCAATAACATAATAACATACATCATGACCATATCATACAATAAACATTCCTCGTTATATGCCTCCGTTCCAACATAATACATGAACCCTTAATATACCATACAAAAACATATTGAGCCAATCTAGCAACCTAATCATAAACAAAAGAAAGGCTACTAAGACAACATCAACTAATTCATTAACTTATCAACATCATATACATTATAAACTACAAAGCAGATAAAAGTCTACTAAGTTAATTTACAAGATAATAAAACATGTACGACATCACAGATAAGACTCTGGAACATAGGACTCATCCACGTAAGGCACGTTTTCCACATTCTCTTCTTCAGGAGGCATGTACCCGTAATCCTACGAAAGTACACCTGTATGCATGCAATAATAGAGAGTGAGCTTATATAAAATAAGCCCAGCGAGGATCCGATAGATCTTGAGCAAGGTCTACTAAACTCCTTGGAATAATCCTTTGAGTCAGTAAACACACAATAACAACAATAATAATATCATCACATAACTATATGACCATTCAATAAAGGATGCTCTAGTTGGTGTAGCTCCAAACACCATCACGATCATAACAGCCTTCTTGTGACTCCCATAAACTCACGCACCCAGGGTACCCCCAATAACCTCGCCCTCCATGACACCTCCGTCATGTGAGCTGGAGGCAATCTCTGATAGTCATGCCGTTATCAACCTGACAGTCCAATGCTGCCCGAGAGGTGGCACACACATACCAGAGACCCAACAATAATAATAAATATCAATCATTCACAGGAGGACAGCCGGGAGGTGGCACACACATACCAGAGACCCAGCAATAATAATAAACATCAATCATTCACAGGAGGACAGTCTAGCAGAACTGTTTATCTCCCGGCATCAATCATCAATCAATAATCATCAATAATCATCAATAATCATATTATCATCATAATAACATCAATAACCAATTTAACAACATATAACTAAGTTAGATGACAAAGTAGGCCATCTAACCGAACATGCATTAAACACACAATCAAACCCTAATTTACCCGTCAACAACTCACAATTCAATCACTCAACCCACACCCAATCAACTAAGGCTCAATCTAACATTTTAAAGAAAGACAACCTAAACTTCAAATAATCATATCTTACATTCTACTAATCCAAACAACTCCAAATCAGTGTCTATCACTCACTCATTCAACTAACTACATTAACCCCCTCGGAAACCAACCAAAACACATCCAAATCATGCTCAACAACCCTAAAACTCTAGTGTGTTATGGCTGAAATTTTCGGATTTTTACCCAAATATCATAATCGAAAATTTGGCATTACAACGGCGCTACCACGTAATTATCAAACATTTAGAAATCGACGGCAATCGATTCCGATCAACACAACTCAATTTAATCAACATTGAACAAATTAATCAAATTTAAATACCCGAAAAATAAAAATTATGCTACAACCTATAAAAACTCGTAGTATTACAGCTAAATGATCCCTAGCAAGCAAGGAGCAATAATCTAACATCAGATTAGAATTCTAACGGTTCAATTTTCATTTATACGCAAAAATGCAAAAGACAACTTTTGAGATCTAGAATTTTTCTCTCACCTTTGATGCGATATAAGCCTAGGAATGCATGCAAAGCGTGCCCAACAAGTGGAATCCAACCTGGCACGAAATTCTACGGACAAAAACTAGATTTTTCTTTGAAAATTTGCTTTGAAAACCTTGAAAATTCTTCTCTTTTCTCTCTTCTCCGTCTCGGCAAGGTGTGTGATTTTGAAGCTGGTTTTGCGCTTTGTGAGTGTGTGTTGGTGATATAAGCTTGTTGGTCAACAATTAAAATAAAGTCAAAGTTAGTTTAAGTTAGTATTTTGTGTTTTCTTGACTTTAAATGCATTTTCTTGATCACCAAAGTTCAAAATAATTATTCAACACCCAAGATAGCTCAAGTAAATTATTTTTAGGTGACAAGAAGTTTTACAATCAAACAATTTCACCCGAGTCGGCTTAAAACTCGATTTTCGCAAAAGTCGGTGTAAAAACCCTAATAAATTCTTAAGCCGATTTTAAAACCGTTTTCATCAAACACAGGTCTATTAAAGTCCGTAGACTAGGTCTAGAAGGGTTAAAAAGACCAGTTTCAAAATTTTAGCGGATGTGTTTCAAAAATACTATTCATTAAAAATCGACGATAAAATTTCTGACTTCTTTTTTTATGAAAATTTCATGAATGCACATTTAGCATGTTGTAGGACTATTGATATCAAAATTACCACATTCTAAGTCACATAGCACATAGACAGATTAATTCATACAAAACGAGATAGGCACGCAAAACGAGATAAGATAGAAAAGTAGGGTTTCACAGTGTAGATTAGGAGTTATTGTTTAATTACTTTAATTGTATTGTTGTGTGCTCGTTTATATGTCAACTAGGAAGTATTATTGTTTTCTAGGTTACAAATGCTTGATAATGAAAATTCATGTGCGAGGACAACTTACTTTGTTGTCCTTAAATGTGTTTATTGATTATATTGTCATTATTATTATACTTGCATTGCATCATGGTTGTGCAACCTCATTGTTCGGGACGGATGCGATGGGCCTTTCCGGGCGGCATTGGGTTTGCTGGGGTTGGTTGCTCTAGCTCTGCGCCCTATTCCCTCGCTCGCCTGGTATGGAGTATGCCAGGGGGTGTTGGGTCGTAGGATCGGGTACGTCTGGAGTACCCATTGGTGTTAGGGATGACGGCATATCGAGATCGAGGTTTGTGTTCGTGGTTCGAGAATTTAGAGTGATAAGTATGATAACCCGAACCCGGCATACATTTAATGGCATTTAATTGCAATTAATTAAGTGACATCTTAAATGTTAGCATTGAATTTCATGTTTATTTTTCGTTAAACATTCATTTCTAATATTATTTTCATATTTCTTTTAAAAGTAATTAAATAATACCTGAGTTAACTATTTTAACGGAATATCAACTACTTTTCATATTCATGTTAATCGGCTTTATTTTTCTTGCTCCTTAATGCTCGGTTTTCAATTAAATGAAAAGTAGCTCCAAGCCAGATTAAATTTTGAACTATGTTACTTCTCAAAAATTATATTTTCTTAAATTCTTTGAGATTTAATTGTTATTCTTTTATTGTCGCAAAGTGCATAGCATATTGAGAGCGATAGTTAGGAAACTATTTCTAGTCCTCAGCAAATAGTGAAAACTAGTATTTAGTGTTTTAATTATAGTGTTTTAGTTGTTGCTGATTAGAAATATAATTGCATTAGTTATTTTAGCCTTAAAATGCAAGAAATAAGCTAAATTGACCAACTTAAGTTAGTTTGACCAAAGCTTGACCAATTGACCAAGGATTGTCATCTTTTATAAGCTTATATTAGCAAGGAAAAAATTGAAAACAAAATTGAAAAAAAAACAAGGGCTGGCCGAAATTACTAGGAGAAGAAAAAAAAAACATTTCAACATTCAAATCTTCAAATCTTCGCGTGAGCTTGCACGGGGTTGTTTTCGAGGCATCCAGCGTGGTTTTCCTAACGTCTAGGAGCGTCTAAGGTGAGGGTTTCATCGTTATTTGCGCATTTGAAGTTATTGTATCTAAACTTTAATTTTTGTGATTTAGCCGTAGGATGTTATTTTATTCGTTTCGTTGCTTGAAAAATGCTCCCTAGCAATTGTAGAACATGTATTTATAGTTTTCTAGTATTTTATGCGGTTGAATATCGAAATTAAAATTTAAATTGATAGTTGAATAGTAAATTATGAATAGTAAACCCCCGTTTCGATGAAGTTGCCCCATTATGCGTTCTGTTGATGTGAAAAGATGCTAGATATGCTAGAATGCCTAAATACATGATTTGTTTGGGTTGCGTAACAGAAAAACGGAGAAAAATGCCTTGGTACAATTTGGGGTCGTTTAGGTCGAGATTAGCATTTCCTCGATATGCGTGATGGCATTGTCTCGGGAGGCCATGGAAGCACTTTTGGTGTGGTTATGGCGTTGCTTGGGTATTTGGTTACGGTAGCGGTAGTTCAAACGAGCAAAGGGGGAAATCGGGGCTTTGCGGGAATTCTAGGGTAAAGTAGGGTTTCGTGGTCTTTAGACGTGCTTTATGGTGTCCTAGGAGGAGTGGTGAAGTCGGTTTCCAAAACTCATAGCTCGTTTGAAAGTAGTAGCGTTTTGAATGTTGGGGTCATTTTGTGTTTTTGTTGGTTTTTATAGTGTGATGCTTGTAGAATGCTTATTATTGCTTGATATGCTTGTTAAAGTTGGTAATGATTGAATTGTATATCAATTGTTGATAATGCTTGTTAGTGTTGTTCTTGATACTTTATTGAATGTAATGTTTGATATCTCGTCTATCGCCTCTAATTTGTATTGTTGTGCTATCGCTCGTTTCTTGCCTTGTATTGTGTCTTGCATTGCATAGTGTTAGGTGCGTGAGTGATGGGCCTCTCTGGGTAGTCTCGGGCTGCCAGGGTTGGTTGCTCTAGCTCCGTGTCCTATTCCCATTCTCTCTTGGGTTGCCTCCCAAGGAGATTTGGGTCATAGAATTGATTGGATACTTCCGGGGTATTCCGAACTGAAGTTATAAGGTGGTTGCACGCTTATTGTCATCGTTGTCAACATCAAGCTCGAGATTGATGTAATGCTCGTGGAATCGAATCGAATGGTACATTGCTCGTATGAGTGAACCATAGCCTTCAGAGTGTGGTATAACTTTGAATGGTTGTGTTAATGCTTTTATTAATTGCTTATTGTATTGATTGTTTATTTTGATTGCTTACTTGTCAGTTATATTGCTTAACTGCCTTATTTGCATTGCACGACCTTCTTTCTCTCCACCTCGATATCTGTTTCGCCCTCACTTAGTATACGTGTTGTGTATACTCACTCCTCACCACTACATTTCAGGAAATGCCATGTTAGCTGAAAAGTTCATGATTTCGTGAAAGTTCGTGCTTGAAGAGTTGTCTTGCGTGCCTATGTAGCTTGAGTTGTCGAAGTTGTAAAGATGTATGCTTTCATGTATTATATGTATTTAATATTAAAAGAATGTAATTTAAATTTGACTAGGTAATTGAGGTAGAATGATAAGATGGATTATGTATTCAGTTAGTATAGTTTAACTTCATTGCATGTTTGTATTGTCCAAAGGAAAAGAATTAGAATGGTATGATAGTCTATTTTATGCAATGGGTTAGTATAGTTTAATTGCCTAGCATGAATGTCTTGTCAAATATGAAAAGAGATAGGTTAGCTTTTAAACTGGTAATGTATATATATAATTGTTGTGTTTATTTGTTGAGAAACAAGGCTCGGATGGCCTTGAGGTGTTTGTATGGTTGGACACGGTGCTGGTCAACTTATATGCTGTTACAGGTTTTGCATTTTACCTAGAAACAGGGGAGACTCCGTCCGTCTTTCCCTAAAAAAATTTTCGGGTTTGGAATTGGGTTGTGAATAGATTGATTGATAGAACTCCCGGTCTCGAGAGGGATCGGGGTATTACAATAAGTGTTATGAATTGATATCCTTTTAATAAGTGTAACATATTTGGCTATCGCTTATTTATTTTTCTTTATTGTTCGTCCTGTGATTATATATTGCATTGCTTGAAAATGGTGTCGAAAACCTCCCTCACTGGGCATACGTGTTTTGTATGCTCACCCTCGTTATTAGCACTTTTAGGTTTAATACGAAGCAATTGATGTGCCTACAAGTTGTCTGGATTTCTGTGCATTGGAGGGTTTGTGAAACCCCACTTTCTTGCTTATCTCGTTTTACGTGCTTTACCTCGTTTTGCGTGCATATGACCTGTTTATGTGCTATAGGACCTAGAAAGTTATAATTTTGATTTCAATACTCCTAATACGTGCTAAATGTGCATTCATGAAATTTTCATCAAAAACGGAGTCAGAAATTTTATCGTCGATTTTCAGTGAATAGTGTTTTCGAAACACGTCCGCTATAATTTTGAAACTGGTCTTTTTAACCCTTCTAGACCTAGTCCACGGACTTTAATAGACCTGTGTTTGATGAAAACGGTTTTAAAATCGGCTTAAGAATTTATTAGGGTTTTTACACCGACTTTTGCGAAAATCGAGTTTTAAGCCGACTCGGGTGGAATTCTTCGAATGTAAAACTTCTTGTCACCTAAAAATAACTCACTTGAGATATCTTGGGGGTTGCATAATTAATTTTAACTTGGTGAGCACTAAAATGCAATTAAAGTCATTCAAAACACAAAAATACCTATTAAAATAACTTTGACTTTAATTAAATAATTGACCTTATAAGCAAATGTCCTCAACACACACTCACACAACACAAAAACACCATCACCCACACACACATTGCCGTGAGGTTGAGGAGAGAAAAAGAGAAGAGAAAACTCAAGCTTTCAATCCAATTTTTCAAAGAAAAACCTAGTTTTTGTCCGTGAAACTTCGCACCGACTTGGATTCTGCTTGTTGGGCACGCATTGCACGCATTCCTAGGCTTATATCGCATCTAAGGTGAGAGAAAAATTCTAGATCTCAAAATGTCATTTTTGTGTTTTTGCGTATAAATGAAGATTGAACCGTTAGAATTGTAATCTGATGTTAGATTATTGCTCCTTGCATGCTAGGGATCATTATATACTAATACTACGAGTTTCTGTCGGATATAGCATAATTTTTATTTTCCGGGTATTTAATTTTGATTAAAATGTTCAAAGTTGATTTAATTGAGTTGCGTTGCTCGAAATCGATTGCCGTCGATTTCTAAATACTTGATAATTACGTGTTAGCGCTGTTGTAATGCCGAATTTTCGATTACATTGATTGTGTGAAAATCCGGAAAATCCAGCCATGACATCTCAGGATTTTAGGGTTATCGGGCATGATTTAGAGGTGTTATGGTGGATTTCTGAGAGGGCTAATGTAGTAGGTTGAATGGGTGAGTGATAGGAACTGATTTGGCAATGTTTGGATTAATAGATTGTAAGTTATGAATTTTAGAAGTTTAGGTTGTCATTCTTTAATTTCTTGAACGATGCCTTAGATAGTTGGGTAGTGTACGAGTGATGAATGGTGAGTTGTTGTTGAGTAATTTAGAGTTTAATTATGTATATTATGCATGTCCGGTTAGATGGCCTACTTTGTCATCTAACTACGTTGTTTGTTGTTTAATTTAATATTGATGTTATATTGATGTTATTGATTGATTATTATTGAATGCGGGAATCGGGCACTCTTGTTGCTGATCTCCCAATTGATTGATTGATTTATGCTTGCATGATGATTGATGAATATGGAGTCTTGGTATGTGTGTGCCACCTCTCGGGCAGCGTCGGGCTGTCGGGTTGATAACGGCATGACTGCCATAGGCTACCCCCAGCTCGCATGACGGAGATGTCATGGAGGGAAGGGGCTAGTGAGGTACCTCGGGTGCGTGAGTAATGGGGAGTTATAAGAAGAACGGTTGAGATCGTGATGGCGTTTGGAGCTACACCAAATAGAGTATCCTTATTGATTGGTTATATAGTTATGTGATGATAGCTTTATTTATGTTATCATGTTGTTGTGTGTTTACTTGCTCAAAGGACTAAATCCAAGGAGCGTAGTGAATACTGTTGAGATCTATCGGATCCTCACTGGGCTTATGTATATAAGCTCACTCTCTATTAATGCATGTTTCAGGTGTACTTTCACAAGATTACGGGTACGTGCCTCCTGAATAGGAGAATGTGGAAAATATGCCTTTCGTGGATGAGTCATATGTTCCCGAGTCTTATCCATGACTTTATGTTGTTAAATGTCTTGTATATTAGTTTAATAGACTTTATATGCTTTACGGTTCTTAATGTAATAGATATTGAAAAGATGATGAACCAAATGATGTTAATTTAGTGGCTTTCTTTTGTCTATGGTTAAATTGTAGTTGTGTCTCAACTTACTTTTGAAATGTATGATAAAGTTGAGGTATTGTATGTCATGTTGGAACGGAGGCGTATAACGAGGATGTTTTATTGTATAATATGGTTGTGTTGTATGTTGTTGTTTGTATTGAGGAATTACTGGATGTATGATGTTTAATGAGGTTGGTTTAGAACCTCGGAAATCTGTTTACTGTCGTTATGCCGCCGAAATTCCGTTGCGTCCTGACTGATCGTAGGTGGGGTCGAGTTGGGGCGTGACAGTTTAAGTGGTATCAGAGCTCATGTTAGTTGTCAGCCGGGGTATTCTCGGAATGTGGGTAATGGTCTTAGCATGAAATATGTATGAAAGGAAAGAAAAATGAAATATGTATTGGTATGATTAATTGATTAAGTGATTATGTGATTTAAGTGCTTATGTGATTATGTGATCAATTTGTTTACGTGTTTTATATGAGTTTGTTATTTATGTGTTAATAGTTGTTTATAACCTGTCTACGTGCTATAACTGTGCTAACTCTTTGATTAGTAGAATGGCCGGTCGACCGAGAACCAGAGGTAGGTCTGAGATGACTGATGAGACTCCGAGTAACGTGGCACCGGGCCGTGACGGGGGTGATGACCGATTAGGAGCAGCTATGGAGCGGATTGCAGAGTTAGTGGCTAGTCAGGCACAGTTATTAGCAGGGCAGGCTGCCCAGAATCAGGCTATGCAGGCTCAGCTTCTGAATATTCAGGGTGGTAACCACGGGCGTGGTACCCTGAAGGATTTTTTAGGATATCACCCACCGAGATTTCAGGGGGAGCCGGATGATAGGAAGGCGGAGGTATGGATTAGCAAGTTGGAGAAGATTTATGATCCACTTGGCTATACTGATGAGCAGAAAGTCTCTTTTGCCGTGTATTTGTTAGATGACGAGGCAGAGGAGTGGTGGCGCACGGTAAGGACTAGCTGGGCGGCACAGGGTATTCCTTATGTTTGGGGTACCTTTCTGATGGCTTTCCGAGCAAAGTATGTCCCGAGGATTTGCAGGGAACGGAGAGAGGCCGAGTTTCTAGCCTTGGTCCAGGGAGATGCTACAGTGGCTCAATATGAGGCCACATTTACTCGATTGTCCCGGTATGCACCGGAGTATGTGGCAGACGAGGAGCGGAGGACTCGCAGGTTTATGTTAGGGTTGCGGCCCGAGATTCAGGATGTGATGGCTCTGAATCGTTATGATATCTTCACTGAGGCTTTTGATGCAGCTTCTAGATTAGAGAAGAGGAAAGGGGATCAGATTGTCTCCAGTCAGCCTAGTAAGAGGCCGTATCAGCCACAGGGCCAGCAGGTTTTATATAGGCCTCCAGTATAGCAGTTTGTCTACAGGCCACCTGCCCAGCAGGGTTCTTATAGGCCACAGGGTCAGCAGAGTTATTATCGGCCTCAGTTTCAGCAGAGGCCATATCAGGTTCAGACTCAGTTTAGGCCAGCCCAGTCTCAGGGTCAGTATAGGCCTAGTGTGGTGAGACCTCAGCAGCAGGCTGTATCAGCTGCTTCTTCAGCTTCTGGTTATTCTAGGGGCAGTGTTAGTGCCACATCATCGCAGTGTAATTACTGCAAGCGCCCAGGGCATGTAGAGTCCGACTGCAGGGTAAAGGCAGGGACATGGTTGGGTTGTGGTAGCATCGATCATAGGGCGAAGGATTGCCCTAAGTATGCGAGGACTGAGAGTCGGGCAGCGACTCAGGGTTACCAGGGTAGGCCTACGGGCAGTGTACCACAGCAGCAGCGGGTTCAGGCTCGGGCTTATGCAGTTGACTTAGAGGAGATGCCTGAGGAGACTGCAGTTGTGGAAGGTAACTTTCTTATACTTGATCAACTTGTTAAAGTGTTGATTGATTCTGGTGCTACGCATTCTTTCATTACTCCTGCTTGTGTGCAACGTGTTAAATTGCAACCTGAAAGATTGCCTTATGTGGTTGAAATTAGTACGTCTTTGACTAATAAGTATGTTACTGGCTTAGTATGTAAGGATTGTATAATACATGTTAAGGGGCATAGTTTTCCTTCGGACCTTATTTTATTTCCTATCCGGGGGTATGATGTTATCTTGGGTATGGATTGGCTTTCTAAGTATGATGCCCAGTTGAACTGTAGAACCAAGGTAGTACAGTTTCGTTTGCCAGATCAGCCAGTAGTTGAGGTAGCGGGTAACCGGGGTGCTAAGACGAGTTTTGTTATCTCAGCAACTAAAGCCGTTAAGTTGGTGAGTAAGGGGTGTTCGGGTTATCTAGCTTATTTGATCAACAAGCCATCTGATAAGCTACAGCTAGAGGAAGTCCCTATTATCCGGGAATATCCTAATGTATTTCCCGAGGAGTTGCCAGGATTGCCGCCAGATAGGGATATCGAGTTTGTGATTAATCTTGTTCCCGGTACTCAACCTATTTCTAAATCGGCATACCGGATGGCACCAGCTGAGTTGAAGGAGTTGAAGACTCAGTTACAGGAGTTGTTGGAGAAAGGATTTATTCAGCAGAGTTCTTCACCTTGGGGAGCTCCTGTTTTGTTTGTGAAGAAGAAGGATGGCACCTTGAGGTTATGTATAGATTACCGTGGTTTGAATCAGGTGACTATCAAGAATAAATATCCTTTGCCACTGATTGATGAGTTGTTTGATCAACTTCAGGGAGCCAAAGTCTACTCTAAGTTTGATTTGAGGCAGGGGTATTATCAGCTTCGGATTCGTTCAGACGATGTTCCGAAGTCTGCCTTCAGAACTCGGTATGGGCATTATGAGTTTGTTGTCATGCCCTTTGGTTTGACTAATGCACCGGCAGCATTCATGGATCTTATGCATCGAGTCTTTCAGCCGTACTTGGACCAGTTCGTGGTGATTTTTATTGATGATATCTTGGTCTATTCTAAATCTGAATTGGAGCACGAGCAACATCTACGGCTTGTATTAGAGAAGTTGCAGGAGCATCAGTTGTTTGCCAAGTTCAGCAAATGTGAATTTTGGCTGCAACGGATTTCTTTTCTTGGCCATGTTATTACACAGAGTGGTATTTCTGTAGATCCCACTAAGATTGAATCGGTGATGTCTTGGAAGCGGCCAGAGAGTGTTACTGATATCCGTAGCTTTCTTGGCTTGGCGGGTTATTACCGTAGGTTTGTCAAGGACTTCTCAAAGATTGCGGGGCCACTATCTAAGTTGACTCAGAAACGGACTATCTTTAATTGGGACGAGAAGTGTGAGAGTGGATTTCAGGAGTTGAAAAAGAGGTTAACTACCGCTCCAGTACTTGCTCTACCAGAGGGGACCGATAATATGGTCATTTACAGTGATGCATCCAAGGAGGGCTTGGGATGTGTTCTTATGCAGGATGGCCGAGTTATTGCCTATGCTTCCAGGAAGTTGAAGCCTTATGAGGTGAATTATCCGACTCATGATCTTGAGTTGGCAGCAGTTGTCTTCGCACTGAAAAAGTGGCGTCATTATCTGTGGGGCAGTAAGTTCGAGATTTTCACTGATCATAAGAGTCTTAAGTACTTATTCTCACAGAAGGAGTTGAATATGCGCCAGCAGAGGTGGATGGAGCTTCTTGGAGATTATAATTGTTCTATCAATTATCTGCCTGGAAAAGCAAATGTTGTGGCAGATGCTCTCAGCCGGAAGGCTAGTATTTCTTGTTTGGCTGTCAAGAAGTGGGAGGTTCTTGAGGAGTTTAGTTATTGGAGACCAGAGTTCACTCAGGTTGGGGTGATGTGTTCACATCTCCGTATTCAGCCTTTATTGTTGTCTCAGATCAGGGAAGCTCAGCAACTTGATGTTAACCTTCAGAAGATCAAGGATCAGATTTCGGATGATCAGTCTGACTTTAAAGTGCATGAGGATGGTATTCTTCGGTTTCGGAACAGGGTTTGTGTTCCCGATGAACCGGGCTTGAGACGAGGTATTCTGGAGGAAGCTCATAATTCTAAATATACTATTCATCCCGGTGGGACCAAGATGTATCGGGATTTGAAACAGCATTTCTGGTGGAACAATATGAAGAGGGAGGTTGCTCAGTTTGTGTCTAGATGTTTGACTTGTCAGAGAGTGAAAGCCGAGCATCAACGACCAGCAGGTTTGCTTCAGCCGTTGGCTATACCAGAGTGGAAATGGGAGCATATTACGATGGACTTCGTCACTGGGTTGCCTAGATCACCGAGGGGTAATGATGCAGTTTGGGTTGTCGTGGATCGTTTGACGAAGACAGCTCATTTTATTGCCATGAGGTTAGGAGATGAGGTTACAAAGCTGACGGATCTCTATCTGGATCAGATTGTTAGACTTCACGGTATTCCATCTAGTATTGTCTCTGATCGAGATCCTCGATTTACTTCTCGTTTGTGGGAGAAACTTCAGGAGACCTTAGGTACTCAGTTGAACTTCAGTACAGCGTATCATCCACAGACCGACGGTCAGTCTGAGCGGACTATTCAGATTCTGGAAGATATGCTTAGGGCTTGTGTTCTGGACTTCGGGAAGAACTGGGAGAAACACCTACCACTTGCCGAGTTTGCCTATAACAATAGTTATCAAGCTACTATTGGGATGGCACCTTTCGCAGCTCTTTACGGTCGTAAGTGCCGTTCACCTTTGTATTGGGACGAGGTAGGAGAGATGAAGACTATTGATCCGACTATCATGCCAGAACTTCTTGATAAGATTGAGAATGTCCAGTTGATCAGGCAGAGAATGCTTACGGCGCAGAGTAGATTCAAGAGTTATGCTGATAAGCGTCGTCGAGACTTGGAGTTTGCAGTTGGAGATCGGGTTTTCTTGAGATTGTCTCCTCGAAAGGGATTTGTTCGTTATGGTAAAGGTGGTAAGCTGAGTCCGAGATTTGTTGGGCCGTTTGAGATTACTGGCAGGGTTGGTAAGTTGGCATATCGGTTGGCTTTACCGGAGAACTTCTCTAATGTCCACGATGTATTTCACGTGTCTAATTTGCGGAAATACAATCCGGATCCTTCTCATATTCTTGAGCCAGAGCCGTTACAGCTTCGTGAGAATTTGACTTATGACGAGCGTCCGATTCGTATTCTAGATCAGATGGACCGAGAGTTGAGGTCGAAGAGGATTCCGATGGTTAAGGTGTTGTGGAAGCATCACGGCATTGAGGAAGCTACGTGGGAGAGACGAGATCAGATGCAGCAGCAATACCCAGATCTATTCCGTACATCAAGTAAGAATTTCGAGGACGAAATTTCTATAAGGGGGGGAGAATGTGAAACCCCACTTTCTTGCTTATCTCGTTTTACGTGCTTTACCTCGTTTTGCGTGCATATGACTTGTTTATGTGCTATAGGACCTAGAAAGTTATAATTTTGATTTCAATACTCCTAATACGTGCTAAATGTGCATTCATGAAATTTTCATCAAAAACGGAGTCAGAAATTTTATCGTCGATTTTTAGTGAATAGTATTTTCGAAACACGTCCGCTATAATTTTGAAACTGGTCTTTTTAACCCTTCTAGACCTAGTCCACGGACTTTAATAGACCTGTGTTTGATGAAAACGGTTTTAAAATCGGCTTAAGAATTTATTAGGGTTTTTACACCGACTTTTGCAAAAATCGAGTTTTAAGCCGACTCGGGTGGAATTCTTCGAATGTAAAACTTCTTGTCACCTAAAAATAACTCACTTGAGATATCTTGGGGGTTGCATAATTAATTTTAACTTGGTGAGCACTAAAATGCAATTAAAGTCATTCAAAACACAAAAATACCTATTAAAATAACTTTGACTTTAATTAAATAATTGACCTTATAAGCTAATGTCCTCAACACACACTCACACAACACAAAAACACCATCACCCACACACACATTGCCGTGAGGTTGAGTAGAGAAAAAGAGAAGAGAAAACTTAAGCTTTCAATCCAATTTTTCAAAGAAAAACCTAGTTTTTGTCCGTGAAACTTCGCACCGACTTGGATTCTGCTTGTTGGGCACGCATTGCACGCATTCCTAGGCTTATATCGCATCTAAGGTGAGAGAAAAATTCTAGATCTCAAAATGTCATTTTTGTGTTTTTGCGTATAAATGAAGATTGAACCGTTAGAATTGTAATCTGATGTTAGATTATTGCTCCTTGCATGCTAGGGATCATTATATACTAATACTACGAGTTTCTATCGGATATAGCATAATTTTTATTTTCCGGGTATTTAATGTTGATTAAAATGTTCAAAGTTGATTTAATTGAGTTGCGTTGCTCGAAATCGATTGCCGTCGATTTCTAAATACTTGATAATTACGTATTAGCGCTGTTGTAATGCCGAATTTTTGATTACATTGTTTGTGTGAAAATCCGGAAAATCCAGCCATGACATCTTAGGATTTTAGGGTTATCGGGCATGATTTAGAGGTGTTATGGTGGATTTCCGAGAGGGCTAATGTAGTAGGTTGAATGGGTGAGTGATAGGAACTGATTTGGCAATGTTTGGATTAATAGATTGTAAGTTATGAATTTTAGAAGTTTAGGTTGTCATTCTTTAATTTCTTGAACGATGCCTTAGATGGTTGGGTAGTGTTCGAGTGATGAATGGTGAGTTGTTGTTGAGTAATTTAGAGTTTAATTATGTATATTATGCATGTCCAGTTAGATGGCCTACTTTGTCATCTAACTACGTTGTTTGTTGTTTAATTTAATATTGATGTTATATTGATGTTATTGATTGATTATTATTGAATGCGGGAATCGGGCACTCTTGTTGCTGATCTCCCAATTGATTGATTGATTTATGCTTGCATGATGATTGATGAATATGGAGTCTTGGTATGTGTGTGCCACCTCTCGGGCAGCGTCGGGCTGTCGGGTTGATAACGGCATGACTGCCATAGGCTACCCCCAGCTCGCATGACGGAGATGTCATGGAGGGAAGGGGCTAGTGAGGTACCTCGGGTGCGTGAGTAATGGGGAGTTATAAGAAGAACGGTTGAGATCGTGATGGCGTTTGGAGCTACACCAAATAGAGTATCCTTATTGATTGGTTATATAGTTATGTGATGATAGCTTTATTTATGTTATTATGTTGTTGTGTGTTTACTTGCTCAAAGGACTAAATCCAAGGAGCGTAGTGAATACTGTCGAGATCTATCGGATCCTCACTGGGCTTATGTATATAAGCTCACTCTCTATTAATGCATGTTTTAGGTGTACTTTCACAAGATTACGGGTACGTGCCTCCTGAAGAGGAGAATGTGGAAAATGTGCCTTTCGTGGATGAGTCATATGTTCCCGAGTCTTATCCATGACTTTATGTTGTTAAATGTCTTGTATATTAGTTTAATAGACTTTATATGCTTTACGGTTCTTAATGTAATAGATATTGAAAAGATGATGAACCAAATGATGTTAATTTAGTGGCTTTCTTTTGTCTATGGTTAAATTGTAGTTGTGTCTCAACTTACTTTTGAAATGTATGATAAAGTTGAGGTATTGTATGTCATGTTGGAACGGAGGCGTATAACGAGGATGTTTTATTGTATAATATGGTTGTGTTGTATGTTGTTGTTTGTATTGAGGAATTACTGGATGTATGATGTTTAATGAGGTTGGTTTAGAACCTCGGAAATCTGTTTACTGTCGTTATGCCGCCGAAATTCCGTTGCGTCCTGACTGATCGTAGGTGGGGTCGAGTTGGGGCGTGACAGGGTTACTTGTTGTGGTAGTATTATTTGGAACGTGGAGGTCTTGCAGGTATTTGTAATATATCGTGGAAGATTGTATTAAAGTCTAAAGAACCATTGGCCTGTAATAATTTAACGATTTACCTCATTGCTTGATTGTTCTGCATGCTTGTGTGTGGTAGCAGGGGTTGAAATTGTTGGCTTTAATTTCTAAGTATGTTTAAATGCTATCATAGAATGGTATGATAAGCGGCCATGTAAAGAAGACGACTGTGGAATGCATGCTTGTATGTATTTTAAACTGTTGGTAATGCTCAGGGCTGGAATGGCCTTGAAGCTGGGTTTTTAATCAGAAAAGGTATTCTTGTTGTTTTGTGGCTTTGTTTAATGTTTACAGGTTTCCAGAATATCCACGGTATAGGGGCGA
Organism: Ehretia macrophylla; assembly: GCA_037974665.1. Lineage (NCBI taxonomy): Eukaryota > Viridiplantae > Streptophyta > Magnoliopsida > Boraginales > Ehretiaceae > Ehretia > Ehretia macrophylla. Next base: position 17,870,516 of record CM075770.1, read on the forward strand.
CTCTGTCTATTTTCCCTAAAATTTGGTGACCGGGTTGAAATTGGGTTGAGAATAGCATGGTTATTAGAGCTTCTGGTCTCGTGAGGGATCGGGGCGTTACACTACCACTATGAGGTCATGCCTTTTGGCCTAAAGAACGCGGGAGCCACCTATACTCGAATGGTAAACAAAGTCTTTAGAAATCAAATCGGGCTATGGAAATTTATGTGGATGACATGCTAGTCAAGAGTAAGAGGGCAGAAGATCATACGACCGACTTGGCTGAGCCTTTCACCGTGATGGATCAGTTCGGAATCAAACTGAACCCGAAAAAATGTTCATTTGGCGTCAAGGCAGGAAAGTTCTTGGGATTCATGGTCACAGCCTGGGGCATCGAAGCAAATCCGGAGAAAATCTAGGCAATCTTAGACCTACCACCCCTGACCTGCGTGAATGATGTCCAGGTACCGAAAAGGTTGCCGCCCTAAGCAGATTCATGTCCAGGTCGGCTGACAAGTGTGCTCCTCTGTTTAAAATCTTAAGAAACCCCAAAAACTTTGAGTGGATGAGGGAGTGCCAGAATGCCTTCGATGAGTTGAAGAGGTACTTAGCTTCGCCACCCCTGCTCTCCCGACATGAGGAGGGAGAAGAGTTAGTATTATATTTAGCCTGTTTGGGAACAGCAATAGCGGCTGCGCTAGTTCGGGAAGAAGGCAGAGACCAGAAGCTAGTTTATTACATCAATAAGACTCTCTATAAGGCTGAGATGAGATATTCCACCTTGGAAAAACTCATCTTCGCACTAGTAACTGTGGCCAAAAAGCTTAATCCATACTTCGATGCTCACACAATCAGAGTCATGACATACGCTCCACTTAAATCTATTATGCACAAGCCAGAAGCCTTGGGCAGGCTATTAAAATGGGCAGTCAAGCTCAGCCAATTTGACATTGCCTATCAGCCGAGAATAGCCATCAAAGCCCAGGCAATCGTGGACTTTGTTGTTGAGTGCACAAGCCGATTTAAGCATGATCCGGAAGAGATGTGGAAAGTCCATGTGGATGGAGCATCGAAAAAATTAAGAAGTCGAGCCAGGGGTGTGATCTTAGACCCAACGGGCGATGAACACCAGTATTCCCTCAAATATGCCTTCCCGACCTCCAACAACGAGGCCGAGTATGAGGTGGTAATCGCAGGTCTAAGGGTCATGGCCCAGCTAGAGGCACAGACCCTATAAATGTACACCAACTCCCAACTGGTCGCGAGCCAAGTCTCTGGAGAATTCGAGGCCAAGGATGCCTCCATGGTGTCCTATCTCAGTAAAGTTAAGGACTTCGCCTCAATATTCAAGAGGTTTTCCATACAGCAGATTCTGAGGGAAGAAAATACAAAAGCCGATGCCCTATCAAAATTGGTTGTAGGAAAAAATCGACCTACCCTAGTCCATGTGGAAGAAATCTCCGAGCCTAGCATCTGGTTAGCAAAGCAGGAAGTCGCCGAAATAACTACTAGCCCAGATTGGACTTAACCAATCATAGACTACTTGGATGGGGGTATAGTCCCCGATGACTCAAAGAAAGCTCAGAAAATTGAGAAACAAGCCTCAAGGTTTGTCTTAATTGCGGGTCATCTTTACAAAAGGGCCTATACCTGACCCCTCTTAAAATGCGTAGGACACGAGGAGGGAAACTACATACTTAGAGAAATCCACGAAGGAATCTGTGAAAATCACTTGGGCGGTAAGGCCCTAGCAAGAAAGGCACTCAGGCAAGGCTACTACTGGCCGACCTTGGAGCAAGATTCTAAAGAATACATGAAAAAATGTGATACCTGTCAGAGATTCGCCAAGATCCAAAAAAAACCCGCGGTGGACCTAACAGTAATGGTGAGTCCGTGGTCGTTCTACCAGTGGGGGTTGGATATCATTGGTCTACTGTCAAACAGCCTCGGGCAAAAGAAACATACCTTCGTGGCCGTTGATTACTTCACCAAATGGCCCGAGGCCGAGGGTGTAGCCAGAATAACCGAAAAGGAAGCTTGGGACTTCGTATGGAAGAATATCATCTGTCGGTTTGGAGTGCCTAAGGTCATAGTGACCGATCACGGCAAACAATTTGATAATACATATTTTCGAGGAAAATGTGCTTAAATCGGAATCGACCTTAGATTCTCGTCTATTGCCCATCCTCAAAGTAATGGTTAGATCGAGAGAACTAACCAAATTATTTTGCAAGGATTGAAAATGAAGCTGGAGGATGCAAAGGGCCAATGGGCAACGATCCTTCCCGAGGTGTTGTGGGCTCAGCGCACTACCATCAGCTCGGTCATAGGAGAATCACCCTTCGAATAGACCTTCAGTACTCAAGTGGTGCTCCTGGTGGAAATCAGGTCTCCTACCAGTAGGATGTTCCACCATGATCCCGAAATAAACGGAGCTCGAATCTGAGAAGAGCTAGACCTGGCTGAAGAATTACGTGCCAAAGCTCGGGTTTGAATGTTAGTTGGAAAAGAGGCCATGGAGCGAGTCTTTGCCAAGCAAGTCAAGCCAAAGTCTATTAAGGTCGGTGATCTGGTCCTACGATGGGCTATTTTTTTGCCACGCTCAGGAGGCAAGCTTTCTCCACCTTGGGAAGACCCGTACGAAGTGGTAAAAGAAATCCGACCTGGAACCTTTTACCTTCTTGACAAATAGGGGAAGCAGTTGAAAACATCTGGCATGCTGAACATCATAAGTGTTATTTTGTATGAGGCCTCGAGCCGAAACTATTTTGTAGAGCCTAAGCTCAAAGTGCACGTTATATCAAGATATTTAATACAATTCCCCTTTTTGTACATAATCTCTTGATGGTCGGTTCAATTTTATCGATCTAATAATAAAAGTACACTTATCGATTAAAACCAAGTTGACCATCTCGGTTCATTGATGCCAGTTCGGTCTCAACAAACAATTTTGGTTCCTTTACCAGCACGGGCTGACGAGCCCAGCTCGGATTAAATCAAGATATTGATTTATTAAGTCAATTTCATCACGACAATTGTCTTGAGCTTAATTTAAAGTTCCTGAAATGCAATCAGGCATAACTTGGCGCATGTGTAAAAAAAAAAGAAAAAAAACACAACATAAAGTGTTGTGAAAATTAGTTAATGACAAACAATTGTTCCATTAATTAATAACAAAAGTTACAAGGAAGCCCGTATTGGGCATATTACAAAGAGGAAAAGGAGAAAGGAGCATGAAACTCAGGGCGCTGGAATAACAGAGGCAATTCCATCACCCGTCTTATCCCCGACCTCAGGGGACTCGTCCCCGATCTGCTCCATCCCTTTCTTGACAAAGTTCATCACTTTGTGGGCTTGGAATCTCAGGTCAGCTGAAAGTAAGGGGATATTGAAGAACTCTGGCTTTAGAGCCTCCATAACCTCCATGTACTTGGTCTTGGAGGGATTCAGGAAAGTCTTCACCCTCTCTTGAGCGGTAATATGGCCTAGAAAAAAGTACTCCAGCTTGGCGAACTTGACCATCACCTCACCCTCCTTCATTAGCCAACTCACGCCCTCGTCGCTGTCTTTGAAGGCTTCCACCGCCTTCTCCCCCTTGGGCCCGACCTTCTCCTTGAACTTCTAGAGGGCAGTTTTAGCCTCGGGCTTCTCCTTCTTGAGTCTCTCAATGTCATTGCTGGCCTCAACCCTTAGGGACTTCTCGATATTGAGCTCATTTTTCTTAAGCTCCAGCTCCTTCTTGTGGCGGTTGATCTCATCGCCATCCTCCTTGTATCCTTTTCGAGCCTCCTCCCTTTGCTCCTCTAGCTCGGATACGGCTTCCTTGTATCTATTATCCAGCTCAATACAACGGGCCTGAATCTTGTGAATGAGGCCGGGGACAGAGAGAACATGAGACTCGACTTGCGGAGAGAGGGGATAGTTAGGCGAGCGATAAAAAGAGAAACATTTAGTGACCAAAGCAATGAGCGACTCCTTACCGTGGCAGTGTCAATTCGGAGGTCGAGGACGAGCTGATCCACAGGGACCTTGGATAGCTTGGGGTCACATTCAATGGGGGCGGAGGTATCGACCATTCAATCTTTCTTAGACCGAATCACCTCTGCCGCCTTCCCTTTACCCGAATCTTCTAGTCGGGGTCTCTTCTTCAAATCTGTCTTGGCAGGTGGACGCTCGGTAATTACTACACCTGACCCCTTTTTCTTGGACGGGGACTCCTTGGTCTTGTTTTTCTTCGAGAAAACTTTCGTCCCCATCTCAGTCTCCCCAGGTCTCTTCTTGGATCCGAGGGGGGCATAAGAGCCCCCGGGCGCCGAGCCCTCGCTAGTCATCACTGCCTCCCTCCTTCTGAGGAAGGCCTCTCTCCAACGGTCGACATTCCTGAAAGTTAAAGAAGTTGGTTAGTAAAATTGAGTGACATCAAGTCAGAAGAAATATGTAATGATGACCACAATGGTAATGAAAAACTAGGGAGGTCGGATCCGATTTTGGGACTAACCCCCCTCTTGATCCTCTTCCTCTTCATCGTTTGATTCAGAGAGTAAACCGGGGTGTGACTTGGTCAGATCGGGTGCCCGACCAAACAACTTGGACTTCCAAATCTTGTCCCACTTAAGGACACTCATGATATCTATCAACTAATTCGGACCCGGCTTAAGCTCTTCCACGCTGTTGGTTTCTGAATCGGACAACGAAGGTTGGTCGTTGAGTCTCTTCTTCAAAGACGGGGTCTACTCCCTCCTACACCCTGTGTTGACCGAGCACTCCACCCAGTAGTACTTGTTATGTCAACCCTTGTTAAAAGGCTTCCACTTGGTAAAAAGGGCCAGATTCTTCCTAGTTGCGAAATGGAACCACCCGGGCTGCTTGGGGTTGGCTTTGCAGGTGTAGAAGTATCTGAACAAGGTAAGGGTTGGCTCCACACCCACCTCCCGACAGAACACGTAAAAGGCTACGATCATGGCCCAATTATTAGGAGCCACCTGGTTCAGGCTGAGCTCAAAGTAGTCTAGCATGGAGGTGATGAAGTGCGGGAGGGGTAGCTGAATCAAGTCGAAAGCCAGGTCATAAATCGTGAAGTGGCCAGCGGGTGAATTGCAGGCATGGTCGAGCCGACTTGGGATCTTGAGTCTGAACGTCCAGTCCACTGACCAATTCCTTAATCTACCATTCAACAACGCTTTGGTAGTATGGCACTCGCGTCGGCAACTGGCAAACAGTTGTTGAATTTTCTTTCCTCAACCCAAGGAGCCGCTTGTTGTGTGAGCATGGGGAGGCAGAACTGCCTTTGTGGGCTCAGCGTCTACTACTAAAGTCGCGGCTATGTACTTATGGGGTAGCTCGAGACCCACCTGTTGGTTCAAGGGGGAGCCATCCCTAGTGTAATACCCGAGCTGACCATGCATTTATAAATATTTATTTATATTTATTTCTTTCATTTATTCTTAGAAAATGTGCTTTATAATTATTTGTTTTTAGTTGTCTTAGCCGAAATACAAAGAAGTAATAAAATTGTATAGCAAACTTAATAGAAAATAGGGAATTACGCTAATCCTATTAAACAGGATATTAGTTAACTCCTTTTTATTAGACTATTATAATAATGGATGGTTAGGATATTAGAAAATAATAATTAGATTAGGTACTTTAATCTACTAAGGATTGGAGCATTTAATCAAACTAAGTTTTCTTAAGTTACTGCAGCATGAATAAATTCCTTTAGCAACCCTAAAAATTGATTGATGAATCGAAGTTGTAATAATATAAGTTGTGGAGCTAAATATTAACTTGTGAAAGAAAAAGAATTGGTACACTTAGAGAATGTATTAGATAAAAGTGGGTTTAATACTAAATGATTCCGAGATGAATTAGCTAGGAAATAATAAACAATCTTAGAATACACATGATAGTAATTAGGTAATAAGTCGTTGTCAACTTAGGTTAACTTCCATTTAAGTAAGCTGCCTACTAGGATGTTTAAATTAATGTTGCATAGTGATCCTAGATTCTAGAAAGAAAATATATAACACGCTAGTTCTCATTCACGTTATTAATAGCCCTCTACACGCCTTGTCTTAATTAGGCTCGAAACACTTGCTTGCTAAGGAGCAGCTTACTAAGAAAGTACAAAAGTCACCGCTACCTTAACCAATTAAAACACAGCTTATTTATACCAATTCTAAGTTCCCACCCTAGGAGACCGTCATTATAAGCTGAAGTTGTGGCATCATGAGCAGTTGCCACCTTAAACCAAGAACATACACCTAACAGCTTGTTTCATTGGTCTAAATTATTTAGATCATTAGTACAGCTAGAATTAGCATAACGTAGCAATGTCTGCATGCTTTCCAACGTGAATTCTAGCATTGCTTCATCATACCATTTCAATCTCCCAAAGCCACGATAGCATTAGCAGCTACTCCATCAAGCAATTCTATAGTGATTAGCTTGCAAGGTGGCTTCGGCTAAGGTATAACAGCCACAGCTGCAGTTAATTTCTTCCAATTATTATGACCTATTGGTTTTTGGGGTCGGGTAGCCCAATATGGGTTGACCCGGCCCGAATCCATTTTGTATGGGTCAATAGAGGTTATGAGAAGTTATTCCCATAGCTTCCACATTTTAATATAACTGAAGAAAAAGAAACCTTTTTTTCTTCAGACGTTAGAAAAACAAAATAAAGAGGGTTGTCTTCTTCTCTGTTCTCTCTCTCAATCTCACTCCTATTTTACTATGTGTAAAACAACCATATCAAATAGGGCTCTTAAGTTGTGGCAATTAATCCACTCCCTCGTGGTTTGGGTTTCGATTCGCAGCAATTTAACGATAGAACTAACGTGGCTTTTTCTTACAATCCTTCCGTTGTCACTATGAGGTAAGTATGCTTTATGAAATTATATTGGATACATATGTTGTGTATTTAATTCCTACAGTAGTATCAGAGCCATATCGTTGGCTTTCCGTTAAAATTATGCGAATTTATGAGATTTATGTGATGAATGTTATGAATGATGATTTTAATGTATAAGTGATTTTATTTATGTTAAAATCATGAGAATTTGTTTCTTTAATCAATGGTATATAATCTATGTGATTATATTTGAGAAAAATGCATAAATCAATTGTTTCGCACATTTATTATAATTTTCATGACTGTTTTTGGGCTTTTTTTGTATCTGTAACATGCTCCAAAAATTGTAATTTTGGTATGTATGGAACAGGCACGTCGAGAGCTTTCCGTGCATGTATGGATCATTAAATTTGGCCTTAAAATGCGAAAGTTATGATTTTTTGAAGATTTTTTATAAATTTAGAAAAATTTGGGCTAGTGTGTGTTCTTAGTGTAATGTGTGTGCGTTGAAAAACGTAAAACATGGCTGAACATGAATCTGAACGTGGGGGACTAAGTGGGCTAATCAGGGACCGCCACGTGGCCATGATTTGGGGGTGTTATTATTTTAATATTTATTTTATTAAATATCAAATTTTGAATTTTGAAATTAGTTTTCTTTAAAAAATTCAAAAATTTCAACTAACCATCATGCCACATGGCACGTAGGGCCAGCCACGTGGCGCCACATGGTAGTAAATTTATGTTATTTATGGTTTGACCCCATAATTTTGTGTTATTTATGCTTTGACCCCATAACTTTGTATTATTTATGGTTTGAACCCATATCTTGTTTTATTTACGGTTTGACCCCATATCTTTGTATTATTTATTGTTTGACCTATAAATTTGTATTATTTAGGGTTTGACCACATAACTTTGTGTTATTTACGGTTTATCTCCAAAACTTTATATTATTTACAGTTTGACCCATAACTATGTATTATTTTTTATTTGGCCTATTACCTCAGTGGCAATTTAGTTTTTTTACCTCATGTTCTTCTTTTGGCCTATTATCTTTGTAATAATGTTATTTAGGATCCCATATTTTTATTTTAGACCATTATCTTTCTGATAATGTCATTTTTGACCCCCATGTTCTCAATTAGGTCCATTATCTTTGTGATAATTGTGTTTTTGGCTCATATTTCTCTCAAAGAAAGTACATAATTTAAATTAATTTCAATTTAGACATGAAATCATGAGTGTTTTCATTTAATTGCCTAAATTTCTTTGTAATTCAATTGTAATTATTATAATATAAGCATAATTTTTTTTGTAATTTCATATAAATGCCTAAAATTTGTATAATTTCCTTGTAATATTTACGATTAGGGACATAAAATTTTGTAATTTCATTAAAATTATGAAATTTGTGTAATTACGTTGGAATCTTTGCAACAAGTGACATAAAATTTTTGTAATTTCATTTCATAGTATGAAATTTATGTCATTTCATTATACAACTTGTTGTTGTGTACAATATTAATAAATGTTATGTGCATTATTAATTTTTGAAATTAATTGATTGGACCATTATGTACTAAAGTTGTTTATTTTCCCAAGGACTTTAGTGGTCATTCGAAGATTGTGCGAGTTAAACAAACCGAGAGAAATACTCCCAACACTACTGACCAGATGAGCACACACTGTTGTGGGCCTAAAATGATTATCCCTTAAATCTTCTTATTTTATAATTATGTGATGGGATAATTTGATGAGCATGTGATAGTCATATGTGGTTTAATGCATAATGTCAGACCGCACCCTTATTTCTCCTAACACGTAGAACCAAAATGTGTCTTTTGGATCTCAATAAGTTTGAGATAGCTTATGCGTGCCTAATAGTCATGGTTTACATGTATGAAGAGAATTGAATGTGTTAATTCTTGTGGACTGGACCGAGTTATGAACGGATGGAGAACATTGAAGAGTGCTTAATTCTGTCTAACATTATTAGTTATTTATATGTTAAATACTTTTTCATGTTCATCTCATGATAATGTTTGTATTTATCACCATATTCTTATTATAAGCGTGTATTGCATCTGTTATTGAATTAATAATTAGTTTATTAATCTTTTATCTGAGTGGGAGTTCTATGCATGTTAATCTGTGTGGTTATCATATGGAACTTGGTTTTCCTAAAAACGTGAATTTGAGTAATTTGGTTTTTGGGAATATTAGTACCTTTTAGATACCTGATTTATAGATGATGGCAGATCGTATTACGATCTGCTGATTTTATATCTTGTATCTATTAGTTACATTTAACACCTAATCTAGAAAAATTATTTAATATGTGCTAGTATTGAACATCCAATCATCTATGTTAAGGTTATTACTAGTAATAGCCTAAGTATCATTATTGCCCTTCACCAAAGGAAAAAATGAACGGTGATGATTGCAGTGGCATCATAAAGTTCAGAATATCCTTGAGGAACAACTAGGTGCTTGAATCACTAAGTTGTGTAGTGGTGAACCAAGTGGGTGTAACACTACTCATCATAGGAGGTAGAGGCCTATCAGGCTGGAAAAATGCCATTGCTCGCATTACATTGTTGGGCATCGTGCATAATACCTCATTACTTGTTACGAAATTTGACCTATTGATGTTGGGATTTCAAAAGCTTGAAAGAGAAGTTCAGTGAAATTTTTATTTTTAAGCTAAGTCAGCTTATATTGAGTTCGACACATGCCACGAAAGTCTCAATGCTACTGAGTGATAGCATTTATGAGATGTCGAACATTATTTGAGAATTAAAGGCAATTGGCCACATTCTCATTGATGGTCAACAAACATATGTTGTTATCATATCCTTACCATTTAAGCTAAGTGCACGTGATTGTTATCTTGACACAAAAAGAAAATGTTAACATATTCCAAACGTTAAGCGTCAATTGGAGGTGGTGTAGAATGCCTTTTAGCCAGAAGGGCTGCTGGTCAAGCTTATGTAGCTGAGACCAATAAGCAAGGATCATGTGGGTCCAAGTACAAAATGGCAATACCATTGAGAAAACCAAAGAGGACAGACGTATATGTGGTAATTGCAATTTAAAATTGTGATAGCCATGTGCTACAATTGTCACAAAAGGATCACTAAGCTTGGGATCGCCCTAAGCTAAAGATCAAACATTTGTCCTCATGTCTAAAAATGTAGGAGCTTTTGTGGGATACCATTTGATTTTCATCAAATCATGGTTACTTTCGTAATAACTCAAGAGTTGAAGTCAAGGGCATTGACACTTGATAAGTACCACTATGTGATGGTCAAACTCTGTATTTTTCCACAATGTGCTAGAAGCTCCAGTTTTTCAAATCAACTTGGTTTGTGCCTTAAAATCCCTTTACGATTAGGTCTTATACTTTATAAGTACTCAGTTGAATTATTGGGAATAATTCATCATAAATCTGGCTACATTGTGGATGGTTTCCTTGTTCTATGTGCTGAAATCAAAATCATTGTGTTATTTATGCTATATCTTTGAGATCTGTAGCATAACAAGCTAGGCATATATGGGCAAAATATAATGAACAAACTCACAAGAAAATGTCTTTTGAGACTGTGATTAGCGCAATTCTACCTGGCCCTGTGTGAAATTTTCCTAGCCGATAACACCACAATAAATATGTAAGCTTGCGAGCTAGTTTTCCATTGCAATTAATTCATCCTGAAATTTCTTGGTTCAAAGAATGTTAGAGCATGGCAAAAGGCCTAATATTTCATTATTAACGATTTCATTAGTTATGAGCTTGTCCTTTTTGTTTTCTCACAAGTCCAAAGCTTTTGATTACTTTGGATATAATTTTAAACTTGTAAGAATCCATGAGACAAAAAATGAAATCGATAACTGACTGTGGTCAAGTATATCTATTTGATTAGTTCAAAGTCTTGTAATAAAAGAGGTATAATACGAGAGCTAACTATTCCTAGAAATTTGCAACTATGAGATGTTGTAGACAAAGGAATAAAACCTCATTGGATATGGTTATGTATATGATGTATCATATGAATTTCTCAATTTTGTGTTGAGAATATGCAATTCTAATACATATACTTAACCAAGTGCCCTTATAATTAGACACTTAAAGACCCTATAAGTCATGGACAAATAGTGAACCAGTCCATAATGACTTATGACTCTGAGAGTTGGCTACTTTGTTCATAATATTTCTCATAAGCATGAGAAACTGAAACCAAAAGGAAATGATGCATTTCCATTTGGTACACTGACCGCTCCAAAAGGGAATGTTCATTGATGAACAAATAATAGGAGTATATCTAAACTCAACATTCTTGGACAAAGAAATTCCTAGTGGGAGACTCAGTTATTGGAATTGAAGACTCCTAATGGTCTTATTTCTCACAATATTTCAATAGGACTGGAGAACTTATTTCCGTTCACTGATCCAAGTGGGAGATAAACACCGATTGATCAATATGAATTTGTTTCATATAGAAATATGAATTTGTTTCATATATGAGTTTATTTCGCGATTAATATGAGTTCACTTCATTAACCAATTTGTGGATCATGTTCACTTGCAACAATAATACCGGTATGGTCAATTAGAACTTATTTTGTGATCAATGTGAATTTGTTTCATTGTCGGACGATTGTGAAAATAAGTTTTTCATAAGATTACTAGTTAAGATGATGGTGAGAAGTTGAATGAAAGCAATGGAAAAGCAATTGTATTCAATATGAGATATTAAGCTCGCTAGGGGCTAAAAGTTGTAATCCAATTAGAGGGTAAAGCTTATGAGCAAACCTTCTTTCGTTGTTAGGATTGTATCTGTTCACCGATTTCTAACCATGTCATTTAGTTGAACCTTAACTTACATTAGGTGGATGATAAGATGACATTTCTTTGTAGAGAAATGCATGAAGAATTCATTTTGTATGATCTTCAAATGGTTCAGGAAAATATTTTGTACATGTTACTTGATCAGGGAGTAGATATGTGATTTTATCTCTCTAGATGAATGACATATTGTTGGTCAGAAATGACAAAGAATATATAATCACTATTAGTAAGTGGTTGTCCTCAACTTTGTGGATGAAGGATAATGGTAGAGTAGTTTATATGTTTAGAGTCAAGATCCAGAGGGGTCGATCTAAAGATTCTTGTTATGTAACAAGAGTCATGAATCAAAAATGTTCTTGAATGACTCTACGTATAAGTCTACAAACCTTTATATACTCTTGTAGTTAGAGGTGAAAGCCTAAGGTAAGGGATTATATCCCTAAATACCAGAATAGATTGATGAGATAAAAATGTTTCCTATTCAAGCACCATCGAGGCCTAGTATATATTGTGGTGTATACGTGGCTAGATATTTGATCTTGTCATGAGATTGGTAAAGTGTTATCAATCAAAGCTTTGATAAGTTCATTGCATCGTTGTCAAAAGGATCGTGAGGTATTAAAGGGCAATTTGGTTTTGCTTATACTGTTGAAGTGCTGATCTTTGTGGGAAGATATCCACATACGCTAACTTGGGTGGTGACCTAAATGAGCGATAAGATACCTCTTCGTACATGCTTTCTTGCTGATTATTGGCACTAATTCATTGAGTAGCAAGAAGCAAAAATGCAAAGTATTGTGGAACTGTGAAATTGAGTTGTTTGGTATGCTCAGAAACTATGCAAGAGGCAGTATGGCTTAAGAGATTATGATGGACTTGAGATGAGTCAGTTGTTATACGAGCAAAGACGATCTATTGTGTCCATTAATTAACCATTGCTATACTAAGGATCCTAGATTTCATGATATCTGGTACATAGATGTTAAGTATGACTTTGTGTCATAAAAAAAAGTGACTGTGGATCACTCACCTACGTATGAGATGACAGTGACCTCCTTCATAAGCCCATCTCCAAATATATGCATTTGTTGCAATAGAATCTCTAGGGTTGCGTAGGATTTGATATTGATGTTTAGTAAAACAATGTGCAATTACTAATGTACTGATAGTCGTGAGTACCTGATGCTAGTTCTTAGTGAACAAATTTTCTTCATATGTTGGCTTAGTATCTTATCTTTGTGATAAGCTTTGAAGAAATTGAGTATGATACTAGCACATATTGGCATCGAAAAATATGTCGACAGGTTGATGAGATTGGCTCTCTCACATGAGCAATCGCCTCTGGTGCAGTGAGAGCGTGCAGAGATGAGACGATATAAGTTGGTTAGTATTCATCGGGAAATATTATACTCATATAAGATACGTCGCCTTAAGTATTGGTCTAGAATTAGTTTATATGACATTATTAAGATGAGACCTCTTAATTATATATGTTATAATTAAAAATTGAAATGAGGTCGATATGGATTCCCATGATTCATATAACCTGTGAATAGCCAGATGTGAAACCTCGATTGCTGTGTGTATTAGGTACGAGGATTCAGGTTGGTTACTAAGTGATAACTGAACCAAGATCTGTACGGTATTTTGATCTAAGTGAAGACATACGCCCTTTATAAGGTAAGTCATACTGTAACACATGTTTCATACCATGTGTGCTTTGCGACCGTATAAGAAAGTGGGTGAATGGATCCCTACTTCACAACTGTGTGAGTCCTTGAAGCAATAAATGCTTCTATGAGATACCCTTAATGACCTACGCTCATATTCTAATAGGTCAAGCTCAATGTTTGCTACTTTGGTGTGTTGCTTAAAGATCACGATAATTCAATCATATGGGACATATCCAGGAAAGTGGTTGACTTGATTTAGAAGGATATTGAGCAAAAGGAAGACTGTTCACATCTAGCGCTACATGTGTTCATTGGTGCACCCGTTATGCAATCTTTGTAATTGAACAATCTTTGTGATTGAATATAACTATGAATACATGTTTGAGATTTAAAGGTCAAACATAGCCTACGAGGGATAAGGTGTGTATCGACTGATGGGAACTTAAAACTAGTCTAGGGTACAACGAGACTTTCTCTTCTATTGAAGATCGTATCTCCTATGTCATCCTAACAGGTGCATGGTTTGAGCTTCCACTCGTTGTGTGCTCATAGGTCGCACGACTTATTTGCTCGTATGATTTTGATAATGGTTCCCGACAAAGTTGGATAGTGGTGGATAAGGGTCTACCCATCTTATGCGAGCTGGAGATGTTGGTTTTTGCGGTCGGGTCACCCAATATGGGTTGACTCAGCCAGGACCCATTTTGTATGGGTCAATAGAGGTTATGGGAAGTTATTCCCATAACTCCCACATTCTAATAAAAAACTGAAGAAAAAGAAACGTCTTTTTCTTCAGACGTTGAAAAACAGAATAAAAATGGTTGTTTTCTTCTCTGTTCTGTCTCTCAATCTCATTCCTATTTTACTATGTGTAAAACACCCAAATCAAAAGGGCTCTTAAGTTGTGGCAATTAATCCACTCCCTCGTGGTTTGGGTTTTGATTTGCAGCAATTTAAAGGTGGAACCAACATGGCTTTTTCTTACAATCCTTCCGCTGCCACTATGAGGTAAGTATGCTATATGGAATTATATTGGATACATATACTGTGTATTTAATTCTAACATGACCTAAGGCAACCATCATTACCGAAGCTTCCTACTGTCTTCCTCATCACCGCGAACCAATTGGACCGAAGCAAAGGTGCTATATAAAGCTTAGTTAAACCTTCGACAAAGGAAAGTTCAACCGAGCACCATAAGAACACGCACACACAAAGTTAATATATCCATTCACTTTAATGATTATCTTATTTAGCTTTAGTTATATAGTAGCATAGTTAACTAGACCAAGAACCAGTTAACTTACTGACTAATCTACTTCATCCTTTGTTTCACCATCCTTAGCGTTAGGAATCATCGTTAGCCAAAATCAGCTGTTATACTTATAAATCCATGTAGCTTATGAACCTTTGAATAACCGACACAAGCTGTCACTGAAGCATCATCAATTTACGCAAAACAGCCACCAGGTCAGCCTCGATCTTCATAGCTTATCATTACAGATTATCACCTCCATCGTCCTAGAGCAGTAGTAGTTAAACCTCAAGCACCAAAGCCATCCTTAAGCTAGCATAATCATTTCTTTAAATAGTAAGAACAGCCATTACAGCCACTGAATTGATTCCCTTCCCCGTTCATTATCGAAGCTGCTCACTATTTAAACTTCACCAGTCTTATCACTGAAAGTATCTCATAATCTGCCAAGGAAATAAGTCATTATTAGCAAGATGAATCCACTGTTCTATCTCTAACCGAATCAACGTAGTCGTAATTTTGCCTAAGTTAGGTAATAGTTTAGGGGTTGTCAAAGAAATAAAGATGCATGTCAGTGGCTTTATTGTTACATAGAGACAAAAGCAACGGGTTGGTGAGAACCGAAACTAAAGAAAAATAAAAGGGATTGGAGGCAGTAAAGTCGAGATAAAGGAAGACAAGAAAGGAAAAGGGAATTTCGGCCATGATTAACTTGGTGAGGAGATTTTTACCAAATAAGTATTATTTGTGTATGTTATTTATTATATGAAATTATTGGAACTTATAAATATGTTAAATATGTTAAAGATTAAGAGGTTATCAAATATAGGAATATATGTATAACCTTTTACTTACCATGTAATGTATTGCACTTACGTGAAAGTTCATTAACATGCATAAGAAAAAGAGTGTATTCGCACCTTTAATATATATATATATATGCCTCCCGCGTATGTTAAGTGATCAGCATGTGAGGGAATTTTAAAGAACATCTTATTTTTCTATGTTTATAGTTTCTTAATTATCTATCTTGTGCATGAAGTTTCTGTAAACACTTATGCTTTGGTATAGTGTATATATGCACAAGTCATAGAAAGATGTGAGTGTTGCCTTTGTAGACTTCATTGGACTCGATAGCCATTAGGAAGCAACAGTAAACTTTAATGGGTTTGGAGCTACCCAAAAACAAGTAAAATGGACATGCATTTACTTATATGGAATTTGATTGTAAGTGCTTTACGCACTGTTATAATTTTTAAGCGATGTAGACTTAGTAGTTTAACTAAGAGTTTCCAATTGGAGTTAAGGAAAACTTAATTCAGATTATTGGTGTGATTGTGAATCATGGTGATAGGAGATTGGTATAGGAATTTAATAAATTGTTCTACCTGTGAACTTAAAACTATTATGTTACCACCTCATGTTTATGGATAAGTTGAGATAGTTTGCTTACTTTATTTTATTGAAAAACACTATTTTATTTACGAATAAGTTATTATGGATAGGAAAAGAATAATGACACTGGAAAGCATTATTATGTTAGTTATAAATTAGCTTATTAAAATAGGGCATTACTGCATCTACTGTGTGAATATATAGTAAGCTAGGGTGGTATAAGAAAATGGAATATGTGTAAAGGATCTTTATAATTTACTATGATTTGTTTATATTGATCATCCTTAAGTGAAGAACTAATTGCTTATATGCCTATTGTTACTTAGACTAGTCCAAAGAAATATTACTAAATGAGTTATACGAATAAGTTGTTACCATCCATGTTGTTTAATCACTTACTTGTTATCAACCGAAATAGTAAAGATTAGACATTTTAAGTAACAACAATGAGTCCATTTATACAAGTGCTACTAGTTACGTGTTATGGCATTACTTGAGTTATTTTTAATGAACTGATATTGTCACATGTACTTAACCGAGGACAACCTCTTTCGTTGTTCCCTACTTATGTGGTTATAAAACTACGTTATCATAATTACAAAAATGATACCAATTGTGCGCTATGTGAATACTAGTGCATGCTTGTGTGTTCTTGAAATTAGGGGTTGCAACCTCAAGCCCGATAGCTTGCACGAATGTTGGGCAACATAGGCTTACCGGTGCTCCCGTGCCTATCGTGGACCTATTCCTTCTTCTCGCTTGGGACTCTTACTGCCCTTGGAGAGTTTTCTCTCGCTTGGGACCAGGACCGCCTTTAGGGATGTTGGGTCGTAGATTTTGGATACAATCCGGAGTATCCTCTTGGAAGAGATAAGAAGTTGTGATCTTGATTCGGGGCTGGCCACTTCTAGTGATATCGAAACGTAGCCTTTTACTGTGTGTTTAAGTACTCTCGCTTGGGACCACTACCGCCCTAGGAGGGCTTGTTCTCGCTTGGGACCAGTACTGCCCTCGAAGAGGAATGACTGTTTATCTTTAGACACTACTATTATTGATACATGAATCAAATATGATGGAAGTCTCTACTAGTTATCACATATTATTAGCATTTGCTATATGTGTATAGTTTGTTAATATTACCGTACGTGAATTGCATCATGATTTGCAAAAAAGACCGACCAGAAATGTTTTCAAACTCTTCTATTCCATCCTCACTGAGCTTTCCCAAGAGCTCACCCTCTTTTCTCCCCCTAGTGCTTGGACAACTTAGCTTCAGATGGAAATGGTCTTTATGAGCTAAAGTTGAATGTCTACATGCTCGAAGCTCCTTGCCTATCAGAGTTTGTTTGTAATACTCTCCGGTAGAAGGGTAAATGTGCTGAGACCCTAGTCTGTAAATAGCTGTGTAGTTGTCAGGTCTCGGATGTTGTAACACCCCTTTTTACTTGAGTTATTATGTAAAGGCTTGCTATTGAATAATTCTTTATTTATTGTTCTTGTTTATAAAAAGTTATGAAATTGCAACGACAACAAACACAGACTTTGACCTAATCTTGAGAAGGGTCGGGTTGGGGTCATTACACCCAGCCTCACCCAACTCGTTTAGATCGGACAGAGGATCTTCCTCGGCTTCCTCCTGCACCCTCCTAACCTCTACAATTTTACACTCATCGTCACTTTCTGTCTGGGCCTGCGCAGGTTTTGACTCCTCCTCTTGAGAGATGCTTGACTCACCGTCCTCTCGGCCTCGCTCCGAGGATGACTCTGAACTAGAGGGGTCCTCATCACTATGATATCCCGAACCCGGCACGCATTTAATAGCATTTAATTGCATTTAACTAAGTGTTTAATTAGTTAAATCATCCATTTTGCACTATTTTCATATTTTTTTAAAAATATTCAAATAATTTTTATATTGATTAATTTAAAAGATTATTACCTCATTTTATTGTTTATAGTAATTAGATTTATTTTCTTATGTTTAATTAAGTGTCATCTTAAATGTTAGCATTTAATTGCATATGATTACGTGTTTATATTAACTTGTTCATTCGTATCTTAGGATTAATTTCATAATTCTTTAAAATATTTTAGAAATAGTTAAATTAATTATTTTTAAATGAATATTGATTATTTTGATTATTTTACTAATCGGTTTTATTTTCTTGCATTTAATTACTCGGTTTTCAATTAAATGAGAAAAATGGCTCGGAGTCCGGAGTGAATTTTAAACTAAATTACTTTTCAAAAATTATATTTTTAAGAAATTCTTTATCATTCTATTAGTGTTCGTTCATCGACCGTTTAATCGTAGCGCATGGAAAATGAAAGTTAGAGATTTGTTTATAGTTTTTCAAGAATAGTGTTTTTAGTCTAGTTTTAGTTGTTTTCCATCTAATTGCATTGTTTTAACTTGAGCTAGACCAAATGATAACCAAAATAGCCTTAGTTGACCAATTTAACTTGAATTTTGACTATGCTAAATGACCTAAATGCCCTTTATACCTTTGTCATCTTTTAAATAGCCAAAATCAACATAATATCTTTTCCCAAAATCCCCCCTTTGTCCGCCCCATTGCCGTGGCCACCATGAAAGAAAAAGAAAGGTTTTTTCTTCAATTTTTCACCTAAAAACTTGTTTCGAAATGGAAGAGGAGCTTGGCTAGGGTCTTTGCGGGACCCCTCCTTCGATCACTGTGAGGGTCTTCATGCTTTTGTGCATTTTTAATGAAATTTGAATTTTGTTTCAATTTCTTAGATTTGTTATATATTGTGTTTAAATGCCTTTTGTTGCTTGAATTAGGTTCTATAATGATCGTTGAGCATTGTTTGATAGTTATTTAGAGATTTTTACTGCTGAAATTGCGTATTTGAAATTGGGGAAGAATAATGAATGGTGATTTTAAATAGTAAAACCCTAGATTTTTGGGTTTTGATCCGAATTGCGATTTCTTGATTTGGTTAGGTGCGATTGCTGTTAGAAAGATGAAACGTGCAATAAAAACGGACATGCGTTTGTTAAAATTGAAAATTAGACAAAGAAACGTAAAGGGGTCGTTTGACCAAGCGTTGACCGTGCTTGAATTGAGTTGGGGTTTTGCTATTGAGGGCATAGAAGCACTTTTGGCGCTGTTGTGGCGTTGACTGAGTGTCCAGTTAGCATAGCTGTAGTTCAAACGCAGTAGGTGGACTTTCGGGCTTCGAGTGAGAAAGTGAAGTTTCGTGACATAGAAACGTGCCTTGTAGTGCCTAAGTGAAGGTAGTGAAATCGGTTTCTTAATCCCGTAGCTTGTTTGCTCGTAATTGCCTTTGAAAGTTAGAGATTAAATATTGATATTTGCGGTTTTCGTGTTTGAACTTCTATTACGTGATTAATTGATGTTCTTGTTGATGTTAATGATAATCATGCTTGAAAAGTTAATCGAATGCTAGTATTGATTATAAATGTTTGATATCTCTTATATCGCCACTAATTTACACTTTCGTGCTATTGCTCATTTAATACTTGTATCTCGTATTGCATTGCATAGTATCAGGCGTGTGAGTGATGGCCCTCTCTGGGCAGTCTCGGGCTGCCAGGGTTGGTTTCCTCTAGCTTCGTGTCCTATTCTCATTCTCGCTAGGGATGCCGCCCTGGGTGATTTGGGTCGTAGATATGTCGGGGTAGATCCGGAGTACATCCAGTGGACCTTATAGGGTTGTTGCATGCTTATTGCCATCGTTGTCAACATCAAGCTCAAGATTGATGCATTGCTCATGAAATGGTACATTGCCCGTATGAGTGAACCATAGCCTTCAAAGTGTGATATAGCTTTGAATGGTTGTGTTAATGCTTTTATTAATTGTTTATGGTATTGTTGTTTATGTTGATTGCTTTGCTTGTCGGGTATATTGCTTAACTGTCTTATTTGCATTGCACGATCTTCTTTCTCTCCACCTCGATATATGTTCCGCCGTCACTGAGTATACGTGTTGTGTATACTCACTCCTCACTACCACATTTCAGGAAGTACCATGTTAGCTGGAAAGTTCGTGGTTATATGACAGATCGTGCTTGAAGAGTTGCCTGGCGTGCTATGTGGCTTGAGTTGTCAAAGATGCAAAGAAGTATATTTTCATGTAATGTATGTATTTAGTGTTAAAAGGAATGTAATTTAAGTTTAACTAGATTATTGAAGTGGTATGATAAGTTAGTTTATGTATTCAGTTGGTATAGTTTAACTTCAATGCATGTTTGTATTGTTTAAAGAAAGAGTTAGAACAGTCTGGGTACTCGGAAATGTATATATATTTGTTGTGTTTAATTGTTGAGAACCGAGGCTCCGATGTCCTTGAGGAATTTTGAGTGGGTGGACACGTTGCTGGTCCACTTATATGCTGTCACAGGTTTGCATTTTGCCTAGAAACAGAGGAGACTCCGTCTGTTTTCCCTAAAAATTATGACCGGGTTTGGTATTGGGTTGCGATTAGATTGATTAATAGAACTTCCAGTCTCGAGAGGGATCGGGGTGTTACAAGTTGTATCAGAGCTTGTTTAGCTCATAAGCCGAGACAGGGTCCTCGGTCTGGTGGGTAGTGATCCTTGAATGTGTGCTTGTTAAGTGTGTCTTGTGTGTTCCTGTATGTGAGATTGTGTGTCTTGACCTGAATGTGTGCACCTATGTGATATAGTTATGTGTTATGTGTTAAATGTTTCTCAAGTAAAGTGAAGTGACTACTCGTGTATTGAATTGATATCGTGAATCGAATCGACTCGTGAATTGTTATTTACTTGGCGTATTGCTTGTATGTGTGTATTGGAATGTCTTGAATTGGTTATGCCGTGATTTGAATTGATTATGGTGTGCTTGACTTGATTGTCGTGCTTGAGTACTTTGTTGAATAAACTGTTTTACAAACATGCTTGCATAATAGATTAAGGCATATATGTATAAATGTGATATCTTGGCATTCATACATGTCCCGTTGAAATGGTAAGAAAGACTTCTTCCTCCTCTGAAGAGAAGTGGTTAGAAGCAGGTCCTCCAAGTTATGTAGATTGACGGGAATGAGAAGTATTTGACTAGCCTTTATTTGGGAGTTGGTGTTTGTCTTTGGAGCTCAGTTATTGGCGAATCTCTAAGGTCCTCCTCTGTGCTTAATAGTTGTGAAAGAGTAGATTTCTTTTTGGGTTCTATATGGTTGTTCTCTGGAGCATTCTTTGGTTTTCTTATTGGGTATTCTTTGGAACTTCTATTGGCACTTCTCGGTGAACTTGGCTATTGGGATCTCAATAGGACTTACTGCACGGTATTATCTATGGCATATGTGTCTCAGTCTTTATTGGTGTGTTACTGGCATCCCTTATTGGAAATTCTTCAATGGCATTCTATAGAATTCTTAGTGGTCATTTATCTAGTACTTACTTATTGGGAAATCCTTGGTACTTTCTTACTGGAGCATTGTTTCGGGTATTTTCTTTAGTGTTCCTTAGTAGGTTTGGTATTTGGAATTCCTATCAGACTTATTGTACAGTACTACTTACGGCATTCTTTGGAATTCTTAGTAGGCATTCTACTAGTATTTTCCTTGTTGGCACTATTGGAAGTCTTACACTTGGAATCTTGTTCATACTTATTTTCTCATATTGCTTACGGTATGTTGTGGAATAGTTTGGGCTTTCTTGGTGGTAAGTTGTATAAAGTTTGCACTCGGCAAATGGTGATGAGGTTTTGGAGTTTGGTCTTATATGTGTTGCATCTACTCTGGCTATCCTTTGACTTTCTTGTTTGATACTTGTTCAACTTCTACTGGAGATTCGTATGTGGGGTATTTCTTCGGCATCCTTCTTGTCATTAATATGTGATGTTAATTTTATCTACAATATCTTTGCTTCAGTCTTTAGTTGGTATTTTATCGGCATTCTTGGTTGGGATTTCTATTGGGGTTTTCCTACGAGTATCTTATTCAGTGTTTTGCTCAGCAACCAATGAAGAGTGGTCAGAGTTGGATCTCAAGTGATGCTGAGTCCTATTGGAAGAAGAATTGCGAGGACGCAATTGTTTTAAAGGGGGAAGTATGTGATACCCCGAACCCGGCATGTATTTAATAGCATTTAACTGCATTTAATTAAGTGTTTAATTAGTTAAATCATCCATTTTGCACTATTTTGATATTTCTTTTAAAAATATTCAAATAATTTTTATATTGATTAATTTAAAAGATTATTACCTATTTTTATTGTTTATAGTAACTAGAATAATTTTGTTGTGTTTAATTAAGTGTCATCTTAAATGTTAGTATTTAATTGCATTTGATTACGTGTTTATATCAACTTGTTCATTCGTATCTTAGCATTAATTTCATAATTCTTTAAAATATTCTAGAAATAGTTAAATTAATTATTTTAAATGAATATTGATTATTTTGATTGTTTTCATTATTTTAATAACCGGTTTTATTTTCTTGCATTTTATTACTCGATTTTCAATTAAATGAGAATAATGGCTCAGAGTCCAGAGTGAATTTTAAACTAAATGACTTTTCAAAAATTATATTTTTAAGGAATTGTTTATCATTCTATTAGGGTTCGTTCATCGACCGTTTAATCATAGCGCATGGAAAATGAAAGTTAGAGATTTGTTTATAGTTTTTCAAGAATAGTGTTTTCAGTCTAGTTTTAGTTGTTTTCCATCTAATTGCATTGTTTTAACTTGAGCTAGACCAAATGATAGCCAAAATAGCCTTAGTTGACCAATTTAACTTGAATTTTGACTTCGCTAAATGACCTAAATGCCCTTGATACCTTTGTCATCTTTTAAATAGCCAAAATCATCATAATATATTTTCCCAAAATCCCCCCTTTGTCCCACCCGTTGCCGTGGCCACCATGAAATAAAAAAGAAGGGTTTTTTCTTCAATTTTTCACCTAAAAACTTGTTTCGAAATGGAAGAGGAGCTTGGCTAGGGTCTTTGCGGGACCCCTCCTTCGATCACTGTGAGGGTCTTCATGCTTTTTGAAATTGGGGAAGAAATTTGAATTTTGTTTGAATTTGTTAGATTTGTTATATATTGTGTTTAAATGCCTTTTGCTGCTTGAATTAGGTTCTATAATGATCGTAGATAATTGTTTAATAGTTATTTAGAGATTTTTACGGCTGAAATTGCATATTTGAAATTGAGGAAGAACAATAAATAGTATTTTTGAATAGTAAAACCCTAGATTTTTGGATTTTTTATCCGAATTGCGATTTCTTGATTTAGATAGGTGCCATTAATGTTAGAAAGACAAAATGTGCAATAAAAATAGACTGGCCTTTGTTAAAATTGGAAATTAGACAAAGAAACGTAAAGGGACCATTTGACCAAGAGTTGACCGTGCTCGAATTGAGTTGGAGGTTTTGCTATTGAGGGCATGGAAGTACTTTTGGCACTGTTGTGGCGTTGATTGAGCAACCAGTTAGCATAGTTGTAGTTCAGATGCAGTAGGTGGACTTTTGGGCTTCGGGTGAGAAAGTAAAATTTTGTGACATAGAAACGTGCCTTGTAGTGCCTAGGTGAAGGTAGTGAAATCGGTTTCTTAATCCCGTAGCTCATTTGCTCGTAATTGCCTTTGGAAGTTGGAGATTGAATAGTGATATTTGTCGTTTTCGTGTTTGAGCTGTTATTACGTGTTTAATTGATGTTCTTGTTGATGTTAATGATAATCATGCTTGAGAAGTTAATTGAATGCTAATATTGATTGTAAATGTTTTATACCTCGTATATCGCCACTAATCTGCACTTTCGTGCTATCGCTCGTTTATTGCTTGTATCTCGTATAGCATTGCATAGTGTCAGGCGCGTGAGTGATGGGCCTCTCTGGGCAGTCTCGGGCTGCCAGGGTTGGTTTGCTCTAGCTCCGTGTCCTATTCCCATTCTCGCTAGGGATGCCGCCCTGGGTGATTTGGGTCGTAGATGTGTCGGGGTACATCCGGAGTACACCTAGTGGATGTTATAAGGTGGTTGCGCGCTTATTGTCATCGTTGTCAACATCAAGCTCGAGATTGATGTATCGCTCGTGAAATGGTACATTGCTCGTATGAGTGAACCATAGCCTTCAAAGTGTGGTATAGCTTTGAATGGTTGTGTTAATGCTTTTATTAATTGTTTATTGTATTGTTGTTTATATTGATTGCTTTACCTGTTGGTTATATTGCTTAACTATCTTATTTGCATTGAACGATCTTCTTTCTCTCTACCTCGATATCTGTTCTGCCCTCGCTGAGTATACGTGTTGTGTATACTCACTCCTCACCACCACATTTTAGGAAATACCATGTTAGCTAGAAAGTTCGTGGTTATGTGATAGATCGTGCTTGAAGAGTTGCCTTGCGTGCTATGTGGCTTGAGTTGTCAAAGATGCAAAGATGTATATTTTCATGTAATGTATGTATTTAGTGTTAAAAGGAATGTAATTTAAGTTTAACTAGATTATTGAAGTGGTATGATAAGTTAGTTTATGTATTCAGTTAGTATAGTTTAACTTCAATGCATGTTTGTATTGTTTAAAGAAAGAGTTAGAATAGTCTGGGTACTAGGAAATGTATATATACTTGTTGTGTTTAATTGTTGATAACCGAGGCTCGGATGGCCTTGAGGAATTTTGAGTGGTTGGACACGGTGTTGGTCAACTTATATGCTGTCGCAGGTTTGCATTATGCATAGAAATAGGGGAGACTCCATCCGTTTTCCCTAAAGTTTATGCCTGGGTTTGGTATTGGGTTGCGATTAGATTAATTAATAGAACTTCCGGTCTCGAGAGGGATCGGGGTGTTACACTCACCACCCCCGTATGATCTAACTTCCATCTCCTGGGAATCATCGGGCTCCGACTCTCCCATTTGTTTAAAATATGTATGAAATAAAATATGCAATATCTAAAGGGAGTCGGGATGTACCTAATGGGTGTCTAGTTAGGGTACATGAGGCTGATGGGACCAAGCTAGTGATTCTTCGAGCTTACAGATCTCCAACCTTTCAAACTCCCGAGCTATAAACTTTCTGAGCTTAAACGACTGTGAGAGTCTTGAAAGCTTGGATGTAAAGGGTGAAATGAATTCTGAAACATTGGGACCCTATTTATAGGCACCAAGTATAACCGTCTCGAGAATGTCAAACGTTGCGTCCTGTTAGAATTAAGGCCTGACGTGTCGGGTTCTCAGGAACGGCATTCGCGTGACATGGTACCTGCTTCTGGTCGGTCATACCTAGCTCAGGAATACATGCTACCTGCCTAGACCCTTTCCAGGTCTCTAGACCTAGGGAGAGGGGGCGAACTGACAAGGGATAGCCCGAGCTGGGGATGACGCAGTTGGGTCACGTGCCGACCTTAAGGTCCTACCCGACCCAAAATCAGACCCAAGTAGCCCTCGCGGTTCTGCCAGTCAATCCGATGGGACATAAAGCAAGGTACACAACTCGGACCAACAGACAATTCCTCTGACCGTCGGGTAATAGCTTTGCTCACTGGTTGTTCGGCGCAGGCAATCAGTGGTGTATCGGGCAGCGTTGTGCATTTATTGCTGCCCGAATTCAGATTAGTATAAATAGAGTTTCATTCCGTATTTATGAAGGTAACTCACACATTAAATACTCCTATCTATCGAATTCAGCTCGAGAAAACTGATCATTCTTGCACCTGAGGCCGCCTTTTCCTTCTCTTTACTTGTGCAAGCTCGGAACTCGTTCAAGAAGCACAGCTCGATCCAGAGCAAGTGGACTGACCTCAACTGTTAGTCCTCGACACCAACTAATATAGAAATCAAAAACTAATGAACCATCACAAACAGATACAATCATACATAAAAACAAAAGAAAAAGAAAATTAAAAACCCTAGACGCAGGAGAAGAATAAAAGAAGAAGAAGAAAAATTGGGGTTGAATGTGTAATGAGTTGGTCGTTGTGGCTTTGAGTACATATAGAAATCGATCGGCGGTGGAATTCGCTCTAACGGTCGAAATGAGTTGCTTGATGCCCAAGTTCGGATGCTTGTAAGGTGGGTTTTGTGTTCTGAACGTTGCCGTAGCCGAAGAGATGTGCTTGCAGAACCTCTTTAAAACTATTGCTCAAACCAATTAAAGTTCAAGTGGAGAGGAATGCAGTAATACATCTTATTTTGGTACTTATTAAATTGTGTAAAATGATTTTGGAAAAAATATTTTGATTCGTTACATGTACAGTAAGTAAGCAGCGCTCGATAAATTAATAATCTCTTTTTAAATATTAAAAATTTGTAAAAACTCTTTAAATTGGTAATTTCTTTTAAATAATAAAAAATTTTAGTTCAGAATTGGGATCAGTATAAAAAATTAACAATTTCGATCAAATTATAGAATAACACATTTAAAATATTTTCTTTATATTTTATTGACCTAAATATTTTATAATTTAATAACTAGCTAAAAATTACATAGTAAATTGACTATGAGATTAGACAAGCTTGTTCTAATCCTATTTCTGATACGAGATTGAATAAACTTGTTCTAATCATATTAAATTGGTTTCTTATCTTCTATTCTTATTAAATTTTTCTATTTATTTTTTCAAATTGGCTTGAAAAAAATATGATTCACTTTTCAAAAAAAAAACTATCATAAATATAATATGTTTACTATTAAGCCAAAAAAAATAAAAAATATCTCGATTAATTAATATTAATTTATCCATAAATTAATATTTTGATAAATTAATAGCATTTAGTGGTTTATATCTACCAAATAAACTTTTTGAATATTACATTTTTTCTTTATTATTTTATTTGTACATTTTTCTTTTGCATGTACTATATTATACTTTTGTTTTTCTCTAGCATTTGGTCTATTCGTTTAGAGAAAATTACTTATCATGAAATAACAATTCAAATTTTTAATTCCAGGAAATTGAAAGTATAATATTTCAAACCCTATTGTCATGTAACTATTGTAATTCAACAACGAAATGAATACTTTTTGACCTATAGAAATTGACATGAGAGAGTTCCAATCCAAATTGAATTTACTAATATACAAGCAATTATTAGGAATATTAGAGTTGGTAACATGCATATTTCCTAATTAGGATCGATCCTTTATGCACCACACTTCCCTTTTTATTTATCATTTTATTAGTTAAAGTTTACTAGTAATTCAAATTAAATAGTAATTGCATAAATACTCCATCCTTTTTTTCCCTAGTCATATATTTGAATTTTAGTCATTTATTTTTTATTTTAAAATATACTATATGTTTTTCACACGTATTACTATAAAATAAACACATTTTTTTACAAAACCAACACGTGACAAAATGTTACAAATATTGTCCTATATTTTCATATAAACTACTCAAATGTTTTTTTTTTTTTTTTTTTTGGTAAAATCTCAAATGCTTATTGAACCATTGAACCATTTTATTTTGATACAATAGAGGTTGAAACCATGATTACAAATCTAAAACTTTGATTATAAGAAATCGTTACCAGTCTATTCTACCTAATTCTTGAATATAATTGCTTATTGAACCTTTGTTTGCTTTGCAGTTTGTGTTGTTGGTGGCTTCAAACACCAAGAACCATCTATAACAAAATTTGATTTCACAAAGAAAATATGTAGTACAATTATATTTTCCTTGGACTCTCAAGCTTATAAATTGAAAGAGATAATCTTGAAAATACCTAAACCCCTACTTATTTTCCTTGGACTCTCAAGCTTTCTAAGGCTCCGTTTGTTTGTCGTAAAATAACAGTAATAGCATGTTTCATCCTTGCTAAAAATCAGGAAACTAGTACAATTAGAGCGTTGGCTTGAAATAGACCACCATTTTACTGATGATCATGTAGCTACAACATCAGCTCCAACAGTATCGGAAATCAAGAACATTTACAAATTTGGCGCCCTTGACCCTTACCATTTGAGATCGCATTTCTCAAAGAATTCTCACTGGTGTCACCAAAATAACATCAAACACTGACAGCTTCCACAAACTATGGAGAAGACATTCCTTTTGTTATCAGCGATTCTCTCTTTCACAGGAATGAAGTTTTACATCATGCGTACTCAGTGATGCGGATAGATACCATTCCTGCAGAGAACTAATCACCAACCAGTGCCCTTGGTCTATGCTCTATGGTAGACAATGATAATCCTGTCTGTGAAACAGCTCTAACAAAAGCCATGTTTGCAGTTAAAGTCAGAGCATGCCAGTAATCACCAGTGCCAAAGACCACCTTGTTCTTTAGGGCTAGCTTTCTAGTAGTTGGAAGGTTCATCAAGCGCATTGATGGGCAATCAGGTACTACCCTGCACCAGTTATTTGACAAATTAGTGGAGTGATACATGCATAGTCCTCTCACAGGGTCAAATCTCATGATATTTCAAGAAAACACCAAATGAATATGAATCCAATTATTCTGAGAGGTATCAATTTAAAGGTGAACATTAATGCAGCTAAGCCGACAAAATATCTTCAAATAAGTAATTCTGTGCCTACAGATTTTCTCCTATTAAGAGAGTACGTCAAAATGAGCCAGAGGAAAGATTAGGAAAGAAAAGAAAAGAAAATTCTTGATCCTCCAGACTCAACACACCGCTCACGCTCAATCAGCATCAAACTTGAGAATCTCGAATTTTGCATCACCCAAATCCAGACAAAACTTGCACTGAGGCCAGTTTCAAGCTTAAGCTAGAGATTCAATCTCATTCTTTTTACATTTGTTGGATTTCCATTAATTGAGGACAAAGGAGCAAGGCCCTGGTGTTCCTATATAATTCAATTCTTATACGGGCCAAAATAAAACACTTACACTTTCGATTTTCTAAACGAAATGAGATTGAATACAATTATGCAACACAATTTGGATACATAAAGCATAATTAAACTATCAACAAATTCACAAGCATGACTAGTTGAACGGCATATTTCTTAAGTACTACTCAACAAATAAACAAGTGTATGTTTTATTAATAAAAAATTGTTTTATAACATATTGGCCCAAGCCAAAACTGGAAATCTTGGGCTATGCTCCAGCTGCTGGCATCATCCCTGCCCCCCAAAAGTAAGTATTATCATTATAAACATTTCACACACAAACACTTGTGTAGATACTGTAGTTGTCTTTGCTACTTCCCTATTGGTATAGCGAATAGAGTGACACAAAGGAGTCAGCTGTAAGAAACATATATGCACACACACCTAAGTGTGCAGATACTTTAGTTGCCCTACTACTTTCCTATTGGTATATGAAATAGAGTGACGTAAAGGAGTTGGCTGCAAGAAACAGATGCAGATGAACAAGAATTTCTGTAGCAACCTGTGAAGGATAATTATTGGAGGAACACTTATCTCAACTCCATAGTAGACAGGAGATAGGAACACCGATCATCCCAATGAATACCAACAAAAAATGCAGAAAATAATCCAAAATTTTCACTCACTTTCTTTTCCTTCTATTGTTGGGGAGATATGGGAGAGGGAAGGGATAGTTTGTGATTGGATGTGAGACAAAAACGGCATTCTACTTGACTTGTCTACGTCATGAAGATGACTTCCAAAACACACATACATAAGATCAATAAATGCAGCAGGCAAAAATTTAGGAAGTGCTAGAAAAACTTACTTAAGGTGCTTCAGAAAGTGATTTGCTCTAAACTTCTCATTAGGTCCACCACACATGGATACTAACTCATGAAATTCTGAATATACACTTTCACATATGATTCCTCTCTTTCCACACACTACACCAGCCAATTCAACATGGATTGGATTCTGAATTTCAGAGTTGACCTGGCCAACAGATAAGGTTAGATATGCACTAAATTCAACTGCAACCGTGAGTAAAGAAGAACAGTAGAACAGATGTGCAGAAAACTAAACTAAGTAGACCATCATTAGTGAGATAGACATACAGAAAAAAAAGAGATTTCTCCAAAGTAACATCCAATAGCAAAGAGATTTCTCCAAACTAAACTAAGATAATGTAAGTTCGACAGAGAAAGTAGACACATGTTTTGTAGAATATTTGAACCGAGTTTTACTTACATTAATGGTCTGGTAGAAAATATGTGAGATATTGACGAAGCTTACTGAAAATCTAGAAGAAGCAATATGAGATGCATATGAACACTTATGCAATAAAATCCATTAAATTACTACAATTAGTCAATTACTAAAAAGCAAGAGAAAAACCATTTTTGTTCAATAATAATTAAAGAAAGTACCTGGTCAATCACAAAGTCATAATTTCCCTTGAATCGACTTCTCAATTCACTCTCTGGTGTAGCTAAAAGTTTTTCTGTGCCTCCATTACTAATTCCAGATACAATAGCAATCAGTGCTGTTGTATCAAAATTTACCAACTCTGAAGGTCCAGGGTCATCATGTAATGAGTAGCAATTCATTGCAGACATGAGAGAGATTAAAGAAGTACTGAGACCCAAGTTCTCATCAATGTCCTTTACTGGGAGTGAGAAGTCTGTTAGTTCAACTTTGACCACACTATCTATTCTTGTAGAAGTTTCATTTGCAGGATAGCCCACCTTTATCTCAAGGAAGCAAGCCTTTTCATATGATCTGGCGAGTATATCCACCCACTCATCTTCTAGTTCCTCTTCAAAGAAAGTACAGTCAAAATTGCGATAGGAAAAGTCCATCTCTAGGTCAGTGGCTTCAAATTCTTCTCGAAGCTTTTTATTAACACTGTCATCAAGTCCATTTGAGAAAAAAAGTAGGATTGAAGATGGTTTTAGCGACGTGCAGGACTTGGCTGCCTTGAGAACTTGCTCAATTCGCATTTTCAACCCCTTGTTTCCAGATGAGCCATGCCAAGAAACGTACTTTGAGTTCCTATCTGACACAATAAACCAAACTGGGCTTCGGTTGAGAGAACAGATGATATCCACATAGATGCTATTTAAGAAAGAGGTAGTTTCCGGTGCTTGTTTTTCAGAAGGTGCTGATGGAATGGGCTTGCAGACACGTGACACTCCAGTTATAGTCGGCTGTTCAAGAATATGAACAACAGCCTCCAAATGACCAATATTAACACTGCCATCACAACCATGAAATTGTTTAGAAACCAAACCAAACCTTATCCTATTAAGTCGGTCGGATATATATATATCTAACGACACCACTACAATAACATCTCAAATCCATCACCAGAATCCAACAAAGTTTAGATTTGTTTTTTCACAGGTGGAGTTAACCATAAAGGGCAGCCTGATGCATAAGCTCCCACTCTGTACGGGGCCTGGGATTGGGTCGGACCCGCTTTGGGGTTGCAGCAGCCATTAACTTACATTTTTCCAAGAAACTATATCTACAACTCGAATTGGGTTTATATTTTAACAAATTTTCTTTCTCCATTCACACATGTTAAAGCGTATATTCACAGATAGTAAGCAAAAAAAAATGCAAACTTGCAGTTGATAGATGCAGTACTGATATCCCCTTATATGTCCATGCGTGTTTTGTTAAAATTGTACGTTAAACGGTGTAATAATCCGATAACCTCTTATGATCCGTAAGAAACGTGGCAATAAAACACCTGAACACAAGGACATAAATTACCTGAGAGGCGAAGTGGGATTGGTGTCATTATAATCATGAAGAGAGAGTGAAAGGCGATTGAGGAAAGACAGCTCTGAGTGGACCAATCGAAGAAGAGTTGACTTGCATGATGATGACGATGATAAATCTGTTAAACATTGAATACGATCTTGCAAGGCTATGCATCTTCTTTTAGCTTCTTCTACTGCTTTTTGCTTCTTCATCTTCCTTCATTCAATTCATTCATTCATTCATTCTTCACACTCACAAAAGCACTTCTTGGACGCGGATTTCTTTTGGGTCGGGTTACGACACCAGTGGCATTCTCGTTACAAGGAAGATTTATTCTTCCATATGTGGGCGATTAAAATTATTTGGGTGGTATAACTATAAGGAGATCTACAACTTCAGTTTGGTCTCATTTTTAGAAAAAACCGTGCAAACCAACTCATGAGCACTGTTTGACCCAACAAATAAAAGAAAAAAGAAAAAAAAATCCATGAGCACTCATATATAGGAAAAATTGCACAAATAATCTCTATTATTTACTCAAAAATTCAAATTCATCGTTAGTTCAAAGTTAATCAATTTAGTCTCTATTATTTCTTAAAAAAAAAAAATTGTCAAAATCTTAGTCAAATCTAACATATAATTATCACGTGTTGCACCATGTGACCACTGTTTGAAAAAAAAATTGAATAAAATCTTAAATTTAATCCTTATTGTTTTTATATAAAATTCAAAATAGGTCTCAATGTTTAACAAAAAATTCATGATAGTCCCTAAAATTTTGCATATATATCAA
The DNA here is from genome assembly GCA_037974665.1 of Ehretia macrophylla. NCBI lineage: Eukaryota > Viridiplantae > Streptophyta > Magnoliopsida > Boraginales > Ehretiaceae > Ehretia > Ehretia macrophylla. Next base: position 17,902,866 of record CM075770.1, read on the forward strand.
TTTCGTCCCTATTATTTGACAACATTTTTAGTTTATTCCCTACTGTAACTTTTCATAAATTTCTCATTTATCACTCTATTTTTCATATTTTATTAACTTGGACTTGTTGTTTGCTTTTGTGTGTGTGCGAGTATGTGTGTGTGTTTTGTAATAGGGACTAATTTGATTATTTCTGAAATAATAGGAATAAATATGATATATATATATATATATATTCAAATGATATGTTGGTAATTTTGTTAATTATATAAGGGTTATTTAGGTATTTCACACATTTTCCGTTACAATTAACTAAAATTTTGATAATTGGGACTAAATTATAAATATTTTGAAAATAATATGGACTAAATTATTTAACTTTAAACAATAAAAACGAAAAACGAAATTGAAGTTTGAGAGAAACAACAGTGACTAATTGCTTAATTTTTCCCATATATATATATATATATGTGTGTGTGTGTGTGTGTGTGTGTGTGTGTATAAATATATGTGTGCTTGTTAGTTTTTGAATGAAAAATATACGTGTAGCGTGTATGTATGTCTATGATTCTTTTTTATCCTTTTAATAAGAATTTTGTAGTTAATTTTTTGGCAAAATTCTAACAACCTAATAACCTAATAAAATTGGATGGCTTCTCCTCCAATTGAACTCTTTAATATTTTGTACTTTATCTTTGAATTTACGGGGATTGGCTAAATCTCACGTGTTGATATGAATAAATGTTTGTTTTTATTGTCCAACAAAATAATAATAATAACCAATTTAGCACAAGTGTAAAAGTTTAGAAACTAAAAAGTTAAAGATAAATTATCGTTTATACAAATTAACACTTCTTTTTTTGATGAAGCCCTAACCCTCTCTCTGGATTGCATAAAGGAAAGGAAAGGAAAGCAAAGTAAGGTAGACAAAAGAACATAAAGGAAAGGAAAAAAAAAAAAATCCCTTGTTTGAATTGCTAAATAAATAAGAGAAACAAAGGAAAAGATTTTATAAATTTTTGTTTGGATAGAAGAAGCAAAAGAAAGGATAATTTTAAATAAGAAATTACCTAACTATCTTTTTAATATTCATAGGCATAAAAGATAATTTTTTTTATCAGATATTAGGGAGAAGATAGATATTTTACCGACTAACTTTTTATTTTCTTTAAAACACTCCAAATTAGGAGGGTTGTAAAATCCTCCCAATTAACGAATATGGAAGAATTCTTTAATCCTTCTATATTTTCTTCTTCCTCTTAAAATGTAATCCAAATAGGTATCCCTCTCCTTTCCTTTTTTTAAAAAATTGCAATCCAAACCGACTGTAAAATTAAAAGAAGAAAGTTGTCACCCTTTTTATTAATTCACAAAAGATATATATTGTCCAAATTTTTACGAGCTAAACTTGTATTATCCATTTTTCTCTTTTAACTGAAGATCCTATGTGTAAAAAGTTAAACATAAATAGATATAATCAAATCAATATTCTTCGAATTTCTTTTAAATTCAAACGCATACCTATTAGTTGCCATTTATATTATGTAATCTTAACCAAGTGAGACCTAAACCAAGCTTCCTGCCTCATAATATATATATATATATAAATGATCAACGAAAAGTTATAAACACCCTATTTGGATTGCATATTCTAAAGTTAAAGACAGACAAAAAGAAAGAAATCCCCTCCTCGATTAACCAATTCAAAAGTTTTTTTTGAAGAGAATTGAAAGGTTAGCTTATGACAAGTTTTTCTCATTCTTGCTTTTATTATTAAATAAAAAATCATAAAATCCTATCTTTCTTTTTCCTTACTATTTTTTCAAATTTCAAAAATAAATATTTTATTTCTTTTCCTTTATTTATTTCCCTCAAATTATTATTATTTTTTTGTTGATAGAAAACCTAATTAACAGAAATCAATCACCTATAACTCAACAAAATTCGATCACTAAATAAATTTCGAATATAATAATACGTTACTAATACATACACTAATTTAATTAAGACACTTGCTACGTGAATCGAACCCGAAAACATCGGATTTCCCAAAATTTTAACTTGCCATAAACCGGGTGAAACCGTTTGTCCATTAAAAGGAGACTGGACGACTGGTGGAGAAAGAGAACGAGAAAGATACAGAAGTGGAAAAGAGTGAGGGATGGCGAGCGAAGAGGAACAATCGATAGAGGCAGCCGCAGCAGCCCGACGGGAAAGGCTCAAAGCTCTCAGAACCGCTCAACAACTCTCCAACACTCCCGACGACGATAATACTAACGGTGAACGACAACAACAAGGCCAAGATGAACAAGATGAGGACGATCAAAAGTAACTCATTTTTTTTTCCATAGAAAAACAGTTTTTTTTTCATGATTATTTTAGCTTTAATTTTCGTTATTACTTTCTGGGTTTAATGAAGATGTTAGCATTTGAAGTTTAACAATTTCTTTTCTTTTTTAATTTTTAATTTTTTTCTTGTTTGGTTGTTGTCAAAAGCATTCAATAGTAAACACACACAAAAATTTGCTTGTTATTGGACCCTTTCCCTTTACATAATCCGAGCAGTTTGGCCCGAATACCAGTCTTGATATCACTGTGTATTGGTATTCGGTAAAGTACGGACAAAAAAACACGTGTTTTGAAGAAGTTGCAGTTTAGCTCATGTGTTACCAAAATAATCTGAAAAATGTTACACACTATTCCCTTATGTCTGGTAATGATGGAGGTAACTGCGGGAGGTTTTTCTCCATATTTCTAATAATAAATTATAATAGGACACGGTCTAATATGCAACTTCAGCAAAACACGTGTCTTTCCCCCCTTTACCCGTATAATTATAAAAAATGCATTTAGCTTCCTTTTTAAATATTAGCATAGGTCATAGTGTCACATCATCGTAGACTAACATAACATCTAAATCAATGAATTCTATTTGCTAACTTGGACAACCTATTGATGCTGCTCTATTTCTTTTTCTGCTATGCAGATGATTAGGTCATATAATCATAGCTTTAGTTACAGCGTTGACCGTGTAACACACAGTCAATGCTGTAACTTAGTATATTTCGTTTCAAATGTCGAATTGTAATGCTAATATTGGAGTATGTTTCCTTCTCTGTAAAATTCGATATTTACTTTGTAGTTTCAATTCTTTGAAGCAGTGTCAATATGAAATTCCGGAATTATCTTCCACATGACAAGCAGCTTCAAGAGGGCAAGCTTGCCCCACCAGTGCTACCGAAATTTGAAGACCCTGTTGCAGCAGCACCTCCTGCGGAAGAGAAGAAAGAGGTGCTTTATATCACTTCCTTTCAAATTTTTGCCCGTTGATGTTTGCCTTAATCTTATTCTAATACGACCATGTTATTCAGGACCCATTTCTGAACATTGCCCCTAAGAAACCAAATTGGGACCTCCGAAGAGATGTACAAAAGAAACTTGACAAGCTAGAAAGACGCACACAGAAGGCAATCTTTCAACTTATGGGTATGTGATTATCTTTCCTCACCTTTGTTCTATCACGGCGACCATGCTGATTTTTAAGTGAACTTCAACTTTTTTGTTTTGATATCACCTCTGATTTGGCCATCTCCCAGTGAGTCATAGATTGCTTCTGGTGGCTTTTGGATAAGCTTGAGGATGCTTAGGAGTCTTGTCATAGCTTCACAGGTCGCCCACTTAGATATCTTATTTAGTGCTAGTTTTGAAAGTGCTTATAGGAGAAGAAATAGAAAGACTTGTTTTAATTATAAATTACATAATCTCGTTGTAATTGGGTTTACATCTGGAGGCCTGCAGTGTTTGAATCATAGAAGGTATTGTTGAAGAGCACAGAGGATGTCTAGTCCATATTGATCTTGTTATAAGGAATGGTTAAGTGATTAGGAATTATTGACATGAGCTTAAAGGACTAGTGAAAAATATTATATTGTAGATGTGCTAAGAGAATTGACATTGGAAATTATTTACTCAAATTTTTAGAGACTGCACCAAGGATGTGTTGCCTAGAATGCATATTCTGTACACTGTAGTAACTGTGTTATCGAAGGTGTGATTTGGTATCTGGAATAATGCGTTATTTATTCAAAACAGATAAATTGTGATAGTTAATTGACTTGTCTTAGGGAGCGCATTGAGTTACTTGAGCTTGAGTGAAGTTTTTCTATAAACTGCGTGCGTCTCCTCTAGATTGCCTACAATTGACAGTTGGAATCTTGAGTAGAGGAAGGACTTGAATAAAGCCACTAAATTAACTTTGTTTCTTAGTGTATATTTACTGCATTGATGGGGGTTGATCTCAATTTTGTTCTATTTTAGCTGATTCTGCTTGAGGATTTAGCTCTTGGAAAATTTTTAGAGCACATCCTTTTGAGAAACCTCAGTAGTGTAAGCAAAGACCTGTAGTATATTTGATAGCTAAGCGATGTTGGCATGGAAATATTGGGGCTTACCATGGCGTTATTCGCAAATTGTTGCCCATAAAGCGTACTTCTTGAATCTGTGTAAGAGACGGTACTCTGGTTTCACATTAACTTCAATACCTGGGCCATTTCTTCAATTTCCTTTTACTGATAAAGTTGTGATGCAAAATCAACATGCTTCTCACTTTTCTTAAGTCTTTTATGTTGTTACTGTTGAGAAACATAGATTCGACCTGACTTTTAGCACTAATATAGCCATACCCTGTTGTAATATTGCTTATTTTTTGTTCCCTTCTTTCTTATTTTTGTATGATTTGAGTTTTATAGTTTGTGTTGATATGGCTCTAGCAGTTTGAACTTTGCTTAATATCTTGAATGATGTGGAGCTCTGCTGACCCTAATACATGTGCATATCTCGCAGAGGAGGAAGAAAAGAAAAGGAGACTAGCAGAAGAAGAAGGCTAAAATGGAAGATTAAATGAAGTGTTTCGGTAAATGGAGACTTTAGTTGTTGAGCGAGAATTATACGGGCTGAAAAGTTTCCTGTTTTTCTTGAGTAGTATGTATAACCATGTTACATGGCATTTGTCGATGGCTTGAAATTCTCTTGAATGTAACATTTGTAGGAGCTGGAATTTTCGGTTGTATGGAACCTGTGAAAAGTGGTCTCTTTTCAGGCTAAAGGATATGACAAGAATGTTAAAAATTCCTTTCTTTCTGGTAATGTACCGTATGCTAGGGTAATTAACTGCAGCATATTACCTTCTCTGAAGCGTTAATGGTGGATTTCCTCCATGGCCATGGAATGGATGCAAACTGTGGTATTTCATTGAGTAATGGCGAGTGTACTGCTCCCATTTGTGTCGGTTTGATAATAGATATCCCGTGGGCATGAGAGACGCATTTACAGGGAATCACCCATTTCATGTTAGGGTTGCTTGTAGTAAACATCTTTTTTTTACAATGCCAAGTAACATTTGTCAGAACCATGCATTATTTCAAGGCTCATATGATTGAAATCTGGGTTCAGGTTCCGGAGATCAAGAGCACTTTTCAGTTGTGTTGTATGGGGGACCGGACAAAAAGTGGCAGGTTATCACATCTAGTTGAATCCGTCCACACGATTTAGTTGGCGAGGCAACGCGTCCCTCTTGGTGGCACGCCATTGAGCGAGCTTCAATTGGAATTTGAGCTTCTGTGTATTACGTTTGTGGTGTCAATGAATGGTCGTGTTGCAAATTCAATATCTGCAGATAGTTACTAGGGTTTTCGTTGGGTTTGTGTTTACTTGTGCATATTGCACAGTCAGTCACCATGGTGAAGCTTTTGTCATGAAGAAATCTGTGAATGATGGAAACCGCACCTATTGGGTTTAAGGGAAAATTCATGGATCCTTATTGTTCTCCAAATGCAGTTATGTTTGTCATAAAGCCAGTCTCTCATAATGTTATACGTTATATGTTTGAATCTCCATTATAACGTCAAATTTTATGATTGAATCTCCATTATAATGTCAAATTTTATGAGGAGATTCAAATCCAATTAAAGACTGCTGCTCCTTTTGCTCCTCACCGCAGCATGAAGAGGAGGAGGGAGGGGATTGGCGGGCTGAGCATAGCACAAGCTTGAACAAGATCTAAGTTACCCGCCTGTCATCTCAACCTAAAACAACATTTACTGTAAAATAACTTGTTGCCCTAGTCTGAACTGAATAGACAGATACCAACGCGAGGTGCTGTATGAAGGAAAGGGATGGGGGTTCTTGCTAGAAGAATTCTTGAAATGAAAAAAGATTGCTTGAAATGTAATGCTATTCTATAATACAATTGGAAAGTTGTAGTGACTTGACATTAATGAATAAAGGAAAACATCCCTTCAAATGCAGATGAGATATGTCACACACAAAAGTGACTTGTACATCTCTATCACAGGGCGAACTATAAATCTCACAAGTAAAGGAACCAAAGATTTTATTGAAGGAAAAAAAAAAAAGGAGTAGAAATCAGAGGTAGAAAAAGGGACAAGACAAGATGACACATCTGCACATGTTGCAACTGAGCAGATGAATTGACATGTTGCTGACAGCCACGGAAACTTAAATGAATCACTTCCCACTTGACTCATTCTTTTGACTCTGAATACTCATAGGTTGGGCCGATTCCTGCCTCCTCCCAAATTGTACTTGATTCCTACAAAAGGCTTGTGCTTACTCACCCTTTTAGGCTTTGTTGGCACCAAAGTGCCTCTTGTTTGTGGTTTCCTCATTCCAAGATGGATCCACAAGAGGAAGCTGGGAATCATCAGGGTTGAGGGCCAATGCAAAATCGGGCAATGTTGGTGCAGTTTCCATAATCCTATAAGAAAAAGTTAAATATAAGTATCGTCTAGCAAAGGTCAGCAGTCTATCTTTCCTGCAAGTAAAAATTTGCTTTGCTAGCAAGGTGCCAATTTCAAGTGTAACCAAAAAGAGGTTAAAAAGTTTTAAAAAAGTTGAAATGCACGAATGTTGATCATATTTGGAATTATTTACAATGTCTGTCATGCCAAACATCAACATGCAAGAAACAGTGAATAAATAAGGTAAATATGATAACATATCATTGCACTGCATCATCATCCTCCCTCAAGCTTGTAAGAAATGACTAATGAATATATCCTGCAAACAAATATCAATATTAGCAGTCACTAAACGAAAACTTACTTTTCATGAGTATATAGGTCCTTGTTGATTCGCACCTGGCTAGAAGTGTCCTTGGGAATCTTCTCAGTAAGAAACTTCATGGTTCCCCAAAGAAGGGGGTTTCTGCACTAGGAAAGTGAAAATTAGCTGAACATTACAGATAGCAACATCATCGGTCTGTGTCGTATGATTTAGTTTCTCACTTCTCCTAATTGCAATATAATAAAGAGCAAATAAACAAATAATTCAACTTTCTTTGTTTTCTTTCCCCTTCTTCTACCTTGAAAAGAAAAAAGAAAAAGACCAAGAAATACCAATCAACTTAACAGAATAGTTCTAAACTCCAACCTCACTCGCTACATGCCATGCCCATACTTACACATGCAATAGTCTTGAAGGCAGATAATCATAAAGGTTTTAGAATATAGAAAACTATGTAGACAGAACTGGTGAAGAATATGAAGAGCTTTACGGATAACAGACTTGGCATTTTTCAAAATCATAAGAACAACTAGAAATCCTGTTTGCCATTTGAGAACAACAATTTACAGCCGGATCTGATTGTCATCAGTCTTATATATGACAAATACCCTCTAATCAACATCCATCCAGCTATAACAATTACATGCTTATAACTTACAGTTCTTTTCTTTCAACATTTCTCACTTTATTTATAGTGTTCCCTCATTACATTCCCCACTTTTAGGTCAGATAGAACGTTATGGTAAAGACTTACAGAAATGATACATGTCTCCACATAAAATGCTCCATATGGTGATTTTAGACATCCAACTTCAAATCAGAGGAGGGAAGGGCATTGGGGAGTGTTAAGTGGATATTCGGACTCTTAACACATTGTAAGGAAAGCTACAACCTTCTGAAAAGCCATGAACATCAGGTGGTACTTTTGGTCTTTTGAAGAAGCTAGATTTTGACATTGTATCCAAAAAAAGAGGTCTGTAACCAGCATCATGGAATAAAAGATCATGAAATCTAGATTGATGTATCATGTTCACTAAAAATTAGCCAAGTAATGTTGAGAAAAAGTTTTTAAATTTGAACATGAATTATAAACTTGTTTCCTTTTGACAGAAACTATCATCATACACCAATCCTCACACTAAACTGAAAGATTAAGATAGCAGTCTATCTTCTAAACTGAAAGATCAAGATAGCAGTCTATCTTATACATATAAATCTGAAAAAAAAGGAAAGAGAAGTTCCAATCCTGACCATGCATTCTCAAACCTAAACTGACGTCAAAGATGAAGAGGCCTTGCACATTGTTTTTCATATGACAGTTCAAGTCGGTATGCCTGAAAGTACCATAATGACAAAGGTGTTCTGACACATGAAAGAAAGATCGCAATCTTAATCTATGAAAATAGAAAGTGGATTTATTCTGTATTATCAGTATCAAGAAAATGGGGAGATAATACACAAAAAAAATGCAGGAAGAATATGGAAGCAGTGTGGATAAGGTACCTAGAGATAGGAACTGCCATGTTGAAAGCCTCACATGCCTTCTTACTTTCTTTAAGATACCCGTCTGCAGCTTGCAAAGCAGCTATAGCCATGCCATGAGATTTCTCCGTATTTACTTCATCAAGGATTAAACCATGATAATAGTAAGCTGCAGCCCGGGGTAAAAACAAAAATATTACGAAGACAGTACTGGTAATGATGTATCTTGAGAATCAGCAAAAGAAGCTGGAACCCTCCTATTGGGTTTATTTGAAGGTGCTTCAATATATGACAGTGCAGGATGATCTGGTAACACACGGCATATTGGACCTCTAACTGATTTAATGTTTAATATCTTTCAACAAGTCAATATGAAACCAAAATGCAACACAGAGATCTTTTACCACTTGCTGTTCAACGGAAACCAATTTCAATTTAGACTATGTAGATAGTAATCAGACTTGGTGACAAAAATCCAATAAACTTTGCAATCAGTAATAAGCAGCAGGCATCACCCAATACAAATCCAGAATTTCCAATTCTGAGATGATGGTACTTCAGTGTTCATGTGGACATGTCAAGTGGTTCTAAGTTCTAACATTTTGTACATTATACCAACTTAGATATATAACATGATATCTATGCTACTAAGTTCAAACCTTTCTGCAAGACATCAATTGGTACAGACAGCTTGGTGTTAGTAGCACCAAGTGTGATTTCCTGAGTATCACCAAGTACCAAAACATGTATGGCTGGAAAAGTGTCCTCTGATAAGATTGCACATAAATACTATATTCTGTGAATGTCTTGTAAGTTCATACTATTAAGTGCTGAACACAAGTATCTGCTGGGGCTCTCTTATACTAGGAGGTAATCCCATTTGGCTATCGCATGAACTTTTCGGCTGAGAAGGTCTTCCCGTTGAGGGAGGACGCGTGGGGGTTGTGATGGGGGAAGATGTGGCTAAAACAATAAATAGAATCAAGATAGAAAACAAGAAACATCCTAAAGGGAACAAACATGATCTTTAGATACCTTGGCTTCAATGTACTTCCATTTCACGAACAGCTTATGCTTTTTCCCCCAGCCATTTGTTAATGGAAGATTCACAATATTATCTTGAGCCTACAAGTGACAAAATGAGCATATCAATGTATCAGAAGCATTCCGGTGAACAAGATATCTATATAGTACAAATGAATAATCATGCAGATCACAGTGAACAGGTGTTAATGAAAATGGAAAGGCATGTTTCGATTTAGGTTTGGGGGCAGGCCTAGATTGGAAAAGTGTGGAAGATATTACATGTAACTCAGTTATGGGGGAAATATAAGAAATAGACATTAGATGCCTGAAAAAGTTCATTGCTGAAAAAGTTGATTGTTTATGTTCTTTGACCATCTGACACAATAGACCGCCACATCACTCAGATATGCCTGACAAAAATAAGGAATTTATTCACATTAACTAATGATGATGGTGCTTCGGATAAAACAAAGGTATCACAAAGAAGAAGAATGCAGGACATAGAAGCAGTGTAAGATTATAATGATAACATGCACAACTGCAGACATAAGAAACAAGATGAAGTAGAGTCGACATGAAATGATGATGCATGCTCAATATTTGCTATTGAAGACTTCGACAATTGGAGGCAGCCAGTAAGAGTAATGGAAATCAGATCTTTGATATGGAGCTGCCAGAAAAGATTGAAATAGCGCAAACTTTGGTGAAGCTTAGGAATAAAACTGAGCGAGTTATCTAATAGTACCTGTTGCCAGTATTTTACCATCTCACACGCAAGCCTTTGTTTTACTGCTAGTGTGGCCTTCGTACTGTCAATTGCAAGACCAAGTTGAATATCAACACCCTAATAAAACATTCAGAATAGGTTTCTCAATACAATAAGAAGACAACTTCCACTTTAGTTGTTCAAAAAGTTTTAAAGTTGATTTTGGTCGCTTAAATATAATTTCTCCAAAGTGGATATGATCTCCATCATTATATAAATATATCAAATACAATCAAAATTATGTACACTAAAATAATTATATCAAAACAACCAAATTTAGGATACACAAGGAACACACTATACAAGAGCTAAACAGCTTTGAGCAGCCCGTACATCCCTAAAATCTTAGCTATATTGCTTCGGAGTGCTACTGACTTTCTGATGCTGAGATATATGATCGAGGCAAATTTCTTTCTTAGATACTATATATAGTGTCAGCTTTCATATTCAATGTTGAATTTCGATTTTGCAACACCTTTGGCCAAGATCAGTATTGACATTCGACAGCCATAATTGTGTAACAGACGGGCCATAGTGATACTACAATTAAACAAGATCTTATCCAGCAAACTGGATCCACTATGGATCTTACTCGGCTAAGCTATGCTAGGTTGTGGTGTTCATGTACTGGAATACATCTATACAAGGCAAAATAGTTTTACCATATTGCTACCATGTAGAGATTATAGGTTCTTCAACAATCTGCATTGAACTTTTAAATACTCATGGACTTCTCAGAGTTCCTTTTAAAGAAACTATCAAGATGTGAGAGAGCCTCCGCCAGTTCATCTTGATTAAATATTACAGATGCATAATGAGCAATTAGAATAAGTCACTTTCTTTACAGTGTACAAATGTAGTGAAAATAAAATTTTCTCTCAAGCTGGGGGGTTCTCTTTCCTATATCGATCAGCAATCTGCAACGACTGATAAGTATAAGAAACATTTTTATAGTGTCATATATCTATCAAAAGCTGACCCCACCTAGCAGGATAAATGCTTGGTTTTGTTTGGTTTGGTTTACTCTAATCTTCCAAAAGTAACAATATTCTTCTTTGACTCCACCTAACAGGATAAAGGCTTGGTTTTGTTTGGTTTGGTTTATACTGATCTTCCAAAAGTAAAATTCTTCTTCTTTCAGGGTAACTGCAATGCTGAATGTAGACAGGATTAAACTTTTTTCAAAGGTAAAAGTGGTGGGGCAAGTTTTCCACCTTGTAGTGCGGCATGACATAAGAGCTAAGGTATAAGGCATTTGCCTCTCTGGAGTTTATTTTTTATATTAAAAGATCAACATATTCCATAAAAAAGATATAATAATTTGGAAAAGAAAAAAGAAATAAACTAGAGAAGAGTATAGGAAAAGTATCCAGACATATAGATTGTATTTGCAAAGCAAAAAAACACCTAAAACATCCACAATAAATCAGTCTAGATAATCATATCGTTTGTTAAGACCCAGCAAGACAGAAGTCAAACTTCGAGAAGAATACTGAAGAAAGCAAACTGCAAAGAGAGGTGAAAAGTGAAGCAGAAATGGTTAGCAGAAAAGAAAGAGGAGATAAAAGGATAAAGTTTTCTAACTGATGTAAGCAAAGCTGTCTAAGAAAGTGAAGAAATAATCAAACTTGTCTTGGGGGGCTACATTTTAGCTTTGAAAGTTAGACCACCGAGGCCCATGCCCCAGGGAAGGGCACGACTCATGCTTGATGCGTTCACCAAGGCATACTCCATTTTGGACGCTTTGTCTCCATTGCCTTGCAGCATTTCAAGACTACCTTGCCTCGATGAGCGCATCACAAACATCATTTAAATCATTGGACAGGATACTTCTTGTCTATGCTTCTGATGAATTGCAATAAACAGATTCCATATAGATCCATACTTATTTTTGGAATATTAAACTGTGATAAAAAGCTCAAGAATACTCTTTTGTAAGACATAACTCATCTTCAACAAAAATGTTTGTATGTTTCCCGCACTCAGAGAATGGGAACATAGTAATAATTGGCCTTCTTTCGACAACAGAATGTTGCTTGCGTGCAAAATCATAAAGAAAGATCACACAGTCCTTGTTAAGAAGAATTCAAAGTTGCATATCTCCTTTGCAGCAAAACAAATTTGTTGAGTTGCATGTCTTTCAGGAAAGAGAATTAATCACAAAGGGTTTGCTCTGGGGTATAAGGGGTTCAATAATGGTATAATGAGAAACTGGGGCATTTTACTTGTACCTATTGTTTGATGCACTTGATTAGTTTATCATCTCTGAGATTACTTGACTCATGCAGCATAATAACCCCCCAAAGCCCCAGTGGGTGAATATATATTTGTCCCTCTTAAAGCGAATAAGGAGGAAAATTCTGGGGAAAATGTAGCAGAACTTTAACAATGACTAATAATAAAGAGTGCATTTGTTAACAGAGAATGAGATTATACCTGCCCCAGTGCTTGGAGGCAAAGCGCTGTTAGAACTCCTTCAGAAAGATCTACAGGCAGATTTCTCCTGATACAATGGCATTGGTAAATAGAACCAACAATTAGGCCTTGAAAATGTATTAGGCCAAGAAATCACTTTCAATGATAATCAAGAAGTAAATAAGTGAATGTCCTTCATGTAATAACCTGAGTTCAGCAGGGAACTGTGGAAGAATGTGTCGGATTGCACAATCAAGGTATCCGGCAGCCTTCAGGAGAACATCAATAGAAGATTTCCTGCTCTCTGTTACATAAATTCATTAAACAAGGATAAAGGCAAAACTAAGAAAATCTACATGAAGCATATAAATTGAAGTAAATATAAACTTGCAATAATTTAAGAAGACCATTAACAATAACAAGCAAAAGTAACAAGCTTCAACAGGTATTAGAGGCACCAGAGATAATTCAAACCCTTCTACAGATAGTTGAGAATGAAGAGAAAAATTAAATGCGAAGTTCAGACCATTAACAATAACAAGCAAAAGAAACAAGCTTCAACAGGTATTAGAGGCACAAGAGATAATTCAAACCCTTCTACAGATAGTTGAGAATGAAGAGAAAAATTAAATGCGAAGTTCAGATGACCAACAAGAGGGCATATTTTACATTCTAGTGCTAGGTTTTGAGTCATCTACCTTGACTTTGATCACATGCAAATGTAACAAGCCTTTTGTCAGGCAGAGTCCCTTTTTCATTTTTCAAATACCAAATAGTGATTCAGAAGAAAGATAAAAAAAAAAAAAAATCGGCATGACAAAAGAATCACAAATTTAAGTTCTGTGAATTACAAATTTACATGTGTCATTATACATTGACTTTAAAATTGGCCAAAATGTAAAGGGTTTCAAATTTTTTATCTGCAGGACCTTTTCCATGGAATCATCATCCTAAATTTCCATCCTTCTAAGGATAGAAACACTTAGCATTTAACAAGCAGCGTTTAGCTCATGGATGAAAAAATAATCAAAGAATAAGAACTTTTGGCAACCCAAGTCAGAACAATCTCTTAGATCCTTTTTTAGCTGCCAAGAACAGGCCAGCCCATGCAATGTAATATGCTACACCTTTTTCATGTTTTACATGATCAGTTGGCAAGAATTCGAGCAGGTTTGGATTAAGATATGGCAATAACTTTCTTGACTCTAAAACATCATCTTTTTTCATGTTTTACAAAATCAGTTGACAAGAATTTTGAGCAGCTTGGATTTTGCTAAGGCAATAACTTCCCTAACTAAACATTCTCTTCTACCATATGATGGTCGACAGATAACTACACTTGATATGTGCCGTGAATTTGACCTTGTTCGGTTCAAAATATTTGACAATAAATCCAAGAGAAGAGTAACTCTAAGGGGAAAAAGCAAAGATAGAGTTACGTTATAACATTCGAAGAGGGGATGGGCACAAAATGTGTTACAATCAAAAATTAATTTTAGTGTCAGAAAAGACAGTTGTCAGCAATTACTGGCTGAAGAGGTACTACTACCCATAACAGATTATTTATCAATCTCAACATCAGTTTTCTCCAATCATAAACAATCACAGCAAGATTTCAAATGTGATGAAATTTGGCTGCAGCAGAACATGGGCTAAAATACTGTGACTGTTAGCAGAGCTCATTATTGCCCACATCTCCACTAAGCCCTTGTCTGCATTGTCATGAAAAGGAACAATTGGTTTTGTATTGCAGTTTAACAAGTTATCAACAACTATCTTTTATCAGTAAAGCTAAATGCAACAAACTCAGCATCAACTTTCTCTGGCTCATACATGGAACTGAGGGTAACTGATTCACCGTTTTGAAATATCCAGTTGTAAGTGTTAGAATATAAACTTATCCCACATCAGAAAAACATAAATTCTTAGATCACCTTATAAGATCTTGTGTTACCACACTTAACACCAATTAGTTTTAGGATGGACCTCAGTTATCTTAGTATCAGAGTTGGACCCTTAGTCCAGTTTTATTCATCCACGTGTAACTCATAGATCTTGGGTTACTTCACTTAACACCAATTAGTTTTAGGATGGAACCCATGATTCTTAACAATAAGACAAAACAACCAATCTAAAAGAACCTGAAAAATTAAATACTTGAAGAAAAGCATTTGATAAGTATATCAAGGTTAATTTATATCCAACAGTAATCTCCTTCTTCTTTTATTCCTTCCCTTCAGATGTCTTTTCTTCTCTCTTTGTGCATTCCCATTTTTTTCCTATGTTCCCTTTTCCTTTTTTAATATATTTTTTTTGTTGCTAAATACCTTTTTTAATCTTTTATGGTGTCTGGTACCTATTTCCATTCCTTAAAACCATTCACAGAAGAGTAAATTATGCCAATCTAGCATAGAATGAGTTGTCTGTCTCTGACTTTTCTTGAATATTTCATTAATAGTAATAACACATTAAAGAGTACTTCTAACACCAAATGACTCACGAACTGCTATATCTTGAGCTTATCTGGCAAAGGAAAAAGAAGTGGATGGACAGAAGATGGTGGACAATAAACGGTTTCAAAAGAAAGATTTTGGTTTCCCTTGTTATAATGGATAACTGCTTGAAATACAAATTCTTCTTGTATTCGCTATAAGCAGGCAAAAAGATGGAAGATACAACCAGAAAGGTGGTATATAAAAACAGCCTAGAACTCATTAACAGAGCTTCTCCTCCCTCTTGGGTCACTGAAATGGCATTTTTTTAAACAAATAAAGCACACGACTACAGCACCAACAATGCTTGAAGAACGCGTTGCCTTATTTCACCATGCAGTAACTTGTGAGGATGGACAGGAAGTTTCTCGAATTGATGGATCCAGTACTCCCTCAATCTTGTCAAACCATCCTACTTTCTGTAACTCCTATCAAACATGCTCCGAAACACCAAACGGTACATATGTACTCTCCCAAAACTAGAAGAGGCTAGTTCAGGGATTTTTCAATATTTATGGAGATGAAAGTATATCATGAGATGCAGACTAAACCAAAAAAAAACGAATTAGTTGTGAAAAAGTGTTTTTTCTTCTTCTAAAGAATGCATGAGCTATACAAAATTTATTCTCCATGAAATATATTAGAAGCTCAAGACGAAGCAAGTCTTGAATAAGGAAAAAGAGGAGATAGAAAACCTTTCAGAATTGGTTCATTTTCAAGCTTTAAGTCATTGATGTTTCCTGCCATATTCATAACTTTATAAATTCTTATTTCCAGAATTCCAATCCCACAGTTGGTCCACTAATTGACCTTTTATGTTTAGCGTTTGAATATTACGTTTATACCTGCTTGCAGGAAAAAAACTTAAGCAGTTCAAGTTGGCACAGGATTGGAGTTTCAAGGTGAGAGACATCGGGAGATGCAATCTCACCCAAAGCAATATGACTAAGGGATACCTGGCCTCCACTTCTTCTCTATATCATTTTCTGCATCTTGTTCAAGAAATTCTAAGGTAACTTTATCGTCTATAAGGATGACTTCACCTCCCATTACCATGTTTGCCTTTTGCCTTATTGAACTTAACCCATCCACCCATAACTCACGTCGAATGCTTTCCAGCATAACTGCGAACACTTTCCTTCTCTTATCCTATTTGAAACTTGAAAAGGCCCTAAATTTATGGATTTTTTGACTGCAAAATAAACTAAAAATGGTTTACCCACCATCGGCTACTCTAAAGATTTGAAAGCTTGTTGACAAATGAGCCTATCACTTGTCACATATAGTGTATCTTCTTCGATTGGTGCAATAGCTAGTTACATGGTAAAATTTAGATTCTAAGTTCCAGCCGAATAGATTTCGTACAAAATTTATGCCGGTATTCTTGTCTACACCAAGCCTCATCACCATACAACACCAGTTTTAAATAATCATGCAGTAATGTTCTCCATACCTTCCAGTTTATGTCATTTAAGTCAATATTAAATGCAATCAATCAATTAAATTAGTTGATATTTTGTGGCGCCATCCGTTTCCTGAATTTCTTGACAATAAATTGACACCGGTTAGCAGAGGACACCTACACAATCAGTTGACTAAATGAACTACCAGTTCAGTGTAGAGCACAGACATCATAATTAAACGATATTGCTATACTACACCCACAAAGACTTATGGAAAATCATGTCCTTTACCAAGGTGGATATCAATAAATGAACACAAAAAACATACTAATTCTCAAAACGAAAGATCTTTATCACTTATCGAAGCCCTTATTCACTAAATCTGATCTGTAGAATTAAGTTTGCAGTTTTACCCACCTTCTGATACCTTGGGCTGATAAACATCAGTAGATGTTATTGGAAGAAGCATTAAGTTAGCTTGTGAGAGTGACAACATTGCCATCAAGTGCAAAACTGACAATACTTCATACCTAGCACTGAACATTGCCGTCTCCTAAAATCATTGACAAGCTAGTTAGATGAGCACTCCCCTCAATGAATGGGAATACATTAAGCAAATGGTACATCAATATGGAGAAAAATCTCTACTCTAGTCTAACCTCTGCATCATCCTCTTGATTGATCCAAAGAAACTGCACTTTCTGTTGTAATGGGCTCCCTACACACTTCCAACCAATCAAGATTCAGAACTGATATCAACACAGCACAAGCGCTATTTATGGATGAATTTCACATGCTTTACCATCTTTAACTAGTCCCAAGAGAACTGGCAAATAATCCTCAAGAGCCTGCAAAAGATCAGCCAGGGTTGAACTGCTTACAGAGAAAAGCTGATGATGCATCAAAATGAGCTCTAAGTCAGAAATAACAAAGACTAGATCACTCTTGTCTGCAACTAACCATGTTGAGTAGCAGATTTTCTTCTTGTTCTTGTAATAGTTGGAGCTTCTTGCCCGGCCATTACAACTATTCTGGTTCTAAGAGTGGACAGGCGTTCAACTAGACTTTTAGATAAGTTGCTGCTCAGTGGTTGAGAAAAATCAACAGGCTTAGGGATCCGTAAGCCGGGAAGAAACACGAAAACTTCCCCAATGTTTCCTGGCCTTCTCCTGTTTCCACCAGTGTCCTTTGGAGTTGATACCAGGCATCCCATATTGTAGAATTTCTTGTGTCTGCCAGCTTAGATTACGCAAAGAGTCAATAACAGAGTTCAAGCAAAATGATAATCATGCACAAATGAGCAGGGCAACAATCAGGCACGTACAATACCATGCATAAAGCATCCAGGTTCAAAAGTTTAAATTATGTACCGAGAAGTGTGAGTTTCTAAGCATGTACATGACAATCACAAGAGATTTTGAAAACTCAACAGAAAATAGTAAACCATCTGGTGGCTTACTCCATTAATGAATAACCGCCAACAAAAGCAGTTGGCACCTCATGAGAGATTGCTACTCCTTACCATACCAGACCCATCATGCCAATTCAGCAGACTACCCACCCTACCTCCATACACATTTACATTTAAATATTCAAGTAAATAATGAGCAATAAATTAGATACCCATGCTCGCCTGATTCTTTGTAATCAGACAATAAACTGATTCGTCGAATTTTCTACTACTTTCTGCACGATAAAGAATTGTACTACTGAATAAGTACAATTAAAAATTAAAGAAAACAAAACTGACACAAATATCACAAGATAGGCATGAATATTGCCAGATGCAATGCATATATTTATTTGATACTAGCTAACTTTTGTTTCTATCCATATTCATAAAACTAACTTCAATTCTAATCTTCCTGTAAACTATAGTTTCCGGAACAAGATATAATAGCTCTTAACAGAAAGATCAAATCTTTCTAAAGTTACTCTAGTATAGGGAAGAAAAGTGGAGCCCCAGGCAGAACGAAGCAATTAACAGGGGTGCGCTCTACAACTTAGCTAATAGCCCGTCAGGAACACGCGCATAGCGAAAGCTTTGTGAACTAATATACGAAGAAAAGAGACAAAATGAAGAAAATCAAGTAACATCTTGAGTAAAGAATTGCCCAACTGCATTTACAAAACAAGCAAAGATACACTACACAGATCTTTAATGGCCATCTGGGACACCATTTAAGCCACTTATCTCAACAAAGCTCAATTCACTTATGCTATCTCAAATCATTCTCAAGAATCTATAAACTATCCACATTAATGACTACATATATATGTAAAGTAAAACTGAAATTCGATTACTGAAAAAAGCCAAAAATTGTACCTCTTTCAAAACCGAGAGAAGCTTATAAAACAAAAAATTAAAGACAAAGGTGGGTAACTTTTATGCTTTTGGGATTGATTTCTCTTCTGGGTTTTGCTCAGAATCCAAATGTATAAACAGTGAAATGAAATCAAAACAAAAAAGACAAACCCTGTTTAGCTCAATTCATAGTCGAGTATGCATTTTCAAGAATTTCAACTTTTTAAGCAATATCTTTTCGAAACAAAGAGAGAGAGAGAGAGAGAGAGAGAGAGAGAGAATGAGTCCTCATGAGGTATCAATTCCACTCTACGTTGATATGATGAATACAGTTTCCTTCTTTAAGGGAAAGAAATACCAAGAAAACATGGCATGGTTGCTGGAATTGATTATAAAAAATAAATAAATAATTTATAACGTAATTTGTTAAAAGAAAGTACAAGGGTCGTTGTTTTATTTCATGGGATGGCCCTCATTTGAGCTAAATTCAAAATGGATGGCAACTTAGCCAAGGTATAGCAAGATTAACTCTCCGTGTACTATATTTTCAACATGAACAGCAACTTCAGTCACATTAGGAGATAATTCATCCTTGGCCACCCATTTGCAATTTGCAAAGTAAACAACGGCAACTCTCTCATTTACTACAGCTTGTTTGGATTGTTTTTTTTAAAAAAAAATATATAGGAAGGGGAGGGATTGGGGGATTCTTTTTCTATTTAAATTGTATTTTTAGATTCAATAAAAAATTTAGAAGGATTTTAAAATTTTTTTATTTTTTTTAATGAAAAAAAATTTACAATTCTTTTAATTTAAGATAAAATAGAAAGAAAAGAAAGAAAAATTAATAAAATAATTAATTTATCTTTAATTTTTTCTATAATTATTTTATAAAAAAAATAATAAAATAATTTTTCATTTAAAATTATTATTTTCTTTCCTTTACTTCTTTAATTCAAACAACAAATTATAAATTTCTTTTATTTTCTTTCCCTTATTACCTTTTTGCAATTCAAACAAGAGATCTCTTTTCATTTTCTTTCCTTTTATTTTTCTTCCTCTGCCTTACTTTCCTTTCCTTTCCCATGTACAATCCAAACTGGGGGCTTTTTTTCCTGCTTCAAAGTCTCTTACCCCAAGTTTGGATTGCACATGGGAAAGGAAAGGAAAGTAAAGTAGAGAAAGAAAAATAAAGGAAAGGAAAGGAAAATAAATCTCTCGTTTGGATTGTAAAAAAATAATAAGAAAAAGGAAATGAAATAAATTTATAATTTGTTGTTTGAATTAGAGAAGTAAAGGAAAGGAAATGATAATTTTAGATAAAAAATTACCTTATTATCCTTTTTTATAAGATAGTCATAGAAAAAATTAAAGATAAATTAGTCTTTTTATTTATTTTTCTTTCCTTTTCCTTCATTTTACCTCAAATTAGAAGAATTGTAAAATCCTTCTCATTAAAAGAAATAGAGGGATTTTAAAACTCCTCCAATTCTTTTATTAAAACTGAAAATGTAATCCAAACAGGAGGAGGGATTCCCTTCCCTTTACTTTCCTTTAAAAAAACCAATCCAAACAAGCTGTTAAGCTTTTGCTTCCTTCTGCTTCATCTGCCTCACAATCTTTGCCAACCTCACACAGTCAAAAATCACCAAAAAAGAAGCAAAATATACAAGAAGAGGGAAAAGAATGGCAGAACTAGCTGTGCTTAGCGCCACAGTACAAGCCATCATGCAAGGTGTGTTGGGGAGCACAGCCTCCCTTGCTGGTGAAGAGTTTAGACTTTTATGGGGTTTCAAGAAAGATTTAAATAGGCTTAAAGGGTCACTGGAGATGATTCAAGCCTTCTTGCATGATGCTGATCAGAAACAAAATGTGAGATATGAGGCTGCTCTTAAGCTCTGGCTTAAGAGGCTCGAAGGATTTGTTTACGATGCTGATCATGTCTTGGATGAGATCAACTATGATATTCTCCGAACAAAGGTAGAGATGCAGAACCAAATGAGGAGGAGGAAGTTATACTTGTTCTTTTCATCCTCTAATCCCATTGTTTTTCGTCGTAAAATGGCTCATAAAATCAGGGACATTAATACAAATTTGAAGATGATCAATGATGAGGCAAACAGCTTGGGCCTGCAATTTGTAAGGGGTGTTGTTGATGCAGCTACTCCTCAGGTTCCTTTTAGCCGCGAGACGGATTCCTCAAGTGTTGATCCAATTGTTGTAGGAAGAGCAGATGATGTATCCGAGATTGTAAGAACTTTGATGTCTCCCATTGATGAGATTGTTAATGTTATTCCCATTGTCGGAATGGGTGGAATGGGGAAAACATGTTTGGCTCGCGTAATCTTTCATGATGAGCGGGTTGTGAGACACTTTGATCAGCGAATTTGGGTATGTGTATCTGAAGATTTTCAAGTCACGAGGCTGTTTAAATCAATCCTTGAATCCCAGGAAAATGTTGAGGTTGTAAGTCGAGAAGCTATAGTAAATAAGCTTAAAGATAAGTTGGGAGGTAAGAGATATTTATTGGTTCTTGATGATGAATGGTAAGAGAAACCAAGAGCTGATGAACCAAGGAGTTGGGATGAAAAGTGGGATGATTTTAGAAGATCATTACAAGGAATTAACCCAATCAAGGGAAATTTCATTCTTGTGACAACTCGTAGCAAACAAGTTGCATCGGTTGTGGCCCCGGATTGTACATCTTCACTGGGAGAATTATCAAATGATCATTGTTGGAGTATCTTGAAAGAAAGAGCATTTGCGCATAAAGATATCCCAAAGGAATTGGAGGTCATTGGGAGGAAGATTGCACGAAAAATGTCAGGGTCTACCGTTAGCAGCAAATGTATTAGGAGGCATGCTTCGCGATAAGGCTAAACAAGAGTGGTTGTCGATCCTAAGAGATGGACTCTCCGATCTAGGGAGAGATCAAAATACTATCTTGCAGATATTGAAGTTAAGTTATGATCATTTGCCATATCCATCTCTCAAGAAATGCTTTGCTTATTGTTCCATCTTCCCCAAGGATTTTGATATACAAAGAAAAGAGTTAGTGCAGCTCTGGATGGCAGAAGGATTTCTCCAACCACATCAGGGAAGTGATATTTTGATGGAAGATATAGGCAATAATTTCTTTAACATCTTGTTGCAGAATTCATTATTTCAAGATGTGCAGAAGGATAAGTATGGCAATGTGAAACAATGTAAGATGCATGATCTTGTGCATGATCTAGCTCTATCTGTTTCAAAGTCTGGAAATTCTCATATTCGGTACCTAGCACCAGTTTCATTCAAAGATGAAAATCATATTAAAATCACGAAGGATGATGCAAGATGTTTGCGCACGTTTTGGTTGAAGTGTTCTGTATCAAATAACTTCTTGTCAAACTTCAGATTTTTGCATGTCCTAAAGTTGTCTGGAGCACATTTGATGGAATTGCCAACGTCCATTGGCGAATTGATACATTTGAGGTACCTTGACTGCTCAAACACAGCTATTAAATCTCTGCCAGACTCAATTTGCAAGCTTTACAATTTGCAGACATTAAGAGTCAGTAAGTGTATTCACCTTAAGAAACTTCCAGATGAGTTGAGTCATTTGATTAGCTTGAGACATCTCCACTGTGATAGTAAAGCAATTTCCAATATGCCACCTGAGATAGGGCAATTGACTTGTCTGCAAACACTTGAGTTTTTTAAAGTTGATCGAGATAAAGGTTTTCGTATTGAAGAGCTAGGCTACTTAAAGAAACTTACTGGTAAACTACAGCTATCCAATCTCGAGTTAGTGAACAATAAAGAAGCAGCGCGGCATGCAGATCTCTTAGGAAAGTCTGGTCTTCATGAGTTAGTCCTTAAATGGACTCGTGACAAGGATGGGGGCGACAACAATGATGAGAATGTATTGGAAGGCCTCCAGCCTCATCCCAATATAAAAAGCCTCACTGTTCAAAATTTCATGGGTGCTAAATTTCCATCATGGTTTATGAAAATGGCAGTTACAATGGATGATGGAGAAGTCTTGTTACTTGACAATTTGGTGGAAATAGAAATGAAAAACTGCAAGAGATGTGAAGAAATTCCAATGCTCGGGCAACTCCCGCTTCTCCCGCAACTTAAACTGGAAGGGTTGGACAGTGTAAAAAAAATTGGACCTTCATTCTACGGCAGTGCTGATTACAGCAGTGGCAATGTTCAAATGACACCTGTGCTGTTTCCAACACTTCGGCACCTCAGTCTTATCAACATGCCCAACCTGGTGGAGTGGATGGAAGCAAAACTAACATCAACAAATGATGCAGCACCAAGTAGATTTGTAGTATTTCCTTGCCTTGAGACGTTGGTTATCAAGAATTGCCCCCAATTGGCAACTGCTCCAAGTCAATTCCCGTGCCTGAAGGAATTGAAGATTGAAAATGTGTGCAGCAAAATTCCGTTGGCCAGGATATGCAGTTGTAATCTTTCCACTCTGGAAGAGCCTCTCATCGAGAGTGTATCAGAGCTCACTTGTCTTCCAGATAAGCTGTTAAGCAACAACCATAATCTTGCATCCTTGAGAATACATGACTGCCCCAACATACTGTATATTGTTCCTTCTGCGCTGAATTGTGGTTCTTCTCTCCGAGAGCTAGAGATCTGGAACTGTGAGAAGCTAAGAGAATTGCCTAATGATCTGCATAGTTTTCAATCTCTTGAGAGATTGTTATTGTACAATTGTTGCAATCTTAAGTCCATGCCGGTCCCAAATGGACCAGATCGCCTCACATCACTTCGGTACTTGGCAATCACAGATTGCCATGAGTTGATTAGTCTGCCAAGTGAAATGATAGAATCCTGTACCTCTCTCGAGTATCTGGAGGTTTGTCGCTGCTACAATCTCATCTCCTTTCCTATAGATTTGGGACGAGCGCCTTCTCTATCAGCCTTGGTGCTATACAGATGTCCTAAATTGATTAGTGCGCCCCAGGGTCTTTGTTGCCTTACCAGATTGAGCAAATTGTGGATTGGTCCCTTCTCAGAAACAACTGAATTTGACTCATATCAGGAGAGTTTTGACGGTATCCAACAGTTGTCGTCCTCACTTCATGAACTAGTATTGATCGGGTGGCCTCACTGGGACTTTCTTCCTGATGGGATTCAGCACCTCTCTGCACTAAAAGAGTTGCATATTGAAGATTTCGGGGTAGCAACTTTGCCGGACTGGTTTGCAAAACTTTCTTCTCTTAGAGATCTACACCTATGGAGTTGCAAAAAGCTACGATATCTGCACTCCACTGAAAGCATGAGACGTCTTACCAAATCAACAGTAGCAGTGCGAATGCACAACTGTCCACTGATGGATTAAAGATGCAGCCAACCAGGCGGCTTTGATCGGTAGCGGTCAAGGCTATCCATGTTCACTACATTCATTCTCCAGAATATTGAAAATTCATCTTGTAAGTCCACAAGTTGAATTGATCTTGCTTCTAGAGTTTCTTGTTTAATCTTTTCAACGTTTCATTTATCTACCTGTTATTGTTCCTTTGCTAATTCAGGAAATCTTATAGATGAATTTCGTTATAGCTCTATAATAACAAATATGTCATTTTCTTTTTGGGGTAATGGAAAAAAGTATCATTTATAACGCACTGAAAGATATTCGATATGCATATTGCATCTGAGCAATGCACACTTTGTATATGTTTTTGAGGAAGTACAAACTTTGCAGTTGTTGAAGTCTGCTTTCTGATTCGTTGCTGCTAATGAACTTCCCAACTTTGATTGCATGTTTCTAGCTTCCCAACATCGACCAAAGAGTGGAGAAGAAAGGGGAATCTATGCTGTGGCAATATCAGTCACAATACGATAGTGAGTAAAAGAAGAAAGAGAATTAAAAAAGTTTTTTAAATTAAAATGCTAACTAGGCATATATGTGAAAGGTAGTATTTGGGTGTTTACTAGTCACCAATGAGTCTAGGGCTGGCAAATGGGCCAGTCCGGCACGGCCTGGCCGAATTGTGAGTAAAGAAAAATGAGTCCGGCTCGACACATATGTCTAGTGGGCTGAGCTAAGTTGAGCTCAATCTTGAAATATAAGACTCAGCTCGGTCTACGAGCCCGCTACCATGAGTCGCGAGTTGGGCTGAGCTGGGTTGGGCCAGCCCATCTTTTTATTTTTATTTTTTATTAGTGTGTTCTAAATTTTGATAGTTGGATTAATAGCGAAAAAATCTTAAGTTTAACCTTTTTTTACGAAAAAGTTAATTTAACAATTAACAAGACATAAGTTGATTGATGATATTAATATAAATGATAAAACATTACTTAACAAATAACAAGTTCACGAGATATGGATACGTTACAAATAAACATAAAAAAAGAACATTACATAAATGCTTGACGAAAGTTGGTGAAAAAGTTCTCTATTTTATTATGCTTCTTGTGCGGGTACTGGGCCTGTTGGTGGTGGTGGCGGCAGTCGTTGAGGAATAAAATAGTTTGAAATATTTGAGTGTTGAGATGCAAGATGTCTTACAAGCGTTCCAGTTCTAAATTGACAACGAAATATTTATTTACGTTCACAATAGTTAAAATTACATACACATGTTCTTCAAAGTAAGTAAAATAATTTCAAACATTTGAACGTAATCGTTGTGAAAGATTTTCTTCCCCCATAGCCAAAGATATTGTGTATTCTCTTATAGTAAATAGTAAAATAAATATATAGTTTTGTAGTAAAATAAAGTTGAATACACTAATTACATGTACAAATTATAATATCAAGATGGGCTTTATTTGGGTTCGAATTGGGCCCAAGCTGGGCTTGAGTTGGGTCTGTGCTGGGTTCGAGTTGGGTTGGGCTAAACTTATGGGTTGAGTTGGACTAGGCTTGAGCACAAATAGGTCGGATCTAAAAATATATGACTTAGCTCGGCCCACTTATTTGTGGTGGGTTGAGCCGAATTAAACCCACATTTATTCAAACTGAAGTGGGCCCGAATTTTTGTATATTGAACTAAACTAGACCTATGTCGGTCCGACCCAAATACCACATCTGCCAATGACCACCCATATGCAATTTTCAAAGTCAACTCTAAGCTCCGAATTGGATGTGTGACATGGCTGCCATAAGAATTATTATTATTATTATTATTTTTCCTGGGGAGTAAGAATGATTCTTTCTCCTCAAGGCGAAAAGTACTTCTTTAGAATCTTTGTAGGACAACTTTATTCAAATAAAATTGTAAGTCCAGAATTGGAGGCGTGACATGGCTACACTAAGAATGATTCTTTTTCAAGAAGAAAAGTCCTTCAAAATTTTAGGAGGCATGCTTCGATATAATTTACTTTCAAATAAAGACGAATTCAAGATTGATTTACGTTTAATGAGATTAAAATTATACAATTTAATATTTATATATGAGTAATTTTTTTTAGTGAATGTTAAATTGATTTTTCAGTCTAAAAATGCCTTTAAAATAAACGTATATTTAAAAAAAAATTAATCTCAAGTCACTCTTAAAATAATTTTACTTTTGAAGCCAGTAGAAATTGCACCTCCCCCGACCTTTATATAAGTCCGCCAATGGGTTCAAAGTGCTGCAACAAGAACTAGCAAGAACAACTTCTAGAAAGTCTTCTCATTAGAACAAATTTCTCGTTGATATGTTGTGATTGTCATTAGGGATAGCAGTAGGTACAGTTTAAATCCGAAATAGAACAATATACTACTGATAACAAACTCAATAATAAAACTCATGAGATATATGTTAAGGTTTGATTTTTTTAAAAAATAATTGACTGGTAACTCGATAGATTTTAGTACTATATGTTAAAAAATAAAAATAACAATTATACTAAATTTTTTTAACGTGTATATATACACATATATCCTAATGTTTAGAGTCGACAAACATTGCAATGATTATGTAATTTAGTTTAACTTTTATTATCTTATTGCGTATGAGTTTTGATTCATTTTATTTTTGCGCTTTTTAGACATTTAAATTTTTTGTAAATTATTTTAGGTTAGTTTCCTATTGAAACTAATTTTTAGTTTCTTTCAAAGAAAATAGTTAGGGGAACGGGTGCGTGCAGTTTTTGGGATGCTTACAGTTACTATCATAATTAGTAGTTTTCAAACTCGTTTAGTATCCCTTATGATTTTAATTATAAAAGTTATATTAAACTGTTGCGTTACGATTCTATTTTTTCCGAATGCCTCCGCGTTTGCTGAATGCCTCCGCGTTTACTGATTCTAATCGTCATTCATTCATATATAACATTTCGGAGAAAATTCAAAGCCAGTGACATTACTATGAAACTTTCAAAGTCAACTCTTGGTCGTCTGCCTTTCAATCCTTGTCTATTTATTTTTTTGGACAATTATTGTCAATCTCACACAGCAAAAAAGCACCAAAAAGAAGCAAACAATAATTTTTTTTTTTTTTTTAAAAAGGAAAAAGAATGGCAGATGCAGCTGTGCTTGGCGCGGCAGTACAAGTGATGATGCAAGGTGTGTTGAAGAGCATAGTCTCCCTTGCTGGTGAAGAGCTCAGTTCTTTATGGGGTTTTAAGGAAGATTTGAATGGGCTTAAACGGTCAATGGAGATGATTCAGGCCTTCTTGCATGATGCTGAGGGACAGAACATGGAATTTAAAGCTTTTACGCTCTGGCTTGAGAGGCTCGAAGGAGCTGTTTATGAGGCTGATCATGTCTTGGATGAGTTCAACTATGATATTCTCCGAAGGAAGGTAGAGATGAAGAACCTAACGAGGAGGAGGAAGTTATACTTGTTCTTTTCATGCTCTAATCCCATTGTTTTTAGTCGGAAAATGGCTCATAAAATCAGGGACATTAATACAAAGTTGAAGACGATCAATGATGAATCAAAAACCCCGGGCCAGAAATTGATGCCGAAATTTGAAAGGGGAGTTCGTAGGGAAGGACCTCCTCAGATTACTTTTAGCCGCGAGACGGATTCCTTAAGTGTTGATCCAATTGTTGTAGGGAGAGCAGATGATGTATCCAAGAATGTAAGAAGGTTGATGAGTCCCATTGATGAGATTGTTAATGTTATTCCCATTGTTGGAATGGGTGGAAGGGGGAAAACATGTTTGGCTCGCGTAATCTTTCATGATGAGCGGATTGTGAGACACTTTGATCAGCGAATTTGGGTATGTGTATCTGGAGATTTTCGAGTCACGAGGCTGTTTAAACTGATGTTTCAAAGTCAGGAAAGTGTTGAGGATGTAAGTCGAGAAGCGATAGTACAAAAGCTTAAAGATAAGTTGAGAGGTAAAAGGTATCTACTGGTTCTTGATGACTTCTGGTATGAGGAACCGCGGGATGATGAGCCGAGCAACTGGGACGACAAGTGGGATGATTTTAAACGATCATTAGAAGGAATTAACCCAACCAAGGGAAAT
Organism: Ehretia macrophylla; assembly: GCA_037974665.1. Classification (NCBI taxonomy): domain Eukaryota; kingdom Viridiplantae; phylum Streptophyta; class Magnoliopsida; order Boraginales; family Ehretiaceae; genus Ehretia; species Ehretia macrophylla. Next base: position 17,931,228 of record CM075770.1, read on the forward strand.
TTCATTCTTGTGACAACTCGTAGCCACCAAGTTGCATCGGTTGTAGCCCCGGATTGTACAATATCTTCACTGGGAGAGTTATCAAATGATCATTGTTGGAGTATCTTGAAAGAAAGAGCATTTGCGCTTAAAGATGTCCCAAGGGACTTGGAGGTCATCGGGAGGAACATTGCACAAAAATGTCAAGGTCTACCATTAGCAGCAAGGGTATTAGGAAGCATGCTTCGAAATAAGGCTAAACATGAATGGCACTCGATTTTGAGAAATGGACTCTCCGATTTAGGGAGAGATCAAAACCGTATCTTGCGGATATTGAAGTTAAGTTACGATAATTTGCCACATCCATCTCTGAAAAAGTGCTTTGCTTATTGTTCCATCTTCCCCAAGGATTTTGATATACAGAGGAAAGAGTTAGTGCAGCTCTGGATGGCCGAGGGATTTCTTCAACCGCATCAGGGAAGTGATATTTCCATGGAAGATATAGGTAATAATTTCTTTAACATCTTGTTGCGGAATTCATTATTTCAAGATGTGCAAAAGGATAAGTATGGAAATGTTAAACAATGTAAGATGCATGATTTCGTGCACGATCTAGCTCTATTGGTTTCAAAGTCTGGAAATTCTCATATTCGGTACCTTGCATTGGATTCATTCGAAGAGGAAAAGGATACTAAGATCATGAAGGACGATGTAAGATATTTGCGCACGTTTTGGTTGAAGAGTTCTGTATCAAATTATAACTTCTTGTCAAACTTCATATTTTTGCATGTCCTAAAGTTGCCTGGAGCACATTTGAAGGAATTGCCAATGTCCATTGGCGAATTGATACATTTGAGGTACCTTGACTGCTCAAACACAGCTATTAAATCTCTGCCAGATTCAATTAGCAAGATTTACAATTTGCAGACATTAAGAGTCAATAATTGTAAATACCTTAAGAAATTTCCAGATGAGTTGATAAATTTGATTCGTTTGAGACATCTCCACTATGACAGCGATGTAGTTTCCTCTATGCCACCTGATATGGGACAACTGACTTGTCTTCAGACACTGGAGTTTTTCAAAATTGGTGGAGATCAAGGTTTCTGGATTGAAGAGCTAGGCTGCTTAAAGAACCTTAGTGGCGAGCTACGAATATCCAATCTTGACATAGTGAACAATAAAGAAGAAGCGCGTCGTGCAGATCTCTCAGGAAAGCCTAATCTCCGTAAGTTAGTTTTTGTATGGAATCATTACGAGTTTGTGGACAACAATGATGAGAATGTCCTTGAAGGCCTCCAACCTCACCCCAATCTCAAAGGCCTCATTGTTGAAAATTTCATGGGCGCTAAATTTCCACCATGGTTTATGAGGATGGCACCACTTGACAATTTGGTGGTGATAGAGATGAAAAACTGCGCGAGATGTGAAGAAATTCCAATGCTCGGGCAACTACCGCTTCTCCAACAACTTAAACTGGAAAGGCTGGAGAGTGTAGAAAGAATTGGAGCTTCATTCTATGGGATTAATTCTGATTATAGCAAAGGCGGCAATGGTGAAAAGATCCCGCCCGTGATGTTTCCAGCACTTGAGTGCCTGAGTCTTATCGACATGGCCAACCTGGTGGAGTGGATGGAAGCAAACGGTGCTGCTTTCCCTTGCCTTGAGACGTTGGTTATCCAGAATTGCCCGCGATTGGCGACTGCTCCAACTGAATTCCCGAGGCTGAAGAAATTGAAGATTCAAAATGTAAATAGCTGCATTACATTGCCATGGATGTGCAGTGCCAATCTTATTACTATAGAGGAGCTTAGCATCGTTAGTTTACCAGCCGAATTGTAAGCTGTTCAGCAACAACCATAATCTGCAACTGTAACAAGTTAAGTGAATCTCGTGATGATATTGAATCTTCAGTATCATGATCCAAGACTTTACATGGATTTCATTGAAATGTATGACTAAATTCTTTCAAGATTTTAATACTTGAAATATGATCCCATGGCCTTGCTATGGTACATGCGTGTAAGATTATGGGTTGCTAAGTGCATTTTCTTTTGCAGAAAATGGAGCATAAGAGCTGAAACAAATGTTCATATAAGCTAAAGCTAGAAGATGTTCCTAACTTATTTTAATTAAAGAGTTTAGACTATAACTCTACTTTTATGTTATTTTACTCAATGGACTATCTAGTTTATATTATCATGAGATATTTAAGATATGAGTTTCATAATTTAGTTCATGTGGATATCTTTAGATTCACGATCCGTAGGCCGTTGTGTTTTTCAGTCTTCTGTAAATATTTGAAGTTTTATAATTAATATTTTTGTGATATTTATACTTTGATGAGTGCTTAGCTTAGGGTATAAAGATTAAGATCAAATTCTAAGGGAAGTTTTAACTCATAAGTCCACAAGTGATTTGTAGTGGAGTGTACTTGTGCAAGGTCGAATCCACAGAGGCAATTTGGAAGTTTTACGAAAAAGTAGGTGTAAAGAGTTTAAGTGGTTGCAGTAAATTAAATAATAAATTGGTGTTTTTAATTAAGGCTAATGAAAAATAAAATAAAAATAAAATTAAATGTGAAAACTAAAATTGAGATTTAATAACAATTGGGAAGGTTTAGGATTCAGATTCCTATGCAAATATTTTTATATTTTAATGCCTGATTAGACTACAAACCTAATTAATTGCTTAGTCACCTATTATAATTAATTAACGAGTCACACATAGTTTAAAGACGCAAAACTATCTCCAAGTCCTTTATCATTAAGACTAAAGGTGGGGACATTTACTTATGGCAAGTTCAATGTAAGGTCTAAAACACAATGATTACAATTTTTTTACAAATATAAAGCCTTTTGAAACAAAAAAAAGCAACACCAATGTTTATTATAGAGCTCCAAATTGTTACAAGTTGTTACTTTTGTGTCAAATTTAACAAATTTCACCAAAAATAGAGCCCGAGCTCCATTTTGTTCAACAAATTTGTTGAAAAAAATGGAGTCCTAGGAAAAAGACAAAAAAATTTACAGCCTATACCAATATGTCAGATCTGACGAGTTAGATCTGACTTAAAAAAAAAAAAAGTCTGACAAAAAAAAAAAGTACAAACATCTGGAAAAAAAAATAACAACCGTTGCAATTTCAGCTTTAACTTTCAAAAAAAATATATTAGTTGGGTGTTGGATTTTCTATATATTCAAGCAAAAAAATCCAACACCCAACTTCAACAATTATCATTTCAAGCAAATATACCCAAAAAAAAAAAAAAGCGCATCAGCCAGAAAAAAAAAAAGGTTCATGCTCAAGATCTGTCCCTTTTTTGCAATTTATTCTTGAATCACCTGCAAAAAAATAAATAAATAAATAAAAAAAAATAATAAAAAAAAAAATATATATATATATATACACACACAGAAAAAATAATCAACATTCATAAATAAATAAATGCAAAAAAGGGGCGTACATCAGCGAGGAAAGGGGGGAAAAGAGGGGAGGTGGGGTGGGGTGGGGTGGGTGCGTGCGTGCGTTAGGAGGTGAAGGGAGGGGGGAAGAGAGGGAAGGTGGGGTGTGTCATGGGGTGCAGAAAAGCTGCAGCGGGGGAGGGAAGGAGGGAGGGGGAGGGGGAGGGGGAGGGGGTGCGGTACAGGTGAAGAGAAGCTGCAGCGAGGGGTAAAGGGGGCAGCGGAGGGTGAGTGGAAAATGGGGGAGGGGATAGGTTTTATATGTAGGGTTTTGTTTTTTTGTTTTTTTTAAATGCTTGGGATTAATTGTTTTTTTAAAATCCTTTGTTTTTAATTTTTTTAAAATAATTGGGATTAATTTTTTTTTAAATCCTTTGTTGTTAATTTATTTTTTAAATGGTTGGGATTAATTTTTTTTAAAATCCTTTGTTTTTAATTTGTTTTTTAAATGGTTGTTTTTTTAAATCCTTTGTTTTTAATTTTTTTTAAATGGTTGGGATTAATTATTTTTTTTAAATCCTTTGTTTTTAATTTTTTTTAAATGGTTGGGATTAATTTTTTTTAAATTCCTTTATTTTTAATTTATTTTTTAAATGGTTGGGATTAAAAGGATTTTTTTAATTTTTTTTTTAAAATTTCATAATTTGGGTCAATTTTAATGAAAAAATCATCCAAATTAAAACTAATTTGGATTCAACTTGTAGACTTTGTAAATCAAATTTTTAGTGGTAATTTATTGTTTAAATAATTTATTTATTTTTCTTACTTTTGGTAACAATCGTATTTTCTTTTTTGAAAGGTATGGGATACACTGATGGTACTTCGAGAGATCACAATTTTACCGTACAATAAGATATTGCATTATGTCAGGCCTTCATCGCAATTAGTGAATATCTTATTATCTGGCGAGACCAAACAATAACAACAATGTGGAACAAAATTCTTGAAAATTTTGAAGAGTTCTACCTCCCGAACTATTCAACTGAAAATAGGACATCAAAAAGTCTGAAATGCCGATGGTAACCCATAAACCAAAATTGTACACGATTTGCGGAGTGTATTGCTCAAGTACATTTAAGACCGAGGAGCGGAGCAAATGCTATTAACAACGTAAGTTTTTCATATATTATTAATTTTATATTGTAGATGTTATATAATATCGTAGACTTTACAAAATTAATTTTTATAAATTTGTTAAATTGTTTTTTAGCTGAATGACGCTCGACGCTTATATTCTTCTGCTGGTGGAAAATTTTTTACCCTGGAACATTGTTGGAAAATTGTACAAGATGGTAAAAAATGAAGAAAAATTATCGATGTTCAATCTCCACAGAATGTCACTGATTTGTATGCGTCTGTGACTCTACCCGAAACTCCTATCGATAATCCAAATTCTCTCAATAATGATTATCCCAATGAGTCGGTGGCGGAAACCCAAAGCAATCCCACATCGTCAAGCCAATTGGGAACAAGAAGGCTAAAAAATTAAAAGGTAAGGGCAATGTCAAAGATATCGTAGAAGAAGCAAGAAATATGGGAAAAATTATGAAGAAGTACACGGATAGGTATGAAGAATTTGCAAATACGACTATGAATATAAAGCTTTCGACAATCGAAACTCCAGAAAGAAGAGCATTTTTGATTGAACAACAAAAAGCCATTATTGCAAGAAAGATCTTCCGTTCGATAGACTTTAACGATGATGTATACCATCCCAGTTTGCCATAAATCATGGATTATTTGTATTGGCTGGTTTATTTTCGGTTGTACTACATGTTAAAATTTTTGAGTTGACGATGTTGTTCTAATTTCACATTTGTGTTTTTACTTTCCCTTTTTTATATTTAATTTTTTTAAAGGATAACAAACGAACGGACGAGATTGATTTTAAGGAAATCCAATCTAATAGGTGCTATTTGGATAAGAGATTTGAGATAAGAGATAAGAAACTTATGGACGAGATTGATTTTTAGAAAATCCAATCTAATAGGTGTTGTTTGGATAAAAGATTTGAGATAAGAGATAACAAACAGACCGACGAGATTGATTTTTACAAAATCCAATCCAATTGGTGTTATTTCGATAAGAGACTTGAAATAGAGATAAGAAATTGACGGTTGAGATTGAATCAAGAAAATTCAACCCAATGGATGTTATTCGGATCAGAGATATTAATTTTAATTAAATACAAATTAATTCACAAAAGGGAATATAATAAAATAAAAAAATACAAAACAAACGTAATTAAACGTCATTATAATTCAATAATTTTTACCGTTGTCAGAATTAATTAATTTTTTGGTCGAAATATTCGTAAAAAAAGTTATGATTATGAAGATAATAATTTATCAAAAGAAAATTAACGCACGAGAAAAAATAACATATATTCAAATTAGTTTGTAAAATTAAATTTAACACAATATAGAACCCCAATTTTATAGAGCCCCTCATTGGAGATGATTTTTTTTAGAGCCCCTAAAAAACACTGGGGGCTCTAAATTGCTAAGGGGCTCTAAATTTAAGTTTAGAGCCCCTCAATTTAAAGCCCCCATTGAGGATGGCCTTAAGAAAGCAAAATTTTACTAATAATCCTCAATGTTTACTCAATTTTTTAAATTGATTACTGATATAAATATATATATATATATATATTTGAATATTTATACTGATCTTCGTTTTACCCAGTCACCCTTAGGTAGAAACCTCAGAACGGTAGAACATTCTATTGATGTGGATATTTTTATCCTTCCCAAAAGTCCATGGTCGTGTGCAGCCTTTTATGTTAATAAACATGCAGTATAGGAATGAGGAGTCCCTCGTTTAGTCATAAACTATAAACCTTTAAACAAGGTTTGATAGACACGTGGCCTGTCAGAAATTCTCTGGTTAGAAAAAGACAGAGAGAAAATAAACGAAACAATCTATTATGAATAAAAGGAGACAGAAGTCTCTTACTTGTTATTAGATGAAATGGAAGATAACTGTGTTACACTATTGGTTGTACAAGAGTACAATGTAAAAGAGTGATCTGGATAAAAGGAAAATATGAGGGAAGGAAAGAAAATCCGGATCCTATGTTCTGAGGCAGACTCTGCCTTAATATAGGATTTCGAATATGTGATTACAAAAGTGAAATGTAAAAAAGAAAAGTCAAAAGTAACTTTTCCTAAAGTGAATAGTAAAAAGTGATTTTACTATTCATGAATAGTGTGATACCAGAAACAACCCAGAAAGAATAAGATAATGAAAGCCATAACAGAAAGCGGAATAAACAAAGAGAGACATAGAGAAAATAAACGAAACAATCTATTATGAATAAAAGAAGACAAAGTCTCTTACTTGTTATTAGATGAACTAGAAGATAATTGTTGGTTGTACAGGAGTACAATCGATACAAAGAGTGATCTGGATAAAAGGAAAATATAGAAGGGAAGAGTATCCGGATCCTATGTTCTGAGGCAGACTCTGCCTTAATATAGGATATCGAATATGTGATTACAAAAGTGAAATGTAAAAAAGAAAAGTCAAAAGTAACTTTTCCTAAAGTGAATAGTAAAAAGTGATTTTACTATTCAGGAATAGTGTGTCGGCTGTTACTGTGGCCGAATCTTATTTTGTCTTGACGCGTTGATCTTGTCTGGCTTTAACTGTGGCCGAAAGATCTTTTGTCTTGACATGATGATGATGTTTCTGACTGGATTACTTTCATTGTGACCGAAAGTAATTTCGTCGTCTTGTGATGATGATGTATGATTAAATCTTGTCTAGATTCATCTTTTTCTTCATCTCTGAGTCTGATCTTGGTTCTGTGCTGAAGACGTTGTAAAACTTCTTCATGTCTGGATCAACTGGCTAAACTAAATACATACAAGTATATTGAGTGGTGTGTATTTCCCTCAAATACAAAGAAAATATAAACTAGTCTATTTTCCCTATAATCTTCTCTATGCCTAACTTAGTCTTACTATCTTCGAAATCTTACCATCTCCGAAGTACAGCCTGCCTACACGGTCACAACGGAGTCTTACGCATTCTGCTCCTCAAACCATAGGTCTTAACACTCGTACTAGAGGTAGGTTGATTAAAGGTAAGTTGACTAAGAAAAATACAAATAAAATACAGGCTAGAAGATAAACAAGTCTAAGACTTTCTTTGGCTTATTGGGAAAGCCACATCCATCAACGGACTTGAGATGTCTTTACCAGTTGCCATTTGACCTGGACTAGCTGAAGTTTCATGGAATTCTTCAGTAACCATATGACTTCAGAGATGAGAAGTCTAACCGTTGCATCTTAGTTTTTGGAGGGAGCTTAGAAGAACAAAATCCTATTCTTTTCAACTTCAGAAGGGAAGTTGCATTATGTTGTTCTAATGTTTTTTGGTGAGAATATCAGAAAACTCATCTGTATTTGTGTTTCTGGCGGAGAACACAAAAAAACTCCAATAGAAGATTTTTGTTGAAGAATCCTCTAAAACTCCATTGTTTTCTACAGTGGGGTAAATATGTTGTGGCAATCATCTTCATTGTTATCAGCATAGTTTGTTGAAATGGATGCCTGGTCTGAGGAAAGCTCTTTGAGTTGCAGCATGATGGCTTGCATCTCATCATAGCTGGTAGCAGCTGCGAGCTGGGTCTGGAGGTGATTCTTGAAGGAGAGAAACTCAGGCTGATCTGGTTGAATCGCCTTCTTTTGTTTCTGATTGGCGTCAAGCCATGCCATGACCTTGGTGGTAGAACAAGTCTCATTCTTCACTTTGTCCCACCATTTGACAAGATGATTTCTTCCGAAAGTAAGGACTGAAATCTGGCTTCCCTAAGATGTCTGTTTAAATGTGAATTTTGATTTGAAAATCCACGTTACAAAGAACAATCTGTAAAACACAAAAAATTGGGGTAAGATAGGCTAAATGATTTGGTGCCTTCCAATTTTCTGTGAAATACTGGAATCCTTTGAACACTGGTTCTGCAAAAATGTTTGGAATTGGTCCATATGATGCCCACCACTGGACGAACCAATTTGGTACCTCAATTGGAAAACTAGCCTCGAAGAGGAAAAATCATGACAAATTATGCTTATCATTCTGGTGGTAGAAACATCTGAACCACGCCATAATGTAGTCATAATAGTTATAGTCTCTGAAAATAGCTGCATCTGCAAGAAGCTGTTTGATTCTATGTGGGGGTTGTCCCCATTGCTCAAGAGTGATCACTGTTTAGAGTTTAGCCTTAATGTGGCTGTACTTGCCTGGTTGGAGATCACTATTGTTCGGACTAAACTCAATGGATTTTGTTGCTATGAGAATAGACTCATAGTAACTCTGGGTTTTAAATGTGTTGTCTGGGATGTAGTTTGACTGAGGATGGAGAAATGCCTTAGCAAACTCATCAGGGGTTATATTTGGATTATGTTTGAAGTGTTCTGGTTCTGTGACAAGAATCTGGTCAAAGACATCCTTGTAATAATATGGAGATGATGGTGTAGGTGTATCTATTTGAACTATTTTTGGTTTAGCAACAAGGGGCTGAAACTTGTTACTTACTAGTGTCTTCGTAGAAGACAATGTCCCTGCAAAACCTGTCTGAACACTTGTTAACTGTTTCTGTGTGGTCAAAGTCCCCAAAATTGTGAGGTTTCTACCTAGGGGTGACTGGGTAGATATCTCTGTATGAGTTATCTGTTTATCTTCAATCTTGACTGGAGTTGAAGATGATGTTGTTGGAGCCACTAGTGTGAGGGCTTTCTGTGCATAGGAAAGAACTTTGGCCTTGCCTTTGTCCTTCTTTGGTGCCATTGTTTGCTAAGTCAGGAGTGAATGAATCCTGCAAATGGTTAGAAGCAATATATAGAATAAACTGCGGAATTGGAATGTTATCAATTCTGCTTCTGGATCTGAGAACTTGTTTCAATCTACTTGATGTGGTGGACTTGAAACTGTCCATCTAAATTCACTAAATGAATTCTTGGTGTCCGCCTCTGTGATCTGTAAAGACAAAATGAAAAGAGGTATTCCCGAAGGAATCCTATGTAATAGGCACGTGGCCTGTCAGAAATTCTCTGGTTAGAAAATCAGGGATGAAATTATCCTATCCCTTGATATATTTTATATCAAAATAAAAAATAGACAATATGGCTTTCCATCTGACAAAAATCTGTTTGGATGCTATGTTCTTAACATCTTTGGTTAGTACATCTTTTGCTGATTGACAATCAACACGTACCATGAATTTATAATTCATCAAATCATCCTGAAATTTTGAAATACATTTGACAATGGACAAAATTTCTTTCTTAACTGTTGAATAGTTCTGTTGGGCTTTATCCCATGTTCCAGAATGGAAACGAACAATGTGTTCTTTTCCTTCGAAAATCTGTTTTAGAATACCGCCAAATCCTAATTCAGAAGCATTGGTTTGAACTATCTTTGGGGTGTCTGGTTGACATAAAGTCAATATTGGTAAAACCTTGACTTGACGCTTAATGTCTTGAGAAGCCTTGGTATGAACATCAGACCTTGCTGGAGGATTATTTTTAAGACGTTCAAAAAGAGGTTTACACATGTGGCGAATGCCAGGATAAAAATCTGCAACATAATTTAGAGATCCTAAAAATCTCTGCAACTATGTTTTCTCATGCAGAATGTCTGGGAATTTTTTTACAAAATCAAGGGTTCTTTGGATGGGGGTGATTTTCGAGAAAGAAATCATATTTCCTAGAAATGTGATTTTTTTCTGAAAAAGTCTAATCTTGGGTGCAGAAACCACAAGACCGTTTTCTTTAACAACTTTAAAGAAAATATGCAAATGCTTCCAATGCTGATAAATGTCATTACTGAAGACTAAAACATCATCAATGTAAACAATTGTGAAATCTGTGAACTGATTAAAGATCTGGTTCATAATGTTTTGGAATTCTGAAGGTGCATTCTTAAGCCTAAAAGGCATAACATTCCACTCATATTGTCCAAATGGAATGGTGAATGTTGTTTTGTACCTATCTGGTTCTAACACTTGGATTTGCCAAAATTCAGATTTCATGTCAAATTTACTGAAGACATGGGCCTGGTGTAATCTTTTTAAGAGATCATTCTTATTAAGGATTGGATATCTGATCGACTGTAAAACCTTGTTTAAGGGTTTATAGTTTATGACTAAACGAGGGACTCCTCGTTCCTGTTCTGCATGTTTATTAACATAAAAGGTTGCACACGACCATGGGTTTTTGCTCGGTCGGATCAGCTTTTTATCTAATAAATTATGGATCTCTTTTTTTACAAAGAGACAAATATTCCTGGATCATTTGGATGGGCCAAGCCCTTGTAGGAATATTTTGTTATGAAAAGTCTTTCTCATATGGGAGAGAGACTGAATGTTTCTTACGAGTCCAAAAGGCCGTAGAAAGCTCTGAACAAACTTCTTTTTCAAGTTTGGTATGAAATTCATTGATGGACTTTTGTTGTTTAGCAATCTGTTCATCAATTCTGAGACACTTGATATCTTGTTTAAGAAAACTGATTTGGTTTCCTTTCTGTTAGGTTGAGTTAATATCTCTTCGATGTGAAGGAAAATAAAACTCAAATAGGATTGGTTTACCCAACACATTGGTGGATATACCCGGTTCTGTAACAGTCATGGGAAATAACTGTTGGAGGAATGGATTCCCGAGAATGACTTGGAAATTTAACTGTTTGATAAGCACAAAGCTGGTCGAAAAACAAACACCTTGGTTGCACACATGTGCATTAGGTAATTTGTACCGAATCTGGAGTCTGGTAGAGTCAGCTGTAGAAAGCTTCTCCTTGGTTTTCTCAAAATATATGGAAGGAATTAGACCTTCTTAGATGCAGTTCATATCTGCACCTGAATCTAATAAGGCAATGGTTTCAAATTTGAAATCATTGACTTTGATGGTTAACTGAACATACCATTTCTAGTACGTGATTCTGTTTAGAAGATTAAGATAATCTCCTGCATGGGCAGAAGTACCTGTTTCTCCTTCTTTCAGTTTGCCAATAGCAATCTGAGTATGTTTATCAAGCTGTTCATCCTGGGGAGGATGTTCTTGATGATCATGCTGGTTAATAGCATGAAAAAGCATAACATCTTGCTGGAGGTGTTCATGATCAATCTTGAGATTATCAATCTCTTGACCATGCTCTTTTCTGAGTTGTTCAATTTGAACTTTCAACTGATTAATCTCTCTTTGGAGATCAGAGATTCCAACTGGCTGAGATTTCTTTTTCTGGAAATGACTGAGAATATCAGAATAGTGTGTATTCTTAATTTCAGTATGATGTGTTATGGATTGAGGTTTCTTTTCCTCTTTCTGAGTCATAATCTCTTTGAGTCTGAGAAGATAGGCTTGCTTCTCTTCTAGGTCATTAATCTTATAGATCATATCGATCATAAGACCATGAGAATCTGTGAGGACATTAAGTCCTTTCTGACAGAAACATGCTCCCTTGCTGGGACATGCACATTCCTGGTCGATGTTGGAAGAACTACTGGAATAGTAGTCTGTTCTAATCTGATTTATGTTATCTTCGTCAGAGTATTCTGAAGAAGAACTAGATGATGATTCAAGATCATCAATGGATTGGAGTATTCTGCTCTTTGTGGCTTCATCTAATTCTAATGATTGAATTAGTGATCTGACTCTGCAATCTTTTGCAAAGTGTCCTGGTTTACCACATTTGAAACAACCTCTGGTTTTCTATTCCTTACTATGCTTATGGTGAGTGGGTTTCCAATTTTTTCGTGAAAACTTCTAATAATGTTTCTTCTTACTGTATGGTTTGTTGCAATACTTCTAGTTATACTTCTGTCCAATGGACTTGAAGTGATTCTTATAATTTCTGGAGGAAATTCTGGGTTTATGTGATTTCTGAGTATAGGGTGGTCGAACACTTTCCATAACATACTGTTCACACCAATTTCTTAATTCTTTTATGTCTCCTTTTATTCATAATAGATTGTTTCGTTTATTTTCTCTCTGTCTCTCTTTGCTTATTCCGCTTTCTGTTATGGCTTTCATTATCTTATCTACGAAACAATCTATTATAAATAAAAGGAGACAAAAGTCTCTTACTTGTTATTAGATGAAATAGAAGATAATTGTGTTACACTGTTGGTTGTACAAGAGTACAATGTAAAAGAGTGATCTGGATAAAAAGAAAATATGAGGGAAGGAAATAAAATCCGGATCCTTTGTTCTGAGGCAGACTCTGCCTTAATATAGGATGTTGAATATGTGATTACAAAAGTGAAATGTAAAAAAAAAAAAGTCAAAAGTAACTTTTCCTAAAATGAATAGTAAAAAGTGATTTTACTATTCATGAATAGTGTGTCGGCTGTTACTGTGGCCGAATCTTGTTTTGTCTTGACGTGATAATCTTGTCTGGCTTTAATTGTGGCCGAAAGATTGATAATCTCAGGATTGATCATGAACATCTCCAGCAAGATGTTATGCTTCTTCATGCTATCAGGCAGCATGATCATCAAGAACATCCTCCCCAGGATGAACAGTTTGATAAGCAGACTCAGATTGCTATTGGCAAACTAAAAGAAGAAAAAACAGGTACTTCTGCCCTTACAGAAGACTACCTTAAGACATATAACTATTATGTTGATTGTGGAACACATGCATATGAAGTTATTTATCGTCTTAATTATAAATTGATGACTGCAGGATTAAATCCTAGATCTGTATCCAGAATTCGTAGAAAATGGGAAACTCTTTTATGGAATATGGACAGAAACAGATCAATAGTTAATATACCCAGAACCATAAAGTGGAATGAAGACTCACTACCAGAACGGTAGAACATTGAAAATGCTACCAAACCAGTTGTTCAAGACCAGAATGTCCAGAACTCCAGAATTGAACATATCGTCCAATATGAGAATGATACTGTTTCAGTTAAAATAGATAGAGGAAATAGGGACTCAGTTCTATCCCGATTAGTTTCCAGTATCTATAGGATCAGTATTTCTGACCCTACTCCAGGCTTTGTTGACTTACCATCAACAAGTAGAACTCAGACTCAATCTGTTCCTATGGGAATTAGGATTGAAGAACAGACTGCTCGCCCAGTCTATCCAGAATTTGAACCAACAGATACATCGTCTGTTGACTTCAACCCTTCAGCCTCTGACTTTGGCATCAATATGCTATCAGAAATATTTGAAAGGGATGTTCAAGCTTTGAAAGAAGAATTTCTTTCAGAGGAAAATCAGAAAATCAGAAACTGGTATATGAACTCACATACCAGTAAACAATTAGCAGATTATAAGGACCAATGGCTCCAATATTTGCAAATTGTCAGAATGAATGTACCATTCTTTCTTTGGTTTAAACATAGAAATAAGCCAATGAATATCAATGTTCTTATAGCAAGAACAAGAAAATGGAATTTACCCAATTCCACAAAGGTTATTGATGCGGAACACCCTCCGTTTCAACACACACAGATCCCTACAAAAGAAGGAACTATTGACTTAAAACCAGTCGTTCTTTCAGAACAACCAGAACTAAAAGATATAGTTCAACAAAATAATTGGACAAATCTTTCAGTTGGAACTCTACATAAACAAGTTCAGAATATCGAAGATGTCACACCCCAACTCGACCCCTCCTACGATCAGTCTGGACGCAATGGAATTTTGGTAGCATAATGACAGTAACATGAACATCAGGGCTCTAAACCAACCCTTAAGAACAACATACATCAACTTCTATAAATCACCAACCAACTCCACAATCAAATTAACAACATACAACACAACCACTTCAAACATTAAACATTCTTTCATCAACTCTTTCATAGTTACGCGCCTTCGTTCCAACATAATACATAGGCTATACATTCATTTCAAAAAAGATTATAACCAACTTAGTAACCTAGTCATGATCAAAATAAAGACTACTAAATCAACATACATTTGTCTTTCTATTAAGATAGGTTATACAATACATTGTGATACAACAACTATGATAATCTCATGGCATTGACTCCTGCACATATGACTCATCCACATATGGCACATTTCCCTCTTCAAGAGGCACGTACTCGTAGTCAGGCTCAGTAAGCATGCAATAATTGAGAGTGAGCTTATATAAAACAAGTCCAGTGAGGATCCGATAGATCTCTGACAGTATTTACTATACTCCTTGGAAATTATCCTTTGAGCAGTAAACACACAATGAACATCAATAATTATTATAAATGCAACAATAGTAATAATTGTAAACACACAATAAGGATACGATACGTTTGCTGATGAAGCTCCATACACCAATTCCATGCTCAACAACTCCTCCAAACTCAATGACACAATCCTGAGGTACCTTGACCTAGACCCACACCCCATGGCCTCTCCGCCCATGCGAGATAGGGATTAGCCATGATAACTGTGCCCGCAGCCCAGGATGCCTCCCGAGGTGACACAACATTATCAAAGCTCACAACAATGGGACTCAATTCGAGAAGTCAACAACATTGGTTGCCCGACTCTCGACTCATAATACCAATAACAATAACAATTCGAGAAGTCAATAGCATTGGCTGCCCGACTCTCAACTCATAATAACAATAACAATAACAATTCGAGAAGTCAACAATATTGGCTGCCCGACTCTCGACTCATAATAACAATAACAATAACAATTTGAGAAGTCAACAATATTGGCTGCCCGATTTCCGACTAATAATAACAATAACAATCAGTTAACCATGTAATACCCCGAATTAACCCCGAGCGTGCTCCTCACAGTTTTGTAACAACAATCAATAATCAATAATCAATTAATCCGTATTTCAACAATCAATTAAACAACATTTAATAATCATCAACTATATAATCATGAAACAATTAAGTTAGATGACAAAGTAGGCCACCCAACTTAACATGCATTAGACACACAACCAAACCCTAATCTAACCATCAACAACTCATAGTTCAATCACTCAAACACCATCCGATCATCTAAAGGCATATAACAACATTTTAAAGGAAGACAACCTAAACTTCAAATAATCACATCTTACATTTCACTAATCCAAACAACTCCAAACCAGTTTCTATCACTCACCCATTCAATCAACTACATTAGCCCTCTCGGAAACCAACCAAAACACATCCAAATCATGCCCAACAACCCTAAAACCCTAATACGTCAAGGCTGAAATTTTTGGACTTTCACACTAACATCGCAATCGAAAATTCGGCATTATAACAGCGCTACCACATAATTAACAAACTTTTAGAAATCGACGACAATCGATTCCAACCATTACAACTCAAAATAATCAACAAATAGCCAAACTATCAACTTTAAATACCTGAAAATAAAAATTTATGCTACAACGGTTCAAATCTCATAAGAATACATATAAACGATCTTTATCATGCGCTGAGCAATAATATAACTTCAAATTAACATTCTAACGGTTCAATATTCAATTATATGCAAAAACATAAAATATGACTTTTGAGATCTAGAATTTTTCTCTCACCTTTGATGTGTTTTGATGCAAGAAATGTGTAGAATGGATGCCCAACAAGTGAAATCAAGCTTTGAATGAAGTGATTTGGACTTGAATTGCAAAATCTATGTGAAAAATGCTTTGAAAAACCTTGAAAATGCCTTCATCTTTCTCCTACAAAGAACCACGGTTTTGTGTATGTTTTTGGAGGTGTTTTGCTTTGTTTTTAATGTGTGTTGAAGATATATTAAGTAAATGTCAAACAAATAAAAGAAAGTCAAAGTTGACCTTTATTTATTTTTAGTGTTTTCTTGTCTTTTAATTCCATTTTAGACTATTTCTTGCTCAAAACATTACTTTAACACTTAGTCTATTTTAAGTAGTTTATTTTTAGGTGACAAGAGTTTTCTCATGTAAAGACTTTCACCCGACTCGGCTAAAAACGTGATTTCTGCAAAAGAATGTGAAAAGTCATTTAATCTAAAATTATTTAATACCACATATAAATACATTTATATTAATATGTACTAGGTCAACGAAAGTCAATGCAAGAATCGGGTTTAAAAGAAATTACTATTTGGCTCAAAAATGCTAATTTTCATCCGAAAAGTCTATTTAAATTATTATTCCGTTTCAGAATCAATTTTTATCAAACGAAAAGTCTATTTAAATTATTATTCCGTTTCAGAATCAATTTTTATCAAACATGGGTCTATGCCCGAAAAGTCAATTTAAATTATTATTTCGTTTCAGAATCAATTTTTATCGAACATGGGTCTATTAATAATAGAGGACTAGGTTTTAAGACGTTTAAAACACCCTTGTAAAAATTTTAGCGGACAGATGTTCAAAATACTATTCACAAAAATTGACCATAAAATTTCTGATTCCGTTTTTTACGAAAATTTCATGAATGCACACTTAGCATGTATTAGGAGTATTAATCACATATTTAACACATTCTATTCATATAGCACATAAACATGTCAATTCATGCAAAACGAGATAAAGCACGCAAATCGAGATAAGATAGAAAAGTTGGGTTTCACATTCTCCCATTCTTAAAACAATTGCGTCCTCACAATTCTTCACTCAAGTACTGCTGGCTCAAACATACGGAATGAAAGACCGAAAACCAAATTCTGAATACCAACTACGTATGTCAACTAGGAATACTGAACAAGAAGCTGGAATAAGAAAGCTGAATAAGAACACTGACTAAGACTTATGGATGAGAATCTCAAATAATTACTGAAGAAAATGCCAAACATAGGTTCCGTAATAGAGTACCAACCAAGAATACCAAGAAAGAACTTCAACGAGATCACTGAGCGAGAATACCAAATAATAATCCCAATATAAGAACTCCGGATAATACCGTTAAAAAATTCCACATAAGAATACGGCATAGAAAATACCATAGAAGAAGTCCAAAGGAGTATGCTGAATAAGAATCTCCATATAGAAATCTCGAGGGAGAATTCCGTATAAGATCACCAAATAAGAATCCCAATAATCAATGTATAGTCAAAAAGTAGCTTGACCCCTAATCGGAATTCCATATACCTCAGCGTCGCATACTACTCAGTTGCCAACTGATATGATGCACGTGCTAACTTTAATCGTATAAGGCAAACTCTCTACTCACATTTGAGCATGTTGCACTCAAGGATATATGATATTTAATTGGATGAGAATAAGTAAGTTACTTTTCACCACTACTGCCGCCTCTGGCAATTCCTCCAAGTCCACTGCGTAGGCCCGAGCCTGAGCCCGCTGCTGCTGAGGTGTATTGCTTGCAGGTCCACCCTAATAACCCTGGACTGCTGGCTGACCCATCGAACTCTGATACCTGGGGCAATCCCTCGCCCGGTGTTGGTTGCTGCCGCAACCTAAACACGTCCCTGCCTTCTTCCGATAGTCGACCTCTAGATGGCCTGTACGTTTACAATAAGTACACAGCAGTATTGGTGTACTAACACTGCCTCCAAAAGACCCAAAAACTGAATAAGCAGCTGTACCAGTCTACTGCTGAGGTGACACAACACTAGGCCTATACGAACCCTGAGATGGGGCCGGCCTAAACTGCGGCTGAGCCTGATAAAACCCTTGCTAAAACTGAAGCTGATAGTAACCCTGCTGACCCTGCGGTCCGAAAGAACCCTGCTGCACTCCAGGCCTGTAACCACCCTGTTGTACCGAAGGTCTATACATACCCTGCTGACCCTGCGGCTGAAAGGGCCTCTTGCTAGGCTGACTAGGTCCGATCTGTTCCCCCTTTCTCTTCTCTAACCTAGAAGCTGCATCAAAGGCCTCAGTAAGTATATCATACTGATTCAGGGCCATCGCATCCTGAATCTCGGGCCTCAAACCCAACGTAAACCTACGAGTCTTGTGCTCCTCGTCAGCCACAAACTCCGGTGCATACCGGGATAGTCTAGTAAATGTGGCCTCATACTGAGCCACTGAATCATCCCCCAGAACCAAAGACAAAAACTCAGCCTCTCTCCTCTCCCGTGCAATCCTCGGGACATACTTTGCCCGGAAAGCTCTCAGAAAGGTATCCCAGACATACGGAATACCATGGGTCTATTAATAATAGAGGACTAGGTTTTAAAACATTTAAAATACCCTTGTAAAAATTTTAGCGAACAGATGTTCAAAATACTATTCATAAAAATCGACGATAAAATTTCTAATTCCGTTTTTGATGAAAATTTCATGAATGCACACTTAGCATGTATTAGGAGTATTAATCACATATTTAACACATTCTAAGTCATACAGCACATAAATAGGTCAATTCACGCAAAACGAGGTAAAACACGCAAATTGAGATAAGATAGAAAAGTGGGGTTTCACAGAAGATATTCTTGAAAAACAGACTAAGGTCTTCATCACCCCAGTTAAAACAGAAGAATCAATCCAAAAGTCAATTGAACAGATCCCTGTTTGTTTGACCAAACCATTTGATTCTCTTAAGTTAACCAGTACAAAGGTCAAACCAGAATCTTCAACCAAGGTTCTACCTTTTAGAATCTCTAGTTTCATTCCAAAATTGGAATCCACAGAAGAGAAAAATACCAAACTTCTCCAGGAACTGATTTCCAGATCCAAGAAGTCAGAACCTTCATTGAGCCAGCCAGCTCTCTAAGTGTTAAAACAGTCAGATAGTAATTCTGATTGTGAGTCCTCATCTTCACAGAATTCCGGGAAGGATAAAAATATCCACATCAATAGAATTTCTTTTCCTGATACAAAGAATTTCTATCCTAGACCTTCACTTCCAGATCTTCAAATTGAAGAATCTTTTACCCAAAGAGCCTATTCAGGTACTCAAATTTATGAATGGAACATAGATGGTATGACAGAATATCAAATCCTCAATGTTACCAAACAGATGATTATCATCGGTAACATATATAAACAAGCTGTTTCAGAAAGAGCAGCAACCAGAAATATCATACTTGGCTTTAATGGCCAACTCAAAGGATGGTGGGATGATCACCTCAATGAGGCCACCAAAGACGGTATACTTAACATGGTGAAAACCAATGAGAATGGTGAACCCATTCTTAACAATAATGGTCAGACAGAGTCTTGTGCTTTGTTAGCCCTTGTCTACGACATCACCTACCATTTCGTAGGTGATCCTACAGTTTACTAGGAACGAACATCTGAAATCCTTTAGAACCTCAGATGTCGTACACTCCAAGACTTTCGATTGTGTAAGGTTGTCTTTCTCAGTAAATTATACCAAAGATTTGACAACAACGCTAGTTATTGGAAAGAAAGATTTCTATATGGACTTCCAAAGTTGTTTACTCAGCAAGTGAAGGATGCCCTTTCACTTGAATTCCTAGGATTAGATTACGATCTAATGACATATGGTGATATTATATCCCATATTAACAAGACTGCTTTGAAGATTTGTACTGATCTTCGTTTTAAAGCACAATTGAAGAAACAATCTAACAGAAAAGAATTAGGAAATTGGTGTGAATAGTATGGTATGGAAAGTGTTCGACCACCCTATACTCAGAAGACACATAAATCCAGAATTTTCTCCAGAAATTATAAGAATCACTTCAAGTCTATTTGACAGAAGTATAACCAGAAGCATGGCAACAAACCATACCATAAGAAGAAACACTACCAGAAGTTTCCACAAAGAAATTGGAAACCCACTCACCATAAGCATAGTAAGGAACAGAAAACCACAGGTTGTTTCAAATGTGGTAAACCAGGACACTTTGCAAAAGATTGTAGAGTCAGATCACCAATTCAATCATTAGAATTAGATGAAGCCACAAAGAGCAGAATACTCCAGTCCATTGATGATCTTGAATCATCATCCAGTTCTTCTTCAGAATATTCTGACGAAGATCAGATTGGAACAAACTACTATTCCAGTAGTTATTCCAATACCAACCAGGAATGTGCATGTCCCAGCAAGGGAGCATGTTTCTGCCAGAAATGACTTAATGTCCTCATAGATTCTCATGGTCTTATGATCGACATAATCTGTAAGATTAATGACCCAGAAGAGAAGCAAGCTTATCTTCTCAGACTTAAAGAAATTATGGATCAAAAAGAGGAAACAGGACCTCTATCCATAACTCATCAGACTGAAATAAAGAATACAAATTATTATGATATTCTCCGTCATTTCCAGAAAAAGAAATCTCAGCCAGTTGGAATCTCTAATCTCCAAAGAGAGATCAATCAGTTGAAAGTTGAGATTCAACAACTCAAAAAAGAGCATGGTCAAGAGATTGATAATATCAGGATTGATCATGAACATCTCCAGCAAGATGTTATGCTTCTTCATGCTATTAGCCAGCATGATCATCAAGAACATCCTCCCAAGATGAACAGCTTGATAAGCAGACTCAGATTGCTATAGGCAAACTGAAAGAAGGAGAAATAGGTACTTCTGCCATTACAGAAGACTACCTTAATCTTCTAAACAGAATCACGAACCAAAAATGGTATGTTCAGTTAACCATCAAAGTCAATGATTTCAAATTTGAAACCATTGCTTTATTAGACTCAAGTGCAGATATGAACTGCGTCCAAGAAGGTCTAATTCCTTCCAGATATTTTGAGAAAACCAATGAGAATCTTTCTACAGCTGACTCTACCAGACTCCAGATTTGGTACAAATTACCTAAGGCATATGTTGCAACCAAGGTGTTTGTTTTCTGACCAGCTTTATACTGATCAAACAGTTAAATTCCCAAGTTATTCTCGGGAATCTATTCCTCCAACAGTTATTTCCCATGACTGTTACAGAACAGGGTATATCTACCAATGTGTTGGGTAAACTAATCCTATTTGAGTTTTATTTCCCTTCACAGCGAAGAGATATTAACTCAATCCACCAGAAAGAAAACCAAATCAGTTTTCTTAAACAGGATATCCAAAGCCTCAGAATTGATGAGCAGATTGCTAAACAGCAAAAGTCCATCAATGATTTCCAGACCAAACTTGAAAAAGAAGTTTGTTCAAAACTTCCTATGGCCTATTGGGCTCATAAGAAACATTTTGTCTCTCTCCCATATGAGAAAGGCTTCATATAACAGAATATTCCTACAAGGGCTCGACCCATCCAGATGAATCAGGAATATCTTACTTGGGATAAAGCCCAACAGAGCTATTCAACAGTTAAGAAAGAAATTTTGTCCATTGTCAAATGTATTTCAAAATTTTTGGATGATTTGTTGAATCAGAAATTCATGGTACGTGTCGATTGTCAATCAGCAAAAGACGTACTAACCAAAGATGTTAAGAACATAGCATCTAAACAGATTTTTGCCAGATGGCAAGCCATATTGTCTATTTTTGATTTCGATATAGAATATATCAAGGGAGAGGATAATTCCATCCCTGATTTTTTAACCAGAGAATTTCTGACAGGCCACGTGCCTATCACATAGGATTCTTTCAAGAATACCTCTTTTCATTTTGTCTTTACAGATCACAGAGGCGGACACCAAGATTTCATTTAGTGAATTCAGATGGACAGTTTCAAGTTCACTGCATTAAGTAGATTGAAACAAATTTTTAGATCCAGAAGCAGAATTGATAACACTTCAATTATGCATTTCTCCCAATATATTGCTTCTATCCATTTGCAGGATTCATTCACTCCTGACTTAACAAGCAATGGCACCAAAGAAGGACAAAGGCAAGGCCAAAGTTCTTTCGTATGCACAGAAAGCCATCATACCAGTGGCTCCAGCCACATCATCTTCAACTCCAGTCCAGATTGATGATAAACAGATAACTCATACACAGATATCTACCTAGTCACCCCTAGGTAGAAACCTCACAATTTTGGGGACTTTGACCCTACAGAAACAGTTAACAGGTGTTCATGTAGGTTTTGCAGATACATCGTCTTCTACAAAGACACCAGTAAGTAACAAGTTTCAGCCCTTTGTTGCTAAACCAAAAACAGTTCAAACAGACACACCTAAACCATCATCTCCATACTATTACAAGGATGTCTTTGACCAGATTCTTGTAACAAAACCAGAACACTTCAAACATAACCCAAACATAACCCTTGATGAGTTTGCTAAGACATTTCTCCATCCTCAGTCAAACTACATCCTAGACAATACATTTAAAACCCAGAGTTACTATGAGTCTATTCTCATAGCAACAAAATCCATTGAGTTCAGTCCGAACAATAGTGATCTCCAACCAGGTGAGTATAATCACATTAAGGCTAAACTCCAAACAGTGATCACTCTTGAGCAATGGGGACAACTCCCACACAGAATCAAACAACTCCCTACAGATGTAGCTGTTTTCAGAGACTATAACTATTATGACTACATTATGGTGTGGTTTAGATGTTTCTATTGCCAGAATGATAAGCATAATTTGTCATGGTTTTTCCTCTTCAAGTCGAGTTTCCCAGTTGAGGTACCACATTGGTTCGTCCAGTTGCGGGCATCATATGGACCAATTCCAGACATTTTCCCAGAACCAGTGTTCAAATGATTCCAGTATTTCACAGAAAATTGGAAGGCACCAGATCATTTAGCCTATCTTTCCCCAATTTTTGTGTTTTACATATTGTTCTTTGTAACATGGATTTTCAAATCAGAATTCACATTTAAACAGACATCTTACGGAAGCCAGATTTTAGTCCCTGCTTTCGGAAGAAATCATCTTGTCAAATGGTGGGACAAAATGATGAATGAGACTTGTTCTACCACCAAGGTCATGGCATGGCTTGAAGCCAACAGAAACAAAAGAAGGCGATTCAACCAGATCAGTAGGAGTTTCTCTCCTTCAAGAATCACCTCCAGACCCAGCTCACAGTTGCTACCAGCTACGATGAGATGCAAGCCATCATGCTGCAACTCAAAGAGCTTTCCTCAGACCAGGTATCCATTTCAACAGACTATGCTGATGACAATGAAGATGATTGCCACAACATATTTACCCCACTGTAGAAAACAGTTAAGTTTTAGAGGATTCTCCTCCAAAAATCTTCTAATGGAGTTTCTTTCCGTTCTCCGCCGAAAATGCAAAACAGATGAGTTTTCTGATGTTCTCACCAAAAACATTAGAACAGCATGGTGCAACTTCTCCTCTGAAGTTGAAAAGAATAGGGTTTTGTTCTTCTAAGTTCCCTCCAAAAACTAAGATGCAATGGTTAGACTTTCTTTGACGCCCGAGAACATTGCCATGATTCATTAACTGTTTTATCTACTGTTTGTGCATTTTCACTATCCATCTACTTGTTGCTTTCCTTGGTTACTATTTATTACATTTTTCAACTATCTATTTTCTTCGAATTAGCATTTTTCTTAAATCACATTAATTATGTTGGGAATGAAAAAAATGTGCATTTGACCATTTAGTGTTGAGAGCATTCGTTTAGGAAATGTTTTATTGAACTAGTGAATAGTGTTACGTAGTTAAACTTTATGTTTTAGTTAGATAACATATTAACGCGCATTGAGACTCGTTTTTAAGCTAATTAGACTCATTTTTATAAACTTAACACTCACCCAACTCAACACCACTTAGCGTATATACTCACACACACATATTAAGCTCATAAAAAAAAAAGAAGAGAAAAGCTGAAAACACTGTAGCAAATCCGAAAATAGCGTAGGAGGAGAAATAGAGATTTTTGCTCAAAAAATCATCATTCCAAGCCAAGCCAAGCTAAGTGCAAGTGGTTTAGGTTGTTTACTAGCCTCATAGGAGCTCCGACGCGCAATAGGTGAGGGAATTCATACCTATTTTTGCATTTAAAAAATGTGACAAATTTCTTGAATTTCTTGTTATGCTCTTAAATGCTAATGCAATGCTCAAATATGCTTATGTATATTATATATAAGTAGTAGAGACCTAATTTATGCTATTGGTTCGTAGTTTAATCGGTTGAAATTGCTCGTTGAATATTTGGCATGAGTAGTGACGGGAATGTTAGGGTTTTGTGAAATTGGACTTTAAAGCTTGAATTAATGATCCTAATAGGTGATTTAGATGTTAATGAATGTAGTGTAAAGGCCCCATAACATTTAATTGCTCATAACCTAGCAAAAGAATGAAATAACCGACTTTTAGAAAAGGGTTTCGGGGTTATCGCGAATCCGGGTAAAATTGGCCTTCATTTTTGGTGTTCCTAGGCTAAGTAGACCCTAACTAAGTTTTGCTAGCTCCCATTTAAGTCCCGGTTGAGGTACGTGTAGTACAAAGTCAAAAAAGAGAATTTGGAGCTTTCGGGCTAGATGCAGGTAATAGCGTGACTTTGAGGTCCTAAGTGGTGTCATTAGGAAGGTAGTATATCTTGGTTGCTTATCTTGAACTTTATATTACGTTTGGAAGCTAATTAGCCTTGAATTGCAAAGGGGATGTTTTGACCAAGTGTGGAATTTGCTCGGTTTGAGTGTTGGCATTATCTTGGGAGGTCATGGAAGCACTTTTGGTATGGTTATGGCATTAGTTGGGTGATTCGTTAACTTAGTTGTAGTATAAATCAACTAAGGGGACGAATGGAGTTTTGTGATTGTTATAGTTTAAACGGGGTTTCTTTGCATTTAAATGGATCATAATATGGATAGGTTTGCGTGGTAAAAACGGATTTCTATTATCATATCTCGTTGGGATGTGATAGCTTGAGAAAGTTAGAGAAAATAATAGTATTCTATTGAGTTTTTGTGACTTTTGCTCAATTGATGGTTTTAGTGTTTCTATTAGGTGCCATTAATGCTAGATGGCTTAAATGTTTGCTTAAACCCATTAAAAGATGGCTAGAAATTGGTTAGAATGACTAGAACATAAGAGGGACATTTAGGGCAATTGGTTTGTTCTAGTGTTTTAGGTGTTTGTAGAACTTCCTTGTGGTTGGTTAGTGGCCGTTGAATGCTTGGAATGCTCATAGTGTCCTCATGTTGCTTAGAAGATAGATTTTTAGTTGGGTTTATGAAAGGGGCTTTCAGAATAAAGTTGGGTTATTTGCTAAGTTTTGATTGGACTTGATGAGTTAGGTGGTTATGGGTAATTATCTAAGATATGGCGTTATCCAGAGAATGTTTCATGAACTAAATTGCATAATTATTTTTCTTGAATTGAAGATTCTAAGTGAATTCTTGTTTATAGTAGTTGTATTGCCATAGTTCTAAGTGTTTTCCTTGAGTTAATTGTAAAGAGAATAAGTATGGATTAATGGCTTTATAAATTGATAGTACTATTATGGAATTAAATATGGTCATCTATGCTTAAAATGCTCTTTAAAATGATTGTAGAACATGCTTGTATCACGATTTTATTGTTGTTAGTGATATTGTTGGTATATTAGATTACTTGAATAATTACTTGGTTGTATGTTAATTAAGTAAATTATGAGTTAGCTAGCCTAGTTGGATAATTAATGAATGTTGTAGTTAAAGAGTAATTGAAACAATGTTTAACTTTATGTTCAAGGTGATTGAGAGTGATTTGAAGCCAATCTTGCATTGTGGAGCTTGATAGAGGTGAGAGAGACTTCATCCTTATGTGCATAATAGTTTATTTACTTGTACTTAGATTATGTGCACTTATTTTCTATATATTGTGTGTGAGGGCAACCTACTTTGTTGTCCCTCAATCATGTGTTTATTGATGTATTTTATTGTTATCATTTTGAGTGCATTACATCGTGGTTGCGCAACCATTTGGGCATGGTAGTGTCATGGAAGCCGGGCGATATCAGGCTTGCCGGTTTACCTCAGCTACCATGGTTTCCCAGTCCCTCTCTCGCTTGAGATGCCGCCCAGGGAGAGTTGGGTCATAGGATTTCGGAGTACATCCAGAATACACCCAACTTGGAGTTATAAGGGGATGCCGACTTATCGATAACAGTGTCATTATTACATCGGGATTTCCGTTCGTGGCTCGTGGTTTGTGATTGAAGAACAAGTGAATCATATCCTTTTTAATGTGTGGTAACTTGTTGTTTCAATTGTTCTTTGTTTGTAAAATGCTTTATTTGTACTAACTGCTGCATTGCACGTCCCCGGTAGACCTTATCCCTCACTAGGTAATTGTGATTGCTTATACCTCGCTAAACATGTTTCAGGTGGTGCAGTTAGAGGAGTTGACCTGATTGCTATGTGCTATTACTTGAGATTTGAGTGATTGCCTGCTAAACTGTGGAAGACCTTAATTCTTCTACTTTCTATTCTATTTTTGGAGCCTAGGGGCTTATGTATATATATTTGAGTAGTTACAAGTTTGAAAGCTAAGTGGATGTAGTAAGTGTTATGGAATTGTGGCATGTAATAACTTTTGCTTCTGCTTCTAGCTATGTTGCATGCTTGGGTATGAATGAACGGGTGTATGGTTGGCTTTAATTTCTAAGAATGTTCAATGCTATCACGAAGTGGCATGATAAGCGGTTTTGTAAAGAAGTTAAGTTATGAATGCATGCTTGTCTGTATCTAAACTGTTTGTATGTCTTAGGCTCGGATGGCCTTAAAGCTAAGATCTTTAGTTATAAATGAATGTCTTGTTATGTTGTGGCTTTATTGAGTGTTTACAGCTTTTTAGAATGTCCATGGTACAGGGGAGACTCTGTCCATTTTTCCTAAATTTTGTGACCGGGTTTGGTATTGGGTTGAGAATAGCATGGTTAATAGAGCCTCCGGTCTCGTGAAGGATTGGAGCGTTACAGGTGGTATCAGAGCTTAGTTAGCTCTAAGCAGTGACAGGGTCCTCGGCCTGTCGGGTAGTAACTCTTGCGTGTGTGCTTATTAAGTGTGTGTCTTGAAAGTGTATGCCTGCATGTGTGATTGTGTGTCTTGTATTGAATGTGTGCACCTATGTGATATAATTATGTGTTACATGCTAAATGTGTGCCAAGTGAAGTAAAGTGGCTAGTTGTGCATCAAATTGACCTCGTGAATTGTTAATTGTTTGAACTGTTGCTTGTAATATGTGTTTTTGAATGTCTTTGATTGAGTTGTGTTATGATTGACTTGATTGTCATGCTTGAATGACTTTGATGACTACACTGTTTCATAAACTCTTATATAAACATGTTTGTATAATAGTTTAAAACATATGTGTAAATGTGATATCTTGGCATTCATACATGTCCCGTTGAAATGGTAAGAAAGACTTCTTCCTCCCCCTAAGGAGAAGTGATTAGCAACAGGCCCTCCAAGTTATGTGGATTAGTGGGAATGAAAGGCAATTAATCAACCCTTTATTTGGGAATTGGTGTTGTAAGCGGAGCTCAGTTATTGGGATTTCTTCCAAGGCATTCTTCTCCGCTCAACAGTCAGAAATGAATGGCTTCCTTTGGGATTTCTATATGACTGTTCTCTGGGTTTTCTTATTGAGTATTCTTCTAGTATTTTCTTGCTGGTATTGCTTGGAGGACTTAGTTTGGGATTCTAATCAACCTTAATATATGGAATTATCTTCGGTATTTGTACTCTAAATTCTTATTGGTATTTTCTTGCCGCTCTTAGTTGGGATTCTGCTCTTCTATGGTATTCATGGCCAACGAGATTCTTATTCGGATTTCGAGATAGTATCTTCATTTGAGCCTTTATTTGGCCTTCTTACTTGGGAATTCTTAGGCGGTACTAATGGAATTCTTATATGGGTTCTCATTCATAATTCTTCTTCGAACTGCTTATTTGGTATCTTTCTTGACATTCCGCTCGAGACTTCTACTTGGCATTTTCATATGATGTTCATTTGAGGAGACCGTGTCTTTCTCAGTAACTATTCAAGAGTAATCAGAGTTAGTTTTCAGTTGATGCAGAGTTCTCTTGTGAAGAGGAATTGCGTGGACGCAATTTGTTTAAGGGGGAGAGGATGTGATGCCCGAGAACATTGCCATGATTCATTAACTGTTTCTTCTACTGTTTGTGCATTTTTACTATCCATTTACTTGTTGCTTTCTTTGATTACTATTAATTACGTTTTCTAACTATCTATTTTCTTCGAATTAGCATTTTTCTTAAATCACATTAATTATATTAGGAATGAGAAAAATGTGCATTTGAGCATTTAGTGTTGAGAGCATTCGTTTAGGAAGTGTTTTATTGAACTAGTGAATAGTGTTATGTAGTTAAACTTTATGTTTTAGTTAGCTAACATAATAATGCGCATTGAGACTCGTTTTTAAGCTAATTAGACTCATTTTTATAGACTTAAACACTCACCCAACTCAACACCACTTAGCATATATACTCACACACACATATTAAGCTCATAAAAAAAAAAAAGCTGAAAATACTATAGCAAATCCGAAAATAGCATAGGAGGAGAAATATATATTTTTGCTTAACAAATCCTCATTCTAAGCCAAGCCAAGCTAGGGGCAAGTGGTTTAGGGTGTTTACTAGCCTCCTAGGAGCTCCTACGCGCAATAGGTGAGGGATTTCATACCTATTTTTGCATTTCAAAAATGTGACAACTTTCTTGAATTTCTTGTTTTGCTCTTAAATGCTAATGCAATGCTCAAATATGCTTATGTATATTATATATAAGTAGTAGAGACCTAATTTATGCTATTATATTGTAGTTTAATGGGTTGAAATTGCTCGTTGAATATTTGGCATGAATAGTGATGGGAATGTTAGGGTTTTGTGAAATTGGACTTTATAGCTTGAATCAATGATCCTAATAGGTGCTTTAGATGTTAATGAAAGTAGTGTAAAGGCTCTATAAAATTTAATTGCTCATAACCTAGCAAAAGAATGAAATACCTGACTTTTAGAAAGAGGTTTCGGGGTTATCACTAATCCGGGTAAAATTGGCCTTCGTTTTTGGTGTTCCTAGGCTAAGTAGACCCTAACTAAGCTTTTCTAGCTCCCATTTGAGTCCCGGTTGAGGTACGTGTAGTACAAAGTCAAAAGAGATTCTAAAAGGTAGAACCTTGGTTGGAGATTCTGGTATGACCTTTGTACTGGTTAACTTAAGAGAATCAAATGGTTTGGTCAAACAAACAGGGATCTGTTCAATTGACTTTTGGATTGATTCTTCTGTTTTAACTGGGGTTATGGAGACCTTAGTCTGTTTTTCAAGAATATCTTCGATATTCTGAATCTATTTTTGCATAGTAACAACTGAAAGATTAGTCCAATTATTTTGTTGGGCTATGTCTTTTAGTACTGGTTCTTCTGAGAGGACGACTGGTTTTAGGTCAATCATACCTTCCTAAGTAGGGACCAGAGTATGTTGAAACGGAGGATGCTCCGATTCAAGGACTGTTGTAGAATTAGGTAAATTCCATTTTCTTGTTCTTGCTGTAAGAACATTAATATTCATTGGTTTATTTTTGTGTTTAAACCAAATAAAGAATGGTACATTCATTCTGACAACTTGCAAATATTGAAGCCATTGGTCCTTATAATCTGCTAATTGTTTACTAGTGTGGGATTTCATATACCAGATTCTGATTGTCTTGTTATTCTCTGAAAGAAATTCTTCTTTCAAAGCTTGGACATCCCTTTCAAAGACTTCTGATAGCATATTGATGCCAAAGTCAGAGGCTGAAGGTTTGAAGTCAACTGATGATGTATCAGAAGGTTCAAATTCTGGACAGACTGGGCGAGCAGTCTGTTCTTCAATTCTGACTCCTATTGGAACATATTGAGTCTAGGTTCTGCTTGTTGATGGTAAGTCAACAAAGCCTGGAGTAGGGTCAGAAATACTGATCCTAGAGATGCTGGAAACTGATCGGGATAGAACTGAGTCCCTATTTCTTCTATCTATTTTAACTGAAACAGTACCATCCTCATATTGGATGATCTGTTCAATTCTGGAGTTCTGGACATTCTGGTGCTGAACAACTGGTTTCGTGGAATTTTCAATATTCCACCGTTCTGGTAGTGAAACTTCGTTCCACTTTATGGTTCTGGGTATATTAACTATTGATATGTTTTTGTCCATATTTCATAAAAGAGTTTCCCCTTTTCTACGAATTCTGGATACAGATCTAGGATTTAATCCCGTAGTCATCAATTTATAATTAAGATGATAAATAACTTTATATGCATGTGTACTACAATCAACCTAATAGTTATATGTCTTAATATCTAATTGAAGTGCTTTTATAACTTGAGGACACGTAAGCGATATGGTATAATTTTGAAAGAAGAATTTCTTTTGCAGTAAGAACATTGATATTCAATGGTTTATTTCTATGTTTAAACCAAAGAAAGAATGGTACATTCATTCTGACCATCTGCAAATATTGGAACCATTGGTCCTTATAATATGCTAATTGTTTACTGGTGTGGGATATCATATACTAGTCGCTGATTTTCTGATTTTCCTCTGAAAGAAATTCTTCTTTCAAAGCTCGAACATCCCTTTCAAACACTTCTGATAGCATATTGATGCCAAAGTCAGAGGCTGAATGGTTGAAGTCAACTGATGATGTATCTATTGGTTCAAATTCTGGATAGACTGGGCGAGCAGTCTGTTCTTCAATTCTAATTCCTATTGGAACATATTGAGTCTGGGTTCTTCTTGTTGATGGTAAGTCAACAAAGCCTGGAGTAGGGTTAGAAATACTGATCCTAGAGATGCTGGTAACTGATAGGTATAGAACTGAGTCCCTATTTCCTCTATCTATTTTAACTGAAACAGTACCATCTTCATATTGGACAATCTGTTCAATTATGGAGTTCTGGACATTCTGGTCCTGAACAACTGGTTTGGTGGCATTTTCAATGTTCCACCGTTTCTGGTAGTGAAACTTCGTTCCACTTTATGGTTCTGGGTATATTAACTATTGATCTTTTTCTGTCCATATTCCATAAAAGAGTTTCCCATTTTCTACGAATTCTGGATACAGATCTAGGATTTAATCCCGTAGTCATCAATTTATAATTAAGACGATAAATAACTTCATATGCATGTGTACCACAATCAACATAATAGTTATATGTCTTAATATCTAATTGAAGTGCTTTCATGACATGAGGGTATGTAAGCGATATGGTATAATCTCGAAAACAATTAAAAAAAACTGGACCATTACATAGTCTAGTTTCTACTAATCCTAGTAATGAATCATTATATCTAAGTAATCTACAATCTCTAAGGGCTAGATATACACTGGTATCTAGACCTTCTCTGATAAGAGGCTTAAGTGCGACTTGCACATGGCCAATATGAAGAAACCTATAGCCGTTTCTCTTGGCTCTATCTAGTGATTTATGTGAAAAGAGTCTTATACTCTGTTGATCACTGGTTAATGACACTATTTCTTCCTTACATCTAATAGTAAGAAGAGACTTTAGGTTGATGAGACCTTTCTGATAAATCTCATTTATATTCATTTTAGGAGGTTTCCAATTATTTAACTCTCCTACTGTCCATGTTTGTTATGTTTTAGCTATGGTATTATTATCTGTACCTACTAAAGCATTATTGCTACTAGAAGCCATTACAACTACTAGATTAGTCTTAACCTTACAATCTGCAGAACTCCTGTACAACCAATAGTGTAACACAGTTATCTTCCATTTCATCTTATAACAAGTAAGAGACTTCTGTCTCCTTTTATTCATAATAGATTGTTTCGTTTATTTTATCTCAGTCTCTCTTTGTTTATTCCACTTTCTGTTATGGCTTTCAAAAGTTCTCATCGACCTAAAATCTTTTCTTACTATTAGATGTAAGGAAGAAATAGTGCCTTATCTTAGGAGGTTTCCAATTATTTAACTCTCATTCTGTCCATATTTGTTCTGTTTTAGCTATGATATTATTATTTGTACCTACTGAAGCATTACTGCTACTTGAAGCCATAACAACTACATGACTGGTCTTAAACTTACAATTTGCGAACCTACTTACTATCTTCGAATCTACCCTCGGGAAACCTGGAGTCTATTGCCCTTCCTCGGGCCTTACTCGCTCCCTAACCCTCGTAGATAAATGTAAGTTGTAGATACATGTATGTTGCTCCGACCAACCTGATAGTTGCTCTGGCTCTGATACCAGAAACAACCCAGGTAGGAAGAGATAAAGAAAGCCATAACAGAAAGCGAAATAAACAAAGAGAGACATAGAGAAAATAAACGAAACAATCTATTATGAATAAAAGGAGACAGAAGTCTCTTACTTGTTATTAGATGAAATGGAAGATAACAGTGTTACTGTGATACCCCGAACCTGGCATGTATTCAATAGCATTTAAAGTTCATTTAAATTGCATTTTATTGACCTTTCACCTTCTTTGACCAAACTAGTTGACTTTTCATCTACATTGACCAACTAGGACAAGGTGGGAATTTTTGAAATGTTTAATAAAAGGCAAACTTGGGATTAGAAATAAAAAAATGCAATGTTAAGTTAGTCAAATTTTGGGTCAACTTTGGAATTAAATCTGAACCAATTGGGGAAGATTTAGGTAGCAAATTATATATGGTTGGAAATCTCTATGAGTCTAGTTTCTGAGGCTTCAAACCGTTCGTGAATTGGAGTTTTCTAGAAGAAGTTATGGCCGTTTTCGTAAGGTCGCGCATAGCTGTTTTGGTTTAGCGGGTTGACCGAATTTTGACCTTTGACTTCTTGTCATTTTTTTTTCTAAATAAGCAGAATGCACACGAAAAAAAAAGAGAAAAAAGGCTTGAACCCATGAGGAAAAGAAGGAGAAAAAAAAAGAAAATCTCAACTTCAAATCTTCGATTCTTCGCGTGGGCTTGTGCGGGGTGGTTTCCGAGGCAATCTACGAGGTTTTCCTAGTGTCTAGGAGCGTCTAAGGTGAGGGTTTCATCGTTATTTGCACATTTGAAATATTTGTATCTAAACTTTGATTTTTGGATTTTATGCGTAGATTGTTGTTTTAATCGTTTTGTTGCTTATTGTTGCTTGTTATGCTTGAAAAGTTAGTTGAATGCTAGTATTGATTGTGATTGCTTGTTATCTCGTTTGTTGTCACTAGTTTGTATTGTTGTGCTATCGCTCGTTTATTGCCTTGTATCGAGTCTTGCATTGCATAGTGTCAGCACGTGAGTGATGGGCCTCTCTGGGTAGCCTCGGGTTGCCAATGTTGGTTGCTCTAGCTCCGTAGCTATTCCCTCTTCTCGCTTGGGCTGCTTCCCAGGGAGATTTGGGTCGTAGATTGATGGATACTTCCGGAGTATTCCAAACTAGTGTTATAAGGTGGATGTGCGCTTATTGTCACCGTTGTCAACATCAAGCTCGAGATTGATGTATCGCTCGTGAAATGGTACATTGCTCATATGAGTGAACCATAGCCTTCAAAGTGTGGTATAGCTTTGAATGGTTGTGTTAATGCTTTCAGTAATTGCTTATTGTATTGATTATTTGTTTTGATTGCTTATTTATTAGTTATATTGCTTAACTGTCTTATTTGCATTGCACGACTTTCTTTCTCTCCAATTCGATATCTGTCTCGCCCTCACTGAGTATACGTGTTGTGTATACTCACTCCTCACCACCACATTTCAGGAAATGCCATGTTAGCTGGAAAGTTCGTGATTTCGTGAAAGTCCGTGCTTGAAGAGTTATCCTGCATGCCTATGTGACTTGAGTTGTCAAAGTTGTAAAGTTGTATGCTTTTATGTATTATATGTATTTAATGTTAAAGGGGATGTAATTTAAGTTTCACTAGATTATGTATTTAGTTAATGTAGCTTAACTTCAATGTATATTTGTAATGACAAAGGAAAAGAGATAGAAAGGTATGATAGTCTAGCTTATGATATAGGTTGGTGTAGTTTAATTGCTAAGCTTGAATGTATATTTACTTGTATTTTGCTTGTTGAGAACCAAGGCTCGGATGGCCTTGAGGAATTTTGAATGGTTGGACACGGTGCTGGTCCACTTATATGCTATTGCAGGTTTTGCATTTTGCCTAGAAATAGGGGAGACTCTGTGATACCCCGAACCTGGCATGTATTCAATAGCATTTAAAGTTCATTTAAATTGCATTTTATTGACCTTTCACCTTCTTTGACCAAACTAGTTGACTTTTCATCTACATTGACCAACTAGGGCAATGTGAAAATTTTTGAAATGTTTAATAAAGGGCAAACTTGGGATTAGAAATAAAAAAATGCAATGTTAAGTTAGTCAAATTTTGGGTCAACTTTGGAATTAAATCTGAACCAATTGGAGAAGAGTTAGGTAACAAATTATATAAGGTTGGAAAGCTCTATGAGTCTAGTTTCTGAGGCTTCAAGCCGTTCGTGAATTGGAGTTTTCTAGAAGAAGTTATGGCCGTTTTCGTAAGGTCGCGCATAGCTGTTTTGGTTTAGCGGGTTGACCGAATTTTGACCTTTGACTTCTTGTCATTTTTATTTCTAAATAAGCAAAATGCACACGAAAAAACAGAGAAAAAAAGGCTTGAAACCATGAGGAAAGAAGGAGAAAAAAAAAAGAAAATCTCAACTTCAAATCTTCGATTCTTGACGTGGGGTTGTGCGGGGTGGTTTCCGAGGCACTATACGAGGTTTTCCTAGTGTCTAGGAGCATCTAAGGTGAGGGTTTCATCGTTATTTGTACATTTAAAATATTTGTATCTAAACTTTAATTTTTGGATTTTATGCGTAGATTGTTGTTTTAATCGTTTTGTTGCTTAAATAATGTTCCTTGTTGATTGTAGAACATGTATTTATAGCTTTTTAACATTTTCTGTGGTTAAATATTGGAATTGAAATATAAATTGTGTGATGAATAGTAAATTGTGAATAGTAAACCCCCGATTCGATGAAGTTACTCCGTTACGCGTTCTGTTGATGTAGGATGATGCTAGACATGCTAGAATGCATAAATGTATGGTTTAATTAGAATGTGTAATGGAAAAAGGGAGAAAAATGGCTTAGTGAAAGTCGGGGTCGTTTAGGTCGAGTTTAGCATTTTCTCGTTTTGCGTGATGGCATTGGTTTGGGAGGCCATGGAAGTACTTTTGGTACAATTATGGCGTTGGTTGGGTGTTTGGTTGGTATAGTTGTAGTTCAAACGAGCAAAGGGGGAAATCGGGGATTTGCGCGAATTCTAGGGTAAAGTAGGGTTTCGGGGTCCTTAGACGTGCCTTATGGTGACCTAGGAGGATTGGCGAAGTCGGTTTCCAGAACTCGTGGCTTGTTTGGAAATGGTAGTGTTTTGATAGTTGGGGCTGATTTGTGATTTTGCTTGTTATCTTGATATTATGCCGATAGAATGCTTAGGGTTGCTTGATATACTTGTTTAATTGGTGTTATTGTTGCTTATTATTGCTTGTTATGCTTGAAAAGTTAGTTGAATGCTATTATTGATTGTGATTGCTTGCTATCTCGTTTGTTGTCACTAGTTTGTATTGTTGTGCTATCCCTCGTTTATTGCCTTGTCTCGAGTCTTGCCTTGCATAGTGTCTCGCGCGTGAGTGACGGGCCTCTCTGGGTAGCCTTGGGTTGCCAGTGTTGGTTGCTCTATCTCCGCTGCTATTCCCTTTCTCGCTTGGGTTGCCTCCCAGGCAGATTTGGGTCGTAGATTGATGAATACTTCCGGGGTATTCCAAACTCGTGTTATAAGGTGGATACGCCCTTATTGTCATCGTTGTCAACATCAAGCTCGAGATTGATGTATCGCTCGTGAAATGGTACATTTCTTGTATGAGTGAACCATAGCGTTCTGAGTGTGGTATAGCTTTGAATGTTTGTGTTAATGCTTTCAGTAATTCCTTATTCTATTGATTGTCTGTCTTGAATTCTTACTTATCAGATATATCGCTTAACTGTCTTATGTGCATTGCACGAATTTTTTTCTCTCCAACTTGATATCTGTCTCGCCCTCACTGAGTATACGTGTTGTGTATACTCACTCCTCACCACCACATTTCAGGAAATGTCATGTTAGCTGGAAAGTTCGTGATTTCGTGAAAGTTCGTGCCTGAAGAGTTGTCTTGCGTGCCTATGTGGCTTGAGTGTCGAAGTTGTAAAGATATATGCTTCCATATGTTGTATGTATTTATTGTTAAAAGAAATGTAATTTAAATTTAGCTAAGTAGTTGAGGTGAATTGATAAGCTAGTTTATGTAATCAGTTAGCATAGCTTAACTTCAATGCATGTTGTAATGTCCAAAGGAAAAGAGCTAGAATGGCATGATAGTTTATTTTATGCAGTAGCTTAGTATGGTTTAATTTTCAAGTTTGAGTGTACTTGTCAAAAATTAAAAGAGATAGGTTAGCTTTTAAATTGGAAATGTATGTATACTTGCTAAGTTTAATTGTTGAGAACCGAGGCTCGGATGGTCTTGAGAAAGTTTTGTATGGTTGGACACGGTGGTGGTCCATTTATATGCTATTACAGGTTTTACATTTCGCCTAGAAACAGGGGAGACTCCGTCCGTTTTCCCTGAAAATTTTGCCCGGGTTTGGTTTTGGGTTGTGATTAGATCGATTGATAGAACTCCCGGTCTCGAGAGGGATCGGGGTATTACAGACTCCGTCCGTTTTCCCTGAAAATTTATGCCCGGGTTTGGTTTGGGTTGTGTTTAGATCGATTGATAGAACTCCCGGTCTCGAGAGGGATCGGGGTATTACAGTTACACTATTGGTTGTACAAGAGTACAATGTACAAAGAGTGATCTGGAAAGAAAAATCTAATCTCTAAGGGGCAAAGGGAAGAAAATCCAGATCCTATGTTCTGAGGCAGACTCTGCCTTAATATTGGATGTCGAATATGTGATTACAAAAGTGAAATATATAAAAAAAAGTCAAAAGTAACTTTTCCTAAAGTGAACAGTAAAAAGTGATTTTTACTATTTATGAATAGTGTGTCGGTTTTACTGTGGCTTAATCTTGTTTTTTCGTGACATATTGGTCTTATCTGGCTTTAACTTTGGCCAAAAGATCATTTGTCTTGACATGATGATGGTGATTCTGACTTGATTACTTTCATTGTGATCGAAAGTAATTTTGTCGTCTTGTGATGATGATGTCTGATTGAATCTTGACTAGATTCATCTTCTTCTTCATCTCTGAGTCTGTCACGCCCCGACCCAACCCCCCAAGCTAAAGGCTAAGTCCGGACCCGACACACGGACAGAGTCTCCCCTGTACCGTGGACATTCTGAAAACCTGTAAACTTGCAAATAAGGTAACTACAAGGTAAACAAGCTTTTCATGGAGATATATATAAAATTTCAAGGCCATCCGAGCCGTAAGCAAACAACAATACCAAAACCACACAAGCATGCAAGAACTTTGTTTACAACATAGTCGAGTAGCCATGACATTCTAGGATATCAATAAAACATAATGAAAAGATAAACATTTCTACCATAAGCCATTCACTCCCAAGCATGCAAGGAAATAAAAGCATGAATAAAAGTTATTACAAGACATGGCTTCCAATTCGACACCACAAACTACTATCCTTCAACTTTACATCACAAGCATATACATAGCCCTTAGGCCAAAAAATAGGACATAAGATAAACAGATGAGCCTTCCACAAAGCAGCAAGAAATTAAACCACCTCAAGCTATCAGGCACAGCGACTAAGGTAAAGGATCAGTCTGAACTTCTTCTTCCTCAACTAACTCAACAAGCTGGGGATCACCCTCAGTGACTCCTGAAACATATATCGAGGTATGAGCAACCACTGTTGCCCAGTGAGGGATATAGTCCCGGGGCGTGCAATGCAACAGATAATACAATTATGCAACAATATCACTTAGACAATTTAAGAAACAATGATAACTTAAGTAACCACACATTTAAAAGGATACATTTCACAAAACCCCTATACACCAATCTTCACTAGTCTTCATTCACGATCCACGAACCACGAGCACGATCATGATAAGCCGACATAACCCCAAACACTCCAGTGGGTATACTCCAGATGTACCCCGATAATCCTACGACCCAACATCTCCTGGCAATCTTCGGACCAGGCGAATGAGGGACTAGGGCACGGAGTTTGAATAACCACCGGCAAGCCCTCTGCCGCCCAGCCGATATTCAACACATGCGCCCCTGACACTATGGTTGCGCAACCACTATGAAATGCACTTAACAATGTCAAGTTAATAGCAATAATATAAGCATTAACACATAGGAGGATCAACAAAGTAGGTTGACCTCGATGCAATTAGAATAGAACAATTATATAAGCAAATATGCAATTTTACAAAGAGACATATGCAAATTAAGTATAGAATCATACCAAAAGCTTCAAAACAACTTGAAACCACATATAAACACTCAAGAAGTCATGCCATGGGTTTAGAAGTGTGAGTCAACCAAAATAGCTCATAAACCCCTTTGTTTTTCCAACTATTTCTCTTCCAAACCAAGGTTAATGATCCCATTATCGAAGGAAACTCTCCCAACCCTCTAACTAACCCTCAAGGTACCCTCTCAACCCTCTAACTCGTTCAAACGCCCGTGATTACCCCGAAAGCCCCAAATTCCCTCTTATGGCTTCAAACTACACCTACCTTATCCGGGCTTCAAACAAGGGTTATCAAAGCTTCTATAGCACCTAGGTAGCCTAAGATTACTAGAAGTGAAGCCCGAATGTACCCGGATTCGCATTAACCCCAAAAACCCTTTGTTAAAGTCGACTAATTTACGTTTTATGCGATTTTAGGACAATGCAAGTGCACGGGGCTATTAGACTACCTTCACTAGCACCTAAGGCATCTATTGAATCAAGTTAAAATGCGCGATTTCACAAAACCCTAAAATTCCCATCACTATTCACCCTAAAAATCAAACTAACGATTCTAACCGTTTAAAAAGCGAAACGATGGCTTAAAAGTGTTCCCTAGCATTCATATACATGGTATAATAGCATATGAACACATTTTCAACAAATCAAGAAATTGACAACTATTTAGAAATGCGAAAATAAGCCGTGAAATCCCTCACCAATACGCGTAGGAGCACCTAGGAACCTTGCAAACACCCTACACTAGTTGCTCAAGGCTTGGAGTGGCTTGAAATGAAGGATTGAAGAGCAAACAAATGTTGTTTTCCCACTGTTTGCTGTTGTCGGCCTGCTCCTGCTTCTATTTTAGCTTTTATTTTTTTTTTCTTTGCTA
Organism: Ehretia macrophylla; assembly: GCA_037974665.1. Taxonomy (NCBI): domain Eukaryota; kingdom Viridiplantae; phylum Streptophyta; class Magnoliopsida; order Boraginales; family Ehretiaceae; genus Ehretia; species Ehretia macrophylla. The sequence goes on from CM075770.1 coordinate 17,970,693, forward strand.
TCTTATGAGCTAAATAAGGTTATTTAATGAATGGCTAAGGTGGGGTCTTGTTTGGGTGTTTAAGTGGCTTCTAAAATGCGCATAGTAAGCTTAAAACGAGTCTAAAGTGAAACATGTGTGCTAGTTAATTAAATCTCTAAGTTAGTTACGTACCACTATTCATTCAACTACAAAAATCATTTTATAAACGAGCTCTCCTAACGCCTCTAGCTCAAATCCACATTTTTCCCACTACTTTAACAATTAATATGATTTAATAAAAATGCTAATTCGTTAATAGTATGAAGTTTAAAGACGGAGTGAATAGTAACTTAAGGAGACAGTTAATAAGGCACAGAAGGAAATGTACAAACAAGGGATGCAACAGTAATTGAATGCATGGCTAAATCTCGGGCGTCACAGAGTCTGATCTTGGTTCTATGTTGAAGACGTTGTAAAACTTCTTCATGTCTGGATCAACTGGCTAAACTAAATACATACAAGTATCATAGCTGGTAGCAGCTGCGAGCTGGGTCTGGAGGTGATTCTTCAAGGAGAGAAACTCCTGTTATTCTGGTTGAATCGTCTTCTTCTGTTTCTGATTGGCCTCAAGCCATGCCTAGACCTTGGTAGTAGAACAAGTCTCATTTTTCATCTTATCCCACCATTTGACAAGATGATTTCTTCCGAAAGTAGGGACTGTAATATGACTTCTGTAAGATGTCTGTTTAAATATGAATCCTGATTTGAAAATCCACGTTACAAAGAACAATCTGTAAAACATAAAAATTGGGAGAAGATAGGCTAAATGTTCTGGTGCCTTCCAATTTTATGTGAAGTACTGGAATCCTTTGAACACTGGTTCTAGGAAAATGTCTGGAATTGGTCCGTGTGATGCCCACCACTGGACGAACCAATTTGGTACCTCAACTGGGAAATTGGCCTTGAAGAGAAAAAACAATGACAAATTATGCTTATCATTCTAGCGGTAGAAACATCTGAACCACGCTGTAATGTAGTCATAATAGTTATAGTCTCTGAAAACAGCTGCATCTGCAGGGAGCTATTTGATTCTGTGGGGGGTTGTCCCCATTGCTAAGAGTGATCACTGTTTGGAGTTTAGCCTTAATATGGTTATACTCGCATGGTTGGAGATCACTATTGTTCAGACTGAAGTCAATGGATTTTGTTGCTATGAGAATAGACTCATAGTAACTCTGGGTTTTAAATGTGTTGTCTAGGATGTAGTTTGACTGAGGATGGAGAAATGCCTTAGTAAACTCATCAGGGGTTATGTTTGAAGTGTTCTGGCTCTGTTACAAGAATCTGGTCAAAGACATCCTTGTAATAGTATGGAGATGATGGTTTAGACGTGTCTGTTTGAACTGTTTTTGGTTTAGCAACAAGGGGCTAAAACTTGTTATTTACTGGTGTCTTCATAGAAGACGATGTACCTGCAAAACCTGCATGAACGCCTATTAACTGTTTATGTGGGGTCAAAGTCCCCAAAACTATGAGGTTTCTAACTTGGGGTGACTGGGTAGATATCTATGTATGAGTTATCTATTTATCTTCAATCTTGACTAGAGTTGAAGATGATGTTGCTGTAGCCACTGGTGTGAGGGCTTTTTGTGCATAGGAAAGAAATTTGGCCTTGCCGTTGTCCTTCTTTGGTGCCATTTCTTGCTAAGTCAGGAGTGAATGAATCCTGGAAATGGATAGAAACAATATATAGAATAAACTGCGGAATTGGAATGTTATCAATTTTGCTTCTGGCTCTGAAAACTTGTTTCAATCTACTTGATGCGGTGGACTTGAAACTGTCCATCTGAATTCACTAAATGAATTCTTGGTGTTCGCCTCTGTGATCTGTAAAGACAAAAATGAAAAGAGGTATTCCCGAAGGAATCCAATGTGATAGGCACGTGGCCTGTCAGAAATTCTCTGGTTTGAAAATCTGGGATGGAATTATCCTCACCCTTGATATATTCTATATCAAAATCAATAATAGACAATATGGCTTGCCATCTGGCAAAAATATGTTTAGATGCTATGTTCTTAACATCCTTGGTTAGTACATCTTTTGCTAATTGATAATCAACACGTACCATGAATTTCTGATTCAACAAATCATCTGGAAATTATGAAATACATTTGACAATGGACAAAATTTCTTTCTTAACTGTTGAATAGTTCTGTTGGATTGAGTTAATATTTCTTCGTTGTGAAGGGAAGTAAAATTCAAATAGGATTGGTTCCCAACACATTGGTGGATATTCCTTGTTCTGTAATAGTCATGAGAAATAACTGTTGGAGGAATGGATTCCCGAGAATGACTTGGGAATTTAACTGTTTGATCAGCACAAAGCTGGTTGGAAAACAAACACCTTGGTTGAACACATGTGCATTAGGTAATTTGTACCGAATCTGGAGTCTGGTAGAGTCAGCTATAGAAAGCTTCTCCTTGGTTTTCTCAAAATATCTGGAAGGAATTAGACCTTCTTGGATGCAGTTCATATCTGCACATGAGTCTAATAAAGCAATGGTTTCAATTTTGAAATCGTTGACTTTGATGGTTAACTGAACATACCATTTCTGGTACGTGATTCTCTTTAGAAGATTAAGGTAGTCTTCTGTTAGGGCAGAAGTACCTGTTTCTCTTTCTTTTAGTTTGCCTATAGCAATCTGAGTCTGCTTATCAAGCTGTTCATACTGGGGAGGATGTTCTTGATGATCGTGCTGGCTGATAGCATGAAGAAGCATAGTTCATGATCAATCCTGAGATTCAATCTCCTGACCATACTCATGCCTAAGTTGTTGAATCTCAAATTTCAACTGATTAATCTCTTTTTGGAGATCAGAGATTTCAACTGGCTGAGATTTCTTTTTCTGGAAATGACTGAGAATATCAGAATAATTTGTATTCTTTATTTCAGTATGATGAGTTATGGATAGAGGTTTCTTTTCCTCTTTCTGATCCATAATATCTTTAAGTCTGAGAAGATGAACTTGCTTCTCTTCTGGATCATTAATCTTACAGATTATGTCAATCATAAGACCATGAGAATCTGTGAGGACATTGAGTCCTTTCTGGCAGAAACATGCTCCTTTGTTGGGACATACACATTCTTGGTCGGTGTTGGAGGAACTACTGGAATAGTAGTCTGTTCCAATCTAATTTATGTTATCTTCATCAGAGTATTCTAAAGAAGAATTGCATGATGATTCAAGATCATCTATTGACTGGAGTATTATGCTCTTTGTGGCTTCTTCTAATTCTAATGATTGAATTAGTGATCTGACTTTGCAATCTTTTGCAAAGTGTCCTGGTTTACCACATTTGAAACAACCTGTGGTTTTTTGTTGTCTGTTATGATGGTTATCATTTCTATGTTTCCATTTATTATGTGGAAACTTCTGGTTATGTTTCTTCCAATAGTATCGTTTGTTGCCATACTTCTGGTTATACTTTTGTCCAATAGACTTGAAGTGATTCTTATAATTTATGGAGAAAATTATGGATTTATGTGTCTTCTGAGTATAAGGTGGTCGAACTGTAACACCCCGATCCCTCTTGAGACTGGGAGTTCTATCAATCAATCTAATCACAACCCAATTCCAATCCCGGGCAAAATTTTAGGGAAAGACGGACGGAGTTTCCCCTGTGTCTAGGCGAAATGTAAAACCTGTAATAGCATATAAGTGGACCAGCACCGTGTCCAACCATACAAATACCTCAAGGCCATCCGAGCCTTGGTTCTCAACAAGCGAACACAACCAAATATACATTTTCAATTTAAAAGCTAACCTATGTCTTTTCATCTTTGACAAGAACATTCTTGCTAGGCAATTAAGCTACACTAACCTATTGCATAAAATAGTCTATCATACCATTCTAACTATTTTCCTTTGGACATTACAAACATGCATTAAAGTTAAGCTATACCAACTAGATACATAATCTAACTTATCAACCACTTCAATAATCTAATAAAACTTATATTACATTCCTTTTTAACATTAAATACAAACAACACATGAACATACATCTTTGCATCTTTGACAACTCAAGCCACATAGCATGCAAGACAACTCTTCAAGCACGAACTTTCACGTAATCACGAACTTTCCAGCTAACATGGCATTTGTCACGCCTCGACCCAACCCCCAAGCTAAAGGTTAAGTCCGGACCCGACGCACGGACATAGTCTCCCCTGTACCGTGGACATTATGAAAACCTGTAAACTCACAAATAAGGTAACTACAAGGTAAACAAACTTTTCATGGCTATATATATTTAAAGATTCAAGGCCATCCGAGCCTTGAAGCAAATAACAGTTCCAAAACCACACAAGCATGCAAGTAACTTGTTTACAACATAGTCTAATAGCCATGACATTCTAGGATAACATTAAAACATACTTAAAACGTAAAACGTTCTACATTAAACCATTCACTCAAGCATGCAAAATGAATAAAAGTAGAAACCTAAGTTATTACAAAACATAGGCTTTCAAATCTACACCACAATCAACTATCCTTTAACTTGTACAACAAGCATATACATAGCCCTCAGGATACAAAATAGGACATAAGATACACAGATGAGCCTTCCACATAACAACAAGAATTTAGGATACAAAATAGGACATAAGATAAATAGATGAGCCTTCCACATAGCAGCAAGAATTTAAACCACCTCAAGCTATCAGGCACAGCAACTAAGGTACAGGATCAATCTGAACTTCCTCCTCCTCAACTAACTCAACAAGCTGGGGATCACCCTCAGCGTCTCCTGAAACATATATCGAGGTATGAGCAACCACTGTTGCCCAGTGAGGGATATAGTCTCGGGGCGTGCAATGCAACAGGTAATATAGTTAAACAACAATAACAATTAGACAATTAAAGAACCAATGATAGCTTAAATAACCACACATTTAAAAGGATACATTTCACATAACCCCTATACACCAATCTTCACTGGTCTTCATTCACGATCCACGAACCACGATCACGATCACGATAAGCCGGCATAATCCCCAAACACTCCAGTGGGTGTACTCCGGATGTACCCCGAATCCTACGACCCAACATCCCCTGGCAATCTCCGGACCAGGCGAATGAGGGACTAGGGCATGGAGTTTGAATATCTACCGGCAAGCCCTCTGCCGCTCAACCGATATTCAACACATCCGCCCCTGACACTATGGTTGCGCAACCACTATGCAATGCACTTAACAATGGCAAGTTAATATCAATAATATAAGCAATAACACATAGGAGGATCAACAAAGTAGGTTGACCTCGATGCAGTTAGAATAGAAACAATTATATAAGCAAATAAGCAGTTTCACAAAGGGACATATACAAGATAAGCATAGAATCATACCAAATGCTCCAAATCAACTTGAAACCACATATAAACACCCAAGAAGTCATGCCATGGACTTAGAAGCGTGAGTCAACCGAAATTGCACCTAAACCCCTTTGTTTTTCACACTATTTCTCTTCCAAACCAAAGTTAATGATTCAATTTTCAAGGGAAACTCTCCCAACCTTATAACTAACCCTCTCAACCCTCTAACTCATTCAAACGCCCACGATTACCCCGAAAGCCCCAAATTCCCTCTTATGGCTTTAAACTACACATACCTTATCCGGGCTTCAAACAAGGGTTATCAAAGCTTCTATAGCACCTAGGTAGCCTAAGAATACTAGAAGTGAAGCCCGAATCCACCCGGATTCGCATTAACCCCGAAAGCCCTTTGTTAAAGTCGACTATTTTACGTTTTATGCGATTTTAGGACAATGCAAGTGCACGGGGCTATTAGACTACCTTCACTAGCACCTAAGGCATCTATTAGAAGCATTGAATCAAGTTAAAACGCGCGATTTCACAAAACCCTAGAATTTCCGTGAATATTCACTCCTACGAATTAACTATCGATTTCTACTGTTTAAAACATGAAACAATAGCATAAATGTGGTCTCTACTACATGTACACAACATATATAAGCTTATTTGAGCCTTGCAATAGCATTTAACATCATTTTCAACAAATCAAGAAAATAGAAACTATTTAGAAATGCGAAAATAAGCAGTGAAATCCCTCACCAATGCGCGTAGGAGCACCTAGGAAGCTTGCACACACCCTAATCTACTTGCTCTAGGCTTGGAGTGGCTTGAATTGGAGAGTTGATGAGCAAAATCTCTTTTTTTTTTCTTATTGGCTCTCAGCCCTGCTACAGGAAAACTGCACAATTTTTTTTCTTTTTGTTTTGTGTTTTGGTGCTTATGTGCTTATATGGTGAGGTTAAGTTGAGGTGGGGTCATGGTGGGTGCTTAAGTGGACTCCTAAAATGCGCGTAGATAGCTTAGAAACGAGCCTAAGGTGAAGGATGTGAGCTAGCTAATTAAATCTCTAAGTTAGTTACGTAACACTATTCATTCAACTACGAAAATCATTTTCTAAACGAGCTCTCCCATCGCCTCTAGTTCAATTGCACATTTTTTCCACTACCCTAACAATTAATATGATTTAATAAAAATGCTAATTAACTAATAGAATGCATTTTAAAAACGGAGTGAATAGTAGTGATAGAAGTCAGTTAGTAAAGCATAGAAGTAAATGCGCAAACAAGGGATGCAACAGTAATTGAATGCATGGCTAAATCTCGGGCGTCACAGCATTTCCTAAAATGTGGTGGTGAGGAGTGAGTATACACAACACGTATACTCAGTGAGGGCGAGACAGATATCGAATTGTAGAGAAGGAAGGTCGTGCAATGCAAATAAGACAGTTAAGCAATATAACTGATAAATAAGCAATCAAGACAAACAATCAATACAATAAGCAATTATTGAAAGCATTAACACAACCATTCAAAGCTATACCACACTCTGAAGGCTATGGTTCACTCATACGAGCAATGTACCATTTCACGAGCGATACATCAATCCCGAGCTTGATGTTGACAATGATGACAATAAGCATGCAACCACCTTATAACTTCAGTTTGGAATACCCCAGAAGTATCCATCAATTCTACGACCCAAATCTCCTTGGGAGGCAACCCAAGCGAGAAAAGGGAATAGGACATGGAGCTAGAGCAACCAACACTGGCAGCCCGAGACTACCCAGAGGGCCCATCACTCACGTGCCTGACACTATGCAATGCAAGACACGACATAAGGCGATAATGAGCGATAGCACAACAATACAGATTAGAGGAGATAAACGAGATATCAAGCATTTACAACTAATACTAGCATTTAATTAACTTTTAAAGCATAACTATATTTAATAGCAACAATAACACCAATTAAACAAGTAACATCAGTTCAAACATGAAAACGACAAATGTCACTATTCAATCCCTAACTTTCAAAGACAATTACCAGCAAACGAGCTACCGGATTAGGAAACCAATTTCACTACATTCACTCAGGCACTACAAGGCACATTTCTATGTCACTAAACTTCACTTTCTCACCCGAGGCCCGAAAGTCCACCTACTGCGTTTGAACTACAGCTATGCTAACCGGTCATTCAATCAACGCCACAACAGCGCCAAAAGTGCTTCCATATCCTCAATTGCAAAACCCCCAACTCAATTCGAGCACGGTCAACTTTTGGTCAAACGGCCCCTTTACATTTCTTTGTCTAATTTCCAATTTTAACAAATGTCGATCCATTTTTATCGCACATTTTATCTTTCTATCACTAATAGCACCTATTGTCACGCCCCGACCTAACCCCCAAGCTAAAGGTTATGTCCGGACCTGACACACGGAAAGAGTCTCTCTTGTACCGTGGATATTCTGAAAACCTGTAAACTCGCAAATAAGGTAACTACAAGGTAATCAAACTTTTCATGGCTATATATTTAAAGATTCAAGGCCATCCGAGCCTTGAAGCAAATAACAATACCAAAACCACACAAGCATGCAAGTAACTTGTTTACAACATAGTCTAATAGCCATGACATTCTAGGATAACATTAAAACATACTTAAAAGATGAACATTCTACATTAAGCCATTCACTCCCAAGCATGCAAAGTGAATAAAAGTAGAAACATAAGTTATTACAAAACATAGGCTTCCAAATATATACCTCAAACAACTATCCTTCAATTTCTTACAACAACCAACATAATCAAGCCCTTAGGCCACAAAATAGATACACAAGTACCAAATAAAAACAAGAAGACACGGCCACCTCAGAACAACACACAGCAACTAGGGCAAAGGATCAATTTGAACTTCCTCATCTTCAACTAACTCAACAAGCTGGGGATCACCCTCAGCGTCTCCTGAAACATATATCAAGGTATGAGCAATCACTGTTGCCCAGTGAGGGATATAGTCCCGGGGCGTGCAATGCAACAGGTAATACAGTTAAACAACAATAACAATTAGACAATTAAAGAACAATGATAGCTTAAATAACCACACATTTAAAAGGATACATTTCACATAACCCCTATACACCAATCTTCACTGGTGTTCATTCACGATCCACGAACCACGATCACGATCACGATAAGCGTGTATAATCCCCAAACATTCCAGTGGGTATACTCCGGATGTACCCCGATAATCCTACGACCCAACATCCCCTGCCAATCTCCGGACCAGGCGAATGAGGGACTAGGGCACGGAGTTTGAATATCCACCGGCAAGCCCTCTGCCGCCCAACCGATATTCAACACATCCGCCCCTGACACTATGGTTGCGCAACCACTATGCAATGCACTTTACAATGGCAAGTTAATAGCAATAATATAAGCATTAACACATAGGAGGATCAACAAAGTAGGTTGACCTCGAGGCAGTTAGAATAGAGCAATTATATAAGCTAATAAGCAGTTTTACAAAGGGACATATACAAGATAAGCATAGAATCATACCAAAAGCTTCAAATCAACTTGAAACCACATATAAACACTCAAGAAGTCATGCCATGGGTTTAGAAGTGTGAGTCAATCGAAATTGCACCTAAACCCGTTTGTTTTTCAACCTATTTCTCTTCCAAACCAAAGATAATGATTCCAATTCAAAGGGAAGCTATACAAATCTTCTAACTAATCTTCAAGGGACCCTTCCAACCCTCAAACTCATACAAATGCCCGCGATTACCCCGAAAGCCCCAAATTCTCTCTTATAGCTGTAAACTACACGTACCACATCCGAGCTTCAACCAAGGGTTATCAAAGCTTCTATAGCACCTAGGTAGCCTAAGGATACTAAAAGTGAAGCCCGAATCCACCCTGGTTCGCATTAACCCCGAAAGCCCTTTGTTAAAGTCAACTATTTTACGTTTTATGCGATTCTAGAGCAATGCAAGTGCACGGGGCTATTAGACTACCTTCATTAGCACCTAAGGCATCTATTAGGAGCATTGAATCAAGTTAAAACGCGCAATTTCACAAAACCCTAGAATTTCTGTCACTATTCACCCCAAAAATCAAACTAACGATTCTAACCGTTTAAAAAGAGAAATGATGGCTCAAATGTGTTCTCTAGCATTCATATACATGGTATAATAGCATAGATAATCAATACAATAGCATTTGAACACATTTTCAACAAATCAAGAAAATAGCAACTATTTAGAAATGCGAAAATAAGCCGTGAAATCCCTCACCAATGCGCGTAGGAGCACCTAGGAACCTTGCACACACCCTAATCCACTTGCTCAAGGCTTGGAGTGGCTTGAATTGAAGGATTGAAGAGCAAAAATTATTTTTTTCCCATTGTTTGCTGTTGTCGGCCCTGGCTGCTGTTTTTCAGCTTTTATTTTTTTTTCTTTCTTATGTTATGAGCTAAAATGACTTATAAGTTGGCTAAGTAAGGTGGGGTCATGTTTGGGTAGTTAAAGTGTCTTCTAAAATGCGCGTTGATAGCTTATAAACGAGCCTAAGGTGTGAAACATAGGCTAGCTAATTAAATCTCTAAGTTATGTTACGTAACACTATTCATTGAACTATTAAAATCATTTTCTAAACGAGCTCTCCTATCGGCTCTAGCTCAATTGCACATTTTTCCCACTACTTTAACAATTAATATGATTTAATAAAAATTCTAATTAACTAATAGAATGCAGTTTAAAAACAAAGTGAATAGTAGTCACAGAAGTCAGTTAGTAAAGCATAGATGTAAATGCGCAAACAAAGAATGCAACAGTAATTGAATGCATGGCTAAATCTCGGGCGTCACATCATCTCCCCTTTAAACTAATTGCGTCCACGCAATTCTTACATGATTCGGCTAATAACTCTGGATATCGCTCCCGCATCTGATCCTCTCTCTCCCACGTCGCATCCTCTACGCCGTGATGATCCCACATAACTTTAACCATTGGAATGCTTTTAGTCCTCAGCTCCTGAACTTTCTGATCAACAATTCGAAGAGGTTTCTCTGTGTAGGTCAAAGTTTCACTGATCTCTAGCGGTTCCGGCTCAAGTATGTGAGAGGGATCTGGCTGATACTTTCGAAGCGTAGATACATGGAAGACATCATGAATTCTGCCCAGACTGGGAGGCAAAGCTAATCGGTAAGCTAATTCACCAATAGTTTCAGTTATCTCAAATGGTCCCACATAACGAGGACTGAGTTTACCCCCTTTACCATGCCGAATCAAACCCTTGCGAGGAGAGATTTTCAGAAATACTCGATCCCCTACATCAAATTTCAGATCACAACGGCGTCTATCTGTATAACTCTTTTGCCGGCTTTGTGCTGTAAGCATTCTTTTTCTGATAAGCTACACATGATCAATCATTTTGTTCATTTCAGGTAAGAGAGTAGGGTCGACCGTCTTCATTTCACCAACATCATCCCAGTAGAGAGGAGACCATCATTTACGCCCATAAAGTGTCTTATAAGGTGCCATACCAATAGTAGCTTGATAACTATTGTTATAGGCGAACTCTGCGAGTGGCAAATACTTCTCCCAACTCTTACCGAAGTCCAAAATACAAGCCCGTAACATATCCTCGAGGATTAAGATAGTTCTCTCGGATTGACCATCAGTCTGAGGATGATAAGCTATACTGAAACTCAAAGTCGTGCCCAAAGCTTTCTGAATCTTCTGCCAGAACTGAGATGTGAATCTGGATCTCTATCTGATACAATACTCTTTGGAATTCCATGAAGTCTGACAACATTCTCAATATACAACTCTACTAGCTTATCAAGAGAATCAGACTTCTTTTTAGCAATGAAGTGAGAAGTCTTGGTCAATCTATCCACAATAACCCAAACTGAGTCATTACCCTTTGAAGACCTCGATAAATCTTATACGAAATCCATGGTAATATGATCCCATTTCCAAACAGGAATAGCCAAAGGCTGTAACAACCCTGCAGGCCTCTGATGCTCTGCTTTAACTTTCTGACAAGTAAGACATCGAGCAACATAGTCAGCAATTTCTCTCTTCATATTATTCCACCATAAGTTTTGCTTTAAATCTTTATACATTTTAGTACTTCCTGGATGGATAGTATATTTAGAACTGTGTGCCTCAGCAAGAATATCCTTCTTCAAAGTTGGATCACTCGGAATACAGATTCTGCCTTTGAATTTGAGAATACTATCGTCGTGCAGTTCGAAATCCGACTCTCCCCCTTTAGAATTCTCTAAGACTTTCAACAATTGAAGATCAGCCTGCTGAGCTTCTCGAATCCTGGATAATAATAGAGATTGAATCTGCAAGCTTGCGAATTGAATACCAGAATCTGAAGTATTAGGATTCTATAAGCATAATTCTTCCATGAATTTCCAATTCTTGATAATCAAGCCAGCAACAGTAGCCTTTCGGCTCAAAGCATCAGCAACAATATTGGCATTACCCGGAAGATAGTTAATAGTGCAGTTATAGTCCTCAAGTAATTCCAGCCAATGCATCTGCCTCATGTTCAACTCTTTTTGTGAAAACATATATTTCAAGCTCTTATGATCTATAAAGATTTCAAACTTGTTGCCCCAGAGATAATGACGCCATTTCTTTAATGCAAGAATGATAGCTGCAAGCTCAAGATCATGAGTCGGATAGTTGAGTTCATAAGGCTTCAGTTTCCTGGAAGCATAAGCAATAACCCTGCCATTCTGCATCAATACACAACCCAGACCTTCCTTCGAAGCATCACTATAGATCACCAGATTATCATAACCCTCAGGTAAAGTAAGAATAGGAGCTGTAGTCAATCTCTTCTTTAATTCCTGGAAGCTGGCCTCGCATCTATCACTATAGTCAAATACTGTTTTCTTCTGAGTAAGTTGAGTTAAAGGCCCTGCAATCTTAGAGAAATCCTTGACAAACCTCCGATAATACCCAGCTAACCCAAGGAAGCTACGAATCTCCGTGACAGTTTCAGGTCGTTTCCAAGATAACACAACTTCAATCTTTGCTGGATCAACAGAAATACCATCCTGCGAGATAATATGGCCCAGAAAAGCAACTTGCTTAAGCCAGAATTCACATTTGCTCAACTTTGCAAATAACTGATGCTCCTGAAGAGTCTGCAACACGATTCTGATATGTTGTTCATGTTCCGCCTCATATTTAGAATAGACAAGAATATCATCAATGAAGATAACCACAAATTGGTCCAGATAAGGACGGAATACCCTCTGCATTAAGTCCATGAATGCGGCGGGAGCATTAGTAAGACCAAACGGCAAGACAACAAACTCATAATGGCCATATCTGTGATAACCCGAACCTAGCATATATTTAATAGCATTTAAAGTTCATTTAAATTTCATTTTTTTTGACCTTTCACCTTCTTTGACCAAAGTAGTTGACTTTTCATCTACAATGACCAACTGGGACAAGGTGAAAATTTTTGAAATGTTTAATAAAGGGCAAACTTGGGAATAGAAATAAAAAAATGCAATGTTAAGTTAGTCAAATTTTGGGTCAACTTTGGAATTAAATTTGAACCAATTGGCAAAGAGTTAGGTAGCAAATTATATATGGTTGGAAAGCTCTATGAGTCTAGTTTCTGTGGCTTCAAACTGTTCATGAATTGGAGTTTTCTAGAAGAAGTTATGGTCGTTTTCGTAAGGTCGCGCATAGTTGTTTTGGTTTAGCGGGTTGACCGAAGCTACTATTGTTGCCATCTTTTATAAGCATAAAATAGCATAGAAAAAAAAACGAAAAGCTGAAAAATAAAGAGAGAAAACCAAGAGTTCAAGGAGAAAAGAAAAAAAAAAAGAATTTTCAACTTCAAATCTTCAAATCTTTGCGAGGGCTTGCACGGGATCGTTTCCGAGGCTTCTAATGTTGTTTTCCTAGCGTCTATTAGCAGCTAAGGTGAGGGATGCATCGTTATTTGCGCATTAGAAAATAGAATGTCAAGACTTTAATTTTTAGAAATTGCATATAGAATGTTGTTTAATTCATTTTGTTGCTTGAAATATGTTCTATGATGTCAGTAGACCTTACTTTTGTAAGTTTTTAGTAATTTCTGCGGTTAAAATTGATTATTATATTTCAAATGTTGAGTGAATAGTAAAAAACGTGAATAGTAAATCCCCGTTCGAAATTTTTCTCCGAGTTGTGTTCTATTGATGTAGAAATGTGCTAGATATGCTAGAATGCCTAAATGTGTGGTTTAATTGGAATGTATAATGGAAAAACGGAGAAAAATGGCTTAGTGAAAGTCGGGGTCGTTTAGGTCGAGTTTGGCGTTTTCTCGTTTTACGTGTTGGCATTGTTTCGGGAGGCCATGGAAGCACTTTTGGTGCGATTATGGCGTTGGTTGGGTGTTTGGTTGGTATAGTTGTAGCTCAAATGAGCAAAGGAGAAAATCGGGACTTTGCGTGAATTCTAGGGTAAAGTAGGGTTTCGGGGTCTTTAGACGTGCCTTATGGTGACCTAGGAGGATTGGTGAAGTCGGTTTCCAAAGCTCGTGGCTCGTTTGAAAGTAGTAGCGTTTTGGAAGTTGGGGTCATTTTTGGAATTTTGTGTGATTTCATAGTATGTTGCTTATTGAATGTTTATGATGCTTATAGAATGATTATAATGCTAATGGAATGTTTATAATGTTTATAGAATGTTTATATTGCTTATAGAATGCTTATAATGCCTATAGGATACTTGTTATTGCTTGATAAGGTTAATTGGTGTAGTTCTTGTTACTTGTTTGATTGTAAATGCTTGATATCTTGTTTATCGCTCGTTTATCGCCTTGTATCGAGTCTTGCATTGCATAGTGTCCAACACGTGAGTGATGGGCCTCTCTAGGTAGCATCGGGTTGCCAGTGTTGGTTGCTCTAGCTCCGTAGCTATTCCCTCTTCTCGCTTGGGTTGCCTCCCACGGAAATTTGGGTCGTAGATTGATGGATACTTCCGGGGTATTCCAAACTGGTGTTATAAGGTGGATGCACGCTTATTGTCATCGTTGTCAACATCAAGCTCGAGATTGATGTCTCGCTCGTGAAATGGTACATTGCTCGTATGAGTGAACCATAGCCTTCAGAGTGTGGTATAGCTTTGAATGGTTGTGTTAATGCTTTCAGTAATTGCTTATTGTATTGATTGTTTGTCTTGATTGCTTATTTTTCAGTTATATTGCTTAACTATCTTATTTGCATTGCACGACTTTCTTTCTCTCGAAACTCGATATCTGTCTCGCCCTCACTGAGTATACGTGTTGTGTATACTCACTTCTTACCACCACATTTCAGGAAATGTCATGTTAGCTGGAAAGTTCATGATTTTGTGAAAGTTCGTGCCTGAAGAGTTGTCTTGCGTGCCTATGTGGCTTGAGTGTCGAAGTTGTAAAGATATATGCTTTCATATGTTATATGTATTTATTGTTAAAAGAAATGTAATTGAAATCTAGCTAAGTAGTTGAGGTAAATTAATAAGCTAGTTTCTGTAATCAGTTAGCATAGCTTAACTTCAATGCATGTTGTAATGTCCAAAGGAAAAGAGCTAGAATGGCATGATAGTTTATTTTATGCAGTAGCTTAGTATGGTTTAATTTTCAAGTTTGAGTGTACTTGTCAAAAATGAAAAGAGATAGGTTAGCTTTTAAATTGGAAATGTATGTATACTTGCTGAGTTTAATTGTTGAGAACCGAGGCTCGGATGGCCTTGAGGAGGTTTTGTATGGTTGCACTCGGTGGTGGTGCATTTATATGCTATTATAGGTTTTACATTTTGCCTAGAAACAGGGGAGACTCCGTCCGTTTTCCATGAAAATTTTGCCCGGGTTTGGATTAGGGTTGTGATTAGATCGATTGATAGAACTCCCAATCTCGAGAGGGATCGGGGTGTTACAGGTGGTATCAGAGCTTGTCTAGCTCATAAGCCGGGACAGGGTCCTCGGTCTGGTGGGTAGTGATCCTTGAATGTGTGCTTGTTAAGTGTGTCTTGAAAGTGTATGCTTGTATGTGAGATTGTATGTCTTGACTTGAAAGTATGCCCCTATGTGATATAGTTATGTGTTATGTGTTAATTGTGTGCTAAGTGAAGTGAAATGTCTAATTGTGCATTGAATTGACCTATCGAATTGGCATCGTGAATTGAATCGACCTCGCGAATTGTTATTTGCTTGAAGTATTACTTGTAATGTGTGTATAGAATGTCTTGAATTAGCAATGCCGTGATTTGAATTGATTATGTTGTGCTTGACTTGATTTCCGTGCTTGAGTGACTTTGTTGCATAAACTATTTTGTATACTTGTTTGCATAATAGTTTAAGGCATGTGTATAACTGTGATATATTGGCATTCATACATGTTCCGTGGAAATGGTAAGTAGGTCCTCTTTCTCCCCTGAAGAAAGTGGCTCACCGCTGGCTTTTCAAGGTGTATGGATTGGTAAGAAATGAATGGCATTTGACTAGCCTTGATTTGGGAGTTGATGTTTGTCTTTGGAGCTCAGTTATTGGCAAACTTATAAGATTCTTCCTTGTGATTGGCAATCATAAAAGAGTAGCTTTCTTTTGGGATTCTATTTGGTTGTTGTCTGGTGGCATTCTTGGGTTTCTTATTGGGTATTCTTTGGAGACTCCTATTGGCATTTCTTGGTAGACTTGGCTATTGGGTTTTCAGTTGGACTTACTGCATGGTATTATCTATGGCATATGTGTCTCGGTCTTTATTGGAGTGTTACTGGTATCCCTTATTGGAAATTCTTCAATGGCATTCTCTAGGATTCTTAGTGGTCATTTATTTAGTATTACTTATTGGGCAATTCTTGGTACTTTCTTACTAGAGCATTGTTCGAGTATTTTCTTTGGCATCCCTCAGTTGGTTTGGTAACTGGAATTCCTATCAGACTTATTGTATAATACTACTTATGGTATTCTTGGAAATTCTTATTGGGCGTTCTATTGGTATTTTCCTTATTGGCAAGATTGTATGAAGTTCTCACTTGGCAAACAGTGAAGAGGCCTCAGAGTTTGGTCTCGGTATATTGTTCACCAGTTCGGTGTTTATCCTTGGAGTTTTCATCGATTTGGGAAACTATGTTTGTTATTCAACTTGGTTGTCTTATTGGGCACATTATATTTTCTCTGCTATTTCCTTTGTCATTCCTCTCAGCATTTGATAGCAATACTCGGAATCTAATTGGTTGTTCCATGGGGTTATTATTTGGAAGGCTTCTTTGGAACTTTGGAAATATATTTGATTGGGTTTCTTGGTATTTTCTTCAGCACTCTTAACAGGGAATTTTTCTATGAAATTCATGACCAGCGGGGTACTTTTTTGGACCTCTAGATAGAACCTTTGATTGAGCCTTTATTTGGCTTCTTGCATGGGAATTCTCGGGCAGTAATAGTTAGACTTCTATTGGAGATTCGTGCGTGAGGTATTGTTCTTGTCGTTATTGTGTGGTATTAATGACATATACTGTATCTTTGCTTTAGTCTTTATTGGTATTATCTCGGCATTTCTGGTTGGAATTTATTCTTCTTCGGTATTCGTGTCAACGGGATTCTTGTACGGTATCTACCTTTGAGCCTTTATTTGGTGTTACCACTTGGCATTTCTACTTGAACTTTCCTATTGGTCATCTTGATGAAATAATTGTTCAGTAGCTAATGAAGACTAGTCAGAGTTGGATTTTAGATGATGCAGAGTCCTATTGGAAGAAGAATTGCGAGGACGCAATTGTTTTAAGGGGGGAAGGATGTGATAACCCGAACCTAGCATATATTTAATAGCATTTAAAGTTCATTTAAATTTCATTTTTTTGACCTTTCACCTTCTTTGACCAAACTAGTTGACTTTTCATCTACAATGACCAACTAGGACAAGGTGAAAATTTTTGAAATGTTTAATAAAGGGCAAACTTGGGATTAGAAATAAAAAAATGCAATGTTAAGTTAGTCAAATTTTGGGTCAACTTTGGAATTAAATCTGAACCAATTGGGGAAGAGTTAGGTAGCAAATTATATATGGTTGGAAAGCTCTATGAGTCTAGTTTCTGTTCAAACCGTTCATAAATTAGAGTTTTCTAGAAGAAGTTATGGCTGTTTTCGTAAGGTTGCGCATAGTTGTTTTGGTTTAGCGGGTTGACCGAAGCTTTGACTATTGTTGCCATCTTTTATAAGCATAAAATAGCATAGAAAAAAAAACGAAAAGCTGAAAAATAAAGAGAGAAAACCAAGAGTTCAAGGAGAAAAGAAAAAAAAAATAATTTTCAACTTCAAATATTCAAATCTTTGCGAGGGCTTGCACGGGATTGTTTCCGAGGCTTCTAATGTTGTTTTCCTAGCGTCTATTAGTAGCTAAGGTGAGGGATGCATCGTTATTTGCGCATTAGAAAATACAATGTCAAGACTTTAATTTTTAGAAATTGCATATAGAATGTTGTTTAATTCATTTTGTTGCTTGAAATATGTTCTATGATGTCAGTAGACCTTACTTTTGTAAGTTTTTAGCAATTTCTGCGGTTAAAATTGATTATTGTATTTCAAATGTTGAGTGAATAGTGAAAAACGTGAATAGTAAACCCCCGTTCGAAATTTTGCTTCGAGTTGCGTTCTATTGATGCAGAAAGGTGCTAGATATGCTAGAATGTCTAAATGTGTGGTTTAATTGGAATGTGTAATGGAAAAACGGAGAAAAACGGCTTAGTGAAAGTCGGGGTCGTTTAGGTTGAGTTTGGCTTTTTTTCTTTTTACGTGTTGGCATTGTTTCGGGAGGCCATGGAAGCAATTTTGGTGCAATTATGGCGTTGGTTGGGTGTTTTGTTGGTATAGTTGTAGTTCAAACGAGCAAAGGGGGAAATCGAGACTTTGAGTGAATTCTAGGGTAAAGTAGGGTTTCGGGGTCTTTAGACGTGCCTTATGGTGACCTAGGAAGATTGGTGAAGTCGGTTTCCAAAGCTCGTGGCTCGTTTGAAAGTAGTAGCGTTTTGGAAGTTGGGGTCATTTTTGGAATTTTGTGTGATTTCATAGTATGTTGCTTATAAAATGTTTATGATGCTTATAGAATGATTATAATGCTAATAGAATGTTTATATTGCTTATAGAATGTTTATATTGCTTATAGAATGCTTATAATGCCTATAGGATACTTGTTATTGCTTGATAAGGTTAATTGGTGTTGTTCTTGTTACTTGTTTGATTGTAAATGCTTGATATCTTGTTTATCGCTCGTTTATCGCCTTGTATCGAGTCTTGCATTGCATAGTGTCCAGCACGTGAGTGATGGGCCTCTCTGGGTAGCCTCGGGTTGCCAGTGTTGGTTGCTCTAGCTCCGTAGCTATTCCCTCTTCTCGCTTGGGTTGCCTCCCAGGGAGATTTGGGTCGTAGATTGATGGATACTTCCGGGGTATTCCAAACTGGTGTTATAAGGTGGATGCGCGCTTATTGTCATCGTTGTCAACATCAAGCTCGAGATTGATGTATCGCTCGTGAAATGGTACATTGCTCGTATGAGTGAACCATAGCCTTCAGAGTGTGGTATAGCTTTGAATGGTTGTGTTAATGCTTTCAGTAATTGCTTATTATATTGATTGGTTGTGTTGATGTCTTATTTTTGAGTTATATTCCTTAACTGTTTTCTTTGCATTGCACGACTTTCTTACTCTCCAACTCGATATTTGTCTCGCCCTCACTGAGTATACGTGTTGTGTATACTCACTCCTCACCACCACATTTCAGGAAATGTCATGTTAGCTGGAAAGTTCGTGATTTTGTGAAAGTTCGTGCCTGAAGAGTTGTCTTGCGTGCCTATGTGGCTTGAGTGTCGAAGTTGTAAAGATATATGATTTCATATGTTGTATGTATTTATTGTTAAAAGAAATGTAATTTAAATCTAGCTAGGTAGTTGAGGTAAATTAATAAGCTAGTTTCTGTAATCAGTTAGCATAGCTTAACTTCAATGCATGTTGTAATGTCCAAAGGAAAAGAGCTAGAATGGCATGATAGTTTATTTTATGCAGTAGCTTAGTATGGTTTAATTTTCAAGTTTGAGTGTACTTGTCAAAAATGAAAAGAGATATGTTAGCTTTTAAATTGGAAATGTATGTATACTTGATGAGTTTAATTGTTGAGAATCGAGGCTCGGATGGCCGTGAGGAGGTTTTGTATGGTTGGACACGGTGGTGGTCCATTTATATGCTATTACAGGTTTTACATTTCGCATAGAAACAGGGGAGACTCCGTCCGTTTTCCATGAAAATTTTGCCTGGGTTTGGATTTGGGTTGTGATTAGATCGATTGATAGAACTTCCGGTCTCGAGAGGGATCGGGGTGTTAAAATATCGAGTTCAGAAAGCAGTTTTAGGAACATCATCTTTCTTAATCCTCAGCTGATAATAGCCTTGCCTCAGATCAAATTTAAAGAATACCCTGGCGCCTTGCAACTGATCAAATAACTCTTCAATTAAAGGCAAAGGATATTTATTTTTGATGGTTACCTGATTAAGACCCCGATAATCAATGCATAAGCGAAGAGATCCGTCTTTCTTTTTAACAAATAGGACTGGTGCACCCCAAGGTGAAGAACTCGGCTGAATGAATCCCTTCTCAAGCAAGCCCTGCAATTGAACTTTCAATTCCTGCAATTCGGGTGGAGCCATTCTATACGGAGTCCTAGAGATAGGTGAAGTCCCCGGCAATAAGTCAATCATGAACTCTATCTCCCTATCAGGCGGTAACCCAGGTAATTCCTCAAGAAAGACCCCCGGAAACTCCCTCACGATAGGTACATCATTCAATTTCAATTGATCCACAGGTTGATTAATCAAATATGCAAGATAAGCCTCACAACCCTTGCTCAATAATTTAGATGCTCTAATAGAAGAAATAATAGGAGTTCCCGTAGATTTTCTACTACCAACTATTTTAAGTACAGGCTAGTCAGGCATTTCTAGATACACAATCTTCTTTCTACAATCAAGCTGGGCATAATATTTACTTAACCAGTCCATCCCCAATATAATTTCAAAGTCATTGAAGGGTAGGATAATCAAATCAGCAGGAAAAACACGACCCTCAATAAAAATACTACATGCTTTGCAAATAGATCTAGTAACAAACTTCGGACCCATAGGAGTATAAACCACAATCTCATGCAACAGTTTATCATGTTTCAGTTTAGCATTTTGTGCACAAGTAGGAGTAATAAAAGAATGCGATGCCCCAGAATCAATTAAAACCTTAACTGATTGATCATTAAGAAGAAAAATACCTTCTACCACAGCGGTCGTATCTGGAAGCTCCTCAGCATCCAAAGCAAATACACGGGCCTGACCTCGTGGTGGTGGTGCTGCAGCTGGTGCCCTGGTCTGAGAGTTCTGAGATGACATCTGACCCCTAGATTTCTTAAATTTCTAACAGTCCTTAACCCTATGCTGATCACTGCCGCAGCCTGTACACTTGTTCTGTTTCTTCCAACAAACATCCTCAGTGTAGCCCTGACGCTGACAGAAGCTGCACTGCTAGTGACGTCTTAGAGCAGTGCCTCCTGAAGGAGCTCTGTAAGTAGAGGTAGCTGAACTACCCTGCTGCGAACGGGATACTGCTGGACGGAATTGACTCTGAGTCTGACTCTGAACTGGTCGTGTCTAAGTCTGAGTAGGCCCTGTATAACTCTGAGTCTGCCTGGGCTGTGTACTCTGCCCAACTGATATAGCCTGTCCCTGGTACCCCTGACTCTGAGACTGAAACCGCTTACTCGATTGACTGGTCTCGGCTAACACATCGGCCTTGCGTTTCTCATATCTCGAGGCGGCTCGGACTACTGCAGCATAATTAGGAAAATCATTTGCAGACAAATTTAGCATAATATCCCTCCTCAAACCCAGGATGAATCTCTGGATCTTCATGTCCTCTGGCTGTATCAAGGCTGGCGCATAACGGGAAAGCCTGGTAAAAGTAGCCTCATATTGATCTACTGTCATACTTCCCTGTTTCAAGTTTATGAACTCTGTTTGATGCCTCTCGCGGGCAACCACCGATATGTACTTGTCTCGGAATTCTTGGATGAAGTCAGCCCACGAGTGATGAACCCCCTCGGCTTCCTATTTCTCACTGATAGTATGCCACCAATCTTCAGCGTCACCCTCTAGAAGGAATGTGGCATAAGTGATCTTTCTATCATCATGGCACTCGAGTATTACTGCTATCCTTTCAAACTTCCTCAGCCACATCTCAGTCTTCATATCATCCAGTTCTCCAAATAAAGTATAGGCCCCGTGATAAATGAACCGGTCATACAGATTACCTCCGGTAGGGCCACTACCTCCGGTCCTCGCAGCCTGATTACCTCCAACAACCCCTGTCTGACCCTGCTGTGTCACAAACTGGGCAATGGTATTCATAGCAGTGGCCATCGTGGCCAAGATCTGTGCAGTGCTAGGTTCTTGAACCTGCAGTGCATTTTCTGCCACATCAGCTTCCTGCCCGTGAACCCCCTCTGGTTCTCCCCCAACATTCTGATTCTCAGGATGACGGCGGGGCCCCATCTCGAATAGCTAGAATACAAAGTGTTATGATAGGTATATATATGTATATATGCAATTTATAAGTAAACACATAAAGAAAAGTCCAAATAGATTCACATAAAGTCAAGTACATAGAAGTTCAAATAAATATTTTACATTCTTGAAGCACACATAAGTCATTAGATCATACTTGACATTCTAGACTCTTGATATTCTATTTCCATGCTAGCATGTTCATACCTAATTAAAATTTCACTTAGGCAAATCAAAATCAAAGACTCATGCATTCACAAGGTCACATAACAAATCTCAACCCACAGACCGAGAAATTTAACCCGGCTTTATGCAATCTATAGCTCTGATACCACTTAAATGTCACACCCCGACCCAACCCCCAAGCTAAAGGTTAAGTCCGGACCTGACACGCGGACAGAGTCTCCCCTGTACCGTGGACATTCTGAAAACTTATAAACTCTAAAATAAAGTAACTACAAGGTAATCAAACTTTTCATGGCTATATATTTAAAGATTCAAGGCCATCCGAGCCTTGAAGCAAATAACAATTCCAAAACCACACAAGCATGCAAGTAACTTGTTTACAACATAGTCTAATAGCCATGACATTCTAGGATAACATTAAAACATACTTAAAAGATAAACATTCTATATTAAGCTATTCACTCCCAAGCATGCAAAGTGAATAAAAGTAGAAACATAAGTTATTACAAAACATAGGCTTCCAAATCTACACCTCAAACAACTATCCTTCAATTTCTTACAACAACCAACATAATCAAGCCCTTAGGCCACAAAATAGATACACAAGTACCAAATAGAAACAAGAAGGCACGGCCACCTCAGAACAACACACAGCAACTAGGGCAAAGGATCAATCTGAACTTCCTCCTCTTCAACTAACTCAACAAGCTGGGGATCACCCTCAGCGTCTCTTGAAACATATATCGAGGTATGAGAAACCACTGTTGCCCAGTGAGGGATATAGCCCCGGGGCGTGCAATTCAACAGGTAATACAATTAAACAACAATAACAATTAGACAATGAAAGAACAATGATAGCTTAAATAACCACACATTTAAAATGATACATTTCACATAACCCCTACACACCAATCTTCACTGGTCTTCATTCACGATCCACGAACCACGATCACGATCACGATAAGCCGGCATAATCCCCAAACACTCCAGTGGGTGTACTCCGGATGTACCCAGATAATCCTACGACCCAACATCCCCTGGCAATCCCCAGACCAGGCGAATGAGGGACTAGGGCACGGAGTTTGAATATCCACCGACAAGTCCTCTGCCGCCCAGCCGATATTCAACACATCCGCCCCTGACACTATGGTTGTGCAACTACTATGCAATGCACTTTACTATGGCAAGTTAATAGCAAAATATTAAGCATTAACACATAGGAGGATAACAAAAGTAGGTTGACCTCGAGGCAGTTAGAATAGAGCAATTATATAAGCTAATAAGCAGTTTTACAAAGGGACATATACAAGATAAGCATAGAATCATACCAAAAGCTTCAAATCAACTTGAAACCACATATAAACACTCAAGAAGTCATGCCATGGGTTTAGAAGTGTGAGTCAATTGAAATTGCACCTAAACCCCTTTGTTTTTCAACCTATTTCTCTTCCAAACCAAAGATAATGATTCCAATTGAAAGGGAAGCTATACAAATCTTCTAACTAACCTTCAAGGGACCCTTCCAACCCTCAAACCCATACAAATGCCCGCGATTACCCCGAAAGCCCCAAATTCCCTCTTATGGCTTTAAACTACACGTACCACATCCGGGCTTCAACCAAGAGTTATCAAAGCTTCTATAGTACCTAGGTAGCCTAAGGATACTAAAAGTGAAGCCCGAATCCACCCGGATTCGCATTAACCCCGAAAGCCCTTTGTTAAAGTCGACTATTTTACGTTTTATGCGATTCTAAAGCAATGCAAGTGCACGGGGCTATTAGACTACCTTCATTAGCACCTAAGGCATCTATTAGGAGCATTGAATCAAGTTAAAACGCGCAATTTCACAAAAACCTAGAATTTCTGTCACTATTCACCCTAAAAATCAAACTAACGATTCTAACCGTTTAAAAAGCGAAACAATGGCTCAAATGTGTTCTCTAGCATTCATATACATGGTATAGTAGCATAGATAATCAATACAATAGCATTTGAACACATTTTCAAAAATCAAGAAAATAGCAACTATTTAGAAATGCGAAAATAAGTCGTAAAATCCTTCACCAATGCGCGTAGGTGCACTTAGGAACCTTGCACACACCCTAATCCACTTGCTCAAGGCTTGGAGTGGCTTGAAATGAAGGATTGAAGAGCAAAAATTGTTGTTTTACCACTGTTTGCTGCTGTCGGCCCTGGCTGCTGATTTTCAGCTTTTATTTTTTTTTCTTTCTTATGTTATGAGCTAAAATGACTTATAAGTTGGCTAAGTAAGGTGGGGTCATGTTTGGGTGGTTAAAGTGGCTTCTAAAATGCGCGTTGATAGCTTAGAAACGAGCCTAAGGTGTGAAACATAGGCTAGCTAATTAAATCTATAAAGTTGTTACGTAACACTATTCATTTAACTACTAAAATCATTTTCTAAATGAGCTCTCCTATCGCCTCTAGCTCAATTGCACATTTTTCCCACTACTTTAACAATTAATATGATTTAATAAAAATGCTAATTAACTAATAGAATGCAGTTTAAAAACGGAGTGAATAGTAGTCACAGAAGTCAGTTAGTAAAGCATAGAAGTAAATGCGCAAACAAGGAATGCAACAGTAATTGAATGCATGGCTAAATCTTGGGCGTCACACCTATCCAAATCAAGCAATCGCAATTCGGATCGAAATATGAAATTCTAGGGTTTACTATTCATAATTCACTATTCATTATTTTTTTCCAATTTCTAATACGCAGTTTCAACCGTAAAAATTGCTAAATAACTATCAAGCAATGCTCTATGAACCCTAAAGAAGCATTTCCAAGCAATTTCAAGCATTATAACGCATTAAATATCAAATCTAAAAATTTGAATCAAAAATCAAATTTCACAAAATATGCACAAAAGCGTGAAAACTCTCACAGAGATTGAAGACAAAGACCCGCAAGGACCCGAGCCACGACCCCCGAGCAATTTCACGCGCAATTGTAGAAGAAAATGCAAGAAAAATCTTTTCTTTTTCTCCTTGAGACCATTAGGCCATGGCAAGGACATGGATGGCATTTGTTGTTTTGTTTTTTATTTTTATTTTAGACTTGTTTTATTATTTAAAAGGTGACAAGGGCATTTTGGTCATTTGCAAAATCAAGCTTTAGTTAAAAATGGTCAAATAAGCTTATTTTAATGCCATTAAATCTAATTCAAGTTAAAACAATGCAATTAAATGAAAAACAACTAAACTAGTTAAATTAAGCTAAAAAGATTTTTCACTAAGTCCGAAGAATATTTCTCTAACTCTCATTTTCGAAATACTACGATCGAACGATCATTAAACGGTCGCTAATCAAATGATGTGCAATAACATAAAACTATAATTTTTGAAAAGTAGAATAGTAGAATCGTTTAAAATTTACCCCGGCTTAGAGTTACTTTTCTCATTTAATTGAAAACCGAGTAATTTTAATGTAAGACAACTAAAACCGATTATTAAAATATTTAAAACAATTAAAGTAATCAATATATATTTAAAATAATTAATTTAACTATTTCTAGAATATTTTAAAGAATTATGAAGTTAATATTAAGTTACAAATGAATAAGTTAATATAAACACGTAGTCAAATACAATTAAACACTAACATTTAAGATGACACTTAATTAATCACAAGAGAATAAATTCAATTACTATAATTATTAGAAATAGGTAATAATCTTTTAATTAATTAATATAAATCTTTTTGAATTCTTCTAAAAGAAATAGCAGAACAGTGAAAATTAGATGATTTAACTAATTAAACATTTAATTAAATGCAGTCAAATGCCATTAAATGCATGCCGGTTTCGGGTTATCACATCCTTCCCCCCTTAAAACAATTGCGTCCTCGCAATTCTTCTTCCAATAGAACTCAGCATCATCTGAAATCCAATTCCGACTAATCTTCATCGATTGAAGAATCCCGTTGACACGAATATTGAAGAAGAATAAAATTCCAACCAAGAGCGCCCAGATAATACCAATAATGACTAAGGCAAAGATACTGTAGATGTCATTAACACCGCACAATAACGACAAGAAAAATACCCTACACACGAATCTTTAGTAGAAGTTCAACTGTTACTGACTGAGAATTCTCAAGCAAGAAGCCAAATAAAGGCTCTAGAGAATACCAAATAAATCCCCAAATAAAAATCTTACTAGACATGAATGCCATAGTAGAATCCCAACTAAAAGTACCGAGAACATACCAATAAACAATCTGAAGCAGAGTCTAAACAAGAATCCCAAGTACTGCTCAGGTAGACTCCAAACAAGAAATCCAGTCAATCATATTACAGAGGTTTCAAGGAAGTCTTTCAAAATATATAGCTCAAGAAGCATCTGAATAGGGAATCCATAATGTACGTCAACATATATATAATTATCAAAAGTCCATGAATGAACACCAAGCTGAATAGCCAAGTTGTTTTCCCCAAAATAATACTGTTACCGAATATTGGGTAAAATACCAGAGGAAATGCCGTGCAGGTGCACCATATACTATTGAGGAATTCCAATCACGATTGCCAATAAAATATCAAGAAAGACTAGAGCAAAGATATTGTAGACAATATTATGCAGCAAGTCCAATAAGAACTCCGATTGCCAAATCCACTGAGAAATGTCCACAAGGAATACCAAAGTAGTACGGCTCACACAAAACTGATAATTGTAAGCAGACTCAAATCAAAGTTCCCCATAAGAATGCATATAGAACACCAAAGGTTGATTAAAATCCCAACCATGTCTCCCACGACATGCCAATACAAAAATACCCAATGAATGCCCAATCAAGAAGACATTAAGAAAATGCTTCAAAGAATAATCATGTAGAACTCCAAAGGAAGTCATTTACACAAAGCATAGAAGATAACCTTCAAGGAACCCCAATAAACAAACTCCAGCTATAAATGTCAACTCCCAAATAAGGCCTAGTTGGGCACTGCTCGTTTCCGTCAATCCAAATAACTTGGGCTTGCTACTAACCACTTCTCTTCAGGGAAGGAAGAAGATTTACTTAGTTGTGTTGATCGAAATCGATTGCCGTCGATTTCTAAATACTTGATAATTACGTGTTAGCGCTGTTGTAATGCCGAATTTTCGATTACATTGTTCGTGTGAAAATCCGGAAAATCCAGCCATGACATCCTAGGGTTTTAGGGTTATCGGGCATGATTTGGAGGTGTTATGGTGGATTTCCGAGAGGGCTAATGTAGTAGGTTGAATGGGTGAGTGATAGGAACTGATTTGGCAATGTTTGGATTAGTAGATTGTAAGTTATGAATTTTAGAAGTTTAGGTTGTCATTCTTTAATTTCTTGAACGATGCCTTTAGATGGTTGGGTAGTGTTCGAGTGATGAATGGTGAGTTGTTGATGAGTAATTTAGAGTTTAATTATATATATGATGCATGTCCGGTTAGATGGCCTACTTTGTCATCTAACTAAGTTATTTGATTGATTGATTATTATTGAATGCGGGAATCGGGCACTTTCGTTGCTGATCTCCCAATTGATTGATTGATTGGTGATTGATTGATGATTATGGAGTCTTGGTATGTGTGTGCCACCTCTCGGGCAGCGTCGGGCTGTCGGGTTGATAACGGCATGACTGCCATAGGCTACCCCCAGCTCGCATGACGGAGGTGTCATGGAGGGAGGGGCTAGTGAGGTACCTCGGGTGCGTGAGTAATGGGGAGTTATAAGAAGAACGGTTGAGATCGTGATGGCGTTTGGAGCTACACCAAATAGAGTATCCTTTATTGATTGGTTATATAGCTATGTGATGATAGTATTATTTGTGTTATTGTGTGTTTACTGACTCAAAGGATTATTCCAAGGAGTTTAGTAGACCTTGCTCGAGATCTATCGGATCCTCACTGGGCTTATGTATATAAGCTCACTCTCTATTAATGCATGCTTACAGGTGTTGCAGAGCCGGATTACGGGTACGTGCCTCCTGAAGAGGAGAATGTGGAAAATGTGCTTTACATGGACGAGTCATATGTTCCCGAGTCTTATCCATGATTATATGTTGTTTAATGTCATGTATATTAGCTTAAATAGACTTTTATATGCTTTATGGTTCTTATTGTAATAGATGTCGAAAGATGATGATCCAAACGATGTTAACTTAGTGGTTTTCTTTTGTCTATGGTTAAGTTGTAAGTGTGTCTCAACTTACTTTTGAAATGTATGATAAGGTTGAGGGATTGTATGTTATGTTGGAACGGAGGAGTATAACGAGGATGGTTTATTGTATAATATGGTTTTGTTGTATGTTGTTGTTTGAATTGAGGAGTTGATGGATGTATGATGTTTAATGAGGTTGGCTTGGAACCTCGGTGTCCTATTTACTGTCGTTATACTGCCGAAATTCCATTGCGTCCTGACTGATCGTAGGAGGGGTCGAGTTGGGGCGTGACAGTTTAAGTGGTATCAGAGCGCATGTTAGTTGGCAACCGGGGTATTCTCGGAATATGGGAAAAGGTCTTAGCATGAAATATGTATGAAAAGAAAGAAAAGTGAATTATGTATTGATATGACTAAATGATTAAGTGATTATGTGATTTAAGTGCTTATGTGATTATGTGATCAATTTGCTTATGTGATTGAAACTTAGGTGATATATGTGCTTAATATAAGTTTGTTGTTTATGTGTTAAAAGTTGTATATAATCTGTTTATGTGCTATAACCTGTGCTAACTCTTTGATTAGTACGATGGACGGTAGACCGAGGACTCGTGGTAGGCCCGAGATTGTAGATGAGGTTCCTGGTAATGTGGCACAGGGCAGTGATAGGGGTGATGCCGGGTTAGGGGCAGCAATGGGTCGGATTGCAGATTTGATGGCTGGGCAGGCTCAGTTGTTAGCAGGTCAGGCTGTTCAGACTCAGGCGTTGCAGGCCCAGATACAGAATGTACAGGGTGGTAATCACGGTCGAGGTACTATGAAGGAGTTTCTGGGGTACTATCCTCCTAGATTTCAGGGAGAGCCTGATGATAGGAAGGCCGAGTCGTGGATTAGGAAGTTAGAGAAAATATTTGGTTCTCTCGGGTACACTGATGAGAGAAAGGTGACTTGTGCTGTTTATTTGCTTGATGATGAGGCAGAGGAATCGTGGCGCACTATGAGAGCTAGTTGCGAGATCCGGGGTGTTCCGTATGTTTGGGATACCTTTCTGACTGCTTTTAGGGATAAGTATGTCCCGAGGGTTGCACGGGAGAGGAGAGAGGCTGAGTTCTTGTCTTTGGTACAGAGGGATTCTACTGTGGCTCAATATGAGGCTACATTCACTAGGTTGTCCCGGTATGAACCGGAGTTTGTAGCTGTGGAGGAGAGGAAGACCCGTAGATTTATGTTGGGATTGAGGCCCGAGATTCAGGATGCAATGGCTCTGAATCGCTATGATATCTTTACTGAGGCTTTTGATGCAGCTTCTAGGTTAGAGAAGAGAAAAGGGGATCAGATTGTCTCCAGTCAGCCTAGTAAGAGGCCGTATCAGCCACAGGGCCAGCAGGTTATATATAGGCCTCCAGTACAGCAGGTTGTCTACAGGCCACCAGCCCAGCAGGGTTCTTATAGGCCACAGGGTCAGCAGAGTTACTATCGGCCTCAGTTTCAGCAAAGGCCATATTAGGTTCAGACTCAGTATAGGCCAGCGCAGTCTCAGGGTCAGTACAGGCCTAGTGTGGTGAGACCTTAGCAGCAGGCTGTATCAGCTGCTTCTTCAGCTTCTGGTTCTTCTAGGGGCAGTGTTAGTGCCACATCATCGCAGTGTAATTACTGCAAGCGCCCAGGGCATGTGGAGTCCGACTGCAGGGTAAAGGCAGGGACATGTTTGGGTTGTGGTAGCATCGATCATAGGGCGAAGGATTGCCCTAGGTATGCGAGGACTGAGGGTCGGGCAGCGACTCAGGGTTACCAGGGTAGGCCTACAGGCAGTGTACCACAGCAGCAGCGGGTTCAGGCTCGAGCTTATGCAGTTGATATGGAGGAGATGCCTGAGGAGACTGCAGTGGTGGAAGGTAACTTCCTTATACTTGATCAACTTGTTAAAGTGTTGATTGATTCTGGTGCTACGCATTCTTTCATTACTCCTGCTTGTGTGCAACGTGTTAAATTGCAACCTGAAAGATTGCCTTATGTGGTTGAGATTAGTACCTCTTTGACTGATAAGTATGTTACTGGCTTAGTATGTAAGGATTGTATAATACATGTTAAGGGGCATAATTTTCCTTCGGACCTTATCTTATTTCCTATCCGGGGGTATGATGTTATTCTGGGTATGGATTGGCTTTCTAAGTATGATGCCCAGTTGAACTGTAGAACCAAGGTAGTACAGTTTCGTTTGCCAGATCAGCCAGTAGTAGAGGTAGCGGGTAATCGGGGTGCTAAGACGAGTTTTGTTATCTCAGCAACTAAAGCCGTTAAGTTGGTGAGTAAGGGGTATTCGGGTTATCTAGCTTATTTGATCAACAAGCCATCTGATAAGCTACAGCTAGAGGAAGTCCCTATTATCCGGGAATATCCTAATGTATTTCCCGAGGAGTTGCCAGGATTGCCGCCAGAGAGGGATATAGAGTTTGTGATTAATCTTGTTCCCGGTACTCAACCTATTTCTAAATCAGCATACCGGATGGCACCAGCCGAGTTGAAGGAGTTGAAGACTCAGTTACAGGAGTTATTGAAGAAAGGATTCATTCAGCAGAGTTCTTCACCTTGGGGAGCTCCTGTTTTATTTGTGAAGAAGAAGGATGGTACCTTGAGGTTGTGTATTAATTACCGTGGTTTGAATCAGGTGACCATTAAGAATAAATATCCTTTGCCACTGATTGATGAGTTGTTTGATCAACTTCAGGGAGCCAAAGTCTATTCTAAATTTGATTTGAGGCAGGGGTATTATCAGCTTCGGATTCGTACGGAGGATGTTCCGAAGTCTGCCTTCAGGACTCGGTACGGGCATTATGAGTTTGTTGTTATGCCCTTTGGTTTGACTAATGCACCGGCAACATTCATGGATCTTATGCATCGAGTCTTTCAGCCGTACTTGGACCAGTTCGTGGTGATTTTTATTGATGATATCTTGGTCTATTCTAAATCTGAATCGGAGCACGAGCAACATCTACGGCTTGTATTAAAGAAGTTGCAGGAGCATCAGTTGTTTGCCAAGTTCAGCAAATGTGAATTTTGGCTGCAACGGATTTCTTTTCTTGGCCATGTTATTACACAGAGCAGTATTTCCGTAGATCCCACTAAGATTGAATCGGTGATGTCTTGGAAGCGACCAGAGAGTGTTACTGATGTTCGTAGTTTTCTTGGCTTGGCGGGTTATTACCGTAGGTTTGTCAAGGACTTCTCAAAGATTGCGGGGCCACTATCTAAGTTGACTCAGAAACGGACTATCTTTAATTGGGACGAGAAGTGTGAGAGTGGATTTCAGGAGTTGAAAAAGAGGTTAACTACCGCTCCAGTACTTGCTCTACCAGAGGGGACCGATAATATGGTCATTTACAGCGATGCATCCAAGGAGGGCTTGGGATGTGTTCTTATGCAGGATGGCCGAGTTATTGCCTATGCTTCTCGAAAGTTGAAGCCTTATGAAGAAAATTATCCGACTCATGATCTTGAGTTGGCAGCAGTTGTCTTTGCACTCAAGAAGTGGCGTCATTATCTGTGGGGAAGTAAGTTTGAAATTTTCACTGATCATAAGAGTCTGAAGTACTTGTTCTCACAGAAGGAGTTGAATATGCGCCAGCGGAGGTGGATGGAGCTTCTTGGAGATTATAATTGTTCTATCAATTACCTGCCTGGAAAGGCAAATGTTGTAGCAGACGCTCTCAGCCGGAAGGCTAGTATTTCTTGTTTGGCTGTCAAGAAGTGGGAGGTTCTTGAGGAGTTTAGTTATTGGAGACCAGAGTTGACTCAGGTTGGGGTGATGTGTTCACATCTCCGTATTCAGCCTTTATTATTGTCTCAGATCAGGGAAGCTCAGCAACTTGATGTTAAACTTCAGAAAATCAAGGATCAGATCACTGATGATCAGTCTGACTTTAAACTGCATGAGGACGGTATTCTTCGGTTTCGGAACAGGGTTTGTGTTCCTGATGAGCTGAGTTTGAGGCGAGGTATTCTCGAGGAAGCTCATAATTCTAAATATACTATTCATCCCGGTGGAACTAAGATGTACCGGGATTTGAAGCAACATTACTGGTGGAACAACATGAAGAGGGAGGTTGCCCAGTTTGTCCGTAGATCTTTCACTTGTCAGAGAGTGAAAGCCGAGCATCAACGACCAGCAGGTTTGCTTCAGCCGTTGGCTATACCAGAGTGGAAATGGGAGCATATTACGATGGACTTCGTCACTGGTTTGCCTAGATCACTGAGGGGCAATGATGCAGTTTGGGTTGTCGTGGATCGTTTGACGAAGACAGGTCATTTTATTGCCATGAGGGTAGGAGATGAGGGTACAAGGTTGACGGACCTCTATCTGGATCAGATTGTTAGACTTCACGGTATTCTATCTAGTATTGTCTCTGATCGAGATCCTTGATTTACTTCTCGTTTGTGGGAGAAACTTCAGGAGACTTTGGGTACTCAGTTGAACTTCAGTACAGCGTATCATCCACAGACTGACGGTCAGTCTGAGCGGACTATTCAGATTCTGGAAGATATGCTTAGGGCTTGTGTTCTAGACTTCGGGAAGAACTGGGAGAAACATCTACCACTTGCCGAGTTTGCCTATAACAATAGTTATCAAGCTACTATTGGGATGGCACCTTTCGCAGCTCTTTACGGTCGTAAGTGCCGTTCACCTTTGGATTGGGACTAGGTAGGAGAGATGAAGACTGGTGAGCCGTCTATTATGCCAGAACTTCTTGAGAAGATTGAGAATGTTCAGTTGATCAGGCAGAGAATGCTTACGGCGCAGAGTAGATTCAAGAGTTATGCTGATAAGCGTCGTCGAGACTTAGAGTTTGCAGTTGGAGATCGGGTTTTCTTGAGATTGTCTCCTCGAAAGGGGTTTGCTCGTTATGGTAAAGGTGGAAAGCTGAGTCCGAGATTTGTTGGGCCGTTTGAGATTACTGGCAGGGTTGGTAAGTTGGCATATCGGTTGGCTTTACCGGAGAACTTCTCTAATGTCCACGATGTATTTCACGTGTCTAATTTGCGGAAATATAATCCGGATCCTTCTCATATTCTTGAGCCAGAGCCGTTACAGCTTCGAGAGAATTTGACTTATGACGAGCGTCCGATTCGTATTCTAGATCAGATGGACCGAGAGTTGAGGTCGAAGAGGATTCCGATGGCTAAGGTATTATGGAAGCATCACGGCATTGAGGAAGCTACGTGGGAGAGACGAGATCAGATGCAGCAGCAATACTCATATCTTTTCCGTACATCAAGTAAGAATTTCGAGGACGAAATTTCTTTAAGGGGGGGAGAATGTGAAACCCCACTTTCCTGCTTATCTCGTTTTACGTGTTATACCTCGTTTTGCGTGCATATGACCTGTTTATGTGCTATAGGACCTAGAAAGTTATAATTTTGATGTCAATACCCCTAATACGTGCTAAATGTACATTCATGAAATTTTCATCAAAAACGGAGTCAGAAATTTTATCGTCGATTTTCAGTGAATAGTGTTTTCGAAACACGTCCGCTAAAATTTTGAAACTGGTCTTTTAAACCCTTCTAGACCTAGTCCATGGACTTTAATAGACCTGTGTTTGATGAAAACGGTTTTAAAATCGGCTTAAGAATTTATTAGGGTTTTTACACCGACTTTTGCGAAAATCGAGTTTTAAGCCGACTCAGGTGAAATTGTTGGATTGTAAAACTTCTTGTCACCTAAAAATAATCCACTTGAGATATCTTGGGGGTTGCATAATTATTTTTAACTTGGTGAGTAATAAAATGCAATTAAAGTCATTAAAAACACAAAAATACTAATTAAAACTAACTTTGACTTTGCATTTTTTTAATTGACCAAGCTTTTAAATACTTCTTGTCATCAACACACACTCACACAACACAAAACACACTCCACAAACACACACATTGCTGTGAGAAAGAAGGAGAAAAAGAAAGAGAAATTTCAAAGCTTTTCAATCCATATTTTCAAAGAAAAACCTAGTTTTTGTCCGTAGAACTTCGCACCGACTTGGATTATGCTTGTTGGGAACGTATAGCACGCATTCCTAGGCTTATATCGCATCAAAGGTCAGAGAAAAATACTAGAGCTCAAAATGTCATTTTTATGTTTTTGCTCATAAATGAATATTGAACCGTTAGAATTGTAATCTGATATTAGATTATTGCTCCTTGCATGCTAGGGATCGTTATATACTAATACTACGAATTTCTGTCGGATGTAGCATAATTTTTATTTTTCGGGTATTTAATTTTGATTAAAATGTTCAAAGTTGAATTAAATGAGTTGTGTTGATCGAAATCGATTGCCGTCGATTTCTAAATACTTGATAATTACGTGTTAGCGCTGTTGTAATGCCGAATTTTTGATTACATTGTTCGTGTGAAAATCCAGAAAATCCAGCCATGACATCCTAGGGTTTTAGGGTTATCGGGCATGATTTGGAGGTGTTATGGTGGATTTCCGAGAGGGCTAATGTAGTAGGTTGAATGGGTGAGTGATAGGAACTGATTTGGCAATGTTTGGATTAGTAGATTGTAAGTTATGAATTTTAGAAGTTTAGGTTGTCATTCTTTAATTTCTTGAACGATACCTTTAGATGGTTGGGTAGTGTTCGAGTGATGAATGGTGAGTTGTTGATGAGTAATTTAGAGTTTAATTATGTATATGATGCATGTCCGGTTAGATGGCCTACTTTGTCATCTAACTAAGTTATTTGATTGATTGATTATTATTGAATGCGGGAATCGGGCACTTTCGTTGCTGATCTCCCAATTGATTGATTGATTGATGATTGATTGATGATTATGGAGTCTTGGTATGTGTGTGCCACCTCTCGGGCAGCGTCGGGCTGTCGAGTTGATAACGGCATGACTGCCATAGGCTACCCCCAGCTCGCATGACGGAGGTGTCATGGAGGGAGGGGCTAGTGAGGTACCTCAGGTGTGTGAGTAATGGGGAGTTATAAGAAGAACGGTTGAGATCGTGATGGCGTTTGGAGCTACACCAAATAGAGTATCCTTTATTGATTGGTTATATAGCTATGTGATGATAGTATTATTTGTGTTATTGTGTGTTTACTGACTCAAAGGATTATTCCGAGTTTAGTAGACCTTGCTCGAGATCTATCGGATCCTCACTGGGCTTATGTATATAAGCTCACTCTCTATTAATGCATGCTTACAGGTGTTGCAGAGCCGGATTACGGGTACGTGCCTCCTGAAGAGGAGAATGTGGAAAATGTGCTTTACGTGGACGAGTCATATGTTCCCGAGTCTTATCCATGATTATATGTTGTTTAATGTCATGTATATTAGCTTAAATAGACTTTTATATGCTTTATGGTTCTTATTGTAATAGATGTCGAAAGATGATGATCCAAACGATGTTAACTTAGTGGCTTTCTTTTGCCTATGGTCAAGTTGTAGTTGTGTCTCAACTTACTTTTGAAATGTATGATAAGGTTGAGGTATTGTATGTTATGTTGGAACGGAGGCGTATAACGAGGATGGTTTATTGTATAATATGATTGTGTTGTATGTTGTTGTTTGAATTAAGGAGTTGCTGGATGTATGATGTTTAATGAGGTTGGTTTGGAACCTCGGTGTCCTATTTACTGTCGTTATACTGCCGAAATTCCGTTGCGTCCTGACTGATCGTAGGAGGGGTCGTGTTGGGGCGTGACAATTTATGTGTCTTCTGAGTATGGGGGTGGTCGAACACTTTTCATACCATACTGTTCACACCAATTTCCTAATTCTTTTTTGTTAGATTGTTTCTTCAACTGTCGTTTAAAACGAAGAGAGCAGTGTTGTTAATATGGGATATAATATCACCATATGTCATTAGATAATAATCTAATCCTGGGAATTCAATTGAAAGGGCATCTTTCACTTGCTGAGTAAACAACTTTGGAAGTCCAAATAGAAATCTTTCTTTCCAATAACTGGCATTGTTGTCAGATCTTTGGTATAATTTACTGAGAAAAATATCCTTATACCATCTGAAATCTTGGAGTGTATGACATATTTTGAAGGATTTCAGATGTTCGTTCCTGATAAACTGTAGGATCACCTATGAAATGGTAGGTGATGTCGTAGGCAAGGGCTGACAAAGCACAAGACTCTGTCTGACCATAATCGTTAAGAATAGGTTCACCATTCTCATTGGTTTTCACCATGTTAAGTATACCGTCTTTGGTGGCCTCATTGAAGTGATCATCCCACCATCCTTTGAGTTGGCCATTGACTCCATGTATGATATTTCTAGTTGCTGGTCTTTCTGAAACAACTTGTTTATATATGTCACCGATGATAATCATCTATTTGGTAACATTAAGGATTTGATATTCTATCATACCATCTATGTTCCATTCATAGATTTGAGTACCAGAATAGGTTCTCTGGGAATGGGACTCTTCAATTTGAAGATATGGAGGTAAAGGTCTGGGATAAAAATTCTTTGTATCAGGAAAAAAAATTCTATTGATGTGGATATTATTATTATCTCTCCCGAAATTCTATGAAGATGATGACTCACAATTAGAATTACTATTTGACTGTTTTAATGTTTGGAGAGCTGGTTGGCTCGATGAAGGTTCTGATTTCTTTGATCTGGAAATTAGTTCCTGGAGAAGTTTGGTATTCTTCTCTTTTGTGGATTCCAATTTTGGAATGAAACTAGAGATTCTAAAAGGTAGAACCTTGGTTGGCGATTCTGGTTTGACCTTTGTACTGGTTAACTTAAGAGAATCAAATGGTTTGGTAAAAAAAAAACAGGGATCTGTGACTTTTGGATTGATTCTTCTGTTTTAACTGGGGTTATGGAGACCTTAGTCTGTTTTTCAAGAATATCTCCAATATTCAGAACTTGTTTATGTAGAGTAACAACTGAAAGATTAGTCCAATTATTTTGTTGAGCTATATCTTTTAGTTCTGGTTGTTCTAATAGAAGGACTGGTTTTAAGTGAATAGATCCTTCTTCTGTAGGGATCAGTGTGTGTTGAAATAGAGGGTGCTCCACATCAATGACTGTTGTGGAATTGGGTAAATTCCATTTTCTTGTTCTTGCAGTAAGAACATTGATATTCAATGGTTTATTTCTATGTTTAAACCAAAGAAAGAATGGTATATTCATTCTGACAATCTGCAAATATTGGAGCCATTGGTCCTTAAAATCTGCTAATTGTTTACTGGTGTGGGATTTCATATACCAGTCTCTGATTTTATGGTTTTCCTCTGAAAAAAATTCTTCTTTCAAAGCTTGAACATCCCTTTCAAACACTTCTGATAGCATATTGATGCCAAAGTCAAAGGCTGAAGGGTTGAAGTCAATTGATGATGTATCAGTTGGTTTAAATTCTGGATAGACTAGGCAAGCAGTTTGTTCTTCAATTCTGATTCCTATTGAAACATATTGAGTCTGGGTTCTGTTTATTGATGGTAAGTCAACAAAGCCTGGAGTAGGGACAGAAATACTGATCCTAGAGATGCTAGAAATTGATCGGGATAGAACTGAGTCCCTATTTCCTCTATCTATTTTAACTGAAACAGTACCATCCTCATATTGGACAATCTGTTCAATTTTGGAGTTTTGGACATTCTGGTCCTGAAGAACTTGTTTGGTGGCATTTTCAATGTTCCACCGTTCTAGTAGTGAAACTTTGTTCCACTTTATGGTTCTGGGCATATTAACTATTGATCTATTTCTATTCATATTCCATAAAAGAGTTTCCCTTTTTCTACGAATTCTGGATACAAATTTAGGATTTAATCCCGTAGTCATCAATTTATAATTGAGACGATAAAAAACTTCATATGCATGTGTACCACAATCAACATAATAGTTATATGTCTTAATATCTAATTGAAGTGCTTTCATGACATGAGAACATGTAAGCGATATGGTATAATCTCGAAAACAATTAAAAAAAACTGGACCATTACATAGTCTAGTTTCTACTAATCCTAGTAATGAATCATTATATCTAAGTAATCTACAATCTCTAAGGGCTAGATATACATTGGTATCTAGACCTTCTCTGATAAGAGGCTTAAGTGCGACTTGCACACGGCCAATATGAAGAAACTTATAGCCATTTCTCTTGGCTCTATCTAGTGACTTCTGTGAAAATAGTCTAATACTCTGTTGGTCACTGGTTAAAGGCACTATTTCTTCCTTACATCTAAGAGTAAGAAGAAATTTTAGGCCGATGAGACCTTTCTGATAACTCTCATTTATATTCATCTTAGGAGGCTTCCAATTATTTAACTCTCATTCTGTCCATATTTGTTATGTTTTAGCTATGGTATTATTTTCTGTACCTACTGAAGCATTACTGCCGCTTGAAGCCATAACAACTATTTGACTGGTCTTAAACTTACAATCTGGGAACCTACTTACTATCTTCGAATCTACCCTGGGGAAACCTAGAGTCTACTGCCTTTCCTCGGGTCTTACTCGCTCCCTAACCCTCGTAGATAAAGGTGAGTTGTACATACTTGTACGTTGCTAAGACCAACCTAATAGTTGCCTAGCTCTGATACCAGAAAATATTTAGTTTATTGATGGTATTTCTGGAATTCCTAGATCTATATCCAGAATTCGTAGAAAAGGGGAAACTCTTTTATGGAATATGGACAGAAATAGATCAATAGTTAATATACCCAGAACCATAAAGTAGAACGAAGTTTCACTACCAGAACAGTGGAACATCGAAAATGCCACCAAACCAGTTGTTCAGGACCAGAATGTCCAGTACTCTAGAATTGAATAGATCATCCAATATGAGGATGGTACTGTTTAAGTTAAAATAAATAGAGGAAATAGAGACTCAGTTCTATCCTGATCAGTTTCCAGCATCTCTAGGACCAGTATTTCTGACCCTACGCCAGGCTTTGTTGATTTACAACAAGCAAAACCCAGACTCAATCTGTTCCAATTGGAATTAGAATTGAAGACCAAACTGCTTGCCCAGTCTATCCAGAATTTGAACCAACAAATACATTGTTTGTTGACTTCAACCCTTCAGCCTCTTACTTCGGCATCAATATGTTATCAGAAGTGTTTGAAAGAGATGTTCAAGGTTTGAAAGAAGAATTTTTTTTAGAGGAAAACCAGAAGAATAGAGACTGGTATATGAAATCCTACACTAGTAAACAATTAGCAGATTATAAGGACCAATGGCTCCAATATTTGCAGATTGTCAGAATGAATGTACCATTCTTTCTTTGGTTTAAACATAGAAATAAACCATTGAATATCAATGTTCTTACTACAAGAACAAAAAAATGGAATTTTCCCAATTCCACAACAGTCATTGATGCGGAGCACCCCCCATTTCAACACACACAGATCCCTACAAAAGAAGGAACTATTGACTTAAAACCAGTCGTTCTTTCAGAACAACCAGAACTAAAAGATATAACTCAACAAAATAATTGGACTAATCTTTCAGTTGTTACTCTACATAAACAAGTTCAGAATATCGAAGATATTCTTGAAAAACATACTAAGGTCTCCATAACCCCAGTTAAAACAGAAGAATCAATCCAAAAGTCAATTGAACAGCTCCCTGTTTATTTGACCAAACCATTTGATTCTCTTAAGTTGACCAGTACAAAGGTCAAACCAGAATCTCCAACCAAGGTTCTACCTTTTAGAATCTCTAGTTTCATTCCAAAATTGGAATCCATAGAAGAGAAGAATACCAAACTTCTCCAGGAACTGATTTTCAGATCCAAGAAGTCAGAACCTTCATCGAGCCAGCCAACTCTCCAAGTGTTAAAACAGTCAGATAGTAATTATGATTGTGAGTCCTCATCTTCACATAATTCCGGGAAGGATAAAAATATCCACATCAATAGAATTTCTTTTCCTGATACAAAGAATTTATATCCCAGACCTTTACCTCCAGATCTTCAAATTGAAGAATCTCATACCCAAAGAGCCTATTTAGGTACTCAAATCTATGAATAGAACATAGATGGTATGACAGAATACCAAATCCTAAATATTACCAAACAGATGATTACTGTAATACCCGAGCCCGGAATGTGAAATTTTCCTGTTTATTTTTCTGAAAATTATATTTTTCTTAAATTCTTTGAAATTTAATTATTATTCCTTTATTGTCGTAAAGTACATTGCATTTCGAGAGCGATAGTTAGAGAGCATTTTTTAGTCCTCAGCAAATAGTGAAAACTAGTATTTAGTGTTTTAATTTTAGTATTTTAGTTGTTGTTAACTAGAATTAAATTTTTGTTAG
Source organism: Ehretia macrophylla (assembly GCA_037974665.1). Lineage (NCBI taxonomy): Eukaryota > Viridiplantae > Streptophyta > Magnoliopsida > Boraginales > Ehretiaceae > Ehretia > Ehretia macrophylla. Next base: position 18,011,251 of record CM075770.1, read on the forward strand.
TTGTTTTAGCCTTAAAATGCCTAAAATAAGCTTATTTGACCAACTTAAGTAACCTTTGACCAAGCCTTGACTATTTGACTTGAGTTGTCATCTTATTTAAAGCTTATAATAGCAAAAATAAAACAATTAAAAAAATGAAAAAAAGAAGGAAAGGCGAAGCTTCAAAGAGAAAAAAAAAACATTTTCAACATTCAAATCTTCAAATCTTCGCGAGAGCTTGCAAGGGGTTGTGTCCAAGGCTTCCAACATGGTTTTCCTAGCGTCTAGGAGCATCCAAGGTGATGGAAGCATCTTTATTTGCGCATTTGTATATATGATACACAAACTTTAATTTTTAGGAATTTTGCATAGATCGTTATTTTATCCGTTTTGATGCTTGAAGAATGTTCCTTGACAATTGTAGAACATGTATTTGTACATTTTTAGCATTTTCTGCGGTTGAATATAGAAATTGCAATTTAAATTGATAATGGAATAGTAAATTATGAATAGTAAACACCCGTTACTCCGTTTTGCGTTCTGTTGATGTGAAAAGATGCTAGATATGTTAGAATGACTAAATGCATGATTTGTTTGGGTTGTGTAATGGAAAAAGGGAGAAAAATGGCTTGGTACATGTTGGGGTCATTTAGGTCGAGTTTAGCATTTCCTTGTTTTGCGTGAAGGCCTTGTCTCGGGAGGCCATGGAAGCACTTTTGGTGTGGTTATGGCATTGGTTGGGTGTTTGGTTAGGGTAGCTGTAGTTCAAACTAGCAAAGGGGGAAATCGAGGCTTTGCGGGAATTCTAGGGTAAAGTAGGGTTCCGTGGTCTTTAGACGTGCCTTATGGTGACCTAAGAGGAATGGTGAAGTCGGTTTCCAAAACTCGTGGCTCGTTTGAAAGTAGTAGTGTTTTGAAAGTTGGGGTCGTTTTGTGATTTTGTTTGTTTTCATAGTGTTATGCCTGTAGAATGCTTATTATTGCTTGTTATGCTTGTTAAAGTTGATTCTGATTGAAATATTTATCAACTGTTGCTATTGCGTGCGAGAGTAACCTACTTTGTTTTTCTCCCACGTGTGGTTCTATTGCTCGATTGCTCGATTGTTGCATTGTATATTGTATTGCATTCATAGAGTCAGGGGCGGTATGATGGGCCTCTCTGGGTAGTCTCGGGTTGCCAGGGTTGGTTTCCCTAGCTCCTTGTCCTATTCCCTTTCTTGCTTGGGTTACCTCCCAGGGAGATTTAGGTCGTAGAATTGATTGGATACTTCCGGGGTATTCCAAACTGAAGTCATAAGGGGGTTGGGCCGGCGCGTCGTCAACGGATTCGTGATTGAAAGTTGCTCGTGGAAAGTGAATTGTATCCTTTAATTGAATGATTATAGCCTTAATGCTTGTCTTGATTCATTGTTGGCTTTGCTTGTATCGCTATATGATAATTGACTGATCTACTTGACTATTTGCCTTGCATTCTCCTCTCACCTCCGTCCTTGAGACCAATTACCCTCGCTGAGCAATAGTTTTTGCTCATTCCTTTCTATACTATATTTTACAGGAGTAGTTGAAGCGGATCCTATTGAGGTAATTGAGGAGGAGGAGCAAGTGGAGGTGTTTCCTTGATAGCACTTTCTTTGCTTAGCTGGTGGTTGGTTGCCAGTCTTTTGTGTGGGCCATGCTTGATGTGTATATTGCTTGGTTGACGCTTCATTTTGAGGCTTGTAGCCTTGTATGTAGTTTCTATTTTGAGGCCTCTATGGTCTTATGTTGTAAAAGTTGAAAGATTGTAAAGTTGTAAAGATATACTCACGTGACTAGTAAGAACTGCATGCTAATGGTTTAACTGCTTAGTGGCATGAATACTTGTGTAGTATGCATGACATTTTGGTTTGCAAAGTTGGTTAATGAGAAGATGTATGTTTCTAAAAGAAAGTTGACTTGTTTCAAATGATTATTGTGGTTTTCGCGAATATTATATTGAATGTAGGGTTTTCGGATCGTCCACGGTACAGAGGAGACTCCGTCCGTGTGTCGGGTCCGGGCTTGGCCTTTTGCGGGGTCGGGTCGGGGCGTGACATCTTTAGGTGGTATCAGAGCATGATAGTATTGCATGAGCCGGGATATGTTTCTCGGTCTGTGGGGTAAAGGTCTAAAATGATAAAGTGTTATTGTATGATTGTTAAGTGAAAAGTGTTATAGTATGACTATGTGAACTTGGGTGCTTATGTGTTTAAGTGAATTAGCTTGACATGTCAATCTTGTCTTATGAGAATTGTGTGATAGGATATTTGATTGTTATTGACTTGAGTGTTATCTTATCTTATGTGTTATATTTCTATCTATAAACTGCTTTTATATGTGGCCAGCTACTGTAAGTTGTTACTATGCCGCCACGACGTAGTACTCAAGGTCAAGGGGCAGATGAAGAGGCAACAGAACAGGGTCAGCAACCGATGCCTGAACAGTTTATGGCTACTATGACCACTATAGTTGACTGGATTACTCAGGTACTGCATGAGCAGAGGCAGGAGAGGAATAATAATCCCCAGGGAAATCAAGCAAATCCTGGTGGACAAGGGCATAGGGCTGAGAATAATCAGTTGGAGAAATTCCTGAGGCATGAGCCGGGTAAGTTCTTCAGAGAGCCGGATGACGAGGCAGCCGAGAGATGGATTAACTATGATACCCCGAACCTGGCATATATTTAATAGCATTTAAAGTTCATTTAAATTGCATTTTATTGACCTTTCACCTTCTTTGACCAAACTAGTTGATTTTTCATCTACAATGACCAAGTAGGACAAGGTGAAAATTTTTGAAATGTTTAATAAAAGGCAAACTTGGGATTAGAAATAAAAAAAATGTAATGTTAAGTTAGTCAAATTTTGGGTCAACTTTGGAATTAAATCTGAACCAATTGGGGAAGAGTTAGGTAGCAAATTATATATGGTTGGAATGTTCTATGAGTCTAGTTTATAAGGCTTCAAACCATTCGTGAATTGGAGTTTTCTAAAAGAAGTTATGGTCGTTTTCGTAAGATCGCGCATAGCTATTTTGGTTTAGCGGGTTGACCGAAGCTTTGACCATTTGTCAAATTTTTATTTAAGTATGAAATACGAAACAAAAGAGCAAAATCAGGAAATAAAGAAGGCCATGGCTGAAACCATGGAGGAAAAAGAAAAAAAAAATATTTCAACTTCACACTTCAATTTCTTCGCGAGAGCTTGTGCGGGGTGGTTTCCGAGGCATCCAGCGTGGTTTTCCTAGCGTCTAGGAGCATCTAAGGTGAGGGTTTCATCGTTATTTGCGCATTTGAAAATGTTGAACGTAAACTTTAATTTTTGTGATTTAACCGTAGGTTGTTATTTTGTCTGTTTCATTGCTTAAAGAATGTTCTCTAGCAATTGTAGAACGTGTATTTATAGCTTTTTAACATTTTCTGCTGTTGAATATCGAATTTGAAATATAAATTGTGTAATGAATAGTAAATAGTGAATAGTAAACCCCCGTTTCGATGAAGTTGCGCTGTTATGCTTTCTGTTGATGTGAAAAGGTGCTAGGTATGCTAGAATGTCTAAATGCATGATTTGTTTAGGTTGCGTAATGGAAAAAATGAGAAAAATGCCTTGGTGAAAGTCGGGGTCGTTTAGGTCGAGTTTAGCGTTTTCTCATTTTGCGTGATAGCATTGTTTCGGGAGGCCATGGAAGCACTTTTGGTGCGATTATGGCATTGGTTGGGTGTTTCGTTAGTATAGTTGTAGTTCAAATGAGCAAAGGGAGAAATCGGGACTTTGCGTGAATTCTAGGGTAAAGTAGGGTTTCGGGGTCTTTAGACGTACCTTATGGTGACCTAGGAGGATTGGTGAAGTCGGTTTCCAAAGCTCGTGGCTCGTTAGTAGCGTTTGAAAGTTGGGGTCATTTTTGGGATTTTGTGTATTTTTATAGTATATTGTCTATAGAATGCTTATAATGCCTATAGAATACTTGTTATTGCTTGATAATGTTAGTTGGTGTTGTTCTTGTTTCTTGTTTGATTGTAAATGCTTATTACGCTTGTTAGAGTTGATTATTGATTGAAATGTTTAACAATTGTTGAATAATGCTTGATATCTCGGTTATCTCCTCTATCTGTGTTGTTGTGCTATCGCTCATTTATCGCCTTGTATCGAGTCTTGCATTGCATAGTGTCCAGCGCGTGAGTGATGGGACTCTCTGGGTAACCTCGGGTTGCCAGTGTTGGTTGCTCTAGCTCCGTGGCTATTCCCTTTTCTCGCTTGGGTTGCCTCCCAGGGAGATTTGGGTCGTAGAATTGATGGTTACTCCCGGGGTATTCCAAACTGGTGTTATAAGGTGGTTGCGCGCTTATTGTCATCGTTGTCAACATCAAGCTCGAGATTGATGTATCGCTCGTGAAATGGTATATTGCTCGTAAGAGTGAACCATAGCCTTCAGAGTGTGGTATAGCTTTGAATGGTTGTGTTAATGCTTTCTTGAATGTTTAATATATTGTCATTTGTATTGAATGCTTTCTTATTGATTTTATTGCTTAGCTGTGTCTATTTGCATTGCACGACTTTCTTTCTCTCCAACTCGATATCTGTCTCGCCCTCACTGAGTATACGTGTTGTGTATACTCACCCCTCACCACCACATTTCAGGAAATGTCATGTTAGTTGGAAAGTTCGTGATTTCATGAAAGTTCGTGCCTGAAGAGTTGTCTTGCGTGCCTATGTGGCTAGAGTGTCGAAGTTGTAAAGATATATGTTTTCATATGTTGTATGTATTTATTGTTAAAAGAAATGTAATCTAAATTAGCTAAATAGTTGAGGTAAATCGATAAGCTAGTTATGTAATCAGTTAGCATAGCTTAACTTCAATGCATGTTTGTAATGTCCCAAGGAAAAGAATTAGAATGGCATGATAGTTTATTTTATGCAGTAGCTTAGTATGGTTTAATTGTCTAGTTTGAATGTACTTGTCAAAAATGAAAAGAGATAGGTTAGCTTTTAAATTGGAAATGTATGTATACTTGTTGAGTTTAATTGTTGAGAACCGAGGCTCGGATGGCCTTGAGGTAGTTTGTATGGTTGGACACGGTGTTGGTCCACTTGTATGCTGTCGCATGTTTTATATTTCGCCTAGAAACAAGGGAGGCTCCGTCCGTTTTCCCTGAAAATTATGTCGGGGTTTGTTTTGGGTTGTGATTAGATCGATTGATAGAACCTCCGGTCTCGAGAGGGATCGAGGTGTTACATTAACCATGTTGAGAAAATTTATGCTGCTTTGAGGTACACTAACGAGGCAAAGATAGCTTATGCAGCATTCCTGTTTGAGGGCGACGCGGAACAATAGTGGAACACTGTTAGGTTGAGGTGGGACTGTGAGGATGTTCTGCATTTGTGGGATGATTTCGTGAGTGAGTTTCGGGACAAGTATATTCCTGAGATGGCTAGGGAAAGGCGGGAAGATGAATTTGTGGACCTGAAGCAAGGAAACATGACTGTCGCACAATATGAGGCTAGGTTTGTCAGCCTGTCGAGGTATATGCCTGAACTGGTGCACCCAGCTAGGAGGATGATTAGTAGGTTTGTTCGTGGGCTGAGAATGAATATACAGTTGCATTTGACTGGGCAGACTTATACTACTTTTCCCGAGGCATTCCAAGCAGCCTCGAAGTTTGAGAAACTGAAGGCAGAGATGATAGCCGAGAGTAGCCAGCCAAGTAAGAAACAGTACTTGGTCCAGAGCAGCCAGAGTCAGCAGAGGCAGTATCAGACTTTTGTTCAGGTTCCGCAGCAGTGTCCGTATCAGCCTCAGTATCAGATTCAGGGGAGACCAGCTGCGACTAGACCCCAGCAGGAATGTACAGTTCCTACCACTGCCAGAGCCCCCGCACCTATGGGAAACACTGTTGTAAGGCAAAATCAGCAGTGTAACTTTTGTAATCGATCGAGGCACATTGAAGCTCATTGTTGGAGAAAGAGTGGTAAGTGCACTGGTTGTAGGAGCGATCAGCATAGGGTGAAAGATTGCCCTAAGTTGAAGAATGTTTAGGGTCGTCCTGGAGGCCAGGGTGTACAGAACAGGGCTGCAGGTGCAGGTCCAACACAGAGGGTACAGGCTAAGGTCTTTGCACTAGATGCGGAGGAGCTACCCGATACTACAGCAATAGTGGAAGGTACCTTTCTTCTCAATACTCATCCAGTTAAAGTTTTGATTGATCCCGGAGCTACGCATTCATTTATAACTCCTGCATGTGCACGATCTGTGAATGTTTGCATTGAGAAACTGCCACATAAAGTTGAAGTTAGTACGCCTTTGGGTGCGAAATTTGTTACTGAGTCTATTTGCAAATCTTGTGTTATATGCATTGAGGACCGTAAATTTCCTGCTGATTTAATTATACTGCCATTCCGTGACTTTGAAATCATTTTGGGAATGGACTGGTTGGGGAAATACTATGCTCAGTTGGATTGTAGAACAAAAATTGTTTATCTTCAGATTCCTGACCTTTCGGTACTAGAGATTGTTGGGAACTGCAGGGCTGCCAGAATACCCCTTTTATCATCAATCAAGGCTTCTAAGTTGTTGAATAAAGATTGTGAAGCTTACCTAGCTTATCTAATCAATCAACCTACTGATAAATTGAATTTGAATGAGGTTCCAATTGTTAAAGACTTCCCTGGTGTATTTCCCGAGGAATTACCGGGTTTACCACCGGATAGGGAGATTGAATTTGTGATTGATCTTATGCCGGGCACTGCGCCAATTTCTAGAAGTCCTTATAGAATGGCACCGACTGAACTTCAGGAATTGAAAATTCAGCTTCAGAACTTGCTTGAGAAAGGGTTTATACAACCTAGTTCTTCCCCGTGGGGTGCGCCTGTGTTGTTTGTGAGAAAAAAAGACGGCACGCTACGGTTATGTATTGATTACAGGGGACTTAATCAAGTCACGATTAAGAACAAATACCCCTTGCCGTTGATTGAAGAATTGTTTGACCAATTGCAGGGTGCGAGTGTTTACTCAAAATTTGACTTGAGGCAGGGTTACTATCAACTCAGGATTCGGAGTGACGATATACCTAAGACGACATTCAGGACTAGATATGGCTACTATGAATTTGTTGTATTACCGTTTGGATTGACGAATGCACCAGCCGCATTCATGGACTTAATGCAGAGGGTTTTTCGACCTTATCTTGATCAATTTGTCCTAATATTTATTGACGATATTTTAGTATACTCTAAGAATGAGGCTGAACATGAGCAACATTTGAAGATTGTGCTATAGACTTTGCAAGAAAACAAGTTTTTTGCTAAATTCAGCAAGTGCGAATTCTGGTTGAATCAAATATCTTTTCTGGGCTATATCATTTCAGATCAAGGAATTTCAGTAGACCCAGCTAAGATTGAAGTTGTTTCGTCTTGGAAGAGACCTGAAACGGTGTTAGAGATTTGGAGCTTTCTAGGGTTGGCAGCTTACTATCGGAGGTTTGTTAAAGACTTTTCCAAAATTTCTGGGCCTTTAAGCCAGTTGACTCGAAAGAAAGTTACTTACAACTGGGATGCTAAATGTGAATCCAGTTTCCAAGAGCTGAAAAAGAGACTAACTACAGCTCCTATACTAGCTTTACCTGAGGGTACAGAAAACTTTGTTGTCTACAATGATGCATCTAAAGAAGGTTTGGGCTGTGTTTTAATGTAGAACAGTAAGGTGATTGCCTATGCTTCTAAGAAGTTGAAACCATATGAAGTCAATTACCCTACACATGATCTTGAGTTAGCTACAGTTGTGTTTGCTTTAAAGAAGTGGCATCATTACTTGTGGGGTAGCAGATTTGAAATTTTTACTGACCACAAGAGTCTCAAATATTTATTTTCACAGAAAGATCTGAATATGAGGCAGCGAAGATGGCTAGATCTATTAGGTGGCTACAATTGTTCTATAAACTACATGCCAGGTAAAACCAATGTTGTTGCAGATGCTTTGAGCCGAAAGGCTACTGTTGCAAGTTTAATTATCAAGGATTGGGAGACTTTGGAAAAAAATTGTTCATGGAAGCCAGAAGCTACTGAGGTAGGGATTCGATTTGCTAGCTTACAAATTCAGTCGGGATTGCTAACACAAATCAGGGAAGCTCAGAAGACTGATCCTCACATCTTGAAAATCCAAGAAAAAGAAAAAGGGGGAGAGTCAGAGTTTAAATTACATGCAGATGGTATCTTCAGATTCAGGGATAGAGTGTGTGTTCCTAGTGATCCGACTTTGAAGAATGAGATTATGTCCGAGGCACATAATTCAAGATATACAATTCACCCGGACAGTACTAAAATGTATAGAGATCTGAAACAACACTTCTGGTGGAACAATATGAAGAGGGAGATTGCTGGGTATGTATCCAGGTGTTTAACTTGCTAGAGGGTTAAAGCTGAGCATCAGAGGCCAGCCGGGCTTCTGCAACCGTTGTCGATTCTGCAATGGAAATGGGTGCATATAACAATGGACCTTGTGACCGATCTTCCCAGATCTCCAAGAGGATGTGATTCTGTTTGGGTTGTTGTGGACCGATTGACAAAGGTTTCACATTTTATTTCCATGAACAAACAGGATAGCCTTGATAAACTAGCTGAGCTTTATGTTGCTAATATTGTGAGACTTCATGGGGTGCCACAGAGTATAGTGTCAGATAGAGATCCTAGATTTAGATCTCATTTTTGGCAGGAGTTACAAGAGGCCATGGGAACTAAGTTGAGCTTTAGTACTGCATACCATCCACAAACTGATGGCCAGTCTAAGAAAACCATCAGGATCTTGGAATACATGCTTCGGGCATGTGTGTTAGACTTTGGGAAGAATTGGGAGAAGTTTTTGCCTTTAGCGGAGTTCGCCTACAATAATAGTTATCAATCTACTATAGGTATGGCTCCCTAAGAGGCGTTGTACGGTCATAAATGCAGATCCCCATTGTATTGGGAAAAGGTTAGAGAGATGAGAATAGTTGATCCGACTGTTTTACCTGAGATGATTAAGATGGTGGATAATGTTCACCTTATTCACCAGCGTATGCTTACAGCTCAGAGTCGTCAGAAGAGTTACGCGGATAAGCACTGTCGGGATCTTGAGTTTGCTTTGGGAGATCGGGTGTTTCTTAAGATTTCTCCTCGAAAGGGGTTGATTCGGCACGGTAAGAGCGGGAAACTTAGTCCCAAGTATGTGGGTCCGTTTGAGATCATCGAAAATGTGGGTTCTTTGGCTTATCGGTTAGCTTTACCTCCGAGCTTGTCAAGACTGCACGATGTGTTCCACGTGTCAATGTTAAGGAAATATCATCCAGATCTTTCATATGTACTTGAATTAGAGCCTTTGCAGATTGAGGAAAAGTTAACTTATGAGGAGAGACCGATTCGAATTGTGGATCGAAAAGTTCAGGAACTTCGCAGGAAGAGTATTCCGATGGTAAAGATTCTGTGGAATCATCACGGGTTTGAGGAAGCAACTTGGGAAAGAGAGGACCAGGTTCGGAGTCAGTATCCGGAGTTGTTTGTCGACCAGGTAAGAATTGTGTGGACACAATTGTTTTAAGGGGGAGAGGGTGTAATACCTGAGCCCGAAATGTGAAATTTTCCTGTTTATTTTTTAAAAAATTATATTTTTCTTAAATTCTTTGAAATTTAATTGTTATTCCTTTATTGTCGCAAAGTGCATTGCATTTCGAGAGCGATAATTAGAGAGCGTTTTTTAGTCCTCAGCAAATAGTGAAAACTAGTATTTAGTGTTTTAATTTTAGTATTTTAGTTGTTGTTAACTAGAATTAGATTTGTGTTAGTTGTTTTAGCCTTAAAATGCCTAAAATAAGCTTATTTGACCAACTTAAGTAACCTTTGACCAAGCCTTGACTATTTGACTTGAGTTGTCATCTTATTTAAAGCTTATAATAGCAAAAATAAAACAATTAAAAAGATGAAAAAAAGAGGGGAGGCCGAAACTTCAAAGGGAAAAAAAACATTTTCAACATTCAAATCTTCAAATCTTCGCGAGAGCTTGCAAGGGGTTGTGTCCAAGGCTTCCAACATGGTTTTCCTAGCGTCTAGGAGCATCCAAGGTGATGGAAGCATCTTTATTTGCGCATTTGAATATACAAAAACCATTTTAGTCCTTGAGGTTTGCTCTAAAGACCAAATTAGTCCTTCAGGTTTGCAAAAAGACCAAATTGGTCCCTCTAATTAATTTTTATTAGTCAAATGTTAATAGTCAAAGGGTTAACCGAGTTAACAGACCATTATATCCTTAGGCAACATATATTATAAAAGAAAATTACGATAAAAGTTTAAATCAGTCTAAAAAAATATAATTCACAACATTTGTGCAGGAAAAAAAAAACTAAAACTAAAAAATATCAATTCAAACATAAACAAATTAAATTCAGTAATATGTCGTTAAAAAATGAACAATCATCATCGACATAATTAATAGCGAGGGTACCGTCCAGAAAAGAGAATGAATCATGATTGTTCATTTTTTAACGATATATTAGTAACTTTAATTTGTTTATGTTTGAACTGATATTTTTTAGTTTTTATTTTTTTTTCTTACGCAAATTATGTGAATTATGTTTTTTTAGACTGATTTAGACTTTTATTGTAATTTTCTTTTATAATATATATTGCCTAAGGATATAATGGTCTTTTAACTCAGTCAACAATTTGACTATTAATATTTGACTAACAAAAATTAACTAGAGGGACCTTTTTGATCTTTTTACAAACCTGAGGGACCAATTTGATATTTAGAGTAAACCTCAGGGACTAAAATGGTTTTGACCCTTTGAATATATGATACACAAACTTTAATTTTTAGGAATTTTGCATAGATCGTTATTTTATCCGTTTTGATGCTTGAAGAATGTTCCTTGACAATTGTAGAACATGTATTTGTACATTTTTAGCATTTTCTGCGGTTGAATATAGAAATTGCAATTTAAATTGATAATGGAATAGTAAATTGTGAATAGTAAACCCCCATTTCGTAAAAGTTGCTCTGTTTTGCATTATGTTGATGTGAAAAGATGCTAGATATGCTAGAATGCCTAAATGCATGATTTGTTTGGGTTGTGTAATGGAAAAACGGAGAAAAATGGCTTGGTACATGTTGGGGTCGTTTAGGTCAAGTTTAGCGTTTCCTCGTTTTGCGTGATGGCCTTGTCTCGGGAGGCCATGGAAGCACTTTTGGTGTGGTTATGTCGTTGGTTGGGTGTTTGGTTAGGGTAGCTATGACACCCCGAACCCAGCACTTCACTAATTGCATTCATTAAATTGTTAACTTAGATGTAATTTAGCTAATTACTTTATTTTTTTTTATATTTCCATAAATTCAAATATTTCTTTTCATGCATTTTATATTTTTATAAAATACTACATATTTTTAGGGGACTATTGCCCCTGACTGTGCGTGCATTGCATATCGGGATCAACGGGAAAAAATTCACGAAATGTCTGATGAATAGTACCAGCGAGATTTTTTTCAGATTTTTCAGATTTTTGACATTTTATTTTGCTGAAATTTAATCACCCAATGACTCATTTACCCTTACTAAAATACCCTATTTGCTTGACCTACCCTTTGACCATCTTATGAGAATATTAAAAGCCAAGAAACAAAAAAAAAAAAAGGAGTCAAAAAATGACCAAAAAAAAGTTACGAAAATAGTAACTTCTCAAAAAAAAAAATTACTCTTTGCTTCATTCTTGCTTCCATTGCTTCCCAAATTGGTTGTGCTTCATCCTTAGGACCTTAAGACCATTCTTTGATCTTCAAAAGAGGTGAGGGTGCATTCTATTTTTGTATTAAATTCAATTAAAGTTTGTATTATTATTTTTGTGATCTAATATTGTAGTGGTTTAATTCTTGTTCCGTTGATTCTTATATGCTCTAATGACTTCATAGAATATGTTTGATGGTTTAAAATGCTTGTTGAATGCTTGAAAATGAAAATGGCACTTGGGGAAGATGATGAATAGTGCTAAACTAGGGTTTCCAAAAAAAGTTACAATTTAATTCGATTCGAGGCTTCTAGTAGTTGCTAATTAGGTCCATAAGCGTGGGAAAAATGTTAATTGCACTTGCTATGTTCAAAATTTGAGAAATTTGATCAAAATATGGTACTTTAATAAGGGGTTTCGGGTTTATCTTGAATCCGGGCACGTTTCGAGGTTATGGCTAGTATTTATTAAGTATTGAAACCTTAGAAGTGCTTTCGTTTCGCTTGTTTGGGTTCCGAAATTGGTACTTGTAGTGTAAACCCAAAAAGAGGCATTTTTGGTGTTTTCGTGTACTTGTGCTCTAGGTTATGATTTGGAGGTTTTAAATGAGGTATTTAGGTATCCTTAGATTGGTAGAATGGTTAGCTAGCTTAACTTGATCATTGAATTCCGATAGGAAGCTAAATAGCCTAGTTGAACAAAGGGGAAATGAATGAATTAATTGCGTTAGTACTTGTATTGCTTTGTAGTTGCTCCTAGCGAGTCTAAATGCTATTCTAAGGTATGTGTGAGCTTTCGGTTAAGTTTTGTGAAAAGTATAATATTGACCCCTTTGTGTTTGCATAGTTAATCTCATGATAATTGATTTATACTTGAGTAATTAAATGTTTATATGCATTTGTGTAGTGTACGTATTATAGTAGTGAAATCTCGTGAATTAAGTTGCTTGGTTTACATGGATTTGGTTGAGTATGAATTTAGAATGGACTAAAGGAACTAGTAATGAACCATGGTAATAATTGTTGTTAGTTGATTCTTGATTGATTGGATAAATGTTTAAATGTACTTATGCAACAAGTTCATCTATTCGGAGAAGTTGTGAGTTAAGTTATATCGATACTAGTTAAAGATTGAGTAAACATGTTTATATTGCTTATTAATTGCATTATATGTGTAAAGATACGCTTATATAACTTATTGGTTAGATGTTATATAGTATTTCTACTTATATGAATGGCTATGTATATGTTATTTATTACGCTATTGTCTTTGTCTAATACTTGGAAATTAAAGAATGTTGCATATGTGATCACTTGAGTTTATGTATTGTTCAAATATTGATTACAATGATTGTTAAACCATGAAATATATTGTTAGTTATGTGAATTAAAGGGAATCAAATAGAGTTGGATAAATTAATGGCTTTATGAACTAGCTTTAGTTGAGAATAAGAAATCACTTCTTATGCATATAGTTGATTGTATTAGGTAGTGATAATTGAAGGGAATTGATGCTTTCGGAGAATATTGAGGGAATCTTGGCTTAATTCGCGCAGCTTTGGCTTCCTAAAAGGTGAGGGATGATTTCTATGTGCATTCTATCTGTCTGATCTTGTTATATGCTAAATATTCGATACTAAGTGATTTAAGTGTTTTAGTTGGATTAGTTTAACAATTATAGACTAATGAATGTATCATATTTCATCGTATGGCGTGATTGATGTGTGTGCTCGAGGACAACCTCTTTTGTTGTCCTCCTTGTTTGCATATCGGCTTATTTTGTTATATTGTTATTATTATTGCTTCCTGTGCTATCGAGTCAAGGGTTGCGCAACCTTATCGTCGGGGCGGATGCGATGGGCCTCTCTGGGCGGCAGCGGGCTTGCCAGGGTTGGTTGCTCTAGCTCCGTACCCTATTCCTTCACTCGCCTGGTCCGGAGATTGCCAGGGGGTGTTGGGTCGTAGGATTGGGTACATCCGGAGTACCCTTTGGTGTTTGGGATGCCGGCTTATCGTGATCGTGATCGTGGTTCGTGGATCGTGAATGAAGACCAGCGAAGATTGGTGTATAGGGGTTATGTGAAATGTATCCTTTTAAATGTGTGGTTATTTAAGCTATCATTGTTTCTTTAATTGCCTAATTGTTATTGTTGTTTAACTGTATTACCTGTTGCATTGCATGCCCCGGGAGACTATATCCCTCACTGGGCAACAGTGGTTGCTCATACCTCGATATATGTTTCAGGAAGTGCTGAGGGTGATCCCCAGCTAATTGAGGTGCTAGTGGAAGAGGAAGAAGTTCAGGCTGAGCCTTTGCCCTAGTTGTTATGTGTTTGTTGTCTAAGGTGGATTTGTCTTCTTGTTGTTACATGGTGTACTTGTATTGCTATAGCATGATCTATTTTGTGGCCTTAAGGCTATGTATATTCTTGTAGTTGCAAGTTGAAAGTTGTTAGTTGTAATGTTAGCTTTGAGATATTATGGCTTGTAATAACTTTTAATTCTCCTTTTAGTTCTTGCATGCTTGGGTGTGTATGTTTAGAGGTGTTGATTTCACCTTCTAAAATTGCTCTAATGTTATCATAGAATGGCATGTTAAAAAGGTTTAATGAAAAGTTAAGTTGGGTGCATGCATGTGTGATTTGGAGATGTTGTTTGTCTCCTGGCTTGGATGGCCTAGAACCTTTGAATTTTAATTATAAAAGCTTGTTTTAGTATATTGTGGCTATTTTAAGCATTTACAGGTTTGAAAAATGTCCGCGGTACAAGGGAAACTATGTCCGTTTTTCCCTAAAATTTTTGTGACCGGGTTTGGTATTGGGTTGAGAATAGCATGATTATTAGAGCCTCCGGTCCCGTGAGAGATCGAGGCGTTACAGTAGCTGTAGTTCAAATGAGCAAAAGGGAAAATCGGGGCTTTGCGGGAATACTAGGGTAAAGTAGGGTTTCGTGGTCTTTAAATGTGCTTTATGGTGACCTAGAAGGAATGGTGAAGTCGGTTTCCAAAACTCGTGGCTCGTTTGAAAGTAGTAGCATTTTGAAAGTTGGGGTCATTTTGTGATTTTGTTGGTTTTCATAGTGTTATGCCTGTAGAATGCTTATTATTGCTTGTTATGCTTGTTAAAGTTGATTCTGATTGAAATGTTTATCAACTGTTGCTATTGTGTAACCTACTTTGTTATTCTCCCACGTGTGGCTCTATTACTCGATTGCTCGATTGTTGCATTGTATATTGTATTGCATTCATAGAGTCAAGGGCGGTGTGATGGGCCTCTCTGGGTAGCCTCGGGTTGCCAGGGTTGGTTGCCTTAGCTCCATGTCCTATTCCTTTTCTTGCTTGGGTTGCCTCCCAGGGAGATTTGGGTCGTAGAATTGATTAGATACTTCCGGGGTATTCCAAACTGAAGTTATAAGGTGGTTGGGCTGGCGCGCCGTCATCGGATTCGTGATTGAGAGTTGCTTGTGGAAAGTGAATTGTATCCTTTAATTGAATGATTATAGCCTTAATGCTTGTCTTGATTTATTGTCGGCTTTGCTTGTATCGCTATCTGATAATTGTCTGATCTACTTGACTATTTGCATTGCATTCTCCTCTCACCTCCGTCCTTGAGACCAATTACCCTCGCTGAGCAATAGTTTTTGCTCATTCCTTTCTATACTATATTTTACAAGAGTAGTTGAAGCGGATCCTATTGAGGTAATTGAGGAGGAGGAGCAAGTGGAGGTGTTTCCTTGATAGCACTTTCTTTGCTTAGTTGGTGGTTGGTTGCCAGTCTTTTGTGCGGGCCATGCTTGATGTGTATATTGCTTGGTTGACGCTTCATTTTGAGGCTTGTAGCCTTGTATGTAGTTTCTATTTTGAGGCCTTTATGGTCTTATGTTGTAAAAGTTGAAAGATTGTAAAGTTGTAAAGATATACTCACGTGACTAGTAAGAACTGCATGCTAATGGTTTAACTGCTTAGTGGCATGAATACTTGTGTAGTATGCATGACATTTTGGTTTGCAAAGTTGGTTAATGAGAAGATGTATGTTTCTAAAAGAAAGTTGACTTGTTTCAAATGATTATTGTGGTTTTCGCGAATATTATATTGAATGTAGGGTTTTCGGATCGTCCACGGTATAGAGGAGACTCCGTCCGTGTATTGGGTCCGGGCTTAGCCTTTTGCGGGGTCGGGTCGGGTCGGGTCGGGGCGTGACATCTTTAGGTGGTATCAGAGCATGATAGTATTGCATGAGCCGGGATATATTTCTCGGTCTGTGGGGTAAAGGTCTAAAATGATAAGGTGTTATTGTATGATTGTTAAGTGAAAAGTGTTATAGTATGACTATGTGAACTTGGGTGGTTATGTGTTTAAGTGAATTAGCTTGACATGTCAATCTTGTGTTATGTGAATTGTGTGATAGGATATTTGATTGTTATTGACTTGAGTGTTATCTAATCTTATGTGTTATATTTCTGTCTATAAACTGCTTTTATATGTGGCCAGCTATTGTAAGTTGTTACTATGCCGCCACGACGTAGTACTCAAGGTCAAGGGGCAGATGAAGAGGCAGCAGAACAGGGTCAGCAACCGATGCCTGAACAGTTTATGGCTACTATGACAACTGCAGTTGACCGGATTACTCAGGTACTGCATGAGCAGAGGCAGGAGAGGAATAATAATCCCCAGGGAAATCAAGCTAATCCTGGTGGATAAGGGCATAGGGCTGAGAATAATCAGTTGGAGAAATTCCTGAGGCACGAGCCGGGTAAGTTCTTCGGAGAGCCAGATGACAAGGCAGCCGAGAGATGGATTAACCGTGTTGAGAAAATTTACGCTGCTTTGAGGTACACTGACGTGGCAAAGATAGCTTATGCCGCATTCCTGTTTGAGGGCGACGCGGAACAATGGTGGAACACTGTTAGGTTGAGGTAGGACTGTGAGGATGTTCTGCATTTGTGGGATGATTTCGTGAGTGAGTTTCGGGACAAGTATATTCCTGAGATGGCTAAGGAAAGGCGGGAAGACGAATTTGTGGGCCTGAAGCAAGGAAACATGACTGTCGCACAGTATGAGGCTAGGTTTGTCAGCCTGTCGAGGTATATGCCTGAGCTGGTACACCCAGCTAGGAGGATGATTAGTATGTTTGTTCGTGGGCTGAGAATGGATATACAGTTGCATTTGACTGGGTAGACTTATACTACTTTTCCCGAGGCATTCCAAGCAGCCTCGAAGTTTGAGAAACGAAAGGCAGAGATGAAAGCCGAGAATAGCCAGCCAAGTAAGAAACAGTACTTGGGCCAGAGCAGCCAGAGTCAGCAGAGGCAGTATCAGACTTTTGTTCAGGTTCCGCAGCAATGTCCATATCAGCCTCAGTATCAGATTCAGGGTAGACCAGCTGTGACTAGACCCCAGCAGGGAGGTACAGTTCCTACCACTTCCAGAGCCCCCGCACCTACAGGAAACACTGTTGTAAGGCAAAATCAGCAGTGTAACTTTTGTAATCGATCGGGGCACATTGAAGCTAATTGTTGAGAAAGAGTGGTAAGTGCACTGGTTGTGGGAGCGATCAGCATAGGGTGAAATATTGCCCTAAGTTTAAGAATGTTTAGGGCCGTACTAGAGGCCAGGGTGTGCAGAACAGGGCTGTAGGTGCAGATCCAGCACAGAGGGTACAGGCTAGGGTCTTTGCACTAGATGCGGAGGAGCTACCCAATACTACAACAATAGTGGAAGGTACCTTTCTTCTCAATACTCAGCCAGTTAAAGTTTTGATTGATCCCGAAGCTACGCATTCATTTATAACTCCTGCATGTGCACGATCTGTGAATGGTTGCATTGATAAACTACCACATAAAGTTGAAGTTAGTACGCCTTTGGGTGCGAAATTTGTTACTGAGTCTATTTGCAAATCTTGTGTTATATGCATTGAGGACCGTAAATTTCCTGCTGATTTAATTATACTGCCATTCCGTGACTTTGAAATCATTTTGGGAATGGACTGGTTGGGGAAATACTATGCTTAGTTGGATTGTAGAACAAAAATTGTTTATCTTCAGATTCCTAACCTACCGGTACTATAGATTGTTGGGAACTGCAGGGTTGCCAGAATACCCCTTTTATCATCAATCAAGTCTTCTAAGTTGTTGAATAAAGGTTGTCAAGCTTACCTAGCTGATCTAATCAATCAACCTACTGATAAGTTGAATTTGAATGAGGTTCCAATTGTTAAAGACTTCCCTGGTATATTTCCCGAGGAATTACCGGGTTTACCACCGGATAGGGAGATTGAATTTGTGATTGACCTTATGCCGGGCACTGCGCCAATTTCTAGAAGTCCTTATAGAATGGCACCGGTTGAACTTCAGGAATTGAAAATTCAGCTTCAGAACTTGCTTGAGAAAGGGTTTATACAACCTAGTTCTTCGCTGTGGGGTGCGCCTATGTTGTTTGTGAGAAAGAAAGACGGCACGCTACGGTTATGTATTGATTACAGGGGACTTAATCAAGTCACGATTAAGAATAATACCCCTTGCCGTTGATTGAAGAATTGTTTGACCAATTGCAGGGTGCGAGTGTTTACTCAAAATTTGACTTGAGGCAGGGTTACTATCAACTCAGGATTCGGAGTGACGATATACCTAAGACGACATTCAGGACTAGATATAGCCACTATGAATTTGTTGTGTTACCGTTTGGATTGACGAATGCACCAGCCGTATTCATGGACTTAATGCAGAGGGTTTTTCGACCTTATCTTGATCAATTTGTCGTAATCTTTATTGATGATATTTTAGTATACTCTAAGAATGAGGTTGAACATGAACAACATTTGAAGATTGTGCTACAGACTTTGCAAGAAAACAAGCTTTTTGCTAAATTCAACAAGTGCGAATTCTGGTTGATTCAAATATTTTTTCTGGGCCATATCATTTCAGATCAAGGAATTTCAGTAGACCCAGCTAAGGTTGAAGTTGTTTCGTCTTGGAAGAGACCTGAAACGGTGTCAAAGATTCGGAACTTTCTAGGGTTGGCAGGTTACTATCGGAGGTTTGTTAAAGACTTTTCCAAAATTTCTGGGCCTTTAAGCCAGTTGACTCGAAAGAAAGTTACTTACAACTGGGATGCTAAATGTGAATCCAGTTTCCAAGAACTGAAGAAGAGACTAACTACAGCTCCTATACTAGTTTAACCTGAGGGTACAGAAAACTTTGTTGTCTACAGTGATGCATCTAAAGAAGGTTTGAGCTGTGTTTTAATGCAGAACAGTAAGGTGATTGCCTATGCTTCTAGGAAGTTGAAACCATATGAAGTCAATTACCCTACACATGATCTTGAGCTAGCTGCAGTTGTGTTTGCTTTAAAGAAGTGGCATCATTACTTGTGGGGTAGCAGATTTGAAATTTTTACTGACCACAAGAGTTTCAAATATTTATTTTCACAAAAAGATATGAATATGTGGCCACCAAAGACGATATACTTAACATGGTGAAAACCAATGCGAATGGTGAACCCATTCTTAACAATAATGGTCAGACAGAGTCTTGTGCTTTGTCAGCCCTTGTCTACGACATCACCTACCATTTCATAGGTGATCCTACAGTTTATCAGGAACGAACATCTAAAACCCTTCAGAACCTCAGATGTCATACACTCCAAGACTTCCGATGGTATAAGGATGTCTTTCTCAGTAAATTATACCAAAGATCTGATAACAACGCCAGTTATTGGAAAGAAAGATTTCTATCTGGACTTCCAAAGTTGTTTACTCAACAAGTGAATGATGCCCTTTCACTTGAATTCCCAGGATTAGATTACGATCTAATGACATATAGTGATATTATATCCTATATTAACAAGACTGCTTTGAAGATTTGCACTGATCTTCGTTTTAAAGCACAATTGAAGATACAATCTAACATAAAAGAATTAGGAAATTGGTGTGAACAATATGGTATGGAAAGTGTTCGACCACCCCATACTCAGAAGACACATAAATCCAGAATTTCCTCCAGAAATTATAAGAATCATTTCAAGTCCATTGGACAGAAGTATAACCAGAAGTATAACAACAAACCATACCATAAGAAGAAACACTACTAGAAGTTTCCACGAAGAAATTGGAAACCCACTCACCATAAGCATAGTAAGGAACAGAAAACCACAGGTTGTTTCAAATGTGGTAAACCAGGACACTTTGCAAAAGATTGCATAGTCAAATCACTAATTCAATCATTAGAATTAGATGATGCCACAAAGAGCAGAATACTCCAGTCCATAGATGATCTTGAATCATCATCCATTTCTTTTTCAGAATACTCTGACGAAGATAACATAAATCAGATTGGAACAGACTACTATTCTAGTAGTTCTTCCAACACCGACCAGGAATGTGCATGTCCTAGCAAAGGAGCATGTTTCTGTCAAAAAGGACTTAATGTCCTCACAGATTCTCATGGTCTTATGATCGATATGATCTGTAAGATTAATGACCCAAAAGAGAAGCAAGCCTATCTTCTCAGACTCAAAGAGATTATGGATTAGAAAGTGGAAAAGAAACCTCAATCCATAACACATCAGACTGAAATTAAGAATACAAACTATTCTGATATTCTCAGTCATTTCCAAAAAAAGAAATCCCAGCCAATTGAAATCTCTGATCTCCAAAGAGAGATTAATCAGTTGAAAATTGAGATTCAACAACTCAGGCATGAGCATGGTTAGGAGATTGATAATCTCAGGATTGATCATGAACATCTCTAGCAAGATGTTATGCTTCTTCATGCTATCAGCCAGTATGATCATCAAGAACATCCTCCCCAGGATGAACAGTTTGATAAGCAGACTCAGATTGCTATAGGCAAACTGAAAGAAGGAGAAACAGGTACTTCTGCCCTTACAGAAGACTACCTTAATCTTCTAAACAGACATCTTACAGAAGCCAAGTTTCAGTCCCTACTTTCGGAAGAAATCATCTTGTACAGATCACCCTTTTACATTGTACTCCTGTACAACTAACAGTGTAACACAATTATCTTCGATTTAATCTAATAACAAGTAAGAGACTTATGTCTCCTTTTATTCATAATAGATTGTTTCGTTTATTTTCTCTCTGTCTCTCTTTGTTTATTCCGCTTTCTGTTATAGCTTTCATTATCTTATCTTACCTGGGTAGTTTCTGGTATCAGAGCCAGAGCAACTATTAGGTTGGTCTTAGCAACATACCTGTATCTACAACTTACCTTTATCTACGACGGTTAGGAAGCGAGTAAGACCCGAGGAAGGGCAGTAGACTCCATGTTCCTAAGGGTAGATTTGAAGATAGTAAGTCGGTTCGCAGATTGTAAGTTTAAGACCAGTTAAGTAGTTGTTATGGCTTCAAGTAGCAGTAATGCTTCAGTAGGTACAAATAATAATACTATATCTAAAACAGAACAAGTATGGACAGAAGGAGAGTTAAATAATTGGAAACCTCCTAAGATGAATATAAATGAGATTTATCAGAAAGGTCTCATCGACCTAAAATCTCTTCTTACTATTAGATGTAAGGAAGAAATATTGCCTTTAACCAGTGACCAACATAGTATTAGACTCTTTTCACATAAGTCACTAGATAGAGCCAAGAGAAACGGCTATAGGTTTCTTCATATTGGCCATGTGCAAGTCGCACTTAAGCCTCTTATCAGAGAAGGTCTAGATACCAGTATATATCTAGCCCTTAGAGATTGTAGATTACTTAGATATAATGATTCATTACTAGGATTAGTTGGAACTAGTCTATGTAATGGTCCAGTTTTCTTTAATTGCTTTCCAGATTATACCATATCGCTTACATGTCCTCATGTCATGAAAGCACTTCAATTAGATATTATATAACTATTATGTTGATTGTGGTACACATGCATATGAAGTTATTTATCGTCTTAATTATAAATTGATGACTACGGGATTAAATCCTAGATCTGTATCCAGAATTCGTAGAAAAGGGGAAACTCTTTTATGGAATATGGATATAAAAAAATCAATAGTTAATATACCTAGAACCATAAAGTGGAACGAAGTTTCACTACCAGAATGGTGGAACATTGAAAATGCCACCAAACCAGTTGTTCAGGACCAAAATGTCCAGAACTCCAAAATTGAACAGATCGTCCAATATGAGGATGGTACTGTTTCAGTTAAAATAGATAGAGGAAATAGGGACTCAGTTCTATCCCGATCAGTTTCCAGCATCTCTAAGAAGAGATTTTAGGTCGATGAGACCTTTATGATAAATCTCATTTATATTCATCTTAGGAGGTTTCTAATTATTTAACTCTCCTTCTATCCATATTTGTTATGTTTTAGCTATGGTATTATTACTGCTACGTGAAGCCATAACAACTACTTGACAGGTCTTAAACTTACAATCTGCGAACCTACTTACTATCTTCGAATCTACCCTCGGGAAACCTGGAGTCTACTGTCGTTCCTCGGGTCTTACTCGCTCCCTAATCCTTGTAGATAAAGGTAAGTTGTAGATACATGTATGTTGCTAAGACCAACCTAATAGTTGCTCTGGCTCTGATACCAGAAACAACCTAGGAAGGAAGAGATAAAGAAAGCCATAATAGAAAGCAGAATAAACAAAGAGAGACATAGAGAAAATAAATGAAACAATCTATTATGAATAAAAGGAAACATAAGTCTCTTACTTGTTATTAGATGAAATGGAAGATAATTATGTTACACTGTTGGTTGTACAGGAGTACAATGTAAAAAGAGTGATCTGGATAAAAGGAAAATATGAGGGAAGGAAAGAAAATCCGGATCCTAAGTTCTGAGGCAGACTCTGCCTTAATATAGGTTGTCGAATATGTGATTACAAAAGTGAAATGTAAAAAAGAAAAGTCAAAAGCAACTTTTCCTAAAGGGAATAGTAAAAAGTGATTTTACTATTCATGAATACTGTGTCGGCTGTTACTGTGGCTAAATCTTGTTTTGTCTTGACGTGTTGATCTTGTCTGGCTTTAACTATGGCCGAAAGATCTTTTGTCTTGACATGATGATGATGTTTCAGACTGGATTACTCGATTTGCGTGTGTTGCATGATTTGACCTATTTATGTGTTATATGAGTTAGAATGTGTTAAATATGTGATTTATATTCCTAATACATGCTATATGTGCATTCATAAAATTTTTATCAAAATCGGCATCAAAAATTTTATCGCCGGTTTTAGTGAATAGTATTTTGAATACCTGTCTGCTAAAATTTTTACAAGGGTATTTTAAACATTTTAAAACCTAATCCTCGGGTATTAATAGACCCGTGTTTGATTAAAACGGATTTGGAATCAGTTTTAGAATTTTAAAGATTTTTACACTTTCTTTTGTAAGAAATCGAGTTTTAAGCCAACTTGGGTGAAAATGTTTGAATGAAAAACTCTTTGTCACCTAAAATATATTATCTAGAATTAGAATAAGTGTCAATTTAGTGTTTGAGCAAGAAATAGTCAAGAAAATGAATTAAAAGACTAAAAATATTAAAAAATAAACTAAGTGCCAACTTTGACTTTTAAAATTTGTTTGACTTTGAGCTATATTTCATCAACACACATTAAAAGCTAACAAAACACACTAATTCTACACACACATTGCCGAGAGGAAGGAAAGAAAAATAGAGAGAAAATTTCAAAGGTTTTCAAAGCAAAATTCACTTGAAAACCCTTGTTTTTGTCCGTAGTTTTTTTAGCCAAGTTGGATTTTGCTTGTTGGGCACGCATTGCACGTATATCTAGGCTTGTTTCGAATCAAAGGTGAGAAAAAAATTCTAGATCTCAAATGTCATTTTTTATATTTTTGCATATAATTGAATTTTGAACTGTTAGAAAGTTGAATTGATATTATATTATTGCTCAATGCATGCTAAGGATCGTTTATATGCATTTATATAAGATTTGACCCATTGTAGCATGAATTTTATTTTTCGGGTATTAAAAGTTGAGTATTTGGCTATTTGTTGAATAAATGTTGTTGTAGTGGTTGGAATCGATTGCTATTAGCTTGTAAAAGTTCGTTAAATACGTGGTAGTAATGTTGTAATACCAAAATTTTGATTGTGATGTTGGTGTGAAAGTCCAGAAATTTCAGCCTAGGTGCATTGAGGTTTTAGGGTTGTTGGGCTTGATGTGGATGGTTTATGGTTGATTTCCGAGGGGGTGAATGTTGTTCATTGAGTGGGTGAGTGAAAGAAATTGGTTTGGAGGTTATTGGATTAGTAGAATGTAAGTTATGACTTTTAGAAGTTCAGGTTGTCTTTCTTTAAAATGTTGAAATATGCCTTCAGATGATCGGGTGATGTTTGAGTGATTGAATTGTGAGTTGTTGATGGTTAGATTAGGGTTTGGTTGTGTGTTTAATGCATGTTAAGTTGGGTGGCCTACTTTGTCATCTAACTTAGTTGTTTGTTGTTTAATTGAATAATTGTTGTTATGTTGTTGAATTGATGATTATCGATTGATTATTGTTGAACCGGGAGATAGGCAACCTACTTTGTTGTCCTCCTGTGATAATTGATTATTGATGAATCGGGAGATAGTCAACGGAAAAGGTTGTCCTCTTGTGATTGAATGTTTATTATTATTGCTGAGTCTTGGTATGTGTGTGTCACCTCTCGGGCAGCATCGGACTGCCGGGTTGAAACTGGCATGACTACCATAGGCTACTCCCAACTCGCATGATGGAGGTGTCATGGAGGGAGGGGCTAGAGAGGTACCTCGGGTGCGTGAGTAATGGGGAGTTACAAGAAAAACGGTTGAGATCGTGATGGCGTTTGGAGCTACACCAACTAGAGTATCCTTTATTGATTGGTCATTATAGTTAATGTACTTATATTGTTATTAATGATTGTTATGTGTTTAGTGCTCAAATGTTGATTTCCAAGGAGTATAGTAAATACTGTTAGAGATCTATTGAATCCTCACTGGGTTGTTTTATATAAGCTCACTCTCAATTATTGCATGCATACAGGTGTTACCGATCCAGATTACGGGTACATGCCTCCAGAAGAGGATTATGTGCCATATGTGGACGAGTCCTACGTGCCAGAGTCTTGTCCTTGATATTTGATGATGTACTTTTTTTTTTTATTGTATATTAAACTTAGTTGTCATGTATTTCACTTAAATTATACAAGATGTTGTAAAGATAATGGATTAAAAGTTGCTAGTTTAGTGGTCTTGTTTTGGAATCTGATTAGGCTACTAGATTGGTTATAATCTATTTTGAGAATATATGTTATATAGTAAATGTATGATGTGAAATGGAGGCATATAACCTATGGATGCAATAGTAAAGAATATTTATTGTATATTGTGGTTGTGTTGTTAATTGATGAATTATTGTGGAGTTGGATGTATGAGTTCGAAGAGGTTGGTTTAGAGCCTCGGTGTCCTAATTACTGTCGTTATATTACCGAAATTCCGTTGCGTCTTGACTGATCGTAGGAGGGGTCGAGTTGGAGCGTTAAATTAAGTGGTATCAGATCTAATGTTTAGTTGTCAGCCGGGGTATCCTCGGAATGTGGGTAATGGTCTTAGCATGAAAGTATGTATGAAGTAAAAGAAAAGTGAAATATGTATTACTATGATTAAATGATTATGTAATTTAGTGATTATGTGATTATGTGATAAATTTGTTTATGTGATTGATACTTAAGTGATTTATGTGTTTTATGTGAGTTGTTGTTTATTTGTTAATAATTATCTATAGCCTGTCTATGTACTATAACCTGTGCTAACTCTTTGATTAGTAGAATAACTGGTAGACCAAGAACCAGAGGTAGGCCTGAGGTAGTTGACGAGGCACCAGATAATGTGGCACCGGGTCGAAATAGGGGTGATGACCGTTTTGGTGCAACCATGGATAGGATTGCAGAGATTATGGCAGGGCAATCACAGATATTAGCAGGGCAGGCTGCCCAAGCACAAACGTTACAGACTCAGTTGTTGAACGTTCAGGGTGGTTATCACGGGCGTGGTACGCTAAAGGAATTCTTGGGGTATTATATGCTGAGATTTCAGGGGGAGCCAGATGACAGGAAGGCAGAAGCTTAGATTAACAAGATAGAGAAGATATTCGATCCTCTAGACTATACTAACGAGAGGAAAGTCACTTATGTCGTTTACTTGTTTGATGATGAGGCAGAGGAATGGTGGCGCACAGTGAGAGTCGGTTGGGAGGCAAGAAGTACTCCGTATGTTTGGGATACCTTTTTGAGAGCCTTTCGGGTAAAGTATGTCCCGAGGATTGCACGGGAAATGAGGGAGGCAGAGTTTTTGTCTTTGGTTCAGGGGGCTTCAGTGGCTCAGTATGAGGCCACTTTCACTAGATAGTCCCGGTATGCACCGGAGTTTGTTGCAGATGAGGAGCGCAAGACCCGGAGGTTTATGTTGGGTTTGAGGTCGGAGATTCAGGATGCAATGGCCCTGAATCAGTATGATATATTCTCTGAGCCTTTTGATGCAGCATCCAGACTGGAAAAGAGGAAACGGGAACAAATCGGACCTAGTCAGCCTAGCAAGAGGCCATTTCAGTCGCAGGGCTAGCAGGGTATGTATAGACCTTCGGTACAACAGGGTGGTTATAGGCCCTCGGTGCAGCAGGGTTCTTTCAGACCACAGGGTCAGCAGAGTTACTATCGGCCTCAATTTCAGCAGGGGTCTTATCAGGCTTAGTCACAGTACATACCGGCCCAGTCTCAGGGTCAATATAGGCCTAGTGTTGTGAGACCTCAGCAGCAGGCTGGTACAACTGCTTTCTCAGCTTCTGGTTCTTCTAGGGGCAGTGGTAGTGCTTTATCACCGCAGTGTACTTATTGCAAGCGTCAGGGCCATGTGGAGGCTGACTACAGGGTGAAGGCAGGAACGTGTTTGGGTTGCGGCAGCAATCAGCATAGGGTAAGGGATTGCCCTAGATTTCAGGGAACTGAGGGTCGGGCAGCGACCCAGGGTTATCAGGGTCGACCTACTAGTAGTGCACCTCAGCAGCAGCGGGTTCAAGTTCGGGCCTACGCAGTTGATTTGGAGGAGGCACCTGAGGATATGGCAGTTGTGGAAGGTAACTTCCTTATACTCAATCAACTTGTTAAAGTGTTGATTGATTCTAGTGCTACGCATTCTTTCATTACGCCTATTTGTGTGCAACATGTTAACATGCAACCTGAAAGATTGCCTTATGTGGTTGAGATTAGTACTTATTTAATTGATAAGTATGTGACTGGCTTAGTTTGTAAAGACTGTAAAATACATGTTAAGGGTCAAGATTTTCCATCATACCTTATTTTATTTCCTATCTAGGGGTATGATGTTATCTTGGGTATGGACTGGCTTTCTAAGTATGACGCCCAGTTAAACTGTAGAACAAAGGTAGTCCGGTTTCGTTTGCCAGATTAGCCAGTGGTTGAGGTAGCAGGGAACCGGAATGCTAAGACGAGTTTTATTATCTCATCAACTAAAGTTGTTAAGCTGGTGAGTAAGGGGTGTTCGGGTTATCTAGCTTATTTGATCAACAAGCCATCTGATAAGCTGAAGCTGGAAGAAGTTCCTATTATTCGGGAATATCCCAATGTATTTCCCGAGGAGTTGCCAGGGTTACCACCAGATAGAGATGTGGAGTTTGTGATCAATCTTATTCCCGGTACTCAACCTATTTCTAAATCAACATACCGGATGGCACCAGCTGAGCTTAAGGAACTGAAAGCTCAGTTGCAGGAGTTATTAGAGAAGGGTTTCATTCAGCAGAGTTCTTCACCCTGGGGAGCACCTGTTTTATTTGTGAAGAAGAAAGATAGTACCTTGAGATTGTGTATCGACTATCGTGGTTTGAATCAGGTGACCATCAAGAATAAGTATCCTTTGCCACTGATTGACGAGTTGTTTGATCAACTTCAGGGAGCCAAAGTCTACTCTAAGTTTGACTTGAGGCAGGGGTATTATCAGCTTCGGATTCGTACGGAGGATGTTCCGAAGTCTACTTTCAGGACTCGGTACAGGCATTATGAGTTTGTTGTTATGCCCTTAGGACTGACTAATGCGCCAACAGCATTCATGGATCTTATGCATCGGGTTTTTCAGCTGTATTTGGATCAGTTCGTGGTAATCTTTATTGATGATATCTTAGTTTATTCTAAGTCTGAATCGGAGCACGAGCAACAACTACGGCTTGTCTTACAGAAGCTACAAGAGCATCAGTTGTTTGCGAAGTTCTGCAAATGTGAATTTTGGCTGCAACGTATATCTTTTCTCGGTCATGTGATCACACAGAGTGGTATTTCTGTAGATCCCACTAAGATTGAAGTGGTGATGTCTTGGAAATGGCCGGAGAATGTTTCAGAGATTCGTAGCTTTCTTGGCTTAGCGGGTTATTACCGTAGGTTTGTCAAGGACTTTTCTAAGATTGCAGGGCCACTTTCTAAGTTAACTCAGAAACGGACTAGCTTTGTTTGGGATGAAAAATGTGAGAGTGGGTTTCAGGAGTTGAAAAATAGATTGACTACCGCTCCAGTACTTGCTCTACCATAGGGGACCGATAATATGGTTATCTACAGCGATGCATCCAAGGATGGTTTGGGTTTTATACTTATGCAGAATGATCGGGTTATTGATTATGCTTCTAGAAAATTGAAGCCGTATAAGGTGAATTATCTGACTCATGATCTTGAGTTGGCAGCAGTTGTATTCGCACTGAAAAAGTGGCGTCATTATCTGTGGGGCAGTAAGTTCGAGATTTTCACTGATCATAAGAGTCTTAAGTACTTGTTCTCACAAAAGGAGTTGAATATGCGTCAACAGAGGTGGATGAAACTTCTCAGAGATTATAATTGTTCTATCAGTGATCTGCTTGGGAAGGCAAATGTTGTGGAAGACGCTCATAGCCGTAAGGCGAGTGTTTCTTATTTGGCTGTCAAGAAGTATGAGGTTCTTGAGGAATTCACTTATTGGAGACCGGAGTTGACTCAGGTTGGGGTGATGTGTTCACATCTCCGTATTCAACCTTTATTGCTGTCTCAGATCAGAGAAGCTCCGCAACATGATCCAAAACTTCAGAAGATTAGGGATCAGACCACGGATGATCAATCTGACTTCAAATTATATGAAGATGGTATTCTTCGATTTCGGAACAGGGTTTGTGTTCCCGATGAACTGGGTTTGAGGTGAGGTATTCTGGATGAGGCTCATAATTCTAAGAACACCATTCATCCCAGTGGAAACAGGATGTATTGGGAATTGAAGCAACATTATTGGTGGAATAACATGAAAATGGAAGTTGCTCAATTTGTATCTCTATGATTGATTTGTCAGCGAGTGAAGGCCGAACATCAACGACCTGCAGGGTTACTTCAGCTATTGGCAATACCACAGTGGAAATGGGAGCATATTACGATGGACTTCATCTCTAGTTTGCCTAGAACACCGAGAGGTAATGACGCAGTTTGGGTTGTCGTAGACCATTTGACGAAGTCAGCTCATTTTATTCCGATGAAGTTGCAAAGTTGGCAGATCTTTATTTGGATCAGATTGTTAGACTTCACAGGATTCCATCTAGTATTGTCTCAGATCGAGATCCTCGATTTACTTCTCATTTATGGGAAAAACTTCAGGAGACTTTGGGTACTCAGTTAAACTTCAGCACAGCGTATCATCCTCAGACGGACGGTCAGTCTGAGAGGACTATTCAGATTCTGGAAGATATGCTCAGGGCTTGTGTTCTGGACTTCGGGAAGAACTGAGAGAAACATCTACCACTTGCCGAGTTTGCCTATAACAATAGTTATCAAGCTACTATTAGGATGGCACCTTTTGCAGCTCTCTACGGCCATAAGTGTCGTTCATCATTGTATTGGGATGAAGTAGGGGAGATGAAGACTATTGATCCGACTATTATGCCAGAGCTTCTAGAGAAGATTGAGAATGTTCAGTTGATCAGGCAGAGAATGCTTACAGTGCAGAGCAGATACAAGAGTTATGCTAATAAGCGCCGTCAGGATTTGGAGTTTGTAGTCAGGGATCGGGTTTTCTTGAAATTATCTCCTTGAAAGGGGTTTGCTCCTTATGGTAAAGGTAGTAAGCTGAGTCCGAGGTATGCAAGGCCGTTTGAGATTACCAACAGAGTTGGTAAGTTAGCATATCGATTGGCTTTACTGGAGAACTTCTCTAATGTCCACAATGTCTTTCACGTGTCTAATTTGCGAAAGTATAATCCGGATCCTTCTTGTCACGCCCCGACCCAACCCCCAAGCTAAAGGTTAAGTCCGGACCCGACACACGGACAGAGTCTCCCCTGTACCGTGGACATTCTAAAAACCTGTAATCACTCAAACAAAGTCCCAACAATACAATACAAGCTTTTCTTAATTAAACAACAAAGTTCTAAGGCCATCCGAGCCTTATAGTACACAATAGTGCCAAAACACACAAGCATGCGAGAACTTATTATCAACATAGTTTTATAATCATGACATTCTAGGAAATCAATTAAACATAATTGAAAGATCAAACATATCTACTTTAAGCCATTCACTCCCAAGCAAGCAAAGCGAATAGAAGGAGATCATAAGTTATAACAATACATAGGCTTTCAAATCTACACCACAACCAACTAGTCTTCAACTTATACAACAAGCATATACATAGCCCTTAGGCTACAAAATAGGACATAAAATAAACAGTTGAGCCTTCCACAAAGCAGCAAGGAATTAAACCACCTCAAGCTATCAGGCACATCAACTAAGGTAAAGGGTCAATCTGAACTTCCTCCTCCTCAACTAACTCAACAAGCTGGGGATCACCCTCAGCGATTCCTGAAACATATATCGAGGTATGAGCAACCACTGTTGCCCAGTGAGGGATATAGTCCCGGGGCGTGCAATGCAACAGATAATACAGTTATACAACAATATCACTTAGACAATTTAAGAAACAATGATAACTTAAGTAACCACACATTAAAAAGGATACATATCACACAATCCCCTATACACCAATCTTCACTGATCTTCATTCACGATCCACGAACCACGAGCACGATCAAGATAAGCCGGCATAACCCCAATAACTCTAGTGGGTGTACTCCGGATGTACCCCGAATCCTATGACCCAACATTCCTTGGCAATCTCCGGACCAGGCGAATGAGGGACTAGGGCACGGAGATTGAATATCCACCGGCAAGCCCTCTGCCGCCCAGCCGATATTCAACGCATCCGCCCCTGACACTATGGTTGCGCAACCACGATGCAATGCACTTAACAATGGCAATTTAATAGCAATAATATAAGCATTAACACATAGGAGGATCAACAAAGTAGGTTGACCTCAATGCAATTAGGATAGAAGCAATTATATAAGCTAATAAGCAGTTTACAAAGGAACATATACAAAATAAGCTTAGTATTATACCAAAAACTCCAAATCAACTTGAAACCACATATAAAATACTTAAGGAGTCATGCCATGGGTTTAGAAGTGTGAGTCAACCGAAATTTCACCTAAACCCCTTTGTTTTTCAAACTATTTCTCTTCCAAACCAAGGTTAACGATTCCATTTCCAAAGGAAACTCTCCCAACCTTCTAACTAACCCTCAAGGTAATCTCTCGACCCTCTAACTCATTCAAATTCCCGCGATTACCCCGAAAGCCCCAAATTCCCTCTTATGGCTTTAAACTACACCTACATTGTCCGGGCTTCAAACAAGGGATATCAAGGCTTCTATAGCACCTAGGGAGCCTAAGGATACTAGAATTGGAGCCCGAATCCACCCGGATTCGCATTAACCCCGAAAGTCCCAAATTAAAGTCGGCTATTTTCCATTTTAAGCGATTTAGGGACAATGCAAGTGCATGGGGCTATTAGGTTACCTTCACTAGCACCTAAGGCATCTATTAGAAGCATTAAATCAAGCTAATTCGAGCAATTACGCAAAACCCTAGAAAAACGTCACTATTCACCCTAAAAATCAAACTAACGATTCTAACCGTTTAAATTGCGAAACGATGGCTCAAATATGTTCTCTAGCATTCATATACATGGTATAATAGCATAGATAACAAATACAATGGCATTTGATCACATTTTCAACAAATCAAGAAATTGACAACTATTTAGAAATGCAAAAACAAGCCGTGAAATCCCTCACCAATACGCATAGGAGCATCTAAGAACCTTGCAAACCCCCTACACTAGTTGCTCAAGGATTGGCTTGGCATGAATTGATGATTTGATGAAGCAAAATCTGCAAATGCACAAGGGAGGGGCTGTCGGGTTTTGGGCACTGTTCACAGCTGAAATTGTTTTGTTTTTGTGCTCAAATGTGCTTGTTTTATGTTTTAATAAGGAGGTCTTGAGGTGGGGTCAAGTTTGGGTGCTTAAGGTGGCTTTTAGAATGCGCATAGTAAGCTAAAAAATTAGCCTAAGGTGAACATGTGTGCTAGCTAATTAAATTTCTAAGTTAGTTACGTAACACTATTCATTCAACTACAAAAGTCATTTTCTAAACGAGCCCTCCTAACGCCTTTAGTTCAAATGCACATTTTTTCCACTACTTTTACAATTAATATGATTTAATAAAAATACTAATTAACTAATAGAAGGCAGTTTAAAAACGGAGTGAATAGTAGTCACAAAAGTCAGTTAGTAAGGCACAGAAGTAAATGCGCAAACAAGGGATGCAACAGTAATTAAATGCATGGCTAAATCTCGGGCGTCACATCCTCTCCCCCTTAAACTAATTGCGTCCACGCAATTCTTACATGATTCGGCGAATAACTCTGGATACCGTTCCCGCATCTGATCCTCTCTTTCCCATGTCGCATCCTCTACTCCGTGATAATCCCACAGAACTTTAACCATCAAATGCTTTTAGTCCTCAGCTCCTGAACTTTCTGATCAACAATTCGAAGAGGTTTCTCTGTGTAGGTCAAAGTTTCACTGATCTCTAGCGGTTCCGGCTCAAGTATGTGAGAGGGATCTGGCTGATACTTCCGAAGCATAGAAACATGGAATACATCATGAATTATGCCCAGACTGGGAGGTAAAGCTAGACCGTAAGCCAAATCACCAACAGTTTCAGTTATCTCAAATGGTCCTATATATCGAGGACTGAGTTTACCTCTTTTACCATGCCGAATCAAACCCTTGCGAGGAGAGATTTTCAGAAATACTCGATCCCCCACGACGAATTTCAGATCACGACGGCGTCTATCTGCATAACTCTTTTGCCGACTCTGAGCTGTAAGCATTCTTTTTCTGATAAACTATACATGATCAATCATTTTGTTCATTTCAGGTAAGAGAGTAGGGTCGACCGTCTTCATTTCACCAACATCATCCTAGTAGAGAGAAAACCGGCATTTACGCCCATATAGTGCCTCATAAGGTGCCATACCAATAGTAGCTTGGTAACTATTGTTATAGGCGAACTCTGCTAGTGGCAAATACTTCTCCCAACTCTTACCGAAGTCTAGAATGCAAGCCCGTAACATATCCTCAAGGATTAAGATAGTTCTCTCGGATTGACCATCTGTCTGGGGATGATAAGCTGTACTGAAATTCAAAGTCGTGCCCAAAGCTTTCTGAATCTTCTGCCAGAACTGCGATGTGAATCTGGGATCTCTATCTGACACAATACTCTTTGGAATTCCATGAAGTCGGACAACATTCTCAATATACAACTCTACCAGTTTATCAAGAGAATCAGACTTCTTTTTAGCAATAAAGTGAGAAGTCTTGGTCAGTCTATCCACAATAACCCAAACTGAGTCATTACCCTTCGAAGACCTCGGTAAATCAGAGACGAAATCCATGGTAATATGATCCCATTTCCAAACAGGAATAGCCAAAGGCTGCAACAACCCTGCAGGTCTCTGATGCTCTGCTTTAACCTTCTGACAAGTAAGACATCGGGCAACATAGTCAGCAATTTCTCTCTTCATATTATTCCACCAGAAATTCTGCTTCAAATCTTTATACATTTTAGTACTACCTGGATGGATAGTATATCTGGAATTGTGTGCTTCAGCAAGAATATCCTTCTTTAGAGTTGGACCATTCGGAATACAGATTCTACCTTTGAATTTGAGAATACCATCGTCGTGCAGTTTGAAATCCGACTCTCCCCCTTTAGAATTCTCTAAGACTTTCAACAATTGAAGATCAGCCTGTTGAGCTTCTCGAATCCTGGATAATAACAGAGATTGAATCTGCAAACTTGCGAATTGAATACCAGAATTTGAAGTACTAGGCTTCCATAAGCACAATTCTTCCATGAATTCCCAATTCTTGATAATCAAGCTAGCAACAGTAGCCTTTCGGCTCAAAGCATCAGCAACAATATTGGCCTTACCTGGAAGATAGTTAATAGTGCAGTTATAGTCCTCAAGTAATTCCAGCCAACGCCTCTGCCTCATGTTCAACTCTTTCTGTGAAAACAGATATTTCAAGCTCTTATGATCTGTAAAGATTTCAAACTTGTTGCCCCAGAGATAATGACACCATTTCTTTAATGCAAGAATGATAGCTGCAAGCTCAAGATCATGAGTCGGATAGTTGAGTTCATAAGGCTTCAGTTTCCTGGAAGCATAAGCAATAACCCTGCCATTCTGCATCAATACACAACCCAGACCTTCCTTCGAAGCATCACTATAGATCACCAGATTATCATAACCCTCAGGTAAAGCAAGAATAGGAGCTGTAGTCAATCTCTTCTTCAATTCCTGGAAGCTGGCCTCGCATTTATCACTCCAGTCAAAAATTGTTTTCTTCTGAGTAAGTTGAGTTAAAGGCCCTGCAATCTTAGAGAAATCCTTGACAAACCTCCGATAATACCCAGCTAAACCAAGGAAGCTACGAATTTCTGTAACAGTTTCAGGTCGTTTCCAAGATAACACCACTTCAATCTTCGCTGGATCAACAGAAATACCATCCTGCGAGATAATATGGCCAAGAAAAGCAACTTGCTTAAGCCAGAATTCACATTTGCTAAACTTTGCAAACAACTGATGCTCCTGAAGAGTCTGCAATACAATTCTGAGATGCTGTTCATGTTCCGCCTCAGATTTAGAATAGACAAGAATATCATCAATGGATATGACCACAAATTGGTCCAGATAAGGACGGAATACCCTCTGCATTAAATCCATGAATGCGGCGGGAGCATTAGTAAGACCAAACGGCAAGACAACAAACTCATAATGGCCATATCGAGTTCTGAAAGCAGTTTTAGGAACATCATCTTTCTTAATCCTCAGTTGATAATAGCCCTGCCTCAGATCAAATTTAGAGAATACCTAGCGCCTTGCAACTGATCAAACAACTCTTCGATTAAAGGCAAAGGATATTTATTTTTGATGGTTACCTGATTAAGACCCCTATAATCAATGCACAGGCGAAGAGATCCGTCTTTCTTTTTAACGAATAGAACTGGCGCACCCCACGGTGAAGAACTCGGCTGAATGAATCCCTTCTCAAGCAAGCCCTGCAATTGAACTTTCAATTCCTGCAATTCAGCCATTCTATACGGAGTCCTAGAGATAGGTGAAGTCCCCGGCAGTAAGTCAATCATGAACTCTATCTCTCTATCAGGCGGTAACCCAGGTAATTCCTCAGGAAAGACCCCCGGAAACTCTCTCACGATAGGTACATCATTCAATTTCAATTGATCCCCAGGTTGATTAATCAAATATGCAAGATAAGCCTCACAACCCTTGCTCAATAATTTAGATGCCCTAATAGAAGAAATAATAGGAGTTCCCGTAGATTTTCTACTACCAACTATTTTAAGTATAGGCTGGTCAGGCATTTCTAGATATACAATCTTCTTTCTACAATCAAGCTGGGCATAATATTTACTTAACCAGTCCATCCCCAATATAATTTCAAAGTCATTGAAGGGTAGGATAATCAAATTAGCAGGGAAAACACGACCCTCAATAAATATACTACATGCTCTGCAAATAGATCTAGTAACAAACTTCGGACCCATAGGAGTATAAACCACAATCTCATGCAACAGTTTATCATGTTTCAATTTAGCATTTTGTGCACAAGTAGGAGTAATAAAAGAATGCGAAGCCCCTGAATCAATTAAAACCTTAAATGACTGATCATTAAGAAGAAAAATCCCTTCTACCACAGTGGTAGTATCCGGAAGCTCCTCAGCATCCAAAGCAAATACACGGGCCTGACCTCGTGGTGGTGGTGCTGCAGCTGGTGCCCTGGTCTGAGAGTTCTGAGCTGATGTCTGACCCCTAGGGTTCTTAAATTTCTGACAGTCTTTAACCCTGTGCTGATCACTGCCGCAACCTGTACACTTGCTATGTTTCTTCCAACAAACATCCTCAGTGTGGCCCTAACGCTGACAGAAGCTGCACTGCTGGTGACGTCTTGCAACAGTGCCTCCCGAATGAGCTCTGTAAGTAGAGGTAGCTGAACTACCCTGCTGCGAACGGGAAACTGCTGGACGGAACTGACTCTGAGTCTGACTCTGAACTGGTCGTGCCTGAGTCTGAGTAGGCCCTGTATAACTCTGAGTCTGCCTCGGCTGTGAACTCTGCCCAACTGATACAGCCTGCCCCTGGTACCCTTGACTCTGAGACTGAAACCGTTTACTCGATTGACTGGTCTCGGCTAACACATCGGCCTTGCGTTTCTCATATCTCGAGGCGGCTCGGACTACTGCAGCATAGTTAGGAAAATCATTTGCAGACAAGTTTAGCATAATATCCCTCCTCAAACCCAGGATGAACCTCTGGATCTTCATGTCCTCCGGCTGAATCAAAGCTGGTGCATAACGGGAAAGCCGGGTAAAAGTAGCCTCATATTGATCTACCGTCATACTTCCCTGCTTCAAGTTTATGAACTCTGTTTGACGCCTCTCGCGGGCAACCACTGATATATACTTGTCTCGGAATTCTCGGACAAAGTCGGCCCACGAATGATGAACCCTCTCAGCTCCCCATTTCTCACTGATGGTATTCCACCAATCTTCAGCATCACCCTCGAGAAGGAAAGTAGCATAAGTAATCTTCCTGTCATCATGGCACTCGAGTATTGCTGCCACTCTCTCAAACTTCCTTAGCCACATCTCAGCCTTCATATCGTCCGACTCCCCAAAGAAAGTATAGGCCCCATGATGTATAAACCGATCATACAGATTCCCTCCGGTAGGACCACTACCTCCGGCTCTCGCAGCCTGATTACCTCCAACGACCCCTGGCTGACCCTGTTGTGTAACAAACTGGGCGATAGTGTTCATAGCAGTGGCCATCGTGGCCAAGATCTGTGCAGTGCTCGGTTCTTGAACCTGCGGTGCATTTTCGGCCACCTCAGCTTCTTGCCCATGAACCCCCTCGGGTTCTCCACCAACATTCGGATTATCAGCACGACGGCGGGGCCCCATCTCGAATAGCTAGAATGCAAAGTGTTATGACAGGTATATATATGTATATATGCAGTTTTTAAGTAAACACATAAAGAAAAGTCCAATTAGATTCACATAAAGTCAAGTACATAGAAGTTCAAATAAATATTCCACATCCTTGAAGTACACGTAGATCACTAGATCATACTTGACATTCTAGACTCTTGATATTCTATTTCCATGCTAGCATGTTCATTTCTTATTCAAATTTCACTTAGGCCAATCAAAT
Organism: Ehretia macrophylla; assembly: GCA_037974665.1. Lineage (NCBI taxonomy): Eukaryota > Viridiplantae > Streptophyta > Magnoliopsida > Boraginales > Ehretiaceae > Ehretia > Ehretia macrophylla. The sequence goes on from CM075770.1 coordinate 18,048,653, forward strand.
CAAAGACTCATGTATTCACAAAGTCACGTAACAAATCTCTACCCACAGACCGAGAAATTTAACCCGGCTTCATGCAATCTATACATCTGATACCACTTAAATGTCACGCCCCGACCCAACCCCCAAGCTAAAGGTTAAGTTCGGACCCGACACACGGACAGAGTCTCCCCTGTACCGTGGACATTCTAAAAACCTGTAATCACTCAAACAAAGTCCCAACAATACAATACAAGCTTTTCTTAATTAAACAACAAAGTTCTAAGGCCATCCGAGCCTTATAGTACACAATAGTGCCAAAACACACAAGCATGCGAGAACTTATTATCAACATAGTTTTATAATCATGACATTCTAGGAAATCAATTAAACATAATTGAAAGATCAAACATATCTACTTTAAGCCATGCACTCGCAAGCAAGCAAAGCGAATAGAAGTAGATCATAAGTTATTACAGTACATAGGCTTTCAAAGCTACACCACAACCAACTAGTCTTCAACTTATACAACAAGCATATACATAGCCCTTAGGCTACAAAATAGGACATAAAATAAACAGTTGAGCCTTCCACAAAGCAGCAAGGAATTAAACCACCTCAAGCTATCAGGCACAGCAACTAAGGTAAAGGGTCAATCTGAACTTCCTCCTCCTCAACTAACTCAACAAGCTGGGGATCACCCTCAGCGATTCCTGAAACATATATCGAGGTATGAGCAACCACTGTTGCCCAGTGAGGGATATAGTCCCGGGGCGTGCAATGCAACAGATAATACAGTTATACAACAATATCACTTAGACAATTTAAGAAACAATGATAACTTAAGTAACCACACATTAAAAAGGATACATATCACACAATCCCCTATACACCAATCTTCACTGATCTTCATTCACGATCCACGAACCACGAGCACGATCACGATAAGCCGGCATAACCCCAATCACTCCAGTGGGTGTACTCCGGATGTACCCCGAATCCTACGACCCAACATTCCCTGGCAATCTCCGGACCAGGCGAATGAGGGACTAGGGCACGGAGATTGAATATCCACCGGCAAGCCCTCTGCCGCCCAACCGATATTCAACGCATCCGCCCCTGACACTATGGTTGCGCAACCACTATGCAATGTACTTAACAATGGCAAGTTAATAGCAATAATATAAGCTTTAACACATAGGAGGATCAACAAAGTAGGTTAACCTCGATGTAATTAGGATAGAAGCAATTATAGAAGCTAATAAGCAGTTTACAAAGGAACATATACAAAATAAGCATAGTATTATACCAAAAACTCCAAATCAACTTGAAACCACATATAAAACACTTAAGGAGTCATGCCATGGGTTTAGAAGTGTGAGTCAACCGAAATTTCACCTAAACTCCTTTGTTTTTCAAACTATTTCTCTTCCAAACCAAGGTTAACGATTCCATTTTCAAAGGAAACTCTCCCAACCTTCTAACTAACCCTCAAGGTAACCTCTCGACCCTCTAACTCATTCAAATTCCCGCGATCACCCCGAAAGCCCCAAATTCCCTCTTATGGCTTTAAACTACACATACATTGTCCGGGCTTCAAATAAGGGATATCAAGGCATCTATAGCACCTAGGTAGACTAAGGATACTAGGAAGGAAGCCCGAATCCACCCGGATTCGCATTAACCCCGAAAGCCACAAATTGAAGTCGGGTATTTTCCATTTTAAGCGATTTAAGGACAATGCAAGTGCACGGGGCTATTAGGTTACCTTCACTAGCACCTAAGGCATCTATTAGAAGTATTACATCAAGCTAATTCGAGCAATTACGCAAAACCCTAGAAAAACGTCACTATTCACCCTAAAAATCAAACTAACGATTCTAACCGTTTAAATTGTGAAACGATGGCTCAAATATATTCTCTAGCATTCATATACATGGTATAATAGCATAGATAACTAATACAAGGGCATTTGATCACATTTTCAACAAATCAAGAAATTGACAACTATTTAGAAATGCAAAAACAAGCCGTGAAATCCCTCACCAATACGCGTAGGAGCACCTAGGAACCTTGCAAACACCCTACACTAGTTGCTCAAGGCTTGGCTTGGCTTGAATTGATGATTTGATGAAGCAAAATCTCCAAATGCACAAGGGAGGGGCTGTCGGGTTTTGGGCACTGTTCACAGCTGAAATTGTTTTGTTTTTGTGCTCAAATGTGCTTGTTTTATGTTTTAATAAGGAGGTCTTGAGGTGGGGTCAAGTTTGGGTGCTTAAGGTGGCTTTTAGAATGCGCGTAGTAAGCTTAAAACGAGTCTAAAGTGAAGGATATGAGCTAACTAATTAAATCTCTAAGTTAGTTACGTAACACTATTCATTCAACTACAAAAGTCATTTTCTAAACGAGCCCTCCTAACGCCTTTAGTTCAAATGCACATTTTTCCCACTACTTTTACAATTAATATGATTTAATAAAAATGCTAATTAACTAATAGAAGGCAGTTTAAAAACGGAGTGAATAGTAGTCACAAAAGTCAGTTAGTAAGGCACAGAAGTAAATGCGCAAACAAGGGATGCAACAGTAATTAAATGCATGGCTAAATCTCGGGCGTCACACTTCTCATATTCTAGAGTCGGAGCCGTTACAGCTTCATGAGAATCTAACTTATGATGAGAGGCCGATTCGCATTCTTGATCAGATGGAACGGGATCTGAGATCGAAGAAGATTCTGATGGTCAAAGAATTGTGGAAGCATCACGGGATTGAGGAGGCTACTTGGGAGAGGCGAGATCAGATGCATCATCAGTACCCAGATCTTTTCCGTACAGCAAGTAAGAATTTTGGGGACGAAATTTCTTTAAAGGGGGGAGAATGTGAGACCCCATATTTTGCCTTTACTTCGATTTGCGTATTTTGTCTCGATTTGCATGATTTGACCTGTTTATGTGTTATATGAGTTAGAATGTCTTAAATATGTGATTTATATTCCTAATACATGTTATATGTGCATTCATGAAATTTTTATCAAAATCGGCATCAGAAATTTTATCGCCGATTTTAGTGAATAGTATTTTGAACACCTATCCGCTAAAATTTTTACAGGGGTGTTTTAAACATTTTAAAACCTAGTCCTCGGGTATTAATAGACCCGTGTTTGATTAAAACGGATTTGGAATCGGTTTTCAAATTTTAAAGATTTTTACACTTTCTTTTGCAAGCAATCGAGTTTAAGCCGACTCGGGTGGAAATGTTTGAAGGTAAAACTCTTTGTCACCTAAAATGTATTATCTATAATTAGTTTTAGTGTCAATTTAGTGTTTGAGCAAGAAATAGTCAAGAAAATGAATTAAAAGACTAAAAATACTAAAAAAATAAACTAAGTGTCAACTTTGACTTTTTAAAATATGTTTGACTTTGAGCTATATTTCATCAACACACATTAAAAGCTCACAAAACACACTCATTCTACACACACATTGCCGAGAGGAAGGAAAGAAAAATAGAGAGAAAATTTCAAAGGTTTTCAAAGCAAAATTCACTTGAAAACCCTAGTTTTTGTCCGTAGTTTTTCGAGCCAAGTTGGATTCCGCATGTTGGGCACGTATTGCACGTATATCTAGGCTTGTTTCGAATCAAAGGTGAGAGAAAAATTCTAGATCTCAAATGTCATTTTTTATATTTTTGCATATAATTGAATTTTGAACCGTTACAAAGTTGAATTGATGTTATATTATTGCTCAGTGCATGCTAAGGATCGTTTATATGCATTTATATAAGATTTGAACTGTTGTAGCATGAATTTATTTTACGGGTATTAAAAGTTGAGTATTTGACTATTTGTTGAATAAATGTTGTTGTGGTGGTTGGAATCGATTGCTGTTAGCTTGTAAAAGTTTGTTAAATACATGGTAGTAATGTTGTAATGCCGAAATTTTGATTGTGATGTTGGTGTGAAAGTCCAAAAATTTCAGCCTAGGTGCATTGAGGTTTTAGGGTTGTTGGGCTTGATGTGGATGGTTTATGGTTGGTTTCCGAGGGGGTGAATGTTGTTCATTGAGTGGGTGAGTGATAGAAATTGGTTTGGAGATTATTGGATTAGTAGAATGTAAGTTATGACTTTTAGAAGTTCGGGTTGTCTTTCTTTAAAATGTTGAAATATTCCTTTAGATGATCGGGTGGTGTTTGAGTGATTGAATTGTGAGTTATTGATGGTTAGATTAGGGTTTGGTTATGTGTTTAATGCATGTTAAGTTGGGTGGCCTACTTTGTCATCTAACTTAGTTGTTTGTTGTTTAATTGAATAATTGTTGTTATGTTATTGAATTGATGATTATCGATTGATTATTGTTGAACTGGGAGATAGGCAACCTACTTTGTTGTCCTCCTGTGATAATTGATTATTGATGAACTGGGAGATAGTCAACGGAAAAGGTTGTCCTCCTCTGATTGAATATTTATTATTATTGCTGAGTCTTGGTATGTGTGTACCACCTCTTGGGCAGCATCAGGCTGTCGGGTTGAAACCGGCATGACTACCATAGGCTACCCCCAGCTCGCATGACGGAGGTGTCATGGAGGGAGGGGCTAGAGAGGTACCTCATGTGCGTGAGTAATGGGGAGTTACAAGAAGAACGGTTGAGATCGTGATGGTGTTTGGAGCTAAACCAACTAGAGTATCCTTTATTGATTGGTCATTATAGTTAATGTGCTTATATTGTTATTGATGATTATTGTGTGTTTACTGCTCAAAGGATGATTTCCAAGGAGTATAGTAAATAATGTTAGAGATCTATCGAATCCTCACTAGGTTGTTTTATATAAGCTCACTCTCAATTATTGCATGCATACAGGTGTTACCGATCCAGATTTCGGGTACGTGCCTCCATAAGAGGATTATGTGCCATATGTGGACGAGTCCTACATGCCAGAGTCTTGTCCTTGATATTTGATAATGTACTTTTTGGTATATTGTATATTAAACTTAGTTGTCATGTATTTCACTTAAAAGTTTATGTTATATAAGATGTTGTAAAGATAATAGATTAAACGTTGCTAGTTTAGTGGTCTTGTTTTGGAATATGATTAGACTACTATATTAGTTATAATCTATTTTGGGAATGTATGTTATATAGGAAATGTATGATGTTGGAATGGAGGCGTACAACCTATGGATGCAATGGTAAAGAATGTTTATTGTATATTGTGGTTGTTTTGTTAATTGAGGAATTATTGTGGAGTTGGATGTATGAGTTCGAAGAGGTTGGTTTAGAGCCTCAGTGTCCTAATTACCATCTTTGAAGTACAGCCTGCCTACATGGTCACAATGGAGTCTTATGCCTTCTGCTCCTCAAACCATAGGTCTTAACCCTCGTACTATAGGTAGGTTGATTAAAGGTAAGTTGACTAAGCAAAATACAAATAAAATACAGGCTAGAAGATAAACAAGTCTAAGACATTCTTTGGCTTATTAGGAAAGCCACACCCATCAACGGACTTGAGATGTTTTTACCAGTTACCGTTTGACCTGGACTAGCTGAAGTTTCATGGAATTCTTTAGTAACCATATGACTTCAGAGAGGGGAAGTCTAACCGTTGCATCTTAGTTTTTGGAGAGAAATTAGAAGAACAAAACCCTATTCTTTTCAACTTTAGAGGGGAAGTTGCACCATGCTGTTCTAATGTTTTTGGTGAGAACATCAAAAAACTCATCTGTTTTGCATTTTTGGCGGAGATCGCAAAGAAACTCCAATAGAAGATTTTTGGCGGAGAATCCTCTAAAAACTCCATTGTTTTCTACAGTATGGTAAATATGCCGTGGCAATCATCTTCATTGTCATCAGCTTAGTCTGTTGAAATGGATGCCTGGTCTGAGGAAAGCTCTTTGAGTTGCAGTATGATGGCTTGCATCTCATCGTAGCTAGTAGCAGCTACAAGCTGGGTCTGGAGGTGATTCTTGAAGGAGAGAAACTCCTACTGATCTGGTTGAATCGCCTTCTTTTGTTTCTGATTGGCGTCGAGCCATGCCATGACATTGGTGGTAGAACAAGTCTCATTCTTCATTTTGTCCCACTATTTAAAAAGATGATTTCTTCCGAAAGAAGGGACTGAAATATGGCTTCCATAAGATATCTGTTTAAATGTGAATTCTGATTTGAAAATTCACGTTACAAAGAACAATCTGTAAAACACAAAAATTGGGAGAAGATAGGCTAAATGATCTAGTGCCTTCCAATTTTATGTGAAATACTGGAATCCTTTGAACACTGGTTCTGGAAAAATGTTTGTAATTAGTCCATATGATGCCCACCACTAGACGAACCAATTTGGTACCTCAACTGGGAAACTGGCCTTGAAGAGGAAAAACCATGACAAATTATGCTTATCATTCTGGCAGTAGAAATATCTGAACCATGCCATAATGTAGTCATAATAGTTATAGTCTCTAAAAATAGCTGCATCTTTAGGGAGCTATTTGATTCTGTGTGAGGGTTATTCCCATTGTTCAAGAGTGATCACCTTTTGGAGTTTAGCCTTGATGTGGTTATACACGCCTGGTTGGAGATCATTATTATTCGGACTGAACTCAATGGATTTTGTTGCTATGAGAATAGACTCATAGTAACACTAGGTTTAAATGTGTTGTCTGGGATGTAGTTTGACTGAGGATGGAGAAATGCCTTAGTAAACTCATCAGGGGTTATGTTTGGGTTATGTTTGAAGTGTTCTGGTTCTGTTACAAGAATCTGGTCGAAGACACCCTTGTAATAGTATGGAGATGATGGTTTAGGTGTATCTATTTGAACTGTTTTGGGTTTAGCAAAAAGGGACTGAAACTTGTTACTTACTGATGTCTTCATAGAAGACGATGTACTTGCAAAACCTGCATGAACACCTATTAATTGTTTATGTGGGGTCAAAGTCCCCAAAACTGTGAGGTTTCTACCTAGGGGTGACTGGATAGATATCTGTGTATGAGTTATCTGTTTATCTTCAATCTTGACTGGAGTTGAAGATGATGTTGCTAGAGCCACTGGTGTGAGGGCTTTCTGTGCATAGGAAAGAACTTTGGCCTTGCCTTTGTCCTTCTTTGGTGCCATTGCTTGCTAAGTCAGGAGTGAATGAATCCTGCAAATGGATAGAAGCAATATAATGGGAGAAATGCGGAATTGAAGTGTTATCAATTCTGCTTCTGGATCTGAAAACTTGTTTCAATCTAGTTGATGCGGTGGACTTGAAACTGCCCATCTGAATTCACTAAATGAATTCTTGGTGTCCGCCTCTGTGATCTGTAAAGACAAAAATGAAAAGAGGTATTCCCGAAGGAATCCTATGTGATAGGCACGTGGCATGTCAGAAATTCTCTGGTTAGAAAATTGGGGATGGAATTATCCTCTCCCTTGATATATTCTATATCAAAATCCAAAATAGACAATATGGCTTGCCATCTGGCAAAAATCTGTTTAGATGCTATGTTCTTAACATCCTTGGTTAGTACGTCATTTGCTGATTGACAATCAACACGTACAATGAATTTCTGATTCAACAAATCATCATGAAATTTTGAAATACATTTGACAATGGACAAAATTTCTTTCTTAACTGTTGAATAGTTATGTTGGGCTTTATCCCATGTTCCAGAATGGAAACGAACAATGTGTTCTTTTCCTTCTAAAATCTATTTTAGAATACCGCTAAATCCTAATTCAGAAGCATCGGTCTGAACTATCTTTGGGGTGTCTGGTTGACATAAAGTCAATATTGGTAAAACTTTGACTTGACGCTTAATATCCTGAACAGCCTTGGTATGAACATCAGACCATGCTGGAGGATTCTTTTTAAGACGTTCAAAAATAGGTTTACACATGTGGCGAATGCCAGGATAAAAATTTGCAACATAATTTAGAGATCCTAAAATTCTATGCAACTGTGTTTTCTCACGCAGAATGTCTGGGAATTTTTCTACAAAATCAAGGGTTCTTTGGATGAGGGTGATTTTCCCGAAAGAAATCATATTTCAAAGAAATCTGATTTTTGTTTGAAAAAGTCTAATCTTGGGTGCAGAAACCACAAGACCGTTTTCTTTAATAACTTTAAAGAAAATATGCAAATGCTTCCAATGCTGATGAATGTCATTACTGAAGACTAAAACATCATCAATGTAAACAATTGTGAAATCTGTGAACTGATTAAAGATCTGGTTCATAATGTTTTGGAATTCTGAAGGTGCATTCTTAAGCCCAAAAGGCATAACATTCCACTCATATTGTCCAAATAGAACAATGAATGCTGTTTTGTACCTATCTGGTTCTAACACTTAGATTTGCCAAAATCCAGATTTCATGTCAAATTTACTGAAGACATGGGCCTAGTGTAATCTCTTTAAGAGATCATTCTTATTAGGGATTGGATATCTGATCCACTGTAAAACCTTGTTTAAAGTTTTATAGTTTATGACTAAACGAGGGACTCCTCGTTCCTATTCTGCATGTTTATTAACATAAAAGGCTGCATACGACCATGGACTTTTGCTTGGTCGGATCAGCATTTTATCTAATAAATTTTGGATCTCTTTTTTACAAAGAGACAAATATTTCTGGTTCATCTGGATGGGCCGAGCCCTTGTAGGAATATTATGTTCTGAAAAGTCTTTCTCATATGGGAGAGAGACTGAATGTTTCTTACGAGCCCAAAAGGCCGTAGGAAGTTCTGAACAAACTTATTTTTCAAGTTTGGTCTGGAAATCTTTGATGGCCTTTTTCTGTTTAACAATCTGCTCATCAATTCTGAGGCTCTGGATATCCTGTTTAAGAAACCTGATTTGGTTTTTTTTTCTGTTGGATTGAGTTAATATCTCTTAGCTGTGAAGGGAAATAAAACTCAAATAGGATTGGTTTACCCAACACATTGGTGGATATTCCTTATTCTATAACAGTCATGGAAAATACCTATTGGATGAATGGATTCCCGAGAATGACTTGGGAATTTAACTATTTGATCAGCACAAAGCTGGTCGGAAAACAAACACCTTGGTTGCACACATGTGCATTAGGTAATTTGTACCGAATCTGGAGTCTGGTAGAGTCAGCTGTAGAAAGCTTCTCCATGGTTTTCTCAAAATATTTGGAAGGAATTAGACCTTCTTGGATGCAGTTCATATCTGCACCTGAGTCTAATAAAGCAATGGTTTCAAATTTGAAATCATTGACTTTGATGGTAAACTGAACATACCATTTCTGGTACGTGATATTGTTTAGAAGATTAAGGTAGTCTTCTGTAAGGGCAGAAGTACCTGTTTATCATTCTTTCAGTTTGCCCATAGCAATCTGAGTCTGCTTATCAAGTTGTTCATCCTGGGGAGGATATTCTTGATGATTGTGCCGGCTGATAGCATGAAGAAGCATAACATCTTGCTGGAGATGTTCATGATCAACCCTGAGATTATCAATCTCCTGACCATGCTCATGCCTGAGTTGTTGAATCTCAATTTTCAACTGATTAATCTATCTTTGGAGACCAGAGATTCCAACTGGCTGGGATTTATTTTTCTGGAAATGACTGAGAATAACAGAATAGTTTGTATTCTTAATTTCAGTCTGATGTGTTATGGATTGAGGTTTCTTTTCTTCTTTCTGATCCATAATCTCTTTAAGTCTGAGAAGATAGGCTTGCTTCTCTTCTGGGTCATTAATCTTATAGATCATATGTAGCACCCCGATCCCTCTCGAGACCGGGAGTTCTATCAATCGATCTAAACACAACCCAAACCAAACCCGGGCATAAATTTTCAGGGAAAACAAACGGAGTCTCCCCTGTTTCTAGGCAAAAAGTAAACGCTGCGGCACTATATAAGTGCCCCAATACCATCTCCAAACATTCAACCACCTCAAGCCCATCCGAGCCTTGGTTCACAACAAAAAAATCACAAGTAAATATACATCCAAGCTTAGCAATTAAACTCCACCAACCTATTTCATAAGCTAGACTATCATATATTTCTATCTCTTTTCCTTTGACATTACAAATATACATTGAAGTTAAGCTACATTAACTAAATACATAATCTAATGAAACTTAAATTACATCCCCTTTAACATTAAATACATATAATACATAAAAGCATACATCTTTACAACCTTGACAACTCGATTCACATAGGCACGCAAGAAAACTCTTCAAGCACGGACTTTCACGAAATCACGAACTTTCCAGCTAATATGACATTTCCTAAAATGTGGTGGTGAGGAGTGAGTATACACAACACGTATACTCAGTGAGGGCGAGACAGATATCGAGTTGGAGAGAAAGAAAGTCGTGCAATGCAAATAAGGCACTTAACCAATATAACTGATAAGTAAACAATCAAGACAAACAATCAATACAATAAGCAATTACTGAAAGCATTAACACAACCATTCAAAGTTATACCACACTTTGAAGGCTATGGTTCACTCATACGAGCAATATACCATTTCACGAGCGATACATCAATCTCGAGCTTGATGTTGACAACGATGACAATAAGCACGCATCCACCTTATAACACCAGTTTGGAATACCCCGGAAGTATCCATCAATTCTACGACCCAAATCTCCCTAGGAGGCAATCCAAGCGAGAAAGGGAATAGCAGCGGAGCTAGAGCAACCAACACTGGCAACCCGACGCTACCCAGAGAGGCCCATCACTCACGCGCGAGACACTATGCAATGCAAGACTCGATACAAGGCAATAAACGAGCGATAGCACAACAATACAAACTAGTGACAACAAACGAGATAACAAGCAATCACAATCAATACTAGCATTCAACTAACTTTTCAAGCATAACAAGCAATAATAAGCAACAATAACAACATTTAAACAAGTAACGGCAGTTCAAACACGAAAACAACAAATATCACTATTCAACCCCAACTTCCAAGGACAATTACGAGTAAACGAGCTACGGGATTAGGAAACCGATTTCACTACATTCACTCAGGCACTACAAGGCACGTTTCTATGTCTCTAAACTGCACTTTCTCACCCGAGACCCGAAAGTCCACCTACTGCGTTTGAACTACAGTTATGCTAACCGGTCATTCAATCAACGCCACAACAGCGCCAAAAGTGCTTTCATGCCCTCAATTACGAAACCCCCAACTCAATTCGAGCTCGGTCAACTTTTAGTCAAACGACCCCTTTAAGTTTCTTTGTCTAATTCTCACTTTTAACAAAGGCCGATCAGTTTTTATTTCACATTTTATCTTTCTATCACTAATCGCACCTATCCAAATCAATCAATCGCAATTCGGATCGAAATCTGAAATTCTAGGTTTTACTATTCATAATTCACTATTCATATTTTTCCCCAATTTCAAATACGCATTTTCAATCATAAAAATTGCTAAATAACTATCAAACAATGCTCTACGAACCCTAAGCAAGCTATTTCAATCAACAACAGGCATTATAACGCGATAAATATCGAATCTGAAAAATTGACTCAAAAATCAAATTCATATTAAAATGCACAAAAGCGTGAAAACCCTCACAGAGATTGAAGAGGAAGCCTTGCAAGAACCCTAGCCTCGATCCTCGTTCAATTCTACCCAAAATTATAGAAGGAAATTGCAAAACAATTTTTTTTCTTTTTTCCTCTTGAGCTTTCGGCCATGGCTGGTTTCTTTGCCTTGTTTTATTTTTTTTTCTTTTCTTTTGTTTAAAAGATGACACACAAAGGGTAAAATGGTCAATGGCAAAAGAATTGGTCAAAATCAAGTTTAAAATGGTCAAATTAGCTTATTTTGATGCCATTTAATCTAATTCAAGTTAAAACAATGCAATTAAATGAAAATCAACTAAAACTAACTCAATTTAAGCTACAAACACTATTCACTAAATTTGGGAAATATTTCTTTAACTCTCGTTTTCGAAAAGCTACGATCGAACAGTCAATAATTGATCGCTAATAAAGTGATGAGCAATAATATAAAACTTTAATTCTTTGAAAAGTAGAATAGTATAATAGTTTAAAATTCACTCCGGCTCGGAGTTACTTTTCTCATTCATTTGAAAATTGAGTGATTTTAACGCAAAACAACCAAAACCGATTTTTTTTTTAAATAATCAAAACAATCAAGGTAATCAATATTCATTTAAAATAATTAATTTAACTATTTCTAAAACATTTAAAAGAATTATGAAGTTAACATTAAGCTACAAATGAATGTTAATATAAACACATAGTCAAACACAGTTAAACCCTAACATTTAAGATAATACTTAATTAATCACAAGAGAATAAATCCAATTACTATAATTAATAGAAGTAGATAACAACCTTTCAATTATTCAATATAAAATTACTAAATTCTTCCAAGTGGAATATTAAAATAGTGCAAATTGGTTGATTTAACTAATTAAACATTTAATCAAATGCAGTCAAGTGCTATTAAATGCATGCCGGGTTCGGGTTATCACATCATATCGATCATAAGACCATGAGAATCTGTGAGGACATTAATTCCTTTTTGACAGAAACATGCTCCCTTTTTGGGACATGCACATTCCTGGTTCGTGTTGGAAGAACTACTGGAATAGTAGTCTGTTCCAATTTGATTTATGTTATCTTCGTCAGAGTATTCTGAAGAAGAACTGGATAATGATTCAAGATCATCAATGAACTGAAGTATTCTGCTCTTTGTGGCTTCATCTAATTCTAATGATTGAATTAGTGATCTGACTCTGCAATCTTTTGCAAAGTGTACTGGTTTACCACATTTGAAACAACCTGTGATTTTATGTTCCTTACTATGCTTATGCTGAGTGGGTTTCCAATTTCTTCGTGGAAACTTCTGGTTGTGTTTCTTCTTATGGTATGGTTTGTTGCCATACTTCTGGTTATACTTCTGTCCAATGGAGTTGAAGTGATTCTTACAATTTTTGGAGGAAATTCTGGATTTATGTGTCTTTACTTAGCAAGTGAAGGATGCCATTTCATTTGAATTCCCAGGATTAGATTGCGATCTAATGACATATGGTAATATTATATCCCATATTAACAAGACTACTTTGAAGATTTGCACTGATCTTCGTTTTAAAGCACAGTTGAAGAAACAATCTAATAGAAAAGAATTAGGAAATTGGTGTGAACAGTATGGTATGGAAAGTGTTCGACCACCCCATACTCAGAAGATGCATAAATCCAGAATTTCCTCCATAAATTATAAGAATCACTTCAAGTCCATTGGACAAAAGTATAACCCGAAGTATGGCAACAAACCATACCATAAGAAGAAACACTACCAGAAGTTTCCACGAAGAAATTGGAAACCCACTCACCATAAGTATAGTAAGGAATAGAAAACCACAGATTGTTTCAAATGTGGTAAACCAGGACACTTTGCAAAAGATTGCAAAGTCAGATCACTAATTCAATCATTAGAATTAGATGAAGCTATAAAGAGCATAATACTCCAGTCCACAGATGATCTTGAATCATCATCCAGTTATTCTTTAGAATATTCTGATGAAGAAAATATAAATCAGATTGGAACAAACTACTATTCCAGTAGTTCTTCCAACTCCAACCAGGAATGTGAATGTCCCAACAAAGGAACATGTTTCTGTCAGAAATGACTTAATGTCCTCACAGACTCTCATGGTCTTATGATCGATATGATCTGTAAGATTAATGATCCAGAAGAGAAGCAAGCTTATCTTCTCAGACTTAAAGATATTATGGATTCCTATTTTCCTGGTATCAGAGCCAGATTTCAGTCCCTGTTTCACAGAATTCTGGGAGGGATAAAAATATCCACATCAATAGTTAACATCCTGGTATCAGTCCGTTGATGGTCAAAGACATCTTCAGTCTCCTTTTATTCAGAAGATATTATGGTATTAGAGCCATGAAAACCCGAAATTCTGATTGTATAACCACATCAAGATGTTTCATAGATTGTTTGGTAACAGGATATTACCTGGGTAGTTTCTCTAAATATCTTACTTGGGATAAAGCCCAACAGAACTATTCAATAGTTAAGAAAGAAATTTTGTCCATTGTCAAATGTATTTCAAAACTTCAGGATGATTTGTTGAATCAGAAATTCATTGTACGTGTTGATTGTCAATCAGCAAAAGACGTACTAACCAAAGATGTTAAGAACATAGCATCTAAATAGATTTTTGCCAGATAGCAAGCCATAGTGTCTATTTTTTATTTTGATATAGAATATATCAAGGGAGAAGATAATTTCATCCCTGATTTTCTAACCAGAGAATTTCTGACAAGCCACGTGCCTATCACATAGGATTCATTCGAGAATACCTCTTTTCATTTTGTCTTTACTGATCACAGAGGCGGATACCTAGAATTCATTTAGTGTTCAGATGGATTGTTTTAAGTCCACCGCATTTAGTAGATAGAAACAAGATTTCAGATCCAGAAGCAGAATTGACAATGTTTCAATTCTGCACTTTCGCATTATATATTGCTTATAACCATTTGCTGGAATCATTCACTCTTGAATTAGCAGCAATGGCACCTAAGAAGGACAGAAAGCCCTCACACCAGTGGCTCCAACATCATCATCTTCAACCCCAGTCAAGATTGAAGATAAACAGATAATTCATACACAGATATCTACCCAGTCACTCCTGAGTAGAAACCTCACAGTTTTGGGGACTTTGACCCCACAAAAACAGTTAACCGGTGTTCATGCAGGTATTACAGGTACATCGAAGACTCCAGTAAGTAACAAGTTTCAGCCCCTTATTGTTAAACCAAAAACAGTTCAAACAGACACACCTAAACCATCATCTTCATACTATTACAAGGATGTCTTTAACCAGATTCTTGTAACATAACCAGTATACTTCAAACATAACCCCTGATGAGTTTGCTAAGGCATTTCTCCATCCTCAGTCAAACTACATCCCAGACAACACATTTAAAACCCAGAGTTACTATGAGTCTATTCTCATAGCAACAAAATCCATTGAGTTCAGTCCGAACAATAGTGATCTCCAACCAAGCAAGTATAACCACATTAAGGCTAAACTCCAGAAGGTGATCACTCTTGAACAATGGGAACAACCCTCACACAGAATCAAATAGCTCCCTGCAAATGCAGCTGTTTTTAGAGACTATAACTATTATGACTACATTATGGCGTGGTTCAAATGTTTCTACCACCAGAATTATAAGCATAATTTGTCATGTTTTTTCCTCTTCAAGGCCAGTTTCCCAATTGACGTACAAAATTGGTTCGTCCAATGGTGGGCATCATATGGACCAATTCCAAACATATTTCCAGAACTAGTGTTCAAAGGATTCCAGTATTTCACAGAAAATTGGAATGCACCAGATCATTTAGCCTATCTTTCCCCAATTTTTCTATTTTACAGATTGTTCTTTGTAACGTGGATTTTCAAATTAGAATTCACATTTAAACAGACATCTTGCGGAAGCCAGATTTCAGTCCCTGCTTTCGGAAGAAATCATCTTGTCAAATGGTGGGACAAAATGAAGAATGAGACTTGTTCTACCACCAAGGTCATGGCATGGCTCGACGTCAATCAGAAACAAAAGATGGCGATTCAACCAGATCAGCAGGAGTTTCTCTCCTTCAAGAATCACCTCCAGACCCAGCTCGCAGCTGCTACCAGCTACGATAAGATGCATGCCATCATGCTACAACTCAAAGAGCTTTCCTCAGACCAGGCATTCATTTCAACAGACTATGCTGATGACAATGAAGATGATTGCCACAACATATTTACCCCACTGTAGAAAACAGAGGAGTTTTTAGAGGATTCTCCGCCAAAAATCTTCAATTGGAGTTTCTTTGCATTCTCCGCCAAAAATGCAAAACATATGAGTTTTCTGATGTTCTCACCAAAAACATTAGAACAGTATGGTGCAACTTCCCCTATGAAGTTGAAAAGAATAGGGTTTTGTTCTTCTAAGTTCTCTCCAAAAACTGAGATGCAACGGTTAGACTTCCCCTCTCTGAAGTCATACGGTTACTGAATAATTTCATGAAACTTCAGCTAGTCCAGGTCAAACGGCAACTGGTAAAGACATCTCAAGTCCGTTGATGGGTGTGGCTTTCCCAAAAAGCCAAAGGAAATTTTAGACCTTGTTTATCTTCTAGCCTGTATTTTATTTGTATTTTGCTTAGTCAACTTACCTTTAATCAACCTTGTCACGCCCCAACTCAACCCCTCCTAAAATTAGTCGGGACGCAACAGAATTTCGGTAGTATAACGACTGTAACTTGGATACCGTGGCTCTAAACCAACCTCTTTTATAACTCATACAACCAACTCCACAAACAATTCAACTATTAAACAACACAACCACAATATACATTAAACATTCTTTTACCATTGCATCCATAAGTTATACACCTTCATTCCAACATCATACATTTACTAAATAACATACTTTTTCCCAAAATAAATTATAACCAATCTAGCAACCTAATCATGTTCAAAAGAAAAGCTAATAAACTAGCAATATACATAAGCCATTATCTTTAAATAAGTTATACAATACAATATATTACAACAACTAAAACGAACTCATTGCAACGACTCCAGCACATAAGACTCTTCCACATAAAGCACATTCTCAGCTTCCTGAGGCACGTATCTATAATCTTGTTCAATTTCACCTGTATGCATGCAATAATTGAGAGTGAGCTTATATAAAACAAGCCAAGTGAGGATTCGATAGATCTCTAACAGTATTTACTATACTCCTTGGAAATCATCCTTTGAGCAGTAAACACAGAATAATCATCAATAACAATATAAGCACATTAACTATAATGACCAATCAATAAAGGATACTCTAGTTGGTGTTGCTCCAAACGCCATGACCATCTCAATCGTTCTTCTTATAACTCCCCATTACTTACGCACCCGAGGTACCTCACTAGCCTCTCCCTCTATGA
Source organism: Ehretia macrophylla (assembly GCA_037974665.1). Classification (NCBI taxonomy): domain Eukaryota; kingdom Viridiplantae; phylum Streptophyta; class Magnoliopsida; order Boraginales; family Ehretiaceae; genus Ehretia; species Ehretia macrophylla. Next base: position 18,065,573 of record CM075770.1, read on the forward strand.
CACCTCCGTCATACTAGCTGGGGGTAGCCTATGGTAGTCATGCCGGTGTCAACCCGACAGCCCGATGCTACTCGAGAGGTAGCACACACATACCAAGACTCAGCAATAATAATAAACATTCAATCACAGGAGGACAACCTTTTCCGTTGACTATCTACCGGTTCATCGATAATCAATTACCACAGGAGGACAACAAAGTAGGTTGCCTATCTCCCTGTTCAACAATAATCAATCAATATTCATCAATTCAACAATATAACAACAATTAATCAATTAAACAACAAACAACTAAGTTATATGACAAAGTAGGCCACCCAACTTAACAGCCATTAAACACACAACCAAAGCCTAGTCTAACCATCAACAACTCACAATTCAATCACTCAAACACCACCCAAACATCTAAAGGCATATTTCAACATTTTAAAGAAAGACAACCCGAACTTCTAAAAGTCATAACTTACCTTCTACTAATCCAATAACCTCCAAACCAATTTCTATCACTCACCCACTCAATCAACAACATTAGCCCCTCGAAAACCAACCATAATCCATCCAAATCAAGCCTAACAGCCCTAAAACCCTAATGCATCATGGCTGAAATTTCCAGACTTTCACACCGACATCACAATCAAAATTTCGGCATTACAACATTACTACCACGTATTTAACAAACTTTTTACAAGTTAACAGCAATCGATTCCAACCACCACAACTCTAATTATTCAACAAATAGCCAACAACTCAATTTTAATACCCAAAAAATAAAAATTCATGCTACAATGGTTCAAATCTTATATAAACACATATAAACGATCCTTAGCATGCATTGAGCAATAATGTAACATCAATTCAACATTCTAATGGTTCAAAATTCAATTATAGGCAAAAACATAAAAATGACATTTTGAGATCTAGAATTTTTCTCTCACCTTTGATGTGTTTTGATGCAAGAAAGATGTAGAATGGATGCCCAACAAGCAAAATCAAGCTTTGAATGAAGTGATTTGGCTTTAAATTGCAAAATCTATGTGAAAAATGCTTTGAAAAACCTTGAAAATGCCTTCTTTCTTCTCCCTTATGGATTTTCGGTAATGTGTATGTTTTGTGAGTGTGTTTGCTTTGTTTTAAATGTGTGTTGATGATATAAGCTCAAGGTCAACAAAATTTGCAAAGTCAAAGTTAGTATTTTTAGTCTTTTAACTAGTATTTTTAGTCTTTTAATTGTTTTTAGACTAATTTTGCTCACCCAAATGAAATTAACACTTAGACTATTTTTAAGTAGTATATTTTTAGTTGAAAACAAGTTTCACATGCATAGACTTATACCCGACTCGGCTAAAAATTCGATTTTTGCAAAAGAAGGTGAAAAGTCATATTGTTATTTTCAAATATCTTTTGATTGCACAATTAATCTAAAATCATTTAATATTACATATAAATACACTTATATTAATATATAGTAGGCCAACGAAAGTCAATGCAAGAATCGAGTTTAGAAGAAAACACCATTTAGCTAAAAAATGCTACTTTTTGCCTGAAAAATCTATTTAAATTACTATTCTGTTTCAGAATCAATTTTTATCAAACATGGGTCAATTAATACCCGAGGACTAGGTTTTAAAATGTTTAAAACACCCCTGTAAAAATTTTAGCGAACGTGCGTTTAAAATACTATTCACAAAAACCGACGATAAAATTTTCAATGCTGTTTTTTATGAAAATTTCATGAATGCACACATAGCATGTATTAGGAATATAAATCACATATTTAGCACATTCTAACTCATATAACAAATAAACATGTCAAATCACGCAAATCGAGGCAAAGACACGCAAATCGAGGTAAAGACCAAAACTGGGGTTTCACAAACCTACCTCTAGTACGAGTGCTAAGACCTATGGTTTAAGGAGCAGAAGGCATAAGACTCCGTTGTAACCGTGTAGGCAGGCTGTACTTTCGAGATGGTAAGGCTTCGAAGATAGTAGGACTAAGTTAGGTACAGAGAAGATTACAGGGAAAATAGACTAGTTTTTATTTTCTTTGTATTTAAGGGAAATATACATCACTCAATTTACTTGTATGCATTTTACTATAGCCAGTACGATCCAGACATGAAGAAGTTTTACAGCATCTTTAGCATAGAACCAAGATCAGACTCAGAGATGAAGACGGAGATGAATCTAGTCAAGATTCATTCATCAGACATCATCATTACAAGACGACAAAATTACTTTCAGTCAAGTAATCCAGTCAAAAAACACTATCATCATGTCAAGACAAAAGATATTTCGATCACAGTTAAAGCCAGACAAGATCAACACGTCAAGACAAAACAAGATTCGGCCACAGTAACAACCGATACACTATTCATGAATAGTAAAATCACTTTTTACTATTTACTTTAGGAAAAGTTACTTTTGACTCTTTTTTTTTTACATTTCACTTTTGTAATCATATATTCGACATCCTATATTAAGGCAGAGTCTACCTCAGAACATAGGATCCGGATTTTCTTTCCTTCCCTCATATTTTTCTTTTATCCAAATCATTCTTTTACATTGTACTCCTATACAACCAACAGTGTAACACAGTTATCTTCCATTTCATCTAATAACAAGTAAGAGACTTTTGTCTCCTTTTATTCATAATAGATTGTTTCGTTTATTTTCTCTCTGTCTCTATTTGTTTATTCCTCTTTCTGTTACGGCTTTCATTATCTTATCTTTTCTGGGTAGTTTCTGGTATCAGAGCCAGAGCAACTATTAGGTTGGTCTTAGCAACATACCTGTATCTACAACTTACCTTTATCTACAAGGGTTAGGGAGCGAGTAAGACCCGAGGAAGGGCAGTAGACTCCAGGTTTCCCGAGGGTAGATTCGAAGATAGTAAGTAGGTTCGCAGATTGTAAGTTTAAGACCAGTCAAGTAGTTGTTATGGCTTCAAGTAGCAGTAATGCTTCAGTAGGTACAAATAATAATACTATACCTAAAACAGAACAAATATGGACAGAAGGAGAGTTAAATAATTGGAAACCTCCTAAGATGAATATAAATGAGATTTTTCAGAAAGGTCTCATCGACCTAAAATCTCTTTTTACTATTAGATGTAAGGAAGAAATAGTGCCTTTAACCAGTGACCAACAGAGTATTAGACTCTTTTCACATAAGTCACTAGATAGAGCCAAGAGAAACGGCTATAGGTTTCTTCATATTGGCCATGTGCAAGTCGCACTTAAGCCTCTTATCAGAGAAGGTCTAGATACAAGTATATATCTAGACCTTAGAGATTGTAGATTACTTAGATATAATGATTCATTACTAGGATTAGTTGAAACTAGTCTATGTAATGGTCCAATTTTGTTTAATTGTTTTCCAGATTATACCATATCGCTTACATGTCCTCATGTCATTAAAGCACTTCAATTAGATATTAAGACATGTAACTATTACGTTGATTGTGGTACACATGCATATGAAGTTATTTATCGTCTTAATTATAAATTGATGACTACGGGATTAAATCCTAAATTTGTATCCAGAATTCGTAGAAAAAGGGAAACTCTTTTATGGAACATGGATAGAAACAGATCAATAGTTAATATACCCAGAACTATAAAGTGGAACGAAGTTTCACTTCCAGAAATGTGGGACATTGAAAATGCCACCAAACCAGTTGTTCAAGACCAGAATGTCCAGAACTCCATAATTGAACAGATCATCCAATATGATGATGGTACTGTTTCAATTAAGATAGACAGAGGAACTAGGGAATCAGTTTTATCCCGATCAGTTTCCAGTATCTCTAGGATCAGTATTTCTAACCCTACCCCAGGTTTTGTTGACTTACCATCAACAACCAGAACCCAGACTCAATCTGTTCCAATAGGAATCAGAATTGAAGAACAGACTGCTCGCCCAGTCTATCCAGAATTTGAACCAACTGATACATCATCAGTTGACTTCAACCCTTTCAGCCTCTGACTTTGGCATCAATATGCTATCAGAAGTGTTTGAAAGGGATGTTCAAGCTTTGAAAGAATAATTTTTTTCAGATGAAAACCTGAAAATCAGAGACTGGTATATGATATCCCACACCAGTAAAAAATTAGTATATTATAAGGACCAATGGCTCTAATATTTGCAGATTGTCAGAATGAATGTACCATTCTTTCTTTGGTTTAAACATAGAAATAAACCATTGAATATCAATGTTCTTACTACAAGAACAAAAAAATGGAATTTACCCAATTCCACAACAGTCATTGATGCGGAACACCCTCCGTTTCAACACACACAAATCCCTACAAAAGAAGGAACTATTGACTTAAAACCAGTCCTTCTTTTAGAACAACCAAAACTAAAAGATATAGCTCAACAAAATAATTGGACTAATCTTTCAATTGTTACTCTACAGAAACAAGTTCAGAATATCGAAGATATTCTTGAAAAACAAACTAAGGTCTCCATAACCCCAGCTAAAACAGAAGAATCAATCCAAAAGTCAATTGAATAGATCCCTGTTTGTTTGACCAAACCATTTGATTCTTTTAAGTTAACTAGTATAAAGGTCAAACCAGAATCTCCAACCAAGGTTTTACCTTTCAAAATCTCTAGTTTCATTCCAAAATTGGAATCCATAGAAGAGAAGAATACCAAACTTCTCCAGGAACTGATTTCCAAATCCAAGAAGTTAGAACCTTCATCGAGCCAACCAGCTCTCCAAGTGTTAAAACAGTCAGATAGTAATTCTAATTGTGAGTTCTCATCTTCACAGAATTCCGGGAGGGATAAAAATATCCACATCAATAGAATTTATTTTCGTGATACAAAGAATTTATATCCCAGACCTTCACCACCAGATCTTCAAAATGAAGAATCTCATACACAAAGAGCCTATTCAGGTACTCAAGTCTATGAATAGAACATAGATGGTATAACAGAATGTCAAATACTCAATGTTACCAAATAGATGATTATCATTGGTAACATATATAAACAAGTTGTTTCAGAATGAGCAGCAACCAGAAATATCATGCTTGCCTTCAATGACCAACTTAAAGGATGGTGGGATGATTACCTCAATGAGGCCACCAAAGATGGTATACTTAACATGGTGAAAACCAATGAGAATGATGAACCCATTCTTAACAATAATGGTCAAATAGAGTCTTGTGCTTTGTCAGCCCTTGTCTACGACATCACCTACCATTTCATAGGTGATCCTACAGTTTATCGGGAACGAACATCTAAAATCCTTCAGAATCTCAGATGTCGTACACTCCAAGACTTCCGATGGTATAAGGATGTATTTCTCAGTAAATTATACCAATGATCTAACAACAACGCCAGTTATTGGAAAGAAAGATTTCTATCTGGACTTCCAAAGTTGTTTACTCAGCAAGTGAAGGATGCCCTTTCACTTGAATTCTCAGGATTAGATTACAATCTAATAATATATGGTGATATTATATCCCATATTAACAAGACTGCTTTGAAGATTTGCACTGATCTTCGTTTTAAAGCACAATTGAAGAAACAATCTAACATAAAAGAATTAGGAAATTGGTGTGAACAGTATGGTGTGGAAAGTGTTCAACCACCCCATACTAAGAAGACACATAAATCCAGAATTTCCTCCATAAATTATAAGAATCACTTCAAGTCCATTGGACAGAAGTATAATCAGAAGTATGGCAACAAACCATACCATAAGAAGAAACACTACCAGAAGTTTGCACGAAGAAATTGGAAACCCATTCACCATAAGCATAGTAAGGAATAGAAAACTACAGGTTGTTTCAAATGTGGTAAACCAGGACACTTTGCAAAAGATTGCAGAGTCAGATCACTAATTCAATCATTAGAATTAGATGAAGCCACAAAGAGCATAATACTCAAGTCCATTGATAATCTTGAATCATCATCTAGTTCTTCTTCAGAATACTCTGACGAAGATAGCATAAATCAGATTGGAACAGACTACTATTCCAGTAGTTCTTCCAACACCAACTGGGAATGTGCATGTCCCTGCATGGGAGCATGTTTCTATCAGAAAGGACTTAATGTCCTCACATATTCTTATGGTCTTATGATCGATATGATCTGCAAGATTAATGACCCAGAAGAGAAGCAAGCCTATCTTCTCAGACTCAAAGAGATTATGGATCAGAAAGAGGAAAAGAAACCTCAATCCATAACACATCAGACTGAAATTAAGAATACAAACTATTTTGATATTCTCAGTCATTTCCAGAAAAAGAAATCCCAACTAGTTGGAATGTCTGATCTCCAAAGAGAGATTAATCAGTTAAAATTTGAGATTCAACAACTCAGGCATGAGCATGGTCAGGAGATTGATAATCTCAGGATTGATCATGAACATCTCCAGCAAGATGTTATGCTTCTTCATGCTATCAGTCAGCATGATCATCAAGAACATCATCCCCAGGATGATCAACTAGACAAACAGACTCAGATTGCTATAGGCAAACTGAAAGAAGGAGAAACAGGTACTTCTACCCTTACAGAAGACTACCTTAATCTTCTAAACAAAATCACATACAAAAAATGGTATGTTCAGTTAACCATCAAAGTCAATGATTTCAAATTTGAAACCATTGCTTTATTAGACTCAGGTGCAGATATGAACTGCATCCAAGAAGGTCTAATTCCTACTAGATTCTTTGAGAAAACCAAAGAGAAGCTTTCTACAGCTGACTCTACCAGACTCCAGATTCGGTACAAATTTCTAATGCACATGTGTGCAACCAAGGTGTTTGTTTTCCAACCAGCTGTGTGCTGATCAAACAATTAAATTCCCAAGTCATTCTCAAGAATCCATTCCTCCAACAGTTATTTCCCATGACTGTTACAGAATAGGGTATATCCACCAATGTGTTGGGTAAACCAATCCTATTTGAGTTTTATTTCCTTTCACAGTGAAGAGATATTAACTCAATCCAACAGAAAGAAAACCAAATCATTTTTTCTTAAACAGGATATCCTGAGCCTCAGAATTGATGAGCAGATTGTTAAACAGCAAAAGGCCATCAAAGATTTCCAGACCAAACTTGAAAAATAAGTTTGTTCAGAACTTCCTACGGCCTTTTGGGCTCGTAAGAAACATTCAGTCTTTCTCCCATATGAGAAAGACTTCACAGAACAGAATGTTCCTACAAGGGCTCGGCCCATCCAGATGAATCAAGAATATCTTACCTGGGTAGTTTCTGGTATCAGAGCCAGATAGGTACTTGTTCCTGGTATCAGAGCCATGCAAACATTTGGCTTGTTTAGAGGCTGAAATCTTATCTTATCAATTTAGAGGATTCTCCGAATAGATTATGGTATCAGAGCCAGATATATGTTTTGTGGTATGTGTCCAGAACTCCAAAATTGAACAGATCGTCCAATATGAGGATGGTACTATTTCAGTTAAAATAGATAGAGGAAATAGGGACTCAGTTCTATCCCGATCAGTTTCCAGCATCTCTAGGATCAATATTTCTGACCCTACTCCAGGATTTGTTGACTTACCATCAACAAGCAGAACCCAGACTCAATCTATTCCAATAGGAATCAGAATTGAAGAACAGACTGCTCGCCCAGTCTATCCAGAATTTGAACCAACTGATACATCATCAGTTGACTTCAACCCTTCAGCCTCTGACGTTGGCATCAATATGCTATCAGAAGTATTTGAAAAGGATGGTCAAGCTTTGAAAGAATAATTTCTTTCAGAGGAAAACCAGAAGATCAAAGACTGGTATATGAAATCCCACACCAGGAAACAATTAGCAGATTATAAGGACAAATGGCTCCAATATTTGCAAATTGTCAGATTGAATGTACCCTTCATTCTTTGGTTTAAACATAGAAATAAACCAATGAATAACAATGTTCTTACGGCAAGAACAAAAAAATAGAATTTCCCCAATTTCACAGCAGTCATTGATGGGGAGCAGCCTCCGTTTCAACACACACAGATCCCTACAAAGGAAGGAACAATTGACTTAAAACCAGTCGTTCTTTCAGAACAACCATAACTAAAAGATATAGCTCAACAAAATAATTGGACTAATCTTTCAGTTGTTACTCTACAGAAACAAGTTCAGAATATCGAAAATATTCTTGAAAAATAGACTAAGGTCGCCATAACCCCAGTTAAAACAGAAGAATCAATCCAAAAGACAATTGAACAGATCCCTGTTTGTTTGACCAAACCATTTGATTCTCTTAAGTTAACCAGTACAAAGGTCAAACCTTAATCTCCAACCAAGGTTTTACCTTTTAGAATCTCTAGTTTCATTCCAAAATTGGAATCCACAGAAGAGAAGAATACCAAACTTCTCCAGGAACTGATTTCCAGATCCAAGAAATCAGAACCTTCATCGAGCCAGCCAGCTCTCCAAGTGTTAAAACAGTCAGATAGTAATTCTGATTGTGAGTCCTCATCTTCACAGAATTCCGGGAGGGACAAAAATATCCACATCAATAGAATTTCTTTTCCTGATACAAAGAAATTCTATCCCAGACCTTCACCTCTAGATCTTCAAATTGAACAAACCTATACCCAAAGAGCCTATTCAGGTACTCAGATCTATGAATGGAACATAGATGGCATGACAGAATATCAAATCCTCAATGTTACCAAACAGATTATCATAATCGCTAACATATATAAACAAGCTGTTACTGAGAGAGCAGCAACCAGAAATATCATTCTAGGCTTCATTGGCCAACTCAAAGGATGGTGGGATGATCATCTCAATGAGGCCACCAAAGATAGTATCCTTAACATGGTGAAAACCAATGAGAATGGTGAACCCATTCTTAACAATAATGGTCAAATAGAGTCTTGTGCTTTATCATCCCTTGTCTACGACATCACCTACCATTTCATAGGTGATCCTACAGTTTATCAGGAACGAACATCTGAAATCCTACAGAACCTCAGATGTCGTACACTCCAAGACTTCCGATGGTATAAGGATGTCTTTCTTAGTAAACTATACCAAAGATCTGACAATAACGCCAGTTATTGGAAAGAAAGATTTCTATATGGACTTCCAAAGTTGTTTGCTCAACAAGTGAAAGAATCCCTTTCACTTGAATTTCTAGGACTAGATTACGATCTAATGACATATGGTGATATCATATCCCATATAAACAAGATTGCTTTGAAGATTTGCACTGATATTTGTTTTAAAGCACAGTTAAAGAAACAGTCTAACAGAAAAGAATTAGGAAATTGGTGTGAACAGTATAGTATGAAAAGTGTTCGACCACCCTATACTCAGAAGACACATAAATCCAGAATTTCTTCTAGAAATTATAAGAATCACTTCAAGTCCATTGGACAGAAGTATAACCAGAAGTATGGCAACAAACCATACCATAAGATGAAACACTACCAGAAGTTTCCACGAAGAAATTGGAAACCCACTCACCATAAGCATGGTAAAGAAAAGAAAACCACAAGTTGCTTCAAATGTGGTAAACTAGGAAACTTTGCAAAAGATTACAGAGTCAGATCATTAATTCATTCATTAGAATTAGATGAAGCTACAAAGAGTAGAATACTCAAGTCTATCGATGATCTTGAATCATCATCTAGTTATTCTTCAGATTGCTCTGATGAAGATAACATAAATCAGATTAGAACATACTACTATTCTAGTAGTTCTTCTAACTTCGGCTAGGAATGTGCATGTCCCAACAAAGGAGCATGTTTCTGCCAGAAAGGACACAATGTCCTCACAGATTCTCATGGTCTTATGATCGACATGATCTGTAAGATTATTGATCCAGAAAAGAAGCAAGTTATCTTCTTATATTAAAAGAAATTATGGATCAAAAAGAGGAAACAAGACCTCTATCCATAACACATCAGACTGAAATAAAGAATACAAATTATTCTGATATTCTTAGTCATTTCTAGAAAAATAAATCTCAGCCAGTTGGAATCTCTGTTCTCCAAAGAGAGATTAATCAGTTAAAAGTTTAGATTCAACAACTCAGGCATGAGCATGGTCAGGAGATTGATAATCTCAGGATTGATCATGAACATCTCCAGCAAGATGTTATGCTTCTTCATGCTATCAGCCAGCATGATCATCAAGAACATCTTCCCCAGGATGAACAGCTTGATAAGCTGACTCAGATTGCTATAGGCAAACCGAAAGAAGGAGAAACAGGTACTTCTACCCTTACAGAAGACTACCTTAATCTTCTAAACAGAATCATGTACCAGAAATGGTATATTCAGTTAATCATCAAAGTCAATGATTTCAAATTTGAAACCATTGCTTTATTAGACTCAGGTGCAGATATGAACTGCATCAAAGAAGGTCTAATTCCTTCAAGATATTTTGAGAAAACCAAGGAGAAGCTTTCTACAACTGACTCTACCAGACTCCAGATTCGGTACAAATTACCTAATGCACATGTGTGCAACCAAGGTGTTTGTTTTCCGACCAGCTTTGTGCTGATCAAACTGTTAAATTCTCAAGTCATTCTCGGGAATCCATTCCTCCAACAGTTATTTCCCATGACTGTTATAGAATAGGGTATATCCACCAATGTGTTAGGTAAACCAATCTTATTTAGGTTTTATTTTCCTTTACAGCGAAGAGATATTAACTCAATCCAACAGAAAGAAAACCAAATCAGTTTTCTTAAACAGGATATCTAGAGCCTCAAAATTGATAAGCAGATTGCTAAACAGCAAAAGTCCATCAAAGATTTCTAGACCAATCTTGAAAAAGAAGTTTGTTCAAAACTTCTTACGGCCTTTTGGGCTCGTAAGAAACATTTAGTCTATCTCGCATATGAGAAAGATTTCACATAACAAAATATTCCTACTCGGGCAAGGCCCATCCAGATGAACCAGGAATATTTGTCTCTTTATAAAAAAGAGATCAAAAATTTATTAGATAAAAAGCTGATCCGACCCAGCAAAAGCCCATGGTCGTGTGCTGCCTTTTTTGTTAATAAACATGCAGAACAGGAACGAAGAGTCAATCGTTTAGTCATAAACTATCAACCTTTAAACAAGGTTTTACAGTGGATTAGATATCCAATCCCTAATAAGAATGATCTCTTAAAGAGATTACACCAAGCCCATGTCTTGAGTAAATTTGACATGAAATCTGGATTTTGGCAAATCCAAGTGTTAGAACCAGATAGGTACAAAACTGCATTCACCGTTCCATTTGGACAATATGAGTGGAATGTTATGCCTTTTGGGCTTAAGAATGCACCTTCAAAATTCTAAAACATTATGAACCAGATCTTTAATCAGTTCACAGATTTCACAATTGTTTACATTGATGATGTTTTAGTCTTCAGTAATGACATTTATCAGCATTGGAAGCATTTGCATATTTTCTTTAAAGTTATTAAAGAAAACAGTCTTGTAGTTTCTACACCCAAGATTATACTTTTTCAAACAAAAATCAGATTTCTTGGAAATATGATTTCTTTCGGGAAAATCACCCCCATCCAAAGAACCCTTGATTTTGTAGAAAAATTCACAGGCATTCTGCATGAGAAAACACAGTTGCGGAAGTTTTTTGGATCTTTAAATTATGTTGCAGATTTTTATCCTGACATTCGCCACATGTGTAAACCTCTTTTTGAACGTCTTAAAAAGAATCCTCCAACATGGTCTGATGTTCATACCAAGGTTGTTCAGGACATTAAGCATCAAGTCAAGGTTTTACCAATATTGATTTTATGTCAACCAGACACCCCAAAGATAGTTCAGACCGATGCTTCTGAATTAGGATTTGGTGGTATTCTTAAACAGATTTTTGAATGAAAAGAACACATTGTTCATTTGCATTCTGGAACATGGGATAAAGCCCAACAAAACTATTCAACTGTTAAAAAAGAAATTTTGTCCATTGTCAAATGCATTTCAAAATTTCAGGATGATTTGTTGAATCAGAAATTCACCAATAACCAAGCTCCAAAAGCAAACACCAACTTCCAAATCAAGGCTAGTTATATGCCATTCATTTCCTGCCAATCCATACACCTTGGAAAGCCAGCTGTGAACCACTTTCTTCAGGGGAGGAAGAGGACTTACTTACCATTTCCATAGGACATGTATGAATGCCAATATATCACAGTTATACACATGCCTTAAACTATTATGCAAGCAAGTTTACGAAACAGTTTATTCAACAAAGTCACTCAAGCACGACAATCAAGTCAAGCACAACATAATCAATTCAAATCACGGCATAGCTAATTCAAGACATTCTATACACACATTACAAGTAATACTTCAAGCAAATAACAATTCACGAGGTCGATTCAATTCACGATGCCAATTCAATAAGTCAATTCGATAGACAACTAGACATTTCACCTTTCTTGAGAAACATTTAACACATAACACATAACTTTATCACATAAGTGCATACATTCAAGTCAAGACACACAATCTCACATACAAGCATACACTTTCAAGACACACTTAACAAGCACACATTCAAGGGTCACTACCCACCAGACCGAGGACCCTGTCCCGTCTTATGAGCTAGACAAGCTCTGATACCACCTGTAACACCCCGATCTTTCTCGAGACCGGGAGTTCTATCAATCAATCTAATCACAACCCAAAACCAAACCCGGGCAAAATTTTAGGGAAAAACGGACAGAGTCTTCCCTGTTTCTAGGCAAAAACAAACATGCGACAGCATATAAGTGGACCAATACCATGTCCAAACATTCAACCACCTCAAGGCCATCCGAGCCTTGTTCTCAACAAGCAACCATAAGCAAATATACATACATTTTCAAGTACTAGACTATTCTAACTCTTCCTTTAAACACTACAAACATGCTTTGAAGATAAGCTATGCTAACTGATTACATAAACTAGCTTATCAATTCACCTCAACTACTTAGCTAGATTTAAATTACATTTCTTTTAACAATAAATACATACAACATATGAGAGCATATGACGTTACAACTTCGACACTCAAGCCACATTGGCACACAAGACATCTCTTCAGGCACGAACTTTCACAAAATCACGAACTTTCCAGCTAACATGACATTTCCTGAAATATGGTGGTGAGGAGTGAGTATACCAACACGTATACTCAGTGAGGGCGAGACAAATATCGAATTGGAGAGAAAGAAAGTCGTGCAATGCAAATAAGACAGTTAAGCAATATAACTGATAAATAAGCAATCAAGACAAACAATCAATACAATAAGCAATTACTGAAAGCATTAACACAACCATTCAAAGCTATACCACACTCTGAAGGCTATGGTTCACTCATACGAGCAATGTACCATTTCACGAGCGATACATCAATCTCGAGCTTGATGTTGACAACGATGACAATAAGCGCGCAACCACCTTATAACACCAGTTTGGAATACCCCGGGAGTAACCATCAATTCTACGACCCAAATCTCCCTGGGAGGCAACCCAAGCGAGAAAAAGGAATAGGACATGGAGCTAGGGCAACCAACACGGGCAACCCGAGACTACCCAGAGAGGCCCATCACACCGCCCTAACTCTATGCAATGCAAGACACGATACAAGCAATATACGAGCGATAGCACAACAATACAAATCAGCAGCATTAAACGAGATATATCAAGAACACACTAACAAACATTAACAACAACTGATATACAAATTCAATCTTAATCAACTTCAACAAGCTTAACAAGCAATATCTAGCATTCTATAAGCACTATACTATAAAAACACACAAAAACACAAAATGACCCCAACTTTCAAAACGCTACTACTTTCAAACGAGCCACGAGTTTTGGAAACCGACTTCACCAATCCTCCTAGGTCACTATAAGGCTCGTCTAAAGACCCCGATACCCTACTTAACCCTAGAATTCACGCAAAGCCCCGATTTCCCTCTTTGCTCGTTTGAAATACAACTACCTCAATTGATTATCCAACCAATGTCACAATTGCACCAAAAGTGCTTCCATGACCTCCTGAGACAATGCCATCACGCAAAACGAGAAAATGCTAAACTCGACCTAAACGACCCCGACTTTCACCAAGGCATATTTCTCATTTTTTCCATTACACAACCTAAACAAATCATGCATTTAGAAATTCTAGCATACCTAGCACCTTTTCACATCAACAGACAGCATAACAGCACAACTTTATCGTTTCAAGGGTTTACTATTCATAAAATACTATTCAACTAACAATTTATATTTCAATTTCAATATTCAACCGCAGAAAATATTAAAAGCTATAAATACGTGTTCTACGATTGCTAGGGAACATACTTTAAGCCTCAAATCAATTAATACAACAATATACGGATAAAACCCAAAAATCAAAGTTAATACACAAAATATTCAAATACGCAAATAACGATGAAACCCTCACCTTAGACGCTCCTAGACGCTAGGAAAACCTCGTAGGATGCCTCGGAAACCACCCCGTGCAAGCCCTCGCGAAGAATTGAAGATTTGAAGTTGAATTTTCTTTTTTTTCTCTCCTTATTTTTTTGGCCCTTTTATCTTATGTTCAGCTCTGATTTTTCTTTTATTTTGTGTTATTTTAGGCTATTAAAAGATGACACAAGGTCAAAAGGTCAAAGCTTTGGTCAATGCTCACTTAAGTTGGTCAAACTAGCTTATTTTATGCATTTTAAAGCTAAAACAACTAATAGAATATTAATTCTAGCTAACAACAATTAAAATATAAAATTTAAGACACCAAACACTATTTTTCACTATTTGTTGAGGACTAGGAACCGCTCTCTAACTATCGCTCTCGATATGTTATGCACTTTGCGTCAGCCAAGAAGTGACAATTAAATCTCAAAGAATTTAAGAAATATATCATTTTTGGAAAGCATCATAGTTTAAAATTTACTCCGGCTTGGAGCTACTTTTCATTTAATTGAAATCCGAGCATTTAAGTGCAAGAAAAATAAAACCGATTGACATCAATATGAAAAGTAGTTGATATTCCGTTAAAATAATTAGCTCAAGTATTATTCTAGTTACTTCTAAAAGAATTATGAAAATAAAGCTTCAAATAAATGTTTAACTAAAAATAAACACAAATCCAATGCTAACATTTAAGATGTCACTTAATTAATCACAAGAGAATAAATTCAATTACTATAACTATTAGAAATAGATAATAATCTTTTAATTATTCAATATACAACTACTAAATGCTTCCAAGAGAAATATTAAAATAGTGCAAATTGGTTGATTTAACTAATTAAACATTTAATCAAATGCAGTCAAGTGCTACTAAATGCATGCCGGGTTCGGGTTATCACATTCTTCCCCCCTTAAAACAATTGCGTCCTCGCAATTCTTCTTCCAATAGAACTCAGCATCATCTGAAATCCAATTATGACTAATCTTCATCGGTTGAAGAATCCCGTAGACACGAATATCGAAGAAGAATAAAATTCCAACTAAGAGCGCCGAGATAATACCAATAAAGACTAAAGAAAAGATACTGTAGATATTATCAATACCACATACTAATGGCAGGAAGAGTACCGAAGGGATACCCTAATTAAGAATCTTCAATAAAAGTCTAACAAGTACCCAATAAGAAAGTTAGGAGATAGCCAGAGAAGATACACCTCATGCAGTGCTGATTACCGTAAATAGACCCAGCTGAAAGTTCTGTAAAGGAATATAGAGAAGAATACCAAAGGCCAACCTCTAAATGAAATCTTCCAATCACTGTGTTCCTACCGCAACATCTTAGTCAAACAGCAAGTATAGATTCCCCTGAGTGGAAAGGCCGAAGGAGAAGCCGTAAACAGTACAAGATAATATGTCCAATCAGAATTCCAAGTGTAGGATCTTCCAATAAATGCCAATAAGGAAAATACTAGTAGAATGCCAATAAGAATTTCAAAGAATACCGTAAGTAAAATGAGATAATGAGTCTGATAGGAATTCCAGTTACCAAACCAACTGACGGATGCCAAAGAAAATACCCGAACAATGCTCCAGTAAGAAAGTACCAATAATTGCCCAATAAGTAATACTAAATAAATGACCACGAAGAATCCTAGAGAATGCCATTGAAGAATTTCCAATAAGGAATACCAGTAACACTCCAATAAAGACCGAGACACATATACCATAGATAATACCATGCAGTAAGTCCGACTGAAAACTCAATAGCCAAGTCTACCAAGAAGTGCCAATAGAAGTCTCCAAAGAATACCCAAATAAAACCCCAATAGAAAGCTATTCTTTCACAATTGTTAAGCACAGAGGAGGGCCATAGAGATTCGCCAATAACCAAGCTCCAAAAGCAAACACCAACTTCGAAATCAAGGCTAGTTAAATTCCATTCATTTCCTGCCAATGCATACACCTTGGAAAGCCAGCAGTGAACCACTTTCTTCAGGGGAGGAAGAGGACTTACTTACCATTTCCATAGCACATGTATGAATGCCAATATATCACAGTTATACACAGGCCTTAAACTATTATGTAAGCAAGTTTACAAAACAGTTTATTCAACAAAGTCACTCAAGCACGACAATCAAGTCAAGCACAACATAATCAATTCAAATCACGGCATAGCTAATTCAAGACATTCTATACACACATTACAAGTAATACTTCAAGCAAATAACAATTCACGAGGTCAATTCAATTCACGATGCCAATTCAATAAGTCAATTCGATAGACAACTAGACATTTCACCTTTCTTGAGAAACATTTAACACATAACACATAACTTTATCACATAAGTGCATACATTCAAGTCAAGACACACAATCTCACATACAAGCATACACTTTCAAGACACACTTAACAAGCACACATTCAAGGGTCACTACCCACCAGACCGAGGACCCTGTCCCGGCTTATGAGCTAGACAAGCTCTGATACCACCTGTAACACCCCGATCCCTCTCGAGACCGGAAGTTCTATCAATCAATCTAATCACAACCAAAACCAAACCCGGGTAAAATTATAGGGAAAAACGGACGGAGTCTCCCTTGTTTCTAGGCAAAAAGCAAACCTGGGACAGCATATAAGTGGACCAATACCATGTCGAAACATTCAACCACCTCAAGGCCATCCGAGCCTTGTTCTCAACAAGCAACCACAAGCAAATATACATACATTTTCAAGTACTAGACTATTCTAACTCTTCCTTTAAACAATACAAACATGCTTTGAAGATAAGCTATGCTAACTGATTACATAAACTAGCTTATCAATTCACCTCAACTACTTAGCTAGATTTAAATTACATTTCTTTTAACAATAAATACATACAACATATGAGAGCATATGACGTTACAACTTCGACACTCAAGCCACATTGGCACGCAAGACATCTCTTCAGGCATGAACTTTCACGAAATCACAAACTTTCCAGCTAACAGGACATTTCCTGAAATGTGGTGGTGAGGAATGAGTATACACAACACGTATACTCAGTGAGGGCGAGACAGATATTGAATTGGAGAGAAAGAAAGTCGTGCAATGCAAAGAAGACAGTTAAGCAATATAACTGATAAATAAGCAATATAGACAAACAATCAATATAATAAGCAATTACTGAAAGCATTAAAACAACCATTCAAAGCTATACCACACTCTGAAGGCTATGGTTCACTCATACGAGCAATGTACCATTTTACGAGCGATACATCAATCTCGAGCTTGATGTTTGACAACGATGACAATAAGCGCGCAACCACCTTATAACACCAGTTTGGAATACCCCGGGAGTAACCATCAATTCTACGACCCAAATCTCCCTGGGAGGCAACCCAAGCGAGAAGAGGGAATAGGACACGGAGCTAGGGCAACCAACACTGGCAACCAGAGGCTACCCAGAGAGGCCCATCACACCGCCCTGACTCTATGCAATGCAAGACACGATACAAGCAATATACGAGCGATAGTACAACAATACAAATCAACGGCATTAAACGAGATATCAAGAACACACTAACAAACATTAACAACAACTGATATACAAATTCAATCTTAATCAACTTCAACAAGCTTAACAAGCAACATCTAGCATTCTATAAGCACTATACTATAAAAACACACAAAAACACAAAATGACCCCTTATTTCAAAATGCTACTACTTTCAAATGAGCCACGAGGTTTGGAAACCGACTTCACCAATCCTCCTAGGTCACTATAAGGCTCGTCTAAAGACCCCGATACCCTACTTAACCCTAGAATTCACGCAAATTCCCGATTTCCCTCTTTGCTCATTTGAACTACAACTACCTCAACCGATTACCCAACCAATGTCACAACTGCACCAAAAGTGCTTCCATGACCTCCCGAGATAATGTCATCACGCAAAATGAGAAAACGCTAAACTTGACCTAAACGACCCCAACTTTCACCAAGGCATATTTCTTGTTTTTTCCAATACGCAACCTAAACAAATCATGCATTTAGGCATTCTAGCATACCTAGCACCTTTTCACATCAACAGACAGCATAACAACGCAACTTTATCGTTTCAAGGGTTTACTATTCATAAAATACTATTCAACTAACAATTTATATTTCAATTTCAATATTCAATTGCAGAAAATGTTAAAAAACTATAAATACATGTTCTACGATTGCTAGGGAACATACTTTAAGCCTCAAATAAATTAAAACAACAATATACGGATAAATCCCAAAAATCAAAGTTAATATACAAAATATTCAAATGCACAAATAACGATGAAACCCTCACCTTAGACTCTCCTAGACTCTAGGAAAACCTCATAGGATGCCTCGGAAACCACCCCGTGCAAGCTCACGCGAAGTATCGAATATTTGATGTTGAATTTTTTTTTCTCTCCTTATTTTTTCGTCCCTTTCATGTTCTGTTCAGCTCTGATTTTTCTTTTATTTTGTGTTATTTTAGGATATTAAAAGATGACACAAGGTCAAAAGGTCAAAGCTTTGGTCAATGCTCACTTAAGTTGGTCAAACTAGCTTATTTTATGCATTTTAAAGCTAAAACAACTAATGAAATATTAATTCTACCTAACAACAATTAAAATATAAAATTTAAGACACCAAACACTAGTTTTCACTATTTGTTGAGGACTAGGAACCGCTCTCTAACTATCGCTCTCGATATGCTATGCACTTTGCGTCAACCAATAAGTGACAATTAAATCTCAAAGAATTTAAGAAATATATCATTTTTGGAAAGTATCATAGTTTAAAATTTACTCCGGCTCGGAAATACTTTTTATTTAATTGAAATCCGAGCATTTAAGTGCAAGAAAAATAAAACCGATTGACATCAATATGAAAAGTAGTTGATATTCTGTTAAAATAATTAGCTCAAGTATTATTCTAGTTACTTCTAAAAGAATTATGAAAATAAAGTTTCAAATAAATGTTTAACTAAAAATAAACACAAATCCAATGCTAACATTTAAGATGTCACTTAGTTAATCACAAGAGAATAAATTCAATTACTATAATTATTAGAAATAGATAATAATCTTTTAATTATTCAATATACAACTACTAAATGCTTCCAAGAGAAATATTAAAATAGTGCAAATTGGTTGATTTAACAAATTAAACATTTAATCAAATGCAGTCAAGTGCTATTAAATGCATGCCGGGTTCGGGTTATCACATTCTACCACCAAGGTCATGCCATGGCTCGACGCCAATCAGAAACAAAAGAAAGCGATTCAACCAGATCAGCAAGAGTTTATCTTCTTCAAGAATCACCTCCAGACCCAGCTCGCAGCTGCTACCAGTTACGATGAGATGCAAGCCATCATGCTGCAACTCAAAGAGCTTTCCTCAGACCAGGCATCCATTTCAACAGACTATGCTGATGACGATGAAGATGATTGCTACTGCATATTTACCCTACTGTAGAAAACAGAGGAGTTTTTAGAAGATTCTCCGCCAAAAATCTTCTATTGGAGTATCTTTGCGTTCTCCGCCAAAAATGCAAAAGAGATGAGTTTTCTGATATTCTCACCAAAAACAATAGAACAGCATGGTGCAACTTCCCTCTGAAGTTGAAAAGAATAGGATTTTGTTCTTTTAAGTTCCCTTCAAAAACTAAGATGCAACGGTAAGACTTCCCCTCTCTGAAGTCATATGGTTACTGAAGAATTCCATGAAACTTCAGCTAGTCCAAGTCAAACGGCAACTGGTAAAGACATCTCAAGTCCGTTGATGGGTGTGGCTTTCCCAAAAAGCAAAAGGAATTTTTGGAGTTTGTTTATCTTCTAGCCTGTATTTTATTTGTATTTTGCTTAGTCAACTTACCTTTAATCAACCTACCTCTTGTACGAGCGTAAGACCTATGGTTTGAGAAGCAGAAGGCGTAAGACTCTGTTTGTGACCGTGTAGGCAGGCTGTGCTTCGGAGATGGTAAGATTTCGAAGATAGTAAGTCTTCGAAGATAGTAAGACTAAGTTAGATGCAGAGAAGAGTATAGGGAAAATAGACTAGTTTTATATTTTCTTTGTATTTGAGGGAAATATACACCACTCAATGTACTTGTATGTATTTAGTTTAGCTAGCTAATCCAGACTTGAAGAAGTTTTACAA
The DNA here is from genome assembly GCA_037974665.1 of Ehretia macrophylla. Classification (NCBI taxonomy): domain Eukaryota; kingdom Viridiplantae; phylum Streptophyta; class Magnoliopsida; order Boraginales; family Ehretiaceae; genus Ehretia; species Ehretia macrophylla. Next base: position 18,086,147 of record CM075770.1, read on the forward strand.
CGTCTTTAGCATAAAACCAAGATTAGACTCAGAGATGAAGAAGAAGATGAATCTAGATAAGATTCAATCAGACATCATCATCACAAAACAAAAAAATTACTTTCGATCACAGTGAAAGTAATCCAGTCAAAAACAGAATCATCATGTCAAGACAAAAGATCTTTCGGCCATAATTAATGCCAGACAAGATCAACACGTCAAGACAAAACAAGATTCAGCCACAGTAACAGCCGACATACTGTTCATGAATAGTAAAATCACTTTTTACTATTCACTTTAGGAAAAGTTACTTTTGACTTTTCTTTTTTACATTTCACTTTTGTAATCACATATTCGACATCCTATATTAAGGCAAAGTCTGCCTTAGAACATAGGATCCGGATTTTCTTTCCTTCCCTCATATTTTCCTTTTATCCAGATCACTCTTTTTACATTGTACTCCTGTACAACCAACAGTGTAACACAATTATCTTCCATTTCATCTAATAACAAGTAAGAGACTTATGTCTACTCAAAAGTCAATTGAACAGATCCCTGTTTGTTTGACCAAACCATTTGATTCTCTTAAGTTAACCAGTACAAAGGTACAAAAGTCTCTTACTTGTTATTAGATGAAATGGAAGATAACTGTGTTACACAGTTGGTTGTACAGGAGTACAATGTAAAAGAGTGATCTAGATAAAAGGAAAATATGAGGGAAGGAAAGAAAATCCGGATCCTACATTCTGGGGCAAACTCTGCCTTAATATAGGATGTCGAATATGTGATTACAAAAGTGAAATGTAAAAAAGAAAAGTCAAAAGTAACTTTTCCTAAAGTGAATAGTAAAAAATGATTTTACTATTCATGAATAGTGTGTCGGCTATTACTATGGTCGAATCTTGTTTTGTCTTGACGTGTTGATCTTGTCTGGCTTTAACTGTGACCGAATATCTTTTGTCTTGACATGATGATGATGTTTCTGACCGGATTACTTTCACTGTGACCGAAAGTAATTTCATCATCTTGTGATGATGATGTCTGATTGAATCTTGTCTAGATTCATCTTCTTCTTCATCTCTGAGTCTGATCTTGGTTCTGTGCTGAAGACGTTGTAAAACTTCTTCATGTCTGGATCTAGATTGTACCATCCTCATAAACAGTACAATCTAGAATAATCCTACAAGGGCTCGGTCCATCCAAATGAATCGGGAATATCTTACTTGGGATAAAGCCCAACAGAACCATTCAACTGTTAAAAAAGAAATTGTGTCCATTGTCAAATGTATTTCAAAATTTTAGGATGATTTGTTGAATCAGAAATTCATTGCACGTGTTGATTGTCAATCAGCAAAAGACGTACTAACCAAGGATGTTAAGAACATAGCAACTAAACAGATTTTTGCCAAATGGCAAGTCATATTGTCTATTTTTGATTTTGATATAGAATATATCAAAGGAAATGATAATTTCATCCCTGATTTCTATCCAGAGAATTTCTGACAGGCCACGTGCCTATCACATAGGATTCCTTCGGGAATACCTCTTTTCATTTTGTCTTTACAGATCACAGAGGCGGGCACCAAGAATTCATTTAGTGAATTCAGATGGAAAGTTTCAAGTCCACCGCATCAAGTAGATTGAAACAAGTTTTCAGATCCAAAAGCAGAATTGATAACACTTCAATTTTGTATTTCACCCATTATATATTGCTTCTAACCATTTGCATGATTCATTCACTCTTGACTTAGCAAGCAATGGCACCAAAGAAGGACAAAGGCAAGGCCAAAGTTCTTTCCTATGCACAGAAAGCCCTCACGCCAGTGGCTCCAGCAACATCATCTTCAACTCCAGTCAAGATTGAAGATAAACAGATAACTCATATACAGATATCTACCATAATTTAGAGATCCTAAAAATCTCGGCAACTGTGTTTTCTCACGCAGAATGTCTAGAATTTTTTTGCAAAATCAAGGGTTCTTTGGATGAGGGTGATTTTCCCGAAATAAATCATATTTCCAAGAAATCTGATTTTTGTCTGAAAAAGTCTAATCTTGGGTGCAGAAACCACAAGACCGTTTTCTTTAATAACTTTAAAGAAAATATGCAATTGCTTCTAATGCTGATGAATGTCATTACTGAAGACTAAAATATCATCAATGTAAACAATTGTGAAATCTGTGAACTGATTAAAGATCTAGTTCATAATGTTTTGGAATTATGAAGGTGCATTCTTAAGCCCAAAAGGCATAACATTCCACTCATATTGTCCAAATGGAACGGTGAATGTTGTTCTGTACCTATCTGGTTCTAACACTTGGATTTGCCAAAATTCAGATTTCATGTCAAATTTACTGAAGACATGGGCTAGGTGTAATCTCTTTAAGAGATCATTCTTATTAGGGATTGGATATATGATCCACTATAAAACCTTGTTTAAAGGTTTATAGTTTATGATTAAACGAGGGACTCCTCGTTCCTGTTCTGCATGTTTATTAACATAAAAGGCTGCACACGACCATGGGTTTTTACTGGGTCGGATGAGCTTTTTATCTAATAAATTCTGGATCTCTTTTTTACAAAGAGACAAATATTCCTGGTTCATCTGGATGGGCCGAGCCCTTGTAGGAATATTCTGTTCTGAAAAGTCGTTCTCATATGGGAGAGAGACTGAATGTTTCTTACGAGCCCAAAAAGCCTTAGGAAGTTCTGAACAAACTTCTTTTTCAAGTTTGGTCTGGAAATCATTGATGGCCTTTTGCTATTTTGCAATATTCTCATCAATTCTGAGGCTCTAGATAACTTGTTTAAGAAAACTGATTTGGTTTTCTTTCTGTTGGATTGAGTTAATATCTCTTCGCTGTGAAGAGAAATATAACTCAAATAGGATTGGTTTACCCAACACATTGCTGGATATACCCTGTTCTGTAACAGTCAAGGGAAATAACTATTTAAGGAATGGATTCCCGAGAATGACTTAGGAATTTAACTGTTTGATCAGCACAAAGCTAGTCGAAAAAAAAAATACCTTGGTTGCACATATGTGCATTAGGTATTTTGTACCGAATTTGAAGTCTAGTAGAGTCAACTGTAGAATAACAACTGAAAGATTAGTCCAATTATTTTGTTGAGCTATATCTTTTAGTTCTGGTTGTTCTGAAAGAGCGACTAGTTTTAAGTCAAAAGTTCCTTCTTTTGTAGGGATCTGTGTGTGTTGAAACAGAGGGTGCTCCGCATCAATGACTGTTGTGAAATTGGGTAAATTCCATTTTCTTGTTCTTGCAGTAAGAACATTGATATTCAATGGTTTATTTCTATGTTTAAACCAAAGAAAGAATTGTACATTCATTCTGGCAATCTGCAAATATTGGTGCCATTGGTCCTTATAATTGGGTAATTGTTTACTGGTGTGGGATTTCATATACCAGTCTCTGATTGTCTTGTTATTCTTTAAAAGAAATTCTTCTTTCAAAGCTTGGACATCCCTTTCAAAGACTTATGATAGCATATTGACGCTAAAGTCAGAGGCTGAAGGGTTGAAGTCAACTGATGATGTGTCAGTTGGTTCAAATTCTGGATAGACTGGGCGAGCAGTCTGTTCTTCAATTCTGATTCCTATTGGAACAGATTGAGTTTAGGTTCTGCTTGTTGATGGTAAGTCTACAAAGCCTGGAGTAGGGTCAGAAATACTGATCCTAGAGAAGCTGGAAACTGATCGGGATAGAACTGAGTCCCTATTTCCTCTATCTATTTTAACTGAAACAGTACCATCCTCATATTGGACGATCTGTTCAATTCTGGAGTTCTGGACATTCTAGTCCTAAACAACTAGTTTGGTGACATTTACAATGTTCCACCGTTCTGGTAGTGAAACTTCGTTCCACTTTATGGTTCTTGGTATAATAAATATTGATCTGTTTCTGTCCATATTTGTTCTGTTTTAGCTATGGTATTATTATCTGTACCTACTGAAGCATTACTGCTACTTGAAGCCATAACAACTACTTGACTGGTCTTAAACTTACAATTTGTGAACCTACTTACAATCTTCGAATCTACCCTCGGGAAACTTGGAGTCTACTGCCCTTCCTCGGGTCTTACTTGCTCCCTAACCCTCGTAGATAAAGGTAAGTTATAGATACAGGTATGTTGCTAAGACCAACCTAATAGTTGCTCCGGCTCTGATAGGAAGAGATTAAGAAAGCCATAACAGAAAGTGGAATAAACAAAGAGAGATAGAGAGAAAATAAAAGAAACAATCTATTATGAATAAAAAGAGACTGAAGTCTATTACTTATTATTAGATGTAATGGAAGATAACTGTGTTACACTGTTGGTTTGTACAGGAGTATAATGTAAAAAGAGTGATCTAGATAAAAGGAAAATATGAGGGAAGGAAAGAAAATCCAGATCCTATGTTCTGAGGCAGACTCTGCCTTAATATAGGATGTCGAATATGTGATTACAAAAGTGAAATGTAAAAAAGAAAAGTCAAAAGTAACTTTTCCTAAAGTGAATAGTAAAAAGTGATTTTACTGTTCATGAATAGTGTGTCGGTTGTTACTGTGGCCGAATCTTATTTTGTCTTGACGTGTTGATCTTGTCTGGCTTTAACTGTGGCCGAAAGATCTTTTGTCTTGACATGATGATGATGTTTCTAACTGGATTACTTTCACTACGACCGAAAGTAATTTCGTCATCTTGTGATGATGATGTGTGATTGAATCTTGTCTAGATTCATCTTCTTCTTCATCTCTGAGTTTGATCTTGGTTCTATGCTGAAGACGTTGTAAAACTTCTTCATGTCTGGATCAGCTGGCTAAAACTAAATACATACAAGTAAACTGAGTGGTGTATATTTCCATCAAATACAAAAAAAAATATAAACTAGTCTATTTTCCCTATAATCTTCTCTGTACCAAACTTAGTCTTACTATCTTCAAAATCTCACCATCTTCGAAATCTTACCATCTCCGAAGTACAGCCTGTCTACACGGTCACAATGGAGTCTTACGCCTAATGCTCCTTAAAACATAGGTCTTAACACTCGTACTAGATGCAGGTTGATTAAAGGTAGGTTGATTAAAGTTAAGTTGACTAAGCAAAATACAAATAAAATACAGGCTAGAAGATAAACAAGTCTAAGACTTTCTTTGGCTTATTGGGAAAGCCATACCCATCAACAGACTTGAGATGTCTTTACCAGTTGTCGTTTGACCTGGACTAGCTGAAGTTTTAGGAATTCTTCAGTAACCATATGACTTCAGAGAGGGGAAGTCTAACCGTTGCATCTTAGTTTTTGGAGGGACATAGAAGAAATAAACCCTATTCTTTTCAACTTCAGAGGGGGAGTTGCACCATGTTGTTCTAATGTTTTTGGTGAGAACATCAGAAAACTCATATGTTTTGCATTTTTGGCGGAGAACGCAAAGAAACTCCAATAGAAGATTTTTGGCAGAGAATCCTTTAAAAACTCCACTGTTTTCTACAGTGGGGTAAATATGTTGTGGCAATCATCTTCATTGTCAACAGTATAGTCTATTGAAATGGGTGCCCGGTCTAAGGAAAGCTCTTTGAGTTGCAGCATGATGGCTTGCATCTCATCGTAGTTAGTAGCAACTGCGAGCTGGGTCTGGAGGTGATTCTAGAAGGAAAGAAACTCATGTTGATTTGGTTGAATCGCCTTCTTTTGTTTCTGATTGGCATCGAGCCATGCCATGACCTTGGTGGTAGAACGAATTCTTCATTTTGCCCCACCATTTGACAAGATGATTTCTTCCGAAAATAGGGACTGAAATATAGCTTCCATAAGATGTCTGTTTAAATGAGAATTCTGATTTGAAAATCCACGTTACAAAGAACAATCTGTAAAACACAAAAATTGGGAGAAGATAGGCTAAATGATCTGGTGCCTTCCAATTTTCTGTGAAATACTAGAATTATTTGAACACTGGTTCTGGAAAAATGTCTAGAATTGGTCCATATGTTGCCCACAACTGGATGAACCAATTTGGTACCTCAACTGGGAAATTGATCTTGAAAAGGAAAAACCATTACAAATTATGCTTATCATTCTGGCAGTAGAAACATTTGAACCATGCCATAATGTAGTTATAATAGTTAAAACAGCTGCAAATCTTGTGAAGTCTTTCTCATATGGGAGAGAGACTGAATGTTTCTTACGAGCCCAAAAGGACGTAAGTAGTTCTGAACAAACTTCTTTTTCAAGTTTGGTCTGGAAATCTTTGATGGTCTTTTGCTGTTTAGCAATCTGCTCAGCAATTCTGAGGCTCTGGATATCCTGTCTAAGAAAACTGATTTGGTTTTCTTTCTGTTGGATGAAGTTAATATCACTTCGCTGTGAAGGGAAATAAAACTCAAATAGGATTGGTTTACCCAACACATTGGTGGATATACCATGTTCTGTAACAGTCATTGGAAATAACTGTTGGAGGAATGGATTCCCGAGAATGACTTGGGAATTTAATTGTTTCATCAGCACAAAGCTGGTCGGAAAACAAACAACTTGGTTGCACACATGTGCAATAGGTAATTTGTACCGAATCTAGAGTATGGTAGAGTAAGCTGTAGAAAGTTTTGACTTGGTTTTCTCAAAATATCTAGAAGGAATTAGTCCATCTTGGATGTAGTTTATATCTGCACCTGAGTCTAATAAAGCAATGGTTTCAAATTTGAAATCATTGTCTTTGATGGTTAACTGAACATGTCATTTCTGGTACGTGATTCTGTTTAGAAGATTAAGGTAGATTTCTGTAAGGGCAGAAGTACCTGTTTCTCCTTCTTTTAGTTTGCCTATAGCAATCTGAGTCTGCTTATCCAGCTGCTCATCTTGGGGAGGACGTTTTTGATGATCATGCTGACTGATAGCATGAAGAAGCATAACATCTTGCTGGAGGTGTTCATGATCAATCCTGAGATTATCAATCTCTTGACCATGTTCTTTTCTGAGTTGTTGAATCTTAACTTTCAATTGATTAATCTCTCTTTGGAGATCTGAGATTCCAACTGGCTGAGATTTCTTTTTCTGGAAATGACTGAGAATATCAGAAAAGTTTGTATTCTTAATTTCAGTCTGATGTCTTATGGATAGAGGTTTATTTTCCTCTTTCTGATCCATAATCTTTTTAAGTCTGAGAAGATAAGCTTGCTTCTCTTCTGGGTCATTAATCTTACAGATCATATTGATCATAAGACCATGAGAATCTGTGAGGACATTAAGTCATTTCCGACAGAAACATGCTCCCTTGCTGGGACATGCACATTCCTTGTTGGTATTGGAAGAACTACTGGAATAGTAGTCTGTTCCAATCTGATTTATGTTATCTTCGTCAGAGTATTCTGAACTGGATGATGATTCAAGATCATCAATGGACTGGAATATTCTGCTATTTGTGGCTTCATCTAATTCTAATGATTGAATTAGTGATCTGACTCTGCAATCTTTTGCAAAGTGTCCTGGTTTACCACATTTGAAACAACCTGTGGTTTTCTGTTCCTTACAATGCTTATGGTGAGTAGGTTTCCAGTTTCTTCGTGGAAACTTATGGTAGTGTTTCTTCTTATGGTATGGTTTGTTGTCATACTTCTGGTTATACTTCTGTCCAATGGACTTGAAGTGATTCTTATAATTTCTAGAGAAAATTCTGGATTTATGTGTCTTCTGAGTATGGGGTGGTCGGACACTTTCCATATCATACTGTTCACACCAATTTCCTAATTCTTTTCTGTTAGATTGTTTCTTCAACTGTGCTTTAAAACAAAGATCTGTGCAAATCTTCAAAGAAGTCTTGTTAATATGGGATATAATATCACCATATGTCATTAAATCGTAATCTAATCCTGGGAATTCAAGTGAAAGGGCATTCTTCACTTGCTGAGTAAACAACTTTGGAAGTTCAGAAAGAAATCTTTCTTTCCAATAACTGGCGTTGTTGTCAGATCTTTGGTATAGTTTACTAAGAAAGACATCCTTATACCATTGGAAGTCTTGGAGTGTATGACATCTGAGGTTCTGTAGGATTTCAGATGTTCGTTCCTGATAAACTGTAGGATCACCTATGAAATGGTAGGTGATGTCGTAGACTAAGGCTAACAAAGCACAAGACTCTGTCTGACCTTGATTGTTAAGAATGGGTTCACCTTTCTCATTGGTTTTCACCATGTTAAGGATACTATCTTTGGTGGCCTCATTGAGGTGATCATCCCACCATCCTTTGAGTTGGCCATTGAAGCCAAGTATGATATTTCTGGTTGCTGCTCTTTCTGAAACAGCTTGTTTATATATGTTACCGATGATAATCATCTGTTTGGTAACATTGAGGATTTGATATTCTGTCATACCATCTATGTTTCATTCATAGATTTGAGTACCTGAATAGGCTCTTTGGGTATGAGATTCTTCAATTTGAAGATCTGAAGGTGAAGGTCTGGGATAGAAATTCTTTGTATCAGGAAAAGAAATTCTATTGATGTGGATATTTTTAGCCCTCCTGGAATTCTGTGAAGATGATGACTCACAATCAGAATTACTATCTGACTGTTTTAACACTTGGAGAGCTGGCTGGCTCGATGAAGGTTCTGACTTCTTGGATCTGGAAATCAGTTCCTAGAGAAGTTTGGTATTCTTCTCTTCTGTGGATTCCAATTTTGGAATGAAAATCGAGATTCTAAAAGGTAGAACCTTGGTTGGAGATTCTGGTTTAACCTTTGTACTGGTTAACTTAAGAGAATCAAATGGTTTGGTCAAACAAACAGGGATCTATTCAATTGACTTTTGCATTGATTCTTCTGTTTTAACTGGGCTTATGGAGACCTTAGTCTATTTTTCAAGAATATCTTCGATATTCTGAACTTGTTTCAATAGAGTAACGACTGAAAGATTAGTCCAATTATTTTGTTGAGCTAAATGTTTTAGTTCTGGTTCCTCTGAAAGGATAACTGGTTTTCGATCAATAGTTCCCTCCTTGGTAAGGATCTGTGTGTGTTGAAACGGATGGTGCTCCGAATCAATGACTGTTGTAGAATTGGGTAAATTCCATTTTCTTGTTCTTGCAGTAAGAACATTAATATTCATTGGTTTATTTCTATGTCTAAACCAAAGAATGAATGGTACATTCATTCTGACAATTTGCAAATATTGTAGCCATTGGTCCTTATAATCTGCTAATTGTTTACTGGTATATGAGTTCATATACCAGTCTCTGATCTTTTTGTTTTCGTCTGAAAGAAATTCTTCTTTCAAGCCTTGAACATCCCTTTCAAAAACTTCTGATAGCATATTGATGCCAAAGTAAGAGCCTGAAGGGTTGAAGTCAACTGATGATGTATCAGTTGGTTCAAATTCTAGATAGACTGGGCAAGCAGTCTGTTCTTCAATTCTGATTCCTATTGGAACAAATTGAGTCTGGGTTCTGCTTGTTGATGGTAAGTCAACCAAGCCTGGAGTAAGGTCAGAAATACTGATCCTAGAGATGTTGGAGGCTGAACGGGATAGAACTGATTCCTTATTTCCTCTATCGATTTTAACTGAAACAGTACCATCCTTATATTGGACGATCTATTCAATTCTGGAGTTCTGGACATTCTAGTCCTGAACAGCTGGTTTGGTGGCATTTTCAATGTTCCACCGTTCTGGAAGTGAAACTTCATTCCACTTTATGGTTCTGGGTATATTAACTATTGATCTATTTCTGTCCATATTCCATAAAAGAGTTTCCCCTTTTTCTACGAATTCTGGATACAGATCTAGGATTTAATCTCGTAGTCATCAATTTATAATTAAGACGATAAATAACTTCATATGCATGTGTACCACAATCCAAATAATAGTTATATGTCTTAATATCTAATTGAAGTGCTTTCATGACATGAGGACATATAAGCGATAGGGTATAATCTGGAAAGCAATTAAAGAAAATTGGACCATTACATAGACTAATTTCAACTAATCCTAGTAATGAATCATTATATCTAAGTATTCTATAATTAAAGCACAGTTGAAGAAACAATCTAACAGAAAAGAATTAGGAAATTGGTGTGAACAGTATGGTATGAAAAGTGTTCGACCACCCCATACTTAGAAGACACATAAATCCAGAATTTCTTCTAGAAATTATAAGAATAACTTCAAATCCATTGGACAGAAGTATAACCAGAAGTATGGCAACAAACCATACCATAAGAAGAAACACTACCAAAAGTTTCCACGAAGAAATTGGAAACCCATTCACCATAAGCATAGTAAGGAACAAAAAACCACAGGTTGTTTCAAATGTGGTAAACCAGGACACTTTGCAAAAGATTGCAGAGTTAGATCACTAATTCATCATTAGAATTAGATGAAGCCACAAAGAGCAGAATACTCCAGTCCATAGATGATCTTGAATCATCATCCAGTTCTTATTCAGAATACTCTGATGAAGAAAACATTAATCAGATTGGAACTGACTACTATTCCAGTAGTTCTTCTAACTCCGACCAGGAATGTGCATGTCCCAACAAAGGAGCATGTTTCTGCCAGAAAGGACTCAATGTCCTCACAGATTCTCATGGTCTTATGATCGACATGATCTATAAGATTAATGATCCAGAAGAGAAGCAAGCTTATATTCTCATACTTAAAGATATTATGGATCAAAAAGAGGAAAAGAAACCTCTATCCATAACTCATCAGACTGAAATAAAGAATACAAATTATTCTGATATTCTCAGTCATTTCCAGAAAAAGAAATCTCAGCCAGTTGGAATCTCTGATCTCCAAAGAGAGATTAATCAGTTGAAAGTTGAGATTCAACAACTCAGAAAAGAGCATGGTCAAGAGATTGATAATCTCAGGATTGATCATGAATACCTCCAGCAAGATGTTATGCTTCTTCAAGCTATCAGCCAGCATGATCATCGAGAACATCCTCCCCAGGATGAACAGCTTGATAAGCAAACTCAGATTGCTATAGGCAAACTGAAAGAAGGAGAAACAGGCACTTCTACCCTTACAGAAGACTACCTTAATCTTCTAAACAGAATCACGAACCAGAAATGGTATGTTCTGTTAACCATCAAAGTCAATGATTTCAAATTTGAAACCACTGCTTTATTAGACTCAGGTGCAGATATGAACTGCATCAAAGAAGGTCTAATTCCTTCCATATATTTTGAGAAAACCAAGGAGAAGCCTTCTACATTTGACTCTACCAGACTCCAGATTTGGTACAAATTACCTAATGCACATGTGTGCAACCAAGGTGTTTGTTTTCCGACCAGCTTTGTGTTGATCAAACAGTTAAATTCCCAAGTCATTCTCGGGAATCCATTCCTCCAATAGCTATTTCCCATGACTGTTATAGAACAGGGTAAATCTACCAATGTGTTAGGTAAATCTATCCAATTTGGGTTTTATTTCCCTTCACAGCGAATAGATATTAACTCAATACAACAAAAAGAAAACCAAATCAGATTTCTTAAACAGGATATCCAGAGCCTCAAAATTGATGAGCAAATTGCTAAACAGCAAAAGTCCATCAAAGATTTCTAGACCAAACTTTAAAAAGAAGTTTGTTCAGAACTTCCTACGGTCTTTTGGGCTTGTAAGAAACATTCAGTCTCTCTCCCGTTTGAGAAAGATTTCACATAACAGAATATTTCTACTCGGGCAAGGCCCATCTAGATGAACCAAGAATATTTGTCTCTTTATAAAAAAGAGATCAAAAATTTATTAGATAAAAAGCTGATCCGACCCAGCAAAAGCCCATGGTCGTGTGCTGCGTTTCTTGTTAATAAACATGCAGAACAGGAACGAAGATTCCCTCGTTTAGTCATAAACTATAAACCTTTAAACAAGGTTTTACGGTGGATTAGATATCCAATCCCTAATAAGAATGATCTCTTAAGGAGATTACACCGAGCCCATGTCTTCAGTAAATTTGACATGAAATCTGGATTTTGGCAAATCCAAGTATTAGAACCAGATAGGTACAAAACAGCATTCACCGTTCCATTTGGACAATATGAGTGGAATGTTATGCCTTTTGGGCTTAAGAATGCACCTTCAGAATTCAATAACATTATGAACCAGATCTTTAATCAGTTCACAGATTTCACAATTGTTTACATTGATGATGTTTTAATCTTCAGTAATGACATTTATCAGCATTGGAAGCATTTGCACATTTTCTTTAAAGTTATTAAAGAAAACGGTCTTGTAATTTCTACACCCAAGATTAGACTTTTTCAAACAAAAATCAGATTTCTTGGAAATATGATTTCTTTAGGGAAATTCACCCCCATCGAAAGAACCCTTGATTTTGCAGAAAAATTCCCAGACATTCTACGTGAGAAAACACAGTTGCGGAAATTTTTAGGATCTTTAAATTATGTTGCAGATTTTTATCCTGGCATTCGTCACATGTGTAAACCTCTTTTAGAACGTCTTAAAAAGAATCATCCAACATGGTCTGATGTTCATACCAAGGTTGTTCAGGATATTAAGCGTCAAGTCAAGGTTTTACCAATATTGATTTTATGTCAACCAGACACCCTAAAGATAGTTCAGACCGATGCTTCTGAATTAGGATTTGGCGGTATTCTAAAACAGATTTTTGAATGAAAAGAACACACTGTTCATTTCCATTCTGGAACATGGGATAAAGCCCAACAAAACTATTCAACTGTTAAAAAATAAATTTTTTCCATTGCCAAATGTATTTCAAAATTTCAGGATGATTTGTTGAATCAGAAATTCATTGTACGTGTTGATTGTCAATCAGCAAAAGACGTACTAACCAAGGATGTTAAGAACATAGCAACTAAACAGATTTTTGCCAAATGGCAAGCCATATTGTCTAATTTTGATTTTGATATAGAACATATCAAAGGAAATGATAATTTCATCCCTAATTTTCTAACCAGAGAATTTCTGACAGGCCACATGCCTATCACATAGGATTCCTTCGAGAATACCTCTTTACATTTTGTCTTTACAGATCACAAAGGCAGGCACCAAGAATTCATTTAGTGAATTCAGATGGACAGTTTCAAGTCCACCGCATCAAGTAGATTGAAACAAGTTTTCAGATCCAGAAGCAGAATTGATAATACTTCAATTCCGCATTTCTCCCATTATATTGCTTTTATCCATTTGCAGGATTCATTCACTCCTGACTTAGCAAGAAATGGCACCAAAGAAGGACAAAGGCAAGGCCAAAGTTCTTTCCTATGCACAGAAAGCTCTCACACCAGTGGCTCTAGCAAGATCATCTTCAACTCCAGTCAAGATTGAAGATAAATAGATAACTCATACACAGATATCTACCCAGTCACCCCTAGGTAGAAACCTCATAGTTTTGGGGACTTTGACACCACAGAAACAGTTAACAGGTGTTCATGCAAGTTTTGCAGGTACATCGTCTTCTACGAAGATGCCAGTAAGTAACAACTTTCAGCTCCTTGTTACTAAACCAAAAACAGTTCAAACAGACACACCTAAACCATAATCTCCATACTATTACAAGGATGTCTTTGACCAGATTCTTGTAACAGAACCAGAACACTTCAAACATAACCCAAACATAACCCCTGATAAGTTTACGAAGGCATTTCTCCATCCTCAGTCAAACTACATCCTAGACAACACATTTAAAACCCAGAGTTACTATGAGTCTATTCTCATACCAACAAAATCCATTGAGTTCAGTCCGAACAATAGTGATCTCCAACTAGGCGAGTATAACCACATCAACGCCAAACTCCAGACAGTGATCACTCTTGAGCAATGGGAACAACCCCTACAGAGAATCAAACAGCTCCTTGCAGATGCAGTTGTTTTCAGAGACTGTAACTATTATGACTACGTTATGGCATGGTTCAGATGTTCCTATCGCCAGAATGATAAGCATAATTTGTCATGATTTTTCCTCTTCAAGGCCAGTTTCCCAGTTGAGGTACCAAATTGGTTCGTCTAATGGTGGGCATCATATGGACCAATTCCAGACATTTTTCCAGAACCTGTGTTCAAAGGATTCTAGTATTTTACAGAAAATTGGAAGGCTCCAGATCATTTAGCCTATCTCCCCCCAATTTTTGTGTTTTATAGATTGTTCTTTGTAACGTGGATTTTTAAATCGGAATTCACATTTAAACAGATATCTTATGGAAGCCAGATTTCAGTCCCTACTTTCAGAAGAAATCATCTTGTCAAATGGTGGGACAAATTGAATAATAAGACTTATTCTACCACCAAGGTCATGCCATGGCTCGACGCCAATCAGAAACAAAAGAAGGCGATTCAACCAGATCAGCAGGAGTTTATCTCCTTCAAGAATCACCTCCAGACCCAGCTCGCAGCTGCTACCAGCTACGATGAGATGCGAGCCATCAAGCTGCAACTCAAAGAGCTTTCCTCAAACTAGGCATCCATTTCAACAGACTATGCTGATGACAATGAAGATGATTGCCACTGCATATTTACCCCACTGTAGAAAACAGAGGAGTTTTTAGAAGATTCTCCGCCAAAAATCTTCTATTGGAGTTTCTTTGCGTTCTCTGCCAAAAATGCAAAACAGATGAGTTTTCTGATGTTCTCACCAAAAACATTAGAACAGCATGGTGCAACTTCCCCTCTGAAGTTGAAAAGAATAGGGTTTTGTTCTTCTAATTTCTCTCCAAAAACTAAGATGCAACGGTTAGACTTCCCCTCTCTGAAGTCATATGGTTACTGAAGAATTTCATGAAACTTCAGCTAGTCCATGTCAAACGGCAACTGGTAAAGACATCTCAAGTCCGTTGATGGGTGTGACTTTCCCAATAAGCCAAAGAAAGTCTTAGACTTGTTTATCTTCTAGCCTGTATTTTATTTGTATTTTGCTTAATCAACCTACCTCTAGTACGAGTGTTAAGACCTATGGTTTAAGGAGCAGAAGGCGTAAGACTCCGTTGTGACTGTGTAGGCAGGCTGTACTTCAGAGATGGTAAGTTTTTGAAGATGGTAAAATTTCGAAGATAGTAAGACTAAGTTAGGTACAGAAAAGATTATAGGGAAAATAGACTAGTTTATATTTTCTTTGTATTTGAGTGAAATATACACCACTCAATATACTTGTATGTATTTAGTTTAGCCTGCTGATCCGGACTTGAAGAAGTTTTACAACATCTTTAGCACAAAACCAAGATCAGACTCAGAGATGAAGAAGAAGATGAATCTAGACAAGATTCAATCAGACATCATCATCATAAGACGAAAAAATTACTTTCGATCACAGTGGAAGTAATCTAGTCAAAAACAGAATCATCATGTCAAGACAAAAGATCTTTCGACCATAGTTAACGCCAGACAAGATCAACACGTCAAGACAAAACAAGATTCGGCCACAGTAACAGCCGACATAGTATTCATGAATAGTAACATCACTTTTTATTATTCACTTAAGGAAAAGTTGCTTTTGACTTTTCTTTTTTACATTTCACTTTTGTAATCCTATATTCGACATCCTATATTAAGGCGGAGTCTGCCTCAGAACATAGGATCTGAATTTTCTTTCATTCCCTCATATTTTTCTTTTATCCAGATCATTCTTTTTACATTGTACTCATGTACAACCAACAGTGTAACACAATTATCTTCCATTTCATCTAATAACAAGTAAGAGACTTCTGTCTCCTCAAAAGTCAATTGAACAGATCCCTGTTTGTTTGACCAAACCATTTGATTCTCTTAAGTTAACCAGTACAAAGGTACAGAAGTGTCTTACTTGTTATTAGATGAAATGGAAGATAACTGTGTTACACAGTTGGTTGTACAGGAGTACAATGGAAAAGAGTGATCTAGATAAAAGCAAAATATGAGAGAAGGAAAGAAAATCCGGATCCTATGTTCTGGGGCAGACTCTGCCTTAATATAGGATGTCGAATATGTGATTACAAAAGTGAAATGTAAAAAAGAAAAGTCAAAAGTAACTTTTCCTAAAGTGAATAGTAAAAAATGATTTTACTATGCATGAATAGTGTGTCGGTTGTTACTATGGCCGAATCTTGTTTTGTCTTGACATGTTGATCTTGTCTGGCTTTAACTGTGGCCGAAATATCTTTTGTCTTGACATGATGATGATGTTTCTGACTAGATTACTTTCACTAGGACCGAAAGTAATTTCGTCATCTTGTGATGATGATGTCTGATTGAATCTTGTCTAGATTCATCTTCTTCTTCATCTCTGAGTTTGATCTTGGTTCTGTGCTAAAGACGTTGTAAAACTTCTTCATGTCTAGATCTAGATTGTACCATACTCATAAATAGTACAATCTAGAATAATCTTACAAGGGCTCGGACCATCCAGATGAATCAGGAATATCTTACTTGGGATAAAGCCCAACATAACTATTCAATTGTTAAAAAAGAAATTTTGTCCATTGTCAAATGTATTTCAAAATTTTAGGATCATTTGTTGAATCAGAATTTCATTGTACATGTTGATTGTCAATCAGCAAAAGACGTACTAACCAAGGATGTTAAGAACATAGCAACTAAACAGATTTTTGCCAAATGGCAAGCCATATTGTCTATTTTTTATTTTGATATAGAATATATCAAAGGAAATGATAATTCCATCCCTGATTTTCTATCTAGAGAATTTTTGACAGGCCATATGCCTATCACATAGGATTCCTTCAGGAATACTTCTTTTCATTTTGTCTTTACAGATCACAAAGGCGGGCACCAGGAATTCATTTAGTGAATTCAGATGGACAGTTACAAGTCCATCGCATCAAGTAGATTGAAACAAGTTTTCAGATCCAGAAGCAGAATTGATAACACTTCAATTCTGCATTTCTTCCATTATATATTGCTTCTAACCATTTGCAGGATTCATTCACTCTTGACTTAGCAAGCCATGGCACCAAAGAAGGACAAAGGCAAGGCCAAAATTCTTTCCTATGCACAGAAAGCCCTCACACCAGTGGCTCTACAAACATCATCTTCAACTCCAGTCAAGATTGAAGATAAACAGATAACTCACACACAGATATCTACCATAATTTAGAGATCCTAAAAATATCGGCAACTGTGTTTTCTCTCGCAGAATGTCAAGGAATTTTTTTGCAAAATCAAGGGTTCTTTGGATGAGGGTGATTTTCCCGAAATAAATCATATTTCCAAGAAATCTAATTTTTGTCTGAAAAGGTCTAATCTTGGGTGCAGAAACCACAAGACCGTTTTCTTTAATAACTTTAAAGAAAATAAGCAAATGCTTCCAATGCTGATGAATGTCATTACTGAAGACTAAAACACCATCAATGTAAACAATTGTGAAATCTATGAATTGATTAAAGATAATGTTTTGGAATTCTGAAGGTGCATTCTTAAGTCCAAAAAGCATAACATTCCACTCATATTGTCCAAATAGAACAGTGAATGTTGTTCTGTACCTATCTGGTTCTAACACTTGGATTTGCCAAAATCCAGATTTCATGTCAAATTTATTGAAGACATGGGCCTGGTGTAATCTCTTTAAGAGATCATTCTTATTAGGGATTGGATATCTGATCCACTGTAAAACCTTGTTTAAAGGTTTATAGTTTATGACTAAACGAGGGACTCCTCGTTCCTGTTCTGCATGTTTATTAACATAAAAGGCTACACACGACCATGGGCTTTTGCTGGGTCGGATCAGCTTTTTATCTAATGAATTCTGGATCTCTTTTTTACAAAGAGACAAATATTCCTGGTTCATCTGGATGGGCCGAGCCCTTGTAGAAATATTCTATTTTGAAAAGTCATTCTCATATGGGAGAGAGACTGAATGTTTCTTACGAGCCCAAAAGGCCTTAGGAAGTTCTGAACAAACTTTTTTTTCAAGTTTGGTCTGGAAATCATTGATGGCCTTTTGCTGTTTAGCAATCTTCTCATCAATTCTGAGGCTCTAGATAACTTGTTTAAGAAAACTGATTTGGTTTTCTTTCTGTTGGATTGAGTTAATATCTCTTCGCTGTGAAGAGAAATATAACTCAAATAGGTTTGGTTAACCCAACATTTTGATGGATATACCTTGTTCTGTAACAATCAAAGGAAATAACTGTTGAAGGAATGGATTCCCGGGAATGACTTGGGAATTTAACTGTTTGATCAGCACAAAGCTGGTACAAAAACAAATACCTTGGTTGCACACATGTGCATTGGGTAATTTGTACCAAATCTGAAGTTTGGTAGAGTCAGTTGCAGAATAACAACTGAAAGATTAGTCCAATTATTTTGTTGAGCTATATCTTTTAGTTCTGGTTGTTCTGAAAGAACGACTATTTTTAAGTCAATAGTTCCTTCTTTTGTAGGGATCTGTATGTGTTGAAATTGAGGGTGCTCTGCATCAATGACTGTTGTGGAATTGGGTAAATTCCATTTTCTTGTTCTTGCAGTAAGAACATTGATATTCAATGGTCTATTTCTATGTTTAAACCAAAGAAAGAATGGTACATTCATTCTGACAATCTGTAAATATTGGAGCCATTGGTCCTTATAATCGGCTAATTGTTTATTGGTGTGGGATTTCATATACCAGTCTCTGATTGTCTTGTTATTCTCTGAAAGAAATTCTTCTTTCAAACCCTGGACATCCCTTTCAAATACTTCTGATAGCATATTGATGCCAAAGTTAGAAGCTGTAGGGTTGAAGTCAACTGACGATGTATCAATTGGTTCAAATTCTGGATAGACTAGACGAGAAGTCTGTTCTTCAATTCTGATTCCTATTGGAACAGATTGAGTATAGGTTCTGCTTGTTGAAGGTAAGTCAACAAAGCCTGGAGTAGGGTCAGAAATACTAATCCTAGAAATGCTGGAAACTGATCGGGATAGAACTGAGTCCCTATTTCCTCTATCTATTTTAACTGAAATAGTACCATCCTTATATTGGATGATCTGTTCAATTCTGGAGTTCTAGACAATCTGGTCCTGAACAACTGGTTTGGTGACATTTACAATGTTCTACCGTTCTGGTAGCGAAACTTCGTTCCACTTTATGGTTCTAGGTATATTAAATATTGATCTGTTTCTATCCATATTCCATAAAAAAGTTTCTCCTTTTCTACGAATTTTGGATACAGATCTAGGATTTAATCCCGTAGTCATCAATTTATAATTAAGACGATAAATAACTTCATATGCATGTGTACCACAATCAACATAATAGTTATATGTCTTAATATCCAATTGAAGTGCTTTCATGACATGAGGACATATAACCGATATGGTATAATGTAGAAAGCAATTAAAGAAAACTGGACCATTACATAGACTAGTTTCAACTAATCCTAGTAATGAATCATTATATCTAAGTAATCTACAATCTCTAAGGGCTAGATATATACTGGTATCTAGAGCTTCTCTAATAAGAGGCTTAAGTGCGACTTGCACATGGCCAAAATGAAGAAACCTATAGTCGTTTCTCTTGGCTCTATCTATTGACTTTTGTGAAAAGAGTCTAATACTCTATTGGTCATTGGTTAAAGGCACCATTTCTTCCTTACATCTAATAGTAAGAAAAGATTTTAGGTCGATAAGACCTTTCTGATAATTCTCATTTATATTTATCTTAGGAGGTTTCCAATTATTTAACTCTCCTTCTGTCCATATTTGTTCTATTTTAGCTATGGTATTATTATATGTACCTACTGAAGCATTACTGCTACTTGAAGCCATAACAACTACTTGACTGGTCTTAAACTTACAATCTACGAACCTACTTACAATCTTCGAATCTACCCTTGGGAAACTTGCAGTCTACTGCCCTTCCTCGGGTTTTACTAGCTCCCTAACCCACGTAGATAAAGGTAAGTTATAGATACAGGTATGTTGCTAAGACCAACCTAATAGTTGCTCTGGCTCTGATACCAGGAGCAACCCAGGTAGGAAGAGATAAAGAAAGCCATAATAGAAAGTGGAATAAACAAAGAGAGATAGAGAGAAAATAAAAGAAACAATCTATTATAAATAAAAGGAGATAGAAGTCTCTTACTTGTTATTAGATGAAATGGAAGATAAATGTGTTACATTGTTGGTTGTACAAGAGTACAATGTAAAAAGAATGATCTGGATAAAAGGAAAATATGAGATAAGGAAAGAAAATCTAGATCCTATGTTCTGAGGCAGACTCTGCCTTAATATAGGATACCGAATATGTGTTTACAAAAGTGAAATGTAAAAACAAAAAGTCAAAAGTAACTTTTTCGAAAGTGAATAGTAAAAAGTGATTTTACTGTTCATGAATAGTGTGTCGGCTGTTACTGTGCCTGAATCTTGTTTTGTCTTGATGTGTTGATCTTGTTTCTGACTGGATTACTTTCACTATGCCAGAAAGTAATTTCGTCATCTTGTGATGATGATGTGTGATTGAATCTTGTATAGATTCATCTTCTTCTTCATCTCTGAGTCTGTTCTTGGTTCTGTGCTGAAGACGTTGTAAAACTTCTTCATGTCTGGATCAACTGGCTAAAACTAAATACATACAAGTAAATTGAGTGGTGTATATTTCCCTCAAATACAAAAAAATATATAAACTAGTCTATTTTCCCTATAATCTTCTATGTACCTAACTTTGTCTTAGTATCTTCGAAATCTTACCATCTCCGAAGTACAACCTGTCTACACGGTCACAATGGAGTCTTACGCCTTCTGCTTCTCAAACCATAGGTCTTACGCTCGTACAAGAGGTAGGTTGATTAAAGGTAAGTTGACTAAGCAAAATACAAATAAAATACAGGCTAGAAGATAAACAAGCTCTAAAATTTCCTTTGGCTTTTTGGGAAAGCCACACCCATCAACGGACTTGAGATGTCTTTACCAGTTGCCGTTTGACCTGGACTAGCTGAAGTTTCATGGAATTCTTCAGTAACCATATGACTTCAGAGAGGGGAAGTCTAACCGTTGTATCTTAGTTTTTGGAGGAAACTTAGAAGAACAAAACCCTATTCTTTTCAACTTCAGAGGGGAAGTTGCACCATGTTGTTCTAATGTTTTTGGTGAGAACATCAGAAAACTGATCTGTATTTGTGTTTTTGGCGAAGAACACAAAGAAACACCATTAGAAGATTTTTGGCGGAGAATCCTCTAGAAACTCCACTGTTTTCTACAGTGGGGTAAATATTTCGTGGCAATCATCTTCATTGTCATTAGCACAGTCTGTTGAAATGGATGCCTGGTCTGAAGAAAGCTCTTTGAGTTGCAGCATGATGGCTTGCATCTCATCGTAGTTAGTAGCAGCTGCGAGCTGGGTCTGGAGGTGATTCTTGAAGGAGAGAAACTCATGTTGTTCTGGTTGAATCGCCTTCTTTTGTTTCTGATTGGCGTCCAGCCATGGCATGACCTTGGTGGGAGAACGAATTCTTTATCTTGTCCCACCATTTGACAAGATGATTTCTTCCAAAAGCAGGGACTGAAATCTAGCTTTCGTAAGATGTCTGTTTGAATGTGAATTCTGATTTGAAAATCCACGTAACAAAGTACAATCTGTAAAACACAAAAATTGGGGGAAGATAGGCTAAATGATCTGGTGCCTTCCAATTTTCTGTGAAATACAGGAATCCTTTGAACACTGGTCCTGGGAAAATGTCTAGAATTGGTCCATATGATGCCCACCACTGGACGAACCAATTTGGTACCTCAACTGGGAAACTAGCCTTGAAGAGGAAAAACCATGACAAATTATGCTTATCATTCTAGCGGTAAAAACATTTGAACCACGCCATAATGTAGTTATAATAGTTATAGTCTCTGAAAACAGTTGCATCTATAGGGAGTTGTTTGATTCTGTGTGGGGGTTGTTCCCATTGTTCAAGAGTGATCACCTTCTGGAGTTTAGCCTTAATCTGGTTATACTCGCCTTGTTGGAGATCATTATTGTTCGGACTGAACTTAATGGATTTTGTTGCTATGAGAATAGACTCATAGTAACTCTGGGTTTTAAATGTTTTGTCTGGGATGTAGTTTGACTGATTATGGAGAAATGCCTTAGCAAACTCATCAGGGGTTATGTTTGAAGTGTTCTGGTTCTGTTACAAGAATTTGGTCAAAGACATCCTTGTAATAGTATGGAGATGATGGTTTAGGTGTCTTCGTAGAAGACGATGTACCTGTCAAACCTGCATGAACACCTATTAACTGTTTCTATGGGGTCGAAGTCCCCAAAACTGTGAGGTTTCTACCTAGGGGTGACTGGGTAGATATCTGTGCATGAGTTATCTATTTATCTTCAATCTTGACTGGAGTTGAAGATGATGTTGCTAGAGCCACTGGTGTGAGGGTTGTCTGCGCATAGGAAAGAACTTTGGCCTTGCCTTTGTCCTTCTTTGGTGCCATTACTAGCTAAGTCAAGAGTGAATGAATCCTGCAAATGGTTAGAAGCAATATATAATGGGAGAAATGCAGAATTGAAGTGTTATCAATTCTGCTTCTGGATCTGAAAACTTGTTTCAATCTACTTGATGCGGTGGACTTAAAAATGTCCATCTGAATTCACTAAATGAATTCTTGGTGTCCACCTCTGTGATCTGTAAAGACAAAATGAAAAGAAGTATGCCCGAATGAATCCTATGTGATAGGCACGTCGCCTGCCAGAAATTCTCTGGTTAGAAAATCAGGGATGGAATTATCCTCTCCCTTGATATATTCTATATCAAAATCAAAAATAGACAATATGGCTTGCCATCTGGCAAAAATCTGTTTAGATGCTATGTTCTTAACATCTTTGGTTAGTACGTATTTAGCTGATTGACAATCAACACGTACCATGAATTTCAGATTCAACAAATCATCCTGAAATTTTGAAATACATTTGACAATGGACCAAATTTCTTTCTTAACTGTTGAATAGTTCTATTGGGCTTTATCCCGTGTTCCATAATAGAAACGAACAATATGTTCTTTTCCTTCGAAAATTTGTTTTAGAATACCGTCAAATCCTAATTCAGAAGCATCGGTCTGAACTATCTTTGGGGTGTCTGGTTGACATAAAGTCAATATTGGTAAAACCTTGACTTGACACTTAATGTCCTTAACAGCCTTGGTATGAACATTAGACCATGCTGGAGGATTCTTTTTAAGACGTTCAAAACAAGGTTTACACATGTGGCGAATGCCAGGGTAAAAATCAGCAACATAATTTAGAGATCCTAAAAATCTCTGCAACTGTGTTTTCTCACGCAGAATGTCTGGGAATTTTTCTGCAAAATCAAGGGTTCTTTGGATGGGGGTGATTTTCCCGAAAGAAATCATATTTCCAAGAAATCTAATTTTTGTTTGAAAAAGTCTAACCTTGGGTGCAGAAACCACAAGACCGTTTTCTTTAATAACTTTAAAGAAAATATGCAAATGCTTCCAATGCTAATGAATGTCATTACTGAAGACTAAAACATCATCAATGTAAGCAATTGTGAAATCTGTGAACCGATTAAAGATCTGGTTCATAATGTTTTGGAATTCTGAAGGTGCATTCTTAAGCCAAAAAGGTATAACATTTCACTCATATTGTCCAAATGGAATGGTGAATGTTGTTTTGCTATCTGGTTCTAACACTTGGATTTGCCAAAATCCAAATTTCATGTCAAATTTACTGAAGACATGGGCCTGGTATTATCTTTTTAAGAGATCATTCTTATTAGGGATTGGATATCTGATCCACTGTAAAACCTTGTTTAAAGGTTTATAGTTTATGACTAAACGAGGGACTACTCCTTCCTGTTCTGCATGTTTATTAACATAAAAGGCTGCACACAACCATGGGCTTTTGCTGGGTTGGATCAGCTTTTTATCTAATAAATTCTGGATCTCTTTTTTACAAAGAGACAAATATTTCTGGTTCATCTGGATGGGTCGAGCCATTGTAGGAATATTCTATTTTGTGAAGTCTTTCTCATATGGGAGAGAGATTGAATGTTTCTTACGAGCCCAAAAGGACGTAGGTAGTTCTGAACAAACTTCTTTTTCAAGTTAGGTCTGGAAATCTTTGATGGACTTTTGCTGACTAGCAATCTGTTTATCAATTCTGAGACTCTTGATATCCTGTTTAATAAAACTGATTTGGTTTTTTTTCTGTTGGATCAAGTTAATATCTTTTCGCTGTGAAGGATAGTAAAATTCAAAAAGGATTGGTTTACCCAACACATTGGTGGATATACCATGTTCTATAGAAGTCATGGGCAATAACTATTGGAGGAATGGATTCCCGAGAATGACTTGGGAATTTAATTGTTTGATCAGCACAAAGCTGGTCAGAAAACAAACACCTTGGTTGCACACATGTGCATTAGGTAATTTGTACTGAATCTAGAGTCTGGTAGAGTAAGCTGTAGAAAGCTTCGACTTGGTTTTCTCAAAATATCTGGAAGGAATTAGTCCTTCTTGGATGCATTTCATATATGTACCTGAGTCTAATAAAGCAATGGTTTCAAATTTGAAATCATTGTCTTTGATGGTTAACTGAACATGCCATTTCTGGTACGTGATTCTGTTTAGAAGATTAAGGTAGATTTCTGTAAGGGAAGAAGTACCTGTTTCTCCTTCTTTCAGTTTTCCTATAGCAATCTGAGTCTGCTTATCCAGCTGTTCATCCTGGGGAGGATGTTCTTGATGATCATGCTGGCTGATAGCATGAACAAGCATAACTTCTTGCTGGAGATGTTCATGATCAATCCTGAGATTATCAATCTCCTGACCATGCTTGTAATACCCGAGCCCGGAATGGAAAATTTCTTGTTTATTATTTTGAAAATTATATTTTCTTAAATTCTTTGAGAATTAATTGTTCCTTCCTTGCTGTCGTAACGTGCATTGCATTTAGGGAGCGATAGCTAGAGAACGGTTTCTAGTCCTCAGCAAATAGTGAAACTAGTATTTAGATGACTTAAATTTTATATTTTAATTGTTGCTAGCTAGAATTAATATTTCCTTAGTTATTTTAGCTTTAAAATGCACAAAAATAGTCTAGTTGACCAAAGTTTAAGTATATTGACCAAATGCTTTGACCATTTGACCAAGTCATCACCTTATAAGCTTAAACAAAGCAAAATAAATAAAAAAAGTAAAGCTGAAATCAGACTTGAAGAGGCCGAAACATAGGGAGAAAAAAAATTCAACCTTTCAAATCTTCAAATCTTCGCGTGAGCTCGTGCGGGGTGGTTTCTGAGGTGTCCTGCGCTGTTTTCCTAGTGACTAGGAGTACCTAAGGTGAGGGAAGCACATTATTTGCGCATTTAAACGTTATGTTTGTTAACTTTGTGATTTTTAGAATTTATTCATAGATTGTTGTTTAAAGCGTTTTGATGCTTCTAGAATGTTCCTTGGCAATTGTAGAACGTGTATTTATAGCTTTTTAACATTTTCTGCGGTTAAATGTTGAGATTGCAATTTAAATTGGTTGTTGAATAGTATTTTATGAATAGTAAACCCTTGAAACGATGAAGTTGCTCCGTTATGCTGTCTGTTGATGTAGAAATGTGCTAGCTGTGCTAGAATGCCTAAATGCATGGTTTGTTTGGATTGCGTAATGGAAAAAATGGGAATTAAGCCTTGGTGAAAGTCGGGGTCGTTTAGGTCGAGTTTGGCGTTTTCTAGTTTTGCATGTTGGCATTGTTTCGGGAGGCCATGGAAGCACTTTTGGTGCAATTATGGCGTTGGTTGGGTGTTTGGTTGGTATAGTTGTAGTTCAAACGAGCAAAGGGAGAAATCGGGACTTTGCGTGAATTCTAGGGTTAAGTAGGGTTTCGGGGTCTTTAGACGTGCCTTATGGTGACCTAGGAGGATTGGCGAAGTCGGTTTCCAGAACTTGTGGCTCGTTTGGAAATGGTAGTGTTTTGATAGTTGGGGCCGATTTGTGACTTTGTGTGTTTTCTTGATATTATGCCTATAGAATGCTTATGGTTGATTGACATACTTGTTTGTATTGATTTTGATTGAAATGCTTATCAACTGTTGCTATTGCGTGCGAGAGTAACCTACTTTGTTATTCTCCCACGTATGGCTTTATTGCTTGTTTATCGCCTTGTATAGAGTCTTGCATTGCATAGTGTCTCGCGCGTGAGTGATGGGCCTCTCTGGGTAGCCTCGGGTTGCCAGGATTGGTTGCTTTAGCTCCGTTGCTATTCCCTCTTCTCGCTTGGGTTGCCTCCCAGGGAGATTTGGGTCGTAGATTGATGGATACTTCCGGGGTATTCCAAACTGGTGTTATAAGGTGGTTTGAGTCGGCGCGTCGTCATCGAATTCGTGTTTGAAAGTTGCTCGTGAAAAGAGTATCGTATCCTTTGAATGAGTGTTTACAGTTTTAAATATTTGCCTTGCTTTGTTGATCGCTTATTGTATCTCTATATGATATTTGTATGAATTGCTTGGCTAATTGCATTGCATACTCCTCTCATCTCCGTCCTTGAGACCAATTGCCCTCGCTGAGCAATAGTTTTTGCTCATTCCTTTCTATACTATATTTTTACAGGAGTAGTTGAAGCAGACCCTATTGAGGTAATAGAGGAGGAGGAGCAGGAGGAGGTGTTTCCGTGATAGCACTTCTTTGCTTTGCTGGTGGTTGGTTGCCAGACTTTTGTGCGAGCCATGCTTGATGTGTTTAATGCTTGGTTGACGCTTTATTTTGAGGCTTGTAGCCTTGTATGTATTTCCTAGTTTAAGGCCTCTATGGTCTTATGTTGTATAAGTTGAAAGAATGTAAAGCTGTAAAAGTATACTCTTATGACTAGTAAAGAAATGCATGCTAATAGCTAACTGTTTAGTGGCATAAATACTTGTGTAGTATGCATGGCATTTTGGTTTGAAAAGTTGGTTAATAAGAGGATGTATGTTTTTAAAAGAAAGTCGGCTTGTTTTAATTGTTTTTATGGCTTTCGCAAGTATTATATTGATTTTAGGGTTTTCGGATCGTCCGCAGTACAGAGGAGACTCCGTCCGTGTGTCGGGTCCGGGCTTGGCCTTTTGCGGGGTCGGGTCGGGGCGTGACAATGCTCATGCCTGAGTTGTTGAATCTCAATTTTAAACTGATTAATCTCTCTTTGGAGATCTGAGATTCCAACTGGCTGGGATTTCTTTTTTTGGAAATGACTGAGAATATCAGAATAGTTTGTATTCTTAATTTCAGTCTGATGTCTTATGGATAGAGGTTTCTTTTCCTCTTTCTAATCCATAATCTCTTTAAGTCTGAGAAGATACGCTTGCGTCTCTTCTGGGTCATTAATCTTACAAATCATATTGATCATAAGACCATGAGAATCTGTGAGGACATTAAGTCATTTCCGACAAAAACATGCTCCCTTGCTAGGACATGCACATTCCTAGTTGGTATTGGAAGAACTACTGGAATAGTAGTCTGTTCCAATCTGATTTATGTTATCTTCGTCAGAGTATTCTGAACTGGATGATGATTCAAGATCATGAATGGACTAGAATATTCTACTCTTTATGGCTTCATCTAATTCTAATGATTGAATTAGTGATCTGACTCTGCAATCTTTTGCAAAGTGTCCTGGCTTACCACATTTGAAACAACCTGTGGTTTTCTGTTCCTTACAATGCTTATGGTGAGTGGGTTTCCAGTTTCTTCGTGGAAACTTCTGGTAGTGTTTCTTCTTATGGTATGGTTTGTTGTCATACTTCTAGTTATACTTCTGTCCAATGGACTTGAAGTGATTCTTATAATTTCTGGAGAAAATTCTGGATTTATGTGTCTTCTGAGTATGGGGTGGTTGGACACTTTCCATACCATACTGTTCACACCAATTTCCTAATTCTTTTCTGTTAGATTGTTTCTTCAACTGTGCTTTAAAACAAAGATCAGTGCAAATCTTCAAAGAAGTCTTGTTAATATGGGATATAATATCACCATATGTCATTAAATCGTAATCTAATCCTAGGAATTCAAGTGAAAGGGCATTCTTCACTTGCTGAGTAAACAACTTTGCAAGTCTAGATAAAAATCTTTCTTTTCAATAACTGGCGTTGTTGTCAGATCTTTGGTATAGTTTATTGAGAAAGACATCCTTATACCATCAGAAGTCTTGGAGTGTACGACATCTGAGGTTCTGAAGGATTTCAGATGTTCGTTCCTGATAAACTATAGGATCACCTATGAAATGGTAGGTGATGTCGTAGACTAAGGCTGACAAAGCACAAGACTCTGTCTGACCATTAAATGGTTTGGTCTAACAAATAGGGATCTATTCAATTGACTTTTGCATTGATTCTTCTATTTTTACTGGGGTTATGGAGACCTTAGTCTGTTTTTCAAGAGTATCTTCGATATTCTGAACTTGTTTCTGTAGAGTAACAACTGAAAGATTAGTCCAATTATTTTGTTGAGCTATATCTTTTAGTTCTGGTTGTTCTGAAAGAACGGCTGGTTTTAAGTCAATAATTCCTTCTTTTGTAGGGATCTGTGTGTGTTGAAATGGATAGTGCTCCGCATCAATGACTGTTGTGGAATTGGGTAAATTCCATTTTCTTGTTCTTGTAGTAAGAACATTGATATTCAATGGTTTATTTCTATGTTTAAACGAAAGAAAGAATGGTACATTCATTCTGACAATCTACAAATATTGGAGCCATTGGTCCTTATAATCTGTTAATTGTTTACTGGTGTGGGATTTCATATACCAGTCTCTGATCTTCTGGTTTTCCTCTGAAAGAAATTCTTCTTTCAAAGCTTGAACATCCATTTCAAACACTTTTGATAGCATATTGATGCCAAAGTCAGAGGCTGAAGGGTTGAAGTCAACTGATGATGTATCAGTTGGTTCAAATTCTGGATAGACTGGGCGAGCAGTCTGATCTTCAATTCTAATTCCAATTGGAACAGATTGAGTTTGGGTTCTGCTTGTTGATGGTAAGTCAACAAAACCTGTAGTAAGGTCAGAAATACTGATCCTAGAAATGTTGGAATCTGATCGGGATAGAACTGGTTCCTTATTTTCTCTATCTATTTTAACTGAAATAGTACTATCCTGGTATTGGACGATATGTTCTATTCTAGAGTTCAGGACATTCTGGTCCTTAACAATTGGTTTGGTGGCATTTTTTATGTTCCATCGTTCTGGAAGTGAAACTTCGTTCCACGTTATGGTTCTCGGTATATTAAATATTGATCTGTTTCTGTCCATATTCCATAAAAGAGTTTCCTCTTTTCTACGAATTCTAGATACTATCTTCGAATCTACCCTCGGGAAACCTGGAGTCTACTGCCCTTCCCCAGGTCTTACTCGCTCCCTAACCCTCGTAGATAAAGGTAAGTTGTAGATACAGGTATGTTGCTAAGACCAACCTAATAGTTGCTCCGGCTCTGATACTAGGAACAACCCAGTTAGGAAGAGATTAAGAAAGCCATAACAGAAAGCAGAATAAACAAAGAGAGACAGAGAAAAAATAAACGAAACAATCTATTATGAATAAAAGGAGACAAACGTCTCTTACTTGTTATTAGATGAAATGGAAGATAAATGTGTTACATTGTTGGTTGTACAGGAGTACAATGTAAAAGAGTGATCTGGATAAAAGAAAAATATGAGGGAAGGAAAGAAATTACGGATCCTATGTTCTGAGGTAGACTCTGCCTTAATATAGGATGTCGAATATGTGATTACAAAAGTGAAACGAAAAAAAGAAAAGTCAAAAGTAACTTTTCCTAAAGGGGATAGTAAAAAATGATTTTACTATTCATAAATAGTGTGTCAGCTGTTACTGTGGCCGAATCTTGTTTTGTCTTGACGTGTTGATCTTGTCTGGCTTTAATTGTGGCCGAAAGATCTTTTGTCTTGACATGATGATGATGTTTCTGACTGGCTTACTTTCACTGTGATCGAAAGTAATTTCGTCGTCTTGTGATGATGATGTCTGATTAAATCTTGTCTAGATTCATCTACTTCTTCATCTCTGAGTCTGATCTTGGTTCTGTGTCGAAGACATTGTAAAACTTCTTCATGTCTGGATCAGCTGGTTAAACTAAATACAAACAAGTATATTGAGTGGTGTATAATTCCCTCAAATACAAAGAAAATATAAACTAGTCTATTTTCCCTATAATCTTCTCTATACCTAACTTAGTCTTACTATCATCGAAATCTAACCATCTTCGAAACCTTACCATCTCCGAAGTACAGCCTCCCTACACAGTCACAATGGAGTCTTACGCCTTTTGCTCCTCAAACCATAGGTCTTAACACTCGTACTAGAGGTAGGTTGATTAAAGGTATGTTGACTAAGGAAAATACAAATAAAATACAAGCTAGAAGATAAATAAGTCTAAGACTTTCTTTGGCTTATTGGGAAAGCCACACCTATCAACGGACTTGAGATGTCTTTACTAGTTGCCGTTTGACATAGACTAGCTGAAGTTTCATGGTATTATTCAGTAACCATATGACTTCAGAGAGGGGAAGTCTAACCGTTGCATCTTAGTTTTTGGAGAGAACTTAGAAGAACAAAACCCTATTCTTTTCAACTTCAGAGGGGAAGTTGCACCATGTTGTTCTAATCTTTTTGGTGAGAAGATCAGAAAACTCATTTGTTTTGCATTTTTAGCGGAGAACGCAAAGAAATACCAATAGAGGATTTTTGGTGGAGAATCCTCTAAAAACTTCTTTGTTTTCTATAGTGGGGTAAATATGCCGTGACAGTCATATTCATTGACATTAGCAAAATGTGTTGAAATGAATGCCAGGTCAGAGCCGAGCTCTTTGAGTTGCAGCATGATGGCTTGCATCTCATCGTAGCTGGTAGCAGTTGTGAGCTGATCTGGTTGAATCTTGAAGGAGAGAAACTCCTGCTAATCTGGTTGAATCGCCTTCTTTTGTTTCTGATTGACGTCCAGCCATGCCATGACCTTGATGGTAGAACAAGTCTCATTATTCATCTTATCCCCCCATTTGACAAGATGATTTCTTTTGAAAGCAGGGACTGAAATACGGCTCCCGTAAGATGTCCGTTTAAATGTGAATTCTGATTTGAAAATCCACGTTACAAAGAACAATCTGTAAAAACACAAAAATTAGGGGAAGATAGGCTAAATCATCTGGTGCCTTCCAATTTTCTGTGAAATACTGGAATCCTTTGAACACTGGTTCTGGAAAAATGTCTAGAATTGGTCCATATGATGCCCACCACTAGACAAACCAATTTGGTACCTCAATTGGGAAACTGGCCTTGAAGAGGAAAAACCAAGACAAATTATGCTTATCATTCTGGCAGTAGAAACATCTGAACCACGGCATAATGTAGTCATAAAAGTTATAGTCTCTAAAAACACTTGCATCTGCAGGGAGCTGTTTGATAATGTGTGGGGGTTGCTCCCATTGTTCAAGAGTGATCACCTTCTGGAGTTTAGCCTTAATGTGGTTATACTCGCCTTGTTGGAGATCACTATTGTTTGGACTGAACGCAATGGATTTTGTTGCTATGAGAATAGACTCATAGTAACTCTGGGTTTTAAATGTGTTGTATGTGATGTAGTTTGACTGAGGATGAAGAAATGACTTAGCAAACTCATCAGGGGTTATGTTTGGGTTATGTTTGAAGTATTCTGGTTCTGTTACAAGAATTTGGTCAAAGATATCCTTGTAATAGTATGGAGATGATGGTTTAGGTGTGTTTGTTTGAACTATTTTTGGTTTAACAACAAGGGGCAAAAACTTGTTACTTACTGGTGTCTTCGTAGAAGACGATGTACCTGCAAAACCTGCATGAACACCTGTTAACTGTTTCTGTGGGGTCAAAGTCCTCAAAACTGTGAGGTTTCTACCTAAGGGTGACTGGGTAGATATCTGAATATGAGTTATCGGTTTATCTTCAATCGTGACTGGAGTTGAAGATGATGTTGCTGGAGCCACTGGTGTGAGGGCTTTTTGTGAATAGGAAAGAACTTTGGTCTTGCCTTTGTCCTTCTTTGGTGCCATTGTTTGCTAAGTCAGAAGTGAATGAATCCTGCAAATAGTTAGAAGCAATATATAATGGGAGAAATGCGGAATTGAAGTGTTATCAATTCTGCTTCTGGATTTGAAAACTTGTTTCAATCTACTTGATGCGGTGGACTTGAAACTGTCCATCTGAATTCACTAAATGAATTATTGGTGTTCGCCTCTGTGATCTATAAAGACAAAATGAAAATAGGTATTCCCGAAGGAATCCTATGTGATAGGCACGTGGCCTGTCAGAAATTCTCTGGTTAGAAAATCAGGGATGGAATTATCCTCTCCCTTGATATATTCTATATCAAAATCAAAAATAGACAATATGGCTTGCCATCTGGCAAAAATCTGTTTAGATACTATGTTCTTAACATCTTTGGTTAGTACGTCTTTTGCTGATTGACAATCAACACGTACAATGAATTTCTGATTCAACAAATCATCCTGAAATTTTGAAATACATTTGACAATGGACAAAATTTCTTTCTTAACTGTTGAATAGTTCTGTTGGGCTTTATCCCAAGTAAGATATTCCTGATTCATCTGGATAGGCCGAGCCTGAGTACGAATATTCTATTCTGAAAAGTCTTTCTCATATGGGAGAGAGACAGAATGTTTCTTACGAGCCCAAAAGGCCGTAGGAAGTTCTGAACAAACTTCTTTTCAAGTTTGGTCTGGAATTCTTTCATGGACTTTTGCTGTTTAGCAATTTGTTCATCAATTATGAGACTCTGGATATCATGTTTAAGAAAACTAATTTGGTTTTCTTTTCCGTGGATTGAGTTAATATCTCTTCGCTGTTAAGGCAAATAAAACTCAAATAGGATTGGTTTATGCAACACATTGGTGGATATACCATGTTCTGGAACAGTCATGGGAAATAACTGTTGGAGGAATGGATTCTCGAGAATGACTGGGGAATTTAATTGTTTGATTAGTACAAAGCTGGTCGTAAAACAAACACCTTGGTTGCACACATGTGCATTAGGTAATTTGTACCGAATCTGGAGTCTGGTAGAGTCAGCTGTAGAAAGCTTCTCCTTGGTTTTCACAAAATATCTAGAAGGAATTAGACCTTCTTGGATGCATTTCATATCTGCACCTGAGTCTAATAAAGCAATGGTTTCAAATTTGAAATCATTGACTTTGATTGTTAACTGAACATACCATTTCTAGTACATGATTCTGTTTGGAAGATTAAGGTAGTCTTCTGTAAGGGCAAAAGTACCTGTTTCTCCTTCTTTCAGTTTGCCTATAGCAATCTGAGTCTGCTTATCAAGCTATTCATCCTGGGGATGATGTTCTTGATGATCATGCTGGCTGATAGCATGAAGAAGCATAACATCTTGCTGGAGATGTTCATGATCAATCCTGAGATTATCAATCTCCTGACCATGTTCATGCCTAAGTTTTTGAATCTCAATTTTCAACTAATTAATCTCTCTTTGGAGATCAGAGATTCCAACTGGCTAGGATTTCATTTTCTGGAAATGACTGAGAAAATCAGAATAGTTTGTATTCTTAATTTCAGTCTGATGTGTTATGGATTGAGGTTTCTTTTCCTTTTTCTGATCCATAATCTCTTTGTGTCTGGAAAGATAGGCTTGCTTCTCTTCTAGGTCATGGTCATAAGACCATGAGAATCTGTGAGGACATTAAGTCCATTCTGACAGAAACATGCTCCCTTACTAGGACATGCACATTCCTGGTTGGTGTTGGAAGAACTACTGGAATAGTAGTCTGTTCCAATCTAATTTATGTTATCTTGGTCAGAGTATTCTAAAGAAGAACTG
This sequence comes from Ehretia macrophylla, assembly GCA_037974665.1. Taxonomy (NCBI): domain Eukaryota; kingdom Viridiplantae; phylum Streptophyta; class Magnoliopsida; order Boraginales; family Ehretiaceae; genus Ehretia; species Ehretia macrophylla. Next base: position 18,119,866 of record CM075770.1, read on the forward strand.
GATGATGATTCAAGATCATCAATGGACTGGAGTATTCTGCTCTTTGTGGCTTCATCTAATTTTAATGGTTGAATTAGTGATCTGACTCTGCAATCTTTTGCAAAGTGTCCTAGTTTACCACATTTGAAGCAACCTGTGGTTTTCTATTCCTTATTATGTTTATGTGATTTCCAATTTCTTCGTGGAAACTTCTGAAAATGTTTCTTCTTAGTATATGGTTTGTTGCCATACTTCTGGTTATACTTCTGTCCAATAGACTTGAAGTGATTCTTATATTTTCTGGAGAAAATTCTTGATTTATGTGTTTTCTGAGTATGGGGTAGACGAATACTTTCCATATCATACTGTTCACACCAATTTCCTAATTCTTTTCTATTAGACTGTTTCTTTAACGATGCTTTAAAACAAAGATCAGTGCAAATCTTCAAAGCAGTCTTGTTTATATGGGATATAATATCACCATATGTCATTAGATCGTAATCTAGTCCTAGAAATTCAAGTGAAAGGGCATCATTCACTTGCTGAGTAAATAACTTTGGAAGTCCAGATATAAATCTTTCTTTCTAATAAATGGCGTTGTTGTCAGTTCTTTGGTATAATTTACTGAGGAAGACATCCTTATACCATCAGAAGTCTTGAAGCGTATGACATCTGAGGTTCTGGAGGATTTCAGATGTTCGTTCTTGGTAGACAGTAGGATCACCAATGAAATGGTAGGTGTTGTCATAGACAAGGGCTGCAAGAGCACAAGACTCTGTCTGACCATTATTGTTAAGAATGGGTTCACCATTCTCATTGGTTTTCACCATGTTAAATATACTGTCTTTGGTGGCCTCGTCGAGGTGGTCATCCCACCAACCTTTGAGTTGGCCATTGAAACCAAGAATGATATTTCTGGGTGCTATTCTTTCTGGAGTAGTCTGTTTATAGATGTTAGCGATTATGATAATCTGTTTGGTAACATTGAGGATTTGATATTCTGTCATGCCATCTATGTTCCATTCATAGATCTGAGTACCTGAATAGGCTCTTTGGGTATGAGATTCTTCAATTTGAAGATATGGAGGTGAAGGTCTGGGATAGAAATTCTTTGTATCAGAAAAAGAAATTCTAATGATGTGGATATTTTTATCCCTCTCAGAATTCTGTTAAGATGAGGACACACAATCAGAATTACTATCTGACCGTTTTAACACTTGGAGAACTAGCTGGCTCGATGAAGGTTCTGACTTCTTGGATCTGGAAATCAGTTCCTGGAGAAGTTTGGTATTCTTCTCTTCTATGGATTCCAAATTTGGAATGAAACTAGAGATTCTGAAAGGTAAAACCTTGGTTAGAGATTTTGGTTTGACCTTTGTACTGGTTAACTTAAGAGAATCAAATGGTTTGGTCAAACAAACAGGGATCTGTTCAATTGACTTTTGGATTGATTCTTCTGTTTTTTTTGGAGTTATGGAGACCTTAGTCTGTTTTTCAAGAATATCTTCAATATTCTGAACTTCTTTCTGTAGAGTAACAACTGAAAGATTAGTCCAATTATTTTGTTGAGCTATATCTTTTAGTTCAGTTTGTTCTAAAAGAACGACTGGTTTTAAGTCACTAGTTTCATCTTTTGTAGGGATCTGTGTGTGTTGAAACGAAGGGTGCTCCGCATCAATGACTGTTGTGGAATTGGAAAAATTCCATTTTCTTGTTCTTGCAATAAGAACATTGATATTCAATGGTTTATTTCTATGTTTAAACCAAAGAAAGAATGGTACATTCATTTTGACAATCTGTAAATATTGGAGCCATTGGTCCTTATAATCTGCTAATTGTTTTCTGGTGTGGGATTTCATATACCAATCTCTGATCTTCTGGTTTTCCTCTGAAAGAAATTTTTCTTTCAAAGGTTGAACATCCCTTTCAAACACTTCTGATAACATATTGATGCCAAAGTCAGAGGCTGAAGGGTTGAAGTCAACTGATGATGTATCAATTGGTTCAAATTTTGGATAGACTGGGCGAGCAGTCTTTTCTTCAATTATGATTCTTATTGGTACAGATTGAGTCTGGGTTTTGCTTGTTGATGGTAAGTCAACAAAGCCTGGAGTAGGGTCAGAAATACGGATCCTAGAGATGCTGGAAACTGATCGGGATAGAACTGAGTCCCTATCTCCACTATCTATTTTAACTGAAACAGTACCATCCTCATATTGGACGATCTATTCAATTCTGGAGTTCTGTACATTCTAGTCCTGAACAACTGGTTTGGTGGCATTTTCAATGTTCCACCGTTCTGGTAGTAAAACTTCGTTCCACTTTATGGTTTTGGGTATATTAACTATTGATCTGTTTCTGTCCATATTCCATAAAAGAGTTTCCCATTTTCTACGAATTCTGGATACAGATCTAGGATTTAATCCCGTAGTCATCAATTTATAATTAAGACAATAAATAACTTCATATGCATGTGTACCACAATCAACATAATAGTTATATGTCTTAATATCTAATTGAAGTGCTTTCATGACATGAGGACATTTAAGCGATATGGTATAATCTGGAAAGCAATTAAAGAAAACTGGACCATTACATAGACTAGTTTCAACTAATCCTAGTAATGAATCATTATATCTAAGTAATCTACAATCTCTGAGGGCTAGATATATACTGGTATCTAGACTTTCTCTTATAAGAGTCTTAAGTGCGACTTGCACATGGCCAATATGAAGAGACCTATAGCCGTTTCTCTTGGCTCTATCTAGTGACTTCTGTGGAAAGATTCTAATACTCTGTTGGTCACTGGTTAAAGGCACTATATCTTCCTTACATCTAATAGTAAGAAGAGATTTTAGGTCGATGAGACCTTTCTGATAAATCTCATTTATATTCATCTTAGGAGGTTTCCAATTATTTAACTCTCCTTCTGTCCATATTTTTTTTGTTTTAGCTATGGTATTATTATATGTACCTACTGAAGTATTACTGCTACTTGAAGCCATAACAACTACTTGACTGGTCTTAAACTTACAATCTGCAAACCTACTTACTATCTTCGAATCTACCCTTGGGAAACCTGGAGTCTACTGCCTTTCCTCGGGTCTTACTCGCTCCCTAACCCTCGTAGATAAAGGTAAGTTGTAGATACAAGTATGTTGCTAAGACCAACCTAATAGTTGCTCTGGCTCTAATACCAGAAACAACTCAGGTAGGGAAAATAGACTAGTTTTACGCCTTCTACTCCTCAAACCATAGCTCTTAGCACTCGTACTAGAGGTAGGTTGATTAAAGGTAAGTTGACTAAGCAAAATACAAATAAAATACAGGCTAGAAGATAAACAAGTCTAAGACTTTCTTTGGCTTATTGGGAAAGCCACACCTATCAACGGATTTGAGATGTCTTTACCAGTTGTCGTTTGACCTGCACTAGCTGAAGTTTCAAGGAATTCTTTAGTAACCATATGACATCAGAGAGGGGAAGTCTAACAGTTGCAACTTAGTTTTTGGAGGGAACTTGGAAGAACAAAACCCTATTCTTTTCAACTTCAGAAGGGAAGTTGCACCATGTTGTTCTAATATTTTTTATGAGAACATCAGAAAACTCATCCGTATTTGTGTTTTTGGCGAAGAACACAAAGAAACTCCATTAGAAGATTTTTGGTGGAGAATCCTCTATAAAACTCCATTGTTTTCTACAGTGGGGTAAATATGTCGTGGCAATTATCTTCATTGTCATCAGCATAGTCTATTTTTCAAGAATATCTTCGATATTCTGAACTTGTTTCTGTAGAGTAACAACTGAAAGATTAGTCCAATTATTTTGTTGAGCTATATCTTTTAGTTCTGGTTGTTCTGAAAGAACGATTGCTTTTAAGTCAATAGTTCCTTCTTTTGTAGGGATCTGTGTGTGTTGAAACGAAGGGTGCTCCGCATCAATGACTATTGTGGAATTGGGTAAATTCCATTTTCTTGTTCTTGCAGTAAGAACATTGATATTCAATGGTTTATTTCTATGTTTAAACCAAAGAAAGAATGGTACATTCATTCTGAAAATCTGCAAATATTGGAGCCATTGGTCCTTATAATCTGCTAATTATTTTCTGGTGTGGGATTTCATATACCAGTCTTTGATCTTCTAGTATTCCTCTGAAAGAAATTCTTCTTTCAAAACTTGAACATCCCTTTCAAACACTTCTGATAGTATATTGATGTCAAAGTCAGAGGCTGAAGCGTTGAAGTCAACTGATGATGTATCAGTTGGTTCAAATTCTAGATAGACTGGGTGAGCAGTCTGTTCTCCAATTCTGATTCCTATTGGTACATATTGAGTCTGAGTTCTACTTGTTGATGGTAGGTCAACAAAGCCTGGAGTAGGATCAGAAATACTGATCCTAGAGATACTGAAAACTGAACGGGATAAAACTGATTCCCTATTTCCTCTATCTATCTTAATTGAAACAGTACCATCCTCATACTGGACGATTTGTTCAATTCTGGAGTTCTGGACATTCTAGTCCTGAACAACTAGTTTGGTGGCATTTTTAATGTTCCACCGTTCTGGAAGTAAAACTTCGTTTTACTTTATGGTTATGGGTATATTAACTATTGATTTGTTTCTGTCCATATTCCATAAAAGAGTTTCCCATTTTCTACGAATTCTGGATACAGATCTAGGATTTAATCCCGTAGTCATCAATTTATAATTAAGATGATAAATAACTTCATATGCATGTGTACCACAATCAACATAATAGTTATATGTCTTAATATCCAATTGAAGTGCTTTCATGACATGAGGGTATGTAAGCGATATGGTATAATCTGGAAAGCAATTAAAGAAAATTGAACCATTACATAGACTAGTTTCAACTAATCCTAGTAATGAATCATTATATCTAAGTAATCTACAATCTCTAAGGGCTAGATATATACTGGTATCTAGACCTTCTCTGATAAGAGGCTTAAGTTCGACTTGTACATGGCCAATATGAAGAAACCTATAGTCGTTTCTCTTGGCTCTATCTAGTGACTTCTGTGGAAAGATTCTAATACTCTGTTGGTCACTGGTTAAAGGCACTATTTCTTCCTTACATCTAATAGTATGAAGAGATTTTAGGTCGATGAGACCTTTCTGATAAATCTCATTTATATTCATCTTAAGAGGTTTCCAATTATTTAACTCTCCTTCTGTCCATATTTGTTCTGTTTTAGCTATGGTATTATTATCTGTACCTACTGAAGCATTACTGCTACTTGAAGCCATAACAACTACTTGACTGGTCTTAAACTTACAATCTGCGAACCTACTTACTATCTTCGAATATACCCTCGAGAAACCTGGAGTCTACTGCCCTTCCTCAGGTCTTACTCGCTCCCTAACCCTCGTAGATAAAGGTAAGTTGTAGATACAGGTATGTTGCTAAGACCAACATAATAGTTGCTCTGGCTCTGATACCAGAAACTACAAAAGAAAATACCCAGGTAAGATAAGATGATGAATGCCATAATAGAAAGCAGAATAAACAAAGAGAGACAGAGAGAAAATAAACAAAACAATCTATTATGAATAAAAGGAGACAGAAGTCTCTTACTTGTTATTAGATGAACTGGAAGATAACTGTGTTACACTATTGGTTGTACAGGAGTACAATGTAAAAGAGTGATCTGGATAAAAGGAAAATATGAGGAAAGGAAAGAAAATTCGGATTCTATGTTCTGAGGCAGACTCTGCCTTAATATAGGATGTCGAATTTGTGATTACAATAGTAGAAATGTAAAATTGAAAAGTCAAAAGTAATTTTTCTGAAAGTGAACAATAAAAAGTGATTTTACTATTCATGAATAGTGTGTCAGCTTTTATTGTGGCAAAATCTTGTTTTGTCTTGACGTGGTGATCTTGTCTGGCTTTTACTGTGACCGAAAGATCTTTTGTCGTGACATGATGATGATGTTTCTGACTGGATTACCTTCCTTGTGACCGAAAGTAATTTCGTCGTCTTGTGATGATGATGTTTGATTGAATCTTGTCTAGATTCATCTTCTTCTTCATCTCTGAGTCTGATCTTGGTTTTGTGCTGAAGACGTTGAAAAACTTCTTCATGTCTGGATCAGCTGGCTAAACTAAATACATACAAGTATATTGAGTGGTGTATATTTCCCTCAAATACAAAGAAAATATAAACTAGTCTATTTTTCTTATAATCTTCTTTGTACCTAACTTAGTCTTACTATCTTCGAAATCTTACCATCTTCGAAATTTTACCATCTCTGACGTACAGCCTGCCTACACGGTTACAACGGAGTCTTACGACTTCTGCTCGTTAAACCATAGGTCTTAACACTCGTACTAGAGGTAGGTTGATTAAAGGTAAGTTGACTAAGCAAAATATTGTTAAGAATGGGGTCATCATTCTCATTGGTTTTCACCATGTTAAGTGTACCGTCTTTGGTGTCCTCATTGAGGTGATCATCCCACCATCCTTTGAGTTGGCCATTGAAGCCAAGTATGATATTTCTGGTTGGTGTTCTTTCTGAAACAGCTTGTTTATATATGTTACCGATGATAATCATCTGTTTGGTAACATTGAGGATTTGTTATTTTATCATACTATCTATGTTCCATTCATAGATTTAAGTACCTGAATAGGCTCTTTGGGTGTGAGATTCTTCAATTTGAAGATCTGGAGGTGAAGGTCTGGGATAGAAATTCTTTGTATCAGGAAATGAAATTCTATTGATGTGGATATTTTTATCCCTCTCAGAATTCTGTGAAGATGAGGACTCATTACTATCTGACTGTTTTAACATTTGGAGAGCTGGCTGGTGATGATGTTTCTGACTGAATTACTTTCACTGTGACCGAAAGTAATTTCGTCGTCTTGTGATGATGATGTCTGATTGAATCTTGACTAGATTCATCTTCTTCTTCATCTCTGAGTCTGATCTTGGTTCTGTGCTGAAGACGTTGTAAAACTTCTTCATGTCTGGATCAGCTGGCTAAAACTAAATACATACAAGTATATTGAGTGGTGTATATTTCCCTCAAATACAAAGAAAATATAAGCTAGTCTATTTTCCCTATAATCTTCTCTGTACCTAACTTAGTCTTAGTATCTTTGAAATCTTACCATCTTCGAAATCTTACCATCTCCGAAGTACTGCCTGCTTACACGGTCACAACGGAGTCTTACGCCTTCTACTCCTCAAACCATTGGTCTTAACACTCGTACTAGAGGTTGGTTGATTAAAGGTAAGTTGACTAAGCAAAATACAAATAAAATACAGGTTAGAAGATAAACAAGTCTAAGACTTTCTTTGGCTTATTGGGAAAGCCACACCCATCAACGGGCTTGAGATGTCTTTATCAGTTGCTATTTGACCTGGACTAGCTGAAGTTTTATGGAATTCTTCAGTAACCATATGACTTCAGAGAGGGGAAGTCTAACCGTTGCATCTTAGTTTTTGGAGGGAACTTAGAATAACAAAACCCTATTCTTTTCAACTTCAGAAGGGAAGTTACACCATGTTGTTCTAATGTTTTTGGTGAGAATATCAGAAAACTTATCTGTATTTGTGTTTTTGGCGGAGAACACAAAGAAACTCCATTAGAAGATTTTTGGCGGAGAATCCTCTAGAAACTCCACTGTCTTTCTACAGTGGGATAAATATGCCGTGGCAATCATCTTCATTGTCATCAGCATAGTCTGTGGAAATGGATGACTGGTCTAAGGAAAGCTGTTTGAGTTGCAGCATGATGGCTTGCATCTCATCGTAGCTGGTAACAGCTGCAAGCTGGGTCTGGAGGTGATTCTTGAAGGAGAGAAACTCCTGCTGATCTGGTTGAATTGCCTTCTTTTGTTTCTGACTGGCGTCGAGCCATGCCATGACCTTGGTGGTAGAACAAGTCTCATTCTTCATTTTGTCCCACCATTTGACAAGATGATTTCTTCCGAAAGCAGGGACTGAAATCTGGCTTCCATAAGATGTCTGTTTAAATGTGAATTATGATTTGAAAATCCACGTTCCAAAGAACAATCTGTAAAACACAAAAATTAGGGGAAGATAAGCTAAATGATCTGGTGCCTTCCAATTTTCTGTGAAATACTGGAATCCTTTGAACACTGGTTCTGAAAAAATGTCTGAAATTGGTCCATATGATGCCCACCACTAGACGAACCAATTCGGTACCTCAACTGGAAAACTGGCCTTGAAGAGGAAAAATCATGACAAACTATGCTTATCATTCTGGCGGTAGAAACATCTGAACCATGCCATAATGTAGTCATAATAATTATAGTCTCTGAAAACAACTGCATCTTCAGGGAGCTGTTTGATTCTGTGTGGGGGTTGTTCCCATTGTTCAAGAGTGATCACCTTCTGGAGTTTAGCCTTGATAAGGTTATACTCGCTTGGTTGGAGATCACTATTGTTCGAACTGAAATCAATGGATTTTGTTGCTATGAGAATAGACTCATAGTAACTCTAGGTTTTAAATGTGTTGTATGTGATGTAGTTTGATTGAGGATGGACAAATTCCTTAGCAAACTCATCAAGGGTTATGTTTGGGTTATGTTTGAAGTGTTCTGGTTCTGTTACAAGAATCTGGTCAAAGACATCCTTGTAATAGTTTGGAGATGATGGTTTAGGTGTGTCTATTTGAACTGTTTTTGGTTTAGCGACAAGGGGCTGAAATTTGTTACTTACTGGTGTTTTCGTAGAAGACGATGTACCTGCAAAACCTGCATGAACACATGTTAACTGTTTATGTGGGGTCAAAGTCCCCAAAACTGTGAGGTTTCTACCTAGGGGTGACTGTAACACCCCAATCCCTCTCGAGACCGGAAGTTCTATCAATCAATCTAATCACAACCCAATTCCAAACCCGAGCAAAATTTTTAGGAAAAAACGGACGGAGTCTCCCCTGTTTCTAGGCAAAATGTAAAACTTGTAATATCATATATGTGGACCAGCGCCGTGTCCAACTATACAAACACCTCAAGGTCATCCAAGCCTCAGTTCTCAACAATTAAACACAACAATATACATATTTTCAAGTACCCAAACTATTCTAACTCTTTTCCTTTAGACAATTACATACATGCAATGAAATTAAACTATACTAACTGATTACATAAACTAGCTCTTCAAATCACTTCAATAACCTAATAAAACTTAAATTACATTCCTTTTTAACACTAAATACAAACAACACATGAAACATACATCTTTGCATCTTTGACAACTCAAGCCACATAGCACGCAAGACAACTCTTCAAGCACGAACTTTCACGTAATCACGAACTTTCCAGCTAACATGGCATTTCCTGAAATGTGGTGGTGAGGAGTGAGTATACACAACACGTATACTCAGTGAGGGCGAGACAGATATCGAGGTGGAGAGAAAGAAGGTCGTGCAATGCAAATAGGTACAGTTAAGCAATATAATCAATAAGAAAGCATTCAATATACACGACAATACAATAAACAATTAAAGAAAGCATTAACACAACCATTCAAAGCTATACCACACTCTGAAGGCTATGGTTCACTCATACGAGCAATGTACCATTCGATTCGATTCCACGAGCATTACATCAATCTCGAGCTTGATGTTGACAACGATGACAATAAGCGCGCAACCACCTTATAACTTCAGTTTGGAATACCCCAGAAGTATCCAATCAATTCTACGACCCAAATTTCCCTGGGAGGCAACCCAAGCGAGAATGGGAATAGGACACGGAGCTAGAGCAACCAACCCTGGCAGCCCGAGACTGCCCAGAGAGGCCCATCACTCATGCGCCTGACACTAATGCAATGCAATACGAGATACAAGTAATAAACGAGCAATAGCACAAAAATGCAGATTAGTCGCGATAAACAAGATATCATGCATTTACAATCAACATTAGCATTCAATTAACTTTTCAAGCATAACTATCATTAATAGCAACAAGGACACCAATTAAGCAAGTAACAGCAGTTCAAACACGAAAACGACAAATATCACTATTCAATCTCTAACTTCCAAAGGCAATTACGAGCAAACGAGCTACAGGATTAGGAAACCGATTTCACTACATTCACTTAGGCACTACAAGGCACGTTTCTATGTCACTAAACTTCACTTTCTCACCCGAGGCCCGAAAGTCCACCTACTGCGTTTGAACTACAGCTATGCTAACCGGTCATTCAATCAACGCCACAACAGCGCCAAAAGTGCTTCCATGCCCTCAATAGCAAAACCCCCAACTCAATTCGAGCACGGTCAACACTTGGTCAAACGGCCCCTTTTCGTTTCATTGTCTAATTTCCAATTTTAACAAAGGCCGGTCTGTTTTTATTGCACATTTTATCTTTCTATCACTAATGGCACCTATCCAAATCAAGCAATCGCAATTCGGATCAAAATCCGAAATTCTAGGGTTTTACTATTCAAAATCACTATTTATTGTTCTTCCCCAATTTCAAATACGCAATTTCAACCGTAAAAATTGCTAAATAACTATCAAACAATGCTCTACGAACTCAAAGGAAGCTATATCAAGCAATTACAGGCATTATAACACATTATATATCAAATCTAAAAATTTGAAACAAAAATCAAATTCGAATTTAAATGCACAAAAGCGTGAAAACCCTCACAGAGATTGAAGACCAAGACCCGCAAGGACCCGAGCCACGACCCCCGAGCAATTCCATGCATGATTGTAGAAGAAAATTGCAATACCATTTTTCTTTCATTTTCCCTTAAACCTTCGGCCATAGGGGGGGGCATGGTGGGAATTTTGTTTTTGTTTTTTGGATCATTTTGTTGATTTTTGGCTATTTAAAACAATTGACAAAGCTTAAGAGCAAAATGGTCATTTAGCAAAGTCAAAATTCAAGTTAAATTGGTCAACTAAGGCTATTTTGGTTATCATTTGGTCTAGCTCAAGTTAAAGCAATGCAATTAGATGGAAAATAACTAAAACTAGCTAAATTAAACTAAAAACATTTTTCACCAAGTCCGATGAATATTTCTCTAACTCTCATTTTCGAAATACTACGATCAAACGGTCAATAAACGATCGCTAATAAAGTGATGAGTAATAATAGAAAACTTTAATTTTTTTGAAAAGTAGAATAGTAGAATAGTTTAAAATTCACTCCGTCTCGGAGTTACTTTTCTCATTTATTTGGAAACCGAGTGATTTTAATGCAAGACAATTAAAACCGATGATTAAAATAATCAAAACAATCAAAATAATCAATATTCATTTAAAAATAATTAATTTAACTGTTTCTAGAATATTTTAAAGAGTTATGAAGTTAATGTTAAGATACAAATGAAAAAATTAATATAAACACGTAATCGGATGCAATTAAATATTAACATTTAAGATGACAGTTAATTAAATATAAAAAAGTAAATCCAATTTCTATAAATAATAAAAATAGGTGATAATCTTTTAATTAATCAATATAAAGATTATTAAATGCTTCCAAAAGAAATATCAAAATAGTGCAAAATGGTTGATTTAACTAATTAAGCATTTAATTAAATGTAGTCAAATGCCATTAAATACATGCCGGGTTCGGGTTATCACATCCTTCCCCCCCTTAAAACAATTGCGTCCTCGTAATTCTTCTTCCAATAGAACTCAGCAACATCTGAAACCCAACTCAGACTAATCTTCATTGGTTGCTGAGCAAGATAGTGAATAAGAATGCTCGTAGGAAAACCCGAATAAAAATCCCAACCAAGAATGCCGAGGAAATACCAACTAAAGACTGAAGCAGGGATACTGTAGATGATATCAATACCACATATTAATAACAAAAAGAATACCGAAGGAATACCCTATTTACGAATCTCCAATAAAAGTCTAACAAGTACCAAATAAGAAAGTTAAAAGATAGCCAGAGCAGATGCACCTCATGCAGTGCTGATTACCGTAAGTAGACCTAGCTGAAAGTTCTGTAAAAGAAGATAGAGAAGAAAACCAAAGGCCAAGCTCTAAATGAAATCCGTCAAACACAGGGTCCCTACCCCAACACCTTAGTAAAACAACAAGTATAGATTTCCCCTGAGTGGAAAGGCCGATGGAGAAGTCGTAAACAATACAAGATAATAAGTCCAAACAGAATTCCAAGTGTAGGATCTTCCAATAAATGCCAATAAGAAAAATACTAGTAGAATGCCCAATAAGAATTCCAAAGAATACCGTAAGTAAAATATTCACAATAAGTCCGATAGGAATTTCAATTACCAAACCAACTGAGGGATGCCAAAGAAAATACCCGAACAATGCTCCAGTAAGAAAGTACCAAGAATTGCCCAATAAATAAGTACTAGATAAATGACCATTGAGAATTCTATAAAATGCCGTTGAAGAATTGCCAATAAGGGATGCCAGTAACACACCAATAAAGACCGAGACACATATGCCATAGATAATTTCATGCAGTAAGTCCGATTGAAACCCCAATAGCAAAGTCTACCAAGAAGTGCCAACAGAAATTCCAAATAATACCAATAAGAAAACCAAAGAATGCTCTCCAAAGAACAGCCAAATAAAACCTCAAAAGAAAACTACTCTTTCACAACTGTTAAGCACAGAGGAGAACCCTAGAGATTCGCCAATAACCGAGCTCCAAAGGTAAACACCAACTCCCAAATAAAGGCTAATTAAATGCCATTCATTTCCTGCCAATCCATACACTTTAAAAGGCCAGCTGTGAACCACTTTCTTCAGGAGAGAAAGATGACTTATTTACCATTTTCACGGGACATGTATGATGCCAGGATATCACATTTATACATATGCCTTATACTATTATGCAAGCAAGTTTACAAAAAAGTTTATTCAACAAAGTCACTCAAGCACGACAATCAAGTCAAGCACAACATAATCAATTCAAATCATGGCATAACCAATTCAAGACATTCTAATACACACATTACAAACAATACTTCAAGCAAATAACAATTCACGAGATCGATTCGATTCACGATGCCAATTCAATAGGTCAATTCAATACACAACTAGACACTTCACTTTACTTGAGAAACATTTAACACATAACACATAACTATATCACATAGGTGCACGCATTCAAGTCAAGACACACAATCTCACATACAAGCATACATTTTCTAGACACACTTAACAAGCACACATTCAAGGATCACTACCCACCAGACCGAGGACCCTGTCCCGGCTTATGAGCTAAACAAGCTCTGATACCACTTGTAACACCCCGATCCCTCTCGAGACCGGGAGTTCTATCAATCAATCTAATCACAACCCAATTCCAAACCCGGGCAAAATTTTTAGGGAAAGACGGACGGAGTCTCCCCTGTTTCTAGGCAAAATGTAAAACCTGTAATAGCATATAAGTGGACCAGCACCGTGTCCAACCATACAAACACCTCAAGGCCATCCGAGCCTCGGTTCTCAACAATTAAACACAACAATATACATATTTCCAAGTACCCGGACTATTCCAACTCTTTTCCTTTAGACAATTACATACATGCAATAAATTAAACTATAATAACTAAATACATAATCAAACTTTTCAAATCACCTCAATAACCTAATAAAACTTAAATTACATTCTTTTTTTAAACACTAAATGCAAACAATACATGTAACATACATCTTTGTATCTTTGACAACTCAAGCCACATAGCACGCAAGACAACACTTCAAGCACGAACTTTCACGTAATCACGAACTTTCCAGCTAACATGGCATTTCCTGAAATGTGGTGGTGAGGAGTGAGTATACACAACACGTATACTCAGTGAGGGCGAGACAGATATCAAGGTGGAGAGAAATAAAGTCGTGCAATGCAAATATATATATATTATGAGTCCTTAATGTATCACAAATGTCATCAAATTGGTCATCTCCCATTATCTTTCTATCAAATTTGGATTGAATATCTCAAAATTACTTTTACGCCGATTTGAAATTATCTACCAAAATTCCAATTTGTTCCTAATGTTTATTCAATTTTCTAGTCAACAATGTTTATTCGAATTTCCAGTGAACAACAGAAAGATAATAGTAGGGACTCTTTAAACACATTACCATTTGTTGTCCAGTTTTTACATAATGATAATTGTAGCGACTCTCTAGACACATATGAAATACATTGGGACTCACAATATGATTTTTGAATCGTGAGGATCTATTTTAAAATTTTGAGTAAAGATTAGGGGCTAAGTATTAAAATTTGCCCTATTTAGGACAATAGCCAAATATAAAAAGGTTCTTGATTTTTCCAACTTGGATTGAAAATTAACACCCAATTTTTTTCAATATTCTACATTTCAAAGCTTGAATGTTAATAACCTCCAGAATTTTTAGCGAAGTAATGAGGTTGATAGAAGTATTGAAAGGTGATTAAGATCGATTATGACTTATTTTCGTATATTTGCTGATTAATAATTTGTTGAAGGTTACTGATGAAAAAAAATATGTAATTGGAGATAAAGTACGTGCAACTTAATCTTTCTATTTAAAAAATTAAATTGTTATAAATAGACTACTAGGCCTTTGGTCCAAGTGGTATACTCCTTATTATGAGTGCGACAAGTTACAAAATCAATTCTCGTTAGTGATATATTTTGATATATATTGTACCGTTTAAGCGTCCCTTAAATAAAAATATGTTAGAAATTATTTATTTTATTGGTTTCTTGTCCAACACACCCTCCACGTATATTGAGATTATTTTGATTGAGTTTTGCACTAGAAAATATTTCTTTTGAAAGGGACGATGGTGGCAAAACTTAAACCAATGATGAAGTATGAGATTTCTATTCTAAAAACAAAACATGTAAAAAACTTGAAGAGAAATACCGTTTTAAAACAGAGAGAGAGGCTACCAAATGCATGTTAGGGGTTTGGAAATCAACGTTTTCCCTTCGTCCAAGATCAGAAGCAACTAGGTTTTTTTTTTTTTTTTTTGGGTCAAAGAAGCAACTAAGTTTATAGTGTTAAATAAAATAAAAAAAGATTGAAAATATATGCGGAAGCAATAATAATAAGAGCCACCATCAATAATAATAATAAAAGTCACCACTAACATTGATTTTAAATAACAGTAATAACGAAAACGACTATATATTATATTATTGGGTATTCCAAAATACAAAATAACCTATTTATAAATCTCAAAACTTAACTAATAAAAAACCTAATTCATTAATAAAACTTAAAATTTTCTTAATTCAATTCTAATTAATGTCTCGAATTATTCTGAAATCTAACCTACTTTTATAACTCATTGAAAGTAGTTCCGATCCATGGGCGGGCATGTCGTGTCGTCTAGCATGTAATCTTATCCTTTAAAATGCTGACTACGGCATTTCATACGTGGAATTGGAATCTATGCGTACGTGTTGATAGATTTGACTGAAATAAGTCTGAACCATTGGCTGCCCCCAGTACATTAATATAAAAAGAAGGAAATAAATTTGTGGAACTTCAAGGGCCAATGAGAGGAAGGAAAAAGAAAATTAATATTATAAAATTGTGTTCAAAGCTTTGCCAATTGGTTGGGTTCGTTGGATCTAGAATGACAACTATCTTAGTCAACATAATTTATTTAACACTTAGAATGAGATTTTGTGTGATACTTTTGGTAGCTCTGTAGTAAGTTTAATCTAATATTATATTACATTAAAATGTTATATTTATAGAGAATTGATACTAAAATTTAATTTAAAAGAAAGTTTAAATTAATATTATATTATATTAAAATATTATATTTATCAAAAATTAATTTTGAAACCTCTCACACATAAAACGAGAACTATACTTCTAAAACAAATACCCAAATAGTTGAATCAATCCATAATATATCCGAGTCAAAATCTCAAACAACTTGCCTTGCCAAACAATCTTCCGTGTAGCCACAGCCGCTTCATATCCATATCTTATAGTCCACAGCCTGTGCACGTCTCTTGGCTCGGCTATAAAAACCAATGCTGCAGACAACTTTCCTGCACAACTGCATTGGTGCTTATCAAGCAAACAGCTCACAATGAAATCCATACTATTCCACATTTCCTTCCTTCTCTTTGCCATCTATACAAACAATTTGTTCTGTTCAGCTGCTGAAGCACCAGAGCCAGTGCTTGACATAGCAGGAAAGCATCCCCGGACAGGCATTGATTAGTACATATTAGCCGGTACCCGCGGGAGCGGAGGGGGGCTCACACGAGCCAGCACTGGCAACGAAACATGCCCGCTTGACGTTGTCCAAGATCAATATGAAGTTAAACCAGGCCTCCCATTGACGTTTACTCCGGTGAATCCCAAGAAAGGCGTAATCCGCGTCTCGACAGATCTAAACATTAAGTTCTCAGCTGCAACAATCTGCGTTCAATCAACTGTGTGGAAGCTTGATGACTACGATGATTCAACAGGGCAGTATTTCATAACAACAGGTGGAGTTGAAGGAAACCCTGGGATAAAGACTATAAGCAACTGGTTCAAGATTGAAAAATACCAACGTGACTACAAGCTTGTCTACTGTCCAACTGTGTGCAAATTCTGCAAAGTCATCTGCAGAGATGTTGGCATTTTTATCCAGGATGGAAAGAGACGTTTGGCTCTCAGTGATGTCCCCTTCATAGTTATGTTTAAGAAGGCTTGAAACTGGTATACTTGTCATGATATGGAAATTCTTCCATTCATCCCGGTGGATGGAAGGACAACTCCTCATGATAATAATAATGGAATCATCTTCGAGTAACTCTAATAATGACATCAAAATAAAAGGCTTATACCTGTGTAATGAGCTATGACTATATGTAATAATCTATCCTTGAGCCTGTTTCAGGTTTGCATCAATCTGAATTATAGAAATGTTTATATTGTGATCTATTCCCACTAATCAGCAATTTCTTTAGATTCCTTTAGAGATGCTGAAAATCTAGCACCATGTCATTAATTAATGGCCTCAATTTCAATACGCTGACTACAAGATAAGTTAGTCCATTCTATACAAGTTGACGAGGTCATTTAATATGACTCATGAGATACTGCAGAATAATAATCAACCGGTGAAATTTGTTTGAGAGTTGAAAAAAACAACAATCAGATATATATATATATATATATATATATATATATATATATATATATGTATATATATATGTATATATATATATATAAATTGAGCTTTCAATTTTTATGTACTTTCACATTGGTTTAAAAAACGCAGCTCTCGTGCGTTATTTGCATGAACATAAACCTCAAAATGAAATCCTTTTATCCACTAGACGTGGTTCAAGGTAGATCTGAAGTGAAAAATGGCCTTCCTTTTATCCAGCAGTAGTGGGGTGAAACACTACACTCTTAGAAGATCGCACGTTTCTAGAATTTTGTTCTTAATTGATTTGGTACATGTGTAGGGACGCACCGTTATACCTGTCATGCCCCCAAAAAAATTCACCAAGTTAAACTCTGGAAGGCGATGCCGCGAGTCTAAGAAGATTTCTCCTCCTACACCCGCAAGGCGCTAATACGACAATACATAAAACTAAATCCACGAAATAATTCATCAGAGCAATTAAAACTCTTAACTAAATCAAATTACATTTCCAAATATCTATTACAAGATTTACATATGATATTTCTTCTAAACTATCTTTCTCATAATACCGTTCATGCAAGGACTAATCTCATAGGGTGACCTCTAAACCCATAAAGCTTGGACATCTCAATAACCCCTGTCTCTGCATAATTATAATAAAATAATATAATGAGCGAAACAATGCCCAGTAAGAAGGACACCCAGAATTAGGCTCTGAGGGTTATCCAAACAAAATGATATGATATAGAAATAGGAATTAAATCAAAGACGTGATACAAAGTCAAAGTACAAAAGGGACGAAAGTAGATAATTCACACTAGACCATAATTGAACCATAACCTGATCAATATAGAACATACACAAAAAACTAATACCATAATTACGTAATCGGGTATCACAAAACCTGTGTAGTTATCTCACAATTTCATCTGTACTGAAATATCATACAAACTTAATTGTATTATCAAAATATAAATATTTCAATATCATATATCACATAAATATCACATAGAGCCGTGATAGCCATAGCTAAATCACAGAATGGCCACCTGCGGCCTCCGCAAGGTAGGGCACCCCCACTTACGGTACAAAGCTAAGTATACGCGGCAGTTTCACCCGCCGATGAGTGTCACAGCTCTAGGGATAACACGTAATAATTAATACATTCAGTCATTAGATAATAACATAATCAATACTTAGACATCATAGTCCCTCACTTCGAGTCAAATACAAGATTCTGAATGACAAGCGGATTGGAACGGAATCAACGAATTTTTAGAATATGAAATATTAAACTGAAACAGTAGGGATAGAACCAAAAGAGATCTAATCTAAGCGTAAGAAGGTTGTCCAACTTACCTCGATTTCAACCTTATATCAAATTAATTGTCTTTTCAAATATGAATTCAAGACCAGCTTGTTGCTGCATAATAATAGTGGATTTAACAATTAATATCACAAGTTCTAATTAAACTTTAAACTAAAGGAAACTGACAGTTTATGAATAAATTGTATCAAAAACTTTGTAGCGATTCTATTTATAATTACAATAACAGATAATATCAAATAATCTCTTACCTCCAAAAGTACTATTTTATCATTTTAACTTTAACATATACTCATACTACCAATATTATTTTCATATTATCTTCCTTTGTTTTTGTTAAGTTGACTACTCTATTTCTTACTGTTCTTCTTTACTCCTCATTCCTCTTCAAGAACCACTTTCATTTTCCCTTTTTATGTGTATGCATTACTTATTATAGTACACACTAAACTTAATATTCTCAATTATCACACACACAAACTGGAAGAACGACAAGATAATACATGCACCACACACATGGCTGCTCAACGCACAGAATTTACCAACATCTTATTCAAGTTCTTTAGTCCTCTTTTATTTCTCTACTGTATCATTTTCCTTTCTTTTTCCCATGTACGTTTCTATCTCGTATCCTTGTCATTTCCTTACACTGTGGCTTATCATGTAACTTCTTTTAGTAAGTTTGGCTTGCCTTTCCTTCCTCACCTTTCTAATTTTAATGTTTCTTTCTTTTACTATTTTGTTTCTTTACTTCTTGCTATTCGTTACTGCACTAAGCCAATCAGCCATAGCACCATTACGACCAATCTTCGCCACCAAGGCTGCACACACGGACATCATATACAACATACACATGCATACATACACCTAGAACATACATATACATGCAAACATAGTAGTATTTTTGGACCAAAAGATACTTTACATGCAGCTCAAGCTAAACTCTTTTAATTCTTCAATCTTTTAACTATGCGATAACCCGGACATGTTTCAAGATAGAATCATCTAATTTTAATATTTCAAAGTACAAAACTTGTTCAGTCCAAGCTAAACCATAGATTAACTAATTTCAAACTAGTATGAAAATAAATAGTTCAAGCTCCCTTACCTTTATTCAAGTTCAATTCTCTGCAAAAAGTTATGAAAGATATCATTTGTTTGCTCTCTCTTCCTATGGTGACGAGTTTAGCAGGAGTGTTTTGCTACATGTCGTTTAAGGCTATGTTTCAACAAGATGACTAAGCATGCATGTACACGTACTGAGTTTGTATCTTAACTTTGGTTCTCTATTCTCTCTTCTTTCTAGGATATTCGTCCTCATCATCTTTTTGAGTTCCCAGTTGCTTTGGGAGAAATGTCCAGCTACAAATCTCTATCCATTCTATTCCTAGATGGTGCCGTTAAAATGGACGTGTTTAGCCACCTTATCTTATTTTCTTTTAGTTTCCTATTGTGACTAAGATAAAGCAAGAGCAGGAGGTGGCTGATGCATACAATGACATATACTTATTATATTGCATGAGGTGGCCTTCTAAATTTAAAAGATGCTGCATGAATAAAATACGAACCAACAAAACAAATGACTTCAGAATTCGGTTTTGTTCCCTGTTTGATACTTCAACATATTTTACTAGAATAAGCGTTACTTCTTTTACAAAATTCTAATCGACGCACTGTTTGAGATATTAGAAATTAGACTCGTAAATCTTTTCAACCATATATAAATTATCATGTAATTCCTTCCCAATTGCTATAGTGCCAATTTTGAAATTGGCCCAAAACTAATTTGTAACTTTAAAATCTTGCAAATTTCTTTTAATAAATTTTGGAGTTTAACTTATTTGCTTAAACATACAAATCTAAATGGTACAGCATTACTTATCATACTAAATTACATATTAGTTCACATGTGTTGATATGTTATATAACAATTATCGTTAACTGATATTTCTTTGACGATTTAATAATTTATTATTAACTCGCATTTTCTAGGGGTTTTACAATACCCGAAAGTTTATTAGTTGATGATCGAACTCCGTCAGATAATCCGATAATTGAATTCCATCAGATTTCTATATCATCAAAAAAAAAAAAATCTGCTGCAACGGTTTGTATTCAATCCACTGTGTGGAAGATTGACGAATTTGATGAATCAGCAAAGCAATATTTCGTGAGCACTGGTGGGGTTGAAGGAAACCCAGGTCCTGAAATTGAGGAACATGGAGATGACTACGAGATTTTGTTTTGTCCTTCTGTATGTGATTTGTGCAAGGTTGCATGCAGTGATGTTGGCATCGTTGTCCACAATAGTGGAAGACTTTCTGCTGTGCTGGTAATGCAATATGTTGGGTTATTATTATTAATAACTTAATATGGGCTTACAAATCATTCACAATTATATTTGGACTTCTATTCTAATTAGGATAATTAAGTGATCCAATATAGTTGATCCTAATTAACATCTTATAACGTATGGACTTTGTAATGTGTTGTACCAATAATAGAGAACCTAACTAGAGTTAATGGGTCTCTAGTTAAGTTGCCTATATAACATGGGATTGGTCCCCAAGGCCACACTTAATTTTTCCTCTAGTCTTCAATCCCATATTTGAGAGACATCAAGTAAGAGAGAAGTGTGAGCTTGTGAAAGACCATTTTCCGGATCATATTCATCTCGTCGTCATGGATTCGGGTATGTCATTCTTATCATTTCATTATGTAATCTTGATAATCTAAACGAAGTATGAAATTAAATCTAGATCCGTAGATCTAATCTCGTAAGACATAAATTTCAGATTTAGATCTAACAAGTATTTAGTATTTAATTTTTAGATCTAGATCTAACAAGTGGTATCAGAGCCACCTTCGTATTAGATTATTAGGATTGATTATATAGATCTAATTATGATTAATGTAGATCTTATGATTATATCACAAATATACATGATTGTATGTTTAGATCCATATGATTTTAGGATTTGATAAATAATTATATGTATGATCTATTTAGATCTTCATTAATCTTGATCACATGATTGATTTGGGTTGAGAATGGTTTTAGATCTTAGATCTATGAAGTTTATGATTTATGATCTTTAGATCTATACATGATTGATGCATAAAACTCGAATGTACTGTTTTGACTGTCAATGGTTATATTATTATATTCGATTGAATTTGATACAAATATGCCTTGCCGGTCTGGTGGTCAACACTATGCATTTTGTCGTGAGGTCATGGGTTCGATTCTTGCTAGTCTGGAATTGTTGTTTTTCTATGACCTGAAATCAAAGGGTTTATATTATTAAGCTTGCGTTTTTAATAGCAATAGCTAAAGCAGTCACATCGGTTAGAAGCTTGTAAATGGATCTTGAGGTCTTAGGTTCGAACCCCAACTGTGTGATAGTTCTTTTAGTTTTAATTTTGAAACTAAAGACTAAAATAATAACTTACATAATGCGGGTAGCAGCATGGTTCGAATACGAGACCTTCTGCCTAATAAAGAAACTCTTATCCAGCTGGACTAGGCCCTTCTTTGTGTCAAAATTGGACCACTAAATTTATAAACATAGTTTTT
Source organism: Ehretia macrophylla (assembly GCA_037974665.1). NCBI lineage: Eukaryota > Viridiplantae > Streptophyta > Magnoliopsida > Boraginales > Ehretiaceae > Ehretia > Ehretia macrophylla. The sequence continues at coordinate 18,141,849 of CM075770.1, forward strand.
TGGTTCCAACAGAAAATTAAGGAAAATAAAATCCAACATAAGCCTCTACTGTGATTTGAACACACGACCTTCTCAGCGAAATTAGAGCATCTGACCAGCAACACTACACTTATACTAATGTTTAAGTTGGACCAACAAATATACATGTAGATATTTGGTTGCAACAGAAAATTAAGACTTTAATTTTATTTTTCTGTCATTATGTCTTTTATGCAAGTTAATTGTTTTAATTATAACTTGACATTATGGATGTTTGGATGGATCATGGACTTATAGACGAATGGTTGAATGATTGTAATAATATTTTTTCCATTCATTTAGTTTGTAATTGAGACATAAGTCTCATTTTTATATTTCTTGCAAGAGTGTGATTTGTAGTGAGACATATGATGTAATAATTATATAATCTACCTTGCAAGCGGTACAAGATCAATCAAGGAGTTGATGAACTTGGAGGTGTTGAAGATTTTTGAAGTGTTTGCCTAGGTTTTGTGATTGATCCAATTTATATGGCTCGGATTTGATCAACCACTGAATCCATGATCCACCAAGTTCATGTTGTTGCATATATGTTTATTTAGTTATCTTGTATGTGAGGCATGCTAAATAGACTAATGTGCAAAATGAGATTTGATAATTGATTTCAAATTTTGGACTTGCGTCTTTTATCTAAAAATAAATTGATTGAAGCTTAATGTTGCCAAAGTAACCTCTTTTGCGTAAATTGGTTTAGTTTGAGATAATAAGATGTGTGTGTTTGTTGTTTATGCAATCAATGATCGGCCCAAATGAAGGTTATTGATTGGCCAAATAGCAAACACACCTGTGGAAATAAATGTGTGATAATTATAAAATTTCTATATGGACAACACGTCAACCCAAAGGTAGGCTGTTGTTTGACCGGATTTATTATCAACATTTGATTTCTGCACGGAGAGTACCACTTACAAGTTAATGATCGGCCCAAAGGAAGGTCATTGATGTTGTGCTAGGTATCTTATTTAATGGGCCCATCATTACAGTTGTATGAAAAAATTATGTCTTGCATTTACATGTTTATTTGGTTTTAACTTGTATATGTGTCTTGACATAAATTTATTTGTGAGCTTATGTTATTTATTTATTCTCTATTTGGATTCAATTACTGTTAATGCTGCTAATGTTACTGCCAACATAAACTCAATCCTTGTGCTTAACGGCACAAACTTTAAGAACTGGAAAGAGAACGTTCAGTTGGTTCTCGGCTGCATGGATTTAGACTATGCATTAAGAAAAGAACAACCTGCTTCTCGTACAGAGTCAAGTTCCACTGAGGCTAAAGGGAACTTTGAGAAGTAGGATTGTTCCAATCGCATTAGTCTAATAATGCTAAAGCGCAGCGTTCCAGATGCATTCAGGGGCGGTATGCCCGATGAGGTAACTGCTAAAGGTTTCCTTCAAGAAATTGAAAAACGTTTTGCAAAGAACGAAAAGGCTGAGACAAGCAAGCTTTTAGCTGAGCTTGTCCAGGTGAGGTATAAAGGAAAAGGAAACATAAGGGAGTACATTATGGAGATATTTAATATCGCTTCAAAACTTAAAACACTAAAGTTAGAGTTGTCTGATGACTTGCTCGTGCATTTGGTACTTATATCCCTTCCTACACACTATGGACAGTTTATTGTGAGTTATAACACTCAAAATGATAAATGGACTCTCAATGAGCTCATTTCCCACTGTGTGCAAGAAGATGATAGATTGAAGCGAGATAAAAATATCGAAAATGTTCATATTGCAACTACCTCAAAGGACAATAAGCGAAAAAGGAATAAACGTAAAGAAGCTGCAGTGAGAACATCACAACCCAACAGACTTCAAAAGAATAAGGATCAGGAATTTACCTGTTTCTTTTGCAAGAAACCTAGGCATGTGAAGAAGGATTGTTCCAAGTATGCCACATGGCGTGTAAAGAAAGGTATGTTTCTCACTTTGGTTTGTTCTGAAGTTAATTTAACTTCTGTACCTAGCAATACTTGGTGGGTAGATTCAGGTGCTACTACTCATACAAGTATGTCTATGCAGGGATGCCTGTGGAGCCGACCGCCAAATGATGCTGAAAGATTCATCCATGTGGGCGATGGCAAAGCAGTTCCGGTTGAAGCCATTGGGAATTTTAGATTATCTTTTGAGACTGGTCATTATGTTGAATTGAGAGAGACTTATATTGTACCGTCATTTAGACGGAATTTGGTTTCTGTTTCTGTTTTGGACAAATATAGTTATTCTTGTTCATTTGGAAATAATAAAGTTAGTCTTTTCCTCAATTCTACTCTAGTTGCAACTGGCTCCTTAATTGATAAACTATATATGTTCAATACCATTGCTTCATTTAATGAATCCTTGCAAATAAGTTCAAAAGGTACAAAACGCAAATTAACAAATGAGAATTCTACCACATTATGGCACAAGCGTTTAGGTCACATTTCTGAAAGGAGAATTCAAAGACTTGTGTCAGACGAAATACTTGAACCCCTTGATTACACAGACCATAATGTGTGTGTTGATTGTATTAAAGGGAAACTGACAAACAACAGAAAGTTAAGTGCCAAGAGAAGTTCTGGTGTCTTACAATTGATTCATACTGATATTTGTGGTCCATTCCCTACGGCTTCTTGGAATGGTCAACAGTATTTTATCACTTTTATAGACGATAATTCTCGTTACGGATACTTATACTTAATACATGAGAAGTCACAATCCTTGGACCTTTTTAAGGCCTTCAAAGCCGAAGTTGAAAATCAACTAGGCAAGAAGATTAAAGCTGTCAAATTTGACCGTAGTGGTGAATACTATGGCAGATATGATGGATCAGGTGAACAACATCCGAGGCCTTTTACCAAATTCCTAGAAGAATGCGGAATCGTCCCACAATACACAATGCCAGGTTCACCTAGCATGAATGGTGTTGCTAAAAGACGAAACAGGACTCTTAAGGATATGGTAAGAAACATGATTAGTCATTCTTCCTTACCCTAGTCAATCTGGGGAGAGGCACTAAAGACTACAGTATATATACTGAACAGAGTACCTAGTAAAGCAGTAGCTAAAACTCCTTATGAACTATGGTTAGGCAAGAAGCCTAGCATAAAGCATTTGCACATTTGGGGTTGTCCAGCTGAGGCGAGGCCTTATAGGCCACATGAAAAGAAACTGGAGTCAAGAACAATTAGCTGGTATTTTGGTGGGTAGGCTGAACGGTCAAGGGGTTTTAAGTTTTATAATCCTTCAACTAAGTCCTTTTTTGAAACGGGAAATGCAAGATTTCTTGAGGATGTTGTGTTTGAGGGGGAAGATAAAGTTAGGAATGTTGTCTTTGAAAAGGAATCTATTCATCTTCCAAACATTGTTATTGACAGTGATCAGTCTACTGACATTGTTCAAGACACAATTCAAGACAACAATGAGGATACCCCTATAAACCTTCCTACTCAAAATCAAGGTGTTGCTCCAGAAGAACAAACTCAACAACCCCAAGAAGAAATGCCACTTAGGCAATCCACTGGAGAAAGAAGAAGTGCAATTTCTAGTGAATACATTGTATTTCTTCAAGAGCATGAATTTGACATAAGGACAATGGAAGAGGACTCAATCAACTTCCAACAAATCAAACAAAGTGCTAACTGTCAAAGGTGGATAGATGCCATGAATGATGAGATGAAATCCATGAAGGATAATGACGTTTGGGATCTCGTCAATTTGCCTGAACGTGCGAAGCCCATTGGTTGTAAATGGATATTTAAAACCAAGAGGGATTCAAAGGGCAACATTGAAAGATATAAGGCACGTCTAGTTGCTAAGGGCTACACTCAAAAGGAAGGCATTGACTATAAAGAGACTTTTTCTCCAGTTTCTACGAAAGACTCTTTTAGAACGATAATGGCACTTGTGGCTCATTTTGATTTAGAGCTACATCAGATGGACGTTAAGACAGCTTTTCTCAATGGTGACATTGAGGAAACCATATACATGGTGCAACCAGAAAACTTTGTATTAGATGACTCAAAGTCTATGGTTTGCAAACTCAAAAAGTCCATCTACGGTCTCAAGCAAGCTTCTCGTCAATGGTATCACAAGTTTCATCAAGTCATTGTCTCGTATGGTTTTGAGGTTAATGTTGTTGATGACTGTGTATATCACAAGTTCAGTGGGAGTAAATTTATCTTTCTAGTACTCTATGTCGATGACATACTACTGGCTAGCAGCGATATAGGCTTAATGCATGAAACCAAGAAATTTCTAACTAAGCATTTTGAAATGAAAGATCTTGGTGACGCCTCTTTTGTATTAGGAATTAAGATACATCGAGATCGCTCTCGGGGTGTCCTTGGGTTATCACAAAAGAGCTATATCAATAAAGTACTTGCTAGATTTGGCATGATAGATTGTGCACAAGGAAATACTCCTGTTGCTAAAGGAGACAAGTTTAGTCTCAACCAATGCCCCAAGAATGAAATTGAAAGAAAAGAGATGCAAAAGGTTCCCTATGCATCGGCTGTAGGGAGTCTTATGTATACTCAAGTATGTACGCGTCCGGATTTAGCGTACATTGTTGGTATGTTAGGAAGATACTTAAGTAACCCTGGGATGGATCATTGGAAAGCAGTCAAAAGGGTTATGAGGTACTTAAAGAGAACAAAAGATTACATGCTCACCTATCGAAAGTCAGATAATTTGGAGATCATTGGGTATTCTGACTCCGATCTTGCGGGTTGCCAAGATTCTAAAAGATCTACTTCTGGCTATGTTTACATGTTATCTGGAGGTGCTATTTCCTAGAGGAGTGCTAAGCAGTCACTTATAGCTCCTTCCACTATGGCAGCAGAATTCATAGCATGTTATGAGGCAACTAATCATGCGATATGGCTGCGAAATTTTGTCACTGGACTACGTATTGTAGATGGTATTGAAAGACCACTTAAATTATATTGTGACAATCTATCGGCAGTTCTATATTCCAACAACAATAGAAGCTCGTCAAAGTCTAAGCATATAGACATTAAGTTTCTAGTTGTTAAGGAACGAGTTCAGAGTAAGTTAGTGTCAATTGAACATATAGGGACAGATTCCATGCTTGCAGATCCACTTACTAAAGGTTTACCACCCAAGGTCATTCATGAGCATACTGCTCATATGGGTGTTGTGTTATTTGATGGTATGCAGTTTTAGTGGAAGTCTGTGTATATCTTCAGTTTTTTTCTTGACACTGTATGTTTAGCTTTTCTGCAGAATAAAGTTGATGGTTTTACTGTTAGTTATTACTCTGAATGTGTTATCTTTCAATTGCGGTTTGGCATAAAATTTGAAAGACTAAGGTTTGATCTCACTACGGAATAAAGTTAAGGACCAATTGGAAATAGACATGTCTGAAATCACATTGCATGTAATTTCCAACCACACATCCATACTTGATCTATGTCGTTGATTATATTTGGTATGGTGATCATTGATGGATCGAGTTACGATGAAATGTAACAAAGGTCCCTTTGGTCTCATGCTGGTATAGGAGATGGACCAGATTGATTTGGAAGATGTTTTAAGAATAGAAAGTAATTTTGTGCGCACCTACAGTTAACAAATATAATTGTCTTCGGTATCAATTTGTAGCCCAAGTGGGAGATTGTTGGGTTATTATTATTAATAACTTAATATGGGCTTACAAATCATTCACAATTATATTTGGACTTCTATTCTAATTAGGATAATTAAGTGATTCAATATAGTTGATCCTAATTAACATCTTATAACGTATGGACTTTGTAATGTGTTGTACCAATAATAGAGAACCTAACTAGAGTTAATAGGTCTCTAGTTAAGTTGCCTATATAACATGGGATTGGTCCCCAAGGCCACACTTAATTTTTCCTCTAGTCTTCAATCCCATATTTGAGAGACATCAAGTAAGAGAGAAGTGTGAGCTTGTGGAAGACCATTTCTCGGATCATATTCATCTCGTCGTCATGGATTCGGGTATGTCATTCTTATCATTTCATTATGTAATGTAATACCCGAGCCCGGAATGTGAATTTTCTTTGTTTATTATTTTGAAAATTATATTTCCTTAAATTCTTTGTGAATTAATTGTTAATTTCTCGTCGTCGCAACATGCATTCCATTTAAGGAGCGATAGCTAGATAACAATTTTCATTCCTCAGCAAATAGTGAAACTAGTATTTAGATGACTTAAATTTTATATTTTAAATGTTGCTAGCTTTAATTGAACTTACCTTAGCTGAAACGGCTTTAAAACGCTCAAAATAGGGGCCTTTGACCAAGTCTTAAGTAGTTTGACTTAGCCCTTGATCAACTTTGACCATTTGACCCTTATATAAGCTAAAAACTAAGCAAAATAAAATAAAAACAGCAGCAAACTTTGAGCAGCAGGCCGTGAGCTCCATTGAAGAAAAAAAAAAAACCTTTCACCTTCCAAACGATCAATCTTCGCGTGTGCTCGTGCGGGGTGGTTTCCAAGGCAACCAACATTGTTTTCCTAGCGACTAGGAGTACCTGAGGTGAGGGAAGCATGTTATTTGCGCATTTATGCGTTGTGTTTGTTATCTTTTTCATTTTTTAGATTTATCCGTAGTTCGTTATTTAAAGTGATTTGATGCTTCTAGAATGTTCCTTAGCATTTGTAGAACATGTATTTATAGCTTTGTAACATTTTCTGCGGTTAAATGTTGTGATTGTAACTTGAATTGTGAAATGAATAGTGTTTTATGAATAGTAAAACCTTGAAACGTTGAAGTTGCGCTGTTATGCTTTCCGTTGATGTAGAAACGTGCTAGGTATGCTAGAATACTAAAATGTGTGGTTTTTTTGGGTTGCGTAGTGGAAAAAACAAGAATTAAGCCTTTGGGAAAGTCGGGGTCGTTTAGGTCAACTTTGGCGTTTTCTCGTTTTGCGTGTTGGCATTGCTTCGGGAAGTCATGGAAGCACTTTTGGTGCGATTATGGCGTTGGTTGGGTGTTTAGTTGTTGTAGTTGTAGTTCAAACGAGAAAGGGGAAAATCGGGGGTTTGGGCGAGTTCTAGGGTAAAGTAAGGTTTCGGGGTCTTTAGACGTGCCTTATGGTGACCTAGGAGGGTTGGCGAAGTCGGTTTCCAGAACTCGTGGCTCGTTTGGAAATGGTAGCGTTTTGATAGTTGGGGCTGATTTGTGTTTTTGTGTGTTTTCTTGTCTTAATGCCTGTAGAATGCTTAGAATTACTTGAATTACTTGTTTGAGTTGTTTTGGATTGAATTGCTTATTAATTGCTGCTATTGCGTGCGAGAGTAACCTACTTTGTTATTCTCCCACGTGTGGCTTTATCGCTTGTTTATTGCCTTGTATCGAGTCTTGCATTGCATAGTGTCTCGCGCGTGAGTGATGGGCCTCTCTGGGTAGCCTTGGGTTGCCAGTGTTGGTTGCTCTAGCTCCGCTGCTATTCCCTTTCTCGCTTGGGTTGCCTCCCAGGGGGATTTGGGTCGTAGGATTGATGGATACTTCCGGGGTATTCCAAACTGGTGTTATAAGGTGGTTTGGGCCGGCGCGTCGTCATCGAATTCGTGTTTGAAAGTTGCTCGTGAAAAGAGTATCGTATCCTTTGAAAGAGTGTTTGCAGCTTTAAATACTTGCCTTGCTTTATTGTTGGCTTTGGTTGTATCCTTGTATGATTTGTATGTATTGCTTGGCTAATTGCATTGCATACTCCTCTCATCTCCGTCCTTGAGACCAACTGCCCTCGCTGAGCAATAGTTTTTGCTCATTCCTCTCTATACTATGTTTTTACAGGAGTAGTTGAAGCAGACCCTCTCGAGGTAATTGAGGAAGAGGAGCAGGTGGAGGTGTTTCCGTGATAGCACTTCTCTGCTTTGGCTGGTGGTTGGTTACCAGTTTTGTGCAAACCTTGTTTGTTATGTATATTGCGTGAAGGACGCTTAATTTTGAGGCTTGTAGCCTTGTATGTATTTTTCTATTTTGAGACCTTTAATGGTCTTATGTTGTAATGGTTTAAAGTTTGTAAAGTTGTAAACTTATACTCGGATGACTAGTGAAGAAATGCATGCTAATAGCTAATGGTTTAGTGGCATGAATATCTGTGTAGTATGCATGGCATTTTTGGCTTGGAAAGTTGGATAATAGGAAATGTATGTTGGAAGAAAGTTGGCTGGTTTGATTACTATTATATGGCTTTCGCAAGTGTTATATTGATTTTAGGGTTTTCGGATCGTCCGCGGTACAGAGGAGACTCCGTCCGTGTGTCGGGTCCGGGCTTGGCCTTTTGCGGGATCGGGTCGGGGCGTGACATCTTTAGGTGGTATCAGAGTATGATAGTCTTGCATGAGCCGGGACATGATTCTCGGTCTGTGGGGTAAAGGTCTAAAATGCTAAAGTGTTTATGTATGATTGCTAAGTGAAAAGAAAATGTTCTAGCATGACTTTGTGAACTTGGAATGTTTATGTGTTTAGGTGAAATGGTTTGGCAAGTTGAACTTGTCTTATGTGAATTGTGTGATAGAATGTTAGATTGTTATTGATTTGAGTGTTATCTAATCTTATGTGTTATATTTCTGTCTATAAACTGCTTTTAAATGTTGCCAGCTATTGTGAGTTGCTACTATGCCGCCACGTCGTGGTACTCAAGGTATAGGATCAGATGAAGAGGCAGCGGAACAGGGTCAGCAGCCGTTGCCTGAGCAGTTTATGGCTACCATGACTACTGCAGTAGACCGGATCACACAGGTACTACATGAGCAGAGGCAGGACCGGAATAATCCCCAGGGTAATCAAGCTAATCCTGGTGGACAGGGGTACAGAGTTGAGAACAATCAGTTAGAGAAATTTCTGAGGCACGAGCCGGGAAAGTTCTTCGGAGAGCCTGATGATGAGACGACCGAGAGATGGATTAATCGTGTCGAGAAAATTTTCGCTGCTTTGAGGTACACCGATGAGGCAAGAATAGACTATGCATCATTTTTATTTGAGGGTGATGCAGAGCAGTGGTGGAATACTGTTAGACTGAGGTGGGATTGTGAGGATGTTCCACACTTATGGGATGATTTTGTAAGTGAGTTCCGGGACAAATATATTCCCGAGATGGCTATGGAGAGACGGGAAGATGAGTTTGTGGCCCTGAAGCAGGGAAATATGACTGTTGCACAGTACGAGGCTAGGTTTGTTAGCCTGTCGAGGTATATGCCCGAGTTGGTACGGCCAGCTAGGAGGATGATACATAGGTTTGTCCGTGGGTTGAGAATGGACATACAGTTGCATTTGACTGGACAGACCTACACTACTTTTCCCGAGGCATTTCAGGCAGCCTCGAAGTTTGAGAAACGGAAGGCTGAGATGTTAGCTGAGAGCAGTCAGCCGAGTAAGAAGCAGTTTTTGGGCCAGAGCAGCCAGAGTCAGCCGAGGCAGTATCAGGCTTCTGCACAGGGTCCTCAGCAGCGTCCGTATCAGCCACAGCTGCAGATTCAGGCTAGGCCAGCTGTGACTAGACCCCAGCAGGGAGGTACAGTTCCTACCCCTGCCAGAGCCCCAGCACCTACAGGAAACACTGCGGTTAGGCAAAATCAGCTGTGTAATTATTGTAATCGACCAGGGCTTATTGAGGCTAACTGCTGGAGGAAGAGGGGTAAATGTACGGGTTGTGGCAGTGATGGTCATAGGGTGAGAGATTGCCGTAAAGATAATAATGTTCAGGGCCGTGGTGGAGGCCAAGGTGTTCAGAATAGGGCTGCAGGTGCACGACCAGCACAGAGAGTTCAGGCTAGGGTCTTTGCACTGGATGCAGAGGAGCTACCCGATAATACAGCTATTGTGGAAGGTACTTTTCTTCTCAATACTCAGCCAGTTAAAGTTTTGATTGATCCCGGAGCTACACATTCGTTTATAACTCCTGCATGTGCACGATCTGTGAATGTTTGCATTGATAATTTGCCTCATGAAGTTGAAGTTAGTACTCCTTTGGGTGCAAAATTTGTTACTGAGTCTATTTGCAAATCCTGTGATATATGTATTGAGAACCGTAAATTTCCTGCTGATTTAATTATATTACCATTCCGTGACTTTGAAATCATTTTGGGAATGGACTGGTTGGGAAAGTATTATGCTCAGTTGGATTGTAGAACAAAGGTCGTTTATCTTAAGGTTCCTGACCTACCGGTACTAGAGATTGTTGGGAACTGCAGGGCTGCCCGCATTCCACTTTTATCAGCGATCAAGACTTCTAAGTTGTTGAATAGGGGTTGTGAAGCCTACTTAGCCTATTTGATCAATCAGCCTACTGATAAGTTGAGTTTGAATGAGGTTCCGATTGTTAGAGACTTCCCTGGTGTATTTCCCGAGGAATTACCGGGTTTACCACCGGATAGGGAGATTGAGTTCGTGATTGATCTTGTACCAGGCACTGCGCCAATTTCTAGGAGTCCTTATAGGATGGCATCGGCTGAACTTCAGGAGTTAAAAATTCAGCTTCAGAACTTGCTTGAGAAAGGGTTTATACAACCTAGTTCTTCACCGTGGGGCGCACCTGTGTTGTTTGTGAGAAAGAAAGACGGCACGCTACGGTTATGCATTGATTACAGGGGACTTAATCAAGTCACGATTAAGAATAAATACCCCTTGCCATTGATTGAAGAATTGTTTGACCAGTTGCAGGGTACGAGTGTTTACTCCAAATTTGACTTGAGGCAGGGCTACTATCAACTTAGAATTCGGAGTGACGATATACCAAAGACGGCATTCAGGACTAGATATGGCCACTATGAATTTGTTGTTTTGCCGTTTGGATTGACGAATGCACCAGCCGCATTCATGGACTTGATGCAGAGGGTTTTTCGGCCTTACCTTGATCAGTTTGTCGTGATCTTCATTGACGATATTTTAGTGTATTCGAAGAACGAGGCTGAACATGAGCAACACTTGAGGATTGTGCTTCAGACTTTGCAGGAAAAGAAGCTTTTTGCTAAATTCAGCAAGTGTGAGTTCTGGTTGAACCAGATATCTTTTCTAGGCCATATCATTTCAGATCGAGGAATTTCAGTGGACCCAGCTAAGATTGAAGTTGTTTCATCTTGGAAGAGACCTAAGACGGTGTCAGAGATTCGGAGTTTTCTTGGATTGGCAGGTTACTACCAGAGATTTGTTAAAGACTTTTCTAAAATTTCTGGACCTTTGAGCCAGTTGACTCGGAAGAAAGTTGCTTACAACTGGGATGCTAAATGTGAATCCAGTTTCCAAGAATTGAAGAAGAGACTAACTACAGCTCCTATACTAGCTTTACCTGAGGGAATAGAGAACTTCGTTGTCTACAGTGATGCATCTAAGGAAGGATTGGGCTGTGTTTTAATGCATAATGGTAAGGTGATTGCCTATGCTTCTAGGAAATTGAAACCTTATGAAGTCAATTACCCTACACATGATCTTGAGTTAGCTGCAGTTGTGTTTGCATTGAAGAAGTGGCGTCATTACTTGTGGGGTTGCAGATTTGAAATATTTACTGACCACAAGAGTCTCAAGTATTTGTTTTCACAGAAGGATCTAAATATGAGGCAGCGGAGATGGCTAGAGCTATTGGGTGGTTATAACTATTCTATTAACTATGTGCCAGGTAAGGCAAATGTTGTTGCTGATGCTTTGAGCCGAAAGGCTACTGTTGCAAGCTTGATTATCAAGGACTGGGAGACTTTGGAAGAAATTTGTTCATGGAAACCAGAAGCTACTGAGGTGGGGATTCGATTTGTAGTTTACAGATTCAGTCAGGATTGCTAGCACAGATCAAAGAGGCTCAGAAGACTGATCCTCACATCTTGAAGATCAAAGAAAAAGCTAAAGGGGGAGAGTCGGAGTTTAAATTACATGCAGATGGCATCTTCAGATTCAGGGATAGAGTATGTGTTCCTGATGATCCGACTTTGAAGAATGAGATTTTGTCCAAGGCACATAATTCGAGGTATACGATTCACCCGGGCAGTACAAAAATGTATAGAGATTTGAAGCAACACTTCTGGTGGAACAATATGAAGAGGGAGATTGCTGGGTATGTATCCAGATGTTTGACTTGTCAGAGGGTTAAAGTTGAGCATCAGAGGCCAGCCGGACTTCTACAGCCATTGTCGATTCCGCAGTGGAAGTGGGTACATATTACAATGGACCTTGTGACCGATCTTCCTAGATCTCCGAGAGGATGTGATTCTGTTTGGGTTGTTGTGGACCGCTTGACTAAAGTTACACATTTTATTCCCGTGAACAAACAGGATAGCCTTGATAAGTTAGCTGAACTTTATGTTGCTAATATTGTGAGATTGCATGGAGTACCACAGAGTATAGTGTCAGATAGGGATCCCAGATTCAGATCTCGTTTTTGGCAGAAGTTGCAAGAGGCCATGGGAACTAAGTTGAGCTTCAATACTGCATATCATCCGCAAACTGATGGCCAGTCTGAGAGAACCATCAGGATCTTGGAAGACATGCTTCGAGCATGTGTGCTTGACTTTGGGAAGAATTGGGAGAAGTTTTTGCCTTTAGCGGAGTTCGCCTACAACAATAGTTATCAATCTACTATAGGTATGGCTCCCTATGAGGCGTTGTATGGTCGTAAATGCAGATCCCCGTTATATTGGGAAGAGGTTGGAGAGATGAGAACAGTTGATCCGACTGTGTTACCTGAGATGATTAAGATGGTAGATAATGTTCACCTTATTCGCCAGCGTATGCTTACAGCTCAGAGTCGTCAGAAGAGTTATGCGGATAAGCACCGTCGGGATCTTGAGTTTGATTTGGGAGATTTGGTGTTTCTTAAGATTTCTCCACGGAAGGGATTGATTCGGCACGGTAAGAGCGGGAAGCTTAGTCCCAGGTATGTGGGTCCGTATGAGATCACCGAAAAGGTAGGTCCTTTGGCTTATCGTTTAGCTTTGCCTCCGAGCTTGTCAAGACTACACGATGTGTTCCACGTGTCTATGCTGAAGAAGTACCATCCAGACCCTTCACATGTACTTGAACCAGAGCCTTTGTAGATTGAAGAGAAGTTGTCTTATGAAGAGAAACCAATTAGAATTGTGGATCGGAAGGCTCAGGAGCTTCGCAGAAAGAGTATTCCGTTAGTAAAGGTTCTGTGGAATCATCATGGGTTTGAGGAAGCGACTTGGGAAAGAGAGGACCAAGTTCGGGATCAGTATCCGGACTTGTTTGTTGACCAGGTAAGAATTGCGTGGGCGCAATTGTTTTAAGGGGGAGAGGTTGTAATACCCGAGCTCGGAATGTGAATTTTCTTTGTTTATTATTTTGAAAATTATATTTCCTTAAATTCTTTGTGAATTAATTGTTAATTTCTCGCCGTCGCAACGTGCATTGCATTTAAGGAGCGATAGCTAGATAACGATTTCCAGTCCTCAGCAAATAGTGAAACTAGTATTTAGATGACTTAAATTTTATATTTTAAATGTTGCTAGTTTTAATTGAACTTACCTTAGCTGAAACGGTTTTAAAACGCTCAAAATAGGGGCCTTTGACCAAGTCTTAAGTAGTTTGACTTAGCCTTGACCAACTTTGACCATTTGACCCTTATATAAGCTAAAAACTAAGCAAAATAAAATAAAAACAGCAGCAAACTTTAAGCAGCAGGCCGTGAGCTCCTTGAAGAAAAAAAAAAAACCTTTCACCTTCCAAACGATCAATCTTCGCGTGTGCTCGTGCGGGGTGGTTTCCGAGGCAACCAACGTTGTTTTCCTAGCGACTAGGAGTACCTGAGGTGAGGGAAGCATGTTATTTGCGCATTTATACGTTGTGTATGTTAACTTTGTCAATTTTTAGATTTATTCGTAAATCGTTATTTAAAGCGATTTGATGCTTCTAGAATGTTCCTTGGCATTTGTAGAACGTGTATTTATAGCTTTGTAACATTTTCTGCGGTTAAACGTTGTGATTGCAATTTTAATTGTTAAATGAATAGTGTTTTATGAATAGTAAAACCTTGAAACGTTAAAATTGCGCTGTTATGCTTTCCGTTGATGTAGAAACGTGCTAGGTATGCTAGAATGCTAAAATATGTTGTTTGTTTGGGTTGCGTAGTGGAAAAAACGAGAATTAAGCCTTTGGAAAAGTCGGGGTCATTTAGGTCGACTTTGGCATTTTCTCATTTTGCGTGTTAGCATTGCTTCGGGAGGCCATGGAAGCACTTTTGGTGCGATTATGGCGTTGGTTGGGTGTTTGGTTGTTATAGTTGTAGTTCAAACGAGAAAGGGGGAAATCGGGGCTTTGCGCGAGTTCTAGGGTAAAGTAAGGTTTCGGGGTCTTTAAACGTGCCTTATGGTGACCTAGGAGGGTTGGCGAAGTCGGTTTTCAGAACTCGTGGCTCGTTTGGAAATGGTAGCATTTTGATAGTTGGGGCCGATTTGTGTTTTTGTGTGTTTTCTTGTCTTGATGCCTATAGAATACTTAAAATTACTTGAATTACTTGTTTGAGTTGTTTTGGATTGAATTGCTTATTAATTGCTGCTATTGCATGCGAGAGTAACCTACTTTGTTCTTCTCCCACGTGTGGCTTTATCGCTTGTTTATCGTCTTGTATCGAGTCTTGCATTGCATAGTGTCTCGCGCGTGAGTGATGGGCCTCTCTGGGTAGCCTTGGGTTGCTAGTGTTGGTTGCTCTAGCTCCGCTGCTATTCTCTTTCTCGCTTGGGTTGCCTCCCAGGGGGATTTGGGTCGTAGGTTGATGGATACTTCCGGGGTATTCCAAACTGGTGTTATAAGGTGGTTTGGGCCGGCGCGTCGTCATCGAATTCGTGTTTGAAAGTTGCTTGTGAAAAGAGTATCGTATCCTTTGAATGAGTGTTTGCAGCTTTAAATACTTGCCTTGCTTTATTGTTGGCTTTAGTTGTATCATTATATGATTTGTATGTATTGCTTGGCTAATTGCATTGCATACTCCTCTCATCTCCGTCCTTGAGACCAATTGCCCTTGCTGAGCAATAGTTTTTGCTCATTCCTCTCTATACTATGTTTTTACAGGAGTAGTTGAAGCAGACCCTCTCGAGGTAATAGAGGAGGAGGAGCAGGTGGAGGTGTTTCCGTGATAGCACTTCTCTGCTTTGGCTGGTGGTTGGTTACCAGTTTTGTGCAAAGCTTGTTTGTTATGTATATTGCGTGAAGGACGCTTAATTTTGAGGCTTGTAGCCTTGTATGTATTTTCCTATTTTGAGACCTTTAATGGTCTTATGTTGTAATGGTTTAAAGTTTGTAAAGTTGTAAACTTATACTCGGATGACTAGTGAAGAAATGCATGCTAATAGCTAATGGTTTAGTGGCATGAAGATCTGTGTAGTATGCATGGCATTTTTGGCTTGGAAAGTTGGATAATAGGAAATGTATGTTGGAAGAAAGTTGGCTGGTTTGATTACTATTATATGGCTTTTGCAAGTGTTATATTGATTTTAGGGTTTTCGGATCGTCCGCGGTACAAAGGAGACTCCGTCCGTGTGTCGGGTCCGGGCTTGGCCTTTTGCGGGGTCGGGTCGGGGCGTGACATGTAATCTTGATAATCTAAACGAAGCATGAAATTAAATCTAGATCCGTAGATCTAATCTCATAAGACATAAATTTCAGATTTAGATCTAACAAGTATTTAGTATTTAATTTATAGATCTAGATCTAACACAATATGCTCTCTGTACAAGTCAATCAGTAATGCATGTTTTATGGGGAGCTTGAAAGGAAGACAAATTTTTCCGAATAATTGTTTTACACCTTAAACATATTGGTACAAACTAATTAATCGGAACCATATATTAATTACACTCGCAACACTCACCGCTTGTGTGAACGAGGACTACCTAATTTATTCATCAAATCCGCTGTATCTTAGTTTTAAGAATAACAGTAAAATGCATCATACTCCTGTATTTTCATAAAATTGTATCATAAACCTTGTGTTTTAAAAAATAGCGTTATAGACCATGTGTTATGAAAAATGTTACACACTCTCTCCAATTTAACCTCTCACTTAACTCTGTTAGTCAAAAGACATAAAAGACGAAATTACTCCTGTTAAAAAATATTTTTTTATCTAGCATTTTGAATTTATTTCTTTATCATAAATCACAATAGCAAAATATTAATAAAAAAAATTCATATAAATTTTATTTCTCCTCATTCTACTTAAAATTATGAATCCAACGCTTCAAGTTTCATGCAATTTGAACAAGAAATGAAAAAGATATGAATTTTTTAATTTTGTTTTCATTGCTGAAAATGTTGCTGGGAGGTAGAAGACGACTTCAAAACGACGGCGTTTTGGATTAGGCAATGCCGTAATAACACGTGGCAAGTGGATTAACACAAAAATTGAATTGCTTGCAGCTAGCAGGAATTGAACTCGCGTCCTAAAGCCTACCAACTTCAACACTGCCATCAAGCTAATTTGCACTCATTTGTTTTATTTGGGTGGCTAAGAGTTTATATTATGTTATCTAACAACCACCTAAAACTACATCTGCCATTTTCGAAAGAGCCATCTTCATCAACTACCTTCACCAACCATCTTCATCAACTACCTTTGAGAAACCATCAACATAAAGATCCAAATAACAAATAAACAACAACAAATATTTTTCGATCATGAAATTTTGTAAAAATTGAAGTTTAGCTTAAAACCCAATAACAAGGTTAAATTAAATCAAACCATTGTTTAGGTTAAATTCCTATAGGAAAATATTGTATATGAGATAAGGATTCTCATAAGATTATTAATGGTGAGCTATTGAGAGTAATTTATGGTGGAGAGATGTGGTGATGGTGGGATGTCCAAATGGTGAGGAGGAAGAAGAGTGAAAAAGATAAAAGAAAAAAAAACGATAAACAAAAGAAAAAAAAATGGGTTGAATTTAAAAGATGCTACTCATGTGAGGATGGGTATTTTCATCATTCTCCATCTATTTTACAGTATGATAATAGTCATCTTTGCATTATTGGCACGTGTAGGACAAACAACGTTAAAAATGACAGAGAAATGGACGGCGAGAGGCAATATGCAATTTTTTTTATAACACAGGGTTTATAATATGATTTTTGAAAATATGAATTTATGATACAACTTTATAAAAATACAGAGAAATATGATGCATTTTACTCTAAGAATAATTATACCCACAATTACTACACCATTTTATAAATTACTCAGTTATTATATTTTACGGGTATTAACTGTGTGAATCAATACATCCACTGAATACCCCGGCTAAGGCTGTATGTGAAATTCTACCCGTTATAAAAGATCACACAATGGTTATAACAATCTCCATAGCTTAATGTAAATTGGCCTACTATAATAATACATCTCATTGAAAAAATGGGAAAGACTACTTTTTTTTTTTTTTTGTTCTTAGGGGTATGGTCCATCAGTAGTAGGAGTGAAATCGCTTTTATGAGGTCCTATATTCGATAGTTCTCACTATTATGGAGTTTCATTCTTGACTAATATAGTGCATGTGTGGAGGAATACCGTTATACTAAAAGGTTTACCTGTTAGTGATCGGACTATGCCAAATAATTTAATAATCAAATTCCACCAACCGAGTTCTCATTGCATCGAAACCCAAGCCCGTACGAATGCCAATTGTTTAACAATTATTGCGGCTTATGCATCGACGATCACATGATCAATATAATGCATGCACAAATGGATAAGACTTCAGTGCACCTATTCCCTATATTCACTACTCACATACATATGAGTTTTACACATATAAGACCCACTTATCTATCTTTATGAAACATGAAGAGAAGTAACACTGAAGAATTTTCGTATGAAAGTATATATTCAATTATTGAAGTATCTTGATGTCTTTAAAAATCCAAACTCCTTGATTAGTACAGGTTAGAGTTTTGCACCGCCCGTCAAAACGGGGACCATGGCTTATTAAATCCATGGTACAGAAGTCTCATGAATGATAGTAACCTTGAATTGACACTGTTGCTATCCCATGATGATAATAGTGGTTGTAATAATTCAACATGTTCAGACACACTTCTCTTTAATGAAGTGGGTAACAAAGAAAAGAGTAAACGACAATAAATCTCATGTGTTGTTAACATTGCACGTTAAATCTTTATAATTTATAAAAAAAAGTAATAAAAAAATACTTCTTGCTAATATCAGCCATAGGAGATAATGAGTTCTTGACAGAAAAATAATAAAAGATCGTAAGTTACATTCTTATATATTATATAAAATAATTAAATTATCATGCATTGCTCAAGTATATCTATTGAACAAATGATTCTATTAATATCTGTACAAAAATGAACCAAGACTCAGACTAACATAGGATCTCCAAATCAAGGTCTTATGCTACACAAATATATCTATTGAAATTAGAAAAACAAAACTTGTGTTTTATATTATCTAGTTTATATTATCATGAGATATTTAAGACATGAGTTTCATAGATGTGTTTTTCAGTCTTATGTAAATATTTGAAGTTGTTTATATTTAATATGTTCATGAGATTTATACTCTGGTGGGTGCTTAGCTTAGGGTACAAAAATTAATATTAATTCTAAGTCAAGTGTTAATTTACAAGTGCACGAGTGATTGTAGTATAGTGTGCTTGTGCAAGGTTGAATTCACAAGGAGACAATTTGGAAGTTTTACGAAAAGGTAGGTATAAAGTACTTAAGTGGTTGCAATAAATTAAATGTTGAATTGGTGTTTTCAATTTAGGCTAATGAAAAATAAAATAAAATAAAACTAAAATTAAATGTGAAAACTAAAATTGAGATTTAGTAATTATTGGGAAGGTTTAGAGATCGGATTCCTATGCAAAGATTTTTCTATTTTGATGCAAGATTAGACTACAAGCCTAATTAATTACTTAATCACCTATGTATAATTAATTAACAAGTCAGACCTTGTTTAAAGGTGTAAGACTATTCCTTTACCTAGTCGAAATGTAGATTTGTCTTAAAATCTTAAATTAACACATTAATTAATTAAGTGCAAAAAACTATACCAGTTTTTGTAATAAAACCCAAATACATATTTATATGATTTAGCATAACAATACATATCACACATTAGCTACAAGCCTAATGAGATAATAGACAATAAATATTGAAGAACATAAATCATAAAAATATATAAAGCATTAAAATAATAAATCCAAGTTTAAAACTATAGAAATAAGACTATAATTACATCCAAATTTTACCTAAACTATGAATTACTCAGTCATGTTTAAAAGAATTAAACTAAAGTTATGAAAAAAAAAATTAAAAGAAAATTTCCCAGAAAACGAGTTTACTCCTTTGTTCATGATATTTATAACTTGATTCCAATCCCAATTGCTTATTAAATTCTCAATTTAGAGCTAAATTGACAGAGAAAACGAGAAGAGAAACTAAAATTAACTATTCATTATGCTCGTACTTCTCTGTCTTTCTCCTATGTCGCTCTTTTTTATTCTGCGTGCAAACTTTCTGCCGCGCAGCTTTTTCGTTCCTTAATTTTTTGCTGCTGCTGCATATTCTTTTTATAGGACCGACCACACCACCGCTCTAAGTTGTAGGCTTTTGATATCTTGGCCAAAGATTGGCCATTGACTTTTTTACCATGACAATTGTTTTTCTTTTTTATGTCAAAGTCCAATTGAACTTGATATTAATTTTAGTAATAGTCTTTAATGTTTATTCGATTTTTTAAATTAATTCATAATATTAAAAATATATATATGTACATTATGAATCCTTAATATTTCACAAATGTCGTCAAATTGGTCATCTCCTATTATCTTTCTATCAAATTTTGGATTAAATATCACAAAATTACTTTTATGCCCCTTTGAAATTATCTACCAAAATTCCTGTTTGTTCGTAATGTTTTTTCAATTTTGTAGTCAACAATATTTATTCGATTTTTCAGTGAACAACAGAAAGATAATAGTAGGTACTCTTTAAATACATTACCATTTATTGTCCAGATTTTACATAATTATAATTGTAGGGACTCTCTAGACACATATGAAATACATTGGGACTCACAATATGATTTTTGAATCGAGAGGATCTATTTTAAAATTTTGAGTAAATATTGGAGGCTAAGTATTAAAATTTTCCCTTTTTAGGACTGTGAAACCCCACTTTCTTGCTTATCTGGTTTTACGTGTTTTACCTCGTTTTACGTGCATGTAACCTGTTTATGTGCTATAGGACCTAGAAAGTTATAATTTTGATTTCAATACTTCTAATACGTGCTAAATGTGCATTCATGAAATTTTCATCAAAATCGGAGTCAGAAATTTTATCGTCGATTTTCAGTGAATAGTGTTTTTGAAACACGTCCGCTATAATTTTGAAACTGGTCTTTTTAACCCTTCTAGACCTAGTCCACGGACTTTAATAGACCTGTGTTTGATGAAAACGGTTTTAAAATCGGCTTAAGAATTTATTAGGGTTTTTACACCGACTTTTGCGAAAATCGAGTTTTAAGCCGACTCGGGTGGAATTCTTTGAATGTAAAACTTCTTGTCACCTAAAAATAACTCACTTGAGATATCTTGGGGGTTGCATAATTAATTTTAACTTGGTGATCACTAAAATGCAATTAAAGACATTAAAAACACAAAATTACCTATTAAAATAACTTTGACTTTAATTAAATATTTGACCATTTAAGCTTATGTCCTCAACACACACTCACACAACACAAAAACACCACCACACACACACACATTGCCGAGAGGAAGAGGAGAGAAAAGAGAAGAGAAAAACTTAGCTTTTCAATCCAATTTTTCAAAGAAAAACCTAGTTTTTGTCCGTGAAACTTCGCACCGACTTGGATTCTGCTTGTTGGGCACGCATTGCACGCATTCCTAGGCTTATATCGCATCTAAGGTGAGAGAAAAATTCTAGATCTCAAAATGTCATTTTTGTGTTTTTGCGTATAAATGAAGATTGAACCGTTAGAATTGAAATCTGATGATAGATTGTTGCTCCTTGCATGCTAGGGATCATTATATACTAATACTACAAGTTTCTGTCGGATATAGCATAATTTTTATTTTCCGGGTATTTAATTTTGATTAAAATGTTCAAAGTTGATTTAATTGAGTTGTGTTGCTCGAAATCGATTGCCGTCGATTTCTAAATACTTGATAATTACGTGTTAGCGCTGTTGTAATGCCGAATTTTCGATTACATTGTTTGTGTGGAAATCCGGAAAATCCAGCCATGACGTCATAGAGTTTTAGGGTTATCGGGCATGTTTTGGAGGTGTTATGGTGGATTTCCGAGAGGGCTAATGTAGTAGGTTGAATGGGTGAGTGATAGGAACTGATTTGGCAATGTTTGGATTAGTAGATTGTAAGTTATGAATTTTAGAAGTTAGGTTGTCATTCTTTAATTTCTTGAACGATGCCTTAGATGGTTGGGTAGTGTTCGAGTGATGAATGGTGAGTTGTTGTTGAGTAATTTAGAGTTTAATTATGAATATTATGCATGTCCGGTTAGATGGCCTACTTTGTCATCTAACTACGTTGTTTGATGTTTAATTTAATATTGATGTTATATTGATGTTATATTGATGTTATTGATTGATTATTATTGAATGCGGGAATCGGGCACTCTTGTTGCTGATCTCCCAATTGATTGATCGATTTATGCTTGCATGATGATTGATGAAAATGGAGCCTTGGTATGTGTGTGCCACCTCTCGGGCAGCGTCGGGCTGTCGGGTTGAAACCGGCATGACTGCCATAGGCTACCCCCAGCTCGCATGACGGAGATGTCATGGAGGGAAGGGGATAGTGAGGTACCTCGGGTGCGTGAGTAATGGGGAGTTATAAGAAGAACGGTTGAGATCGTGATGGCGTTTGGAGCTACACCAAATAGAGTATCCTTATTGAATGGTCATATAGTTATGTGATGATAGCTTTATTTATGTTATTATTGTTGTTGTGTGTTTACTTGCTCAAAGGACTAAATCCAAGGAGCGTAGTGAATACTGTCGAGATCTATCGGATCCTCACTGGGCTTATGTATATAAGCTCACTCTCTATTAATGCATGTTTCAGGTGTACTTTCACAAGATTTCGGGTACGTGCCTCCTGAAGAGGAGAATGTGGAAAATGTGCCTTTTGTGGATGAGTCATATGTTCCCGAGTCTTATCTATGACTTTATGTTGTTAAATGTCTTGTATATTAGTTTAATAGACTTTATATGCTTTACGGTTCTTAATGTAATAGATATTGAAAAGATGATGAACCTAATGATGTTAACTTAGCGGTTTCCTTTTGTCGATGGTTAAATTGTAGTTGTGTCTCAACTTGCTTTTGAAATGTATGATAAAGTTGAGGTATTGTATGTCATGTTGGAACGGAGGCGTATAACGAAGATGTTTTATTGTATATATGGTTGTGTTGTATGTTGTTGTTGTATTGAGGAATTACGGGATGTATGATGTTTAATGAGGTTGGTTTAGAACCTCGGAAATCCGTTTACTGTCGTTATGCCGCCGAAATTCCGTTGCGTCCTGACTGATCGTAGGTGGGGTCGAGTTGGGGCGTGACAGTTTAAGTGGTATCAGAGCTCATGTTAGTTGTCAGCCGGGGTATTCTCGGAATGTGGGTAATGGTCTTAGCATGAAATATGTATGAAAGGAAAGAAAAATGAAATATGTATTGGTATGATTAATCGATTAAGTGATTATGTGATTTAAGTGCTTATGTGATTATGTGATCAATTTGTTTATGTGTTTTATATGAGTTTGTTATTTATGTGTTAATAGTTGTTTATAACCTGTCTACGTGCTATAACTGTGCTAACTCTTTGATTAGTAGAATGGCCGGTCGACCGAGAACCAAGGTAGTACAGTTTCGTTTGCCAGATCAGCCAGTAGTTGAGGTAGCGGGTAACCGGGGTGCTAAGACGAGTTTTGTTATCTCAGCAACTAAAGCCGTTAAGTTGGTGAGTAAGGGGTGTTCGGGTTATCTAGCTTATTTGATCAACAAGCCATCTGTTAAGCTACAGCTAGAGGAAGTCCCTATTATCCGGGAATATCCTAATGTATTTCCCGAGGAGTTGCCAGGATTGCCGCCAGATAGGGATATCGAGTTTGTGATTAATCTTGTTCCCGGTACTCAACCTATTTCTAAATCGGCATACCGGATGGCACCAGCTGAGTTGAAGGAGTTGAAGACTCAGTTACAGGAGTTGTTGGAGAAAGGATTTATTCAGCAGAGTTCTTCACCTTGGGGAGCTCCTGTTTTGTTTGTGAAGAAGAAGGATGGTACCTTGAGATTGTGTATAGATTACCGTGGCTTGAATCAAGTGACTATCAAGAATAAATATCCTTTGCCACTGATTGATGAGTTGTTTGATCAACTTCAGGGAGCCAAAGTCTACTCTAAGTTTGATTTGAGGCAGGGGTATTATCAGCTTCGGATTCACTCAGACGATGTTCCGAAGTCTGCCTTCAGGACTCGGTACGGGCATTATGAGTTTGTTGTTATGCCCTTTGGTTTGACTAATGCACCGGCAGCATTCATGGATCTTATGCATCGAGTCTTTCAGCCGTACTTGGACCAGTTCGTGGTGATTTTTATTGATGATATCTTGGTCTATTCTAAATCTGAATTGGAGCACGAGCAACATCTACGGCTTGTATTAGAGAAGTTGCAGGAGCATCAGTTGTTTGCCAAGTTCAGCAAATGTGAATTTTGGCTGCGACGGATTTCTTTTCTTGGCCATGTTATTACACAGAGTGGTATTTCTGTAGATCCCACTAAGATTGAATCGGTGATGTCTTGGAAGCGGCCAGAGAGTGTTACTGATGTCCGTAGTTTTCTTGGCTTGGCGGGTTATTACCGTAGGTTTGTCAAGGACTTCTCAAAGATTGCGGGGCCACTATCTAAGTTGACTCAGAAACGGACTATCTTTAATTGGGACGAGAAGTGTGAGAGTGGATTTCAGGAGTTGAAAAAGAGGTTAACTACCGCTCCAGTACTTGCTCTACCAGAGGGGACCGATAATATGGTCATTTACAGTGATGCATCCAAGGAGGGCTTGGGATGTGTTCTTATGCAGGATGGCCGAGTTATTGCCTATGCTTCCAGGAAGTTGAAGCCTTATGAGGTGAATTATCCGACTCATGATCTTGAGTTGGCAGCAGTTGTCTTCGCACTGAAAAAGTGGCGTCATTACCTGTGGGGCAGTAAGTTCGAGATTTTCACTGATCATAAGAGTCTTAAGTATTTATTCTCACAGAAGGAGTTGAATATGCGCCAGCGGAGGTGGATGGAGCTTCTTGGAGATTATAACTGTTCTATCAATTATCTGCCTGGTAAGGCAAATGTTGTGGCAGATGCTCTCAGCCGGAAGGCTAGTATTTCTTGTTTGGCTGTCAAGAAGTGGGAGGTTCTTGAGGAGTTTAGTTATTGGAGACCAGAGTTCACTCAGGTTGGGGTGATGTGTTCACATCTCCGTATTCAGCCTTTATTGTTGTCTCAGATCAGGGAAGCTCAGCAGCTTGATGTTAACCTTCAGAAGATCAAGGATCAGATTTCGGATGATCAGTCTGACTTTAAAGTGCATGAGGATGGTATTCTTCGGTTTCGGAACAGGGTTTGTGTTCCCGATGAACCGGGCTTGAGACGAGGTATTCTGGAGGAAGCTCATAATTCTAAATATACTATTCATCCTGGTGGAACCAAGATGTATCGGGATTTGAAACAGCATTATTGGTGGAACAACATGAAGAGGGAGGTTGCTCAGTTTGTGTCTAGATGTTTGACTTGTCAGAGAGTGAAAGCCGAGCATCAACGACCAGCAGGTTTGCTTCAGCCGTTGGCTATACCAGAGTGGAAATGGGAGCATATTACGATGGACTTCGTCACTGGTTTGCCTAGATCACCGAGGGGTAATGATGCAGTTTGGGTTGTCGTGGATCGTTTGACGAAGACAGCTCATTTTATTGCCATGAGGTTAGGAGATGAGGTTACAAAGCTGACGGATCTTTATCTGGATCAGATTGTTAGACTTCACGGTATTCCATCTAGTATTGTCTCTGATCGAGATCCTCGATTTACTTCTCGTTTGTGGGAGAAACTTCAGGAGACTTTGGGTACTCAGTTGAACTTCAGTACAGCGTATCATCCACAGACCGACGGTCAGTCTGAGCGGACTATTCAGATTCTGGAAGATATGCTTAGGGCTTGTGTTCTGGACTTTGGGAAGAACTGGGAGAAACATCTACCACTTGCCGAGTTTGCCTATAACAATAGTTATCAAGCTACTATTGGGATGGCACCTTTTGCAGCTCTTTACGGTCGTAAGTGCCGTTCACCTTTATATTGGGACGAGGTAGGAGAGATGAAGACTATTGATCCGACTATCATGCCAGAACTTCTTGAGAAGATCGAGAATGTTCAGTTGATCAGGCAGAGAATGCTTACAGCGCAGAGTAGATTCAAGAGTTATGCTGATAAGCGTCGTCGAGACTTGGAGTTTGCAGTTGGAGATCGGGTTTTCTTGAGATTGTCTCCTCGAAAGGGGTTTGTTCGTTATGGTAAAGGTGGTAAGCTGAGTCCGAGATTTGTTGGGCCGTTTGAGATTACTGGCAGGGTTGGTAAGTTGGCATATCGGTTGGCTCTACCGGAAAACTTCTCTAATGTCCACGATGTGTTTCACGTGTCTAATTTGCGGAAATACAATCCGGATCCTTCTCATATTCTTGAACCAGAGCCGTTACAGCTTCGTGAGAATTTGACTTATGACGAGCGTCCGATTCGTATTCTAGATCAGATGGACCGAGAGTTGAGGTCGAAGAGGATTCCGATGGTTAAGGTGTTGTGGAAGCATCACGGCATTGAGGAAGCTACGTGGGAGAGACGAGATCAGATGCAGCAGCAATACCCAGATCTTTTCCGTACATCAAGTAAGAATTTCGAGGACGAAATTTCTATAAGGGGGGGAGAATGTGAAACCCCACTTTCTTGCTTATCTCGTTTTACGTGATTTACCTCCGTTTACGTGCATGTAACCTGTTTATGTGCTATAGGACCTAGAAAGTTATAATTTTGATTTCAATACTTCTAATACGTGCTAAATGTGCATTCATGAAATTTTCATCAAAATCGGAGTCAGAAATTTTATCGTCGATTTTCAGTGAATAGTGTTTTTGAAACACGTCCGCTATAATTTTGAAACTGGTCTTTTTAACCCTTCTAGACCTAGTCCACGGACTTTAATAGACCTGTGTTTGATGAAAACGGTTTTAAAATCGGCTTAAGAATTTATTAGGGTTTTTACACCGACTTTTGCGAAAATCGAGTTTTAAGCCGACTCGGGTGGAATTCTTTGAATGTAAAACTTCTTGTCACCTAAAAATAACTCACTTGAGATATCTTGGGGGTTGCATAATTAATTTTAACTTGGTGATCACTAAAATGCAATTAAAGACATTAAAAACACAAAATTACCTATTAAAATAACTTTGACTTTAATTAAATATTTGACCATTTAAGCTTATGTCCTCAACACACACTCACACAACACAAAAACACCACCACACACACACACATTGCCGAGAGGAAGAGGAGAGAAAAGAGAAGAGAAAAACTTAGCTTTTCAATCCAATTTTTCAAAGAAAAACCTAGTTTTTGTCCGTGAAACTTCGCACCGACTTGGATTCTGCTTGTTGGGCACGCATTGCACGCATTCCTAGGCTTATATCGCATCTAAGGTGAGAGAAAAATTCTAGATCTCAAAATGTCATTTTTGTGTTTTTGCGTATAAATGAAGATTGAACCGTTAGAATTGAAATCTGATGATAGATTGTTGCTCCTTGCATGCTAGGGATCATTATATACTAATACTACAAGTTTCTGTCGGATATAGCATAATTTTTATTTTCCGGGTATTTAATTTTGATTAAAATGTTCAAAGTTGATTTAATTGAGTTGTGTTGCTCGAAATCGATTGCCGTCGATTTCTAAATACTTGATAATTACGTGTTAGCGCTGTTGTAATGCCGAATTTTCGATTACATTGTTTGTGTGGAAATCCGGAAAATCCAGCCATGACGTCATAGAGTTTTAGGGTTATCGGGCATGTTTTGGAGGTGTTATGGTGGATTTCCGAGAGGGCTAATGTAGTAGGTTGAATGGGTGAGTGATAGGAACTGATTTGGCAATGTTTGGATTAGTAGATTGTAAGTTATGAATTTTAGAAGTTAGGTTGTCATTCTTTAATTTCTTGAACGATGCCTTAGATGGTTGGGTAGTGTTCGAGTGATGAATGGTGAGTTGTTGTTGAGTAATTTAGAGTTTAATTATGAATATTATGCATGTCCGGTTAGATGGCCTACTTTGTCATCTAACTACGTTGTTTGATGTTTAATTTAATATTGATGTTATATTGATGTTATATTGATGTTATTGATTGATTATTATTGAATGCGGGAATCGGGCACTCTTGTTGCTGATCTCCCAATTGATTGATCGATTTATGCTTGCATGATGATTGATGAAAATGGAGCCTTGGTATGTGTGTGCCACCTCTCGGGCAGCGTCGGGCTGTCGGGTTGAAACCGGCATGACTGCCATAGGCTACCCCCAGCTCGCATGACGGAGATGTCATGGAGGGAAGGGGATAGTGAGGTACCTCGGGTGCGTGAGTAATGGGGAGTTATAAGAAGAACGGTTGAGATCGTGATGGCGTTTGGAGCTACACCAAATAGAGTATCCTTATTGAATGGTCATATAGTTATGTGATGATAGCTTTATTTATGTTATTATTGTTGTTGTGTGTTTACTTGCTCAAAGGACTAAATCCAAGGAGCGTAGTGAATACTGTCGAGATCTATCGGATCCTCACTGGGCTTATGTATATAAGCTCACTCTCTATTAATGCATGTTTCAGGTGTACTTTCACAAGATTTCGGGTACGTGCCTCCTGAAGAGGAGAATGTGGAAAATGTGCCTTTTGTGGATGAGTCATATGTTCCCGAGTCTTATCTATGACTTTATGTTGTTAAATGTCTTGTATATTAGTTTAATAGACTTTATATGCTTTACGGTTCTTAATGTAATAGATATTGAAAAGATGATGAACCTAATGATGTTAACTTAGCGGTTTCCTTTTGTCGATGGTTAAATTGTAGTTGTGTCTCAACTTGCTTTTGAAATGTATGATAAAGTTGAGGTATTGTATGTCATGTTGGAACGGAGGCGTATAACGAAGATGTTTTATTGTATATATGGTTGTGTTGTATGTTGTTGTTGTATTGAGGAATTACGGGATGTATGATGTTTAATGAGGTTGGTTTAGAACCTCGGAAATCCGTTTACTGTCGTTATGCCGCCGAAATTCCGTTGCGTCCTGACTGATCGTAGGTGGGGTCGGGTTGGGGCGTGACAAGGACGATAGCCAAATATAAAAAGGTTCTTGATTTTTCCAACTTGGATTGAAAATTAACACCCATTTTTTGTTTTCAATATTCTACATTTCAAAGCTAGAATGTTAATAACCTCCAGAATTTTTAGCGAAGTAATGAGGCTGGTAGAAGTATTAAAAGGTGATTAAGATCGGTTATGACTTATTTTCGTATATTTACTGATTAATAATTTGTTGAAGGTTACTGGTGAAGAAAATATGTAATTGGAGATAAAGTACACGCAACTTAATCATTCTATTTAAAATTTTAAATTGTTAGAAATAGACTACTAGGCATTTGGTCCAAGTAATATGTTTCTTTTTGTGAGTATGAGAGGTTACAAAATCAATTATCGTTGGCGATATTCTTTGTAATGTATTGTACGGGTTATTCATCCCATGAATAAATAAAATTAAAAATTGTGTATTTTATTGGCTTATTATCCAACTAACCTTGAAATTATTTTGATTGAGTTTTGCACTAGAAAATATTTCTTTTAAAAGGGACTATGGTGGCTAAACTTAAACCAATGATTGAAGTATGAGATTTCTATTCTAAAAACCAAACATGTAAAGAACTTGAAGAGAAATACCGTTTTAAAACAGAGAAAGACGTACGTTTTTGGGCAATTGGCTACCGAATGCATGTTAGGGGTTTGGAAATCAACCTTTTCCCTTCGTCCAAGATCAGAAGCAACTAGGTTTTTTTTTTTTTTTGGGTCAAAGAAGCAACTAAGTTTAGAGTGTTAAACAAAATTTTAAAAAAAGACTGAAAATATATGCGAAAATAATAATAATAGGAGCCACTACCAACGGTAAGTTTCAACAAAATAAATAATCAAAACAATTGCATATTATATTATTCGGTATTTCAAAATACAGGAAAGCCTATTTATAAGTCTCAAAACTTGACAAATAAAAACCTAATCGAATAACGAAACTTAGAATTTTCTTAATTCAAGTCTAATTAATACACCGAATTATTCTAAAATCTAAATTACTTTAACATAGAGATCATTGAAGGTAGTTCCGACCCATGGGCAGACATGTCCTGTCTAGCATGTAATCTTGGATTTTGCGGAATCCAGAGGTGCGTGAATGTGAAATAGAAAAGTGGACTCTTCGTACGTGGAGTCTACTTTCTATTTCACAAATATACAATAGAAGTCTTTCTCTACAATCTTATTCTTTTTATTTTACACATGTGTGATAGAAACCTTTCTCTACAATCTTATCTTTTAAAATGCTGACTAAGCATATATTCTAGTCAATCAAAACGTGCTCCCATGCGCAGAATTTCACAGTTAGGCCAAACAAAGCTTTGTATGATATCTTTGGTAGCTTTGTAGTAAGCTTAATCCAATATTATATCACATTAAAATGCTACACCTATGGAGAATCGATGTTGAGATTTAATTTAAAGAGAAGTCTAAGCTAATATTACATTATATTAAAATGTTACACCTATCGAAAATCAATATTAGACCAAGTCCAATAAATTAGATACTTTAGCTTTTTAATCAAAGTAGAGCATCAAACAAAAAAAAAAATGCTCCAACAAGTTAGCTATCTTATTTTGCTAAATTGAATAGGTCGCCAACTCTGTGCTAATGCTTGCTACAATAGGCGAGCAAACTGGACTCGCTAGAACGCTTTGTGGGTCGACGGCAGACCCACTTGATCTCATGGCTTTGCACTTCTTTTGTTTTGTTTTCCTTTTTTTTTGTTTGCGGTCAAAATCAAAAGAATAGTATTATCATGTCATTATTTCATTACTCTCAAAAAATAAAAATAAAAATTGCTTTCAAAGATTGTTGGAGTGATATGATAATATTGTATAAGGCTTTATGATATTTTATTCTTATTTGTAGATGAATTCAAAAATAGAGAATCTAAATTTATTTATGATATTTTATTTTTATTTGTAAATGAATTAAAAAATAAAGAGTTTAAATTTATTTATGATATTTTATTTTTATTTGTAAATGATAAATTCAGAAATAAAGATTGTTGTTAGAGTAAAACTAAAATATAGAGTAATTAATTTTACTCTTTATTATGAAAAAAAAATAAAAAGTCTGTTAAACTTGCCCTTAAAACTTCTCACACATAATGTGAGAATTATACCATTGGAGCAAACTCTTAGTACATAAGTGTACTTTGTAAAACTAAACGTACATTCAGTTATTAATCCAAGTGGTTGAATCCATTATGTATCCGAGTCAAGTACCAAACAACTTGCCTTTGCCAAGCAATCTTCCGTGTAGCCACAGCGGCTTCAAATCCAAACTACTAGAACAAATTGAGCCTAGTCCGGCTCCTAATTTCGGAAGTTATGGGATGAGATATATTTTTTTACAAAATCGATAAGTATAAATATTGAAATACAAGGTCTAGAATAGCTGAGTATATCTGAAACCAAATTATACATCCGTTAGTATCTATTTCGTAAGACTTGACTTTTAACACAATATCTAAAAAGGGATCGCCAAATTCTGAGCACGTGACAAAATGCCCAAGTGGTTGAATCCATCCATAATATATCAGTGTCAAAATCCCAAACAGCTTGCCTTTGCCAAACAATCTTCCGTGTAGCCACAGCCGCTCAAATCCACATCCTATACTCCAAAACCTGTGCACGTGTCTTGGCTTGGCTATAAAAACCAATGCTGCAGACAATTTTTCTGCACAACTGCATTGGTGCTTATCAAGCAAACAGCTCACGATGAAATCCATACTATTCCTCATTTCCTTCCTTCTCTTTGCCAATATTTATACTAACAATTTGTTCTGTTCAGCTGCCGAAGCACCAGAGCCAGTGCTTGACATATCAGGAAAGCATCTCCGGACAGGCATTGATTATTACATATTGCCCCTTTTCCGCGGCAGAGGAGGTGGACTCACACTAGCCAGCATTGGCAACGAAACATGCCCGCTCTACGTTGTCCAGGCCCGAAGTGAACTTGATCCAGGCCTCCCATTGACGTTTACTCCGGTGAATCCCAAGAAAGGAGTAATCCGCGTCGCGACAGATCTAAACATTAAGTTCGATGCCTCAACAACCTGTGTTCAATCAACTGTGTGGAAGCTTGATGACTATGATGAGTCAACAGGGAAGTATTTCATAACAACAGGTGGAGTTGAAGGAAACCCTGGGATCAACACTATAAACAACTGGTTTAAGATTGAAAAATACTTAAATGACTATTACAAGCTTGTCTACTGTCCAACAGTGTGCAAATTCTGCAAAGTCATCTGCAGTGATGTTGGCATTTTTATCCAGGACTTTAAGATACGTTTGGCTCTCAGTGATGTCCCCTTCGGAGTTATGTTTAAGAAGGCTTGAAACTGGTATACTTGTCATGATATGAAAATTCTTCTATCCACCCCGGTGGATGAAAGAACAAACTCATCATGATAATAATGGAATCATCTTCGAGTAACTCTAATAATGACGTCAGAATAAAGGCTTATGCCTGTGTAATGAGCTATGACTAGCTATATGTAATAATGTATCCTTAAGCGTGTTTCAGGTTTCTTCAATCTGAATTATAGAAATGTTTATATTGTGATCTATTCCCACTAGTCAGCAATTTCTTTAAATTCCTTTAGAGATGCTGAAAATCTAGCACCATGTCATTAACGGCCTCAATTTCAATAACTTGACTACAAGATTAGTTAGTCCATTCTATATAAATTGACGAGGTCATTTAATATGAGATATTGCAGAATAATAATCAAGGGGTGAAATTTGTTTGAGAGTTGAAAAAAACAACAACCAGATGACAATATATATATATATATATATATGAATTGAGCAACCAATTTTTATGTACTTTCACATTGGTTTAAAAAATGCAGCTTTCGTGCGTTATTTGCAAGCAGGGGCGGATTTAGGAATTTAATATTGGGGGGCTAAAATATTTTTTTAATGAATACTATATAGAATTTTTAAAAAATTAGGGGATCGATAATTTTTTTTAACGATACTACATAAATATTTTTTAAAAAATTTAACCCCCCCCCCCCCCCCCAACATAGATCCGCCCATGTTTGCGGGAACATAAACCTCAAAATCAAATCCTTTTATCCACTAGATGTGGTTCAAGGTAGATCTGAAGTGAAAAATGGCCACTACTGGGAGGTTGCGGGTTTGACTCTTTTTATTGCATGTTATGGAATTTTATTTTTAACTGACTTAGTACATGCGTGGGAGTGCACCGTTATACCCGAAAGTTATTAATTGATAGTCGGTCTCTGTCGAATAATCTGATAACAATTTCTATATCATAAAAAAAAAAAAAAAAAAGATATCTGCCGCAACGGTTTGTATTCAATCCACTGTGTGGAAGATTGACGAATTTGACGAATCAGCAAAGGAATATTTCGTGAGCACTGGTGGGGTTGAAGGAAACCCAGGTCCTGAAATTGAGGAACATGGAGATGACTACGAGATTTTCTTCTGTCCTTCAGTATGTGATTTGTGCAAGGTAGCGTGCAGTGATGTTGGCATCGTTGTCCACAATAGTGGAAGACTTTCTGCTGTGCTGGTAATGCAATATGCTCTCTGTACAAGTCAATCAGTAATGCATGTTTTATGGGGCAAGTCCAGAACTTCATCAAGCTCGGAAGCAAAACTAATTTTTTCGGTTCGAGAATAATTGCTTTACACGCAAAATATATTGGTTCAAAATAATTAATCTATTAATTACACTTGCAACAGTCACCGCCTGTGTGGATAAGGACTACCTAACTTATTGATCATCAAATCCGCTATATCCAAGTCTTAAGAATAATTTATCTTGGATTTTAAATTTATTAATTCAAAATAATTAATTTAACTTGTACCTACATCCACTATACTATTTATAAATTACTCAGCTAGTATATTTTACAGGCATTAACAGTGTGAATCAATACATCCACGAATACCCTGGCTAAAAAAATGGGAAAGACTTTTTTTTTTTTTTTTTGTTCTTAGGGGTATAATTCAGCAATAGTGGAAGTGAAATCGTTCTTACGAAGTAAGAACTCCCTAATTAAATTATTCTCATTATTCTAGAATTTTATTTTTGACTAACATGATAGATATGTAGAGGCGTACCACTACACTAAAAGATTTATCTATTAGTGATCAAATTTCACCAAATAATTCGGTAATCAAATTTCGCTAATTGAGTTCCATGGCACCGAAGCTCAAGCCTGTACGAATGCCAATTGTTTAACAATTATTGCGGCTTTTGCACTCGACGATCACGTGATCATTATAATGCATACACAAGTGGATAAAACTTCAGTACACCTGCTCTTTATACTTCCTACTCATATACATGTAAATTTCACATATATGAGATCCACTTATCTATTTCTATAAAATACAGGGAGGAGAAGTACTGAAATTTTTTCCTACACACGTATATATTCAATTATTCAGGTATCATGATGTCTTTAAAAATCCAAAACTCCTTGAATTCTGGATTCTTCTTCTATGAGGTATGTGACAAATTTGTCACATATACATAGACAAAAAGTGATTTAATTAATTGATAAATATTAAGTAATTATCATAAATAGGGACATCATAGTAATTTATTTAAAACTCTGTAAGGCCAAATTAGTAAAAAGAGAAATTTTAGATATTCTGATATAATATATCTGCACAATACAGACTAATATGAATTAATTTTATAAAATAACAACTTAATATTTAACTGTAACAAATTTATCACATATTTCATAGAAGAATTTTCCCTTCTTGGTACAATGTTGGAGTTTTGCACCGCCTGTCAAAACTGGGACCATGGCTTGTTAAATCCATGGTACAGTAGTCTCATGAATCATGACAACCTTGAGTTGACACTATTGCTATCCCATGATGATAGTGGTTGTAATAATTCATCATGTGTTTTTTTCTTGTCAACATTCATCATGTTCAGACACCCTTCGTTTCAATGAAGTGGGTAACAAAGAAAAGAGTGAACAACAATAAATCTCGTGTATTATTCAAATTGTACATTAAATCTTTATAACTTATAAAAAAGTAATAAAATACTTCTTGTTAATATCAATCATAGGCGATAATGAATTCTCGACATAAAAATAATAAAAGATCGCGAATTACATTCTTATGTATTATATAAAATAATTAAATTATCATGTCCAACTTCAACAAAATAAGACCTTTTGCACTTCATCAAGAAGAATATAAAAACATAGAAAAAGCTTTGACTTCACCGACTGCACATTCGTAACATTTTATTATACTTTCTCTGAACACCACCAACCTTAAATCTATCCTTCTCTTTTTTTTCCAGACTTATCTCCTGTTCCATCTACATGGAGGACAAGGTTTCCCTTCGGCTGCTAGTAATACTTTTGGCTTTCTTCTTAATCCTTTCTATTACTGCTGCAGTTCCTTGGTCCAGTAAGAGTCAGCCCTCAACTTTACAGTCTCCTTTTCTTTATTTCATGATATATTAAAACATGTCCTGAAGTTATTAGATATGTTTGCATCAATTCTGATCTGCTTCTGACATGTTTGTGTTAAAACAGGAAGCCTTAAGGCACTTACAGCTGCCCAATCAGCTCAATATTTACAGGACCAGGTCCTCTTTTTCTTACTTTCTCTTTTTCGTGCTATTTATCAGCAATATAATCATAATCTTTGAATTTACATAGTTATTTTAAAGTGATCATCTCGTTTAAAAATTTAAAATGTTAGAAAATAATTTGTTATATTATTTTGTTATCTTCAATATGCTCATGCAAATTCATGCGGAGTTAGTTTTTGAGTTTTCTAAAACTCAACGTAATTTATGACCCAAAAAAAAAAAAAACTTGAGGATTTATTTAACTTCCTCTCATGGCCAAGTTCTTGTATTTATAGTATTTTCCCTTCCTTTTATTTTCCTTGTCTTCCCTTAATAACGATCAATTTTACTTCTCCCCTTTTTTTTGTTGAGAGAGAAATTAAATAAATTTAATTACCAAGCATGTAATTGTTTTTAAGTTTTAATCTACGGAATTCTCCACCCCTATTCTCGAAAATTCTTGCCTAAACTTCGACCATGACATTGCATAATTGTGGTGTTAGGCTAATTATTTTTTGCAGTATTATTGAAATTTAATCTTCGATAATTACAAAAATAGTATTTATGTAAGTGGACCACTTGTGTAACAAAACATAATTGACTCATACCAAAAGTAGTACCATAGTCTAAGTCTAGTCAAGAAGTTGACACCCCCAACACTTTACATCTAGCTAATTTACATACTTTTATGGAGATATACATGTGACTTGTGTTAAACTTTAATATAGCAGATGGCACAAGGGGGGCTTGTAGAGGAGGAAGAATCATTTCTGGAGGGAAGAATGGATTTGGAAATAAGGGCGGGCTTTTGGTCCAAAGGACATGTAGGCGGGAGCGAGCCGAATTTGGATTATTCAGGACCAGGTGCAAACAACCACCATGATCCAAATCCTCCTGGAAGTGATTGATAACTTACATCGTTGTATGTTCCTAAGGACATGATTTAGCGGTAATGGAGCAAAATCATTTTTACGAGGTCGTAAATTCGACACTCTCTATTGCTCTAAAGTTTCGTCCTCTACTGAGCTAGTACATGTTGGGAGCACACCGCTATACCTGAGAGTTTACCTCTGTTGAATAATCTAGCAGTCAAATTCCAACAACTGAATTCTCACGTCATTTAAAAGAAAAAAAAAACTTACATCGTTGTATTTAAGAGTTATTACATATATCAAATGCTATACTTTTAGCAATTTTGCTCTCGTATTTTTAATTTTGAAGACGACAACCACTACTGATTGGCACATTTTTAAAAAGTCAGTTCTTTGTACAAAACTCAATTTATATATATGTGGGTGATATACATATGCATGAATTACTTGGCTGTTAAAATTTATCAAATAATTGTAGATTGAGACTTCATTGGATTTAAAACGTCAGTTCATTTTTAGTTGCTCTTTCTTGTTTCATATTATCGTTTAGATTGTCTTCAAGTATCTATATCTAAAGTGTTGAATCAATCTTGTGTCTCTTAATTCTAGCAGAGTATTGCCATAAACAAAAACAAAAAAATGAGTTTCTAGCAGAGTATCATTGCCTTTTAAGGTTTTATTTAGCATAACCATGAAATTTTAGTTATTGAATTAGATAGTTTTCGACATGGTAAACTAGAGAGCAAAGATAATGAAATTATTAATAAATATATGTAGGCTCAAGGTCCAATAGTTTAAACTTTTAGGTCAGTAATTGAGTTTTACACGTGTGTGTTAAGATCCATTTGTTCACAAACTCTCTGGGCTCGCCACAACAAATATAATATTTTGACTGAAAGTTTGAAAACAGACAAACATTAGTGAAAAAATAAAACGAAAAGGTCCAAAAATGATTAGGGATGACAATGGGTAACCGCAGTAACCAAAATCGACGGATATCCTTATGATAAAAACCCGATAACAAAAATCGATGGATAAACCGATAGATTTTGGATTTTATAAGTAATAACCGACGGGTAAATCGATATGTTTTGATTTTAGATGTTAAAAAAAATCGAAACTCGAAACCCGATTATTCATTTATTATATAATATATAATGTATATATATATATATCTACATATATAATATAATATTTATAGTTGATGAAAATATAAAAATAAATTCATATTTTTGAACTCTTTTTATGTTTAAATTATTTTTTTAAAATTAGGGGTAACAGTTTCGGTTTCGGTTATCCACATTTTTCTTATACTTGTCGGTTATGATTTTGAATAATAGTTTTTAAAATCATCGGTTTTCAATTTCGATTTTGAT
This sequence comes from Ehretia macrophylla, assembly GCA_037974665.1. Taxonomy (NCBI): domain Eukaryota; kingdom Viridiplantae; phylum Streptophyta; class Magnoliopsida; order Boraginales; family Ehretiaceae; genus Ehretia; species Ehretia macrophylla. The sequence continues at coordinate 18,179,133 of CM075770.1, forward strand.
TTTGGATATCGATTATATTAAACGATTTCAGTTTCAATTTTTCTAAAAATCGCAATTAAATGAACCGCTACCATTCTTAAGAATGATTGAGGTAAAAGTTAAAAATTAATAAACAACATTCTCTAATCTCTCTCTTTCTCTCTTGTAGTGAAGCTAGCTTTCTTGTGATCCTAAAATATCTCCTCGTCATCGCTCCTAGTCTCTCCAACTCATATCCATGCCCACAAAATGTTTAGAATATAACTTACTTTACTTTCTCCATGAAGGTTTGAAGATCAAATTTTGTATTCCAAACTGCTGAAGGTTGCACTTACCATTTCTAAGAATTTTCATTCCTTGTGTTGTCACCTTTTTAGTATTAATTTTCTTCCTGAATTGTTCCAATTTCAATGTTAAAATTCAAATTCTTCAGAAACTTTTTATAATTTTTATGACCCCTCCTCGATTTTAATGTGAATAATATTCTTGAAACTTTGAATTACTGAATGCTGTGATGTTGCCAAATTAAATGCCACGATTCATAGTTGTAACCAATATTTATAATCCTCGCTAAACTAAAGCTTTTTTCTCCTTCAGCTTACCACCTTCTCAAATTAATTTTTTCATTCAAATTTTGTTATTTTTTATTCTCTGTCTTAGCAACAACGAAGATAAGTTGTCACATAATTATTGTGGATGTTGGTCATGCTCTCTTCTCTTGATTTCTTTGTAGGTCTCTGTGCAAGGATAATTTCTATTTTGTTTAAATGTTTATATTTGAATACTATGCAAGAATGACCAATAAATACTAGATAAAATTTAGAGCTTTTCCTACCATGAAATGCTTCATAATTGATGTCTTTATACGTTGAACTCCAGATCATTTCATAGGGTATTAAAGGCTTTTCCAAGAAGTTGATTGACCATTAATGATGTGGTTCTATGTAAGTGATACATTCTATAAAAACTTCAACATGTAAATTCATAGAGTATGTTTTGACAAAGTTAATACACAAATTCGTACACGTTATGCATGTTCTATGTACGTACTACATGTATATTCTCCCACGTAGATTATTCAGATAAAATCTATATTGATACATTAATTTATATGTTCATCTTGAAATGCAAATGTGTGTGCAAGTGTAGGAAATTTCAATGACCAAATGGTCGCTAGAAGCTTTAATTGACCATAGTTGCTTTGTTTTTCATCCGAAAAAGGAAAAATGGCGGTTGATGACAAACAACTAAAAGATCACTTACTAAAACAAGGTAAGCTAGTAAATTATGATTGAAACTCATAATTTTTTTTTTAAAGTTTGTAATTGTGCTCTTGGAGCTGCAATGGAAGACAGTTTTGTGATAAATAATAAAAGTAATATTAGACGTCACCTTCTTTCTATCACCCAATTATTATCTCACTTATTTTATTTATCTTTCTTCTTTTATTAATTTTATTTTACTTCTCTATTCTTTTATTAGTTTTTCTCTCTTCATTTTTCCTTTTTCTCGCCCTTAATTAATATTTTCTCTCTTCTCTTCTCTTTCTTTTGTTTAGCCCTACTAGGTGTTCACTTTTTTCTTTCTACCATTCACTGCATATTTTTTCATATCTGTCTTTTTTTGATGAATTGATAGTTGTTGTAAATGGAATAAATTATTGATTTGAAGGTATCAAACAGCCTTATATTTTAAAATATTACGAGTAAGTTACTTGATATGGGGTAAATTGTTGAACAAAACTTAACGTTCATTTGGTTTTGAATATGGTTTTCTATTCAATTGTCGAATGGTCACAAGAATGGAAGGGATTTTGAGTGGTAAAATTTTGAAAAAATAAGATTTTAATCAATTCATTGAAGAGGCAATGAAAAGGAATATAAAAATATCAAGTTATTCATTTTCACAGTAAAATTTAAAACAAATGCTCCTTACTTTTCTTATTTTAAAAATATAACTAAACATTTTTTCATCTAAATATATACACTCAAAAAATACAATTTTCTAAAAAATTAGTTTTCCATTCACCAAAAAATCCATAAATTATTTCGAAAATTGAGCTGGGAGGGTTTGACATATACTTCATAGTTCGAGGGGCTAAAGTATAATTAGAGTAAAAATAAAACCTCGAAAAACCCCTCGAGAAGGGGCATGTTGGAAGAAAAATCATTATCCATTTGAAGAGCAAAGACCCAAAAATGGCTTCAAATTCTCTAACACTAACCACACGCAAATCGCTGTTTTCACATCGTTTTGTGGGCTTTTCAAGCACACCCAACTCGCCTTTCAATTCTCAGGCCCCAAAAGTTCCAAGAAGCTCTTGTTGCCAACCTTTTTCATTAGCTTCTTCAACTATTTCTACTACTATAACTGCTTCTACTACTACTGCTAATAGTGGGTTTAACGATTTGGGCCGTTTTAGACTGTTGGGTACTGATCAGTTTCGAGTTTCGGCGGTTTCAGGCGGTGGTGGTGGAGGTTCCAACGATGGAAATAGTATTTCGGGGGGCGGGGGCGGGGGGGGGGGGGACGGTGGAGGTGGTGATGGTGGGACTAATTGGTCATTACTATCGTGGTAAGCTTATTTACCTTACTCTTGGGGCAACTTATAATTTTATTTGTTGATATTTATTCATTGAAAACTTATACTTGCTAATCTTTTACTTTTTGCTTTTAGTTATTTTGTACAATGCAAAAACTGCCTTTTTTTTTTTTTTTTCTTGAAGTGCACATATCTGCTAGAGCTAGACCCTGTGTTTAATGAAAAATGTGACTTCTATCTGTGTCTGGTAATTGATGGGAGTTTTTTCGGCTCATTCGTATAAATCACACATGGTTATTATATTGTTACGGCACCACAGGTGGAACATACTCCCTCGGCGAAATTTAGGTAAAGTTCTTTTGTAGTTCACCGTTAAGTTATTTGTTGAGTGTAAAAAGTATGTTTGTTTTGCCCTCTACACTTTTTTCGGGATAATTTTCAATTATGATAAGGTTGAGATTTGGAATTGGATGTGGTTTTGTTGTGTTACTTGAAGTTAGTTGGGTTTTCTTAACTTTGTTTTCACCAGATAGTTGCTTGTGAATATAACTACAAATTTTGGACCTTTCTTTTTTGGGTAATTTTATTGCTTAATGCTGCATCTTTGATTAATTAGTTCTCTTTTGGAGTGTTTTTCTTCTATGTGGCGATAATGCAGGTATTCAGGGTAGTGACTACAAAATTTCCCAATTATGTAATAACTGTACAATAGCAAAATGGTTCTGTCAAAGAAATTAAGGTGAATAATTCAACTAGCTCGCTAAATTTAGCAGTGTCTATAATCAAGTTCTTATAGTTAGGACATATTAGAAAAAAAGTGGACTGACGCCCTGATCGGGGTTTTCCTTCCCGAGTTCTGTGTTATCTATTACAGTGTAACCGTATAAAGTCATTCTTCATTTGATGTTTCATTGTTTCTTGCACTGATGTGACGTAAAATTTGAGACAAGTAAGTTTGAGAATGCAAGGGCCAAGGAAATAACACAACCTGATAAGATGGTTTGAATTGTTTAGTATAGATTATATTGTCTGAAGTAGCCAATCTGAGCTGTTGATGCTTGATGTAGTACATATATATGATGCCAAATCCAGCTTAAAGTTTACTTGATTTCGGTGTCCAGTGGCACTTTTCTGATTTCTTTTCTTTAGAAGTGACCAAATATATTTTCAGTCATACCTTTTGAAAATGCATTTTTTGAAACTGCTGTTATATTGCTCTGGTGGACGGAGTTGATCTTAGGCTTTTGCGTATGGACTGGTTTTGTTCTAATGACTGTAGATTAATGTTCACGTTTGTAATTTTGTTTTATGTTCTTTTTTATAAAAAATAAAAAATAAAAAAAATTCGTGTTTCTGAGAGGACATCTGCATACCCTTCTTTTTCCCTTATAAATAAGTGACAGAAGAAATTGTATCGCAGGAAAAATATGCATTTCCTTCTTATAAATCTTAAAATTTTCTCATCATCTAGCCCCTCTCATCCTATGCTTATATTTGTTTTTCTTCTCCATATTTTTAATATAAGCCTTATCTGCAACCAAGGTATCTGAATCTTCTAGAGAAATATCCCGTGTGGACCAAAGCTGGTACATCTGCATTGCTGACTTTTGTTGGAGATTTAATCTGCCAGGTAAACTTCCTAAGATCACTAGAACCAGAAATAGAATGTTGCTTGAACTACCGGTAGAGAATCCTAGGATGCAAAGTGAGTTATCCTTTTTGTGCATGTTAAAGGAAAAACCATGAATATCCTCTATTTGATTGGATATGATCTTATAAGTGTTGAACATATATCATACAGGACCACCAACCTCTCCTGGATTAAGATGTACACCAATTGTAGTCGTGTATGTCATGTTTCACCTTGACACTACTGTATTCCCGAGGCTGTAATGATGAGTAACCTATTGTCTCATGTTTAGTGGATAAATTCAAAGCCTAGGAATGATGTTTATTTCTTTGTTTTTCAGAGAAAAGATGTTTATTTCTTTGTTTTTCAGAGAAAAGATTAATAAAAAATAGGTCATGACTTCTTTAAGAGTTCTTTTGCCTAGCAGTTGACTGCTCCTACTTCTTCATCTGTATCGGACTATGTAAATATCTGTAGTACCTATAAGTAAGTTTTACCTCCATATGATAACTTTGCAAAGTTGTAGTTTCTGTTTGTAATTTGTTCTCGTTATGTACTGCAGCTAGTGATTGACAAAGTACCTTCTTTAGATATGAAGAGGACTGCAGTATTCACTCTGTTGGGGTTCGTCTTAGTGGGCCCGACATTGCACTTCTGGTAATGGTTTCAGACAACATAATATTGTTCTCATCCCTGACCAACTGATATGTCCAGCGAACTTTATAGAAACTTGGCTCCGTGTGTGTTACAAATATTTTTATACTTCCACATTCTTTTATATTTGTACATTCTTATTCATTGATAGATGAAGTCAGAATCAAACACTTAAGTTCATAGTTTCCATACATAGCCGCTCTCAACAAGTCATATAACTCCAAAAGTGGATTAAGAATTTTGACAACTGTAACTGAATTAGGAAAAGAAGGACACAATATGTTCATCTGCTTTATCTCTTTTAGAAATTTATCTAACTGATGAACAAGTATTTCTGGACTTGTACTTCTTCCTTTTCCGATAATTATATTTTTTCACATGTTGATTCTGCACTTTTCATTAGCTCAATTCTCCAATTACCCAATGAACTGCTGCTCTAGTTAGACATATGCTTTAACTTCATTGAGTAGATGCACTAGATTTCTTTTCAGAGTTGTTACTGGTTGTTCAGTTCGTAATTGAAATAATTACTAGGGATTACTCTTAATGATCCTAAAATGGAAAATGAAACTGGAATTCATCCAACATTTTTAATTTGGTCTTGCCTTACATTAATTTTGTCTCCAATTCAAGATTCATGTTCGAAAGGTAGTTTAGTGATTAAGTTGTATTTCATGAGCATTCGTGCCACCTCCATTATTTTAGGACTATGAAAGAGCCAAGTCAAGGACAGTAGTGGAACCCTTGAAGTTGGCTCTGAAAGTTAAAATCCAATGTTTATTAAGAGAGAGCTAGTTTGTGCTTTTATCCGGCTGGTTTGAATTTCTATAAACACAGCAATTGTTTTAGATTAATTTTGTTGTATTCTTTTGTCATATTTGGGGGGAAGGGGTTCACCTTGTTGAACTTAATTTTCTTGAATGATCTTGAGTTAGCTCTAACTTGAGATCTTAAGCAGTCAAGCAAGCATGATCCTTCCCAAACTCTGCTATAAAATATACTAACAATCTTCAATCTATCCCCATTCCAATTTTCCAAATCTTTTTGACCTCCCGACTACCATTAATTCAGCTTCTTATGAATTAGGTACCTGTACTTGAGTAAATTGGTCACATCACCTGGAGGGTCTGGTGCTTTCTTGAGGCTTCTACTGGATCAGGTGACTTCAATTAGACATTAGATTATACAATCTAAATACATGTTCAAATTACAACTTTGCACATTGCTTTTAGATTTATTTAGTAGTTTCCTTGAATATTACTCGTTTTCTGCAGTTTCTTTTCTCTCCCATTTTTATTGGAGTTTTCTTGTCTACACTGGTGACACTAGAGGGAAGGCCATCACAAGTGATTCCAAAGCTTCAACAGGTGTTGTCTAGGGTCCCACCTCCCTCTTGATTGCCATTTGACTTTCCGCTAATAGTGATGTTTCAAAGGAGCTAATCCTCTTCTACTTTAGGAAACTTTTTGTTTTGACATGAATTGTAATTTTGTAGGAGTGGTTCTCATCCATCCTTGCAAATTGGCAACTTTGGATTCCTTTTCAATTTCTCAACTTTCGATTTGTACCTCAACAATTTCAGGTTTGATTGGCTTGATCTACTTTGTAACTAATTCTGATGGATTCAGCAATATAGGACAGAATTCCTGCCTGCTTTAAGCATCATAAGCTCATCGTGTTTCCCCTGCCAAAGCATATATAAACAGCAACTTTGAGGATACTATTTTATTTGACTGGACTATAAAGGTGGTAAATAGGTATAGTTATTGTGACCAGATTCTTTGGATGTTCTTGCAGAGATGGTGTGTGTCAGGAATATTTATTCGGCCATTAGTTTCTGGCGGGCTTGCCATCTTTTCTGGATAATGTTTTCAATAACTAATCAATTGTCAAGAGCTCATCTTTGGACCTACTTTGATCAATTGACCACTTTGCTTGATCAGCTGGTTCAGCTTTATGGTTCTGGTTCTTCTCCCTTTCTTGACTAAGGGACCAAATTAAGTTGTTATTGGCTTAGTGTGATGAAACTGTGATAAGTGCCTCCTTTTCTGTTTTTGGGTTGGGGGGTGGGGGGGCTCTCTGCTACAAGGAATTCAACTGCTATGCACATCCGGAATCTGTATGATCCACTGTAAATTCCTCAGTGATCTGTCTGAATTAAAAGTTCTTCACCTTTCTTATACTTTGACAATGTTTTATCAATTACAACTGTGCCTTTATTGCATGTTCTTCTCATCAATTACAACTGTGCCTCTATTATACATTCTTCACTAGGGTATGAAGTGACACTTCCTTTCTTGTGATGGTGTTTGTTACAGGTCCTTGCTGCTAACTTCATTGCTCTTGTGTGGAATGTGATTCTCTCATATAAAGCTCACAAAGAAGTTCTCCCAAAATAGGTGTGTTCATTTTATCTTGGAAAATATATAAGATTTGTTATTACATTCTTGTATGAGATGATTAAGTAAATGTATTTTGTAAAGGAGAGGTGAAGTTGGCGACTCAGGATTCATTTATCGATATACTTCCCTCGGTAAATTTGGGATATTTTTCTTCCTAGAAATTTTGGTTAGCCAAGACCCGATAACTTCTGAGAAATGTGAAGCACGGTGCTGAACATGGAGAAAATATTTACAAGAAAAGAAAGTGCAGTTCTATCATCTGTGAAAGAAAATTTGACGTCTGTCTGTTTTCTTGGTACTTTTTTTGGTTTGCATGTGATATGAACCTCTGAGATATGAATAAGGTTGAAACTAATGATAGCAAAGCACCATGTAACACACTCCATGATATCCTTGTTTTAGTCGATGATGATTGTCCGTAAGGGGTGTTATTACAGACAGTTGCAAGGCATTGCTTCTCTGTACTTCTGTTTCAATGGATGATTGTGTTCACACACACACCTATGAACACACATTGACATGTGCACACGCGCACGCGTGCGCACACACACATACAGCGCACATATGTGGTTAGATCCTACACATAGCCCCTAAACGTTTCTGAAAATGATATCTACATCAGTCATGATCCAATTCGTGCCTTGTAGTCTCTTAACGTTCTAATTTTGTATCATGGAAGTTTAGCCGGTAACTACTATATATTTTCTTAATGGACGAAAGCCATATCTACCAATCTATTACATGATAGGTATGGATACTCATTTCCTACTGGTTCTCTCATTTTCTGGATGATTATTATTATAGGTTATTAGATTTTACCCTTTTAAATTTGTTTCAAATCTGGTGATCTATAATACACGTCATCTAAAAAAAAGAGAGTCATCAGAGGAGAGGATCCTTACCTTGAATGTGAGGAACAAGGCACAAAATAAAACATGATATAAAAAAGGTTTAATACCTTAATTAGTCAATGATTTTTACCGTATTTGGTATATAGGTTCTTTAATTGCAAAAGTGATGCATTTAAATTCTTTAACTTTGTAACGTGTGACATTGTTAATTGTTTTGTCCTTTTCCATCAGAAAAGTAAGGATTAAGTGTAAGGATAAAAAATTGTCGCGTGATTTTACCGTTACTCTTTTTGCGGAAAAAGACAAAAGTAAATGCATCATAAATTACAAAATTAAAAGATATAAATGTAACACTTTTAAAGATAGAGGATTTGTCAAATACAATAAAGATTAGAGATTAATCAGGGTATTAATCTTATATAAAAATATAATTTTAAAAAGATTTGTGAGGACTATCTACGAGATTTATATTATAAAATGAAAGTGGTGTGCGCTTCTCTTTTGCCCCTTTTAAATTGCAAAAGAAACATGTCTACTGAAAATGTGGACTAGATGTCCTGGCTCTATCCTCTACCTAACTAAATTTGTGCATATAATAGGTGTGTATTGTTGTATCACGATATTATAATTTGAAGATAAATTTAAAATGATCTTATTTAAGAATTTTTTGTTATTAAAAAAGAATGTATTATTACATCATGATATTATAATCTTGAAGTGAATTTAAAATGATATTGGTTAAAGATTCGTATATATCAGGAAAACAAATGTTTTCGTTTAATCTCTATCTTCTGGTTATTGAAAATCGTTCCAGTTGTATTCTGTAGCAGCTGACCTTTAATAAATGTTTGCATTACAAATGACTTTTCTTCATTGGTTGTATCTGTTTGGAACCATCCCTCTTTCTTTTGTCTTTTATAGAGGCATCACTAACATGTTCTTCCAAGTTAATGATGTTATGGTTGTTGTATTTTGGTATAATTCTCGTTTTGTGCGCAATACGTTCTAAAATCGATTTTCAGTTTATATAACATTTTTTTGTATATTTCTTGTGCGCAATACGTTGTAAGAGAAGAATAATCAGCGTGGAGCAAATTTAACTAGGCTTAGAATTATTTACCTGAATTATTAATTTATAAATCACAGTCTTATTATATCTTCTATCTAACATGGAAGATTACATTACGAATTTAAAAATAAAATTCATGAAAAATCAATTCAGAAACGAATGTGATGTTACATCAATCACACACTAGTAAACTTTATTCTACTCTTGTTCAATTTTTTATTTTTTGTTTTTTGTTTTTGTTGGGTCATTTACTCTTGTCCAATTAACATTAGGAACACATGTACTGTATGGGAACCTGGAAACATGTAAGGGTGGCTAAGGGACCGGTTTAGTACCCGAAATTGATTTTTAATAAAAGAAAAATTATTTTGGATATTGTGGTCAACATAGAGGGGACTAATGATTTTTAAATCTCCAGGGGCTAAATCTTTGAAATGGCGGAACCAAAAATCAGTGATTAAAAATACATACTTATAGTTAATTCATACAAAAATATTTAAAAAAGATTTTTTTTTTTTTTTTAAATTTTGTACGCACCTTTAAAAAATAATTATCAACGATATTTTAGAATAACACTTTTTTTCACACGTCTCATATGATTATTAGCGAGATTCTTTTTACCGTTTTGAAGATTGAGTCTGTATAAGTCCACCATAGGACTTGAACATTCAAGGAAACACGGCTTCTAGAATATAGATATCATTCATATTGTTAGTTGAACATTCAGGCGACCCTTGTCCGGATCATTCATTTTCTTATTGGCTTGGCTTCTTTGACCAGTTACGAGGTTTTGGGTTTGGACTTCATAATCAAAAGATACAAAGAAAAAGTGAGGGAAACTTCTTTTAGACTGTTTGGATTGGGTGTAGGGAAAGGAAGCAGAAGGATTATGAAAACGAGGAAATTTCTCATCTTTTTTTTTTTTTTAATCATTTATTATTTTTACTTCTCCATTCCCTTTCTTTCATTTCTCTCACAATTTTGCACACTTTACCTCTCCAATAAGTAATGAGGGATTCTCAACGCCCCAATAACGGAAATGAAGTTCATTCTTGACTTCAGTGACAGTAAATAACTTACTAATTTTCAATATACATGTTATCTTAAAAAATAAATAGTAAATAACTTACTAATTTTCAATATACATGTTATCTTAAAAAATAAATTGTTATGAATCATACTTGACATTTAGATATCTAGCTACTTTAAAAAATAAAAAAAATAAAAGTCTAAAACTGGTTATAACACCATCATTCACTCGTGTTGCCAAATCCAGGACCATGATAGTAGATACACTATTAGTAGCAACTATAAGATTAGGTATTTGATGCTTCTACTTGTTTTCTTGGTCTTAGATCAAATAGTCACCCCCATTTATTTGGATTGATTTTTTTATTTAGGGGGAGGAAAAGGGGAGGGATACATTTTTATCATACTTTCCTTTCATTTTTCTTATTATTTTTACACGGTGATTTAGAGGTTATACCTTTAACTTTGTGCTATTACTGAAGAGGGATAAAAAATAGGATAAGAAGAGTTGAATGGAGATGTTTAAATGAGATCTCGTATGTGCAAAACTAATAGAAGATATATCACTCTTAATATGAATAAATGAGGATAAAATAGAAGAAGAGTTAAAATGAAAATATTTAAATGAAATATAGTGTGTATAAAGTTAATAAAAAATTTATAATTCTTAATATAAATAAATAATATCGTCAAAGTTAATAAGCGGTTATAAATAAATAAAAAATTTAATTTTGATTTGATTTATTATTAACAAAGTAGTGAAGAAGTCCTTGGTCCTTGCATCATTGTTTCGAATATTGAGCTGTCTTTGAGGAAACATTTACCGAGTGAAAATGACATTTGCACAAACAATACGACACTCTGGGTTTCTTTAATGCTCAATAATTTGGACTTACTTGAGCTAACATATCGACAACTAAAAACTCTTTTATCAATTCAGATTAATATTAATTTATAAAAAAAAAAGTAAGTCTCATACATATGTGAGATCTACCTAATTTTAAAAAAAAATTAATATCAATTCAAATTAATTGAATAACAACTCATCCCGTTGATAACGTTATTATTCCCAAGTGGCTGCCGTCACCGACCCGCCTTTGAATAATAATTTGAAGTAAGACCATTCCCAACTTCCTTACACTTTCCTCCTCCACCACATGCATATAAGACTCGGCTTTTTTCTATACAAGGTCTTTTACCTACTCTCATTAAACAAATAAATACTTAGTTAGATTAGAATTGTAAGATTAATTGAAGATGATGGATCATCAACAGTTTGATTATCATTTTTCTGCAATGGATTCATCAGAATTAGCTGATACCTCATCTCAAAGTCAATCATCTTCAAATGTCTCTCCTACCTTCAAAACGAGTATGTTCACTTCAATATTCTTAATCCTTCTCCTCCTAGATCTCTTTCTGTGTAGCAAGTCATAAAGAGAAAGTTTATATTGTTTTCTTCTTTTGTTTACAGATAAAGAAGATAGCGTGATGGTTCACAAGAGACAGTTTGGGGGGAAAGCTTACCGTTATGCTTACAGAATCCGTGAGCATGGTAAGAAAAGTGTACTATACACTTTTTTGTAACATCCCGTCTTACATTAATTGCGTAAAAGATTATGTAGTCTATTTATAAAAGGCCGGGTCCTCTATAGTTTTTTGTAACATCCCGTCTTACATTAATTGCATAAAAGATTATGTAGTCTATTTATAAAAGGCCGGATCCTCTATAGTTGTTAATACGAACTTAAATATTTTAGACCAATAAATTATAGTCAATGTGTTAACAGGCTACTACGTAATTGAACCTAACTCATTACAATTTACGGAAAAATTCAAAGGGTGTTGGAAGTTGAAATGAGAAGAAAGCCTTTGTGATGTTGATGTTTGAAATTTGCAGTGAAGATGGGGCCTAAGTTGTCTGAAACAGTTAAGGGGAAGCTAAGTCTTGGTGCCAAAATTATTCAAAAAGGCGGAAGAGAGAATATATTCAAGCATCTTTTTGGTGTTAGTGATGGAGAGAAGCTATTAAAAGCTTCTCAATGTTATCTGTCAACAACAGCTGGTCCAATTGCTGGGATTCTATTCATTTCCACACAGAAAGTTGCCTTCTGCAGTGAAAGATCAATCACCCTCCCTACTCCATCTGGCGATGTTATTAGAACACCCTACAAGGTAATACTACTAAAAGCCCCCACAAACTTCTGAATATTCTTTTTTTTTTTTTTTGAAAAATTTGTAAATATCCGAGTTTTTGTTTGACTAATCTCATGGACTTGAAGTTAACAGTTAGGTAAACTTCCAGTTATCCTAAAAGGAATTGAACTAGTGACTTTTGGATACATCTCAAATTTTTACTAGTTGAGCTACCCCTAAGAGTTTATTCATTTTATTTTTAAAAGATTAAAACATTTCCTAAAATATCTTTTATACCATGCCCAATGCCCCCAGTTGGTCCTCTATCTGTGACCTGCTATTAGGCTATCTTCAATGGGGTCTCTAAAATGTAAAACTTTCTATTTTTGGATATTTTTGTACTTTTTTAGAGCCTCATACCTTAAAAAGTTACACTATTTATGAAAAAAGTATGTAGGATTCATCACTTTTGGATTAAAAGATGCCAAAATAGAGCCCAGACTCTAAAATGTTCAGCCAAAAGTGGTGGACCTCACGTACTTTTTTCATGAATAGTGTAACTTTTTAGGGTATGGAGATCTAAAAAAGTATAAAAATGCCCAAAAATAAAAAGTTTTATATTTTAAAGCCCCCATTGAGCTTGCCCTTAGTTAATTAGCCATAGACTTCCGAATCTAATCCTCCACGAAAAGTAAGAAATTTCACATATTTTGACCAATTCTAACAAAACCACCCATCAGAGCCATCATTACGCGTATTCTCAAAATACTTATATCTACAAGTGTGGCAATAGAGACATGATTTGGTAATACACTAATTTGACCATGATTGAAATATATTATAATGTTTGTCGCGTAGTCAATATTTCTGTAAACAGACTGGAAAGAAGGATATTGCCATATGTATGACAACATGGTTGATTTACCACGCATGAGACTATGAGCGTTACGAGATTTAGGATTCACATTCGAACCAATACATGATAATTGATAGATAAGATTTTCATGCATAATTAATTGCAGTATTAAGTTGTTTGGCATGCATCCTAACACTGGTTTGATCTGTAATGTCTCCGTCAATATATATGCAGGTCTCCATCCCTCTGAAAAAGATAAAGAGCGCGAATGAGAGTGAGAATATGGAGAAGCCAGCAGAAAAGTATGTAGCAATAGTGACTCAAGATAATTTTGAATTTTGGTTTATGGGATTTGTTCGTTATGAGAAAGCTTTATTGAATCTTCAAAAGGCTATTTCTTTGTCCAACTAAATTGATTTTTTTTTTTTGGTGAGAATTTGATTGCTTTTTGTTGTAGTTAGTTCCAGCCAAAAATGTTGGCTCTTGTATATATAGATGATGTATAAACAGGTATGTAGTGTTTATTAATTGTGGAATTTTTGCTACAGTATAACCTTTTTAAATTAATAGCGTTGAGACCATTAAATTCTATTAATTATTAATTTATCGAGATATTTTAGTTTTTTTTGGCTTAATAGTACATATTATATTCATGGTATCTTTTTTGAAAAGTGACTCAAATTTTTTTAAAGTAATCTCAAAACTTTTAGGCACATTGCACACAATTAAATAAAGATAAGATTCAATTAGATTTAAAATTCAACAAAAAACTAACTACTCTTGATTTATATTTTAAAAAAACTTCATAATCAATGTATTATGTACGTACTTTTTAATTAATTATTAATTTATGAAATATTTGGTTAGATAAAATATAAAAAAAAATATTTTAAATATATTATCTTATAATTTTATAAAAATTATTAATTTTTTATACTGATCCTAAGTTGAGACCGAATATTTTCATTATTTAAAAGAAATTATTAATTTATCAAAAATTAATTTAAAAAAATTATACGATAATTCTATGATTCATAGTCTCCTTTTTTATTTCATCCTTTTGAATTTCATATTCGAAATTGCGATCGAATCTATTCTTTTCAATAATTGATTCAATACTTTTCTTCTTCGGTGCCAACCATGCATGTTCTTCTCCAGCAAAGGATGTCCATGTGGGAAATGCGATTCTGATTGAATTAATATGTCTAGTTCTTATTCTGAACTGGCAAGAGCAATAAAAATATGGGAGAATAGTATGAATAGTTCTCATTATTTTTTAAAAATTCAATTTAGTCCTCATTATTTTAAAATATTTAAAAAAGTTTTTAATATTTTTTAAAAGATTTAATTTAGTCCCTATTATTTTAAAAAGTTCAAAAAGATCTTTAATGTTTTCTAAAAAGTTCAAAAAGGTCCCCAATATTTTTTAAAAGATTTGGTTAGTCCCCATTGTTTCAAAATATTCAAAAAGGTATTCAATACTTTCCAAAAGACTCAAATTGGTCCCCACAGTCAAAACAACCATTAACTTTGACAGACTCTTTTTCATAATATAGTTTGACACGTGGCATAATTTAATTAGTTCACTACTAATATGCAAAACAACGTTGTATGGGTTAATATCTTCCTCGTGCCATGCAAAAAAAAATTACAGATTATGCATAATTTTTAAAAAATCATAGCTACTTCAATCCGTTAGAATCCAAATTTCAAGGAGAATTCATAATTTGTAATGGACACATAATTCAAATTTTAAAAAAAATATTTCTTTTACCAAAATTGTCCTTCAAAGATTGGTCACGTGACACGCACGTGGCTACTATTTTATCAAAGTTAATGGTTGTTTTGACAGTGAGGACCAGTTTGAGTTTTTTGGAAAATATTGGAGACCTTTTTGAATATTTTGAAAAACAGTGGGGACTAAACAGAATCTTTTGAAAAATATTGAGGACCTTTTTGAATATTTTGAAATAATGAGGACTAAACTAAATATTTTTTAAACATTGGGGACTGATTTGAATTTTTATAAAAATAACGAGAATTGATTTGAACTTTTATGAAATAATAGGGACTAATTTGAATCCTTTTAAATAATGAGGACTATTTTGAACAAAAATAAAATAATGAGAACCATTGCTACCATTTTCCCTAAAAATATCAATCAGTATTAACATTAAGAGAAACCACCACAGGGCATTTGCTCTAGTTCTATGGTATGTGTTTTATGTGTGAGAGATTATGAGTCAATTATTAATAAATATAATATTTTTTATATGTAATATAATATTAATGCAGTGTTTCTAAGAAAAAATATCAAGAGAAACTAAATGTACTTAACACGAAATGAATAAATGAATTAAATATTCTGAAATTAATGGCATCAGGATTGATTCAACCATATGGATTGAATATAATATCAAAATATACAATAGGAACAAACAACAATATCAATTGTTTATTATGAGTAGGCTTGTATAGCTCACCAAAAGATAACATGTATAAAGTATTATATATAATAATGCTAATATAAGACGCCAAAGAAAAATATTAAACAATGGATTGCTATCCAATCAGTCACGTTGTGGTCAAAGCAGACGATTGGGAATACAGTACACCACTTCAATTGAATGTCAAATGGAAAAAGAAAAGACTAATGGGTGAAGACTCCAAATTGATTTTTAAATATAGGAAAATGTATTCTCAGAGGTTAGCCATCAGTTAGTCAATAGGCCTGAACAAAGGATTAACTTTCTAAAAAAAAGGCTTGGATAAAGGAATCAAAAAAGAGGGAAAATATCCTCTTTTTATTTTTTGGTTAATTGGAAAAAGATCTATTTACTTGATATTCACAACGCAAAACTTCCAAAACAAATTCTCAGGCCTTAAAGTTTCAAGGATCTCGAAATTTTAGCTTTAGTTGAGTGAATAGAAAGGAGATGAGATTTTAGCTTTAGTTGAGTGAATGGAAAGGAGATGAAACATTGGGATGATAGGGGATCACTTAACGGTACCTATAGCAAAAATCATAATTAAAACTTGACGAGTGTAAAAATCATTAACTATAACGGTAACTGTTGAGTATACATACAAAATTGTGGGTACCTGTACTCATAACAGTTTACTTTGAAAAAAATAAATAATTAATTTAAATGGAAAACTAAAAAACATGTAAGAATAAAAAAAAATTAAAAATAAAAAATCAAACTCATACATTAAGATGATAAATTTGAACTAAATTACATAGTTATTGCAATATAAATTTCATAATCATTGAAAAATATATTATTGGGTGAATAAAAATAGGATTAGATGTAATTTTAGGCATTAATTTACAGGCTAATATAAAAAATTATAATTTTTTAATTAATTTTGAACGTTATATTATATATGTGTTGAGTCATGTATATATATGTACACACACATTAAATATGTACACACAAATTATATATATAAATATACATACATATATACATGTATCAAATTTGTTATTAGTTTGAATATTCACGATTTTAAATTTAAATCTTACCCACTAATATCCCTAGAGACTCACGTTAAGTGGGTTAAGTGGCTTAATTCAGTTGTAAATTCCCTCATTTACAAGGATTTCGAAATTTCATTTAAACCCCAATACTTCCTTTTTTTTTTTTCTGGGTCAAACCCAATACTTCTTTTATTTGCTTATTCATGTTAAAGAATTCTAATGAAACAGGGTTAAATGCGTCACTTCAAGAAAAATGGGAGAAATTTTGCCCTAATTCTATACCCGACCCGAAATCTTGTCAAGTATAGCTTGTAGGGTTTACGCAGGGTGGAGTGAGGGTTTTACGTGTTGGAAAACAAAACAAGAAAGAAAGGAAAAATGTCATCAAGGCCAGAGATTCAAGCTCCGCCGGAGATATTTTACAACGATGATGAAGCTCGCAAGTACACCTCCTCTTCTCGTATCATCGAAATTCAGGTACATCTATATATATACATATGTCATATATATATGTATAGATTCTTTTTTTGATTTTTTTTGATTTAATTTTTAATGATAAATTGTTGTTATATAAAAGGCGAAGCTTTCAGAGAGAGCACTAGAGCTTCTGGCGTTGCCCGACGACGGAGTCCCTCGATTACTCCTTGACATTGGTAATGTTTACACTTCATCTTATATACATATTGCTCCATTTGTATTTGTCTCTCTATATATATATGTATATTTATATAATCCTACCCATACATGTGATGTAATTATTGCTAATTTATGCATTAATAGCTTACTATACTCGCATTATGAACTGGGCTGTTGTTCATTGTTGTGGCATACGGTAAAGTTCTAATATTGTTGGTTTACGATTTATCCTTTTACTTTTGCTTTCTTATCTTTTGTGGAAAGTGGCTATATGAAGAGTATATCTGCTGAGTGAAATTAACAAGTCTAATTCGGTGTTATGAAATTGATGTTAAAATTGTGTAATTTGTAGTGAGAAGCTTTATTAGGAAGCACAAAATTGAGACCTCTTGCTCGAAATTAAGAAGATAGTTCAAACTTTGTTCAGTGCTAACATAATGTGTGCATGACTATAGCATGCGTCTAGAAATACGATATCCTGTATGGATAATTGGTGTTTCCATGAAGTTGAAAAGTAGTGTCTTGGGTCTTGGTGCAGGCAACAAGCAACCTGAGGTTTCCTTGGTGAGAAAACTGGCGCAGTGGATTAGAATTTGTAGTCTTGAATGTTTGGCGTGAAAATTGTTATAGGTTTTTTACCCTTGTGACTCTGGCTTCATGCCACGATAAAAGAGTTGAAGGGTGTTGGGGAAAGATTTTCCTGCCGAGGAATAATTAGTTCCAATTAAAATAATTAGTTACAATTGAAATACATACTTTGTATAAACTACCTAAATCATATTTAGTTGTAATAGGATAAAACGGGGCAATGTTTACTTTATGAACCCTGCCAAGTACTGATAAACATAGAGAAAGTCTTAGTTGGATTTTGGTCGTAGTCTAAAAGTTTATGAGATTCGAGAGTCAGAAGTAGGCAACCAATATGAAGGTTACGAACTTGATTACAAACCGACACTTGAGATTCTCCTTTAGCATTATCTTAAATACCAGGGCAGCACTGCTGCAGGCACACTGGTTTGACGTAATTCCTCGAGGCATTTTGCATGCGTTTTGCTCTGAAGCATGTGTGAACAAGCACACTTCTGATTCACTTGGCTTCCTCTTTCCTTGATTTCTATTGTTGAGATTATTGTTTCATAAGATCAGACCAATTAGTTGCTGGTTTTGTGTATTTTAGGGTGTGGATCAGGACTAAGTGGAGAGACACTAACAGAGAATGGACACCAATGGATTGGTTTGGATATATCTGAATCAATGCTCGGTATGTAATTCTTTAGTGATGAGATTTTAGTTGTTTTTCCTTTTTTCAGTCTTCATGTTTAACAACACACTCTGAAAACTGCAGCTATTGCTTTGGAGCGGGAGGCTGAGGGTGATCTTATACTCGGTGACATGGGACAGGTGGGGACCTGATCTAAAGACTACTGCCTAATACGTATAAGCTTTATTTTCAGAAGTCCATTCAAATATGAGGTGTTGGAAACTAAATTATCTTATAACTTAAACAATGTTTTTATGGCTGGAAATGCTACCAATTTCAGCCTTCCTCATATATAAAGAGCAAAAAAGAGAAAAAAAATATTCAAAGGTCAACTTACAACGATACCATTTCTCTCTCTTAACTACTGGCTCTAGCTCTAGCCGTATACTTATACAATGATTTTGAAATTATCTTGGAAACACAAATATACAATTGCTGCCTGTATTTGAGCTTTTTCATTTGACGTTAACTATTGAAGTCATAGAATTTTCATTTGGTCATCTTGTTATTGAATGAATTCTCCTTTCTTAACCTGCTGCTGGTCGCTGTGGAACTGGATTAACCATCAGAGAGAAACTGTTATTGTGTGCCTTCTAAACATTTATGGGGTTGAGCAAATACTTAGTTTTCCAGAGTTAAGATTCTTGATAATCCCCTAAGATTGTATTCACATACAAATAATTTGTGTTTAAGGACTTTCAGGTCCTCCATTTTGAAGTCACAAGGAGTCTAATTACCGTCTTAGGACCTGTTTGCTTTGAATTATTTTAGTTGATTACCTTGCCTTTATGCGTGCGCCCGGAAACATAGGCCGACTGCTGAGCCCACTCCCCTTGCCTTGATTGAATTTGGCTTCGCTCCACCCTGAGGGTTATTTGAAAGGAAAATCACTATGATTCGTAACATATTAGTAACTAGTTCAACATTGTTTGGGTTATTGTTTTTATAGTTAACTGACAGTTAATCAAGATTTTGGGATAACTTAAAAATCAAAATAGTCAACTTTTTCTTATCTGGTGAATGATGCAGGCAAAATGGACCCTTATACTTAATAACTAACCACAGTTGTCAAACTTCAATCACTACTATTCCATATTTTATTGAGATAATAATCTTCTGATCACTTCTTTAGTTATGATAGGCTATCAATTTCCTCCTCTGCTCCCTCCCTTTTGTCCAATTCAATGAGGTCATATTTATTTTTGACATAGAGGTTGATGTATCCTTTGAATATTACACATTAACTGATCAGTTCTGATTGGATTTTTATTGTGTTTTTTTCATATAGAACAAAAGGGAAAGTAATAATGCATGAGTTGCCTGCTAATTACTGCATTTTCCACATTGTTAAATTTTATCTCTTCAATTGTGATTTCATGTAGTTTGAAAGTGATATCAACATTTTTTATGAAACACACAAATGGATTTCCATTCGACCGGGTTTCTTAAGTGAAATGCCATCTAACTTATTGCAAAAGTGTTGTTTTTTAGATGATTTTGTTATGAGGATTAATAGCATGTGCACAATAATCTATTGTAGGGCTTAGGGCTGCGACCTGGAGTTATTGACGGTGCCATCAGTATCTCCGCTGTTCAGGTTTGTATTCCAATTTTTAATCAATATATTATACTCCCTAGATTAGGTTATTAAATGGCAACTGAGAGATCTATCTTTGATGTTGTTATTGTTCCTTGTCCTTTATATGTCTCCACCTATGGTCTGTTATTAATTTGTTTATCCATTGTACAAATCTTGATTTAAATTGTTCTGAATGCGTCTTTATCTTGATTTAAATTGTTCCAAATGCGTCTTTACTTGTGTATTTAGACAAAAATGAATCCTTGCTGCTTAGGATTAGGCAACAATCATGCATATCTTTGCAGTTTGAGAAAAGCTTCAGAAAGAAATATGAAATGAAATTGATGGTTGCTTATTATTACACTGCTATTTTTAGTCTGCTCTGGCGATGTGTAATTCATAGCTCTAACTCATGTCTATTCCAAGGCATTCGTATTATTTTACACGGATGAATTGTTCTTTTCATGTTTTCATCTTTGCTATGAAACAATAGTTTAACATTGGATCATGTACCTGCACATATACTGATAACTAAAGCATTCATGTTTGAATGCTTCATATGTTCATGCATATGAGTATTATAAGTATGTGAAGAAAATATCATTGTTGTGCTTGGATTTTTAAGAAAATTGAGGAAAATGTCTCCTGACATTTTCGGTTTCTAGAATCTATGACTATGTTTCAACATTCTACTATTTTGCTCTAATTTCTTAACCTTTGTTGAAGTATTGTATTTATCTATATTGTTATGTTCCTTTCATTCCCTGATTCAGCTATATTAGTATGGGATGCAACTTGAAATTGATTTTATGTCCATAAATAGTTTACAATGCTGATGTAAATAGTTTTTGGGTTGCACCCCCTTGGTGCATAGTAATAAAATTTATTCACTTCTCTAAAAAAAAAAAAAAAATTGATCTTATGTCCATAAATATGTTACACCCCAAATTGCAAATATCCCAATTAGAGATATTTATTGAATTGTGTTGTATCCAAAAATTACTTGGTTCAGCTATATTTGGTTTGGTTCCAATGATAATATATATTTTTACACGTGTTTATTTGTTCAATAGTGTGCATTTATAACATTAGTCACCAATAATATCGTTGAATAATTTTTTTGGTGAAGATAGTCCATTCTTTTTTTCTGGTCTGAAGATAATCCATTCTATTATAATAAGTTTGAGATTTTGACTAGCGTACCCTGCTCTAATATCTACTTTCTCTGTTCTCCACCGAGTTACTATTGTATATCATGTCTAACTTCTTTGAGTGGTTTTGTTTGTTAAGTTCAATTAGGATATACTTCAGTAGGTGCAATATTTACAATGTGGAGATAAAACTAAATTAAGCTCTTTTATGTTTTTATTTTGTTGACTGTTCCTCTTTTTGAATCTGATTTTGAGAGCCGTACACTTAGGCTTAATATAGTGTTAGATCTGTTTATTAAAATGAAAATTCTATTTATAATCATAATCACTATTGTGAATATTTCTTTTTCAAGAAAAGTATTTTCCTTTGTTAGTGGTACAATCTTTTGGGGGTTAATTTCAGCTTTACAATTGTAAAGAAATTATGCAATCTATACTTATCTAACTTTTCTTTCTTCTATTCCTTGTAAACATGCTATTTTGACACTCTTTTATTCTGTCTTTCATATGTTCTCTGTTTCACTGCTTGTTCAATTAACATTTTTATTTGGCCAAGCAGTGGTTGTGCAATGCTGACAAGTCCTGCCATGAGCCTAGGAAACGGTTGAAGTAAGTCCAGTTCTTTCTTATTTGTTTGAAGTGCCTCTGAATCATAGTGAGGTCAACCTTGACCTCAATGATGGAGTCACTATTTGTATTTACTTTCATTTTTACTGTGTTTGAAGTTGGGCATTATATGTTTATGCAGGGCCTTCTTTGAGTCACTATATAGATCTTTGGCCAGGGGTGCACGAGCAGTTCTGCAAGTATATCCTGAGAATATTGCTCAACGTGAGTTAATCCTGAGTTTTGCTATGCGAGCTGGATTTGCCGGTGGTATAGTTGTTGACTACCCACACAGGTAAGATGAACTATTCATCTGTATCTGGTTTTGCTTTTGCAGTTTCCTTTTGTTTTACACAGCAAGACTCGTTTGAATTTGTTGGTGCGTCTTTCTTCTAGAAGATTACTTGATATTGAGGAGGAATATCAGGATAAAACAAAAAAAAACTTGCATCTTGCATTTCTCAAAGTAAACTGCAAAATAATACCTATAATCATGCCAAGGAATCCTATAAGAAAGGTGATTCAGAGTACAATATTAGCCTACATATCTGCTTAAAATCTGGAAAAAGAAAATGATCGCCCTTCATTATCACCACTGCACTCCCAAACAAAAGAAATATTTGAACAAAAAAGGGGGTCGACAATATTTTCTTGTCTGATCTGCTTCAAATGCACATAAACTTATAAGTTTGTTTACATTAAACCTATTAAAATGGCCTATGATTCCCCAAAAGAAGTCCTATTGTCAGGCAGCTCAATCATATATTATTCAAACACTAGCATCAAGTAATCATGCTGAAGAAAGATGTATCAGTGACTGGTCACATCATTGGCTTCAGATTCATAAAATCCTCTAAATGGCCGTACCAAGTTAGATCATAGGAAGATGACAGAATACCAATTAACATGTGAGGACTCGCTGAGGGAATGCATATTGGATTTTCCCAAGAATCTATTGATGGGACTGACCTAAGAATTTTATTCTTGTTACAGCACTAAAACGAGAAAAGAGTACCTAGTACTCACCTGTGGTCCACCATCCCTGAGCAGTGCCACTCCAAAAGGAAAAGGTGAAGATGGAGAAAGTTCTGATGATGAGAGCAGTGAAGATGAAGCAAATCAGACAGTGAGTCCTTCTCATGCCTTCATTCTTACATTTGGATATTATGCTTAATAATGTTCACTGTTGCTCGAGTGAAGCCAAATTGCCCTTCCCTTTCCTTCTCGGTTTCTAGCTATTTTGTTTAGTTGCTTTTCTTTCTTTAATTTTCTTTTCCTTATAAATTTTTGGTTCTCTGCTGCCATGCAGGTATGCGTTTCGGACAGGCACAGACCCAGGAAAAAGCAAAAGTTGAACAAGAAAGTGAAGGGGAGACCGTGGTTGCTGAAGAAGAAGGAACAGATGAGGAGAAAGGGAAATGTTGTGCCTCCAGATTCAAAATACACGGGGCGGAAACGAAAGGATCGCTTTTGATGTGTTATATCAGCTGGTAACCGGCCGGCACTACAGAATATACTGCTCTAGGATGAGTTTGTCGAAGATTTACTTCTTCTGCGTCAACCGAAATATGCTAAGCGATACATTCAGATTAAAAATCTTCATGAGAGAGACACCTCAGGACTGAATTAGTGTACCGGAATCTGATAGATGTCCACCGGATAACGGAAAACGAATGGAAGTAATTATGTCTCAGTTTTGTTTCCTTTACCCTGTTTTTCCTTCAGATAGTGAGATATTAGAAAGTTTTGAGTGAATCATTTCTAATCGTGTTGTATAAAATCCAACACTATATTTCCAATACATTAATTTTTTTACTTTGTATTATGTTGAATTTGTTGGCAAATGCATGTTTTCTTATGTCCACGTATTTCTATCTTAGACGCCATATTATGTCATACAGCAGCATGATGAATAAATATATGTAATCAGATTCGTGGACGGATATATGTAGGGGTCGGTGGTTGTAACTCTTCTTAATCTGATCCCAAATGTTCTTATAAATATATAGCTATTCTTAGGATATTTATAACTTAAAAAATTAATTCGTATGTAACAAGTGTGTTTCTGTTGTAAATGTATGTGGCAAGTGTTAAACTGTGTTATATCCTTGACTATTTCCTTCAACTCAAATGAAATACTAAAGGAATAATTATCAAAGCACTAAAATAATATCATCGTGTTAATTGTTCTGTTATTAATATTTTTTTTATATAAAAATTAATCTTATAAAAAATCTAGTCATAAAGTTAAAATAGAAATAAAATTAAATAAAACTAGAATTATAAATTTTGTGACTTAGTTGTAATTAAAAAACTAAAATTAAAAATCGTAATAGAAAAGAATGATAAAGAGTGAGATAAAGAGTCATTCTATTTGTCACTAGGGCTTTGGTCCAGTGGTATATTACTAGTTATGTATGTAAAATAGTTACGAGTTAAAATGTCGTTAGTTATGTTGTACGGGAAATAAAAGATAAAAATTTAGTTAAAATGAAATGAGATTTAAAGTTTGTCGGATAGAACCAAAAACATTTTACGCTTAAACATATTCCTACATGTGTAGCTAGAGCTGACAAATGGGCCGGCCCGGCACGGCTCGTTCGAATCATGGGTTAAGAGAAATGAGTCCAGCTCGACACATATGTTTAGTGGGCTGAGTTGGGCTGGGCTCAATTCTTGAAATATAAGACCTAGCTCGGCCCACGAGACAGCTATCACGAGTCACAAGCTGGGTAGAGCTGGGCTGGGCCAGCCCATCTTTTTATTTTTTATTGGTGTGTTCTAAATTTTGATTAATAACGAAAAAAATTTAAACTTGATCTTTTTTACGAAGAAGTTAATTTAACAATAAACAAGACATAAGTTGATTAATAATATTAATATAAATGATAAAACATTACTTAACAAACCACAAGTTCACGAGATACGGATACGTTACTAATAAACATAAAGAAAAAATATTACATAAATGCTTGAAGAAAGTTGGTGGAGAAGTTCTCCATTTTTTTATACTCCGTGTGCGGGTGCTAGGCCTGTTGGTAATGGTGTGGCGATGGTTGAGGATTAAAATAGTTTGGAACATTTGAGTGTTGAGATACAAGATGTCTTACAAACGTTCCAGTTTCCAATTGACGACGAAATATATATTTACGTTCACAATAGTTTCAAATTACATACTCATATTCTTCAAAGTAAGCAAAATAATTTCAAATATTTGAATGTAATAGCTATGAAATATTTTCTTCCCCCATAACCATAGATATTGTGTATTCTCTTGTAATAAAATAAAGAGACAATAGGTAGTAAAATAAATATATAGTTTTATAGTAAAATGAAGTTGAATACACTAATTATTTATAAGAAAAATTACATGTACAAATTATAATATCAATATGGGTTTTATCTGGGCTCGAATTGCGCCTGAGCTGGGCTTGAGCTGGGCTAGATTGGACTGGGTTGGGTTGAGCTTATGGGCTGAGTTGAGTTGGGTTTGGGCACAAATGGGTTGGGTCCAAAAATATATGACCCAACTCGCCCTACTTATATGTGGTGGGTTGAGCTAAGTCAAATCTATTTTTATTAGAGTTAGGCTAAGTCCAAATTTTTGTATACTAAACTAAATTGGACTTGTATCGATCCGGTCTAAATATCACCTCTACGTGTAGCGTAGTATTACTGGTACGTACGAGACTATGGTCCCACGTAATCCATTATCCGATTCTGTACTGTACACCACTGTGTCAATATCAGGCAGCATATTGAATGGGCCCACAATTTCTTATGTTATGACCCTGTTTGGTTTGACTCTTTGTAGTTTGTGTTGGTGTCTAGTTACTACTAAATGATTGAAATTTTTTTTAATTAGTTTGGGTTCATTATCATCCACTTACATACAAATAAATTCTTCAATAATTTCTCTATTTGTTTAAATTTATTTTTACAAGTAAAAATAAAATTTGGTGATTTTCTTATCTCTTTATTTCTTTATTATAAATAATTTTGTTTTTTTTTAAATTAGGAAAAAGATAAAAAGAGCAAGATGGGCAAAATAATTTACATGTCCCCATACGAAAAGAATATAAAACAATTGTTTATTTATTTCCCTAATTTTAATAACTAATCTAAAACAATTGATTTTATACTTTTATTTCCTTAACAAAGGAGACAAATAATCCTTCTTTACATTCTTTCTCCAATTTCCTTTATTATTAATTATTTTTGCAAAAACAAATTTAGCCTTTTTAAAAAATGTTAGATATTACTCTGAAAATAGTCTTTTAAAAAATGCTAGATTTTGCTCATTTCTTACCTCTTATGTATATACCAAAAAAAAGAAAGAAAATTAATTAAGAGAGAAAAATATAAAAGAATTTGTTAAGTTGTTATAAGAACTAGGCCAAACTAAGAGTGATATTTAATAATATTCTTTTTCTCTTTCAGCTTTAGTTTTTACTTTTTTTATAAAAAAAATATCAAATGCATTAGTTTTAACTTGGAATCTCATCAAGACATATTTTTAATTGTTTAAAAACTAAGTCAAACACGAGATAAAAAATGTTAACGGTTTTAAATTTACTTTATTGCCCCTAACTCATCTCGAATTTGCAGCTTTTCCCCTTGTTGTACGTAAGCTCTGCAACTGGAACACTCCCATCTTTATTACTATAACCATAACCACAAACACGAAAAACGCATTTTTTTTTCTTTTTAAACCAATCAAAAAAAATTTAAGTACAAAAGAATAAATAAACTTTATAGTGACCTTTTTTTTTTTTAGCAGTAAAAAATCCAATAGCAGAAAGGAGAAGCAAAACTTTGCTTATGTCATCATGGTCTCTCTCTCTCTCTTTATCTTTCTGTAAAGCTATCAACATGTATAGATACAAACACAAGTATATGTTTCATGTTTTTTTTTGTGATTTAGTTACATGATATAATCACTGCTTTATGTAAAGTACACTTGTTTGGCTGTTATGTTTATAAAATAAAAAATAAAAAATCTTAACTGGGTTTATTTTTGTTTGTTTAGTGATAGTTAATTTTATCTGGAACGTTGTGTTGTTATATATTACTCGGGTGATAGTTAATTTTATCTCAAACGTTGTGTTGTTATATATTACTTGGGTGATATTTGGAACGTTAATTTTATTTAGCTTTTGAGAGGTTGTTTTATCCTGAAGAAGCGGTGAAGGAACGGGGATGGAGAGATTAAAGGGCTATCTTTGACTGTTTAAAGATACTTAACAATCAGCCTCCTAAATTCTTGCACCCTTAATTTTTTCTCTTTTTTTGTTTTTTCTTTTTAGTTATATATTGGGTAGTAAAGTTGCTTTTGCATACTGTGCTTTAATGATTTCAATAGTGGAATTATTTAGCTAATTGTCATGTAAGATAGGAGCAGTTGGTTGTATTTCTTCTGCTTTTCGGTTTTCGATTTGCTAACCTCTTTTGGTATATATTAATCCTATGATGGTTATGATCAAAGAACAGTTGTGAATAAGATTGTGAGTTGATCTGTGTGGTCTCTCTTTTTTCCACTTTCAACATAGAGGAGAAGTGCCCAATAAGCTCCACATGCTCCCTGGGTTCTTCTCTTTCTCTCGATATCTTTTATTCAATCACGCAATACAAAACAAGTATCGATATATATACATTGGATGATATTAGACTTTGCTTTGCCGCATGTCGGTGGAGATACATTTTCATTGTCTTCCTCATCTTTTTACCGGTATTTTCTCTTTTTGTTCTCTCTTTGTTTCTGGTGGTTTGATTATCAGAAAAGTTGCAAGATTAACATGTTATTCCATCTATAGTGTTAAATTCTGCCTGCGGTCAAATGGATATGTTTTTACTTCTGCTAGCCTATGCCCTGTTTGCATCTTGAGTGTGTTTCTTGGGGCTGGATAATTAATCTTTTGAAGCCACTTTTGTATACTTGTGTCTAATTCTCGAAATACATAACTATATACTTTTTGGCAGTATTGATGTGCAAATATAAAAATTATTCTTTTTGAATTATTCCTGGGCTTCAAGAATTAGAGTATGTTGTGCTACTTTGCATGAATTGTCATTTCAAAATATAATGTAGTTGATGATAATCTCTCCGAAAATCAGAAACATGTTAGCACTTCTTTCCGTGCAAATTAAGTTTATTAAATTTTTTTAATTGTTGAGTATGTTCTGCAATCAAGATGTATCAAGTTCCTCATACAAATTATGTTATTATCATAGTGGCAAAATGTGCTTCTATAAATTATTTTAGGGGTTTGGACTCAAGTCCCTAATTTTTTAATTTGGAAATATATACTCTGAAACCTAATTTTTGGTTATGGTTGTTTGATTAAAAGATTATCATAATGTCACTCGTTCAGTAGAAGGCTCCAATTGCAGAAATGCCTAGATTTTAGGAACAACTTTCATACTTCTAAATTCTAACTTTTGATGCTTTTCGGAATTTAAAAACATACCCCCTCTGTCCCAAAATTAGTGTTCTTTCTTTTTTAGCCTGTCCTAGAAAAAAGAACTCTCTTCCAAATTTGGATTTTACTTCTTATTCTAGTTTCCAAAGTTTACCCTTGTCCCCAAGAAAAAAAGTCTTCATTTCTGGATGTGGAATTGGGGATTTGAAAATTCAACCATTTTTTAAATACAAAATTCAAACTTCCTTAAGAATTTGGGTTTACAAAGAGGGGCTCAGACTAGGCCAGAATGAGTTATTTTTGTTGTATGAACTATATAAGTTGAGTATGTTTTGAAAGATAAGTACCTCGTATGTCATCACTGAAGCAGCAAATACCTTTCTTTGCTCTTTCAATCGTGGGCAGGCACAGCAGAAGATGCATTGTGCCTTTCAGAGGACCTGTCCAGATATTCAGAAAGATGCAAATGGAAATAATCTGTCCTCTGGAGAATCTTTTGGAGATGATGATTTCAGTGGAAATACAAAGGTTACAGTGCCTAATCACCGTAAATAAATAATATAGCCCTGGCCTTAGTTTCTCTAAGTTTGGAGAGAATTATCTTTATTGTAACTAACAGATGTGCTCTTTACTTCAGGATTGCGAA
Organism: Ehretia macrophylla; assembly: GCA_037974665.1. Taxonomy (NCBI): domain Eukaryota; kingdom Viridiplantae; phylum Streptophyta; class Magnoliopsida; order Boraginales; family Ehretiaceae; genus Ehretia; species Ehretia macrophylla. The sequence goes on from CM075770.1 coordinate 18,208,060, forward strand.
GTGTCTTCTATTGTTTGGAGGAACTACACTCATAGGTACGGCTACTTTTGATTGTAATATTTGCACATTAGCTGACTATAGGTATTTTGAATCTTCTTGGGTATGACAAAGCCACAGCTCTATGCCATTTATAAATCAGGGAAGTGGATTATTGTTGTTTTTCAGGGAAGTGGATTATTGTTGTTTTTCTCTCTAAATGTGCTGACTTTGGCTATTCTACATGAACTGCTAATGTATAATGTGCTAATGATGGAAAGAGAGTTGGACTCTGCTAGCATTAGACAGTTCGAGAGGACCATAGAAAACATTACATATGTGATTACTCAGGAACCTTCGATGTGTTCCTTTTATTTTTGACACGTTTCTTTTCAGATGATGATATTGCGGTCAACTTATTACTTAACTAATCCTGAAATCATCTAGCAGGTGCACCAGGTTGGCTTTCTTAACCCATGAGCCTAATGGATACAGAGACGTCATAATGCCATTGCTATGCCATGAATGTCAAATTTCTAGGAGATCACCTCAGATAAATATGGATGATCTGAATATGATTACTTTATCACCTTTTGACTCCTTCAAGGGTGGTGCACGAAAGATATATATAAGGCCTATTACTGGTGAAGAGTGGTGTACCGAATCACCAATAGCTAGTAGCATTTTGAGACCTCAATTTTTTCACCAGTCCTACATAAAAGGCTTTGTAAATGATGAGGACAACTGGCAGCTATTTTTGATTAGTTCTTTGTGCAAGAACCCATTCATAAGTGTTGAATATCCTCTTGTTATATCAAGTGGATCTGATACTGCTAATTCAGCACAAAAATATGTCAATGGTTTCAATGGAAATAAGTGTACAGAAAGAAAGTTGAGGAGGAAAGCTATAAATAGGAGAGAGGAAAACAATGAGCACTCAATCAGTTGTGGCTTAACTCAACTGAATAGTAAAAAGGGAAGTTCAAAATCTCAAGATGATTGCATTGGGAACATTGATCTTTGCATTAATCTGCCTCCAGATGCAGCTAGAGTAGCAGTATCACTGCCAGATCATTTGGAGAAAACAACCCAGAATACAATCATAGATGATCCTTCGATGCTGAAGACTATAACATCCTGTTCTATCGTAATTGATACATCTGAAGCTGGTCTGCCTTATATGCCCCAAGGCTTCAGTAGTGAAAATTACTTGTCTGATTCTGAAAATGGTTGTCAGATTTTCTCCTCCACTAAAAGCTTGTTAAATGAAGAAACACATAATGTATTTCCTAAGTTGAGCAGATATTCAGATCTATATGACACTGAGGTGAATGATTCTCTGGTGTTGGATTCAGATTCCCTTGGTATAAATAATGGTGAAACTTGTACTGCACTGCCTAATTTAAAGCTCTCTGATAAAGCAAATGCTGGAATGGGAATCTTAAAGTCATCGCTTTACGGTGTCAAAAAGGAGGTTTCTCGTTCTGAAGACTTGTTAAGCAGTGTTGTAGAACCTTGCAACCGCGGTCGCAAGAAAAATCGCACCAGACAGGATACTGACAGAGATAGAAAGTCTCATACACTGGGAAAGAGGGAGAAGCATTTCAGAAAAGTTCCACAGGATTTAAGTGTCCGCAAAATCAGCAGCTTGGGGAATCTGAATGGGCATTCTGGGAAGGAAAATACTCATTCGATCTGGCAAAAGGTTCAGAAAAATGATGCTGATGAATGCAACTATAAGGATAACATGGATAACTCACAAGTTAATAATGGGTATAAACAAGCTCCACTGAACTGCAAACATCACAGTGTTTCCAACTCTTGTATGTTGTCAAAACCAGAAGATAGTAATCTGACAAAGCTCAAGGTTTCTAGAAAAGTGAAAAGGAAAAAGAAAACAGGGTCAAAGCAAGAGTTCCATTGTTACTGTAGTAAGGAGTCTCCTGCTATTAAGATCTGTTCATATGCTTGTCCAAAGATTAACATGCAACAAAATGGAATATCAGGTGCTCATGCAAGCAGACAAAATGAACTAGGCAATGACTCAAGTTCTCTTTCAAGGATGAGTTCCAGGATACGGTTTCAAACCAAGAAAGTTGAATCAGTTTCCTACAAATGTGTTAAAAAATCCGAAGCTTCTTCTGGTAATTTAGATGCATATGAAAGTACACATGCTGCTGTTCCCACCTTGAGTGTGCCAAAAAATCATTCTACCTTGTCATCACCACCATGCTGCATCCCTGATTTGTCAGAGGTTCATAAAGATCTTGCTTTCTTCAACGATGATGGGGCCAAGAGAGAGAAAGAAATGCCTCCTGCAGACCACAGTGAGCAGAATGCAGGCTTTGAGGCTGTTTCGCAGAAATGCATATCTGTTGGAGGGAACAATTCTGTCATGCCTGATCTGGGTCAGTCTACCTTATCACTGGAAGCGCTTAAGGTTGCTGAAGAATGTTTGAGTTTGGGAGACATTGAAGGACAGCAATCGTCTTCGGATCCTTGTTTTCTTGCTCATTCAACTGAAGTAAACCATTCTAGTCAGGATTCCAAGTATGCAAACGCTATAGTGTCTGAGGATGGAACACAGGTTGAGAGATTCACTGAGAATAGCACATTAACACCTAAAGATTGCTCTAGTCTTACAGCTAAGAGCTGCTTAATCTGTGAAGTTAAAGAACAATCTGTTTGTGGTTCTGAAAGTGATTTGAGAAGCATATTCCAGGCAGTAAATAATGCATACAAGGCACAATTGGCATCCGAAGCCATTAAGAAGGTTACTGGTTGTGCAATTGCAGAGTTTGAAAAGTTCACGTATTCAGCCTCACCAGTTATATGTAAGTCACTGGATGTCAAGAGTTGTCAGGCTGGCTCACCTGCTCAGACTGTTGGTGCATCTGCTTGTGAACATGAAACACCAAATCTCCCTCTTGGGAGTTTGTGGCAGTGGTATGAGAAACATGGGGCATGTGGCTTGGAAGTAAGACCAGAGGATTATGAAAATTCAAAAAGGTTAGGAATGGATCAGTTTGCATTTCGTGCGTATTTTGTTCCATATTTGTCAGCAGTTCAGCTTTTCAGAGAATGTAGAAGCCATTCCACAGACAATAGGGCTACTGGGGCTCATGAGAACAAATCTTCTGAAAGCTCCTCCAGTGTCAGTCTTCTTTCTGTATTTCCGATGCTTGTGCCTCAACCTCGCGAGGAAAACTCGAGCATTTTGTCCCAGCTGAATCATGTGTCCAATGGGAAGTCATCTTTACTGTGCATGAACGAAAAAGTACACAATCAATCATTATCCAATGATGGTATGGAACTTCTTTTCGAGTATTTTGAATCTGAACAACCTCAAAGAAGACGTCCATTGTTTGAAATGTAAGTGCTTTCTTTCTGGAATTTATTTTGTTGTAGTTTCTCTATCACACATAAGAGCTTTTGTTTTTGACCATTGTCCCTCTGATTCATTGGTAGGACCAGAGTTTCTTCTTTTTGATTTCTTTTTTGCTTTTATACTTTGGTAGATGATATTTGGTTTGACTTCTTGACCATATACTCAGACCTAATTCTGGTGTGCCCCCTTCAATCCTATTGCAGCCATACTTTTGCATAACAGACACCAGAGAAAAAAGGTCTTATGATCTTTCACAACCACGATCAACATACCATAAGTTACCATTCAAATTTAGTTCTTTTAACTATCCATTGCTGCGGCCAACTTATGAATACTGCCACTTGCTCTCACAGTCCAAGACTGCGCCATTTCCGCCACATTATTGGATTTTGAATTTTAACAGTTGTCTTTGGATTCTTGGGTAGTTGCATGTAAATAAGTATTTCAACTATTCCTGTGCATTTATGCTGACATTTTGAATGTAGAACTCTGAAAAGCACTTGATAAAAAAAAAAAAGAAAGATCGATAAATAGATTAGTGAGTCCCATCTGAGAGTAAAAAAATTGATAATCATACAATCTAGGCGATACGACGACTAAGGTGGCACTAATGGTGGTGGGTCATGTGTTTGGGTATTAAGAGGAGTGAAGGATAATTTTTGAGGGAGATGAAAGATTTGTAGTAGTCATTTGAAGTAGGATTGATTGTTCAAGGTGTATTGTTGATCAACCTCTGTGTTACTTTGAATAATCTCTCTTTCTCTCTTGTGCCATCCCTGCCTTTTTATTTCAACATGCACCAAATTTCCTCCTACAAAGTAAACATCCACAGGAATTCATGAATTGAATAGGTAAACAACAGAAGTTGTAAGTTTTCAGAAGTACCTCAAAGAGACAAAGAGGCTGTGATGAGATTTGCATGGACAATGAAGGTGGTTCCCACCATGGTCCTTGCAGCCAAAAGCGGTGATGTTGGTGTCGTATTGAATCTCAACCTGTGAATAGGGTTTTATCTGATGAGATTATATCATTGCATAACTTTTCAAAATAATCTATACTTTCTAATTTCACTAAACCTGTATACATGACCATCGGTTCTGAGATATGCATTTTATTTATTTCCTAATTTTCAAATACCAGTAAATCAGTTAAAATATTCATAAAGTGGTTTAAAGTTGAAAAGTTGCTCAACATAGATAATGTTCTCTTCCTTCCCCATCTTTCCTTTTCCTTTTTGGTGGATCTTAATTGACTTTGGGCCCTTTTAGATGTGTCTGCACTTGTTACTAGTTCTCTACCTCTGATTGCTGAAATCGTTCTGGAAATATAATCTAGTGAACTTGTGATATCGACAATAGCCTTCCGCGTTAAGCTACAACCTGAAAGAAATGTATTATCCTACTGCATCATCCGGTAATCCATTAAGTAAAAGTATTCTCTTACAACTTCAATCTTATGGAGTCTTTGTCCTCTTCAGCAAGTTGCACGTAGCTTCTGTATTGCTACAGCAGTTGAATGATTCAGGCGTGTTAACTGAAATCTGATTTTAAGGGATAGAAATGAAATTCACCCTTGTAAATAATACCTTTTCTTTTTCATTCGAAACAGAGGTCTCCTCCATCCTTCTGGTACATAACTGAGGAGAAAATATCTTGTGGCATGAAATTTCTCATGACATGAGAATTGAATATATCTCATGGCATAACTGTTTCTTTGAAACTAACAAATTCTTATATGTTAAGGACTTGCAAAGACTATAAACTAGCTACTTTGGTGTCCTGTAAACTAAGGTCGGTCTTATTATTGTTCTGTATTGACGTCTTTGGGTAAAAATTCTACATAATACATTTTTGTACCACTTTTTGTGCCAAATGTTACTTCAACTTTCTTCTGGAAACTAGACTTTATCGAATATGCCAATATATACTAATCAGTATACCTGCTCCTTTATCTTAATAAGTAGGGTCTCAATGAGCATTTCTGAGGTCTTTTCAAATTTCAAGTGGCTAAGTAGCTAGAAGTGTAAACTCAATAAATGCACTGCGACTTGCTTCCTGATAAATATATGTGGATTGATCTTGTTTTGACTTATCCTTTTGCAGGATTAAGGACTTGGCTAGTGGTGAAAGACCTTTAAAGTGCAGATTATCTGGAGATCCCACTATATTAGAGTCAGTAGGCCTACATGATCTGCATCCTCGTTCATGGTTAGTAATGGAAGGTTATGGTGTTCTTCCTCATTCATTTTCATCAATGAAAAGGCTACCAGAATAATTGTATAAACTTATGGACATTGAACAATATGAATTGCAATGATTCCTAAGTTCATTCTATGCTATATGCATATGTTGTTTTGGTAGATCTGACAAAGTAATCTTCTCCATATAACTACTGACACTAACCACTTTCAGGTTTTCAGTTGCATGGTATCCCATTTACAGGATTCCAGATGGCAAGCTTCGTGCGGCTTTCTTAACTTACCATTCACTTGGCCATTTGGTTCGCCGAGGCCCTACACGCGGTTCTCACTGCACGGATGCTTCCATAGTTTCTCCGGTTGTAGGCCTCCAGTGCTACAACGTTCAGGTAGATTACTTATCAACTGTTTAATTAACAAAGTTTGTTTCTTACTGTTCTCCAAATTCTCCAAGCTTACAATGTGTTTCAGGCTTCTGTGTTTTCAAATTATAGAATTGGGGATACTGATTGTGCATCAAGTAGGTTTTGTCTGTGTGGCTGGCTTATCACAATCTACAACATTTGAATCCTAATTAGATGATGCCCTTGAAACTGTTGTTCAACTAGAAATAATCACATAAAAACTGTGTTCAAGTCTTCCTAAATCTGGGGTATTATATTTGAGCTGTAGTGGTGGAATAATGAAAGACAACTGCAGATATAAATATTTGACTCTGGAAGTGAGATCTCTATTTGTCTTTACTACAGTGAGAATATATTATGAGGATGACAAATGAGCATCCTGAAGCAAATATATAGCCTGGTTGCCAGATGACTTGCAACTCGTATAAATAGTGGGAGTATATATTAAAATGTTATTTGGTGTAATGTAATTTCCATTTTTAAAGTATATTGCTTATTCACTCTTGCTCGTTGTGCTACTGCAGGAGATATCAATCTTTTAGTTGTTTAGTAAGCAAGGCAAGCCCTCAAAAAGAGAACATTAAAGCTTATTTCTTTCTTTTACTAAGAGACCTAAGTTTTGTACATCTGGAATGGAACACATTAGTACATTAAAGATTTTTTTCTTTGTTGCTCTTCCACTGAAGCAATATTAGAAAATCTGAAGTCTGGAAAATGAAGATTGTTGGTAATTTAGTGGTAAAACACATTAACACATTAAAGATTTTTTTCTTTGTTGCTACTGAAGCAATATTAGAAAATCTAAAGTCCGACAAAGGAAGATTGTTGGTAATTTAGTGGTAAAATGTTCTTGGACCTTTTATTAGGGGTTTATCTTTTATGTGGTACTCAGATCTTTCTCGATCATGCTTGTCACCTAATAAATTGTTAAACCATTTACTGTATGTTTTAATGTGAAATGAACAGGGGGAATGCTGGTTCCGTCCAAGGTACCCTACAGAGTGCAAGGAAGACTGTGTCCTGGATACAGATCCTTCTCAAATTTTGAAGGAGCGAATAAGGACTCTTGAGAAGACAGCTTCTGTAATGGCACGTGCTGTAGTTAGAATAGGAAATCAGACGTATGCAAACAGACAACCCGATTATGAGTTCTTTCTGTCTAGGCAATGCTAGCTTCACATGTATAGTCAGATTTTTTACTTTTTCTTCTCATTGTAGTTACAGTTATAGTTACCAAGAAAAGGCTTTGAACAAATACTACCATAATTTGGCCTTAGCGGGGGATCTGTAGGTGAATTAACCCCGGTTTAGTTGGTGGTTATTTGCTGCTTTACTTTCTTGACTTGTTAGGTGGATCTTATATTCTGTGTATTATGTTGTGTGTATTATATCTTTTTATTTTTCAGTTTTGTTTTGTTATTATTATTCTTATGTACTTATTCTTCTGGGGACTCTCTACTGCTTCGGGTGAAATTTTGTTTGTTACAGAATACTTGAAGGAAATTTTAGAATCTCTCTATTGGACAATTCTTTTGATTTGCATCTTATAGTTAGTTCTTTATCTGATTGTCTTACGCTAACAACTCTTTTGGCAAAGATACATGCAGATTTGACTGCAGCATCTGTTAATTTCATTGGCCTGTATTTGTATTTTTCCATAATTTCTCACCTTTCTCAAAAGTTTGTTAAGTTGGTAAGTCAATTAAGCATACATAAGAATGACAATGGAGATGAATTTTGTCTATCCCCGACCGACCAAACATGGAGGCCATTAGGGTGAGAAATCAGGGATGGAGAATAACATCTAATCCCTGGATAAGGAGCAGAGATAAGTATTTTCCGCCTCTCATAACTTGCAGTCTCACACCGAATATATATAAAGTTATTTTTAAACTTATATTTCTTGCTTATGTTAAAAATCTTGTGGTGATAAATATAAAAGCCTATAAAAAGTACATTACACAAAGGTTTATGAAAATGAATGAAAAGAATCTTATAATCTTTCTTTTAATAAAAAAATACTACACGCCAATGCTTAAACTTTGAAATCATTTTGTACGACTCCCTACCATTTATTATTGATCATAATGAATTCTCGAAATTTGTCAGTGGTTTCAATCTATACTTAAAGATAGTTTTAAAATAATATAACACAAAACATATCAATTTTCAATAGTAGCATTGCAAAAATTACTGATATGTGGACACTTAATAGCAAAAAAAATGATTTTATAGAATCATTGCAGCAACCGACAACGCAAAATAAATATTTATTTTCCATATGTAATTCTTATACATAGTGGTTTTAGATGCTTCACACTAATTGTTATATTAGTATCTAGTTGGAGAGAGACAACTGAATGGGCAATTAACACTTTACATTTGTTTTAAACCTACATGTATATTAATCATTTATTATGATTTTTGTTTTTTGTTATGAAATTGTCCTTGAAAATCAACTTAATGTCGCACGATTTAAACACAATAAAAAAAGTACTTGGTTGTCCCCCTTCCCCATAGGGATTTGGAGACCGGCGGGGACAGAAGATAGGGGTGAGAGATGCTGGGTCAAGATAGATATTGGAGTGACTTATTAGGTGACGAGACAGGACGTGACGTAAAGATAGTTCTCCCTGCTACATTGCTATCCTTAAGCATACACATAAGTAGTAATAAATAGGTAACGAAAAAAAAATAATACCTAATATTTCCCTATACTCCTTATAGATAGTTTAACAAGGATGTAACCCTTGCTAGTAGGAGAAAAAGAAAAACTTCACTAATTAGAGCACCATTTAGCCTCCATACATGGCAGCATCAATACAACAAACAGATTCACAACTATCTGTACAAGACATAACTAATGCATAATTTGATCTCCTAAAGTGTCCTAGAGAAGTATCTAATCTAAATCAGTCGAGGCTAGGGTACTGTAAATCACTTCGTGCCAAGTTAGGCCAGTAGAAGAGCAAGCCCTTTCCTTGCATCCAAGCAAGATATGCAGAGCTTGTCATCTTCAATTTTGTACGTAGAAGCTGCAATCATCACTGAACTTCCCCTTGTATCCAACTCCGCCAAAATCGTTAAAATGTCAAAAGGAAATATGTCAACTGTTCTGGATAATCGTAGTTAAGACTTTTTACCCATAGGCTGCAGTTGCATTTACATAACAGATATCCTACTTGATACGAGGAATGTTTCAGCTCATTGGATGGCCATCAGCGTATCATATAGACAGAATAACTTATACATTATGCCACCAATACATTACAATGCTCGGCGTGCTCTGACTTCTTTTGCAACAAGTGGTAAATGACCTGTTTGCATCATGAAACCATTATGACATGCAAGAGTGAAACCGACCTCCTTTTTCAATATTAGAAGCTCCACCGATCCAACTGGAGCTTAGCTTCAGCCATGTCTTTCTGCGCCTTTTTCCTCCGGTAGAATATTGGGCAGTCCCGACTGAACAAGATTGAGGAGAATTTAGAGCCAATTAATTTTTATGACTAAAGATAAACTTCCTTGTTTCAGAAGTTACCCCTCATGTCCATTACTTCTCATGCTAGTTATTATCAAATAAAAAACAGAAGAAGAAGAAGAAGAAGAAGACGACGACGATGAAGATGAAGTAAACATCAACTACACAAGCATGATCAAAACTGTAACTCAGAAGCCAATCTGACCTGGTGCACAGGACATCTTGATGAAGGGAACCCTGGCACTCTTGGCACTGTGTCCAGAGCCTCCCAAAAAGATTCTCCAACTCAGAGACTGCAATATAAATTAATGCTTACTAACTGCATATTCTTGAAGATGCTATGAGACTTACAGATATATCAGACAGCTGTAACAGTTAAACAGAAGAAGTGAGAAAAGAATTCAGTCTCGATTACCATTAGCAACTGACTTGCAATAAAGTTCAGCTTCTCTTCCCTTGCAGTGCGAGCAAAGTGTACGATCTGAACCACTGTTTCAGGACACAAATAGTTACAACTGTCATGCAGAGTAGCTGTTGCACTTTCTTTTGAGACAGGAAAAAGAAAACCAATCCATGCCAGGAGGGGGAAGAGGCAGGTACAAGAGGTAAGTTTTTGGCACTGGCACGGGCGGTGGTGGGCAGGGGAAAGGGGTGTTGTGTTGGTGTTTGGGTGGAGAGAGAGAAGTAATACGCAAAGTATGATGTGACTTTAATGTATCAGCAAGTCTTTGATATTCCATCCCAAGAAGAAAGAAAAAAGAGAGACAAAATGATGCTGAAAAGGACTACAAATGAAAAACCAGCCAAATGCCTACAAAGTTCCTCGAAAACAAATGTGACTGCAATTTAATATCAAGAGGGTTCTCCACCTGCTCCCTTTTTGACAGCTGACATCAATGCATACATGACACTCGCACATTTCCAATCAAGTCATATTGCTATTCTCATATATGCCAACAATGACAAAAGGTATAAGTCTCATGATACTTGATTTGAGAATTCCATGATATTATTAGATGGAGAAGATTTTCTCATTCAACTACCCAGGGATTTACTCTTTGTACCGCTTCTAAAGAAAAGATGTCTTTGTATTACAAATTCCATTTGTGGAATTGCATCATTTCTTCATGGAACATAACGCAAGCATACTCTACTACTCCAGTGTAGAATTTTATTCCAGTAGTTACTTCAAAAAGTGGGCAGCTAAAACATCATTTTTATATTATATTAACAAAAATAAAAAATGTCGGGTAAGAAGTTTATACATGTTATTATGTTCTTTTTGTTTTAAGCGGTAGAATCAACCAAAAGTATCCTCAAAGTATTAAACATCTAAATACATGAGTTATAAGAGTATTGAGGTAAAAATATATTAACCTTTCTTCTCTTTCCAAGACTTTACAAGTTTCAACTTCTTACTAAGCTCTACTCCAACTTTCTCTCTGGCTAATCCACCCCCAAGTCTTACGTCTGCACTTTGGGAAGAAAGGAGCAGACGCTGATTGAGACTGTAAATAATCCTCAATATAGGGTCAAAATATACATGATTGAAGGAAAAGTGGAGGTGGCTCCTGTTAACAGTTCGACATGATGTGGACTGTAAGGAAATGACTTGCGGAGTCACTATTAGAAGGTGTTAAGGTATGGAGGGTACTCCCAGTAAGAGGGGTAAAGGAAGATCTATGAGGAGTTAGACAGAAAGACTCGGATGAGTTTTCACATCTATGGAGCTAGCCAAATATTTTGGTTTTCTTTCCAAGTCAGCTCCTGAACATATATAGTCCATTTGACTTGAGTTCATCAAATTATCAGCCAAAAAAAAGAGCAGAATGGCATCTTCACATGAAATTCAAGCATGAAAGAGTCCAGTCATGTTAATGCAGTGGAAGAGACACATGAAAAGAACATAGTTACATACCTGATTAGAGCCTTGCATCCAATGCATGTGAGTTGCTTCTTAGCAAATTTCATTATGCCACTGTTCGAAGGGGTAGATATGGAAATGGATCTTGTGTGACTACCTTGAAGCAGCTCTTTACTAGCATTCTTCAAAATGGGTTCAAAGATCCTCAGAAGTGGCTGCCAATGAGCACTGTTAATAACAGGTATTGAGGAACTCTAAAGGTAGAGCATGACATGCCAACTAACCTTGCTAATTTGATTTTCGAGGTAGTAATGAGGATCTATCGGAATGTTGTTTTCTAATACATAGATAGGATCCTCTGACCTTTCATAAGCCTGTTCCCAATCAACGGTTAACTTTACTCAGGCACAGCTCCAAAATGTACAGGAAAACCAAAATTGATAAACTTACAACAATGCTTTGATGCATACACAGCATAGAAAATGGTTTACGCTTATCAAACAACATAATAACCCAAAAGTTCACCTTGGCCCCTTTTGCAGCTTTAATTATGACATAAGGTACTCGATCCCCAACATTTGGCGCTGTAGCAGCATCTCTCTGTTAATCATAAAAGGAACTATAATCATTTATACAAAAACATTAATTTTGGAGAGAACAAACATTTTCAAATCAAGTATTTCGACGTCAAAAATATTTTTTTTATTATTCATGACTACATAATGGAACTTGAGAAAAAACGCTGATAAACACCAAAAAAAAAAAAAGGAAACATCAATTGGGCAATCTTAAGGTCTAATTTGGGTACAGGGCTATTCCTACTACTGGAATTGGCCTTCGTGATAGGGTTGCTGAGGTGATTAACAGAGGATTCCCAGAGCTGCAGACTGTGATTGAGCATGCCTCTGAAAAGGTCCTACAGTCTAATAGGGAGGATGGGGTGACTGGAATCCTACCCCTGATGGCAGATTTAACATCAATGCACCTGGAATGCTATTAGAAGTAAGAACCAACAGGTCTCTGGGTACAAGGTATGGTACAATACAGATCAGAACCCCTACCAGGCAAAGGCTTGCTGCTTGGGAATATAGGACAATTGCTTTTGCATTTTGTGTGCCTAGGCTGCTAGAAGCAGGGACCACGTATACTACCAATGTAACTTCTCCAGGAGGATCTGGAGGAAAGGCCTCTCCATGACTAAGGTGCATTCAAGAACCTGCAACTTGGATACTGTCCTTGATTGGCTATACCAATATTGTAAGAAGGACAGATTTCAAGCTTTGATCTTAAAGATGTTTTTCTGCTCCTCAATTTTCTACATCTGGACTCAGAGAAACAGAAGATTGCAGGCCTTAACTACTTCAAATGAATACCATATTTTGCTAAGGATTAAGAATGATATCAAAAACTGTATACTGGAAAGAAGTAGAGGAATCCTGGAGTAAATAGTGATATTTGTGTCACTTGGATTCCTGATGAGAGCCTCCTTTTGTGATTTTGGTGTCTTTAGTATGTAGAAAATCTTGCTCATCAAGATCCATGTACTGGTTCACCTTTGTACTCAAAAGTTGAATTAATACACTCCCTTGCTTGCTTAGCAAAAAAAAGAACACCGAAAAAGGCGAAGGAAGAAAGAATGAACCATAAAACTTATACGGCGCATGCCAGAATATTGCATTTATTAAAAGTCCTAAAAGCCGGCTTCATAGGTTTGTACACTATATAGAGCATGTAAAAGCCATGCATACACATCTAAAACAACTATTGATTTACTTGCAAAGGTCAAGATATCATGTGGAAGAGTCTAAGATTGGTCAATTCATTGCTAGTTCCTATAATCATCTACCACAGATTATATAGCTAATTCATTCTCCTGAACAAGATTTGGAAAATGAAAGCCTCTAACTAAGTGGAATTCTTTGCACGAGAGGCTGCTCATGAAAGAGTTTAGGCTGGAGATGCAGAAAGACGAAGTGGTTAGCTAGTTTTTTACGACTAACAAGCAGGAGTAAGCATTGGGCATCTTTTGCTGCACTGTCTGTGGCTGAAGGACTTCATTCTTTCATTTTCTCGTTAGGGTATATAGGGTTCCGGCCCAATCAATGAAAGCCTTCCCTAGGAAGTACAGCAAAGAAGGAAGACAGCATGGAATGTAGTTCCGCTATGCCTCTTTTGTCAAAGTTGAGAGAAAGGAATATGGGGTCAGAGGTTTCTGACAGGACTGAACAACTTAAAGATCTCTTAAAGAAACAGTTCTTCGATGCTTCTCGTTCTCATTCTATATTCTTTTAACCCTCATGGATACGAAGGTAGCTTCTATATATCCTTGCACCAACAGCATACCATGCACAAACATCATGTAACATGCATGCATACAGACTGTGAACTTACAATTTCAATTCAGATTTATGAAGCTTATCCTTCCTCTGATTCTGCTCTACAGTTTCTGCATGCACTTCCATTTACATATTTGTATATGACATAGCTCTCTCATGTGAAATGCCTTAGAACTAAACTTGATGAGAATTATTCTTGATCAATAAAACAAAAAGGTCATGGCTAAGCCTAGGCTTATTTGGTCACCAATAGATAACTTTGTGGAACTTCCAAGTAATCAAATATTCTGATTCTGCTCTACAGTTTCTGCATGCACTTCCATTTACATATTTGTATATGATATAGCTCTCTCATGTGAAATGCCTTGGAACTACAATTGATGAGAATTATTCTTGATCAATAAAACAAAAAGGTCATAGGTAAGCCAAGGCTTATTTGGTCACCAATAGATAACTTTGTGGAACTTCCAAGTGATCGAATTTTTTTAAATATTTGAACAGAGCCCTTAAAGTTCACAGATAACACAACTATGGTTTCCATATATAGATGGTGTTTAGGAAAGGTCAACAAGAGTGGTGAAGAATGTCACTTCTCAAAAATGAGTGGTGGAGAATGAGAGAATTTGTAGCTTTAAGAGGACCATGACAATGTTATGATGGAAGTTACAGACATGAGATACTACCAACCTTGCGCATCCTTTCTGCAAGCTCAACATGTGCTGCTTTTACTTCATAATCATCTCCAGTTTTCGTCAAGCCCTGTTGTAGTGGAAGATTTAGAATATGTACAACCGAGGAAGATCTATATAGGATACCTCCACCCAGAATTCTTACCTTAGTAATAACCAAAAGAGATAAATCTATGCGATTCATAAGAAGGTCTGAAATAGTATTCTTGACATGTTGAACAGCACCAGGAATGTCTCTATCAATCAATAATTTCTGAAGGCATTCAGTCACCAGGTTTTTGACCAATAAACAATTATCTCTTCTAACTGTTTCAATTCCTGTTCATAAATGTTTGAATAAAACATAATGTCAACAAATTAAGCAGAAAAAACAGAAAATGAAAAGTCCAAATAATCAAGCAAGGCTCACCTTTTGCATCCATTTTGTCAAATTTGTTTGGATTTGTCCATAGAAGACCAGCATATCTCTTCTTGCTAATTAATAGATATGGATAATACACCTTCTCGAACTCTAATTTTATGGGCTATAGGAAAAATATTGGGGTCAAAAAAATGTTATTCAGAAATAAATGCAAATTACAGAATAAAGAAACACAAGTTTTTCATTAGAATAGAAAAAAAAATTGGAGTCCTGTCTCTCCAATTTTTTTCCAATTCTAACTTCCAAACCCCTGCTAAATTCATTTTAAGTGAATAGTACCAGCACCAATGTAAAAAATAGAACATTAACATAGCAGGACTCTTAGGTAGAGCATAAATGAGAAAATGTCGATTATAAAATTAGGTCATTCAACTTGAAGTTGAAGCTCAATCAAATGAAGAGCCATATATTAAAATAACATGGACAATATTCAAACCTCAGTAGTTAATCTAAACAAAGGGTTAATGGGGTAATGCGTGAAACTTGCATACACCACAATTATCCAGAAAACGTTAAGGGCTTTGCACTCACATGTAGAGGTTATTTTATGGATACGGAGCAAAAAACAACATGGTTCTTATTTTTAAAGCATGTGTAGAAGACAACTGCCATATTCTTATGCTTCATAGAAAAAAGAATGTCAAAAGCAATATTTAATGCTTACTTTTATGAAGGTATCACTAATGTAATCAGCAGCTTCCCTACCCAAGTTCATAGCCTCTGCGACACTAGAGACGCCAAACTGCACCATCACCGAATCTGTATCTCCATATATAACCTGATATCAACAATCAACAATCAACAAATTATAACTACAAATAGTATCGCACATTAAACAAATATTTGACATGTTAACAGTAGATATATATATATGCTTACAAGTTCCTAACCTTTCTTATCATTAGTCTAGAAACTAGAAATTCAGAACAAGATACATATATAAAGAGTCCTATTTCAAGCATAAAAAATAATACTTGCTAAATATGATAATATCAATTCCTCTGGAAAAAACACATTACTGACTTTATTAGCTCGTTCAATGGTAGAACACTAATTTCTCAAAATGGTAGAACACTAATTATTCTCTAGAACGATTGTCCAAGAAAAGGACAATGTTTAGAGAACACGTTTAGATGGAAGAAATAGAAAATAATTTTTTGGAGATTATTTCTCCAAATTATATAGTATTAGACAACAGTGCTTAATAAAGTTTTTGGAGAATATTTCTCCAAATTATATTGCATTAAACAACAATTCTTCTTCAGATATTACTCATTTATTTTAGAAAATACAAAAACAGGCTCACTATTTTCCTACTTTTAGAAAATAATTCGCATTTTCTAGAAAATTAACACATTCTAAGTGGAGAATTGTGAAACATAGAAACAAAAATAGAAAATGGAAACAGAGATTGAAAATGAGACTTCTCCACAACAAATAGGCCCTGCGTATTTCAGAGATGAATTTGCTCGCATTATGTATCTCATTTTACATGTTGGAGAGAACTAGATATCATTGAATAAAAAAACACATTCAAATTAAACAAAAAAAATTTGAACATATATATCCAATCGTTTCTTCTCCATATCTGTTTTCCTAAAACAACCTTACAAAGAACTGATGGTCGATGCCAAAAACTAATACTATTTTTTTTTAAAAGTGAAAGATTTTATTGATATGCACCAAGGGGGTGCAACCCAAAAAATATATACATCAACTAATTAAACTATCTATACTTTCTTGTAGACTATCTACATCAAATATACAAGAGCCCGTAATCCAAAAACAAAGATCATTGAGCCAACAATTTTTCAAAAAAAGAAATAGATAATTCCTTCCCTTCGAAATCTCTTCTATTCCTCTCCTTGCACAGGGTCCAAATAATGGCTAAGGGAACCGTACGAAGGATCTTCTTCTTGTGTTTGGATGACTTTAAACCACTCCATGTTCTAATCTCATCTTTAAACGACTTCGAAGCAACCCATTGAATACCCAAGAGGTTAAAAGCCATCACCCAAAGACTTCTAGCCCAAGAACATCTAAGAAGTAAGTGGTCCATGCAAAGGACAGCAGATTCATGGAAGGATTTTTTAAGAACATTGTTTCAGTGTGACAACACTTGATATTAGTGGAGTAATAGTTTGAATTTATTCAAGACAATTCTCTCATCATTTCTCTAAAATCGGCTTTCCTTCACAACGATTTCGGTAAGCTTAGCATGCACATCCAGTGAAGCGTCACTAAAAGTACCAGATAGACTGGACCAGTATGATGCTTGGAAGCTTGATCGTCATATGCTGGCCGACAAAGGAATCAAATATCTAGAAAAAAGACCTAATCCATTTCATTCCTTGAAATCTTGTCATAGGGAAAACAAATACCATATTTTCTGTTCATAAGATGTGGATCACAGACTACCAAGATGATTTGAGTTTATTAATAGAGCAGTGTTACCAAACTACGTGATTGCAGAAGAAATATCAGGGAATTTATACCTCAGCGTTGTGTTGATAGCCCCCAAGTACAGTGAACTTATCTTCCACAAGTTTCTTTGTATGTTCAATCATTTGTCGACCTTTGAGAAGACAAATAATCCATAAGATCAAGCATTGTCATAAAGAAAAGGCATTTTTCAAATACACTACATAATGAAAACTATTTAAATAGTGCAGTTCATGCCAATAAGATATATTACCATAGCTTGTAACACTTGAAGATATTTCTAAACAAGGCAACTGACCAATAGAAGCTCCAGTAAACCCATAAACGGAATTCGCACTTATCTGAAAAAACAGTACACTAAAACATCTTACATTTGCTTCTTTCAACATGACATCAATCCAACTGTCGACAGAGATATTAAGAAGTGAACTTAAAATAGCCTATGGAGGAATAAAGAATGATATTGACAGAGGTCAAAAGTAAGATGCAATGCTTACCTTCAAAGCCAATTGCCGCCCATCTAGCACAGCTCTCTCAAGTGGATCCTTGGCTTCCTACAATGATTTATACTCTTATCTAGCATAGCCCTCTTAGATATTCTTAAGCAGAAATTTAAGAATAAAAATATAGTTTGGATACAAATGTATGAGCACCACATCTCACAAACAAAGGCCAACTAACCCATAACGTTACAATTACCTTGAACTTATATCTTAACCTCAACCTATCTACATGGGATAGCACGCCCCTTATTTCTTTTTGGGATTTCCATTTGGGGACCTGTGTGTAATCTTCTGCTCTCTTAGGTGATAGACTAATGCGTGAACTCTTTTATGCTTTAACGCCTGCTCTATAGGAGCAAGCTTTGACTGTTCATGTTTAAGTTAAATGCCCCACTTTTTTGGTTCTTTATAATCTTCTATTTCTACATATTTCATTAAGAATTTTACATGTATAAAAGATCTTGCCAATTGTTGAAAGCACTTGCCTTGATTCATGACAACAATAAGACAGATTAGATCAAGAATCCATCCATTTGTTTTTGTGCCAAGTACACTTCAAAGATCAGAATTCCAACTAATATGACCCAACAAGGCCCCTCTTGCTGCTCTGGGGTTAGATTAAGTTTGAGGAAGAACAACTGAGTCCCTAATTTAACTACATAAGTGCAACTAACTTAACTGCAAATCTCCAAAAAAGTTGATGTCCAACCTTATGGTTATAAACCAGTTTAACACTGGATGCAGTCAACACGAGTTAGCCTCTGGAAAACTTTAATTTCAATAGAAACTAGCAACTTTGTGCTCACCACATGACTAGTATATAAGAGACAATTCATATTCAGAAAACCACACAATGCAACTAATATGTAAACCTTCAAATCTGCTTTAGCCCTTTTACGAGCAGTTAATAGTTCCTCAAGAATTTCTGGAAGTATTCCCTGGAGCAAATCAGTACATCATTAAAATGTATAATGAGACCTAAAAATTAAGCAATTGAAATATATCAGAGTCCCATAGACAGGCAAACTAACCTTCTGTAGATTTGGTTTAACAAATGTTTCACCAGATGGAGTTTTGTTCAGAGATTCTGGAGGAAGATTAAGTCTACGAGCATCTTCAGGAGTTACCTATTCAGAGGTGATACAGAAAAGGAAAAAGTTAAGTACAACCATTATCTTTAATGCATTCATATGCACCCTTGAACTGAATTCTACACTCCTGAATTGAAAAAAAATTCCACGGGGCAGGGGAACCAAAAATAATATCTTACCAGCGTGCAATAGCATAAATTATATGCCATCATGATTGAAGGATATAGCGAAGCAAAATCCAAAGTTGCAATGGGTTTCTCGTAAAATCCAGTCCTCGCCTCCAAAACCTACATTATACGAGACGCACCGTCTATTAAATACAAAAAGCAGGTTTACTGGATAATTTTCTCAAGATTTCTAAATGAGCTCACAGGCATAAAAAGGATCAATAAAAATAATGACATAATAATATTATAGCACATCAGACCCATATTACGAGATAAAAGATCACATATGACATCATTAACATTGCCACCTGTGTATCACAATGCCAAACCACCTAGTTTAGATAATACAAGATTTTGAATAAGCTCTACAAAGTCGATCAAGCTCTGAAACCACAATCTTTCTTCCCTCTCAATTCCATCAATATTCCGAACCATACCCCATTGTTCATCCACTCCACTACATAGTTTTAAGAGTAACTTTTCTCTGTTCTTTACTATATGTGATCCATCTTGAGCCCTGCCCCTGTCTACGGATATGCTATTGATACGACTTCATTGAGTTAATCAGAGACTAAAAACTTTATTTTCACTTGTTTAGTATAAACACGTCTTCTTTGTTAAAACGTACATACACATGGGCAGTATCACCCAGTTGTCACTCATATAATGAAACCTTTTAATTACTTATCTACAAAATAACTAAAGTTTGTGGTAGTTGAGTGATAGAAAACAAAGGAAAATTAAAGTTCAAATAACAACTATTTCATAACAAAAGTTTAACATCCTCGAAACATCCGAAATACAATTATTTCTACCACTCTGTCACGTCCCAGTGGATTTTCGGGGTGTGACAAAAGACAAGCATACGAGTGCAATTCAGTCAAAGTGGTACAATGGATGAGGTGGAAGTATGAATAAAGAAAGATGTGAGCCTGCAAATGGAGACAAGGTCTGATTTGAATAGGTTTGGATTTGTTTGGATGCCATTGTTTATATTTACACCAAGATTTTTCAATCCCAATTATATGTGAAGCAATTCTGAAAAAGTAAGTGGACATTATTTCTTGTGAAAGGTTAATTCTACTACAATATCTACAATGAAACCAACCAAAAGGAAAAACATATTCTAAAAAACATATTCTAATGAATGTAACGATCATCCATAAATTGAAATATCACGCACTATATATTTCGTACTCTATCCATCCGGCACTCTCAACATAAGCTAATACACCTACTCCAACTCTACTGGCAATTCATGTGAAAACTGGTTTTATAAGCAAATCTTCCTACTAATGCTCTACTTGAAATCTCAAGGCCTTGCTGTGTGAGACCTGACTGCTGTTTGACTTGGAAAGAAATCATTGCCTTGAGATTTTTCTTTTTTTCTCAAAAGAAGAAAATCTCAAGGCCAAGATTTCTTTTCAGGTCAAACAGCAATCAAATCTCATACCGCAGGTTTCACAAGCATTATCAAGCATACAATAACATTTAAAATTGATAATGTATAGACAGGGCTATAGTTGTAACTCTGCAAAGTACTTAAGTAAGCTCTGCAGAGATAGGTCAGGTATAGACCTTAACAGAATCAGATAGTTATGAGAAAATATCTCATAACTAAACTGATTCAGTTAGTTAGAAAAGCCAACTGTGTACAGCTGGCATATCTAACTAATACTAGCTTGGATTGACCTATGATGCTTATAAATAGCATTCAGATGTACTGAAAATTATTTTAAGCAATAACAGATTACTTTTCTAAAATTCTTCAATGTTATTCTCTCTCTACTTTCTCATGGTATCAGAGCAAAAGATCCTCCTGTGATCTAGAATCCGCCATTTTTTCTTTGCAAGCAAGCTTTCAAAGTCTGTATCTTCTCATATTAGAGAGTGCGACTCCATTACAGTAACAATTTGGAGCTTCGCAGCAGCAATTTGAACTCTTCTCTCTATCTACACAGCTAGGGTTTGATCTTTTTGAGGAGCCATACCTGAAATCTGCAATACAGCTTCTTGCGACTCCATTGGAGCACTACCTGAAGCTTCGCTGACACAATTCATACTCTTCTCAACAGGCTAGGGCTTGTAAATCTGTATATTTCCTAATTCTCTCAAAATTAGGGTTTTCTTCACTGTTCAAGTCTCATAATATGGCTAATTCTTCTAGTGATGATCTTCCTTTTGGTCTCAAATTGTTCATTCAGAATTTAAACTCACTAGTTAAAATTCAGCTTGACAACTCTAACTACTTAGTATGGAAAGCTCAACTCAAAGCTGTTTTGCAAGCCTATGATCTGTTAGAGTATGTTGATGGTACTATTCCATGTCCACCTAAGATGATTGCTGGTCCTACTGAAGAACCTACATTGAATTCTGAGTACACTGCTTGGAAAGTGGTAGACAAACATCTTAAGCCTTGCTTGATTGCATCCATTTCTGCTACAGTTTTACCTCAAGTTTTTCATCTCACATCAGCTCCTGCCATATGGCAAACTCTAGAACAGAGGTTCAATAGTCACAGTAGGGCTCATGTTCATCATTTGAAGCAGAAACTTCATTCCCTGAGCAAAGGTACTCAGTCTATGCAGGCCTACCTGGACTATGTTAAATCCATATCAGATAGTTTGATCTCTGCATCTTCCCCTGTTGAGGAAGAGGACTTAATTCTCTATATACTGAAAGGCTTACCAATGGAATATGAGACTTTTAGGTCCAACATGAGACTCAGAACCACTACTCTTACTCTGAGTGAACTGGTTAGTCTACTGCTCACAGAAGAGCTGAATATTCAGTTCCTGAAATCCACTTCTCTCTCTTCCTCATCATCCTCAGAGTTGCCCACTACTTTGTATACTGCAACTTCCAGTTATCAAGATCATTCTCACAGAGGCAGGGGCAGAACTAATAGAGGTGGCAGAGGAGCTAGAGGACAAAGAAATAACAGTTCAGGCCACTCTTCTTTCACTCAGAAAAACAACAGTCAATACACAACTGGTTCCTCTGCTATTACTTGTCAAATCTGCGGGAAACCTAATCACTCAGCCCTCGCATGCTGGCACAGATTTGATGCCTTGAACTATGCTTGTCCTAAACAAGAGAAGAAGGTTATGGCAGCCACTACAGGGCCCTCAGCTCCGCCTGAAAATCAGTGGTTTCTAGACTCTGGAGCTAATACTCATGTTACTCATGAGTTGGGACACCTGACCAATGCTCAACCCTATCAGGGTGCAGACACTGTAGCCGTAGGTAATGGTACTACACTATCTATTCACAGCATAGGCAGTAGCACTATTCCTATCTCTGATTCTTCTCTTTCTCTATCTTCTGTGCTTTATATTCCTCATATTTCATCCAATTTATTATCTGTTTCTAAACTCACTCAAAAAAATAACTGCACACTTGTTTTTACTTCAAAAGGAGTCACTATAATGGACAATGCTACCAGGAAAGCTTTGTTCCAGGCCCCCTGTAAGCAAGGACTTTACCCTCTTCCTTGCAGTCCTCTTCCAGTCTCTTCACCTGCAAGGAAAAACCTTACTTGCACTACCAGGACTGTCTCTCAACCCACCAGTTTCCAGTGGCATCTACGGCTGGGACATCCTTCAAATCCTGCAGCCCAACTTCTGTCATCTGCTTTACATGTAACTCTACCTAAGACTGCTTTAGACTGTAGCTCTTGTTCAGTAGCAAAAGTTCATAAACTGCCCTTTTCATTGTCAAGTACTGTTACTGATTTACCTTTTCAATTGGTGCACTCTGATGTTTGGGGCCCTGCTCCCACTGATTCATGTATGAAATATAAATATTATATTGTCTTCCTAGATGATTTTTCTAGATTTTCCTGGGTGTATCCAATGAAAGCAAAATCTGATGCCTATTCTGCCTTACTCAGTTTTACTGCCTATGTTCACAACCATTTCAATACTACCATTAAAACACTCAGAACCGACAATGGTACTGAGTATCTAAGTCACAATTTCAGTCACTATCTTAGGCAGCATGGCATTATACACCAAACATCCTGTCCCTACACACCAGAACAAAATGGAAAATCCGAAAGAAAACATATGCATCTGGTAAAAACTGCAATTGCACTTCTAACTCACTCTAAGCTTCCTCATATTGGTTGGAAGCAATGGCCACAGCAAATTATCTGATCAATAGACTCCCAACCCCTGTGTTACATAATCAGTCCCCTTTTGAAATTCTATATAATACAAAACCAGACTACTCCCACTTAAGAGTTTTTGGCTGTTTGTGTTATCCCTGGTTGAGACCTTACACTAAGAACAAACTTGAACCTAGGTCTACTCAATGTGTCTTCCTCGGGTACTGTCCCACCACTAAAGGGTATAGATGCCTGGATATAGCTACACAAAAGGTCTATGTTTCCTGGCATGTTAGGTTTGTGGAGCATATTTTTCCTTTCCCTCAAATATCTCTTCAGGGTTCTTCTCCTAATTCATTATCCCCTGAAGCTGCTCCTTCTCTTCCTTCCTTTTTCAATATACCCTCTACCTCTAGTCCTATCCTTCCTCCTCAGACTGCTCCTACAATAACTATGACTGACTCTTCACAACTTCCTCAACAGTTACCATTTGTTAGTCCTTTCTTACAGACAAATAACTCAGTTCCTGATCAAGTGTCTTCTCAGTCTTCAGCAGAACCAAATCAGTCCTCTAGTCATTAACAATCAGTTTCTATTTCTTCATCCCCTAATAACTTCCTAATAAATTCATCTACTTCTTCTCCAACAGAGTCATTTACAAATATGGCTCCTGCTTCTCTGCATCCCATGTTAACTAGATCTAAGACTGGCTGCTTGCCTCCTCCTATCTATCAACTTCATAACCTTATTCACACTCCTCCTACCACAGAACCAGTCACCTACAAAGAGGCTTCCAAATATCATCATTGGCAGCAGGCCATGAAAGAGGAATACCAAGCTCTTTTAGCCCAAAACACATGGGTTCTTGTCCCTGTACCCTCAAATAGAAAGCCTGTAGGATGTAAATGGGTCTACAAAATCAAAACACATTCAGATGGCTTAGTGGCTAGATACAAAGCCCGGCTAGTAGCTAAAGGCTATAGTCAAGAGCAAGGCATAGATTACACTGAGACATTCAGCCCAGTTGTTAAAGCCCAAACAATAAGGGTAGTTATTTCTTTAGCTCTTCATCATCAGTGGCCATTACAACAGTTAGATGTGTCAAATGCATTTCTACATGGTGTGCTAAATGAAGAAATCTATATGTCACAGCCACAAGGCTTCTCAGATCCTCAACATCCTACCTATGTTTGCAAATTACAGAAATCTCTATATGGTTTGAAACAGGCCCCAAGGGCCTGGTATCATCGATTGTCCTCTTTTCTTTTAGACTTAGGTTTTGAGTGCAGTAAAGCAGATACTTCCCTGTTCATTCAGAAAACTACTTCTCATCTTCTCATTTTGTTAGTTTATGTTGATGATATAATCCTCACAGGTTCCTCAACTCAGGCCATTACTCAATTAATTACTGCCATGAACAGCAGGTTTGCAATGAAAGACCTAGGTAGTCTTTCTTACTTCTTAGGTATAGTAGTCACACCTAGGGGTCCTTCTCTACTTCTTCATCAAACTAAGTATGCCCTAGAACTTCTACAAAAAGCAGGTCTTAGTGACTGCAAACCTGTTGAGACTCCCACTTATTCAAAACAGTTCACTGCGTCTTCTAGTTCTTCTAATTCTGCTATGCCTTATGCTAATCCAACACATTATAGAAGTATAGTGGGTGCATTACAGTATCTTACTCACACTAGGCCTGATTTACAATATGTTGTGAATAGCTTGTGTCAACACATGCACTATCCTACTACTACTGATTATGCAGCCCTCAAACGAGCACTCAGGTATCTAAAAGGCACAGTTCATCATGGAGTGTTGTTTCAGCCTGGTTCTCTACATATTCAAGCTTATTCATACAGTGATTGGGCTAGTGATTCACTGGACAGAAGATCTACCACTGGTTATCAAGTTTTTCTAGGCCCTAATACAGTCTCTTGGTGTTCAAAGAAGCAGGCTACTGTGGCCAGGTCATCTACTGAGGCAGAGTATAGGGCAATGGCCCATATTACTGCAGAAATCAAATGGATAACTTTCTTGTTACAAGATCTATCCATTCCAGTCAACCCCCCTGTCCTGCATTGTGACAATCAATCAGCATTGGCTCTGGCAGCAAATCCAGTCTTCCATGCCAGAACCAAGCATATTGAATTGGACTACCATTTTGTAAGAGAGCAAGTAGTGGCTAAAAAGTTGCAGATTTCCTATATAGCCTCTACTGAGCAGTTGGCAGATATTTTTACAAAAGCACTCCCTGTCAGGCAGTACAAGTATCTTCTACACAAGCTACCCATGAGCAGTGCCCAGATTAGCTTGGGGGGGGGGGGGGGGGGGGGGGGGTGATAATGTATAGACAGGGCTATAGTTGTAACTCTGCAAAGTACTTAAGTAAGCTCTGCAGAGATAGGTCAGGTATAGACCTTAACAGAATCAGATAGTTATGAGAAAATATCTCATAACTAAACTGATTCAGTTAGTTAGAAAAGCCAACTGTGTACAGCTGGCATATCTAACTAATACTAGCTAGGACTGACCTATGATGCTTATAAATAGCATTCAGATGTACTGAAAATTATTTTAAGCAATAACAGATTACTTTTCTAAAATTCTTCAATGTTATTCTCTCTCTCTACTTTCTCAAAAATAAGTAGGAATGTGCAATGCTACTTAACAGAGGCCTGAATCCAAATGATTTAGTAACAAATAGATGTTAAGTAGTTGTAGGCGACAAAAACACTCACTCATCTGACAAATTTCTTGGAAATCTAACATAGATTGTTACACTTCCTTAAGAAAGATAGATTATACACTTACAGTTGCACCCTCATATGTTCCTTGTTCGGATCCCCCAGCCTGTTTTATATTAGGGATGACAAGATTCTTCTGTTTAGCCTTCCTTAGAAGTTGAGAAAGTACCTGAACATGATATTGACATTAAACTTTTGCAAAACATCTAATCCTTCACGTACAAATAACAACCAAAGGTGTTCAGATCTTAAATTTAACCTTAATGCTCTGCCCTCTGGAAAGAAGAAATGATATAGGGACACCTGTAACTCGAGCCATCTCCACATAATTGTAAATGAACATCAACTTGTCCAAAAGCCGTTGTGGGAGATAAGCGTCCTGCAAATCCAATATAATGTATCAACTTTGTCTAATAGGTTCTTAAAAAGATTCTTTAGAGCAAATAACATCAAATTGAGAACTCAATAGAAAATGATTAGAGCTGGAATTTGGACGGGGCCAACTGGGCCCAGCTCGGTTAATATCGGGCTTGACTCGGCCCAACCCACCACATATAATGGGTGGAGCTAGGTCACAATTTACGGCCCAGCCCAATTTACCACAGGCCCATTTCTACAGAAGACCAACCCAACTCAAGCCCAGCTTAGACACAGCTCGGGACCACAAATTATAAAAAAATAAAATTGCAATGGCTAGTTTGTTCCCTCGCTACAATTTTGAAAGTGTGACTAAAATTTATTCCCTCACTACAATTATGGGTCCTAAATCAAAAACTTTTGTTGTTGAAACTATTTTACAAGTATATCATATGAATAAGAAAACTGATAATATTTACAATATCCAAACATTAATGGATAACATTTCTTCAACCTTGACATCTTTTATTTAATTTGCATATGGCACAATATTCTAATGAGACTTCCTCTTCACCTCCTTCTGTACGTAGTAAATTCTGAACCAAAATTTCTTTAACTCTTCTGGAAAACAAGAATTGCTTCTTCGTCCTCACATATTAATGAATTAAGTTTTTATTTGGAAACTCTCCATTTGATGACGTTGATCATAATTTTGATGTATTAGCTTGGTGGAAAGCACAATCTAGTTAGTACCGGGTGTTTTGCATCATTTAGAAATTAGAAATTAAAAAAGAAACTTAAATACTTTGAAATTAGAAAAAATGGAAAAAATAAAAATTTCATTTAGTAGTTTTGGAGGTGAAAATCCCCTCTCAAAAAAAAAAAAAATTTCACTTTTTATTTTAAATTTCAACATTTTGGGTAGGCTGGCCCAGCCCAGCTCATGACCCAAGGTGTTGGGTTACCAAGCCGAGCTGGGTTAAGTGTTTTGAGAAAAGACTCAACCCAATCCAGCCTAAAAACTTGGGCCGAGTTGGGCCCAATTCTTTCAACCCACAACCCATGTGGACTGGGCTAGGCCAACTTGGGTCATATGCCATCTCTAGAAAATGATGATCTATGTGAATAATCTTTTGAATTCAATTAACAATAGTCACCTTGGAGAAAAAGAAGTAGGTTCCTTGGGTAATATTGAGCATGAGGATTAAAATTACATCAATCATATTTATCAATGACCAAATATTCTGGAATTAGATAAAGTATCAATGCCTAGTCAGTTAGTTTTCCTTAAAATATATCCAATGATAAATACTTTACCCTAAAGGGTAGTAACCAATTTCAGTTTTGACATAAAAGATTCTTCAGATTCAGGATGATGAAGAAATTTAAAACAAGTAATATTCCTTATGCAAATTCAAGGCAAAAAAAGGTTTCTCAATACATCTAGCATAAGCCAATGTAATCAATAAAAGAAATTTATAGACAACGAGGACAAGGAAATTTCTACCAGGAAAATGAAACAAAAAAAAATGCATACTCAAACCTAAAGTATACATTATGCACCTTCAAGCAATATACAGCTAGCCGCCTCCTGGTTTCTGAGTTCCCATTCTGAAGATCCGATATAATTGAGTGGTGGACATCCTCTTTCTGTGTGCAACGTAAATAGTTTCAGAGGTTATTTTCAGCTAATCAAACAAATGCATCTAATAGAACAGTAAAAAGATAAATGAAACAAAAAAAAAGTTCAATAACTATGATGGAGGAGGCAATTCAGCAATTATTAGTGAGAACTAAGCACTATACATGTTGATGGGAAGAATAGGGGCAGGATTGAAAAGTAACAGCGAATTTTCCCATCACAGCCTGGAGAAGGAAGGCTCAATGACTAATAAAATGAAGGAAAAGTGTATGAACAAGTTACTATGAAGTACAGGTGTTTTCAATGAGGAAACACTTCATCTTTAAACTCCTACTCACACTAGCAGGATTTAGCTTGGGGCCAGTGAGGGCTATAACCCCCACTCACCCTCAAAATTTTCTCAAATCTGTGTGTATTTAACCTAATTTTTTTTTTAAATGTGTATTTTTAGTATGAAAAAGCAAATCAGCCCCCAATGAAATAAATATCAGTATTATAGCTCCTACTTAAACAAAACTTTGGCTCCACCCCTGCCTACTCATTCTTCAAAAAAATTAAGGTTAGAAAAGAGCTAAACAAAATTGATGCAGATTTATGATGAAACCAAATTCACTGGACATGTGACAAGAACCTTAAAAGAAGTCGATAGAAATTACACATGTTAGCTCATGGATTTTTGTATTTGACATGTTCCTCTGATACTCCCCCCTAAAACCACTCATGCGCACGGGTACATGTGACAGTGCGATCACGAAGCATGGTGATTATATATCTCTTTTAGGTTCCTTTTGTTAGGAAAATATTTTTCCGGGTTACCAACCGCAAAACATTTTCCAATCAAAGGAAAATGTTTAGTTAAAAAAGTGCAAAATGTTCTTATCTCTTTGAGAGACGGAAACATTTTCCACTCCAATGCCACCACCCCTTAACCCACCCCTCCCTCAAACCCCTCTTCACCTACCCCAACCCCACCCCCACCCCCACCCCCACCCCACCGCACTCCCGTCACCCCTCAACCCAGTCCCACAATGTTATTATATGCTTGCACACATCCAAAATATTAGGATATATTCCACAATGCGAAATATGAACCAATCACAAGTGAAAGAATGACTGAAGGTCTAGAAAAAGAGGGCAATCACAATGTGGCGCAAGACTTTCATACTGGTTTTGCATCCTCCGGCATCAACCTACGCCCAATTGGGCTCTATCCCTTCATCTTCTTCTTAACATTGTCATGTTGAGTGTGTTTATATTGTTGTTGTACAATACGTGGTGTTGTGTGAGTGTGTTGTGCAGGTTTGTAGATTAGCTCTCTCCCACATTGGAAGAGAGGAAGAACACCCCAGGAGGGCTTTGCATTGTATTGCACAAGCCATTCTAATATACACACACTTATGTTTGCTTATTGTTCCCATCTGCCAAGAAAATAAAACGAAACCAGAATTTCTCAGATACTAACCTCATAGCATCTTTTGGTCATTCATGGAATTTGAGGAGAAAGATATGTTTTGAATCAGACAGCCTGATAGCTGCCTCGGTTTTTCGCTTATGTAGAGTTAAGAATGTACAAGATTGAGTAGAGAATCTTGTTGACTTTTGAACGTCCTTTTGATTCTTCATACTCAATCAATCTAGCCGCATGTGTTTATAATGAAATTACTTATTGAATAAAGAAAATAAAGAGACAGCAATACAAAATTCCACAATACATTTTGAGCATCAGAAGTAGAAAATGTAGAACATGAGAAGAAATACAAGTAATGCAATGATTGAAAAAGGAGTGAGCAAAAAAAAATTCACAAGTTCAATTCTCAAATATGTCCATAATTTACAAGCCTCTTTCCAATAGAGCTTTCACCAGGATTTGGACGAAAAAAGAGATTGGATGTTGGCAAGATATGAAGAGACACAACTCATACCTGCTCATTGAGGAAGTGTGCTGAAACAGAATTCAAGGAATAAGAACTCAGTTTGTAATCCCTTTGCATAACCTGCAGAAGAACCAAAAGGATCACTTTCTTTTATGAAATAATCATGAATGTAATTATTTTGCAATAAGTGATCATCATAATTAAACATGCATAAAGCCATATCAGAAAAAGGAGAAAGAAATAAAGCATAGGATGCAGTCCCATAGAACAAAACCTGAAGCAAATCAAATTGAACTCTCCCTTCCACTGTAACTTCTTTACTTTCCCTTGTCCCGTACTGTCTGCATAACACATATACCAGTTATACAGCATGAAACTTTAAAATAGTTCATTACATGCATTAATAATGCAGTGAATATACGCTCCATTTACTGTGTCAAACTGCACATATCCCCTTATCTACAATTCTTCATCAATGTCACATGGATAACACTTCTTTTCCAGATTTAGAGACCTTAGGCAGGGGTGAGTCAAATTGTCTTGTCCTCATAGTAATGAAGAGACTGATAAGTTGATCGAGAAGCCACATTGGAGAGACCTATATGTTAATCACAATTCCATTTACTCTGACTTTCAGAGAAGCAGCCACAACTCTCCACAATATTGTCAAGGCAAAGAGTTAATTTAGAAAGAGCAATCTTCTTGGCAAGAATGTCTGTATGGGAGCACAGTAGAAATGGTATAGAGTGGGCTAAAGGCTTAGTTCTTGCATTTACTACCTTTAGAGACATCCTACAAAAGCTAAAGAATGGTGTAGGACATAGGCAGATTAAACTGTTTCCATAGACAAAACTAAAACAGGGATTAATTTTAAGTTAGAGCTGTACTGAATATTGATCAAGACTGGGGGAGTTAAAGTATGTAACAGTCGAATCAAACATACGCAATTAAGTTACACCGACAGAAAAATAAAGAAGATATTAAAAATTAATAGACATCGTAAGCAGTGATGGCTTCAACAGGACTGCCTAGAATCATCGAAAACATATAGCTGACCCGTTTATTGAGATATGACTTGATTTGGTTCAGTCTGATCGGTTTAATCAACCATAGAGAGCCAGATGTCAGAAATGATGTTTCTTGTATGACTGAACCCCAATTACACTAAAGGAAGAGAAGCTGTTGCAGGATTGTTTGATAGATGCACACCTAAATCTAGAAAAACTTTTTCAAAAGAGCAATTAGACATGTTAACTTTTAGCAGGTGTTAGGCACTGAAAAACCTAATAAAAATAAAGAAACTAATGAAATGAGAAAGCCACAGTGGTCGTGGGGCAAAACAAAAAAGTAAAGGATAAGAAATGATCACGTCCTTGATATGGTAAGGGTAGAACCTATAGCAGATAAATTAAGAGAGAATCACATGAATGGTTATGACTTGTTGATAGGAATCCAGTAGATGCTTGAGTTAGAGTGACATTGTAGTTGTTGAAGATGAGCAGGACGAGTAATAGGCAATTTTTCAGGGAATGACTTGTAAAGCTGGTGATAACCAGCTGGTTTTCTGCAAATACCTAAAGCCGCAGACAGTAATAAACCAGCAGGAAAATTCATTCCTCGTTTCCTGCACTATGCGTTTCATTTGTGCATCAACAACTTCATCATGTAGCAGCTAACTAAACTAGCTGCCAGTTTTTTGGATCATAGTTTATATCCTGTACACAGCCTTCCTCCTCTTCTGCTACAACAATAAGGCAAGTTTTACGAAGGTTTGCACATGTCAGTTATCCACTATAATTGTTCTGTTGTGATAAACCAAACCAAAGCATTTATCCCACTAAGCAGTATCAGCCACAGGGATCTGACAATGCCATTCAATCCATTGAGGGCCATTTCCAATTAGTTCTATGAACTCAATATTCTGTTGTGATGTATAAGAATTTTTTAGCTTGTCTGAAGATTTGAAGAAAAAGGCACACTACCTCTTTTGAAGAAAACATGGACCACGTACCACATAAAGATCATCACCAAGAAAATATGGAGTAGATGAATAGAATATCATCACCCGATATGCTCCAACACTGCACTACAGTATAAGCTACTAAAAATCACCACCACAATTGTTCCCACGCTGTACTTCAACGTTAGCTGGGTTTGCATTTTTGGGGAATCTTTGTATGGGGTGCTTTATAGCTTGCTTCTCACATATGGTTGCCTGGACCATAGTCAGCCTAGGAATGTGTGTGTGTGTGTATGTATATATGTATATATAAAATCCTGAATTTACTGATACTTATAACTAACAGGAATAATCTGTTGGGAGTATTTCTCATAGATAGGTCCGGTAGTTATGCAAAATATGAATTGAAACAAGAAAGAGTGGTGCACATAATAAATCATAAGAATCTTCTCAAGCAATATACAAGAAGAAAAGGCAGAAAAACTGCTAAATATAGGAATTATGCCAACTTACATAGGAAAGACAAACTTATTCGTACACGAGAAAAATTCTGTTTCAACCATAATTGGGAGAATCTGAACTTCAAAAAGAAATCAGGACATGACCTTGAAGAAAAGGTTGTATCTTTGACACGGACCCTGCTATTTCTGATGCGTCCAAGTATTGGAAATTCTGCTATCCCTAAGACCTCAGCTCTCTGCAACCCAAAAAGAGTGCCTCAAATTGCTTAAACAGAGATTCAGGCCTTATTTCCTCCAGAAACTACAATCAACAAAATTCTAGAGAACATAGCTTGCTGAAAAAGCTGAAAAAAAATGAGAAAGGATATGAAAAATACAATTTACTAACCTGAATGAGATATGGCAGATCAAACTTACAAATGTTATATCCAATTATAATGTCTGGATCCACTTCACAAATGAAATCCTGATTAATTAGGGAGAACACAGTCAGACTTTGAGAAAATTAGTGAGTAAACAGATTTTACTCCTATAATCCACAACTTATAAAACATCAATATATATACATATACATACACATACATATATATGTATACATGTGTATGTATGTAGATGTGCGTGTGCGTATATATATATATGTATATACCAACAAATAGATATCTAGTAGACACAAAAACCAAATCCAAATTCAAGCTCTACATAATTACTGGCATTTTGGTTATTGGTGAATTGGTCTTGAGTAGTGTACAGAGTTATACATTGTTACAAGATGATTTACTGTTTACTAATCTTTTGAGGAAAAGAATAATAGCAAAAACAAGAAAGATATCTGGAAACATAATCAAGGTAAGATTAAAATGGCGCATAAACAGGAAAGAGAAATTCTATTGCCAAGTGAACATGCATCAGATGTAGCCCTGTCCAAAAGAGGGAACTATGCTCTCTTGTGAGTACAGTTGAATAAGAGTGCACCAAACTCCAAACTATTAACAACAAACTTTTCTTCTCTCGTCTTTGAACCAATGTGCATGAATCTCAATATAGCCTAGTACGACAAGAAGTGCTCGAAATAATCCCAATTGGAAGGTCCTTCCTAGCACAAAATGTTAGAAGAACCAATCAAATTATGTCAAAGAATCTCCTCTACGTCTGTCCACATCACTAAAGACATGTTTCCATTTACTGTAACAGATCATGGAATGAGAAAGCAAAGATGGAAAAAATTATAGTTTCCCATAAATTAAAAAACTCATTAAGTGAAGAATGCATTTGAGGCAAATGATGAGTGCCGTAAAGCTGAATGTCGCCATTGCACCATTAACAACTAATTCACTTGACAAGCGATCCCAACTAAGTGTTAAGAAACTATGCCGAAATATTACCCTCCAAGCTAGCAAGACTTCTCTTTCTGTGTCAAACGACATAACATCAACACCAACTATTGGAGAACATGACTTAAGGGTCATTACATTACGAACAAATGGTTGATCCTCTCCCTGCAACGTAACTAGATTTGAGACCTGGATCAGAAATAAATTTTCATTTATGAGCAGTTTCAACAGATAGTGACTAAAGTATAACACATAGAATCATTTTTCCATATACATCATAAGGGAATCAGAATTTAACCTGAATGACAGGATCATGCGTAGGCTCGGGAAAAAAACCTTTTCGACCAGCACACTCGATGTCAAAGCTTAGAATACGAAATGGAGCCATTTTTGAAAATTCTCCTTCAGCAACATGGCTAATTAAGTCTGAGTAGCTAAATAATGATCGCTAAGGAAAGAATTTGATAAAGAAGAAAAAGATCCAGAGCTAAGAAAAAAAAATCTCATGCTCTTGTAACATTAATGGGGATACTGGCAATCAAACTCTAGTTGGCAGTAAGAGAGATTCTTTGCTGCCTTCTTATATTTTCCAACTGGAATCTCGATCCAATTCCCACCAACAACATTGCAGTCGATCATGAAACGGAGTGCAAAAAGAATATTGCTTTCATATGTAATAAAGCTCTTCATGCCAAGTCCATCAATCTGAATGCCTTTATCAAGGATACCTAGCCATATTTCGCAAGAAAAGCAATAAGATATCATTAACAACAAAGTCAAAATACATGATTTCAGAGCAAGATATATGTCCTCAGATGCCCTATATTCTCAATGCATGGAACAGATGCAACAGCAAGAAGAGGGCTCAAAGTACCCATGATCTATAAGTATTGGGCTAATATTGTTAAGTTACCACCTCATCTAAAAGCTTAAGCTATTAGATAGGGGTTTCTTTATTATTTATCATCTTCAACACGCCCCCGCGCATAGGGAGTTAGTTTTTTTAGCCTTGCACTTGGACAATTTTAATGTTTTTAAATGAGTGACGGTGAGTTTTGAACCCAGGACCTTTTGGTACCTAGACTCTGATACTATGTTAAGTTACCACCTCATCTAAAAGCTTAAACTATTAGAGAGGAGTTTGTTTTATTATTTATCATCTTCAACAAATAATCAACAAAACCATATTCATTAGCTTAGAGGCCATATACAAAGTAACATACATGAGAGTCGGACTAAAGAAAGCATTGGAGGTATGTGCTGCATATATGATATCTCATGCATTATAGAAATTTGAGAGGAAATCTGTGTAATTGTCAAAGATTAGTGCCATAATTGGTATCGCCTGAAATTAGTTCTTACCACGGCAGCTGGTAACCATTGTTGGCAATGCCACAACAATTTTAAGAAAAGGCTGAGAATTTTGCTGTTGATAATACATTATGCTTCTTTTCTGAATCAGCTCAATACGGCGAACAAATTTTGGAACCCTACTGCTCCTGTTTGCCTCTCTCATCCTGCCCTGTGGAATTATGGCCAAAAGATGAAAGAATTAGATAAATTGAAGAGAATAACTAATATTCTAGAAATCAAATTATGTACATGGTTGTACATGAGAAATGAAGGCATACATAAGCCTTCTTCGAATTTAGGCAACATGAAGGCCGAAAAGATATCATATATCAGAATGAGATGAAAATGGAGTACCTCAAGAATTTGATGGAAACGGGAGATATCATCAGCCCCCATTCCTGGAGGGCAGCTGATATAGAAATATGGTTCAAACCCGTGTACATGACAGCAAACACTATGGCCTGATCCAACACCCAAGACATCCATTTCTTAGATACTGCATAATGCATTTTTCATTTCCCAAAAAGTATGAAAAATTGGCATGTAATAATTAATATGATATTAGAGAATCTGGCAAGACAAAACAATTTATGTAGATCTTCCTTAATGGAAAGCCATTGTAGATTGATGATTATGCATTTCACTTGCCAGGTGGCCAATTTATCCTTTTGTTTTTATTTTACTCCCAACAAACAACTAATTTCAATCAGTGTATAAAAAGGTGCAAGGCGCAAGGTGCAAGGCCAAGGCCCACGCCTTAGTGAAGTGAGGCGCATTTCTAATATCATGAAAAATAAGCTATGAAATCAAAGAATTATGTAAAATACTAAGAAGCTTTAATTAGATATTACTTGAACTAAAAAACATCTAAAAGATATAAATATTCATCAAAAAACATAACATTATATATCATCAGCATCATCTAAACATCATAAAATCCACAAAAAATGCATGATATCTATATGATTATCTTCCATCACATAAAAATAAGTATAAGTCAATCATACTTGGCTATTAGCATGCTATGAAATACTAAGTACCAAAAGACAAAGGATACTATTTCAAATATAATCATCTTCTTTTCTTTTTGCTATATCGTGATTGTAAGTTCAAACTTTAGAGTTGTCCTTTCTTCTTTTGTTTTCTTTTTCTTCTATTTCTTCTTTTCTTTTTTTAAGGTTTGACTTATAAATATATAGAAGTCAAGGATAATCTAGTACTTTGCACACATACTAACAAATTAAGAATAAAAAAATAAATTTTTTTGACAACACAAAATTAATATACAAAAGGCGCAGCAAGGCGCGCCTAGATCGCCTCGTGCGCCTTGGTGAGCCCAAGGCAAATCGCCTCGCCTTAGCCTTTTTAGGCGCTAAGGGTGCGCCGCGCCTCGCCTCAGCACAAGTGCGCCTTTTTATACACTGATTTCAATTCGCATTACATCATCAATTTGCTTCTTCAACAAAATCTCAAAAGTACAGCACCCAATCCCAATCATTCATCAAAGACATTTAACACTATAATTGTGCGTAGAATGTCGATACTTATGCTCCCTGCTCCAACTATATAGCACCACAAAATATCCATCTCAACAACACAGGATATTGGAAATAGTTTGAATTCTTGAAAATTCAGTTATACGTTCAGATGATATGGCGAAAATGCCTCTAATCAAAAGTAATGATATTGGGCTCCTATCAAACTTTAATTTGATAACAAAAAATTTTCATCTGTTAATTGACCACCGAATCGCTAAACTTAAGCCATTACAGAGTGGCTTACTTTATTTATTTATTGTCACCAACAACAGCAAAAGTTGTTTAACCTAAATAAGCTTAAAAGTTGCTAGGTCCTGAAACCATTCTAGGTGTATCATACGCTTAAGCACATCTACCTTTCTCAGGAATCATATTCTTTGTTTATTTGTTTGTTAAGGCATCATAGAATGGGAGCAATGGTGCACTAGTAAAGTTGTCGCATAACCTAGAGGTTACGGGTTTGAGTCATGGAAACAACTTCTTGCAAAAGATGCAAGTTAAGGCAGTGTAGAGTAGACCATAAGTGGGTCCAGCCCTTCCTCGGAACCCAGGCTCCATGTACCAGGCTTCCCTGCCAAGGCATTATACATTTTCTCCTATAATCAACCAACACAATCATCAATCAGCACCCTTTTTCAGTTCCCTCGCTATCTGCAGCTTCGAAGATTGTACCTTTTTCCCTCACATTTTTCATTTTAGAAGTACTAAAAGAAGTATCAACTAATCATTAGGTCTTTTCCTTTTCACGTCTTTCCCACACGCAATTAGTAGATAATGTAACATACAAATAGAATTGCATATTTACTGTGCAGAGGAAGAAGCTAACCTTCTTTGGTGACCCCAAAGATCCTTATAATAGCAGCAGGCCCCGAAGAGTTAGGTAACAATTCTTTATGGCTATCACCAATAACATAATCAATCTCCAATTGTTGGAATACTAAACAAAAGAAATTACACAAAAACAAGTCTCAGAACCTCAAAACCCTAAATTTAATATTATACAATTATAATCAATCGATTTTTTTGACATACTGATGCTTCGCGAGTTAGAGAGGTAATCTTGGGAGAGAGGAGGGCGCTTCCACTTGTGGAGACGTGAGGCGAGGGCCTCGCGCTCTTCGACGTCACGGAGAATTTGAGAGTCTTCTTCATACTGAAGGAGGGTTTCTTCAAGGAAAACGTCCTCGTCGAACAAGTCTTCTTCCATGGCCGCCATTGCTTGGTGTTTATGAGGAGGCGGTGCTGCTGTTGCTGGTGATGGTGGTGGTGGTGGCCGTTTTCTTGTGTTGCCGTTGTTCATGGCTTTTTCTGTCCAGGGTTTTTTGAGAGGGAAAGAGGGAGATGAGATTCCCGCCAATTTGGGGGTATTTATTTGGCTCGTGTAAGGTGAGCGCGTGTGAGTTTCACGTGCACTTTTTAATTCAGGAGAATAAGCTTGTTTGGAAAAGCACCACAATTCTTGACAACAAAAAAAAAAAAAAAAACAACAAAAGCACCACAATTGGCGACTAGGGATTTGGTCCATGGTAAAAAGTTACGATTTCGAATTTTATTGATTAAGTTGTACAATCTAACATCTTCGGTGAATAAAATTAAAAGAAAAAGCACCACAATTGGAAATAATTGAAAAAGAAAAATGGAATTACCATTAGTTTTTAAACAAATATTACACTTGCTGAGTTTTAATAATGGAGGACTTTCTCCCGGAAATCCTTTCACATAAGTGGACTAAGAAGGGATTTAGCTCATCTACAATTTTATATAATATTATTCTTAATTAATGTTACGTATCACTAAATTATATATTCGGAGCACATTAATCTTGCTAAATTATTTTTTTAACTTAGAAAGCATTAAGTATCAAATCTAAACTATCATATTTAATTAGCAAACAAATATGGAAGCATATGATTCTATAAAAAAAAAAAAAATTCTGCTCCAAGAACAATGATTCTGAAAAAAAAAAAAAAAAAAAAAAAAAATACACAAGAACAAGTTAGAAGCTTTCAACCTATACATTTTTTGTGCTCCAAGAAATACGTTTACATCAGTGCTTGAAGTATATATTATAAAATGATATAGAAGTTGGACAAAAAAAAAATTTGAAGCCACTAGATTTTTTCTCCAACTCATTAGATTTATTTTTACCTTTTTAAAAAAAAAAGTTATATAATATTTGTTTGAGTTAACTCGTGTTAATATTGTAGAGTAGCTTTAAAATGATAAAAGCTGAACAAGAAAAAAAAATGAAGCTATTAGATTTTTTTTCTCCAAGTCATACGACTTCTTTTTTCTTTTTTCTCTTTGTTTTTTTTAATTTTTTTTAGAATTGCATACTTTCATATTTGTTTGCTAATTAAATATGGTCGTTTAGATTTGGTATTTAATACTTTCAACCATGGTTAAAAAGTTAATTTAGTAAGATTAATGCGGATCATAAATGAATTTTAGTGATACGTGATATTAATCGATAAAAATATTATATAAAATTATAGAGAATAAAATTGTAGAGGAGACAAATTCACAAAAAGTGAATAATTCACAGTAAAAATATGAGGTCTAAAGGTTTTAACAACTACTGCGGAGATTTTATCCTCTAAAGATATCCTTCTGTACAAACTAAACATATCTTATTGGCCATTAAAGTAACCAACTAGAGCCTGAAAAAGCATATGGTACAGCCATAACACTGTCGCATGGTGTTACAAACTAGGTCGGAGAATGATCGGAGAGGTGTTTCAACACCTCAAATGATTTTATAACTACTCGACGACCTCTTTTGAAAAAAAAAAAAATTAGTATTAATGCTGCACCATGCCATCATACAAAATACGCATGCATGGAATAATATATTTTCTAGAGCCCACGATTGATCATCTCTAGGAAACGCTGCTCAGATTCTTGTCTTTCTATCCTCATAGCATTATTAAATTTGTTGATGAAAGTTTCAACTCGCCTGTTCAAGGAGTCCAAACTCATGGAAGGGTCCCTCATTAGTCCACCTCTCTTTCTCATTGAAATGGCATCGTTAAAGGTTACTGATTTCCTCAGCTCTCTCCATGCTGCAGCAGCTGCCGGAAGCAAGCCTTTGGAATCAATACTTTGCACTGAAACCATTCGTGACGACTCCACAGGCCACGTCTCACTCTTCTTTAGTTGTTGGTTTACTGGCTTCTCTGCTCCCTCAGTAATCACCTTCCACATTGCTTCCATAGTATCATCTTCACCGTTGACTATGTTATCTTCATGTTCGTTGGTCAACTCTAGCTCTTTTTCCTGACCATCTTCAATATTTACTAATTCTTCGAGGAGATTTTGATTCTCAGTCGTACAAGCATCAAATACATCCAGCAATGAATCATCAGTGTTTTCGACACGCTTTTCTTTTTCACTATCTGGCCAATTGTGGTGGAAATATTGTTCTTGAAAGAAATCAACACTGCTGGTTGTGATTGTGTTTCTTGACATCGCTGTTGCCTCTTGTGCTACTTGTGCTTCTATTGCTGAAGTCGCTTCGTCTCTGTTCGTTGCACGACGAAGATGATCAGTTGTATTGTCGTTCTCTTCTGCTGCTGCTGGTGGTGACAAAGCAGTTTCAGTACTATGTCCGTCCATGTTGCGCCGGCGGTGAAAAATAGAAGAAGCTGCTATCAAGACAACCATGAAATTGATGAATATGTAAATGTAAAGAGGAGATGATGATAACCAGCTTCTCAAGGAGATGGTAACATTCTTAAGGCTAGAGAGAACCACCACGTTAAATGAGCGTGGAAATTTCACTGCATCTTTGAGCATAACGACACTAGAGATGACTCCAGCAATTAGGAATATGAGTTCCATGCCCCAAATAGCAGTCTGCACTTTAGTGTTGTTGCGCACTAGGCTTTCTATCAAAAGAGCAGCCATGAAGGCTTTACAAGAAGATCTCTCTATTTATATATGGAGCAAGAGAATTAATGGCCTTCTGAAGCTAAAAGCGGCTTGGCTTGGTCACATGATACATTTATATACTGGAGAGCGTTTTGGTTGGGTTGTGGCTTCTTTACAGCCTAATAACCTACTAGAGATATGGGGGAGAAACATAACCCACTAGAGAGATATGGGGAGATATTATGAAGGTTTTGTGAATAACGTCGGATTTAGGTTTCTTTTAAATAATAATAAAGAAAAAACATTGCCTTCTCCAAGATATTATGAAGGTTTTGTGAATAACGTCGGATTTAGGTTTCTTTTAAATAATAATTTAAAAAAAAAACATTGCCTTCTCCAATCTATTTAAATTGACCCACAGGCCACTCAAGTCTTTCACTTCAAACATTGTTGTAAAAATACCTACCAAGAAAGACCTTTTATGGAATAATATAATCTTCATAATGGTTTGCTAGCATTCTCCTTTATCTTAATTTTCAACCATTGCAGTCATAAATAGTTGATGAAAATGGGGTAATATATAGTAATGTTTTTCTTCAAGGCTGGACCTAAACATTCAAGATGAGTGTTTAATTGTGTAGTGAGAAATGTCAGGATGTACACTTATAAAGTGAAAATATCCAATATAATGGGTTTTAATTTTTTTATTTTATTTTTTCAAGTTAAGGCTATGCATGTCATTTGCAAATAGGTCCACCACTGCTCTTCTTATTAAGGTCGTCTTTCGTTTACTCCATCTGAAATATGAGTTTGCATCGTCCGTGTATCTTAACCCAACGAGTAAAGTATAAGTTTAAATATCGGCAAACAATATCATATTCTTTGTGATTTGTCGAAAGCACATGCTACTCCCAGTAATATCGTAATTATAGTTTTAATCCCTAATTTTTTTTCAGAAAAATTATATATCTTATTACAAAAATGTTAATAGGAAGTAGTACTATCCAACCCTTTGAAAAAATTAAAAACTAAAACTGTAATTATAACATCACAGACAAGTTATATATATATATATATATACACTCACTTTGGAGGAAGTGTGATGTAATTTACCTTTAATATATATTGGTTCAACTTCAATGCTGGTCTTTGGTCTTGCAAGTGTAACTTTCATCACTTGTTCTCACTTAGCTGGAATAAACCATTTCTAAATTAACAAAAGGTACCAAGATATTTTCCCCAGATCACAACCATAGTTAAACTAATACCAAGACCACTTGAAGATCAGCTAATTTATCTATTCTCGACTTAATTTGCTCACTGTAATTAATAATCCTGGAAATGAGAATTAACCTAACAACTATATATCTCGCTAATGATCAACTTCAATTATCATTCTATAGTTGAGATTATAATGAACATGCTTCAGGTAATTAAGTAATCTTGGGTTGTAGCAAGGATAATTTTTTGTGAAAAAAGTGTTCGATTGATTTACTTATCATT
The DNA here is from genome assembly GCA_037974665.1 of Ehretia macrophylla. Taxonomy (NCBI): domain Eukaryota; kingdom Viridiplantae; phylum Streptophyta; class Magnoliopsida; order Boraginales; family Ehretiaceae; genus Ehretia; species Ehretia macrophylla. Next base: position 18,249,757 of record CM075770.1, read on the forward strand.
TGTTCGGTCACTTACTTTTAGGCAAATTCTTATATATACTTGGATCATGATCCCACTTATAATATAAGATCAATTATTTTTTAACGCGTCATTGGCTCGAGTCATGAACTTGTCTTTCATAACATAGACCAAAAATTCAAAGCAAAAATTAGGAACACCTACTGTATGTTTATGGATATTGTAACCTTGCCTAGGTCTCTATCAACGACATGGTCAAATGTCTGACTAAACCAGAAGAAAAAGGAAAAAGATTAGTTGGTATCTTCAAGCTTATAATGTGAAAACAATCTTAGAAATTTTTATATGCCCCAAAAGGTTATACGTTTTAATCCATGAAAATAAAATACATATATATCAAGGTCAAAGCACGCCATGTTAGGTAGAGACAACATGAGACATCAATTTATTATACAAAAATGACATAACTATTATAAGCTTCATTTCCTTTACTTCTCATAGTATAATATTAGCAGCTTGACATCGACTTAGTCATTTTACGCGTGTTTTAGGATAAAGATGATCATCAACGATCCATTTGTACATCAATTGAGCTATTGGTTATTAGATAAGCTGATGCAAAAGCAACAATTAACTAGACATTATTGTTACGATACTTGTTGGACACACAATTCATTTATTAGTAAGTAATTAGTTTGGAGAGGTTATGGGTTCGATATTCTCCAATATTCTAGAATTTAATTCTTGACCGACTCGATACACGTGTGGGGCCGCATCATAGCATCCGAAGATTTACTAGTTAGTGGTTGGACTTTACTAGATAATTCAATAGTCAAATTCCACCAGCAAAGCTCCCATGTCATTAAAAAAAATAAAAAATCATTTTGTGGACTTATCAACAAATGTAATTTTCCCACTTCCGGCAATAACCAAAAAGAATAAATTTTTATTTGGTGACACCATCGCTTGCTAGCTGGGGTTGAAATGTAATTAATTTGTCTCAGAAGATCGATTCATATGCTTTTCATATGATTATTCAATCTACACTAGGACAAACTGAGAAAGGAACCATAAGCATTAAGAAAAAAACCACTTGACTTGTAAAAGAAAAGGGTTCAAAGACTTCAACTCTTATTATCTCCAGACTACTTTAGAAATTAATTAGTAGATTTGAATGAATGTTCATTTGTTAATTGTCTTGTAATGACACTTTAATTAACTTGTACAAAAACGGAATTCAATTAAGGAAATACAAAAAGGGGGGAGTAGTGACTTGAATTTCGATCTTTGGAAAGTATTATGATCAACCAATAAGAAGGGTTTCAATTTTTTTAAATGAACAATTTGAAAACCTATTAATTCTAACAACTGATTTGAGAGTTTAAGAAATAAAAACTACATGAAGGTTGTGGGAATATAAAAAATCAAAAAAAGTAGAATATATAGAGTAATTCTAAATTGAAAATCCTCATAACTTCAGAAAATCTATATGTAGATGAGCTTATGTATATTGAAAATGTTAAATTTGAATCCTAAGCAAGCATTTGATTAATTAGCAATTAATTAGTTGGAATCTTGTATAGCAAGCTTGCAATTACGTATATCAAAACGAACATCATGTATTGGCTTATGGGTGGCATTTATCTTTTCTATATTTTTTTATCTCTCTTTCTTATTTTTCATGTTAAGAAATATAGAATTTTCATTCAACATCAATTGAGTTTAGAATGAAAATCGAACAAAAAGTGTTGGCATAAAGAAACAAAATCAGTGAAAAATGAACCATACATTAATAAAAAAGACTGAACCAAAATCCATGTTTAATGCCTTATACGAAAAACATGAGATTCCAATCTCCAAATAGTTCGAATCATGGTTTAGTTGGCTTATGTCCATAATCTCTTGCGGTGCATGAACTTAGTTGATACTATCATCGAAATTATGAATCGTTTTATAATGCTGTACCCACCAAAAAAAATAAAATTAATTAAAGAATTAAAACCCCATTTCCCCCTCTGACTAGTATCTATTGACTAGGCTAACATCATTTGGTTACGTCTACAGTTCATTTACTAAACTTTTTCTGCTAGGTAAAGACTTTAAAGGGTATTTGGTTTTAGAATTAATTTTTTATTTCCAAGAATAAGAGAGAATGACATAACCAAAAATGTTATTCCTGAAAATGTTATTAAAACTATTTAGTACGTTATGTTTTATTTTGTTATATTTGGTTTAGACTTAATATTCTTATGAATTTTGAACAATTTTCCAACAATACACTTAGAAAAATAAAAATATCATACAATGTGTATCAATAACACTACATTTTTTGTACTTTTGCTAATATGCAAGCAAAATTTAGAAACTTAAATTTCTTATTTTAAAAGATTTTGAAATTTTAAAAATTATTTTATTTATTTTTATCTTTATTTTTAAATTTGAAATTTATTTTAAAAATTTTTAAATTTAGAATTTAGCAACCAAAAAAAATATTTTAAATATAAATATAAATTATAAATTTTAATTTAACTTCAAAAATTAATATTTTTTATTAACTTCATTTTATTTTTTATTTTAATTTTTATTATTTTAGTTTTTCTAAATATTTTTTATTTTATACTTATTTTATTTTCATTTTTTTATTTTATCTTATTTTAGTTTATTATTTTATTTTATTTTTCATTTTATTTTATTTATTTTATTTTTACTTTAATTTATTTTTTTATTTTTTTTATTTTAATTTTTATCTTTTTATTTTCTATTTTATTTTTTGAATTATATTTATTTTAATTTTGAATTTCTTAAGATAGATATTTGTGTCTTTTGTTTTTTCAAAAACATTCCCACAACTTGGGAATATGAGATTCTCACTCCCTTCACATAGGAATAGAAATTGACCAAATCATAAAAATATTGCATTCTCATGAATGTGATATTCCCATAAATATTTTTTCATCCCACAAACCAAACATGAGATATCATACTATAGACTTCACATTCTCATAAATCTTGTAACATTCTGCGAACTAAACACCCCTTTAGGGTCAGTTGAACCCATTCCATTAATCATTTGATGAAATTATTCAACCCGTCTAATGTATCTTACTATTGTATTTGTGGAAAAAGTGTTAAAGTGTATGATTTATAAATAGATAGGTATTTATAGTTTAAGTAATAACTTGGATTAACTACTTTTGATCAGTTGATTTGAGGACCGAGTAGTTATTTATTATGCTCTAAATACTAATCTCGCCTACAAGATTGGAATTCTGAGTCCAGAGTGTGATAGAATGGTATTCAGAGTGATACACTAAGAAATCGGTGAGAGCCACCTCTTGAATTTGTAAGAAACACATCTAGATGAGACACCTCTGGAATCTTGCGTTGTGTATGCCATTGACAAGGACATCAGGTCCTCAATGGGGGTGTGTATAATGCCCATATCGAAGGGATAAATGTTAGTATGTGGTTAATAAGTGGGAGTTGGATCTAAGTGATAACTTGGGTCAACCGTTTCCGAACAGTTGATTTGAGGCCTAAGTAGTTATTTTCTTAAACCTACAACATTGGTGTTGCTTGTGAGCTTGGGGTTCTGCACACGGGGTGTGACAATATGGTGTTTACTGCTAGTTACCGGCCGGATATGAGAGCTAAGTGTTATGAAGGACAAAGAGTTACGCTAAGAAGGCAGTTGGAGCCACCTCTTTAACCCTATAAGAGACCTCTAGAATCTTGCATCATCTGATTTATCTTGAGTATATGTGCCCTTGATAAGGCTCTTAGGTTCTCATCAGGGTAGAGGGTGTAATATCTTATATCAATAGGAGAAGTGTTTAGTGTGTGGGTTTGAGTGAGAACTTTGGTGTATTATAATATAATATTTGTCTCATATAGAAAAATTAGAAACTTTAAAACCACTTTATAAGATTTTAGACTACTTCACTTGGCATCAATTGGTTTTAGGATGAAACTTCAGTTATCTTAACATGATATCAAAACTGGGCCCTTAGTCCAATTTTAATCATTCGCGTATGACTCATCTTAAATCAAGTCCACTTGTATTCAATCTTTTGCATGTGTCATGTTTCACGCATCTTCAATCTTTCACGTGTATCGCATGTGTATTTAATCTTCTAAGTGTGACCCATATAAAAAATTAGGCCTACGCGTGTTCAATCTTCCACGTATGACTCCTCTCAAATTAGATCATACGTGAGGAGGAGTGTTAGAATATAACATTTGTCCCATATAAAAAAATCAGAAACTCTAAAACAACCTTATAAGATCTTGGGCTACTCTACTTGATACCAATTGGTTTTAGGATGGAATCTCAGTTATCTTAACAAGGTTAACCATTTTGGGTGAGTTGGTTTAAGATCTAAATAGTTATTTTTTATACTTACAACACTAGTATTACTTGTGAACCTGAAATTTTGCACTCGGAACTTGACAATATAACTTGTATCTTTTTGTTGGATTGAAGCTCGTCGTATAATATTAATGTTTGGACAATGTTTTCAATAAAGGAAAAAAAGATTTAATAGAACAGGTTTCGAATTTTAACTATTTTTATGAGCTATCATGTTCCGTGAAGAAAGATGCAGGTTCGAAATTCGTTCACAACACGGTGAAAAGGAATGTGGCTTTTAAAGACAGACCAAGGAAATATAATTGTTTTAGCAAGAAGTTTATGCGCGTGTTCTAAGCAATAAATACTCCTACTTTTGACCCCAAAAAAAAGCAATAAATACTCCTACAAGATGTTTTTTAATATGGTATTAGAGTTAAGTTTTGGTCTAATTCTATTCATTTACATTCCACTTATTCTTATTTTAGATATTGACTCTAGTATTAAGACATGAATTTGACTTTTTCTTGTGCTACATTAATCTGACTTCAACAATCAATTATAAATCATACGTTAATGGAGTGAACTCTAACAATTTATTTATTGGGTTTATTACCCAGTTAGTCCCTTATCTTTGTCTACATTGTCTAGTTGGTCCCTCATCTTTAAAATGGTCATAGGTTAGTCCCTTATTTTTTATTTTTGTGCCATCGTTGGTCATTCTGTCAGATTTTCAACGGTTGAAGCACACTCATCTTTTTCACTTAACCTGTACCCGATTATTACCCCCAAAATTGTCAAAATCCCTAACCCCTCTCATTTCTCCTAAATCTCTAACCCCTCTCATACCCCCAAATCCTTCAAATCCCTAACCCCTCTCAAATTCCCCAAGTCGTGGTCTACACATTATAGCCGCGATGGAAAATGCTACTGTCAATATTTGAAACCCAAGTTGATACCTATTTTAATTTTCAAAACCCATTGGCACGAGACAAGCGGAGTTCGTCTCTTGAATAAAATTTTATTCTAACACTTGGGTTAATGTAAGAGAAAGTACATCTCACAGCCTCGTCATCTGCACATTTTGTCTGTTGAAGAAAGTCATACAATTTTCGCAACATCGACAGTAGCATTGGCACAATACAAGCGGATTTTTATATTGAAGAAGGCGCACGCACCATTTTTAGAATTTCACCCAAGGGATTTTTGCTTTTTAGTCGCGATTTGAAAGCTATTCACCATGGAAACACAGTGTTATTGTGGAAAACAAGGTAAAATTATCACCTCTTGGACTGACTCCAATCCGAGCATGAGGTTCATAGGTTGTGAAGGTTACATTGATGGTAAATAATGTGGATTTTTTGCTTGGTTAAGTGAAATAGATGAGTACATGCTCTTTGGACGATTTTACCCTAAAAAAAAATAAGCCACATGCACTGCACATGCTTAAACTGTTAGAAAAGTAACGGAAGGACCAACGGTGGCACAAAAGTGAAAGATAAGGGACTAACCTATGGCCATTTTAAAGATGAGGGACCAACTAGACAATCCAAAAAAAGATAAGGGACTAATCGGGTAATAAACCCTTATTTATTTTTTCACTATATTTACTCAGTCCCATATTTTAGATAATGTCTATTTCAATTTCTCTCCAACAACTTTCCTATTTTAGTCATTTGACCGCTAGGAGAAATAGGGGATGAGATAGGAGATGGTTTATTCTCTCTTAAATGTGGAGATGCTGAAAACAAGTTTAAGAATCCCCTAAAATTTAAAAAATCACCAAGGAAAGCGATTAGAGTTTATTGTACCAATACGAACTATATTTAGAGTAAATTTACATTTATGTAAGCTATTGAAGTTGGTATTTGATAACTTAATCATCTCACATAAAAAAATAACAAATTTCAAATAGTATATAGGTTCGTGAACTACTTCACTTAATATTAATTAAATTTAGAAGGAAAACTTTCTTATCTAGTAAACCGTATTTCGACCTATAAAAAAAGTAGATCATACAAATATGGAGCTCATATATTTGTGAGTGGTGCCGAAGACCGTTTACCGGATAGAAGCACTACCCGTTTTAGAATAGAATTGGATTCTTTTCACTAAACTCTGACAACCAATTATTGGCGGACACTAACAGATTGTTTGGAACAAATGAATTCTATAAAATTTTACAAAATTCATTTACAAATCTAATTTTTTATATTTGGAAGCAGCACTTTAAAAAATTAGAAATCTAAGATTTGTAAATATTGGATTTACTCAAGCCTAACACAAATCCTTACTCAAGAGGTGGAATTTACAAATCCACATTTTTTAAATTAGTTCCTATATTTTGAAAACAAAATTACTGATTTAGATTTTTCTTTACACTCAAGTTTAACTTTGGTTTAAATACAAAGATAAAAAATATAAAATATTTAAAACCCTCTCACTTACCCTTCTTATTTCAATAAAACATGAAGATTATAATTAATCAATAAGTCATGACATTATCAGTCTATTCTAGTGCTAGTTAAATAGCTTAAAAGTTTTTATTTATCATTTCTAAATTTTATTAATTTTAATAGAATAAATAAGAGGTATTTAAGTAAAATATAATTTTTAATTCTAATTCCACATATATTGTAAATTATAGTTCTAAATAAAAAAATTTATTTATAAATATAAATTATTATAAAATTCATTTATAAATTAAATAAATTATATAATACAAGTACTCCTAAAAATTATGTAAATTGAGTAGAATGATTAATGTGGTGGGATAGGTGACAATTATTCATTTCAAAATACTTGGCAGTAATTGAGGCTACGGATAGAGACAGGAGGGTCACATTGCTAGGGCCACGGCCTATGCACGCAGGATCAAGTAAGATCCCACCACTTTATTGCGTTGCACTTCTCCAAAATACAAATGGACAGCAAGGGCGGTGGTGGTGGGGCACCACTCTCCGGCGCTTTCTATCGCTTTCGTATTCTTTTATATTTAGGAAGGGTCGCGCATGAATGTGTAGCAGAACTTTCGCCTAGCTAAGTCCAAATCAGATGGCCTCGAGTACTGAGTTAGCGTTACATTTTTAGGAGACAAATCGCAGTATGCTTAGTTTATTTTCTTTGCTTAGAAGATAGGTTTCCATTTTCCAATTCTCATAGTGGAAAGACAAACTTTGAGAGTAAGTTAAGCCTTCAATTAGTTTTCTATTCTATCATCATACTTAGATGACCTCATTCTCATGAAATTTTCCTGGTTTGGGTGAGGAATCTTAGATACTTTACAAAAAAAATTATATTGTACGTACTATTATATTGAATGTTTTGAGTAGACCTTGTTGCCCCATTAGAGTAGATAGGCATAGGCTTTGGAGGAATAGTTGAATGTGTGGTGTGAGAAGTTTACCTACACAATAAGAAAAATTTAATGATTGTAATTGTTAAGATCATATTAGTATAATTGTATAGTTAGTTTACTGTCGTTGAATTATGCTTATAATCTATTCATTACCTATAAAAAAAAGTTCATCTAAAGAAGATGTAGTAGGCTTGACCCTCATGAGCCCCGAGCGTCCCCATCTTAAGCCTAAAATACCCGTGATTGAGGCCCCAAAGGTAGGACCGACACAGCCCATGGAAAGCCCAAGTCTATCCTAGGACAAGATCCCAGCCCTCACAGCGATAACGGCTAAGTACCTAAATAAAAGAAGAAATAGGGACGCATAATCTAGGAGATCAAGCATATCACTAGGGAAAGGGGATTGACACCACTCACTCCTAGGTCAACGCCGCCACTGCTTACTTAAGCCATGGAGCCAATTTTTTTGAATACGACATCTCTAGCCCTAAAACACTATCCCACCTACAGCAAATTAGCCTTTAGACCCCCGGAGACCTCTGCGAGTACCCACTTGTCAAGGCCCACCATGAAAAGAATCTTGGACAATTTCTTTGATTTTAATTGTGAATTCTAAGGATTTATAAAAGATACGAGCTTAAATGCATGTAACGTCACTTGACAATATTACTTTGGTGACTACATGAATTCCTTTATTATGAATATGTAGACTCTTTAGAACAAGAGAACATTTAGCGAGTGTGAGACTCTATGTACATATTTTTTTTTGTTTTTTTTGTGGTTAATGTGAGAACTCAACTGGTAGAGCCCTACCAACGGTTGAGTTCGGCGGCGCCCAACTACTAATTGATAAATCTATAGGTGCAGCAATGCGTCCCAACACATCTATGTCAATTAAGAGTGAACCTAATAAACAATCAAAAAGTTTAAAATCCAAACTTATCAAATGTTATTTCTCCTTATTTGTCACTAAACTAAGTATCGCTTGAAAGCCTCCATGTAGATGTTGATGTGGGTCGATGGCTATAATAGTACGGTCCACCAATTTTACTTATCTATGTAATTAGGTCCTACAAGTACTGAATTAATTTAAGATTAATAATTGATAGTTTGACACTAAATCATGATTTCACGAGACGTTGTACACTCATTGAATATTTTTCCCTTTAGAACATTGTTTTCCTTCAGAACCCAAGGTCAAGAATGCTAAGTAGATTCAAATGTTAGCGAATTCGCAAGTTTTGGTTAGGAAGGTGAACACGGTATATATTTTTTGATTTAAAAGGAGATCTAAAATTATATATATATATAGATATAATTAATAAGACTTGATCTCGTAACTTCTCGCAAACACTACGAGTGTCGTGCCGCTAGATCGACCAAAAGATCTTAGACATATTTCTAGTATTTATTGAACCTTAGTCAAGGTGTTCGAGGAAGGGTTTTGGAAAGTTCCGCTACCACTTGCCTCTTATTTTAATATTTATTGTAATTGTATTAATCTGATATTTTCCAACTTGTTTGAAGTACCTGTTCGATTGGTTAGAATTGTATCTTCATTTATGATGGATCGAAATTCCAAAACTACTAACGTTGATTTATTGTCTACGGAGAAAACGATATTTTACTGACTTTGTTTATTTCGTTTGAATTGATATGGATCTTTAGGATATTATAACTTTTTAGAAACCCAAAAATTATAATATCACACATTAGTGATTGATCTCATATATAATTACAATTTTGAAGTAAAATAGTTTGAGTTCAAATAATAATTTAAATACTTATTTGGGCCAATAAATTTAAGGTCTAACCCTTTTATATTTAAGCTAAGAAACTAGTCTCAATTACATGTTCCTTGTTTTGCATACGGGACATCATAAAATGGCATAATCTGTTGTAGTCCATGACTATGGTTTATAAGTGAACATTCTAATTAGTTTAAGTGATAACTCACATGACTAATTTTGAGTTAGTAAATTTGAGACCCAAAATAATTATTCTTAAACTTATAATACTAATCCCACTTGTAGACTTCGTGTTTTAGACCTAGAGCCATTTGTCACAAGTCTCATGACCCGAAAGAGTTCTTTACAACTAGTGTAATTATAGGGGGATTTACTTGGAGGTCAGCGAGGACTGCAATTCTCTTTGATCCAAGAGTAGAGTTATTAAAGAGTCATATCTTTTTAAAATGTATGTATGTATAAGATATTTTCACGCTAAAATCTCAATTTAGTCCTCAATGAAAAAAATTATTTATATATGAGTATTAAATAGTGTAATTTTAATCCTCACTAAACAAAAATACTGGATCCGCCCTTTAGTGGGATTGTCATTAGTTGCAAATGACTATCTATCTAGGCTTATCTCATGATTGCATGCATATTAAGAACTAGCCTTAGGACAAGTTCAATAGAGGCTCTAAATTTAGAGATTTTCTAAATTTGGGTGTTCCAAGTCTGTTTTTAGAGCCCCCAAGCCTAAAAAGTAACATTATTCATGACAAAAGTACGTAGGGTCTACTATTTTTGGCTTAAAAGATGTCAAATTAGAGCCCCAATCTAAATTTTGGGCTCTAAATTTGTTGAACAAAATAGAGTCCAGGCTCTATTTTGGCATCTTTTAAATCAAAAGTGGTAAATCTCACATATTTTTATCATTAATAGTGTTACTTTTTAGACTTGAAAGCTCTAAAAACAGGCTTGGTACACCCAAATTTAAAAAGTCTCTAAATTTAAAGTCTCCATTAAAAATAACCTTAGATATCTAAAGAAGTATGCATTGAGCCGTGTCTTTACAACATAAAATTTATAATTTTAAAGTAGATTTAGTATAACTTTATTAAAAATGAGCTTTTCTTGATAGAAAAAAAAATATTAAATATATATCAACTTTTTCCAATTGTCAAGCACGTGGTTGACGTCCGGGGCACCAGGAGCCTCCCCCATTGCCTTATTAGACACAAAGATATGTTTCAAATTACACTTGTTTATTCTTCTTGAATTTATTTATGATTAAACCCAGAAGCATACAAATACTAATAGACACTATGCTGAGTTTTTTTTAATGATCACTATCACCTTTTGTCGTCTTCTATACTAAATTATTAGACCCATTCACTTCAAAAAGATGGCAAATTCATGGCCCGGTAATGAGCGGCGCCTAACAATGGGTAGAGACACGTCCACGATAGTTTTTTTATATATAAATGACACAAAAGACATTAAAGTGAGAAGAAGATTTGGTGGAATAAACCATGAATTAATAAAAATCATTTTTTTTCTTTAACTATTAAAATTTTCTATAAATTCGATTGAGAACACAATAAAAAGGGATTTTTAAAATAATTTAATATGATGGGAGACGATTAGTAGAATCAGAAAATGAAGAAGAATTGTTTGATTAACGGAAGACGATCAGTGATAATACACATTAGAAGATCTTTAGTTATGTACATTATTAAAAGGGTAGAAAAAAAACCTAAAAATAGTTGAATAGAGATACTCTAATTAAATCGCACACATTGAACTAAGAAAAAAAATGACGCTAAATATAAATAAATGATATTGATAAACTCATATCACGAACTCGCATAATGAGATAAAAGTTTGATTTGTTTGGTTATAAAATTTTGTACAAAGAAAATCTTCATTACCCAAAGAGACCGGCGTTCACGTGATTTTGCTAGCTAGATATGAAGGGGACTCTCTGCTTTGTTTATTGATCAGAAAGCTATGTGACAATCCAATAAAGCAAAATAAATCTCCAAATACACCTCAACTTTTTATTTTTTATTTTTTATTTTTTATTATTTAGGATTCAGTCAACAAATAATGGAAATGGATTGGTTCAACAAATGATAATCAATATTAGAAATACTGTTTAGGTCGATGCTTTCTCACTTTTTTTTTGTTAATTTAACAGAGCATATTTCATTAAACAATAAAAAAGTACATAAGTGAGTCAAACGATCACTACAATAAAAATAAAAAGAAACAATGAAAAGCTAGCCTAAAATGATGTAGTCCGAAAAGCACAAGACTAACTAAATTCAATAAAGATAATCAACTATTCCAATCAGTGGAGCTAACAAATCAGTCGTTCTTGCATCGGTTAACTGGCTAGTTTGGGCGTATGGAGCTACCTATCGCAAAACAAAAGGAAGTCTTCTCGAATGACTTGTATTTATGATGACAGATTTTGCTGACTAAAAATGCTGATTCAAGAATGCTTACGATAACGCGTGCTCGTTAACAAATAATTCGTTCGTCTTTCAAATCCTAACTCGACATGTTTCAAATTCTATATTGGCTCAAGGGGTGGTCCCCGAAATTCTAGTGGAAGGTAGAAGAAAAACAAACTTTTGATAAAGAAGTTCAATGTTCAACTCTCAATAATTTCTTGGAACTTTTCAACCCCCACCCAAAGCACTGTTTGGGACGTCATTTTAGCAATATAGATGATAACAACAGGGAAATAACAACTACAATAAATGATATGTGATCAGGCTCCACAGTTTGATGATTAAAAGAGCAAAATTCACCATACCTCTGTATTTTTATAAAATTACATTATAAATATTATTTTTAAAAAAATTACATTATAAATCTTGTATTATGAAAAACGTTACATATAATCTTCCCGTCTATTTTTCTGTTAGTTTTAACGTGATGTGTAATACACACGCCTATAATGTAAGTATGACATTTACCAAATGTGGTATTTGCAACTTTTTTAATATCAGAAGGGGATATTTACCACTTTTTGAATATCATAGAGAGGCATTTGCAACATTCTTTATTTTGTAATATAATTGAAAAAATACCTTAAAACAAGAGGGAATCAGGATGAATTGATTCTTGCACGATATTTTATTGTACCCAAATTGCAAACACTTCTGACAAGTATATGTAAGAATCATAGACGTGTGTATTATACTCCATATTAAAATTGACAGAAAAATAGATGACGGGGGTCATATGTAACATTTTTCATAACATAAGATTTATAACGTGACTTTTTTAAAAACAGAGTTTATTATGCAACTTTATACACACAAGGGTATAGTGCATTTTACTCAAGAGCAAAGGCATCCCATTTGGACCAAACATCAACTTTCTGTTAAAATAGTACGAGACAAGAAGAACCAATTAAACTGATGGTTATCAATATGTATGACATTTGATTAAACCAAATCAAATTGAAACTTATCCACTAGGTGGAGTTGACTCAATGGATCTGAAAACGTAACTCATTTTTGTCGATAGTCGTCTCCTCTCTAAACTTCATGCAAGAGAGATTTCGCTAATTTGGATATCTACGTCCAACTCATCTTTAAGCGTTTTAAGACATCCGACCAATTACTAATTTTGAGACATTAGAGAGTGATTGCAATCTTTCTTTCTGTTTCAATAAACAGAAGATGGATCCTTTTTGTTTTTTCTGTCCCAGAATATCATCATCACAGATAGGATCGGACCATACTGCATTACCATTTCGTCTACACTATGAAAATGTGAGTACCATTTCAGGTATAACAGAACCTAGTTCTTATTTTTGCAGCTGTCTCAGAAGCTAATAGAAGGAGTAGTCAAATGAACAACATCAAATGTTTAAGTTTTCAGGGTACTTTTCACCTAGTTGTTAAGACAAATATGATGATACTAGAAATTTTTGTTCCTTAACATCCAGTCACCATATGACCCGAAAGGCTGTAACTTGATTTCAGTTCTATCTTTTTTTTACTCCAAAACTCAACTTAAGCAATTGCTTTTAATCAAGGAAAGTTTCTACCATCATATAGATCATTTAGACTGAGATGAACAGAAAACAAATAAAGCTAGAGGAGGAAAAATTGACAGAACAAAAAAGAAAAATAAGCACGTTGTCCAGGAGCACGAGATTACAGCAAGAATGTGCCAATTAATTTTCGTTATTGACTAGAAATTCAGTCACTAAACATATATGTTTCAAGAATCTACATTAGCAGAATACAATTCTCTCTCTTGACAAGGACTTTCACCGAGAGTCTACGACACTACTAAATAAAGGATAGCACAGCACCAAGTAGTAAAGGTGAAAATCCTGGCAATCACCATATTACCCGTATGATCATGAGGAAGGAGTCATCAAAATACAATTGAATCATATCTTCCTAGTTGATACACTTGTAGCTTAGGAGACATTAGTTTATAAACTCTTATTTACAGAGTTGGAGATACAGATAGCACAAACAAGAAGCCCACACACGCGTAGAATAATTGATATTTGGAGATGCAAGGATACAAGAAAGGTTCACATAGTGTTATTGTAATATCACTACTACCAGTAATATCCTTATCATTGATTCATTCATATTATTGGGCCACACAAAACTAGGCTTACTCCAGTCATTGTTGGAACAAATCAAAAAATTTATCTTTTCTGCTCTGTAGTGAAGTTGAAGATAAAGAGTTGGCCAAGGGAGAAAGATTTCAAACCTACCATTTTTTTCTTAGTTTCCAAGGAAAGAGAGGCTATGACTTTTGTTTTGGGGCAGCCTAAAGGTTCTGTTCTTGGTTTGGTTGTAAAGAACCTCACTTGAGCAATTCTTGCTATTTTCTTGAGGAAGAATAATATTAGAGCCCATAACTTGCTCAAATATGCATAATCAACTCCATTGAATAAAAATGCTAATGACCATGTTGATCCATGTTAATGAGGACCCAAAAGTATGCAGCTGGAACAAAACTTTATTTACTTTTTTTATAGAGTAACGGTCTTTCATATCCATGGATAGCCTTAATCCATCATCGTGAGAAAAATAACAGCATTTGCAAAGGGCCCCAAACTCTCAATTGAAAACATTGCGTCCCAGATAATGTTAATGATATTGCCAACGATGCTTATCTCCGAATCAGACAAGTATAGATATCTTTTTTGGGTTTTCTGACCTATTTATTTGTCAAGGGATCTAATAATCCAATTCTCATGTATGATATGAAAGGACATCCAACATAATACATGAGATATTTCAACCATTGCCAAACTTGATAGAGGATAAATGTTAGCAAGCTGGAAAAGGGATAAAAGAAAGACAGATTGGAAAAAGGAAGATTATGGTCAATTAGTAAACAAGTTATACAACTTTCTAGATTTTAAGCATAGCATTAAAATAAATAAACCTGTTTGAAGCTAACTCCTGTCATCTCTGACACTATTTTTAGCCTAATACTGATGTTTATGACAGTTGATTGCTGTGTTTATAATTCCATTCCTTGAGTTGACTAGCTCTTTAAGTGACAATTTTGTTAAAGCTAATGATCTCAATGTAGGCCCCCATCCGGAAGTTCTTTTCCCCCATAATGCTTTCGTCTCTTCGAAAGGAAAAATGAAATCCATTCAATCCTCTTCTATATACTGCAAGAAATTAATTTGCAAAGAAAACATCCATTTAACATTTCACTGCATGCTTTGTTATTTCCCTCCCATCTCCAAGAGTCCAGGGTATCAAACAGATCCTTTGAAAATGTCTACTACTTCAAACAGATGGAATAAACCAAAAGTGCCATAATGTCTGGAATAGCAAAAGTACTGCAATACGGATCTACATTCTGCACAAATTTTTGGAATTGCTTAAGATCATAATATATGTCCACCAACATCAGTTAAACATGGGAGATGGAGTCGATGGACTTAAAGAAAAATGGTTATCTCCAGTTGACTTAAAGAAAACATCAAACGTAAAAGAAATTATGAAATTGCAGCAACGTTGCATATGGTTTCTATTATCTTCATAAGTTATGGGAAGTCATAAAACACATAAATTATCATACCTTGAAATGTGGTGCAAACTTCCCATTCTTGCTTCCTATATGCTAATCCTACTTCAATAAACATATATGTAGTTTGATAGTACATCCCTTGGTTCTTCTGTTTGCCTCACAGATCCTACAGGAGACATTTTAATTTAGTAATAAGAAGTATTATAGTCCAGCAATAATGAATTAATTCTAATTCTCAAGGAAGGATGAATTCATCAAGAGGGAAGCTTCCCAGCTATATTCAAGCTATACTACATTAGTGACCAAAAAAGGGAAGAGCTATATCAAAAAGCTTTGCAAAAGGAAAAAGGATTAACAGCATAAATAATCCCTAATCCCTCAAGGGAGCTCAATTTGGCGCTTAGACTTTAATTTGAACCATTTTATCCCAGAACCAAGTTGATCCTTTGAATAATGATTGTAGTTCTTCAATGGAAAATTTACCACGGTTTCAATACAAAGGCCAAAATATGGGGAAAACAGAAAGGAAAAGGTATAACGTATAATTTGAATACAAAAATTAATCTTTGTTGCTTAAACAGGCAACCTGATGTCAGCGTGAAAGTTTAGATACTAACATGATGTGAATGGAATTTTAAGGACCAAAATGGGATTCATAAAAAATATGTGGACCATTTATCTAATTAGGCCAAACAAAAATCTACAACTAGACATTTTTGTTGCATAAAAAAAACATCTAGATCATTTGTGACTTCTTAATCTAAATGGAATCATCAAGTAAGCCCAATCAATATATTTTTCTTTTAAGCATTCCTCAGAAAATAATTTATTTGAAGAATCTCTCATGTTTTGTTTGGTTCTTGATATTTCAGATGCTTTTGGAACTACACAAGCAGAAATTTGTCGATAGCACTGTGCTTACAGTCGAAAGTAGCCCAGCGGGATGGAGGTACAACAGTGCGATCTTGTTTTGATCCTGAGGCATAGATTAAGCTGAAGAGATCCTTTTTAGCAGCAACATCATTGCCGGAAGCCTTGGGTTCAGCAATGAGTCCATTTGGTGTATGTGAAAGAATAACCTTGTCTGTCAGATCTACTGAACCCTGTTAAATCAAGAACAACCACCCTTAAGAAGCGCTTTACAGATTTCTCTGATTCACATGGGGTCATATTAATCACTGCAAATTGGCTATCGAAGTATGATGGCCAGGCAAAATAATGATCAAACCTCAGCTAAAAGTTATAAAGGCTATCTGTTAGATGGAGAAGAAATATTAGGTTGTCCTTTTTGGTATTAAAACTGCTAATTCTTCTACAAAAGGACTTTAAAGTAGGAATCGCTTTAAACTAAAATTGCTACTTGCAGTAGCTGGAGATGCACTCTTTTGTAGTAGTAATGTTGCTCTATGTGTGCAGTTCCAGCATTTACTTGATCAACTCTGAGCTCTTGCCTGAATTACCATATGCCTTATTTTCTAGCCTCAGGATATCCTAGTTGCCATAAGAACCTCTTTTACTTTCTTCCCCTATCTGGACAGCTGAGGCTGAATAACTTTTGCCTTCTATATGCTTGGATTTCTTATATTCTTCTGTAGGCACCTAGGATATGCTTAGGTAGCTAATGCTTGGTCTACCAACTAGCAGAGAATTGTACTCTATGTCATTGTAAATTTATTTTCAAGTTAGGTAACATAACGTTTAAACTCCTTAATAGAATATAGATATATGTTAGCAAAGGCATGAACTACATTTAACTTGGCTTGAGATAGACATTAATGTGAAAGAAGATGAAAATAAAGATTTACCAGATCCTTCTCTAACACTAGCAAAAGTGCATGTATATTGAAACATATGGTGCATAGAAGGATATTGAAAGAAGTAGGCATATCCTGAAGCTATTAAAATGTAAGAAGAATTTCTTTTGAGCAGCAGGCATTTAACTTTCAATTAAGATCCATTACCGCACGAGTTCTTGTTGTTGGAACAACGTGCATTGCCTGCATGCTAAAAGATTCTTCCCCTAGAGAATATCTCCGTGCTTTCTTTGGAATAGCACTTTTTGCAACACCTCCTGACGGTTTTTCACTATTTGAGCTCTTATCAACGAGTGGAGCAATTGGTTGAGAGGCAGTCTTGGAGACCCAATTTCTCCCCTGATACCTAGCCACCATAGATTATTGACTTAAACACAAATGGACTACTGTTCTCTTTTCCATCTCTGATACTTCTAAAAATCGGATTCAGTTGAGCACTTACTTTGCATGGATAAACTTCGGGGTGTCACTTCTGTCAAAATTTGGTGGCAACTCAGCCTCCCAATAACTGTTAGATCTCTCATTTCCCATAGCTGCACCACAAGACAAGTAATAGAAATAGATACTACTTCAATAATGCATTCAATGCCTCAAAAGAGTGAAAAATTAGTGGATTACAGAGTAAACTCAATCTCAGAAGCAAATAGTGCACAGAAACCCTTACACTGCATAAAAGCAACTTGTTCTGGTAACCATGTGTCCAAAGTTGTGGACCTCACCTATGAAGCCATATTATAAGATAATGATCAGTAAGATTAAGAATACTATAGACAGTCAATATACATAAAGTAACCTGAGTTGGAAAACATTTATAGTATCATATCTTAAAACACTACTGTTTTGTCTAGAAAATGCATCATATTCAGGAAGTCCAGTGAAACAAAAGGTCTGGGGACAACGATAAATGATAGGGATGCTTAGGAAAGTTTTCATATTTCTCTTACTTGTTTCATATATACATATGTACATATTTTTCTGAGGGTAATATACGTTGTTCTACCAGGCAGCGAGTATACAATTGCTATAGCAAGGCAGTGACCAACGTACAACACATAGAGATATAGTTCGATATATGACTAACTTATAAAACTCTTGTTTCTTCACTTCATGACTATGCCTCTCTTCTCCATGACACCCTTCTCAACACCTTAGGGTAGCCAAAGTCTTGGCAATTGCTTAAGCTTTAATCTATGTTCCTTTTCTTTCCTTTCTTCTCTTTGTTGTGAAACATACAAGGGTTATATCACTTATGAACATTATCTTACACGTTTTGAAAGAACTATTACAGAGGGAAATGCAGATCATGGCAAAAAAATTTGAAATACTCATGTATGAAAAATTTCTTCTGAAGATCAGCATAATCCATGAACTACAATCTTAAAGGTCGACTATATTGTTTAAATTACTCAGACACAAAAGAAAAAAGAAACATGTGTTCTGGCTATCTTTACTATGATCATTCGTATTATTACAACTGTGCAGAGCCACAAGCCAGATCCATTGAAAGAAATCCAGTAACAGATTGGAGTTATTAAAAATAGAAGCCGAATTACTACCCTTCCATAAGGTTTTTTCAAGTACTAGGACCTATGTTGTAATGCTATCATAAACTAGTTGCAAAAATGTTGTTTAGCTTCATGCCGAAAATTAGTAAATATCTAAGACAAAATAATATCTGAAGTCCAAAAAATAAACTCCAACTCAGAATAGGTGTTTACTTAAAAAAATCTGAATCACCTTATTCGATATGCATTACTTTAAGGCTTCTAGCAAGCATTATTTCCATTTTGCCTTCTTACTAACAAATAAACTGGCTCATCTACCAATATGTTCTGTGTCAATATTATCATTTCATACCAAAGCCCATCCACTCGCATGGAATTTGATTTATTAATATTATTCTCTTGTTCCTTGTAATAAGACACTGATAGTAATATATAAATGACAGAGAGGAGTTTAATGGCCAAATCACACAATGCAGATTCTCTAGTTGTACCAGAAGAAGCAAGGCAAGATTTTCACAAATTTTATAATTACTAAAGAGCAGTATTTGTATCATAAACCTATTGGGCATAATTATTGCAGTCCTCAAAAATTGAAGTAATTAGTCACTGTATTAAGTTAGATAAGGATTACCTCACAGTAAAATCCTCGCTGAATAATAAAAACACAGTTCTGGAAGTGACTGGAAATCGTAAATTCATTTTAAGAGAAGTATGAAATTCAGGGAAGAGAAAAACATAAGCATGTTAAGTGTAAACCTTTGAGATGTGCACACCGAGACTACGATGAATTCCAGAGCATTGCATGCATATGAATATCCCAAGGTTGATGCTTGCCCATCGCGGGGCCCTGAAAAAAGTGCACAATATCACTCTTGAGTATACAAAAACTTTTAAAATGTTTAATGAAGATGCCTTAGTTTATTCTACTAACAAGAGCATGATGCTAGACCAACAAAGTGGTGCATAGGCTGTTGCCCCTTTTCTGAACTCAATAATGTAGTAGACCATTAAAGTAAACCGTACACTAAAACTGACTAGCTAAAACAGGTCAGAAACCGTACTTGCTCCGACAATCTGCGCATTCCCTATTCTCTGGAAGCTTAAGAAGGCCCTCCAATATCTGCAAGCATTTCACAAGACTGTCAAATAGAATATAAAATATGCTGAAAGAACACGGTACGAGAGCTAAAAATGATCCTGATATTGGAATATTCATCAGTGATTAACTATCCTAGCTAAACATTTGCACACATATGAATATACATCTTCCTTCGCTAACTGCTTCACTAGAATATGACTTTCAGCAACAGAATTAGAACTTCTGATCCTCCGTTACATAACATATGAATTTTGTGTATAAAATTTGAGAACTTTGGATTATGTTTTTTTTTTTTTTTCTTTCCAAAGAACTTTGGATTATGTTGGTCATATAGCATCAGAACAAACCTATCCTAACAACCTATCCAAGTTAGGCTAAGATTAAGGCCGTTTATCCAATGTCTTTGCTCTTTTGTTTTTCACCATTTATTCAACAATTGTCTAATAGTTAATGCATAGATAAACACAGATATAACCATGACAATAATATTAAGTACTGACATCATGCTCATCTTCTCTGTCAAACCCAATAAATACATAGAATAAACCTTTCTCTAACGGCTTAAACTTTTACACGAGGTGGTTGATCTATGTTTTCTACATGACTTTACATATTCGTCAAAATTGTTGTCCGTTACCGATATAGACCTGCAATATTTCTAGTCCAATTCCAGTGATGCAATATCAACAATTTAAACTAATGTTGGCTCCTCCTCAAAAAGCTCTCAATTATCCTACGAGAAAAAAATTGTAAAATAATCTTAAAGAAGAAAGAAAAAGCTTCATTATGAAAAAGAGTGCAACAATTTTCTATCACGGTTCCAACAATAAAAAATGCATTACCATTTACCTAAAAATAGAAACACATGAACTTTGACAATCAACAGAACCGAGGAAATAAGGCAAACAAGAAGTCTCATATTTTCCAACAAATACAAAATATGAGACTAATTACACTACTAAACAATAATCAAGCCATAAAAAAAATATATATATGTAAAAGCCGATAAGGAAACAAAAAAAAAAAAAGAAAAGAAAAGAAAAGAAAAGAAAAGGGTGTACCCTGGCATGCTTGGCATTAAGCTCCTTGGAAACTGAGGCCTTCTCATTCATATTTGCTTCTTTGATGAGAGAGAAGAGAGAGACAGAGATTCTATGTTTCTCTCTCTCTTTGATGTTTGTTAAGGTTTTGGTAGACTTTGTTTGTATACGAGGTATGGTGGGTGGTTGGATTGCGAGGAAACAGTTATCAACACCCCAAAAATCGGTTGCTATTTTAACGACATTTCTGGACCCCACACTAATCTGGCCCGCCAAAAGGTGTCTAAATTTCTCCCTCCTTTTCAGATATTATTTTGGATGCTCAAAGAAAACATTATTTGAGGAGATTACGTGTCGCCATAATTTTTTCAATATTTTATTTTTAGAAGCATTGTTTATTAGATATCTTGTGCGTATGAATAACTAAGACTTTAAAGGAAAAAAAAAAAAAAGTTCCTTATTGAAAACGAATAGAGTTTAGGATGAAGGTAGAGGTGTGTTGACACAACTTAATCAATTGCATTTCGTCTAAGTTTTTACTAGTAACATCCTTGATTACTCTCATTTAAAAGTATTTTGCTATTTTTCATATTGTATTTTTAATTTTTAGTTTAATTGTCATTGACAATCTCGCTCGAATTACAGGAACCTACACATATTAGTACAGTATGTTAAGATCTCGACCAAAATCACACATGCAAATTTCCCTATACGTGACTCGTCCATACTTTTCGAGACGCTGCCTGTGACTTATCATAAATGATTTATCTAAATTACCATAATAACTTAATAAACTACTATGTTTATACAAATGTGACTTGGTACCCCCTATGTTTGATAATGATAGAAAGAGTTTTGTCACATTTTTTATACACAATAAACAATTATTAAATTATTACAATATTATACGATCTATGAGTGTGTTTTGCATTTTATTTAATATATTCCTAATACATTTTAAGAACAAGAAAAATCGAAGTACATGAATATAGACTCCGAGGTTCACTAGTAAATTAAGAATTTATGCATTGGTGAGAATGGTATTCAACTGATTTTGAGTTCTAGTAGACAAATTTATCCCCATAATTAATTCTGAACTTCTTAGAAGTCTCATAAGATATGTTCTTTTTCGAAAAATACACACCTACTTGCTTCAAAATTTCTTTTAATGGTTTTTTCAAAATCTATTTTAATATGTTAATCCAAATCTGATGGTTGAAATTTAAAACAATCAAATCTTATAGTCTATAATTTACCTCATCTTGAAAATAAGAAATTAAAAAAAGGAGAAGATCCAAACCGGGTGAAACCAGGGAGCTATGAAGGGAACAATTTTTCATTTATTGAAAATAATATCTTCCAAAAATACGAGGTAAGATTACATGTAATAAACTTACAAGTGAATCCAATCCTTACCAAAAACCCCACACATAGTGAAAAATTTGTGCATCAAGCAACCCCTTTTTCTTATTACATCACAAGTAATTGTAATCTTTATCGTCTTAACGTGAAAAGGCAAGAACAAATATGCAGGAAGCTTGATGGTCACCAGTATCTCATACTACTTTTCTTGATAAGCAATGCAGGACTCCAGAAGTCGCAAACAAACCAGAGGATTAGGCCATTCCTCAGAAGCCAACACACTTTATACACCAAAGCAACAATAACGATATCAAATCATCTCAAAAACTATAAAAAAAAAAAAAAGTCATCTAAAAAACTAAAGCAGAATTAATCCACTAAGCAATAAAATAACTAAAGCAAAATGCTTAAACTATTGCAGCAAACATAGTATTTTCAAACTGGAACAAACTCCCCTGGTATCGCATCCTGAAGATCGAATTAATCTGAGACCTAAGCTATCACTTATAATTAAATCCAGAAAGCACCATTTCTTGACCATTATACATATTCTACGAGGGGAAGGAGATATGGGAGGGGGTATAGAGAGAGGTATATATTAGTCATAGTAAAAATATCGTCCTTGTCAAATAATCACCTCTCATTTGCTGAGAAGTCGAGTAAAGCATAACAAATTACAGAGCTTCAACCAAACATCTGAAGTATATAAACACTAATAACAAAGATCGGCTCATTAATTTCACTAAATCTTGAGAGTGATATTAAACTTCAAATAACCATCAAATTATGCTCTCTTGGAAATGATAGCAAATGGAAGATAGGTAAGAGAAAACAAGGAAAGAGCACCGATTCAGCACATCTATCGCAGTAAATCAATTGGCATATCAAGGAAGCCCAACTATTTCAATTCCATCCTCACCCTGACAATCTGTAACTTCATAGCAACCTGCACAAGAATCTCAAATTTAAGTATCTCAACCAAAAGAGAAATGAAAAAGAAACATAAATTGGCTAATGGAAGGAGAGAAATGAAGTATAGAGTAAAGGGATCAGCTTTTGGAGACAATCATGTGAATGATTGGAGTATACGGCTACCTCATTTGCATCAAAAGAACTGCTAAGCAAAAACATCTAGACACTACCCGCTATATACTCCAGATTGAAGTGTGAAAAATTTCTTTCCCTACCCATTGGAACATTTCAGTGACAAGTTTAGCAATTAATTACATCTCAAACAATATTATTTTCCTTTGAGAATACATTAGATTTCAAGTAGTTCATGGGAAGGTTGTGATGTGACAGCAACTCTTCCCCAAAGAGAGAGAGCACTTTATTGGCACAATCTGTCACTTTCCGATTCATACAACATGTCAGGCTGGCAGACATCACATGCAGATTTATATACAATTTTCTTTGTTAGAAATGGCACAACTCCTATCTCTTACCGAGTTAACATGTGCTGCCAACAAACAGCTTTAAGCCATTGAAAATCACTCAGTGACTTGTTTCCATATACACTGCCACTCTTCTTCAAATAGAAAAAAACTATGTTCTATAACTATGCAAAACGAAAGTCGAAACCCTCCCCAGATACCAAAACATCGGTACAAACATTAGTAGTAGAAGGAAATTACAAATAGAGATATATTCCCTTCTCCTAGTCCTTAAACTGGACAACTAGTCAGAAAATCAACGGGTAAAAGACATAGCACCAGAAAACCAATAACCATCTTGCATAAGAATAATCCATTTTTCTTTATTCCTTGTTTGTGTGGGAGGGGTGACATAACTACCGCATGTACCATGGCGGTTATTCCTCTGCCTTACATATTATCCTATTTTGAAGCTGAAACTATAATAATAATATTGCATAATATGTAGAGAAAAAGCAAAATTATCCTCTTCGATTCTATGCTCATGCTAGACAATAAAACTCAGATCAATAAAGCAATTAACCAAAACTTATTTTCCGGGTGTTTAAGAAGTCATCAAATTGAAGCCCTCTAGTGTTTGATTGAGAAACAATCATTTAACTTTCCCTTCAACGTGACCACCATTTGATTACGCTCGATGTGCTGACAATTTACACCGTATTTTTCTTAAAAAGAATTAATAAAAAAAATGTAATAACAAAAAAAAAAAAAAAAAACAAATTGAATACTCACATAGTTAGTTAGTTCGGGGGGGCAGCTTCGGTGGGGGTTTTGGCGACAATAGAGAGAGCGTGAAGGCCAGAGTTGAGCTCATCCGACAAGAGATCGTAGACCATACGGTGGCGTTTCACAAGAGTGTGGCCATGGAATTTGGTGGAAACGATTTTGACGTTGAAATGGGTCTCGTTTGCACCGCTTTCTCTGACAGCTAAGTGGCCGGCGTGCTGGTAAGACACGTCTTCAACTTCAACCAAGGTGGGTTGTAACGCCGATTGAAGCTTTGTTTTGATTCTAGTCGCCCTTGACAATATTCCCCTCGAAGCCATTTGCTGCTGCTTTGCCTTCTCGGGAGGGGAAACAAAGGAAGTGAAAATACACGAACAATCCAATTCCAAAGGAGAGGAAAATAATATTTTATAATTAATTGCTACTTGTTTAAATTAAATATTATGTTGGCCTTTTTGGTCAATTATTATCTTTTTCTTTCACTTTTTTCCCTATTTTAAAAAATAAAAAGGTATTTTTTATTGAGAAGCGTGACTTAGACTCCCTGATAACTGAAAAACGAGAGAAAGATCGCTAGGGATACATCGAATTTTCTGTTAGAGGTAAGGTTAGAATGGTCAATTATCATTATTAACAAATTATATCATAAGTAGATGAAAGAAAACTAAATAAAAATTTTAAAAAAAGAAAAGAAAAGTGAGCTGCATCTCAAACAAACAATCTTATTTTCAGTTCACGATTACAGTTTCTTGAATCCATTTGAGTTGTCAATAAGTTCTTTGTTTTTTTTTTTTTTTGTGAACAGCAATAAGTTCTTTCAAAAGGATGTGATTTGTGAATTGTCTATGAGTTTGTCTTGTTGGATCACGCCAACCCAATTTAAAATTAAAAAGAATGTCATTTTTTTCTATGAGTTTTTATTTAAATTCTAAACTATTCTACGAGATTTTACTTTTGTTTAAATTTTTTTATGACAATAAATTTTATCAAACAAAGCCTTAAGATTAAATAGTATTTTGGTCTTTTAGTTTTTTATTGAGTTATTTAATTCTATTTTGTTGCTTTTTTTTTATGTCTTTAAAATGTTAGCTCGTTGCCAAAAAGCAATATTGTGAAACCCCATTTTCCTACTTATCTCGTTTTACGTGTTATATCTCGTTTTGCGTGCATATGATCTGTTTATGTGCTATAGGACCTAGAAAGTTATAATTTTGATGTCAATACTCCTAATACGTGCTAAATGTGCATTCATGAAATTTTCATCAAAAACGGAGTCAGAAATTTTATCGTCGATTTTCAGTAAATAGTGTTTTCGAAACACGTCCGCTAAAATTTTGAAACTGGTCTTTTTAACCCTTCTAGACCTAGTCAACGGACTTTAATAGACCTGTGTTTGAAGAAAACGGTTTTAAAATCGGCTTAAGAATTTATTAGGGTTTTTACACCGACTTTTGCGAAAATCGAGTTTTAAGCCGACTCGGGTGAAATTGTTGGATTATAAAACTTCTTGTCACCTAAAAATAATCCACTTGAGCTATCTTAGGAGTTGCATTTTTGTTTTGAGTAAGAAGATAGTTAAAATGCATTTAAAAGACAAGAAAATGATTTAAAGGACTAAATATTACTTTGACTTTACATTTTATTTATTTGACCAAACTTTAAATTGCATATAATGTCATCAACACACACTCACACAACACAAAACACACTCCACAAACACACACAAGGCCGAGAGAAAGAAGGAGAAAAAGCCAAAGAGATTTCAAAGCTTTTCAATCCAATTTTTCAAAGAAAAACTTGGTTTTTGTCCGTGAAACTTCGCACCGACTTGGATTCTGCTTGTTGGGCACGCATAGCACGCATTCCTAGGCTTATATCGCATCAAAGGTGAGAGAAAAATTCTAGATCTCAAAATGTCATTTTTATGGTTTTGCGTATAAATGAAGATTGAATCGTTAGAATTGAAATCTGATGATAGATTATTACTCCTTGCATGCTAGGGATCGTTATATACTAATACTACGAATTTCTGTCAGATGTAGCATAATTTTTATTTTTCGGGTATTTAATTTTGATTAAAATGTTCAAAGTTGAATTAAATGAGTTGTGTTGATCGAAATCGATTGCCGTCGATTTCTAAATACTTGATAATTACGTGTTAGCGCTGTTGTAATGCCGAATTTTCGATTACATTGTTCGTGTGAAAATCTGAAAAATCCAGCCATGACATCTTAGGGTTTTAGGGTTATCGGGCATGATTTGGAGGTGTTATGGTGGATTTCCGAGAGGGCTAATGTAGTAGGTTGAATGGGTGAGTGATAGGAACTGATTTGGCAATGTTTGGATTAGTAGAGTGTAAGTTATGAATTTTAGAAATTTAGTTTGTCATTCTTTAATTTCTTGAACGATGCCTTTAGATGGTTGGGTAGTGTTCGAGTGATGAATGGTGAGTTGTTGTTGAGTAATTTAGAGTTTAATTATGTATATTATGCATGTCCGGTTAGATGGCCTACTTTGTCATCTAACTACGTTGTTTGTTGTTTAATTTAATATTGATGTTATTGATTGATTATTATTGAGTTCGGGAATCGAGCACTTTCGTTGCTGATCTCCCAATTGATTGATTGATGATTGATGATTATGGAGTCTTGGTATGTGTATGCCACCTCTCGGGCAGCGTCGGGCTGTCGGGTTGATAACGGCATGACTGCCATAGGCTACCCCCAGCTCGCATGACGGAGGTGTCATGGAGGGAGGGGCTAGTGAGGTACCTCGGGTGCGTGAGTAATGGGGAGTTATAAGAAGAACGGTTGAGATCGTGATGGCGTTTGGAGCTACACCAAATAGAGTATCCTTTAATGAATGGTTATATAGTTATGTGATGATAATGTTATTATTGTTGTTGTGTGTTTACTTGCTCAAAGGACTAAATCCAAGGAGCGTAGTGAATACTGTCGAGATCTATCGGATCCTCACTGGGCTTATGTATATAAGCTCACTCTCTATTATTGCATGCTTACAGGTGTTGCAGAGCCGGATTACGGGTACGTGCCTCCTGAGGAGGAAAATGTGCCTTACGTGGACGAGTCATATGTTCCCGAGTCTTATCCATGATTATATGTTGTTTAATGTCATGTATATTAGCTTAATAGACTTTTATATGCTTTGTGGTTCTTATTGTAATAGATGTTGAAAGATGATGATCCAAACGATGTTAACTTAGTGGCTTTCTTTTGTCTATGGTTAAGTTGTAGTTGTGTCTCAACTTATTTTTGAAATGTATGATAAAGTTGAGGTATTGTATGTCATGTTGGAACGGAGGCGTATAACGAGGATGGTTTATTGTATAATATGGTTGTGTTGTATGTTGTTGTTTGTATTGAGGAATTGCTGGATGTATGATGTTTTATGAGGTTGGTTTAGAACCTCGGAAATCTATTTACTGTCATTATGCAGCCGAAATTCCGTTGCGTCCTGACTGATTATAGGTGGGGTCGAGTTGGGGCGTGACAAATATGTTGGGTTAAGAAAAAAGATCGGATTCAATTTGAGTTGTATATATATGTATAGAAAAAAAATATTTTAACAGTGAATCAATTTTTTTAATCTCGTGTGAAACGTGATTTTTACACAATAAGCTGTTTTTATTTTATTTTTTATTTTTTAATGTTTTTATAAGGTTAGCTTATTACAAATAAATTATAATGAACCAAAATCAAATTATTGTTTAGAATGACTATACCTCACAAATGCTCCTTATAATGCAGTGCAACCATGACAATTGAGTTATAAAAAAATATGGAATTTAATTCTAAATGTATATATATGTATAAAAAAAAGGATAGATTTAAAGTAAATATATTTTTTTTATTTAATCTCGCACATAAGACAAATATTATAGAATAAACTATTTTTATCTTCTTTTTTATTTTTTAAATTAAATTATTTATAATTTTCTATGTGAACTTAGACCTTTCTATTGAATAAATTTTTTATCAAATTATTCTGTCTATTGTTATTATTATTATTATTTTGCTTTTGTTTTGAAATATAAAAAGGTTAAAATGCCTTTCAACATAATGCTTTGTTTGACAAAGTTTGATTTTAAGAGAGAATATGAGTAAAACTAAAATTTTATGGGGAGTTTAAAATTTAGGCTAAAATTCACGTATAAAAATGACATTCTCTTTTAAAAAAATAAAAAATAAACAACAACAATATATGAACACCTCAAAAAATGAACAAAACTACCTGGCCCTCCACTTTTTCAACCCATATCTGGGCCCCAACATAGACATGCAAATGGATCATGAAGCTTTGAACAACGGTTATACATACACGTATACACACAATATACGTGCATGTAGTTAAATGTATGATATGAAGTGTGTTAAAAGCACGAAAAATTGATGGAATGCTCGTTGCTCATGTTACCATAAGAATTGCCGTCGGAGAAATGAAAGGATTCTTTTATCCTTTTTCTTTTCTTTCTTTCTTTATTTCCACCCATTCTCAACAACTTTTTATTCTTGTTTTTCTAAGATAGAATTGCTTTTGTCCATTTTTGGTTGTTGCATAAAATAAAAATAAGACATTGTTTCTTTCGAACCAAATTACTATTAGTAGCCTCTATGAATTTGAAAAGAGAGTACCAAGAAGACTATACAAAAAGAATGAAAACTTTTTTGGTTAGATTTGACTGATTTTTAGTTCACTCATATACAAACGAATCTCACAATATATAAAGTTCACTTTTTATTTTTAAGACTAATGGTCAGCCTGAGCTAACTAAAGAATTTTTTTTAAAAAAAACATTTAGATTTTAAAGGGATGGGGCCAAAAATGGAATTCGAAGTAATAGTTTGCGAGAGGAAACTCTAAATTAATTAAACTTGGGGAGAAAGTTTGGAAAATTAGTACGATGCTAAACTTTCAAAAGCTGACGCTTCACTGTTCAACTACTATTTTGGCACTACCATCTTTGCTACTTGAAAAAAAAAAAAGAAGAAAAAAATACTAAAAATTTCCCATACTTGTCTCTTTCATCTACTGTTAACAGCTAAATTGTACGCTTATTAACATGTTTTTGCGAAGATTATTCAAGTGGCTCGTATAAACTGCTCTATAGGAACGTTTGAACATCAACACTGCTTTTTATAACTTTTAAGTTGAATTTTTCTTCGATGAAAACCAACAACATATACTAGTTTTCATTTTCGTTTTTGTGGGTCTCAACCAGATGGATTTTCAGGTTTCGCTAAATAGGAGAAGGCAAATCAACCCTCTTGAGAACAGAGGTAAAAGAGACTGGACTTTTTTTTTAATGCGTTTTTACTTGTATATTTTGACAAGACTTTGTGTGTGCTGTGTCCATGGTGTTGTTTGTTTTGTTGCATTGCAAAGTGTTACTATTGTTGTGGGCTTTTCTCATTTCTTTTTGGGTTTTTGTTTTTCTTTTGCAGCATTGCAAGAAAAGCTTTTTTTTTTCTTTTTTTTTTAAAATTTTCTTTTGTGTTTTTGTTTTTCTTTTGCAAGTGTTGGTGTAGAGATCTTTCTCTGAGGTAGGTGTTGAGCACTTTTGTTGTTCTTTTTTTTTTTTGTCAGCTCCCTTTTTCATATATATTTGTTTTTTTTTTTTTGCTATAGAATATAATCTCTATTTATTCCAAGTTTGTTGTACAAAATGTAGGAATCTTTCGTTTATACTAAGGTATTTAGAGTTGTATTCTATGTCTGATGATGAACTATTTAATCGAATGTTAATCTAAAAAACTTGTGTGACATCTTTGATTGTTACATAGTTTCTGCTAATTGAATATTAAATTTTTGTTTAATAATATCTACTGTATAGTAGACTGCATCTTCTTTACTAGTTATGAATAAGCAGGTGGTGTTTAGATACGTAGAATGCTCGAGCAGAAAAAATCATTTATATGTATGTAGAGTATGTGTGGAAACTTTTTTCTGGAAAGGAGTTGTCAATAGATCTTAATTGAACCGCTATATCGGGTATTGAACCATGAGCAATGTGGCCTCATTCTTTAAATAATTTCCTGGTACGATTCTTTCGATTTCTTTGTCAGAGTAGTTAGTCTAGTTTTCATATCATTGTGAGTTGAAATTGATTTTTCTTTTTTTCTTTTTGTGCTGAGAAAAATTGATTTTTCTTTCATTCAGTTTAAGAGTAGTTTTGTCTCAATATTCCTGAAGGATATATTGGCTTTATGTCTACAATGTCTGTAAGTGAAAGAGATTTAATAATTGAATGTATTCATGACACTACCGTGACAAAGAATTGTTGGCAGAAACCTCTTTGCAAGGCACGGGACATTCAACAAGTGTCGATTATAATTATTTGCCCATCTTCTTTTGTTTTGCTTTATCAGCTTTGCTAGGTGAAAAAGTTATTATTCCTGCTGCTTTTCTGCATGAGTTGGAGTTTATTATTAGCTAATTGAATACGGTTTGGGGGTATTGCAGGAGAGCGAGAGCTTTGGTTTGCAAATGATGATATCCCAATGAATGTGCTATGTCGATTGTCTACAAAAACCTTACTTGGATTGAAGCTTGTTTCCAAGCAGTGGAATTGTCTCATCTCAGACCGAACATTTGTCCACCTTCAGTTGAAAGAGACAGAAACAATTGCAGGTTTCTTCTTCCAACCGAAATTCCAATGGTGTGATGATGATATCAACGATGTTAGCTACATTCCTGTTGGAAAAGAAGGTGTTATGTTGAACCACACTGTCCTGAACTTCCTCCCAGAGAGTGTTGTCATCCTGGCTTCCTGCAATGGCCTGATATGTTGTCGCAGTTGCTTCCCTTCTTTACATCCAGTGATCTATGTCTGCAACCCATTAAACAAAGAGTGGACCAGTCTGCAGTGGCCTAATCCTGACCAAAGAAGGAACCTAGCCTTGGCTTTTGATCCTTTCCGGGATCCAATAGATGTTTCTACAAAGTTCAAACTGGTTGCAGTTTGTCAAAAGGAGACAGATATGGGGGATTGCCAATTTCTGTTTGATTTATATTCATCAGAAACGGGGGAATGGAGGAGCTTGGAAGAAATCTGTCATTGCAATCACGATTTGATAAAAGATAAGGGAATCTTTGTAGGAGGAGTTTTCTATTGGCTTACCGATGGAGATGAAATCCTCATGTTCAATCCTGAAATTCAGATGTCTTGCTTGATTAAAGTTCCACTTTCTGGTGTAGAGTTTACTACGATCCCTCAGTTTTGTATTGGAGAATCTGAAGGTAGGCTGCACTATATATTGATGTCTGAATATGGACTTCAGTGTTGGATGCTTGAGGACCACTTTGCATCTCAATGGGAACTTAGGTACACAGTGTCTTTGGACAAGTTGGAACAAGAGAATTCCCATTTTCTATACAATTTAGCTGAAAAATTTAAACCTGAAGTTTCCCGTGATGTTGGAACATGGGTGGATACTTTGGCTTTCAAAGATGGGATATTGCTTATGAGGGTTTTTACAAATATATATTCTTTTGGCTTCGAGACCAGGAAGATGACAAAGCTCTGCAGCCTTTCTGCTCTGGGACCAAACTCCATGTTTTCTCCTATTGTCATTCCTTATACCATGAGCTTGGTTCCACTTAGTTAAAGATAAGCCATGGTTCTTCTTCAATCTCGGTTAGAATGTTACAACATTATTATCGTATAGAGATGGTTTAGGTGATCATTTTTCATTATCTGAAGTTCCCTCTGCTTCCGTTTCTCCAAGGTTAATGAATATACTGCTCATGGCCAGCTTCTATCTTACTACATTGTTAACACTTAACATTGTGGATAAAACTAACTATGCTTTTGATATCGAAAACAAGAAGGATGCTTAAAATTTGTCTGATGCATATTTTTGAGTTCATCGCGTCTACTGAAGCATCTTTATGTTTCATGATTAGCTCTTTTATGATTTTTGATATACATATAGAGAAGTTATGTTCTTTATAGTCTAGTTTAAAAAAGAAAATGAAAAGGTTCGAATTTTCTAAAAAAGAACTCTTTATAAACAGAAGAGCTGCTGCCCTCTAATTCTTTTGATGGATGTGATCATATCATAGTGTTTTGACAATCTTGTTGTTTCTAGAGAAGATGAAAGAATAAAAGGTGTAAAAATCAAGTTGTATGTCCACAATGCCATTTGAACTGCAATGTAGTACCAGTCTTCATTAAAAGCTATATCTTCTTTTGAGTCGATGCCAATTCACAAGTATATTGATAAATACTTCTCATCCAAGTTGTTTGGGAGATTGTGGGGTAGTCTATCTTCTTTAGTTAATTTGTTTAACCTCTTGTCTTTCTTTGGGTTATATCAAAATTGCATTGCAGCTCGGAGCACCAAAACTTCTGTTATACGTGAGGTCGAGAAACAGTTATATTCATTTTGAGATTTCTTATATACAACTTTATCTTATATTTTATAAAAAGTAATTTTCACAACTTGAGCCGTACCTCAAAGGTTATATAGCAACAATCCTTTGTCTTTCTTTAGGTTATCAAAAGAAAAGAACAAAGACGTTATTTAATAAAGCTATTAGCTATTGGATTATCTAAATTGAATTCTAACATTCATTTTGAGCAGTTCTACCTTAGTCCAAAGATTTTCATTTTTGGCGGCAGTTCACTCCATTTGGTGGCATTAGTCCCATGTTAGAAACTCTTCTTGAAAATACGCTCATTCTAAAGGAAGTACGATCCAAATTAATCACACACAAAATCTAGCGAGGATAGGTCCAAAAAAATTAATTTCATAGAAACACAAGTCCGAGTTGCAATATATATCTGATTGCACTAAACAAACCAACCACGGATCCAAGACAATATACCAAAACGCTTAATTAGAGTGGTGAGGTTATGAAAACTGCACTATCATCTGCAAAATTTAAGGTGGTATTCCACGACAGTGGAGCCTCAATGCTACAAAAATTACATAACACAGTTGTACCTAGTTTGCTTTTCCACGACTAGAATGGATGAATATCTTTGTCATATTCTTTGTCCCGCAGAGAGAGAGAGAGAGAGAGTCGCCGTATGTGCTGAGAGAAGCTATAATCACCACCTGTTGTTCGGAGGTTTCACTTTGTAAATTCTCACAATCCAGTTAGATGTCGTGAATGCCTCTTCAAGGTATTCAAGCTTTATGTCCTTATTTCCTATTTCAACGCCCCTTGCTCTGTCAAATCTGCCAAGACAAAGAAAATTAACAAATGTCATATAAACGGACACAAAGCCTGCAAAGCAACTGCTGGACTATGTCAGGGATCAAGAAATATCACCATCTGATGATTCCCCATGCGCGGTATAAAAAGCAAACACACTTTGATAAATCAAGAATCACAGTTCTCCACTGGTGTGGCACACAGGAATCATACAGCACAACTGTACATTTCATCCAACATTGGCCCAAGGCAATATATAATAATGGACTTCTTCTTCATACAAAACATACAAGTAGTAATTCATGTAATTATGATGTGAGTGATCTCTTGTTCTTCTTTCTTACCCTGCCATTTGGATTAGCACCTTGTATAACTAAAGGGCACATGTTCTTTAATTTTTATCAGTGCAACACCAGAGGCCAAGACTGTGTCTAGAAATGTACAGCAGATCCATGGAATGCCATGCTTTTGTAGGAACTACTTACAAAAATGATTCTCCCGACATGTGAATGGAAAGTCCACTACGTAAATTCTGTAAATGAAATATCAAAACTAGCATTTCCATCATTCACTCGGTCTCTCATGGAATACAACCTGCCATTGAGAGACTAAAAGCAGTACTTTCTGCTAGTCATTTGTTTTCAGAATATAAGGTGTTTTGAAGAATAAAATCATACACACAAGTCTGTCTGACAAAACTACCACTTGCGTGCACCATAGTGGTTTGGATTAGTTATATTTTGATATCTAAAAAGTTTGTAGATCTGGACCACACCATCCGGTTTGACCCAGAACCAAATTTTCCCCCTGGTCTGTTTTGCAGTCTAAGACCGTCAATGAAAACTGGAACTGGTTGGACCTGGTTTTCTATTCCTTTGGTTCTCTGACATTTTGACTTTGGACCAAATAGCAGACCTTGCACAATCTCAGGCATTCTTCTATCCAATGTCATTTTCTCACTCTCTTCCACTCCAACACCAGTCACAGAAGCAAGCACCATTCCAAAACCGCAGCCACCACCTTGAATAATTCATGCTCCTCCCTCTCTCGTACTGAAAAGTTTTCTTCCTCTCCTGCTTAGTGCCTCCCCTCCTGTTCTTTCCGCACAACCCCCGGAAGCAATTTGCTTCTCAAGTAATCTCTAACTCAGGTACAATTGAACCAATCACCAGGAAAGTGTCCTGCAATCACCTTGTACAAGATCCAGAAGATATCTCATCGGACCCATCTCAATCTTTAGGACAACAAATTTTGCTTACATATATATAATTGGTCTTTATCTTCAACATCACTGTGTTGACTAGAATTGCATGATTGTTGAAAGAAATCAGACTTCTGAGGATTGTTCAGAAGGTGGCGTCTAAGTCAATCTGGCTTGCATGATAAACTAACCAGTCACTCCATTGATGTTTCACTTCTCTCTTTTTTGTGTTCAGTATGGGATTTTTTGGAGTAACTTGAGCAGAGAGCAGTTTAGCAATTTTGAAAGTCTTAGACTCGATAGTTACTTGATATTAATTTTTATATCATAGGTGACGTTAGTGGTTCTGCAGGCTGGTTGGACCCAGTCCAACAGTTGACCGTTTTGACCAGTAAGGCATCCATCAAGTTCAGCCACCAGACCAAGTTTTAAGTATTGGATGTCTAATCATGTGAATGCCTGGAATAATTAATCAGATAATAAATTGATACTGAAGATAATTATCATCTTTAATTTCATCAGAAACAAGAGAAGATAAACAAATCAATAAACATGCATTTGTAGATTATCATGAAACCACCAAGAAGTAAAAACAGTAAGCTTACCCAGGAGGTTTGCCATATTCTGTTGTCAGCTCACCAAAGCGATAATAGGATAGCTTGTACCTAATTGAGGAATGAACAAGGAAAACTTTAATACACAATCCAATAGACACATAACAAGCACACGTACCACCAAAGAGAGACAGAAAGTTATGTTTGCACCCTAGCAATATCCAAGTCAAAGCTATCACAAAACAAACTAAAACAACATTATGCCATTGAAAATCACTCACCAAAATAAAAGACGTTTCATTTTAAGTACTAGAAAGAAAACAAATAGAGTGTTGCACTTGTACAACATAGTGAACTCAGATACCCATGCTCCAAGCTAGCTCCTTTGTTTCTAAGGTCTCATGGAAGCTCTAGAGTTATTAAGCATTTTTAGAGCTCATACTCCCTAAATATAAAAACTCAACAACAATCAAAACACAAAAGGGTAGTCATGTAAATTTGTGGCCAAACTATCTTAAACTCCAGACATTACAAGCTAGAACTAAGAAAAGTAGTGGGAGAAGTACTTCTAAAATAAGCTCTTTCTGAGCTCACAAAATCTTATAAGCTATTTTACCAAACACCCAAAATTAGATTCTACTGAGAACAACTTTTATAACCTATTTTGATTAACAATAAGCTTAGCTAAAATCCTCTAATTCCTGCCAAACAACTATTTTCGTAAAACAATGTCTCGAGTTCCTTTGCTAAATATCCAATTACAATACAAGTACAATGCTTACCAATTTGGAAATGTTGCATTCAGCAGAAAACAATCTTCATCAAAACACAGTACAGTTAGGCTATGGTCATATTATACAAATAGTGTCCTGAGCAATTTACTGCACCAAGAAATGCTTTGCACTAGTTGGCTGCTGGAAAGGCAATTGATAAATGCGCTATTCATTTTCAGGGGAGAAAGAACATACAGCTATTTTTTCTCTCACACAAACACCTCTCTTTTTATTTTCCCATAACAAGCATAACTGAAGTACACTACAAGTCCAGAGACCCAAAGCAGGCAGCAAACAGTTGAGAAGATGACAAAAAGGTCTGTAGTAAAGAGGAACTTACATTAGACAGTTCAACATCTTGGGGGCTGCACCTTTGTCAATACGATACTCGCCATTAACAAGGTAATCTGGTTCTTTGATGACAGGAAATACTCCACCTCCAATTCTCACCATCCACAAAAATCTAGTATGAAGTAAATATAGTTAGATTTTAGTATAAAGCTCAAGCAGGAAAAGAGAAAATAGAACATTGTTCAAGAAAGTCCATTTTAGGATCTACCAACTGAAACGCTTAAAAGAGAAACTTCTTACTTGTTAATATCATCTGAAGAGTAACCAGTAACACCTCCAAATACAACTAATACGTAATCCACATCCAATGATCTCATGATTT
Organism: Ehretia macrophylla; assembly: GCA_037974665.1. Taxonomy (NCBI): domain Eukaryota; kingdom Viridiplantae; phylum Streptophyta; class Magnoliopsida; order Boraginales; family Ehretiaceae; genus Ehretia; species Ehretia macrophylla. The sequence goes on from CM075770.1 coordinate 18,286,547, forward strand.
CATAAGCTTCATCCTCATAAGATGACATTGCACGTCCAACAGTAGCAATGTGTGTGTTATTCCAGGTGTTATTGTCTACAATTACAGTTCGGTTCCCCATGGCAGTAATCTGATACCCATAGTCCCACCAAGACATCACCTTAGCATCTGGAGGAGTGTTCTGGCGCAGCCAAAAGTATGCTTCACGATAATCATCAAAGATGATCCTGTTACCATGAGCACCCCTTGCAGCTAACACAATCGACGGAGATGAGTATGCCTCTGACGTGACCCAGGTGCAGTGGATAGCATATCGACTCAACAAATAAAAAGCACCAACAAGCAATGCAATGGCACCATTTTTTGGGATAGGAAGAGATTGATCGACTGCACCCTGCTTGTGAAGTAAGTATTAGTTTTCATGTCAATCGTGAATAAACAAGTACTATTTTTTATGTAATTATACAAGCCAGAAATACAACTATCATATCCTCTTAAAAACAAGCGACAACCTTTTGCATAAATACTGAGACCAAGACATAGTTTAAAACAAGAGACTATTCATGAAATAAATATGGTTTTCCTCAAACATGAATAAGCATAATATATAAGGAACCAACCTATACACCTGATACTGAGACCAAGACATAGTCTATATTTTGTTATTGCAAAATCTTTCAATATAGTAACTCAGCAGAAGAAGAGAAACAGATAAAATTTCTGTTGCAGCAATAACGGTTTGATAAATCTTGAAATTCATTTAAAAAAACCACTAAAGTAAAGTGACACTGAAAATGTGTTTCTAATGTTTGAAGATTAGAGAGTCAAAAAGTGATCTGGAATCTCTTAACAATGAGGACCAAAATAAATGGTAGGTGTCCCTCAGAAAGACGAAAAAGAAAGATGATACTTCTGCTGCAAAAGAAACAAAAGTTAAAGAATTGAAAGCACTGGGGTTGTACATAACAGAAATTACAAGGGGCAGTTCAGAATGGATATTTAAACTAATAAATAGGAACTAGAATGTTCTAGATAAGTTTCCGCAGAAAGTCTTGACAAAATTTACCTTCCAGTATTCTGACTACATTGTCACTTTTTTTGTTTTTTGTTTTTTGAGAGTTAAAAAGAACGTTATTGATGTGCACCAAGGTGGTGCAACCCGTACAAGCAAAACAAAAAGCAACTAAGTACAAAAAAGATTTATACAATCTTGTATACTACTAACACAAATATTACTAGACCCTAAAGTCCCAAAAGACAACATTATGAAACCACTTATTCTTCACCAATGAAAGGATTTCGAGGCAACCCACTGAATCCCAATGATTATAAATGCCATTTCCCATAAACTTCGTGCCCAAGCGCTTCTAAGTAAAAGGTGTCCAATAGATTCCATCTGATCTTTGCATACATAATATCTATTACTAAGAATTTGTCCCCTTTGCTGAAGATTGAGAATTGTTAAGATTCTTCCCCACCCTAAATTGACTACATTGTCACCTTAATCAAGAGGAACTCTTTTGTAGGTGTTCCGATAATTTTTAGTAAGCAAATTTGATGTTCTTAAAGTTGAGGCTCTGTTGACAGAGAGGTACACCCACACCAACCTCTAAACTTATGTGGCACACCTGAGGGGGAAATGAGAACAAACCAGATAGAATTCTGCTTAGGCTCAGCCTACCACTGTGATAATTGTTATAATTTGGAATATATTCAGAAAAAAATTCCAAAATTTTACACTAAAAGAAAGCTTCTATACACTGTGACTGGAGCTGAGCCGTCTATTTTTTTTGAGAAATGGAGCTGAGCTGTCTAGTAGAATGTGATATAGCAACACATAACAAGAGTGATCTTTTAATGATTCGAGCTCCAACATAGGCAAGATTATGATCTTCTTTTTAGTTTTCACTTATGTTTGTCATTGCTCCCTTTGCTCAGGAAACTATATCTCATCAAGATATTTTAGGAGAAAACATTATACTTATAAGGTGCCCCTATATAAATGGTCATTTTTCTTTTGAGAAATGAAAAAATTTATTAATATGGACCAAGGGGTGCACCCCAAAAAACACTATGGCCCCTATATGAATGGTCATTGATTGCAAAAAGTGAAAAATTTATAGTTTGCCTAAATCATCAAGGTGATATTGTATATTAATATGTTGAATCTAATTTTCCCTCCAAAAAAGTTAACCAATGAATGTTATTCCACCATACACCAATACATAGATTAGAAGCCACTGAGAGAAAAGTATAAAATGATGACCTGAATGTGGTGAACTACAACACTACATCTGCACACTGAGCTAAAGAAGAATATGGAAGAAGCAAACAAAGCCAATATTAAATTACATGCGAAGAACCCAACCCTGCCGCCGCGGCCCCCTCCCCCCTCTCCCTCCCTCCACGCCCGGTAAAAAGAAAAAGGTAAAACAAAAATTAAAAAAGAAAAAGAAAAAAAGAAAAGGATGGACATAACCTTAGAAGAAGCTTTTCCTTTGCCAGAACCACTATGAGCAGCTTTGGTTTTAGCTCTCACCAGCTGAGTCAAATTCTTTATAGTGGCTGAGACTGCAATAGCGCTGATAAGGCATACCGCAGGTGTCGCAACAAGAATTAACCGAACCATGACTCCAGCAAAATACATGCTGGTTAGACCATACATTACAATAAATATAGTTGCATCTGACAACCGCTTGAAGCAGAAATACAGGCCCGCTGGAAAGAGGATCAGCAGAATGTGAAAATCAAACATGAATGACGACCATGCAGTAGGCTGGTGCTCAGAAACAGATGCAATAATGGGGATGTGATCTTTTGCATAGGTTGGATCGAGGAGAGAGTAGAATCGACCAGTCCATGGAGAGATGTATCCAGAGGCAGTGCCAACTCCAAGAGCAATGGCACCCAAACCCACTGCAGAAGTCACTGTGATTCTCAAGAAGGCATTAAACAGTTTTGGATCATCTAAAAGGTGCTTGACCCAATCCAAAAAATAAAATACCTGCACAGCATTTTGAACATAGAGACATTAAACTAAATGCATACTTCACCAGTCAGAGTGATCCTATATGCAATCACCACTTATGGGAAGAATATAAGGAGTAATTGACAGGGGATATAAAAGAAAAAATAAGAAAAACTATATTGATAGTCAAGGAACTTTGGGCACAGATTTTGAAGTTTTTATCAATTTGAAGAGAGAAGAAAAAAAAGGAAAAAAAGAAGAGAAGAAAGTATTAAGTATTTGCAGTTGCCAAACAGCATCATATGATGCTAAGAGCCAAAATGCAGAAGCAAGGAACGAAAAAAAAAAAGTGTTACAAACAGCAGTAGGGAGTGATTTTGAAAGCACAAACCATCTTTGCCAGTTACATTAGACGCTTAGGAACTAGAGACAATAGGAAAAATCCAGTTTTTTCTTAGAAGTGACTCTGATGAAGCTTTGATTACCTTGGTAAGCTTTTGCAGATTACGAAGTTCAGGCTATTGTCCCTTCTCCACTCAAAAAAAAATCTAACTTGTAATTCTGACAGAGTAAAAAAGCACATTCTTTTCAACAATAAACTACAGGATACAAGCCAAAGGGGTGAAAGAGATGATACCTGCATCAAGAAAAACACTCCCATTGCAGCCATATGTTCTCCTGACTGGACATGCTGAAACCCAACAAACCGAATTTGCATCGCGAGCAACATTCCCAACACATACATGCAATTATAAGCTACATATAACCTCATTGAGTACCTCCCGGTAATCAAAAGAACCATGACATAAAGCGGGATCAAATTAATGATGAAGACATAACCACCCCATGCTGAAACCATATAGAAGTACCCAAAAGCCGAGGCCAGAGCCCAAGCAAGTGAACCTGTATTCACTGCCTTAACAAACAGATAGAATGTAAGCAGCAATGCGAAAATGGCAACTCCCTCATTATCATAAGATCCTGCGACAGATCTTGAGATATAACCCGGGCAAATGGCAATTAATGCAGCCGCTACCAGCCCAGCACCAGAATCCCACAACTCCTTGCCAAAGAAGTAAGCCACCAGAGTGGTGTTTGAGGCAAAGAATGGCGCAGTGAGCACACAAACCTCCCGTATGTGGACAGCAAACCTGAAAGTGGAATTCACTAGATGACAGACAGTGTAAAACGTTAAAAAAAAATAAAAAATTAAAAAAATAAAGTGACCTTAGAAAACGAAGGGTCCAGTAGATGAAAGCAGCAGTGAGCATGAGACCAGGATAAAGCGTGCCACCGATGATCCGACCCAAAGGATACCAACTCTCGGAATCAAACCAGTTCCAGAAGTCGTAGAAACCGTTACGAGTCAAGAAAAGCGTGGTACGGTAATTGAAGTAAGGATCGAACTCGTGGATCATGCTCTCGTAACGGAGCACGCTGAAGAGACGCGTTATGAATGCCAATATGTACACCAAGCATAGAATCGTCACACGGATTAACAACTCCTGTTGCTTTGTCTTCAGCTTTATTACGCTTCTTCTTCTTCTTCTTCTTGTTAAAATTCCTCCTCCTAACATCGCTGCTGCCAGATCTGACGACGCCCCCATTCCTACGTTACTACTGCTGGCTGCTACTACTAGACTACACTATGTTTAGAAATGACTGATGTTGAAATTCATAACACCTCAAGTACAACCTTTGCTGCATACGGTACCGTACCTGGCAACATCACAATTTGTTGTCTCTTTCGGCTGTTTTTGTCTGACTTTTGTTTGACAATAAAAATTCATGGAATATTCAATAGGATTTGGTTTTATATGGGGGTTAAATTCATTGGTTTTTATTATATTAGGCGTTAAATGAAATAGAATTCGAAATTTGATTATTTTTTAATATATATATATATATGTGCATATATAGATACATGACACATGTACATTAATGCCCTTGTAAGTTTTACGAAATTACAGGTACACCACCTACATGAACTTGCTTATTAGTTCATCAAAAGAAAAAGGGAGAAAAAAAAAAAAAGCAAGCCAAACTTGGTTTCAGTGTGTGTGTATGATGTTATTTTATTGTGCATGGTTTAGATTAATTTTTTTGGGGCTATTTGACATGTAAGTTGAATTATTTTATATTTTTTTAGGTTTTTTTTTATTAAAATTAATTTTTTGTTTAAAAAATAAAAAACGATTACCGTTAAGGTGAATCACAATTTTTTAAATCATTAATGGTATGATTATGATTAATAATTTTCAAATCTCTTAGGTTTTGTTACAATTACCATAATTGTAATAAATTATATATACAATTATAATAAAATAATTGTTAAAAAATAATTTATTATATTATTTATTATCTTCAACACGCCCCCACAAGTGTAGGCGATGTCAGAGAGAGATTTTTAAACCTTATACTTGGACAATTTTAATATTTTTAAATAGATAACAGTGAATTTTAAACCCAAAACCTTTAAATTCTTATACTCTAATATCATTTTAAGTTATCATCTCATATAAGAGTATAAGTCTTATTTTTTAATAAGTATAAGATCTAAATCTCATATATGTAAAAATGAAGGGAATTCTAGGTTAAAAATAGTCTACATGCAAGATCACAATCTCATTCACATATATGTTCACGTGCAAGCGCATAATGTTACCTAACTTGCGCTTACCACGAGGGGCGTATTGAATTAATAAATAAATAGAGTAAATTCCTTTTAGATGAGATAGTAAACTAGTTACAAGAGGAGGAGGAGAAGGGATTAGAGCTAAACGGCCATATTCATCATTCATAGCTATTTTAAGAGAGTTTTAGCAACTGTTATAGCTATCACTATCCTTGATGTCACCGAGCAAAATAAGACATAGATAGAGTTTCAACAATACTTAAACATTGTTTAACAATCACTTGGTTGCCATCTACATATCCACAGTTACATTGATAAGATAATGTTGAAACTCAGCAAACGTCAGCATCAAACTTCAGAGAGATACCCATGCTGAAGAGTTCCTGGCAGAGTAACTTGGCCCCATAAGGAACATTCACCCTCACTATGTCTTCCACAGACTCACAGAACCGGCAATACGGACCCCGAATCTTACGCCCACCAAGCACTGGCCGTTGGATGACATTTGCCATATTTTTGCATTTGCGACAAATGTGCATTTGTGAGGAATCACTTAGGGTGAAAAGGCGTTCATGCAAGTTAGCTGCTGCACCGTGGGCTATAAGACAATCACGCTCCATCTCACCGAATTTGATTCCACCAAAACGCTTCCTGTCTGCAACCGGCTGACGTGTTAATGGATGGACTGGCCCAGTATTCCGGAATTTCACTTTGTCTTCAGCCATATGTGTAAGGCGCTGGTAGAATGTTGGGCCCATGAAGACAAGTGACTGTATCATTTCTCCAGTTCGGCCATTGTAAACTCTCTCGTTTCCCCATCTTGTAAATCCAAGGCTGCCAAGCATATGCACCATATATCATAAACTACGATTGTATAATAATTGATTGATTTCAAAATAATCTGATATTAGTAATACGTTGAGGCAAAGAGTGTACTCCATTTATAATGCAATTACCTGTGAAGCTGAGTTGTTATGGCTTCAACTGATAAAGTGGAAAATGGAGTAGCATATTTTAAAGCACCTCCAAGGGCTATCCCCTTGCCTAGAGCAGCCTCTAACAGTTGACCAGGAGTTTGACGTGAAGGAAAAGCATGCGGATTTATCACAATATCTGGAACTATCCCTTGTCTAGTGAAAGGGAAGTTCTCCTGAGATTCCAGAAATCCCAGAACACCCTTTTGCCCGTGCATGCTGGAAAACTTGTCTCCAAGACATGGAGAACGTACCTGCACAAGCATGCAAGAAAATCTGAACCACTAAGAAGCAGATTACTTTATTAAAAAATAATGGAGGCAGCACAAGAAGATGGTATCTCAACAAAATTCCATCATAAAACACCAAGCAGATTATTAATTGATCGGTTTCATTTAGCCAAAATCAGAAGAACCTTATTTCATTTCTACAGTTCAATAATATAAAGAGAACTATCTTCAGCTCCAAGTTATATACAGATGAACAAACTTAGAGTGCCAACCAAGCTAGTTATTACACAATGTTCAGTTCAGGGCTGACTCAGAAGACCTCTCATGCCATGAATCAAATAAAAAATTGCTTATGATGCATCATAGATCACCACATATTCTCAGAGGTTTTATATGCAGATGGAGCTTTGGATTACGAAGTTAGGTAACCTCTTTTCTGAAGATTCCACCTTTGAATGTTCAAATAACTCAAACGCGTAGGGTATTATTGGATGGAATTTTTTGATCAGTAGCAAGCATGAGATATACCCATGATTTCGTTTTGACTAGCAAAGTATCTTTCTCAAACCTGTACTTTAAGCACAAGAACCACATTGACATGCCTGAAGAGTGTTTGCACCTAAATGCACAATTCAACTGTGAAAAAACTTACCTGTCTTAAAGACACAACAGCAAAGTTTTTCCCATCATCATTAGCGGAGAGCATAACTTTTTGAACCATGCCTCTTTCAGTGTGCTTCAGTTTCACACTGTGATCAACGCCTGATTCTGCATATTTCCCAATGACGATGTCACCACTCTGGAGGTTTGCACCAATAAACGGGAAACCATCATCATCGAGGCTGTCAACACGTCCAATTTTACTCTGAGTTTTCCCAAAATTGATAGTATCCTCAGGCTTCATCTTCTTCCCTGATACTTCCGTGTTATCAACCTCAGCTTTGAAACTTCTAATATGTTCTGAGCGAAACATACCGCGCTCCAATGAGGCACGATTCATGACCAAAGAATCCTCTTGGTTGTACCCAAGGTGCACATTTACAGCCACAATAGCACATTGGCCGTTGAAGTATTCAGGTCGTGGCAGCATTCCGACTTTAGACTTTCCAAGACAATCTGAAAGCATTGTTCGGAAAAGTGGTCTCTGAGGATAGTACAATTGATGAGTATTAGTGTCCACTCTTATACTAGGATTTGTAGTGGAAAACCCCATGGCCTGTTGGGAGTGCTTTTCAGATTGGTAGAGTACCCTCCTTGCATGGTCATGATTCGCAAAGGGGATAATTCCACAACTTAAGCCCAACAAAAATGACATGTCAAGTTCACAGTGTGTATATTTCACGGGGGGACGCTCTTCCTTTTCCCTAAAAAGATATCTAATTCCCCATGCAACTCGACAATCCTCCTCCTCTTCAGGTCCAATAAGCTCAACAACTCCACTGTCCAAAAGAGACTGAAACGAATAACTACCCCCCTTCAAAGTTCTAATTCTTTTAAGGTTCTCAACAACTAGAAGCGGACGCAGAATCCTTCCAGCATCAGTAAAAATACGTACTTCTCCTTGCTGCTCATCTCTTTTGACTTCCACCTACAGGGATAACATGTTGTGAATCAGAGAGATCAAGAAACCAGCGAAGCAGATAGAATCAAAACACATTCAAGGCACTAAAAATATTTCATATTAAAAGTGAAAACAATAAAGCGGTTAGATATCACAACATTTCCAACTGCCAAACAAGAAGGAAAATTTCGGGCATGCTAAAAGTGAGTGCATAAACACATGTTCCTGCTAATCATGCATCTCAGAGATTAAGATGTTGCTACTCCATTGCTTGGCTGGATTAAGCAAGCAAGACATAGTAATCCTCGGGCAAGCACAATTTTGCAATAAAGAGAAATATAATTGTAGCACATTGCATTTGGCTAGATCAACCGAGCAATAAAGAGTCAGGTGCCAAGTTAACATGATATGAGATAAAACCTGGTGGGGCAGTTCCTTCCTCTGGCGCTTATATCGTAGCTCAGCAACAAATGATGCAGAATCTTCACACATACCAACCCAATCTCCATCCAGAAAGATTTTCTGCTTCCCCTTGAACAGAGTAGAAGTATCATTGACCAATTCTTCCATCCCACATTCGAACAATTTGTCACAGATGGGGTCCAAAATGTCAGTACTGACAAGACCCAAACTGGCCAAATTTTTAACAAGCCCACAATTCTCCCCATCAGGGGTAGAGAGGAAGCAAACCCTTCCCCAGTGAGAAGGATGCCTGCATCATGAATTCTAGTAATGATTAGGTTACCATAGAAGCAAGTACCAATTGTAGGCATAGCCAATAAAACTTTTAACAAATCCATTTAGCAATCAAATGCATTCATCAACTCTTCTCCGGGACAGTAAAAGGAAACTAATACATCAGCATGCTAAATTCATAGACGTCTATCAAAGTGGCAGACCAAAATTCACATACATCATGGTGGGAGAAGGCGCAAGATATTTGTTACACAAATAAACAAGAAATAATTTTTTTGAAACATGTATTTCTGATTCCTCAAATTTCAAACTCTATAGTTTCTATTCCACTTTAAGAAAATTTTAAACTGCCCCCATCCCCCCTAATTCACATCTGGTGCCCCTAAAAAAACACATCTTGTGAAAATGGAAACAGGGGTAGAGACAACAGAATCGATCTATCAATTACAGATAAACATGAAAAGGATGAAACAGGATAAGTCAATTACTTACGGATATCTTGCATCGCCAACCTTCCCAGTATATGTAACCTGCTGGCGCATTTTCCTCATATCAGCTGTCATTTGCAATGGATTTGTCCGCCTCAGTGTCGCCACTACTCCAGAAGTTCTTTCCATCCTCTTGTAAGGGTGACACCATGCTCCAGTTGAAAACGCCCTACACAGGCCATTCGTGACGATGGATGCATCAAGATAATGTTCAATTGGATGCAGCTGCCGATCTCCATAAAGGTCTCTTTGCATGGCCTTAATCATGCGCCTTTCAGCATGCTTGATATGCACTCTCAACTCACGCTCAAGCAACTCCCCGGCCAGCTCCAACCTTTTGTTTCTAAAATCATCTCTGTTATCAACCTTCCTGCGGCCGGTATAAGCTTGCAAGAGACATTTAACCATATAGCCAAGAAAGCGAGCCTTTTGCTTAAAACCAGTAAGATTGGGGAACAGATATCTGCTTATGAATTCCTCAACAGATTCTGTAGGTGGGAATTTGCAATTCTTTGCAAGCCTCTCAAGATGCCTGAGTGCATTATTCCCTTTCCGGAAATCCTCACAATTCTTGTCAGCATCATGAATTGATGCGACAAGTATGTTCACAACGCGGGTGTCACCAATATCAGCTTCTATCAGATTAACTACCTCTCTATCAGAAGAGACGCCCAGAACAAAGAACAAAATCCAGATAGGCATTTCAGCCACAGAAAAATACACGGTAAGCACCTTCTCCCCTCCTCTAATGTGTTCCATTTTTGGAGTTTCCACCAGTTTTACAAACACTCTTTTTCTCCTAGAAACTGTACGATAAGAAACCATCCAGGTTGGATTAGTAGCCACCCATAGTCTATTCAAACAGATTTGTTCCTGTGCAATAAAAGTCTGCAACAGAAGATCCAAGATTTTACAATAAAGTCTGCAAAATAGCCTAAAATCAAGAAGTCAAGTTTCACATGCAAATCAATATGTATTAATAGGATAAAAGATGATGTCATGCGAGGAGCACCAAAAGGCAAAGCAAGAGTAGTTCAGATTCCTAATAATTAGTGCAAAATATCAAACAAACAAGCATTCAAAATAATTGAGCATATATACACTTGCAGTCAGCAAGCTTTCGAAAGATTCAATGGATAAGCCGCCTTCGAGTATCAAAAAGACAACGAAGAGCAATAGTAAGAAGCTTGGAATAATTCTTTTGAACAATAAGATTAGATGTGCAGGAGGGAGCAGTAGTCTAGGAGAAACACAATAAGGCACGAAATCATGAGAGAATCTTCACAGAATAAAAGCGATTGAATGCATGCCTGTTTGTGGTAATACCAATTTTTACAACTCACGGACCATGTCTTTAATATGCCGTTCATATACTTATGTTTCTCCTCATGGCCTGAATATAAATATCAAGTCTTCATGTTCCAAATGTTAATGACCACCTCCTCTAAAAGCTTAAGCTATTAGAGAGGGTTTATTATATTATTTATTATATTCAACACCAAAATCAGTATTTTCATTTATTTGTTCATAACATGGTGTGAACCTGTATCTCTAGAATTGTTCAAGCAGCTTTATATATTAATTATAATCTTGTCACAAGATTTTGTAAAACTTCAACTTCTATGGATTCACAAGAGAGTCGTGAAGCTGAAGAGATGCCACCACAGCCCTCATTTCAGCCCAACAAGGTAATAACATAGTTAACAAAAACAGATTAACACCAACCTTTTCAGCCCCCTTGACTATGAAATATCCTCCGTGGTCAAATTCACAATCACCTTTCTCAATTCTGTTCATCCAGCACAAGTCAGACTTTACCATCACCGGGATTCTCCCAATGATAACATCTCTTTTCTCCTCACTCTCACAAATCTTCTCAATGGATGAATTATCTGCTCCAGTTTTCAACTTGTCACTTCTAACTAGCTTTTTAGTGTAGACCTGTTCAAGAAGGCAACAGCAAGTTACCATGGAGGAGCTATAAGCGAAGGGAGATAGAAGGAGAAAAAATTTCAGTGCCAGTCACTAACCTGCAAATGAGTTTCAACTTTCATCCTCGCTGAGTAGGTCATGTTTTGAAGGCGAGCATGTCGGGGAAGCAACTCCAGATTCTCTTTACCTGTCTCATTAAAAAACTTTTCTCCTGTCCAAAAGGTTGGTGGGTCAAGCGTGACCTTGCCGAACTTCACTGATGCATACCTCCATTCACCATCACCTCTCTTCGATGGATCAAACCCTGGCTCAATGACAATTTCCTCGATGGAATCAAAAACTTTCTGAATCCCATACTTAATGAAGTCATTGTATGAATTAATCTGGTGACTTATCAATCCATACTGCTCAAAGAACGCAGTTGATGCCTTTTTACATAAACTTTTCAGAAAATCCTCACCCAACTCTTGAAGTGAAGTTGAATCCATCATATCATCATCGCTGTCATCAATATCAATTTCATCAACATCCATCTTTACTGCCCCATTTGATACATTATCTTTACTACAATTACCCACAGCCTGTTCCATCTTATCCGAGGAAACCATCAATTTCAAAATCTGCAAATTGTATAATTAAATCAGCACATTGAATAAAACTCAATGGCACTATCAGAAGCACTATCAAAGGACATGTAACATCACAATTTCATTTAACTTTTCATATATCAATGTAAACCAACTTAAAATCACGACAGTATGAGAAGAGAGAAGCAGCAATTGACAACAATCTTTACCGCTTGTCCATTACATGCCAGTCATGATTTTGATACAACAAGATAGCATGAAACTACAATACATTACGTTGAAGATAGCATTTCATAGCCTAATTCTGCTTCAATGGGCCTTCCGGAAATTCTAATACATATGAGTGCAGTTATAATAAAGACCCCTTGATGCATATTTGGAAGTTTCATAAAACCATCAACATCTTATATCAAATTGAAACCCGAGAAGCACAGATAAGTTAATGGCCAACCTCAATTGTAAATAGTCTGACATATTTTCACATTTATATATATATTCAAAAAGAAGAAGAAAAAAAATCTGAAGGCAATGGTATAACAGTACTACTGCAACTATTAGAAAGGTACACATAATGAAACCAAAAAACACTACAATCAGACAACTTATTCAAAAAAATGGATTATTGTGCTACCCCAATACATATGAAAGAAAAATAAGACAAAATTGAATCTGTTCAAGAAAAAATTAAGGGAAAAACAGAACATTGGATATCAAAAAAAATCTCATACCCGAAAAGGGGGAGGAATTAGGTTATTGGGTTTTGAGAGGTGAGTGGAATGCATAACAACTTTGATGGATTTTAGAGGAATATAGCAAGAAGGGGTTTAGGCAGCCGATACACAGCCCTCCTGCTATGGTTAGGGTCAGGGAAGGGTCTAACCTGCTTTGAGTCTATTGTGCGCAGCTTTAACTTGCATTTGTGCAAGAGGCTATTTCCACCAATTAATACTATGACATGCAAGTCACAAAGCAACAACTTTAACGTTGTGCCAAGGCTCTCCTTCCAAGCATGGGTTTAAAGTGAACAAAAGAAAGGTTTACATATATGAGTTTTGGGCAATGGCGGAACATTAAGGAGTGAGTGGGGGCTGCCAACAAATTTTGTTTTAAAAAAAAAGTGTACTTTTAAGGTAATCTTAAGGACGAAAAATCAATTTAGCTCTACTGAGAAAATACAATATCCACATATGAGTGTTAAATTATCTATTTTTAACCCCCATTGAACAAAAATCCTGAATTAGGCCCCCCAGTTGTGAGTCCACATGCAAGATGCTTGAGGGTTATTAACACAGGGTCTAACTTTAAATCCAAGAAACTTAGGGTTTTTGGAGCTTTACCTTAAAATAAATCCAACTTCTATAAAAAGCCACTACATTAATTTTGTATATGTATTTTTTAATTACTTCCAGCAAGACAAAATAAAAATAAAAAAATCCCAAAAACAATTTGTAAAAGAAAAGCCATGCATTTCCCTCACATTCACATACACTGAATGATTCTACCAAAAGAAGAAAAACTATTTCAGGATAACAAGGAAAAACCCCCCAAAAAAATGTTCGTTAAAAAAAATAATAATTTGAAACCATATAGCACAATAACGCAAATTAAAAAATAATAGTAATAATAATGATAAAAAAGAAAAATGCTAAAAACACCATGGGTTTAGCTTTACATTCACATTCTTCAGTTGCTTCTACATAAGGAAAAGACCCATTTGAGCAAAACCCCCAAATAGCATTTGATCACCAAAAAAAAAAAAAAAAAAACAGAAAACAGAAAACTAAAATTATATACACAAAAAAGCAAAGTAAAGTTTCAGAAATAACACATTTCAGAGAAGAGAGGCTTACATGAAATGTAGTGTCTAAAAGTTTTCTGCAACTGAACAACTATATTCCTGGGTTCAAGTGTTCTCTGTTTTTTCACGCTACTAGAGGAGAGAGTGAGAGAGAGAGAGAGAGAGAGAGAGAGAAGTAAAAAGGTCAGCAGAAAAAGACAGTAGAGTTTTTTGGAAATGGACAGCGTTATCATACTTAATTTTTCTTTTTTGTTTTTTTTATTGACCTCTATTGTACTAGGGGGTAACTCATGAGGAAATTGTGGGAACTTAAGGGTGTGCTTGGATCGAGGGGGAGAAGGTTTAGTAAAGATGAAGAAGGGAGAGTATTATAAAAGAAATAAATGGAGAGAGTTAAATTATATTTGGATTGAAAAATTTTATAAAGGAGAGTATTATAAAGGATTATGAGTATTTTTTTTGTTTGGATTAGAAAGAAAATGAAAAGGAGGGATAAATTTTATGTGTATAATGACTTTTATACCCTTTTTATTTTATATTAAATTTTTATGATTTGATGAGAAAAAAAAAAAGGTAAAAATGTCATTATAACAAACAGTATTTTCCCCTCCTCCCATTTCCCCCCAAATTGGAAAGACAACATTCTAGGGGTATGGAGGGGTGAGCCTCATCCCCTCTATACCCCCTTCTCCTATTTTTTTCCAAACCAAACAAGGTAAAGACCCAACCCCTTCCCTTACTAACCCTCCCCTTCCCCCCATTTTCCCCAATCCAAACACACTGTAAAAGTTGTTAACATAGGGAAAACTCAATTTAGTCTTTAAGTTTAGCATAAAAGTCAACCAGATCTTTATATTTTGAAAAGGGTAAAATGCAATAGAGGTCCCATTATTTATTCAAAAGTCAATATAATTCTCATTATTTTAAAATGCTCAAAGAGGTTCCCAATATTTACAAACATGCTCATTGTAGTCCCCACCGTTAAAATTTTAGTTAGTTTTAACATATTTAAATAGTATCTCAAGGGTAAAATTAAAAAATTACAAAAAACATAAAATTTCACACGAAAAATATCAAAAAAACACACTAAAACATACACACGAACACACACCAAAAACACAGACAAAAACACACACCAAAATATTCACAAAAACACACAGAAAAAACACATCCACTAATATTATACACACATGAACACACACAAAGCCAAAAACACATACACAAACTCGCGGGGGTGGAGGTAGGGGGTGGTGTTCGCGGGTAGTGGCTTGCGGTGGGCTCACGTGTGGTAGCTGGTGGTGGTGCTTGCGTGGGTGGAGGGGGTGTTCGAGGGTGTTGGCTGGTGGTGGTGCTCATGTGGGTGGAGGTGGTGTTCGTGGGTGGTGGCTGGTGGTGGTGCTCGCGTGGGTGTTGGGTTGCGGTGGTGACTAGCGGTGTGGGTGAGGGTGAGGGTGGTAGCTTGTAGTGTGGTGGTGACTGTCTGTGGTGGTAACTGGCGGTGTGGGTGAGGGTGGTGGCTTGCGTTGTGGTGGTGATTGGATGTGGTGGGGACTGGCGATGTGGGTGAGGGTGGTGGCTTGATGAGGGCTCGCGTGGGTGGGGAGTGGTGTTCTGGTGGCTGGTAGGTGGTGGTGGTGTTGACTGGCAACGTTTGTTTGGTAGGGGTGGTGGTGGAGTTGGGTGGGGTGGAAGAGAAAGAAGAAGGGAAGGATAAATTTGCAATTTTATGATTCAGTTAGGGTAGTTTAGTCATTTTATGCATTTTCTGTTAGATTTTTAACAGTGGAGACCACAATGAGCATGCTTTTAATCATTGGGGACCTCTTTGAGCATTTTGAAATAATGAAGATTATATTGATTTTTGAGTAAACAATGGGGACCTCTGCTGCATTTTACCCTTTTGAAAAAATATAATTTTATAGGAATTTGTTTGGTTTTTATATTAAATTTCAGGGACTAAATTAACTTTTTCTCATTAACGATATGAAAAATATTTTTTTTTTTAAAAATTAAGAAATTATATTATTTATAAAAATTAATCTTGTAATCTTTTGTACGCACATCGTGTCTTAGATAATATTTAGCTTTTAAGAATATTTTTGACAATTAAAATATGTACATACATACAAATCCCGTGTTAAAAGTTTTTAAAAAGTTAACAAGTTAAGTCAGTTAAACTAATGATATCACACTTTAAATACATTAAAAATTAAAAAAATTATTTTGAAAAATCTAAAATCAGAGGGTCAAAATCTTCAGACGACCACTAGTGACATTTACTTTTTTTTTTTTTTTGCTAAGCACTGAATCGTTATTTTCTTTATTATTATTGGGCATTTAAAAAGAATCAATCACTTAAGTCGATACATTGATAAAATATAATATATATTGTTCAAAACGATATCATCTGTTAAGTTCTTATAACAAGTGAAAAAAAATAGAAAATCTGAATCACTTGGAAAAATAAATAAAAATACAGAGATTCATATAATTTTGTTCTGATCGAGGCAAATGGAACATTGTAAAACAATCGGACGCATGACTGCGGTTATAAACAAACCCATTCTATAATTTTTCTCATTATCTCTCGTGAAAAAATGATCCTATAAAAAAATGAATTTACAGTACGAAATAACATAAAAACGGATTGAGCCGTTCATCTGCCAACAGAAATTTCACATAAGAAAACCCTGCACTAAGCCAAATTGGAGATTATAAACACTAGGAAAAAATTACTTGACAAACTAGTTCTCATTTCATTTCGTAGCACCTACAATGTGATTAGCAGCTCCCACAAGCCTGATAGGAGTGTTAGAGAAACAATAAATGGAATTCCCTAACTAGTTCTTCTAAAACAAATCACTCATTGATTTCCTGGAAAAATGAGAAAAAAAAGAGAGGAAAAAGCCAACTATTAATATCTAATCTCGACTATCGAGTACTTCATTTACAAGTTAATCCAAGGAAAAACACACAGTAAACTACACTGCGTACACATTAGAAACTAGATACGCTGGAAATTGGCACTCGAACCAGTCTTACGATCATGATGGACTTTGAATCTCGGCTTCGCAGAACCTCCATGAACCATCATACTGCTTCTTCAGAACATAACGGATTTTATAAGTGCTGCAATATGTAAGTTTGACATACTTAGAAAACTTTGAAGGAACATAAAACGAACATGAATTAATAATAACAATGTTTCACAACAGTTGGATAAAGTCAACCAAAAAAATTTAGGAGGTGGCAATAGTAGAAATGGAATCTAACCCCTACCTCTCTTCTGTTTTGATTTTTCCCCTTGTTTGTTTTTTTTCCCCAAAACCCAATAACAATTGACTTCTAGGCAAGAGTCCTCAGTCTCATAAGAAGGAAAATTAATCATCAGGGGACATCTGCAACGCTCTTTGTGTCCTCACATTTTGAAGGAGCACAAAACACTTTCTCAATCACTACTAATTGGTACTGTTATTTATTCATTAAAGACAATAGATGCCGTTTGTCATAGTTTCAGGATTACGGCAAACCCGTGTCAAATATATGACATGACTGGTCACCAAATCATTAACTTAACATACATGGACTTCGTACATCAAGAAGAAACACTAGCCGGTATAACAAATATCTATATACACTTCAAATCTTTCTTTTATCATTGTATACATCAGGATTCAGGAATATATTCTGAGATCAGATATTCAGATATCTCTGCTTACAATTAACTATTACCTGTAATAATTTGGATTTTGGGGCTGAGATTCATCTACGAGTTCAGCTGCTTCCTCCAAGAGAGCCACTATTTCAGCCATCTCCTTACCAGTAACATCAGTCAAAATATCCGCTTCTAAGACTGATAATTGCAGCAAAACAAATCTCCAAAAGCATGACCTAGCTTCTGCTTCATAGGCCAGAGCTTGCCACTATGGCATATTTCAGAACAAAGAGAATAAAAAAGGTAATTAATTGGAGGAACATATTCACATTTCTGTTTCTGATGGAACTGATGACAAGTGACTAGACATTATATGATGTTTCTGAAGCCCAAATACCTGCTAATTCATTAAAGCCATTGCTATTTTGTAAAGAGATGTCTTAGTTATCCCAATTACATGCCATATTCACATATAGAACTAATTTTTCCTCCACAAGAAAAATCTCTAAATTTTTATTGAAAGAAGATCACATAAAAGTTATGCAGCAAGGATTCACATCAAATCAATCTGGAACAACTGTAATGGGGCATGAAATATGCTTTTACTTATAACACATGGGGTTACAGAGAGGCCTACTCTCTTTTCTCTCTTTTTCTTTTCGACTTGCCCACACAACGTCTTTCTTCAGAGGAGGTCATCAAGGGGCAAAGTGACTCTTGAAAGTCGTCACTTGTATTGCATTGCGTCAAGAGAAATGACTTAGATAAGATCATTGCTCAAAGAGTTTCATTGTTGAATTGATCTCTGAATTTGATCTCAATAGGATTTTAAAACAATATACTCCGTTCTTCCCATTTATATTGCCACACTTCCTTCTTGGTATGTCCTAATTTCATGTCACCTTTCCAAGAATAACATAAACTTTTCCATCCACTTTCCAATATACCCCTATATAATGTACACCTAAAAAACCACCAGAACTTATGACTAGAAAAAGGTATTAAGACTAAATCTTTGTCATTCAAATTCAACAAGCCAATTTTATTAAACTTGCCAATTACCTAGTTGACAATTTTAGTGGGACAGAGGAAGTACAGTAGCTATACATTTGAATTGGAACGGGACAACCCCCACCAATATAAGTGTGAACGCAACATGTAAGTACTTTACTTTACAAACACATTGTATAAATGTATCTGATGTGTGCTAACACTAAAATAGACCTGCAGACTCTTAAGGATATGCAAGGACATGATAAATTAAAATTAAACAATAAATACAGCTCACCTGACCAAGCATTGACTCGTCAAGGACATCAAACAGACCATGAATATGGTGGCTAGGCCCCAGTGCTTCAGATTTAGTAATTTGCCATTTCTTAACAAGGGCCTCAGCTTCTTCCACAGGCATGTGCCGCTTGTATGTTGCTGATAAAGAGGATGATAACCCAGAAGAGATGCAAGAATTTGGCAACTCTGCAGTTTCTGGGGTATGCTTACTCTGCATTGCAAGCATTGAGAGAAACTTCTCAAGTCTACGGGCAAGTCTATTTCCCTTCCCGCTAGAAGGTCTGAAACTTGGACTTAGAGAAGAATCTGTATGCCAGGAAGATGTAGTGGCTGTATTTGATTTTCTGAACTTCAGTTGAGATGCATTTCGCATATTCCACAATTGCATGTTCATTAGCCTGAAGCAAGAAAAGAGAATGCACCCCAATGATGTAACAAATATTATCTTTCCAATCATATTGCTTGAACTCAACCAGATCTCCCAGACTTTATTTTGTCGAGCACCCAAATTTCTTTTCAATTGGACAGAAGGGGTGCTACTATTGCTCCCAACATTATCCTTGCTCACTATCAATGGCCCCTGCAAGTTGGGTGGAGCCAACTGCTTTACAGCCAGACCAAGATTTCGAGTGTCTGTACATGCAACAGATTCTTCATAAGCTTTACTATCTGATACAAGAGCAGGTCCTAGTGGTCGGTGTTTCATGTTTATCGTAGCCTGTGGGGCTCTTTTATTTTTCCGATTCCATGAAGCTCGCTTTTCAGCACTAAAGAAGTTCACCTGTCAACAAATTCAAATTAAAGCTCCCTTTATTTGCAATAAGATCTACTTTTCTACTCAAGACTTACCAGAGATGGGGAACAATCTCTGGTATCTGAAAACAAGCCTAGCACAGAATCTTTCAGCCATGTCTCCTGGTACAGAACATATTATGTGTTACAGGAAGTATCAGCATTAGTAGATAAATAACAAGTTAGAATTATGTTGAAATTAGAATGGAAGCCATTTGGTGGAAGCTTCCATCTAACATTTGTCTGGCTATCATCTATGCACAAAATGGACAACATATCACCAAGGATGGAAATAGAAAGGAAGAAAGATAACAATGAGGTGATAGAACATTTATTTGATAATGTTGTAGATCATGTAATGGTGATTAGATTTTCTCATCCCACAAAGAATGCCTAGCAGAATAACAGTTAGAAGCAGCAATTTGAACAAGCATTAATTGGTTTCTAAAACAAGACTAAAGATCACTTGTTGAGAATGTTAATCAAGTCTGACAAATAGTGACCCAAAAAAAAAGTCTGTCAAACAATTGGCTATGAAGTAGAGCTGAGGGCAGGTTTTTATGCAATCTAATAGCAATTTCATAATGTGAATCAAGTTAGATGGATACCAGTGATTTATTTGCACTTGGAAGATCTGTGATTTCTCTTCCTGTAGACAAATTGCGTGAAGCAGGATTGGAATTCAATTCAAGTTGCTGAAGCCTTTCAACAGCTGTCGCCTCATCACCCTGCATGGTAAGACTTGAATATTCCTCACATTCAGGTAGAGGAAAGTTAATGCCAAAATGATCAGGAAACATAAAGATACCTGTCCAAGAAGGAACAAGCAGAAGGCTTCCTCGAATTTCAAATCAATGCCCTCTGATGCTATTAAACACTCACAAATTTCTTTAGCCTTGTTAATCTACAAGAATTGACATGAAGAATGACATTATGAACAATGAAACTTCAAGAAATCTAATTTACTGTCATATATATAGAGACAGACACACACCGTATTCATATATTATGAAATACTGGTAAAGAAAAATAGAGTTAAGAAGAAGTCCTATTGCATCTAGCATAATACTCAGTATGCAATGCTTCTATTTCCATATTGCAAGAAATTATAAATCTTTTAGTAGTTAAACAAGTAAATCAAAATCAAGAGTCTAGCCCCATACTTCAGAGGTTTACCAAATCTGTTTGCTTGCTTGAAAATCCAAGTGCAATATGGGCTATCAGAACCTTGTAGAAACAATTAAAATCAATGACAACTCTTTGATTTTGTGACTCAAGCGACTTTTTGTTCTTCCGAGTAAGAGCTAAGCTATCCCAAGGAAGAAGTTCAATAATCTCGGCAGCCATGAGCTTAGTGAGTGCTTGAATTAGAAAGCACGCCCAGTCTTGCACTTGGCAAGATGTTTCAACATCAAGGCCCTGCCTGAGTAATTCACGTAAAGCTGCAATTGCTCCTAATCTCCGTTCAGCATTTTCAGGTGTATGAGGCATGCCCAATAACTCCAAAGTGCAGGCTGGTGCCAGTTCTTCCAGAGATTCTTCTATCTAAAACAATTGTTAAAGATGAGTTAGTAAAAAGCAATAGGTAGTAGAAAGGAAACTGACAAAGGGATTTAACCAATTCTGTTATAGCATATCTTTAGAATGCAAAATGCTTAACACAGCTATTTGAAACAGAGAACATATATAAACCATCAAATTCCATTTAATCAGTTGAACTAAATTGATTAAATCTGTAGAGGCAAATGTGAACATATTTCAACTACATCAAGTAATGACAAAACCACTGCAATCAAGTATCATTCGCAGGGATCTTACCTGAGATAACAAAGTCATCTTTCCAAGAGAGACTCTGCTCCTAAGCAAACACTGTGCACGTGCAAGGGCTTCAAATCCTTGCGAAATTTTATTCTTCTCGAAACCAGCTTTCGCAATTGCACACTTCAAGAAAGCACCTAAAATAAGACAAGGAGGCATAACAAAACTGCCAGAAGAAAGATGGTATAGTGTTCTGACCGCTTCTTTGACTAACCTCTGCTAATGCCATGGACAAGAGCAAATCATGAATATAAGGCTTAGAGTCAGGGTGTTGAAGGGCTTTCCTTCCAATATCTAGCACAAGATTCTCTTCTCCAACCTGTATCAGCCAAACTTACATATGATTTTTCCACTAATCAGCAGCAAGACGATAACGACTGTACTTTCCATATAAATTACAAGATCATAAAGATGGTAATAATGTAGCCAAGGAACCTCAAGTATACCTATTGAACAAGGTCATAGTAGGAATGAAAAACAAAACTTAACCAAGTTTATCGTTGCGATAAAGATCCCTCTACTTGTGGTAATCTAAATTTTCAAAATAAAAGGTAAAGAACAAAAGAAATATGCACCAGATGATACCTCTTGAAGGAGGCACAGAGCACCAGGTAACCAAGCCCATGGAATTCGAAGAGAAGATTTTGGTGGAACCTTTTCCTTCATATTACCAGCATATTCTGGTTCAAAGAGGAGCTTATCCCTCACATCCAGTAACAGGTTCTAAGAAGCAGGTATAAACTAGTTATCAAGTACAATACTTAAGTGAAAGATGTTGACTGCATTTACTAATACTCATGCAAAAGAATAAAAAGATTCCACAAAGTTAAGCAAACTATGAAAGAACTCCATCCAACACCTGGCGAGCAATCACAGCATCCATGGTATAACCTTCTTCAATCTCAGCATTTCTGAGGTGCATTACTGACTTAACAATTTCATCTTTCTCTGCTTTATCAGGAACACCAAGAATCTGCAAGTTCATATTATATTTTCAGGTCAGAAGTCTCCAACCACATAATGTTTTGAATATCAGACACATGATGGCAAAGAGGATAACGCTCTCACAAAGTCTCACATGGTTCATCCCATCTTGCTAATACCATCAAACAAGCAATAGGCCAAGTGCTTAACCCTTTCTTTTTCTAACTGAAATATTTGCTTGGTAATTCAATGCAACACTCGGATTATAAAACTAAATCAATCTCTGTCTACTACTAACAACACAACATGTGAACGGCATATTAAGCCATTCAGATTATATTATAAGATATATTGCCACCACACCTTGGGAGTACTATAACTCATGTTAAGCCTTCCAAAGTTAACGAATTGTTGATGGATGTATAAGTCATCTGCCCAGATGAGGCAGAAGACGTACACAAGATGACCACCATAACCAATGAACAGAAACAGCATGTGAGCATGCAGAATAAATAGTTAGTGCAGAGTCACTTGAAACCAACAAGTAAAGCAATGGTCGAGAACTTCAGAACAAGATGACAGAAACAAGTTCCATCGCCCAAATTCTTGCTATACAAATGAGTATGATGCCGATGACATAACTTAGCACTCCCTTTGGTGGCATTTGAATACATATTTCTTATTCCTCATGAAGAAAATGAATTCAATAAAACACATGCAGTGTTGAGAGTACTCATATGTATGGAAAACATTTCTGTATTGCTTCCTAGTGTAATCTCTGATATACGCAAGAGCTCTCGATAACTTACCATGAATCCATTTCCTAAATCTTTTCATACCTCTCATTCTTTTATCTATCCTTTTGCTTTCACAACTAATACATCTATGTGAACACAACCACATGAAAGATCAAATAAGCTATGCAAACTTCCTCACATAACGAAAATGCTGAGTAGTTCAGCACATTACTTATATAGAACTTGTCTTTCACATTTTCCACAATTTGTTCACCTCCCTATCCTCATTTCCAGAAAATATAAAATACAATTCCTAAATAAATTTCACATTTTGAATCTGCATTACATTGCCTCAATAAACAAAAAATAAAAAAATAATCATATACATACTTATACATATACATACATTTACTCGTTTAAGATTTATCTTTCACTTTTTCCACAATTTTTTTCATCTTCATATTCTCACTTTCAGCAAATATAAAATTGTAATTCCTAAATAAATACCACACTCCAAATCACCACGTTTCCAAACACGAATCTACAGACATTGACTCAATAAACAAAAACATACATATTCATACACGTACATATATCCATATATGTAAGGATTGTCACCTGGTAGCAAGTGACGGGGATTTCAACGGTGGGCGTCACCGGAGCCTGAGAATCGGCATTTCTGCCACCACCGCCGCTGCTCCGGCTGCTTTCAACGACACGAACGTCGGCGGTGGCGTGCAAACTCCAGCGGCTTGAAACCCTAGCTCTTCTACTACTGCAGCATTTTTCAGCTAAATTTCTACATTTCTTATGATTCTTAACATTACTTGTAGCTGAGAGGTTAGACGAGAGGTTAGACTTATTTATAGCATTGTGAGCATAATAATAAAGCTTGCTGTTGCTGTTATCATTGAAATTGAAATTGAATACGTTTTCGCATAAACAACATGAAGAACAAGATGATGCTACACTTGGCAGCGTATGAACAACTGCCATATCTGCATCTATGATTCTGAAATAGATTTTTAGTCGAAAAGCTTCATTTCTTAGTTGATTTTGTATATTTTCAATAGATTTTTATTATTATTGTTGTGAGCATTTTGTTTTGTTTTTCTAGTTATCTTTGGATTGTTTATAGATAAACAACAACGGTTGCCTTTTGCTTTTTGCTTTTTTTTTTTCCTTTTCTTTTGGATTTTTTCAAGGAAGAGAAAGAAGGAAAAAAATAAAAATAAGATAATACAATGGTAGAGAAAACAGTGTTAGTAGGTGCAGTGATCGAAGTGAGGAGACCGCATCAACATTCTCATCTTGACGAAAACAAAATTGGATAATAAAATAAAGAGTGAAGTAAAATCTGGTGTAGAAGGCCAAGGGTTTTTGGATTAGCTTAATAAGTTCTCTAATTTGATTGTAATCTTAGGTCTAAGAAAAAGATAATAACAAATAATAAGCTAATGTCGTCGTATAAATTTGTTATGATCTATTTGGCTTAACTACATAATTTTAGTTATTGAGTTGTAAAATTTTTAATAGTAGAATTTTGACTAAAAGTATAATCGAATAAAAATTATTTATGCCCTATCCTCACTCCTTACACCCTCTACGTCCCATAGTAGCAACAGACCCACACCCTACCCCAACCTTACCCCACCCATCCTTGGTTCATCACCCTTTCGCAGCAGACTTTCCTTCGCAATTTAGCAACGGATTTTCTGTCTCGATTTAGCAGCGGACTTTCCGTAATCATAAAATGGCGATGGACTAGAGTTCGTTGCAATTTCGCAATAGACTTTCCGTCGCAACTTAGCAACGTACCTTTGGTCTGTCACCAATTTTTCACGCTCTCTAAGTTCGTCCCAACTCAGTAGCGACAAACAAAGTCTGTCACCATTTCATGATGAACTTCCCATCACAACTTAGTGACGGCCCTTTGGTTAGTCGCCATTTAGCGACAGAACCTTAGTTCATTGTGATTTAGTGATTGTATTTTAGTTCATTGCGATTTAGTGATGAACTTTCCGTCGCAATTTCACAACGAACTTTTCGTCATAATTCTAAACAGGCCTTGGTCTGTCACCATGTCCCCACCCCCTCCTTAAGCTTGACTCGACCCAACCCAATAGCGACATACGAAAATCCAACGCCATTTCGTGACGGACCAAGTGTCCATCATGAATCGTCACCATTTGTCACTATTTAACGATGGAATAACAACGACTAATAGTGACAGAAATAGCAACATAATTTATTAACTTTAGAAAATAAGCAATATAAATTATAATTCTTTATTAAATACATTTTAAAGTCCAACAAAAGTATGAACAAGTATTTTTTGAACTTAATTTGATGTCCAAATTACTTTTAGAACGTAATTACTTGCGGCAATAATAGGGAATTACTTGATAATTATAAAAAAAACCTAAGTACAACTTAAATTCCATGCCTAAGACGTAATCTGATCCTATGTCTCTCCAATTCCGGTTAAGTCCTATCCTTGCAATCCATTTTTATTTTTTTACTTTATTTTTAGCAGTATTAGTTTAGAGCTCCCTGTTAGAGTTGGTGACCCGAATTCTATTTAGCCCAACCCAAAAAATTCGCAGTGCGACCCATTTGGTAAAAACTTATTTTTAGAGAAAAAATTAGGGGTCTGTGGTAGTAGTGAAGGTCAAGGGCCGATAGGCCCAAGCTAAGAGTTTTATTTGTACGAGCCTATATATAGTAATGTATTTAAGTTTGTCAAGCAGGTTTTGGTAGCCAACTCTATTTGCTAACCTCTTGTACCAATTTTCAATATAGTGAATTTGTTCCTCCTCTGCCCGTAATTTTTTCTGTCAAGAATTTTCCACATAAAATCTGCGTGTCTCTTATTTTTCTTTTCGTTTTCTGTTGCTATTGTTTGTCGTCTTTGATGACACTCCCTTCATCCAAATGATGATTTTCTCACACTCCACATGCACATGTCATCATCCAAGCATTTTAGGACTAGCTTTGGAGGCTCGCCAAGGAAATCAAGCGCACACTCACATAACATTTTGCTATATAGATCTATGTACTTGCGGGTTAAGTTTGTTTAATTTTGCATTTTATTTAATATACCAACCTAGGAATGATTAGCATCAACGCCTTCGAAAGAATAAAGATGGAGAAGAACAGGAGAATAAAATAAAGGTTTCGACATATTAAACAAAAAGAAAGCTTCCATTAACGGCTTAGCTATTTGCTTTACTACTCTCTACTCTTAAGCAGCTACTAAGCGGAGAAGAAAGTGTTGCTAAAGCTTATATATATGCATATGTGTGTATATGTGTATATTTATAAATATGTATATGTGTGTGTATGTGTATATTTATAATTTTTCTCATTTATTTAATTATATTTTTTCGAAACAAGAATGGATTAGTGAAAAGTGTTTATTGAGACGATGCATCATGAACTATGTCCTATAATGCATTTATTATGATTTCAATTTTTGCCCCTACTAATTAACAATTCTGAATTGTAGTATGATAAAAAAAAATTGCTTTATTAGGAGGTAAGATGCATTTTAGATTCTCAAGGTTTTAGAATTTGATTTTGATTTTCTATAATAAATAAAAATATGATGACAACAAATATTTATAAAAACATGCATTTTTATATTGGTTTGTGAAAGAAAAATTGAAATAAGTGCTGAAGTAATTCTGTTGTAGCATTGATAGATTTTATAGTTTTCTGGTAGCTTGTTGGATTAAATACTCCTTGCACAATCTACCTATGTGCGGTTCATTTGCACTACACTTTTGAATAACGAATGCTCAATTTTTTTTTTTTGTCTTTTCTATATGAAACTCGTTTTGCATGATAAAGGATAAATGCTATCCGTCGTGCAATATTGGCGACAACCCAATTGTTGAGGTTAAATTAGGCATTAAGTCTCCCATTTGTATGATAAAAGATGAATATTTTACATGGTTTTACACATGTGTGAATATATATATATTTTTTAAATATCATTCCATATTTTTTAATAGTACTTCTGATATGACAAAATTAAATAATTAAAAATTTATCTACTGTTAAAAACTTTACAATTTAATAAATAAAATATCAAAACTAGGCAAAACAACCCTTACGACAACCATGCTAAACCAAAGAATGCCCTGAAGAGGACTGAAGCTGAGTGGCTTTTTTGCTTTGTTTTTTCCCTTCTTTTTGTTATCCTAATCTTTACCAAGTTAGTGAACACATCAATTTTTATTTACATTGATTGAGTATATCAAGTATGATATATTTTTTACCAAATTTATTTTATTACTAGTTTTATTATGTCCCGTACTTATCCATTCATGTCTAACTTTATTATAGGAGATCAATTGCCACAATTATATAAAGTTGCAATTATGTCACTCTCAATATTTTGACAAAACGAATAAAGACAATATAATGATGTAGGAATGAAGAAACCTTAAGTTTCCTATTAGACGATAAAAAAGAAAAAGGTTAGATCTCTTAGATTTCATTGCAAAAGAAAAAAAGAGCGGAGAGAGATCCACTGCAACACGCATTCGTATCCCACCACTTATTTATTTATTGGTCAGTGTCCCACCACTGATAATCCGTAATAAAATTGAAGACGAGCTTGACGTGCTGTGTTGTTCAATGCAGTATCGTTCTTTTCCGTCCACCAGCGTGGGTCTCGCCGTTTTATTTGTCTTAAATTTCAACTCCACTGTCACGTGTAGTAATCAGAGTACGTATATATTTGGTGGTGAAGTTACTTGGTGTATGTAAATAATTATAAATTTGAATAAGTCATACTGGTTATATTATATGTCTTGAAGATAAAAAGAAAATTAAAAAAAAATCAATAGATATATAAAATATCATATATAAGTCGGAACACATTTCTTATCACACAACCTCCAAGAGGATATTCATATTCCATTCCCAGATAATTGCAACAACCGAAGCTCCACTTGATCTATCTACACAGAAGAGAAGAAAAGATGTCAGAGAACAAATTTTCAGACAAGTTGAAAGCATTTATGCACAACAGATGGCTAGTGTTTGTGGCTTCAATGTGGGTACAATCATGTTCAGGAATTGGATACTTGTTTGGAAGCATATCACCCGTGATAAAGAGCACCATGGGTTACAATCAGAGACAAGTGGCCATGTTGGGTGTGGCAAAGGACTTGGGTGATGCTATTGGTTTCGTTGCTGGCACTCTCTGTGAAATCTTTCCCATCTGGGCTGTTCTCTTCATTGGTGTTGTTCAAAACTTTGTTGGCTATGGTTTGGTTTGGCTCATTGTTAATCACACTTTGCCTTCTTTCCCTCTCTGGGTGGTCAGTTCTTCTTCACTTTAGCCGATCCCTTTTTTTTTTCTTCTTTTTTTTCCTATTTCCTTTTTACTATACGTATACACACACATATTGATGATCGAAAAGCCATTATTTTTGCTGAATTAATTTGATATGTTTACGTTTATGATAACTATGCTCAAGTGAAGTGATCTCTTGAAATCTTGACTGCTACAATTAATTTGTTGCAATTTGAAAACAGAATTCTTATACAACCAATAACTCATTCAACTTGGTTGAGAAATTAATTCATCAAGCCTTTTTTGGATAAAAAGGAAGGTCGCGTTAGGTAGTTGACAACCACTATCAAAACCATGTTGGATTTTTCTTATAGATTTGAGACCTCATGGTTTGGTGATGATCAGAAGGATTCATTTAGATCTTTATAAAGATCCGAAGCAGATAGATTAATTGATTATCTGTGTGGATGGTTTAAACCTCAGAACCCTAAAAAAT
This sequence comes from Ehretia macrophylla, assembly GCA_037974665.1. Lineage (NCBI taxonomy): Eukaryota > Viridiplantae > Streptophyta > Magnoliopsida > Boraginales > Ehretiaceae > Ehretia > Ehretia macrophylla. The sequence goes on from CM075770.1 coordinate 18,315,415, forward strand.
TCAATATCTTAGATTTTATTTGGCACAATTGTTTGGCAGAAAAACTTAACCATTTGCGTTCTCTGTCCCTCTAACATTAACATCTCAAATTTTACTTGGCACAATGGTTTAGCGGAAGAATTTGACCATTTATATTCTGTGGGATTTGGCCTACTATTCTCTCAATTCCATCACTCAAATCTCTACGTGCAACCTCAACGAAGCCCATATGAATACTGCAAATGAATCAAACTACAACTGTCATCTTGAAACCACCATTCTTAGAGCAAAAAGCAGGATTACCTTGACTTCCTGAACAACTAGAAGCATATCAACAGCATTGCAAGCATGGTACCAACATAGGATAACCAATAGTAGATGATTGCCGTTGCAGCCAGCATCCACCTAACCCCATAAGGGCCATATCCACCAAATTTCATTGGATTGCAATTATCTAAACCCCAACATTGTTGCAAACATTCACATGGTCATCCTGGGATTTACATAGTGCTACCTATAACTCCAGGGATCCAAATCTCCAAGATTTTTATTCTCAAATTGTGCACAGAAAGTTACATTCACATACATAATGTTAAAGTGATTCAAACTTAAGAATCGGATTGAACATTGATACAATACACATGCAGAAAACTGCATTAGACACAAAAGCGAGAATAATCTCATATAGGTCCTCCCAAAGCTAACCACCGGCCTTGGGATTTTCATTTCACCATTTCTTTTATATTTAGTTCCTCTTTGTCGTCATTCTAAGGAGGTGACTGGGTTTTGGAGTGTAAGTTCATAGGAAAAGATAGAGCAAAACTTTTGAAGGGAAAGCTAGACAGAGTGGAGAAAGAAAGTTTAGATGTGGTCATGGTTGGCATCTTCACAGAGATCTCGCGATATAGGCTTATGGTGAGAATTCAAACAACAAATACAAAGCGCTAAAAAGTGAGAGGAGCAAGAGTGGACGGCAGCAGAACTAGGAGGTACCTTGGTGGTGAAGTCAGACTCTCAAAGTGTTTGCTGACAGGAATTCATACATTCTTTGAATCGACATTAACATTTCCTGCAAATGAATAACAAGAAGCACTTTTCGTTTGATCGAAGAATCCATTTTAGTTCCATTGATTGGCAGTGATGGTGAGATGTGGCTTTGGTTCTAGTTTTGAAAAATTGAAGTGCTAACCTTGGAATCTGAATATACCCTGCTAGATTCACGTCACGTTTAATCAAAGCTACTTTTAACTTTTGAGGCAAGGATGGGAAGCTCGAAGTCTAAACTTTTTGCAACTTCCGGGACATTTTATTTGTAAAGACAGAAGCATAATATATACTTCCTTGCCAGTATGCATAAATAAGTGGTGCAATCCCTGTACAAAGGAAAATGTACAAAGGCTCTACATATAAAAAAAAAAAAAACTGAAAAACTAGACAGAAAAAATTTATTCGCTCACTCTTCACTATATTTAACTTCGTTCAGTGTTAGCAGCTTACTCTCAAAACTCCTCCTGTTTCTTGTCTCCAAATAGCCCATATGATGCTGTAGTGAATACCTGCCATTATCTGGGAAGGGATTCTGAACTATCACACTCCGCAATCTGCATGCATGTAAGCAATCTTTCAAAGATGATGGCATGCTGCAATTCAGACTTGATAAAGAAAATATTTTTTTGAAATCCGTGGGTATTTGGACTTTGCGTGACTAATGCCATGGTGAAACCTCATGTTTATGGAGATGCATACATGAATATGAATGTTATTGGATGGCTTTGCTAAACTGTGATTTCGTTCGTTGGATGGCTTTGCTAAACTATGATTTCATATGAGTACGAATTCTTTCCCATCCAAGACAAAGTTTGATTTGTCTTTTTCTCTTTGAATGATTAGTTTGAAAGAGTAATAAACATTTGTTTGTATTAAAATAGACATTGGTGATTCTGTACGAAATGAAAATGAATTTTTTGTGCCTGTTAAATGGCTTTTGTTTCTGAAACAAATGTTGATTACTCTTATTATGTTTACACTCTAATCAATAAAAGGAAAATATTGCTATTGAGGATATGCAAAACCTTATAGTGAAGTTCCTCTCTCTCCAGTTGATTTTGATAAGTTAGCTGACTGAGACTAGCTCTACAGAACCTTAGCTTATCTACAAGCTAACGTGATTTGTTTTCATAGCCCAAATTTAGGTGCATACATGGTTCAACCAAAATTTCTCATAAGTGTTTATCTGATACTTTATGTTTCCCTTCTAACTGAGATGGATTTTGCTAAATAATTGAAGTGTTGCTTTTGTTAAAAACAAAAGTTCAATTATTTATTTGTTTACTTTATTTTTTACCAGTGTCTTCTATAGTTGTTGATTTGATGTCAATAATTAGAAAACAGTTGATTTGATGTCAATAATTAGAAAACAGCTGCTGAACGACAGAAAGAATGCAACAACAGTAACCTCGAAGGTTGGTAGAGGAGACGTGGATGATCTTGATAATGAAACTCTTGATCAGAGTTTTAAGAGAAACAATCGAAAATGGTATTACTGGTGCAAGCAGAGAACAGCAAGCAAAAGAAGTAGATCGACATATGACATAAGATAAAAGTGAAGTTCACAAATGATATCAATGTCATTATCTGAAAGTTTTTGCAGAATAGTATTCTTCTGTAATGAGGTCAGAAATTGAAAGATCAACAAAAAGTAATACTAGTGTTATAATTTATGAAATTCTAAAAGAACTCATTGAACCTTTGCGAAATTCTAGGCTATCTTCTCCTAATCTTGAAAACTTGATCTTTTACTGTTCCACGTCATCATAGTTTTTCTAAACCATATGAAATGCAACCAAAGATTAGGAGAGGTTGATCCAACTACTGCATAATTTACTACTAAAAGGATTCTAGTATTCATTTGTCAAGAAAATATGAAGATAATGCAATTGCTTAGACTGTAGCTATATATACGTGTTTATACCTTCATACATGTTGTATTATATCTGTTGACATCTCATTCCTTGCCATGAACTGTATAACTTTTCAATATGTATGCCACTCTATCCTTAATTCACTTTCCGGTGTATGCTTAATATTATGTTCTTAGTGCTTTGTCCTTCTTTGTTCCTTATTTATTTTGAATTTGCGTATCATTAATCAGTGCCACCACCAAATGTTGTGCTTTCTTCCTTTTTTAGAATATATCCTTGACTCTATAGTTGATTCAGACTTCTGCATGCAGCTGTGCGTTCTGATTTTTGTGGGAACAAATGGAGAAACATACTTCAATACAGGAGCTCTTGTGTCCTGTGTACAAAACTTCCCAAAAAACCGGGGTCCGGTAGTGGGAATTCTAAAAGGATTTGCTGGCTTGAGTGGTGCTATTTTGACGCAACTTTATGCTATGATCAATTTTCCTGATCAAGCATCACTGATTTTTATGGTTGCTGTTGGACCATCAATCGTAATTACTGCCTTGATGTTCATTGTTAGACCTGTCGGTGGTCATAGACAAGTTAGGCCATCTGACGAATCAAGCTTCCTATTTACATATAGCATTTGCCTCATTCTTGCGGCTTATATCTTTGCAATCTTGCTGCTTCAGGATATATTTAGTATAAATCAGAAATTGATGACAATATTAACATCTGTCTTGATTATCATTATATTGCTTCCAATTGTCATTCCTGTTCTCTTGGTCTTTGTCCCGCGACCAAGAACCCCAACAGAGGAAAGCCTTCTTGCTGAGTCTCAGAAACAGGGATTCCAAAATGCTGGGCAGGATAATGAGGTGATATTTAGTGAAGTAGAAGATGAGAAGACCCCAGAAGTTGATTCACTTCCAGAACTAGAGAGGCAAAAGAGAATTGCTCATTTACAAGCCAAACTTTTTCAAGCCGCCGCAGAAGGAGCAGTTAGGGTTAAGAAGCGAAAAGGTCCACGTAGAGGAGAGGATTTTACTTTAATGCAGGCACTTGTGAAGGCTGATTTTTGGCTCATTTTTATCTCCTTGGTACTAGCTTCTGGTTCTGGATTGACTGTGATAGATAACCTGGGTCAGATTTGTCTATCATTAGGATATACCAATACACACACATTTGTTTCAATGATTAGCATTTGGAACTTTCTTGGGCGTGTCGCCGGGGGATATTTCTCGGAGAATATTATAAGGTATGTTTGTAGTTTACATTTTGTTTAGGTTTATGTAGATCTCTTCATTGTGTCTTTTCCCTCCATGGTGTATTTTCTGACATTTTATTTTTAATTTACCAGAAATCATGCATACCCAAGACCTGTGGCAATGGCAGCGGTTCAGGTCATTATGGCTGTTGCACTTTTTTATTATGCTATGGGATGGCCTGGGTCAATATATGTGGTTTCCGTGTTAATAGGGCTGGGATATGGAGCGCACTGGGCTATCGTACCAGCTGCAGTTTCTGAACTGTTCGGTTTAAAAAGCTTTGGTGCGTTGTATAATTTCCTCACACTGGCTAGTCCAGCAGGATCTCTCATCTTTTCTGGTGTTATTGCTAGCGGTATATATGACTATGAGGCTAAGAAACAGAATTCTCTTAAACAGCTTACTTCAGGAAGTGTGCTTAAACTACCCTTAAGGGATGATGAATCACTCTCCTGCTATGGGACTGTATGCTACTCTTTAACCTTTGGCATCATGTCAGGACTTTGCATTATCGCGATGGTGCTTAGTTCAATCGTTGTTCATCGGACAAAGAGAGTTTACACCCAACTTTATGGAAAGCTTAACGCGTAAGGTTCATAGAACTGCAAGAAATTGTAGTTCGTGCAATAGCCAAGAGGTGTTCGGGATGTTTCTTCTTTCCTTTTCTGGACGGTTGGGAATACCATCGTGCACAGAGAAGCAGCATTCGTTCTACCTGCAGATATGAAAACCAATTCGAGATGTCATTGCCAATAAACCCTAATAGACATAGCCAAAATCCTTGTAGGTTTTCGACTTGCAATGACGATGGTCATATACGTCTGTTTGTTTCATCTTTCTCCACCTATCTGAACATTCTTAGAAGGCCTCTGAAACAAAACATTTTGAGGCTTTTGCAGACTTCATTGTATTTGTGAAACATGTAATGTCAAACTTCGGCGATCGGATTATGTGATCTTTATTATTATATCAGAGAGAAACACAATTTGCTATATTATTTATTGTTCTTTCCTTGTTATTATCTGAGGAAGATGTGATTTCTTTTACATTCAACAGTACACTTTCCTCAACAGCATTTCCCCCTTTGTTGATGACATTGACGAGTGAGGTATAGACATGCATGGATTGAACTCCCCAAGATATGTGAACTACTACTAAACACATGAAACCGTTTTTGTTGAATATTTATTGGTTTAGAAGAATATTAAAAATTTTATGTATTTTATTTAAAAAAATTAATTTTTTTAATGTATTTTATTTAAAAAATAATAATTTATTTTATGTATTTTTTGGTTAAAAAAATTAAGTAACTTCTGGAATCGCAATTAAATATAAATCTCTATTTCCCGAAGAAGAAAAAAAGAAAAACTTTTGTATGTACAGTACATTGTAGCTGCATGCTAAATTAAAAAAATGAAAATAAGAAATCTGAGCTGGCATTTATTAATATAATACAAATATCTATTCCTAACTCAACCAGTAGCAACTTTTTAACCATTCCGAGAAAAGTACAAAACACAAACACACACACACACACACAGAGACTGTGTGAGCCAATGGAGAACAACAACAACAACAACAACAACAACAGCAGCCAGCAAGCAGCAGCGGCAGCACAATCCTCGTCGACATATCCTCCTCATCCACCTCCTTCAGCTCAAGCACCTTACCACCACCTTATCCAACAACAACAACAGCAACTGCAAATGTTCTGGACCTATCAACGCCAAGAGATCGAACAGGTCAACGATTTCAAGAACCACCAGCTCCCATTAGCCCGCATCAAGAAGATCATGAAGGCTGATGAAGACGTCCGTATGATATCAGCCGAAGCCCCCATTCTTTTCGCCAAAGCATGTGAGCTTTTCATCCTTGAACTCACCATTCGTTCTTGGCTACACGCCGAGGAGAACAAGCGCCGTACTCTTCAGAAGAATGATATAGCTGCTGCCATTACTCGTACCGATATTTTCGATTTTCTCGTTGACATTGTCCCCAGAGATGAGATCAAGGATGAGGCTGCTGGCCTTGTTGCCCCTGCTGGAATTGTGGGCTCAACTGCTAGTGGTGTTCCTTACTATTACCCTCCCATGGGCCAGCCTGCTCCTCATGGGGTTATGATCGGTAGGCCTGCTGTCGATCCAGCTGCCGCCGCCGCCGCCGCCGTTTACGTTCAACCCCCGCACCCTCCGTCTCAGGCTTGGCAGTCCGTTTGGCAGACTGCAGACGATGCTTCCTATGCTACTGGACCGCAGGGTAACCTTGATGCCCAAGGGTACTTTCGTCATTTCCCATTACTCACGACAATTAATTTATTTTCTATTCAAATTTGAAAGTGTGATATTAATTGTTACTTACCTGAACGATACGACGGCCAAGGATACTTTCCTCATTTCCCACCCACAACAAGTAGGGTGTGTGTGTGTGTTTATCATGTTCCTTCTGCTTGGAATTTGAGAATGTGATATTCATTTTTGCTAACCATAGAAATTTCGGGTACATTCTTGTTTCCTTTTTTTTTTTTCTTTTTAAATACGACTTTTCTTATATAAGATTATGTTGATATGTTTATGTGCTTTGACTCTATTGCTTTACTAATACATGTGTTGCGAAATATGCTTGACATATATGTGCATCCAAATTGTTGGTTGTTTTTGTTTTGCTCATATTATTTGTGTCTTTGAATGTGTCTAGTTGTATCCTATATGCTACGGTTTTGTTCTAGTCTTTTATCGCTCGTTTGTCATGAGAACGTACTAAAATTGTTGCTTTCATCTCTTATTACCTCGAGTCTCATAACAAGAGAATACCAACAAGAGCTCGGTATCGTGTCCAAAGTTGTTGCAGTCTTGATCTCATACGCTCACTTGGTGAATTGAATGCTTTCAAATCCAACTTGCTGACTAATTTGCTTCGTGCTTTTCTATCTGTCACTTGCTCCAAGTAATTTTGGAGGAAGATACATTACTATCCCATAATTAACAAATTTTTAGAAGCAACAACCAATCAATTTCAACCACTACAATAACAATTATTCAACAATGAACAAAATAACCAACTTTAATACCCGGAAAATAGAAATACATGCTACTACCGTTCAAAACTTATATAAATGCACATAAACGATCCTTGCATCTACTGAGCAAGGATCTAAAGACAATTTAACATTTCATTGGATAAAAATGCAATTATGTGAAATTGATATAAAATAGCATTTTGAGATCTAGAATTTTTCTCTCACCTGAGGAACTTGTCTTTTGTGCATATGAGATAATCCAGTTTGATCCTTCGTTTGCGATGTCTAGGTTCTTGGTTGTTTAGTGGGATTGTATGACAACATTAACACTGTTTAGTTACAGTTATGAACTCACTTATATATTGTCAATTTAACACCTTTTATAGTCCTTGGTGTAATTTGGACCTGGTTGATGCCATGCATGCAAAGCGGAGTAGGGATTACAGGTTTTAATAAATTCAAGACAGAGTTATTCTCTAACTAGTTTAGGTTTAGTTGATGAGGATGCCTTATTAATACCATTTGTACTTCTTGTTTGTGATAGAGAAAAATATTCGAATATTTTAGCACCTTCGGGCCAAGGAAGTCAAATATTTGTTTTCACTAATCATTTAGTGTACAGTAGTATATCATTGGAAGTTATCTATCGTAGATTTTTTGTAATAGTAATAACAGATCAATTGCTTCTTCAACTTTGACCTGATATACAAAAAGTCTTGGCTGATATCTGCAAACTAATGAGCACATCAACTTTGTTAATTTGCTGCTATAATTTAAATGGCTTGACTTGCACATTTGCAAGATCCAATTTGCGCATATCTCTGCAACATTTTATTTTTCTTCCTTTTCTGAAAGTAGACATGATCTGTCTGTAACTTTTCATTGTTTTTTTTCTGAAAGTAGAGCAGAATAATTTTGCTCCCTCTTTGTTCATGTGAGAAAATGATAATAGTTATTTACTCTCTGGCCTAGTATTGAGTTTTAAAAATTTTATGCCTTCTAATTGTTGGGATACTTTTAAAAAAGTTGTCCTTTTCTGGCAACAATAATGGTATATAATTTTAACTCTCTCTCTCTCTCTCACTCCGGCCCTTGCCCCCCACCTTTTGAGGAACAATTGTGACGTCCTGTACTTGATGGGTTTGGTGTAAGAAAATAGGGAGCACTTTGAGTCTTGGAAATGAAAAAATCATGTGCATGGTCCACAACAAGCTTAAACTCAAAATGGATGTGAGGTAGTGATCCACCTGAAACTAGTGAGCTAATACTGATCAACCATCTTTGTGCATCAGTTGATGCTTGTCTTCTCTGCACCACTAAATTGCACTTGATATTTGATCTGTCCTTTGAGTATTTGTTATAAAGTATTACTATTTCCAGGACTTTCATATGCTGTTTCATCCTTGCTCGTATATATAATTTTTATTTCTTGTTGCCATTTGGTATTTGTATATATTTTATTCTTTATATCTCTATGTAGCGAACGAAGTTGACATGCTTACATATGTCTCACATTTTTATTGGACTTATCAAAACAAATGTATATACAAATTTATCAAGTGATTTTATAAGATACTTTTTCCTAAAATATCAATTGTCTCAATTTTAATAATGAAGTTCCAAATTCTTGAGATGTAACACTTCACCTTGCTATTTGGACTATTAGTTCTTGAAATGTTGCACTTTTACTTGGTATGATTACCAAGTGAAAACTGACAGCATTTGAAATTTGAAAAGAATTGCGTCCAGATATTCCCATAAACTAATCTTTCTAATCTTCGAGCACTGGAGAGTGCAAACCTGGGTCCCATTGAGCAGCCTGTCTTATAGAATGGCCTAAATAGAAATTACAATAAAGGTTAAGCAGTTGTTTAGGAAAGTGGACATTCATTTGGAATACTCAATGATCGTAAGTATGATATTGGCAAATAAATGCTTATTTGAGGTTGCTCCATAGCACAAGGGAAGAAGATAAAACTGTTTGGATTCCAATTAAGATTTGGTTGATTTCCTAGCCATCCAAGTTTCATATGATAGCTCTATAAACTTTTCAAGTCATTGTTAGAATTTACATTGTTTTTGTACACCACTTGAGTATTGACATAACTTTGTGAACTTCTATTTGTATTGATATCCTGGGACATAAAAGATCCCCGAGAACTTTCCACGAGCTGGTTTCCTGATCATGGTCACTTTCTTAGGCCAAACCTCAAAAGTTGCTTCATCCCTCGTGTATTTTGAAATTCTTTTACTTAAATGGTTGAACCCAAAAAATGAGGTAAATAGAACAAGAAGTGAACAAAATGATTGGAATTTTTTAGAACCTATGCTTTTTGCTATTCATATGCTGCAGTTATAAGCCACTAATTTTGGTAGTGACATACCTATGTATTATCAGTGGGGATGGGATGAAAGCATTGTAATAGAAATGAAAAGATTTAATAGTATTGACAGATATAGTCGAGCATTCAAGCCTCTTTAAAGAGAAAAGTAAAAAGGAAATAGTAGTGAAGGGCTTGACTGAAAGAGAGGAAATCATTTGACAGTGAAAAAGATTTGAACCAAAGGTGTTAAATTCGTAAGGTGCCTGCCATATTACAAACTGAAGGTGGAAGGGATTTTTCTGAATCTGAATATGCCATTGAGCGAATTAAGAAGTTTTGTACTGATCTGGAACTGGTTAAACTTCGTTATTTTCCTTTAATTTCCCTGGAGGAGGAGAAGGGAGGGAGGGCTATTTTTTGAAAGACAAGACCAACAACCAAAAGATTCATACTTTTGTGTCTTTCTATGCATAATGAGGCATTTTGTTAGTTTTTTTTTTAGAGTCCAAAGTCTTTGTTTCTGTTTCTCTTGCCAAAAAAGAAGTGGTGAACATCTGCATGAAGAATGTCAATTTCGGCTTTCATTATTCGGTACATTTTTCCTCTCTGTGCCCATATGTTTTTATATTCTACATATGTCAGCTTCTATATTGTATGTGCTGCTGTTTTAGTTCAATCGATTTTTTTAGTTCAATCTTTCTCTTTATGGGTATTGATGTGTGCTGGTTTTTTTCATTTTTATTTTTTTAAACATTAAAAAACATATTGATGTGTACTCTTTTTCTTGGCTTGACTTTATTGATTTTAGCTTTCAAAAACGAAACTGAAACTTTCTGGGAAAATAGTAGATTCGTTTTCCATCTTTTGAAAGGGTGGAACAGGCAAGGTCGGGGCTAGGCATCCACATATCCTATATTTTCCATATGTTGCTTTTTCCTTGTTCAGAAAAGAAAACATGTCAGTCAATTAATCTCTCTTTTCTGTGCATTGATGTGTATTAACTATTTTTCCTCTCGACTTTATTGATGGTTTTTCAGTGGAAAATGACGATTTCACAGTAAATGGATATTTTCAGTCTTGATTTTGTGAGAGGCTCAAGTAGGCGAGTTTGGTGTGGGCATCCACCTATTGGAAGCAGATCATGAAACCTTCGACTTACTAATAAAGGGGAGGCATAAATATCGAATTTCAGGGGCCTGGTGAAAGGGAATGGATCCGCTTACAATGTTAACGTTATGAGATAGATCATGGGGTAGTGAACTGATGATAATTTTGATAGCTTACAATCGTTCTCGCTCATAACATAATAACCTTATAGGAGATCCTCACTCATTGCGAAGTCCTTCCTTTACCTGCCTCACACCTTTCATTCTTGGAATGGACTATTGAGTGAAATACGAGTGAAGAACAGTAGTTTATTCCCGCTGTTGTTGTTGTTGTTGTTGTTGTTGTTCTTCTTCTTCTCCATCTTCATCGTCATCTACCTCTCACTCCCGCAGTTTACTCGTGTACCTGTATGACTGTCTGTATACATAAATATGTAATGTCATGTTGTTATTGCTACATGTGCATTATTTCTGGTGCATATATTTATGTTTATACGCTCGTCGGTGGCAGTGCAATACAGAAGTTGTTAATATTGACTTTGCTTTCACTCTTGTAATTTCGCAGTTAAAACAACTCCTCTGCTGCTATTGTTGGATGCTTAGCGGCACAGCGGAAAACTTGTGAGTTGCTGAAGCTACATGGAGTTTTTTCCTAATTCATCTTTGAATCATGTGACTACTATTTTACTGGATATATACTGCCTTTTTTCCATTAACTTGATGAGACTACTTACCCCTCTATTGAACTTAATTGGCAGTAATGCTCGTGCAGCTGTTAATTTTAATGGAGGCTTTTTTTTCTTTTTCTTTTTCTTTTTTCTCAATTGAAGTATTATATACAACCTAATTTTCTTTGTGCCTCGTTTAACTACTCATACATTAAGAGTTGTGATTGTTCAAGTCACGAATGCTCACAATATCTTTCCCTGGAGTGAGTACTGGCTATCAACAGGCCCAAATAATTCTCGACAAAACTGTAATTTTCAGTCAACAGTTTGAATAAAATCCACCATTAGACTAACAGATCCACATTAGCAAAAACAAAGAACTTTAACGATTAAAAAAGAAAATGGAATGAGACACAAAAATAAAATGAGATTCTTAACAAATAATTAGTAACAATTTAAGGAATTATTCCCTTATAATCACCTTTTTCTATATAACAAAATTTTTATCATATACGCGAGAAATTTGATATTCACAATACATGAAAGAGAGATGACGATGTTGTGGAATGTGGACGGGACATTCCAACTTCCCCGGAAGAATGGTAGTGGAAACCACGTTGGTTGAGTGCATAGATCTCAAATTCAAGCAATTATACGTGCTTAGATTCTGCACAATACGAAGCCTAATGAATGTAAAAGCTTCAAAGCCATGAAAAAAGAATTTTCAGTTCCCTTGCTTTTTCCCATAACTACATGCAGAAATTTTTTAAGGTTGTGATGGAAAGCGACTTGGTAACTCAGCCACTAGTACTACTATCGCTGCAATTTGTTCTAACAGCAAGAATCCAAGAGAAGCATATGGACATGAATAAGGTTGTCAAAGACAATGACATGACATCCATGGAAAAAATACTAATACTAATACTAATCATGGACCGAGGATCGAGTAGTGAGAGAAGACCTCATCTCTACGATGGCAGATTCATCTGCTCCCAACCTGATAGCAGCCTCTTTACTTGCTCTTATGAACCTTGAAACTGCGCCTTTTACATATTCATGAGCTTCCTTCACATTCATCTTTTTGCTCATCTCATCTGGGAAGCTGTTCAAGAAATGATCACCGTTGAGAACTGCTGCCAATTGCACTACCTCACCCTGAAACTCGGACACCACCCGAGTTTCATCCGCTTCTGTTCTTTTTAAAGGAGCCACATCAGGCAGAACCTCTGCAACCAATTGATAAACAACTCTGTGAATATTCCCATGACAACTTTAGAGAACAACAAAAACAGAAGGAAGCAGCTAGCAAGTTAAATATGAGGAGGAAACAACGGATTTAAACCAATGGCAAGCAGAGCAGCATGGGACTCTACCACGAAGAGATTGCTCATTGAATATTATAAGCATTCATAAACTCTTTTTTCTTTCTTTTAGTGATTGCGCTATTGAATGAACAACCCTAGAAATGATTTTAACACCCTAACAGATGACAAGATTTACATTGTCGAACTATGAAGCAGCCTATGGTTACAGGGACGCTTACCAGGACAATCTGTTCTTGGAGACGTCAATTCCCCGACAATCTGCTCAAATGTACCAGCCCAAGCATCTCTATGAGTCAGGAAATTGGATGAGAGATTGAACATCTTCTTAATGGTGGCAGGGATTGAAGAATGCTCAAATTCAGAGTTCGCTGCAGGTCCTTTTGGTCTCCTTACCACTGTATGACAGAGATCACACCATGATTACAAACATTAGAACAAGGAACTAAAATGAAAACTGAACCTAATGAATTAATGAGATTGAAATGCACATTGCTCAATCATGACATTATCACTCAAGATTATTTATTTACAAACCAAATCAAAATCTCTCTCTTAAACCATTAAGAGCTTAAACAAATAGAGTTATTAGTGTGAAGTAGAGAATATGTCAATGGTATGCTGATTCTTGAATTCCAGTGAATTGTACATATATATTTTAAAAAAAACAAGCTGAAAGAAGATAAAAGAATACAGTACATTTGTCTCTCTCCTATCGCTCTCTCATGTAACTGATGATATGGCTGTAACATTATAGTAGATTAACATGATTTGTTAATCCAAATACTCAGTTAGGTATAATTTGGTCAGTAACAGAGGCATGGTTAGTTGAAACTTGCTGTCAGTAAAGATGCGATGAACGAAAATGTGAATCCAACACTTGGCAACACTTTTTTATTGGAGTGACTGCTAGATTTTACTTGACTCTCAATGTCTTTTTTAATTGTAGCCTGTTTTTAAGAATATTACAATGATATAAAAGAAAAAATAAAAAAAATTTGTTTTCCAAGATTGTCATATACAATTCGAGGATTCTCATGAATGGAAATTCTGTTCAGAAAATGTACGAGACAATTTTTAATTTATGCCATGCAAGAAACAAGGAGAATAATGAAATATTCACATCTAACATCTCTTAATGATATGTCCTAGAAGAAGAATACTTATTTGAATTGTTTAAAGGGTCTATTGCTTATTTGGTCTAAATTTCCCGAAATACAAAAGAAAAGAAGAAAAAAAATTCAACACAAGAAAAGTTTGTGAGAAATTGTATTGGAGAACAGTAGCATATTTATGTAGACCTTTTACATGATAATCACTTGATTGGGTCTGAATACAGATAAATAAGAACATGGACCTGGACTTCAGTTATGTTAGATCTGCACCTGATTTCGGTAGTGGTACTTGTATACATGTACTACATATCCCTTGATATCTCAAACAGTATTTAACGAAATCTGCTGATGCAGTTTATACGTTTCAACTCTGAGTAGATTCAGATGATCAAGTATACTTGCAAATGGTTACAGTTTGAGTCTATGCAGTGTATCCCATCTGTTTCTGTTCTGATTTAACCGAGGCATTTCATGTGTGCCAATATTGGAAATGTCAGTGTTGAAAGAAATAGTTAGTAATAAGGTATGAACTGTGAAGCATATATGAAATCAATTATAAACTCTACAAGAAAATGTAGACCATCCTGATTGGCAGAAAAATAACCTAAAGGACATTTCACCTATATAAGATATTTTCAATCCCAAGCATTTTGATCTGCATAAAAACTTGCAGACAAATATGCATATGACATAAATTGCAGTCTTTATTTTTCAAGTTATTGATCTCATTACTAAATTAATAACGGAAATCAGATTCACATCTGGAGAAGAAGTTCTAATGTACTTGTGTCTCATCAAAAGACAAAACAGGGAGGTACCTTTGCAATCAGATTCACATCATTATACACATTTAACAAGCAGTACAGAGAACAAGTAAAAGGATTTGAGCTTACCTGTTCCCTTTCTGATCCACGGAGAGACCATAATTGTTGGCACTCGAACACCGAGCCTATCAAACTTAAAGAAGTAAGGTGCAGGGCCTGTATTTCCATCAGGATTGGGTATGTTAACATAAGGAGTCTGAACATGATCATAGAATCCACCGTGCTCATCATAAGTAATAATCAAAAGTGTCTGATTCCATTGAGGACTTGCTCTCAGTGTCTCATAAACCTCCTTCACTAGCTTCTGTCCATTAGCAACATCATGTGAGGGGTGATCATCGTTAGCCGGCAAACCCTTGAGATCGAAGTACCTTGGTTCAATTACAGTTAAGCTAGGCAACTTCCCATTTCTGGCATCTCTCTTGAACTTCAAATCATATTGATGAAACTTAAATATATACTTCAATTTCCTCAAATTTCTATAGAACAAAGTTGTAGGAATGTTCTGATAATAAATGCCAAAATCCAAACCATTGTCATGGAGTGAATCAAATATTGTCTTTTGTGGATACCCTTTAGCCAACTGCTTCTTCACATGGCTTGTTGATCCATGAGAAGTTGCTGAGTACACAAATAACCTATTAGGTTGTGTTGGACCAGGAATAGAAGAAAACCATCTATCGAAAACTGCAAATTCTCGAAGTAATGTGGCATAAACTGGTACATTTTCAGACTTAAAACCTTTCATAACTGTTCCAGAGAGGTTGTGGGACATAGTTAGTGCTTGTTCTACAAAGCCCTTCATTGAAGGAATGGAGCCAGAACCAAATACCTGTTGCTCCACAGCTTCAAAAGAGTGGCCTGGGTCTGGATCCACATACTCTGCATCATCAGTGAAGCATATTGCTTGTGTGTTTTGTGCCTTAGTTGAAACAGGGTTGCACTCTTTCCCTGTGACACCATTGATTGAAGGATTCACAGCTTTCTTCATCCACCCAAGCATGTGATCAAAGGATCTGTTTTCCAGGACCAATACAACAATGGTTTTGATGGGTTGCTTCTGTTGATGTGTGTGCTGGAACACACTTGACAGTGTGAGAAGAAAAAGCATCAGCATAGAGCACAATGGTGGTGCCTTGCTGCTCAATCTCCCCATTCTTGACATTGAAGAGATATGCTAGCTTTTTGCAGAATAGCTTATTATCACTTTTTTTTTTGTGTTATAATATCAGTGGCTTTGTGGGGGTGCAAGGAAAGGGGTGGGCTGGTGTTGGTGGGAGCAAAACAATAAAGAATCCTCAACTGTGTGGAGGATGGTGAATTTGTTGTCTGGCACTTTATTATTCACACAGTGGACAATGTTGGTAATGAAATATCAGTTATTATAAATGTGAAAATGGACAAGATTCACTTACTGCATTATATTGAACTGGTTCAAAAACACACAGATTACAAGTATCATAAAGGAAGATTATGGTAATCTTACAATAGATTCATATCTGTGAAGGTTTTTGTTTGTCAAGTGGGTAAAATGTGTGAAACGTGTACAAAGAGGCCACTTCTTTAGGAATATGCAGTTAACCCAATCCAACAATGGCATGTTGTAACATAATGCAATTATGCACATGAAAAAAAGGAGAAAAAAAAGAAAAAAGAAAATAAACAATTATATGCACGTTAATAGCAAATCTACCATATAAGTAATTTAACTTATTAAGAAAACATCAACATCTAAAGTTAGGAAATCTGCTTCCAAAGACAGGTTGAATTGGTCTGTTAGTAACTTGTTGTAATAAAAAAGTTAGGAGGATGAATAAAAAATAATTAACTATTAGTTTGTTTTAAATTGAAGAATTACTATTTACATTAAATCGATATAGGAAAATCATGTCACTTATACCCAAGAGTTAGATGAAATATTAAGTAGTAACTCGTTATAATTAGAGATTCAGAATTTAAACTACGAATTCGACTTTCATTATACCAAAAAGACAATAAAAAATAAAAAGTCTATCGCTCATGCATGTCGCATCCTGTTGGTGGTAGACTTTGTTAGCTCCACCATGTTATTGTGAGACTGTTGGAGTATATACTTTTCGGAACATGAGACGGAAGTTCAAAACATGTGTTGCTATTCAATTATTCTGAACTGATATCAGTTATCTCATATAAAATGGGTCTCACATATATATGAGACCCACATTTTCTCTTATGTACTAATATCAGTCTAAATTAATTGAAAATTTTTCCCCAAAACATTGCTTTTTAAGAGGGGGAATATCAAAGTGAAGAATTAATATTTGTAATTAATTTAATAATCCCCAACATATCCATACGCTAATGACCATTTGAAGCTAGCACATTTTTCAAACTTCACGAGAGGTGATTTTACTTGGAATGGAGCACCTGGCCCGGAAGACCACTAGGCAGTAAATTATACTTTTTTAATAATATTATTATACGTTATAAAGAGATTTAACTTTATCTATTTATGAGGTATGTTTTGTCGGAATTTTTTTGACTAAATGCCTCGGGGGCTGGCTAGTAAGATCTCACTAGAATTAAAAAAAGACAAATGAACATTCACTTAATTGGGCCAAATGGGTCCCATGCACCGACGTTTGACAATTGCCAGAAGAATAGATAATCCATTACCTGAATACAGAGATGATGGTGCATGTTGTTATTCACCGGAAACTATTCACGTGATCTGAGGTGTGACTCACAAGTGTAATATCCGATATAGTTTAAACGATTATATTATTATGTAAAGATTTGAGAAAATTAATTCGATAATTTTAAGTGAGTGGTTACGGTATAGATTATATATTGCATATACATGTTTAAATTAGTCAATTCAAACACTCAAACCATGAAGTTGTTTATCCCGAAATTTAGGATCTTATCCATAGTGACTCAAATTATAAAAAATTGACTTTATTAGTTCATCAACACGTGCTCTAAATTAAGAGTACTGATTCACTGAATAGCTATAGGTGTATGGTGATCCTATTCAATGCGTGTCACACGCACTAGTGAGATTAGTCTAAAAAGCCCTTCAATGACTAAGACATGTAATATGGTGGTTTTTGTGCATTTAGCTAAGTGGATTATGAGAGTTGATTGAGCTTAATTTTATGCATTTATTATCCATTTAGAGCATATTTTACTTAAATGGTCTTTGAACATAAATTGACATTTGATTCTTGCTAGATCTTTTGTTCTAGGATGAAATCAAGGTGTAAAAGATCAAGAAAAAGGAGGAGAAAAGAGCCGGAATGAAGTCCGATGAAGATGGAGCAAGATTGGGCGAAAAAGTCGAATTAACCCTTAGATTTATTAATAAGGTCAAAGATAGAGGACCAAAATAGGTATCAATCCTTAGATTTATTTAGTTTAATTTCAATTTTAGTTTAGTTTAATCAATCATTTTTGCCTTTCTTTTCACACGAGCACTAGACCACTACTTTTCACACGAGCACATAATTAGTTGCACTTAGAAGCCTCCCTATGGAATTCAACCTTGCTAGTAGCTCACACTATTGCAACACGTAATTGCATTTTTGTCACATTTTTAGGCACACTTTGTTTTCAACCATCAACGGGTCACCCTACATTTAAGAAACTTTCTCATAATTTATACCATAGTGAAGTGTCCAACTTTACTGCTCAGTTATAAACAAAGTTTATAAGAACAAGTAATCATGAATTGGATCTTCTGTATGTAATCACTACGTACCCAAACCCCTTATATGATCCAATGGACCTTATACATACAAATTCATACATATATATGAGAGAAAACATGCCCAAATAAAAATGTAATACTAATTAATAATCGCAAATATCTAGATATTACAAATGACGATGTACTAGTGGTATTTTGGACATATACTAATCCCAACAAATTGTTGTGTTGGTTAGATGAGTTTGCACATCACACTTTATACCTAAGCTATTCGTTATTAGATGTTATATGGGGAGAAAGGCACATCGATTTTCTAATTTTACTCTTGAAACACTATTCAAATTCGTTAAAAATTAACTAATTTTTTAACAGTAGAGACTAAATTAAATTTAAAAAAAAGAATGAAGACTATTGCCACTGTTCTCTCGAGTATATTTTTTTAAGAGTAACCATAGTTTTCGAGATCTCAAATTTTGCATTGAGTTTTTGAGACCTTACCATTTTTCAATTTTTAAACTTTGTCATCAAAATGAAATTCAATGAGAATATTTGAAATTCAAATCAAACGCACGGTCTAGATACATGTGTGCCTCATGACCTATGTCGATGAATCCAGATGCATACCATGCATGAAGCACATGATAAGTTGACTAGTTAAAATAATCTGATCAACATTGAAGAACGAAATGCAATATCATTTGTTTTACATTCTTTCTCTTTGGATAAGAAGAACGAAATTCAACAATTGTGAATTGTTAAAATTATTTTATCATAATTGTATCATCATTTCATTATCGTTGAATTTTACTTGTAATATATTAATGGTATGAGCAGATCCGATCCCCCTCCCTCTCCCCACTAAGCGCCATTACTTTGGAATTTTGCCCCCCCTTCTTATTCTTCCTCCCGCTCGCTTTATCAGAATCTGTAGCTTCAATCACCAACAAACGTATATGGGGAGGTATAGCCCTTGCAAAAGGACTACATTGATAAAGGACATTCAATACAGAGAAAAAGATATTCCTGATCTTATCAAACCAATGCCTCTGTGTTGTCTTCTCTTAATTACACTCTGCATACAAAATTTCATACACATCCAGATTAATCAGAGTAAAGGATAACTTCACGATAATTGGCTACGTAGAATTTAGGCACCACTGGCAGTGGCTACCACACCTGCAAACCTTAAAAGCAGGCTAAACACACTTTGGCTTCCCTCTGTAAGAATGTACAAAATTGGTGAATCAATCTGATTGCAGCAGCACTGGCTCTCCATCAACTACGAAATGGCTGTCGAAACTCAAAAGGAACCAGTGCACCTCCAAGCAAACCGCGCACGAGTGGCAGATGCTTAAATCATTGAGTAGATCTCCTCAAGAATGCTAATATGCCTAAACCAGCAACTAGTGCAGCTCCAGCTGCCACAGCACTATATGCTGAAGCCCACGCATCTGCATGAGCATAATCCATACTTCCAGAGCCAGAAGCCCTCCTACGACCAGGTGTTCCCGAGTAATCTAGATGCAATCTTAGTCCCTGTCATGGTCAATCACCATCATATGTTAGAGCCTTCATTGAATCATAGGGAACAGTGAGAAACAATTAGAAGCTTAAAAATTTTCTCGCACACAAACAGTAATGAAACGGCTCCTCTCACTATACTATGTCAAGGATGGTATCTGTCACCCCCAACGTCTTACCCTGCCATGTAAAATCATGATTTCCTACCTTGCAACAAAAGAACTCAATGACCCAAGAAAACCAACTATACCTTCCACCCCGCTGATCTTGCATGGTCTACAGCTGCAGCAAGATCACTATCTGATGCAAGTACAACCTTGTCATTGTCTTCATCTTCATACTGCAGCACATCAGACCCATGAACGTGGCAATTAATACAAGGTTTACTCTTTGTGTGGGGGCAAGAAGTTGGGAGGTATATTTGCAAATAAAGTAAATAATTGATCTTACTAACTACCAGAATCTGAGGAAGGTTATTGCGATCAATGTCATCCCCCACTCTCTGAATTATTGCAGTTATAATGTCTGTCAAACTCCGAGTATCTGAAGAATCAAGAAAAGCTGGACAAAGTCAGTTTCCCAAAAAATGTGTACATATGCGTGGGAAAGAATGAACATTGGCATGTCCAGAAGTTTCTTCTTAACGAAACAAATGTAGCATAACCAATTGATATGATTCCAACAATTTTTCCACTTCATCATAGCCAATTCAGAATTGCAGAAATCATATCCACTATCATGAATTAAAAGGATAAAGAAAATGGTAGTAGTCAGTAACAAAACTAGGGAGCATCTAGAGGCGAGTCTCTCAGAAAAGTGAAGGTCACACTTTTGAGCAGCACACACTTGAGATTTCGTTAATACTACTCCCCCTATCCCATAACTAAAGTCCTTTCCTTTTTGGTCTATCCCAAAAATAAAAAAGTCCATTTCCCATGATAGTTGGATATCCTTCTCGCACAAAATCCCAAATTATCCCTGGTCCAGGTATAGGAGTACCCAATTCTCGATTGCACTAGAGCACCCCTAGAATCAACATTTTTTTGTAATTTCTCTATACAGAACTAGAATTCATCAAAAAGTTTAATTCCCAAAAAAGTACTCAGTGATTGGGAACAATAGAGTACAGGATGGGAGTTTTATGCCGTAGACGAGCATATTACAAAACATACCACAATTGAACCTGTGCATTCTCCCCTTTCTATCTTGAATCTTGAAAGCAAAAGCGTTGGGAAGGCTTGATGAAGGATAGGGAAGAGATCTTCCCGTCTCAGCCCCATCAGAAGCTAGTTTCAGGGAACCTTCACTGGCATATGACAATTAATTGTAGGTATAAAAATTACTCGAGGAGACAAGTGAACTCAGTAATATCTTGCAATAACCAAGCCCAAACCTTTGTGTCTCTTCCTCATCATCAGGAGTCAATGCCATTGCAGAATCCCAAAACTTTTGCATCATAGAGTTCGCCGCCTCATTGCTAACACCAGCAGTACTTCCCACCTAAATAAGTGCAAACAGGGTGACAATAAATCTTTCCACCAAAAAAAGGAAGTATAAGGTAGAAGAAAAGGTTTCAACAATAAAAAGTTAACTGAGTGTTTCTGCTATGCCATCAACATCTAATTGGTACTGTACAGCTACCTTTAGCATATAATAATATTTACAAAGGTAAATATATTCATTGCCTGTATAAAAATTCTATACCAAAAAAGATTGCTAGTTCCCTATTAGATTTTCTAAATCTCCAAATCTTTTTCTTTCAACCAAAATAGAAGTTGAAGATACAAATAGAACATCATCATGAAGAAATAAGAAAAAGCACATGCAAAAACAAATAGCAAGTCATTTTACCCTTATTAAGAAGAGAAGAATAGAAAAGGTGAAACAAAAGTGACGAGCTTCTAGACTTTCTTGACTATTGTCTATCACACTGTTGAGTAGAAATATTATATCGACCAACTCTGTTAAACGTCCTAAGTGAGAAAAGCTTCTAGAAATTCTTGACTATTGTCTGTCACATTGTCGAGTAGAAATATTGTATCGACCATGTTAAACTTCCTAACTTAGTGAGAAAAGCTTCTAGAAGTTGTTGATTATTTTCTATCGCACTTCTAGAATGGGCCGGGGTAGATTTTAAGGGGTATTCTTTTATCCAATTATAAAAGATGGCGGAAGCATTACTTTATCCAACAAGCAAAGAGAAGTTGTGAATTTATAACATGATGGAGGCAACGATTAGTCTCGTCTCACAACATTCATAACTCATCCAAATGATTAGCCTTTGATATTAAAATATAGACAAATAAGAGATCAAATGATGTGTAACAATCTTTAAAAGGAAGTAGGCCTATGTATAAAAAAGACCCTAAAAATGCTAGAGTTCTTGCAAATGTGAAAAAGCTAAGCCAATTATTCCGGGTGTATTTTGCCAAACAAAAGAACATAATTCTCACTTCTTTTGCAATATGAGTGAACTTCCATCATACCACTCATTGACTGAGTGGTTTTTCCCAATCCATGAATTGTGTCATTCTTAGTCAACCAAGATAGTGAAGCAAGGTTGACCAAGATCACCACATAATGAAGTTTCCTGATCCGCAGACACACATCACCCTTGTGCCAAATCAATCCAAAATTCTCATCCAAATGTCCAGAAAGACCTTTTTCATGGTAAGTGACCCAAAGAAAAAAAAATAAAATAGGAGACCACATTCATAAAAGGGCTGAAAATTGAACATCCATCTCTAACACACTAAGAGAAACGGTATCCTTGTTATCAATCATGTCTAGGAACAGAAATAATAGAAACTAGATCAGGCACGGGATGACTGCATGGCTATAAAGCTCAGGAATGATTTCTATACATTTGAAAACTTAATCCTTTCAATGCAACCTGCTAACCTTTAACTGTAAACTTACTGTGGCTACAGCAGCATGAGTAATATGAAGCACATCAACAACAGCAACAACAACTCCATCTGCCTCAAATAAGACACTCATCAGAAATCATTAAAAAGAGTTCATGAAGATATAATTACTTACACCAATCCAAGTATTTACCTCTGTCAATGACAGGCAGATGTAAAAATTTCCCATCATGCATTGTATGTAAAGCATCGACAATAGGTGTATCAACTGTAGCACATTCTGGATTGGGGGTCATCACCTGAAGGTTAAATCGAGCAAGGAAAATAGAGAGAGAAAAGGTTCAGTGAAGAAAGAGAGAGAGAGAGAGAGAGAGAGAGAGAGGAGAGTAAAGACCAACCTTTTCCACCAAAGTAGAGTCAGCAGGAAGATCCTGGGCTATCACTCGCATCAAGATATCCTTCGAACTGCAAGATCAAGGGGTTGCAAATTATCATGGCATTGTAACAAGAAGCACAAATGTTAAAACTTGCATGACTTTTCACCCAGAACATAAAAATTCATCAAGGGGAAAATAAAGGTTACCCACGTTAAAATTCCACGTGGTTTGTTTTCAACAGTTACAATAGCAGCGCTTGCTCGGCATTCAAGCATCTTTTTTGTTGCAACTAGAACAGTGTCTTCAGGTGCAACTGTAACAACCCTGCATGGCACAATAGAAAAATGTGGCTTGCATGATATCAGTGTTGGACAGTCATTGAGAAGTAATAATAGATAGAAAAGAGTCATATATGAATCACATAGAAATTACAAATAATAGGTAAAGATATTACCTACTTTGAATTCTCAGGAATTATTGTAGACAAGGAGGGCCTGAACATTCGCTCTCGCAGTGTTTCAATGAATGTATTAGGACCTACACTTGACCAATAACAAAAATTTCAAATAAAACATGTGTCTTCGGGATGGCCAAGCAAACTTACAGTACTTGCAAGTATAATATCTGATATACAAATATATCTAGATAACACAGATACATGTATTTGTATACCGCCTGCATCCCATTAGAAGTGTCTCATTTTGATTTTCTCTGGACAACTTTGACTTTTCAACAAAATAATTTACGATGATTTTTATACAATTTTAAAATCGCAAAGCATCCAATTAATAATACTGTCAATCAATTTTCTTATTTTGCTATAGTTGTTTTAGCTAAAATAACGAATAAAGGATGTGAAGTATTGCCACCAATAAAGGTCAATTTGTCTGGAAAAAAATCAAAATGTAATTGGGACAGATGGAGTATATTTTAAGTAATACTATAAACATGACAATCTCCACCAACCAGAAACGGATGTTCCCCAGGTTTTCTCAACACCTTCAACAGCAGCGGCAATTGCTTTTCCCTTCTCAGCTGCCCTTTCCATGCGAGCAATCGCATCATATAGACATTTTGCTATATCTAGTAAGGCAATAACCTCCCCGTGTTCCACTACAGGTAAGTGTCTAAACTTGCCTGCAAGCAAATATAGGAGATAGAAAGGAAGACTAAGAAATGACTCTTGCAAAGAATTATTCACGCACTTTGAAATGACACCAACCTTGTACCATCTTTTGTAAGGCTTCCACAGCAAGAGTATCAGAAAGCACAAACACCGGGTTCCTTGTCATTACCTTTGAGACAGGAGTCTCTTCAAGATTGACTTCCCAAGCTATTACTCTTGTTGCTATATCCTTTAATCATAAAGCAAGAACTTAGTAGGCAAATATAAGGGCAATAAACGCATGAAAGTGGAAACACAATTTTATTAATATCATTATAATATATAGTCAGACAGATCATGATTCAAGTAACCTTATCTGTTAGAATTCCACACAACAGTGCATTTGAGTCAGTCAACAATAATGCATCAACTCTGCGAGCAGCCATTTTACGGCAAGCCTCATAGATGGTTGTAGTTTCAGGTACTGTCAAGGCTTTTGACAACCGTAGACGTTTCACCGTTCGTTCTCCAGTCAGCCCCCTGTTCCTAATATGAGATAAAATTGATAATCTGAAGCAAAAAGAACACAATACACTATATTTGATTTTTGAATGAGCAGGGTATCTCCAAACTAAGAAATACATGATTTATTCTATCTTCAATATGACCCTGTTGTCTTTTCTACTTTCTTATCTTTTTGTTGTGTCACTACTTGATCAGGCTAACTGCCAACAGTCTTCCTTCAAAAATCGAGAATCATAAAAAGCAGATTGAACCATCGGTGATAAAAGGTGAAAACAATTTGGGAAGGGACTGAGGGAGAGAGATTAACTTCTAAACTTGAAAGAACCAGTAAGGAAAAATGAGGCTTAAAAGGTAATGCATTCATAAACAGGGATGAATAAAAGTGATAAACCACAAAATGCATAAAATGAAAATTTTGAGACAACAGAAGATGCATCATCAGGGTGTTGAAAGAAATGACTTGAACGGAGAAATGAAAGAATGCAGAAAGAAATTACACTCAGACATTTGAGATAGAGAAAACTACATACATGATTGCATTTTCACAATAAAAATTTGATGGTTTTTGTACAAGTAATGAAGAGTAGAGAAAAAATAGAAAACGGTCACAGAAAGGCATTAGAAAGCTGGAGCCGAAGGAGAGGGCAAACCAACAACCAACTCTAAGCATCGGCCATGTATGCATTATTAACACAACCGCCATGAATTTGACATGTATACAATAGTCAAATTACAAAAAGAAGGTAGCATTCGAGATTTCAAGGTTCTGAACTGATTACAAGTTACAAACATAGTGTGTTTTTTAGTAATATTAATCAAAAGCACGCACGATGGTGTATAGATCCATTTCAAGCGCCCCTGCGTGTGTAAGCATGCACATCCATGCACAACACACAGACACACATATATATTGAGGAAATACATCATTACAAAATTTACTATTTCAAAATTTTCTTCTTTCTTTTCTTTTTTTTTTTTTTTAAATTTTGATTAGTAATATTTTGTATATGAGAAATGAAATACAAAAATCATAATATTATATATATATATATATATATATGTGTGTATAGAAGAAAGAGGAGAAGGGACGCACATAGAACGAGAAGCGGAGAGAGATTTACGAGTAGAGGATTCGGTGGGGGTTCCAGTGGCGGCGCCATTCTCAGAAGTGGCTGATTTCCTACGCGCCATGGACGATGAGCTGGTCAACGACAAGCTCAAGCTCCTCCGCGATGATGATCCACCTTGACTCGTCGTCATTCTCCGGAGACGAGGGGGGGAGGTGGAGAAGAAAGGTGAGATTTTCCTGGAAAATTTTTTTGGAATGAATTTTCCGGGAAAACCTGAGAAAAAATGGGAAATACAGGAATGAATGAATGCTTGCTGTTGTTATTCCATCGTAAAACATAGGTGTGGCTCACGGGGAATTGACCGATGTCTTATCGACACGTACACGAATCTCTGTCTCTGTTTAACGGTTCCCATACTTTTGCTGCCCATCTGAGGCCTTGAAATAACGACCTGTGAAATTTCGGGTTTGGGATATTCACGTTTGTCCCTTTTTTGATTTTTTTATTATCTTACAACAAATTTATATTATTGGTGGAAAATGGGGACCCCAGTGTAGCAACAAAAATTTGTAATGATGAAAAAGGTTCCACCATTTAATTTTCATTGCAAGCATATCTCTTGTAATTAGTGCATTAACTCCAGGTTGAAGAGTTACTTAGAAATGCTACAAAAATGGTAATAGATTTTGGTTAGGAGAAATACAAATTACCCAAAATTTAAAAAAAAAAAAGAATATGGAAATAGAAAAAAAAGAATACAAAGATCTAATCATATCCATAGTTATAAAATCCATCTCGTTAAGAGTTCTGAATCAATATTTCAGAAAATTTTGATCAAGAAAATGTAGAGGTATCTTAATTAATAAAGTCATGTTTTCTGCATTATGTAAAAGAATGGATTACAGACCTTTCTATCTCATATTATCGCATCTTTATCACAAATCTTCTCTATAAAATTCTAAGAAAAAAGCCCTTCCAAACTTTTGGTAGAGTAAATGCCTCAAAAGTCAATTTATTGTAATTTTAGGACATGACTTTTTGTGTTATTATTCTTTTATGGGCAAGTTATTTAATTTTTAATTATATTTAAATAAAGTCTTTAAAATCATCTTTTAGATCTTATTCTTAAGTCGTTAAAAATACCATTAGATTCTAAAATAAAGTCCTGAATTATAGAATGAATCAATTGGGTGTTATTCATCTGGATAGATTGACATATAGTCTACTAATGAAATATTAGTGATAAGAGCAATGAGTCTCATATTACATTAGTAGATGTATAAATATTTGTCGGAGAATAAGTGACTGGATATGACCGATCATATAACAAATTATATGAATTATATGTTGTAATTATGTAATTAATTCATAGACTTTAAATACCATAGTCATCCTGTACATGAGATGCCATGATTTGCTAGTACAATACGATCTAATTCTAATCATGGATTAACTCATGTACTTATTGGGCGTGATCCACTTTTGTATAGAGAAATGTGCATGCACGATATGGAATTCGTCAATAAGGGATCCTATGCGTTTAATAATTAAGTAACCGAAAATTCTTGATCGACGTAGAATAGTAGAAGTCATTTCACGATTCATTAACGAGTTACTAATTAATTAAATTTAGTTGTATAATTAACTAAATGAGTTTGATATCCCTATTCATGATTCTCACTTAATCAGGACATATCATACAGAGAAAACTAATTACACTATAATTATATATAAGGTTTGTATGATTCTACTTTATTATTAGTTGAGTAGTCATGACATACTGCTAGTCACTCATGACTTGTGAAAATTAATTAATTAAAAGAAGTTCTAATTGAATATTAATATAGTTAATATTATTTCACTGCCAATTAATTATGAACCGCTATGTCACACACAATATTGATCTATCAGATTAATTAGTAGAGAGAACCAATTAAATTAATTAATAAAAATGTCATATTATTAATTTAATTATCGAAGTCGTAGTATTTAGATTATTACTTCAATAAGTTTACCAGCCCAAAGCCAATAAGAGAAGAACCCTAGGTCAATTATGACCCCTATAAATAGGAAGATATTGTAAGACAAATTTGTTAGCACAAAATTGTCTTACAGCCAAAAAGGTAAGAATGCTCAATAGCTAGGACTCTAGTGGGAGTTAGCTAGTTGATCCTTGCGCAGATTTCGTGTGAATCGGTGCATCACCATATGGCGCAGCCTACAGAGAAGAATTTAATTTCGTTGGCAGCTGCCCTTCACCATGTCCATCATATAATCCAATCCTCATATTCATTGTAAAAAATTCACATGGTAAGAAGCATTACAACAAAAGCAACTGTAAAAACCTAAACGAAACGCTCCACACGTTATTGCTATACTAGTAGATACAAACAACTGGTTCTACAAATTGATAAGAAAACAACGTTAACTACTCAACATATGTGTACAATAGTATTTATTTTCATTTGCTGGCTATCAACTCTATGACTATGAGGTACTTCACAGGAGTCCCAAATTGCGTGCAATTACAATAACACGACAGTGAAACTGCCCCATCACGTTAGCCAGACATCCTGCTAAGTTCAACAAAAATTGTTTAGTGCCGAGTCAATGGTGGATTGTACGACATAACCAGATATACACTGCTATATACATGCAAAAAGCATCGTATAGAGCTTTCATCTTTAGATTCTTGACGATAGAAGCGCAAATCCCCACGCCCAATTTCCCCGGCACAAAATGTTCCGGCCAAGGTAGCCCCAGGAAAGTTCTCCAAGAAGGGCAGACTATCAACATTAGGTTGTCCGAAAAATGATTCACCACGTCCACAGCAGGAGAAAATAATACCGCCAAATACTAACTTCTTATCACTACCAGTAGCCGCAGTGTTAACGCAATGATGATCCTTTTGATGATCACAATATTGCTTCAAATGTCTCAAGTTATCAGAAACGCTTTTACAACTCGAAAGCGCAGCAGTGGCATTTGAAAGATAGAAATGGAAGGAGTCTCCAGTTTTTATTCCAACATCGTTGACAAATAAGTACTCCTCATCTCCACTGAGACAAAAAACAATTACTCATTTCTCTATCAAATATTTGTTATATCATAAAAATGAGCGAAATCATCACCAGAATCGTGGTGTTAGAAAAACATTTAAATAGACACAACCAAAATAAGCAACAGGCATTAATGCACTTTAAGTACCAAATTCAGGGTACACAGCTAATAAATCCTATAACCTCTATGTCAATAACATTTTCGAACTATTAACAATAAATCTACTATCAACAATTTTCCACACTTCAAGAACCCCAAACCACCCCAAGCCAAAACAAGAAAATAAAATGGAAACGTAAAAGCAGATTACAGTGGGGTAGGAATATAGATTCAAGTGCAAGGTATATCCTTCAATTTCTCTTCTATCAGAACCAACCACAACTAGTTTACAGAGGACGAACTACCATAGGCATATTTGCACACTGTCAACCAATTAATTTCATTCAGAAGAAGACGAAGCATAACTTACCCCAAAACTTCATGGAATTCATGAAATGTTAACCACCTTACTTTCCCCGTACCAACAGAACATTTTCTCCTTTTCGTAACTCCAATGTAAAACACAGGGTATTGAATACGATCCCCAATCTGCCACAAATAATTTCTTTTAAGAAAAGAGCAAATATACTTTAATTAGACGAAAACATAAAGGATTTCCCACCAACACTTGTACACGAAGATGCAGAAAGAGTAGATAAATATTTACAATAAAATGATATGAAAATCACATAAAGATAGAGCAAGTGGTAATGTTCACAAGGGAGTCCTCAGTCATTTCGGTTGACTGGGGAAAAGGAATTGTTCCATAAGTGCTAAGTACTTAAATGTTGACAGAAAAATGCTAAATAATTAAATGAAAATGAAAATAACAACATCAGAGCAAGTATCGATATTACCACAGAAGTAATATGTCAATTTGGTTGCTGGGCAAAAGAAGATCAAAGTATTCTGATGCAGCTTTACAAAGCATGATTTGACTGTCAAGGAAAATTTTGTACCACAGGATCATCCAACTCTAGTCCAGTACTAGAGTTGATCTTCATCCAAAAAGTATTGTGCTGGATATTGAAGTATCTAGTGGAGAAGTTTTATCTGTTCATATTTTGACCAGCAAAAAGACATGGCACACAACCCCATGTCCACTTAAGACTACAAAAAGAAAGAAGAACATCGAAACTCAATTATCTCTTTTGACTCCTCAAATCTTAACAGGATTATGTGGAAACAAGAAAGTAAGTCATGAAAAAAATCCTGTTTCACCTCCACACGTATTATTATCATTATTGTATTTTTGGTGTAACTAGTTTACCTCATCATAGATTTGATCTAAAATTGTTTGGCCATCGAGATTCTCATGGAACAACTCCCTTCTTGCAGTAAGCCATGTAGAACGTTCATTGTTTCTCTCTTTAACAGAAGCTGCTTTGTATGTGGGACCTATTGGTGATATGCCAGCGGATAGCATAACATGGAATCGAGTTTCCCCTGTACCTAGTAATTACCAAAAGAGAATCTTAACGTGATAATAACTTCAAAGCTACTTGCATGATTGCAAAATAATGCTAGCTACAAGGGTAAACACTAAAGATGTGAATTATTTTCACGACACAACCCCAAGTGCTTAGAATAAAAAGTACACACACTAGTGAAACACAATATCAATTTGTTCCTTGGCCAACAACAGAAAAACAAGACTTTTAAAGGGCTCAAGTATTAAAATATCAATGTACAAGTTTGGTTGTTCTTGTCTTGTTGTGGAATGAAATGTTTATTTGCCAAGCAAAAAAAAAAATATATATATATATATATATATATATATATATCAAACACGACAATGAATTTGCTCAGCGCAGATTAATTATGTTTGAGATGGAAATAGAATATGAAAAAGTATTTAAGGTTTTACCATCTACCCGTGCATAATAGTTGACTTTTTAAAAGAAAATTGAACTATGTGGGATAAATGTACCCAGCAACTATAATGACTCAGGTGCAAGTGCTGATACAGGTGCACGTGTACCTAGGCAGAGGACTTTGCAAGTCTGATATTTGTGATTCAGGGATCCTAATACACTTTTATGTTTTGGAGGAGACTGGATGTCCTTACATAATTGAAAAAGAAGTGTAAATCAGATGCATGTGTAATATATATGGAGAATATAATTTGGCTGCAGTTGAAAATTAAGGATCATGGGGGGTCAAACATTGAAATATGAAAGACCAAATTGGAAAAGGAACTTAGTCTAATATGAACGAATAGATAGCTAGAAAACCAGAAGTCTCAATGAAATGACATCAATCGCTGTCATAAAGATGGCAAATGATATATTTATACAAGTACAATGGTCCATCAGACTACTCAGATGCTAAATGGACCTAAAAGTTAGTAGCTGCAAAACGAACATTTACATATTCTAACTCAAGTCAACTATGAAACTTGAGGTAATGTAGTTCTCCCACATATAAAAGAAGTTTTAAAAGAAGACGAAGAGATGAGATCCAGATATAACAAATATTTTGAGTTTGAGACTAACCATAAGAGTAAATGAAGGTATATCAAATATATATTTCCATCCCCCAAATAAAATTTATGACTTTCCATATTTATTGTAGTAATAACTAAACTTGTGGCACTGCAACATACAGACAGAGGAAGAAAATGAAAGGAAATGAAATATAAAAAGAACCACTTCTTCCAATCACTCAAATATCATTATTTGTTCATATATCATATCTACGTTTCTCTAGAAACACAAATTCAGGGACAAACTTTTCTCAAACTAAAAGCAAGTAACTTCTCCACCTGACCACAAGCCTCCTAAACAAGCAAGCATGAAAGATTAATCTAAACTTACGTGTGCAGAGCCAGAGCCTTCCAATTTGTTTCAAATTACACCTACTGAAAGATTTTTCCAGCAAAAAACAAACCAAGATTAAGAAGAACCGTTTCCTATCCTTAATGACCAATGTTCCCCTTTCTCCAAAATACAATGATAGTCTCATATTCAGCAGCAGGATACAATAGGTAACATTGCACATTTCCTAGAACATTTACGACCATCAAAATAAATGCTCTTGTTGATGTTTTAGTTACAAGGTGAAGTGCCATTGTACACTTTCAACATTGCAATGCCAAAACTAGAATGCAGTGAGAAAATAAATTTCATAGGAGAAGCAAGAGAAAAAATGAGATACCACGAGGCTTGTTTCTATCCCTTGCAAACACAAGCGCAGCAGCAGCGGAATGGTAGTTTGGCAACCCAGTGCTGGTCTTTCCCCACTCACCTCGATATAAGTATCGACCTCCACCATCACCAACAATAACAGTTTCCGTTGAAAAGGCATATTCTACAAGAGCAAGAAATATTAGAATATATAGTGAATCTTCATTCTTTTCATGTGTCCTTGGTGGCTCAAGAAGTAAAAATTCAAATTCTGAACTTTTGGATCACTTTGAAAATGATAATACCAGAAGTTCCGTTAAATGGTGATTGCATGTTCAGACATAATATCTCATTAAGTTACATGAAATACTTACCCATCTTTTCAAGAACAGGCTTCATGTCAGTTTCGCAGTCCTGCAAAATCATTTACTTCACATGTAAGAAATAAATACAAGAAAGAGTGCTATTCAAGAAAGAGCAACACTGATGCTAGCAAAACATTCAGTGAAAATTGAGATTTTTCTTTTCAAAGAAGGGTGTATCCTAAACCTCAGACAAACTGCAAGGGGCACTTCAGGGGCACCTTAAATAAGCAAAGCATGAAACAAAACATAAAGAATAAATGTGAAAGAATGAAAAACTCACAGAAAACAGTATTATGCCAGCAGGAGATGAGGAATCAGAAACAGATGATGTCCATTCATTAATTTCCATCAGAAATTCATCGATTAAGAGCTCTCGAAGTGCCTGATGTTATCAACAATGAAAAGAAAATTTAATAACTTTCCCAAATTAAATTAGCACAACATATGAACAGAATTTTATTCTTCCTACTTAAAATCTTAGCAAGATGAAGGATAAATTTTAGTGGTCGTCTCCATTGTTTGGTCGGATTCTTAAGTTAGCAATCAAGTTTACAAAAGTCATGCTAGTCACATTATGAGTTCCCAATATTTCCTCTAAGTCCCCAAGTTGGTCCATACCATTATTTTTCTGTCAAAGGTTGACTATCAAAAGATGATAGAAAATTGTCATGTGATGACAAAATACTTTTACACCCTCAATTAAACCCTGCAGTTGGGGGACTAACTTAGGAATCTGATATAGAAATTTTACCGAATAGAGGAATAGGTGTTTTCCCCCATTTATCACGCGATGGCTTATCTACCCACATTTGATGGAAATATAATAGAACATTGGGGACTCATAATGTGGACTCGTATTGTGACTGTTGTAACATTAGGGAGTAACTTGGAGATAGGATCAAACAATAGACTACTATTTTCCCTAAGTTGAATGTAAACAAGTTTCGGAAACCATAATTACAATTGCAAATAATTCAACAGCATGAGTACTAGAGTGCAGTCAAAATGAATTGCGTTTGGATCAAATTCAAGTTTTGGCTCTTACCATATCAACCCGTAATGAGATTAAATTGGCTATTATTCCTGGTAAATGGCCAATAGTCAACAGAATTCCTTGGTTTCTGCATAGCAAAGCTGTATTATTATCACCAATATCTTCATCCTCTGTAACTTCCCATTGGATCTGAATCGACATTTGACATCGGGACATTCAATTTCAACCCCAAAAACATAACTTAATCATAGAGGCTAAATTGAGTTACCTCTTTGAACTCATTAGTAAGTGCATTTCTTCCAATTATTCCTTGTGGCACGGACGTAATTACCGGAATTTTAGAGCCTAATCTTTCAGTAATCTGCAAAGCAACAATAATACGAAAAAAAGGGGGAATTTAGAAAGGTACAACTATCAAAGCATAAAGTACTAGCTCCGAAGCAGTGTGAAGGTTAAATGAAATGTACAAGTTGATGAGCATCCTTCAAATTAAAGGATGGGCCAATGGAAGCAATGGCGAATTGTGGTCGAATGGGCTCCGAAAAAACCTTGACCAAGACCTCATCCACAGCACCCTAAATAAAAATTAAAGAAAATAAAGAAATAAATAAACATAAAAGACAGAAAATAAAATAATTTGATATAATTTGAGTTGAAATTGATTGAGTAGACCTGAAGAGAAGGGTTGAGAGAGAGGGCGGAAGAAAGTTTAGGAGTAGAGAGAATGTGCGAGCAGATGAGGTTCCATAAGCGGCTAACGCAAGCGGCTGATGCGCACGATGAGGCTGGTAATCTTTGTAGGATGTTGTTGACAAGGTCTTCTCCTAAGGCATCGATGTTGTTGATTCTGCTGCTGCTGCTTTCACTTTGTTTTTGTTTCGCCATTTCTTTAAGCGGTTGCGTTAAGTCTAATAACCTGTTTTATACTGCCCCTTCCCTCATTTATGTTAGCCGCGTCAACGGAACACGTTAATGACTTCTTTGCCATCATTTTTCTTTTTTTTTTTTTTTTTTTTTCCCGGTAACCCGAGAACATCCCATAACACCCAGCTCCACAGAATATTGACAAAGATTAAACACTATCGTATTAAAATCGTATCTCATCTGATCTAATAATTGAGTGTGAATCAAATTTTGGGAGTACAGTGACTCTCCCAAAGCATACACTAAATAAATCAATAGTCTGATCTCAGTGAAAAGTCAAAATAAATGACTTATGCCAGCAACGAATTTCGAACCTGCGCTAGTCATAAACTTCCATCCCTAACTTACCAACTGAGCTACCCTTGAGGCCTTCTTTGCATCATGTTATATGGAATAAGTAGAGTTTTTAGCATCATGTTATATGGAATAATTAGAGTTTTTAGCACACTTTCAAATTCGAAAATTTTCAAATGTTTTGAGACAGAAACTTAATAGTAGAGAGAAAAAGTTGATTTTCATCTCAAATTAATCTATTAATCTGTGAGATCACAAGACGTATATTATATATCACAACTAAGCTGGGTTTCAGAATATTCCTGCTAAGGTATGAGCATGTTTTTTTTTTTTTGCTTTTCAGTTGAAGGCTATTTTGATCTGCTTTTCTGAAGAATCTTGTTGGTCCATTTTTTGAAGTATCTTTTGGTTGGCTTTTTTAAAGAATCTGCTGAGAGTATTGTATGTGTCGATTAATTAGATATTTACAAGTGCAAGGGTTTGAAAATGGCAATTAAAGCAAGTGAGACATAATGTAGCGTACTTATAGGGTCGAGAGCATTTGCAAGTAAAACTATTGATTAAGAACTAAAAAATTATGGCATTGAATAATTAGGGTACAACTAATTAGGATTTTTGAACAATATTTTAAAAATTAAGGTTTTTTATCCGGTTTTAAATAAGGGTTTGTGAAAAACTTTAATCTTCTTTCCATCATCTAATATTCTCGTGTATAATTTTGTTACTTGAGATAATTTTGCTATAATTATATTTAGATTGTCAGGTGTGTTAAAAATCTGTTAGCTTGCCTTCTCAATTACTTATAAACTAACATAAATAAATGAAAATTTTATTTCATGGTGCTTGTGCTCTGTCCTAACAAGCGTAATGAGCCTTGGTTAAAAAAAATTATAAAGCCTATTCACAAACCTCAAATTCACAAGTTATATATAGTATATATAATCTACCTCCTATTCTTTGAACGAGGTAAACATTTATCCTTTTTTTTGTCGAAGTTAAAATTTTATTCTTTGACAAAAAAAAATTGCTCAAGGATGCATAATCCAGGAAGAGGGACACGTAGACTTGAACGAAAAAGTTGATTAAATAGAGTAACAATGTGAGTGAAGGTGTTTGCATTATTTTTCTTTTTGGTCAAGTAGGTGTTTGCATTATTGACATTGTCATACCTCGACTTCCCGCCGACAACAACAACAACAAAAAAAAAAAAAAAAGATGGTCAAATCTTAGTCTACGAGAATATCATACAACGAAGACGCAATTACATCAAAAGACACACACAACTCAACGGCACCATAGCATTTGGTAAAGAAGAGCGTCCGAAAGAGCTATCGTTAAAGTGTTGTCCTCCTTCAGTAAGCTTCATGCTCTCCCTGCTCAAAGAGTAACCAGATATATATATATATATATATATATATATATATATATATATATATTTCTCAATATAAGTTTCTGAAACAATGGTCACATTTGTGAACGTGATCATACATATACGATTGAAATTAACTCACCTTTTTAGGCGTGATGAAGTCCACAAACTTTGCTTTGCCCTTCCCATTAGGGGATTTACGATGACCTAATATTCCTCCATACTTTTTAATAACTTTTTCCCTAACAAATTTCTCGTATAAAAATGCTGCTCCTTGGAACTGTGGTAAAACCAGCCATGTCATAAATGCTAGCTTCACTGTGTACCATATGGGTATCCTTCACGCCAAAATTAACCAATTTCTTAATTAATTATATGACGAATTGATCTATCTAAAGCTTCCTTCAATATTTAATTTCTTTAGAAAGGAAGAAATTTCTAGAATTAATTTACTGACCATTGTAAAAGGGGTTGGAGAACCATCTCCATCAGTGTGATGAAAGAATATAAAATCCAATAAGCAAGCCACTGCTCATCGTCCACTTTTGATGCGCTTTCTATAGCTACTACTGATGCATATCTAAAAGGCCAGGTAATATCAAACACCCACAAATTAGAAACAAGGGAATATTTCAATATCCCTGAATCGATTTTTCGACACGTATAATGATATAAGATTAAATCTCCCTTTAAATCAAAAGAAAAAAAAAGATATGACTTACAAAGGATAGAGCAACATCATCACCGGTCTGCATGAAAAATTCGAAATATATAGGAATTAGAGAACAAATGAAAATTGGAGGGAAATAAAAAAAATTAAAAGAAAAACCAACGAATAAAATTTACCCAGCTAATGCATGAACATGGGTGACCACAGTCCACAAACGACCCATTTCTCTCTCTTTTTTCTTGTGTTGACGTTGTTAACAAGATTTGAAATATGAAGCGTAAATGAAGAAGGCAAGTAATAAAACCTGCTGAAAGAGGAAAGATTAGTGTGGGAAAATGAGAAAGCGGTTAAGATTGCCAAGACTTTCAAGACGAAGTTTGGATTTGCATCTCTGACTTTATAGAGACAGCATCATATATATAAAGGACTCATCTAGACACGTATTGACAAAATTAAAAAAAATCTAGACACACGTGGCGAAAGAATGGGAAGGCATCAAATTCTGCCTTAAACGTCGCATACTAGGTTTGGCACCGCCCCGATTAATCCTCTGATCTAGTGATCTGCTTTTACATTTTAAAAACAAAAGAACTCTTTTTTATTTTATTCAAAAGAAGTTTAATTTGTATATCACATATTTTAGATGTCGTTGATAAAAAGTGATTTTGTAATTTTTCGCACTTATAATAAAGAATATACTACTAAATCAAATGTCGCATGGTGGTATAATTTTAGATGTGTGATGAATGGAAAATTTTAAGATTAATTTTCAAAGTATGTAATATTTTTGTAATTGATGTAAGTTTATTTTAGGCATTTTAAAAAAATAAAAAACAAAAATTCTTAAATACCTTTTTTTGGGGGGTTAAAACTTAAATACCTATTAAGAAGGTGTTTGATGAATATAAATAACTTTTTATGTGAAAGGGAAATTTTAAGAACTACATCAATCATGCAAATATATTTTTGTCTTATAAAAAATTGACCTTTCCTTTTCCTTCTATAGAACCCAATTTAACAGGAAACCAGAATGAATTTATTTATTCAAAGAAAAGAATATCTCTTATATTTCTTTCTAATTTTAAACAAAAAATAATACAAATGAAATGAGCAATTTTCTAATCCCTTCCCTGCCCTTTTCTTTTTTCCGTTTAGAAAGTGCAACCGAAACAAGCTAATGGTGCTCGTTTGACGATGCAGTGATGCCTCGTCGACAAAGAGAAACAGGAAAAAGTAAATGTCTGACATTCTCAAAATGGAACTGTTTTATATTTTAATTACTACGTTACAATTGCTTTAATTTGTTCAATTCCCCAACAGTAGCCACGTGGTGCTGTTTTCCATGCACAAGGTCGGTCGCTTGTGGGACTAGATTAAGAAGCTTGATATATTTATCTTTGGACAAGTTGGCGATTATTTTCATGCTTAACTTTATTGTTGTGCACGGCTTCCACTACTTTTGTCTCAAATTTTGGACGTCTACTTCAATTCTGTTATTAATTATCTTTTTCTAAATTATATATTGCATCAATTTTGTTTTTTCCTTTTTTGTTCAAGTAGAGAGTATCAATTTAATACAAAAAAGCTTTTGTTCTTATTTTTCTGACCGCCTTCAATTTTTCTCTTCATTTTTTGAAGAAACCTTCGCAAGCTTTGTCCTTGCTCCCCTCGTGCCTCGGCCTTTGGCTGCAGGCACAACCCGTCTTCTGCCTCTCTCTCTCTCTTTCCTTTTCTCTTTTCTTTCTAGTTTCCTTTTCCGTTCTTTAACTTTTGCAAATATTTAATTAGAAAATATTTTAATTAAATATTAATTAGATTAATATATTTTCTACTGCCAATTAATTGTGAAACTAAGAGTGGCCACATGCAATAGATATCCGGAAAGTAATTAATAGAGAGAGAATTAATTAAATTAATATTCAGCTTGTCCGAATATTAATTTAATTAATAAGATTTGTCCGGATATTAGTTTAGTTAATATAACTTGTTGCAGTTGGACTAAAATCCAACCAGTCCAACAGTCCATGGCACTCACCAAAAAAAAAAAAAAAAAACAGTCCATGGCCAATACTCCATGTCTGACTTAGGTCAGCTGTTTGACTATATATATGAAGCTCTCTAAACAGAATAACTAGCACTTTTCCATACACTAATAAAACATATGATTTCTCTCTAAAATCCCAATTCATCCATCAAAGTCTAATTTTAGAATCTTTCGTCAAATGCAGATCTTGTCATCATATTCTTATCAGCTTTAAGTATAAGATTTACAGGATAATTCTAAAGACTTTATTTAAAAAAATTAACATATTAATTATAATTAAATAAATTTGCCCATTAGTTAAAAAAGATAATACAAAGGGCTATGTCCTAAAATTAGATTAATTGACTTTTAAGATATATAATCTAACAAATCACACACCCGTAAACTACTCCATGATGATGGAGTAAGGAGTTGGTGATGGAGGATGCTTGGTTTGGTAGGAAGATGGGTGTGAAGAAAATATTGATGCTTGGACTGTTTGTTTTTCCTTTTTTTTTTTTTCGTGTGTGTATGTGTTGTGTTTCTGTTTTTAGTCATTTCATTTAGTGTATGTGTTATGTTTGGGTTTTTAGTCATTTTATTAAAGTTTTTCAACTTATTCATTTATTTTTTTATTGACTAATGATCAAAGGGGATAAAATGATTCAAATAATATTTTAGGAGTAAATAATTCTTTTGGTTAGATATTAATGGGGTTAAGTGATTTCAACCCAATAATAAACTACATTTTGTTGTTCCACATATCCACCCATGTTTCATATGGTCTATTGCATGTACATGTCTAATCTTTAGGGGGCGTTTGATTAACGGATATATTTTGCATTTCCGATAATAACATTACTAGGATTATCATTCTCAGGAATGTTATTCCCGAGAATGTAGTTAAATGTGTTTGATTAGTTAAAAATATTCTTGGGATTATTTTGTCAAGTTACTTGGAATGTTATTTTATTATTTTTAGTTTAGACTCAATATTCTTAAGAATGTTGAACAATTTTTCAATAATACCCATAACTCAAAAAAATAAGAATATCAAACAAAGTATACAAATAACGATACATTTTGCATACTTTTGCTAGTATGCGAGTAAAAAATGTTTAACATATTAATGCAACGAAAATAAATTTATTTCTATAATTTATAAATTTTAACTTAACACTTCAAAATTAAAAATTTAAATTTCTTATTCAAAAAAAATTAAAAATAAAAACTTACAAATTTTTTATTTTATTTTTAAATTTTTAAATTTATTTAATTTAAAATTTAAAATCTAGAAAATTTATAATTTTTTTATTTTATATAATTTATTATTTTTATTGTTATTATTTTATTAATTCTAAATATTTTTATTTTATATAGTTTTATTATATTTTATTCTTACTAATTTTATTTTCTTATTTTTATTTTTATTATTTTATTTGTTCTAAATATTTTATTTTGAGTAGTTTTATTTTATTTTCTTATTCTATTTTATCATTTACTTTTGTTTATATTATTTTACTATAATTTATTTATTTATTTTGTATTTTTGTTATTTTATTTTTAATTTCATTTGTTTTTATACTATTTTGTTTATTTTATTTTATCTTATTTTTTAGTTTTTATTTTTATTATTTATTATTTATTATATTTTATCTTTATTTTTATTTTTGAATTATTTTATGGTATTTATTTTAGTTTTGTATTTTTAGTATGAATATTTGGGTCTTTTATTTTTTCAAAGTTATTTTTATTACTTGGGAATGTGAGATTCCCTCTCCCTCACATGAGAATAGAAATTAGCCAAATTATAAGAATATTGCATCATAAGAATATGATATTTCTAAAAATATTTGTTTATTCGACAAATCAAATATGAAAATATTATATTACAAATTTCACATTTTTAAAAATCTTATAATATTTTGCGACCAAACGGTCCCCTAGTTTCTTCATCCTCATATCTTTTCACGAAATACCACAAGATGGATACAGTTATCAGGAATACATCATTTGTCCTTTTACATAATGCGGTTGGCCGCTCCTAGTCACATTGGCTTAAAAGGCCTGGCCCCTAGATAGGAATAGCAGCGGTTCGGTTAACCGCAGTTTTTGTCAAAACCAAAACCGAAGCCGTTTAGCAAAACTGAAACCGAAAACCGACGGGTTTAAAAACCATTATCCAAAACTGAATCGACGGGTTTAAAAAAACTACGAATAACCGAAACCGAAACCGTTAATTTAAAAAAAATTAATTTAAATATGAAATGAGACCAAAAATATGAAAAAGAAAAATTAATTTAAATGTAAAATAATTTTAAAATATAATAAATCACAATCCATACATAATAAGACAATAAGATTAAAAATATACTACATTATTGCAAATATTCAATTCTAAAAAAAAAAAAACGATAAATTATTTGTTCATCAATACAACTACATAACAAAGTTCATAATCAAAGCATCAATCAAATTATAGAAAATTTGTGTTCATATTTTTTTCATTCTTCCATCCAACTATGAGAAATCATTTAAAAAAAGACAGACACAATGTATGAATAAATCGTTTGTACAAAATCAAAAATATTAGATTCTCATTAAAATCTTAATATTATAAAAATTAATATATGACAAAATGTTATAAATACTTTAATCTACATCTTCCTCTTATATATATTATAAAAATTATATATATATATATATAAAATATATATACATATTATAATCGGGTTTTGGTTTTTTTTAACGTATAAAATCAAAACCTATCGGTTTACCCGTTGGTTATAACTTATAAAAATCAAAGCCTATCGATTTATCCGTCAGTTTTTATTATCGAATTTTTATCGGATGAATAACCATCAATTTCAATTACAGCGATTACCCGTTGTCATCCTTACCCCTGGACAGCCACCCACCAGTAAAAGTCGATATTTCCCAACTCTTCAACAATGAAATCATAGCAAGTATGATAAATGACAATCTAAGTCACTTTCCATTCAGAAAGGGTAATGGTAAAATGATTGCGGAGTAAGTTGTTGGAATCTGAAGTGGATTCTCAAGATGTAGTCGGGAAAAGAAGTGACTTCTAAGTAAATCTCAATTGCAAGAAGTTGGTAGAATAGATAAATCATCACTTATTCAGTATTTTTTCTTTCTTTTTGGTCATAACTTATACAGTATTTCATTTCACAAATTTTTGCATCTCAAGTGTGCTAAGCCCAAGGAGTGCTAGGAACTGGATAGATCACTTGTGGAGATGTATTTAAAATTTTTATCGGAAGTTATAACACAAAATGTAATATTTTTTTTTAGATGATATAAGAATTCAATTGAGAGAATTCGACTATTAAATTTGTCAATCACCAATTAATAAATTTTTGGGTGTAGTGGTGCAGTCACACACATGTCCAAATCCAATTAAGAGCGTAACTTTATAACAATAAGAAGTGTCGAATGTGCAAACTCACAGGAGCGATTTCACCTCTACTACCGCTGAACAATATCCATAGGGATCACAATGTAGTACATATACTCATAACATTATTTTTTTCCCATAGGTACTAATTAAGATCTCTAGTCTAGGATACCACGATCCATCTACTTTTTAGATGCGTCACTAGTAACTTTATAGGGGTGGGAGACCATTCCTTGTGGAGGTGTTAATTAGCATTAATTATGGTGAATAAAGTAAAAAGAATAGAGGTGATAGTTTTTTCAGTATAGAGAGGGTAGAGACTACTCCGAGTTTTCACTAACAAAATTATTTAAAAAATATTATAATTTGTGGCCCTAACTGGGCGTAATTGCCCCATGGGCCCCATTGAGGTTAATTCAACTTAGTTTAGCCAAAAATTGTTTAGTTTAGGATTTTTAATTAAATTTACTAAGATAGTCTACTCAATCTAGTGTATTATGATATATGCCCATTTTAGGACCCTTACCTACCAAACTCCATTGCAGTTAGTTTCAGTTGGCATTAAGAAAGGACCTTTTTGCCAAAAAAATAAAAAAAACGAAAGGGACCCTGGTAGATTGAGACAACCACCACCACTACTGATATAACAGTCAAACAGAAAAGTTTCTTATGCAACTGTAACTATTATACTTTTTTAGACTCGTTTGCTTATTGTAAAATAATTTATTTGTAGAAAATAAATGTTCAAGTTACCCGAACTGATTATCAGTTCACTTATATATAAATAGGTCTCATAGTATATAGAGCCCATTCTATTTTTTTAGAGATGACAATGGGGACAGAGATTGTGGGTACCCGCCCTACCCCCACCCCCACCCCCACCCTACCTCATCTCACCCCAAATGGGACGGGAGATGGGATCAACTTTTAATCCCCTAGCGGAGACGGGAAGGGATGCGGGGATAAGTATTTTCGTCCCGCATATATAGATAGCTATTTTTATTATTTTAATATTATATATGTATTAACATTATACATATAAAAAGTATTAAAAAAAATAACATTAAACAAAGTATTATAAAATAGAGAAGAAAAATTAGATTATTTGAAAGGATTTTATAATTATTCTTAAAATCACTGTATGTCGTAACTTGAGATTGGCTATCATTTGACATAAATACCTCAATTTTACTATTATTCATAGTGAATTAAGAGATTTGTTAGTTATTCCAGTTGCACTTCAAAAAACTTCAAATAACATAACTAAAGATAAATTTTAAAGAATTGCAACTAATATTATATGTGACATGCGATAAGAAAAAAATTATAATAATCAATGTAATCTCACTAGTACAAAAAAATATTATTTTTCAATTAGAGTTCTCATACACAATGGTTAAGTCAAAATTTATTTTAAATATTTGAGACTCAATTACTATAATATTATTTTTACTATTTAATTGCAAGAATAATTAATATTAGACTTTATTTAAGATCTATATTTATATTTATCATTAGTATAACTTTAATTTATATTTTGAGGTTGCATGATTCAAATTAATTATAATTCTTAAGGTTTAAAAAGAAAAATAAAAACCCTGCGGGTAATCCCCATTCCTTACGGGGATTCGGGGGCGGGGAATAGGAGAGTTTTTTGAGTGTTGGGGCAGGGCATGGGGATAGTTCCCCCCGCCCCTACCCCGCCTCATTGTCATTCCTAGCTAAGAGGCTCCAAGGCCAAAACCAACTTTCAAATTCCTCTAGTTTTGCCTCTTCCATCACCACCATCATCATCATTGTCTTCATCATCTGAAGTAGTCAAGGCTACGAAGGCAAATGCTAAACATGCAACCAGAAAATGTTGTGTGGTAACTTCAGCTGCTGACCTTTTTAGCTCTCGCCCTCGTAGTAATGAGGCCAAGAACAGTGTCAATCTGGAGCTTGATTTGAAGCTAGGTGGTAGTTGCAATAATACAACAAGATCATCATCCATGGTTGTTTAATACTTTTTAGCTCGTAGTATATTGTGTTTACTCTCTTGGTAGCTAATATGTTATGTACTTTCTCCATGTTAATTAGCTAGGTATCAACCCTTGTGCCTGATCAACGATTATTAATGATTTCAACTTCATACAACCGAGTTGCGAAAGGAGTACGGGTTCTTGTAAGCTACAAAAAACAAGGAATAGGCAGCGGTTTTATTCCTAAAAAACGGCGGTTTATAACCGCTGCCAATATATACACGACGGTTTGGAAAACCGCCTTTTGTACGCCCGTCGCGGCTAATATGGGCAGCGGTTGCAACAACCACCGCCTATAAGTTGTAATAGCGACGGTTTGCTGCGAATTGAGAATAAATTTTTATATGAGACTATAGGAAGCGGTTTCGCCGCCTATGTGCTTTTTTTCTTTTTTCTTTTTTAAATTTAGTTCTT
This sequence comes from Ehretia macrophylla, assembly GCA_037974665.1. Lineage (NCBI taxonomy): Eukaryota > Viridiplantae > Streptophyta > Magnoliopsida > Boraginales > Ehretiaceae > Ehretia > Ehretia macrophylla. The sequence goes on from CM075770.1 coordinate 18,359,809, forward strand.
TTATTTTCTTTTTTTTATTATTAAAATACAGGGTAGTAGTCATATAAACTACATCATCTAATCTTTTTTCTGGACTTTTTGCATTTTCCTGCTTTGTACTATTTCACTTCAAATACCCGAGATCATAAGCAACAATCATTAAAAAAAAAAAAAAACATTGCCAAAATGTTAAATGCTTGAAACGTTGTATAACAATATTGCTGCAAAAACTGTAAGCGCAGATCCACTAAGTTGAAATTTAGAAAAATGAAGTTGTAATAGATGGAAAAAATGTTTATAATACATGAAAGTTCATTATGTTATCCTTAGTTGAATTCTTCAAATCAACTTCTCTTATCCCTGTGTTTCCCACCTCTTCAATGTCTCATCATTGCTAGCCTCCTCATTTTCACGGCCAAGCTTAGCGTATATGCTCAACAAGTAGTTTATCGTCGTGTTGAGTCACCTAAATCAAAGACATCTTAATAACACAACATGAAACAATTAGCCTTGCTGAACCTTTTTTACAAAGTCGAAAAATATCAACATGACAACATACAAACTTTCGAATCCAAAATAATGCTATTAGAAGACAATCAAGATCAATTGAAGAACTACATTAGCATTCCTGTACAGAATAGTCATATAAACCCCGTCAACCATCAAAACTAAATAAGAATCTTTTATGACTGTGGGCATCTTCTGCTACAATTTGAAAATGAAATTTATCATGTGCAGAAAACTTCACAAAGATGAAACAAATGAATTAGTTGTTTCCTCCACAAGATCCTATTCAAATAGATGGCAAAATATTACAACCACCACCTGTATGACTAACATTTATTACTCTTTCTATAAAAATATAACACCTTTCTAGATTTTCTTTCTACTAATTTGACTCAACATTTGTAATCAAAGATAAAGGCATAGACAAAAGAGGAATTAGTACAGTGCATTGACAATTGTTAAGACTAAAGAGCAATAATTGCTAAAAATTCGATACCGCAGAACACTCTTGTTTGTCACATGCTATAGCACATTTGTTTTTTGAAAGATGACATGTTATAGTACATTATAGAGTACTACTAATTGCCTTCTAAAAATTTATAGGATCAAGACATGATTGAGCCATTACTTTGCAATCTATGAATCACTGAAGTAGAAAGAGGAACACAAAAAGGAAGCAATTAAGTAATCAATATGTCTAAAAACTTCAACAGATCTGATGCTTTTTGCCAGTAAAAGAAACTCTTTGTAATAGAACTAGATAAGAGTCTTATGGATTAAACTATACAGAGGAACCTCAACTTGCTTCTACAGAATATTTCTCCAACAAAAGGGTTCGTTACTCTATAGTAACTTTGTTTAACTTTAACAACATCTATAACAATAAATATCTAAAACCCTCTCAACACTCTGCTCTAATTAAAAATTTATACAGAGAGTATCGACACATGAATATGTAATATTGTCTACGAAACACAGGAAAGGAAGAAAGAAATACATACATTTATGGTGCATGTCTATAACTTTAGCAGTAACACCAAACAAATCACTCCCTGAGTACCTCTGCATCACATAAAACCACTTTAATTACATAACAACATAAAACTTTTGTGGAGGCAATCTGAAGAACATCAGGCGAATTATTATGCTAATGAGAAGAAAACTTATAATACTGCATTTAATAAAAGAACTAATCCAACAAAAAACGTTAGACCAATAGGAAAACTTCTCAGCACTCTTGAAGAAGTAGCCATCAATTAATTTTTGTTGCAAAAACAAAGAGACACAAACAAAAATTCTGTCAATCGGAATTGTCTTAAGACAGAAACTTCACATGAAGAATCACTAGCTACAAACTCTGGTCGTTTAGAAGAGGGTGATGCATCAAATCTTTGTTGCATAATTTTCATTTCTGCACAAATTTCTTTGTCCCTGGACAGAATGGGAATGAAGTTACATAGGCCAGACTCATTTTCAACCTACAAAAGAGACTAATTCAATAACATAATCATTTGAGTTTTCCACATCCAAAGGAAACCCAAACTGAGAAGCTGAGAACCTTAATCTCTGCATTGTTAAAAAACACTTTTAACATTCCAAACACACCAAAGACCCTAAACGAATTTAGTTTATTATCAAGACAAAAGGATTATGTTAATTTCGACCTGAATGTAGTAAAAGAAGCTTCAATTAACATTTTTCCTTTTTTCTCTCCTTCCTTCTACACTCCTCTCACCATTTTCCATCCAAATTATGGAAGATAGAAAAGAATATAGTTCATTGCAACAATTAGCCAGCTTTTAAGTAAATTTAATTCTATTAGCAAACAAATAGTTTGATTGAACTATATCCCTCATAGTTGGAGTTCTCTCATCCGTCCTTGCTTGTAAAGCGAGTTTAAGATCAGGCCTACTAGTTATGCTCAAACTATAACAAAGCTAAAGCAATCTTGCAATAAGATCGGAGCATTACTCCACAATAATCAAGTTCAAGCATTTAAGAACTTCCTAATGATCATAAGATTAACCAAAATAAAGTCTTCCAAACTAATACACATTTGAGTCTTTAGAATGACTGTAATAAGGTCTAGGAATAACATGTATAAAGATAAAGAAAGTAAAGTGAAGCAATATTTCCTTTAACCTCATTAAGTTACATTTTCATTCAACCTAAAAATCTTTTCTGAACTTTCATTGATAGTAAATTC